>OY776301.1:20593091-22018575 GCA_963675345.1 Trididemnum clinides
ACCAACCTTGGTTCAGGGCTTATGCTTTGAAAGCAATTGCAAGTGCTTTTTTTAACAACATAGCAACATTTTCTGAATTATATGAGTAAGATTAATAAACTTTTCATTTCTATTTAAAATAGTGTTACAGGAAAGACGTCAAAAACAGTCAATTAAAAAGGTAATGACAGCTTGTAAATAGGTTTTGTTCTAGTTTCTATCAACCTTTTTTCAGTGGAAGCGTGACAGGTGAAAGAATGTGAATGGCCAAGAAATGAATGTTTTTTAGCTGGGACTAGATCTCAGATTGTTTGCCAAGTGCATGTTGGCAATACTACGCTTGCTCCATATTTACTTGACAGTATGCAAGATGTGTTGCTATGATCTCAGGTACGGTATGCAAGCAATGGTTTCACGATTTAGGCATAGTAGCAATAATATGGAAAAAGTAGGCATGGCCAGCATAGTACAGGCATAGTAAGCTTAGTATTGTCATGGTAGGTGTAGTACAGGCATTGCTTTACATGATCTTGCTTGACTATAATGACGAGTTTTATTTATTTCGGTTAAACTATGGTTTAGCAGTTTAACATGATAAAAGTACAGTATAGTCTTCATTACTTTTTCAAAAACATATTTCTTAATTAAAAATTTGCTTAGCTCTATTGCTGTTTCAGTGTTTGTTTTGCTCTGTGCAAATTGTAGGATACCTAAAGAGCAATCATTGGTATAATTTTAAGGAAGTAGCTATTTTGCCATCGACAGCATTTTACCCTTAGAGACTACCGGTATTTTGCCGTAATCATTCACGTGTGTTTATATTGTCATAATTGATATATTTCAGCTGGTGAAACTGTGGTTTAATGGATAGTGTGCTGGTCTTGAGATACTATAAATGCAGGTTTGAATCTCAGCTGGCAGGACATTAACAGAAAGGGAGTGTACCCTGAAGGGGCAGGCTGGTATGTAAATGTGTGGGTCAGTGTACACTGGAAGGGAGTGTACAGGGTGGGGGAGTTGACACTGGGAGTGCAAAATTTTTTTGATTTGTTATTAAAATTGATCAATCAGAAACGACCAAAAGTCACATGTTTGGTACGTCATAAAGATTGACCAATCACAAATAATTCATGGCAAAATAGCCACTGCCTAATTTTAACTGTGTTAATTAAATGTTCCATTTAACAAAGTTAGCTGCTTTCTGTCACTAGGTTTTAGCAGGCCATGTTGGTGAGTGTGCATTGGCATGCTAAAGGGGGATTAAGAGGGCTATGGCTTCCCCAAGCAGTATGATAGAAGCAAGAAATGTGATCAAAAGTCATTTTAGAAACAAAATTTGTGGTTTGAAGTTGTCAATTTCAACCAAAAATTGTTATTTTGGAGACTGAAATGGGCAAAAATTTCATTACAAGAAATTATCAGTAATCTCTCACCAAAGGTCTTTATGCTGATTTGAACTGTTGAACACCAAAATTTACTTTTTTCGAATGGCTTCTGGTCAACGATGCTCTGTCCTCTCCCCATTCTGCCATCTTCCTACAAAGAAAATGGAGTTCAATCATTGCATTACCTTACTTACTAACACAGGTAATATGATTGAGCTTATTGCTTTCCCTAAATTTGTGTCTACATTTGTCACTGTGTATGCGTGAGATAATTTGTTCACTTTTATCATAAGATGCATACTAAGCCATTGTTGCTAGGCTGTACAATTTTGAAAAAGGTGTCTGTTAAACTGTCTGTTCAATCTTTGTTAGCCTAGGGTACTATTGTTATTACACCCAATCAAGTAAAGAAGGCTGTGCAAGGATGCCAGAGTGACATTTTTCCAAAGAAAAAGGGTCAGAACCATTAGACCAAATAAGGAAATCTTGATTTGAGGAGTGAAAGTGGGCAAGAGCAAAATGTTGGGGTGGAAGAGGAGGGTCAGAGTAAGAGTATAAAGTAAAAAAATAAGCTCTATGCTAGAAAAGGCTGGTTTTATGAAGGAAAAAAGAGTAGGCAACCAGAGCCCATCTGCAGGAAGAAGAAAAGAGCACACATGTGTGAGTACATAGAGTAGTTGCAAAGTCTCTCCAGCATGATCTAAAGGTCATGAACTAGGGTCAGAGGATGGTGGACAATGTTCTCTCTAAATGCAAAAAAAGTGCAACATTGCAAAAATATGTTTGGCAGATTTGTACACAAAAGTTGAAAATCTGGTGGTTTTTTGTAATTTTTTTTCAGTTAGTTTAAATTTTTACTAATTTGCCAGCAAAATTTTTATTAGCTATCCAATGTGTGAGAAGGCAGTTATAAGAATCGAAGTTTGACTAATTTTTGTTTCATTGTCTCACAAAAATACTGCATGGTCATAATGCAACGGCAAGTGACCAGGACTTAAATATTAGGTTTGCTGTGAGCATGCTTTTGTTTTACATTACAAATTATCTCTTAGGCAAACAACAAAGTCTTGCAATGGCAAATATTGATTTACATTTAGGCTATACTTTTCTTACTATATATATATATATAGGCTATACAATTTTTACTTAGCTGTGTATTGCTGTTGTGTCACTGTCATGTATTGTTTATGTGAGATGTTTAGCAGACCTTGAAAAAATTTTAGATGAAGACCATAGATTTGAAATCAGAGACTTTGTAGTTTTTGCATCTAGTTGCAAATACACGCAAATCTGGTTAATTGCATATTGGATAATTGCATAATATGTTTTACTGCATAAGAATTGTAAATTCCAAACCATAGCCTATCTTTTTCTAAAAAAATAGTCCAGTTAGTTGCATATTGACTCATTGCTTAATCTGTTTAATTGCATAGAAATAAAAGCTGTTTATTTGATTAACCAAGCAGTTAGTTGCAAAATCAAGTGACAGAAATCTGTTTTTAGCAAAAAGTTTTGGCATTCTTGAAAGACAGACACCAATTGCAAGTGCAGTGGGAGAACGTTGTGCAATATAAAAATGCTGCAAGATTTCTTTGATTAATTTCAAACAGCATTTTTTATGTTTGCAAAATTTGATTTTGCAGCAGATTTTTTTACAATGTGCAGGCACAAGCTTACACACGTACTTCACAATTGTTGGTCTTTGGTGTAAAAGAAAAAATGCCATTTAATTATGCAGTCTTGATGTTCAAGGATTAGTTTTGCTAAATGTGCAATGCAATTTTCTGGTTACCCAGCCCAAAAATAAAGAAGTGTTAAACGCTCTTGATACAATTTGGTGTTGTTAGCAACGTGAAGGTGCAGACAGGGACACATTTTTTTGTTTAGAAAAACAATTACAAGAGAGCATGCAAAACAACATTAAAAAACTACTATTGTGCACTGCAGTATTTTATGTGATTGAAAAAATGTTGTTTGTTTAAACAATACTTTGTATTCTGCAGTGCTTTGTTTGTGGGTTTATACTAATTTTGGATAAATGCATAATCTGCCTAATTATATAGAAGAGCTTGCCAAATTGACAATGCAATTAAATTCGTCTGTATTGGCATTTTAATTTTTTGCTTGCCTTAAAAGCTTTATATTTTTTTCTAGCCTTAAAAAGCTGCATTTGCCAAACTCACAAATATTTGCAGCCACTAATTTCACTTTTTCCTTTATTTTAGCCAATTTTCATATGCTTTTCACAAAGATAAAAATTCACCTACCAAATACTTGCAACCTCTTTTGATGCATTTGGTAATTAGTTGATTAAAACTTAATAAGAGCGAAAAATTATTTAGCTAGCTCTATTCTGCAGCTATTATTGAGAACTCTATAAGCCAGCTTCAGAAGTGTCTCAAACCCTCTACTTTGATTTTTGACACAATACTTTGCTAGATAATGATATTTCACTGTTTTTTTGCATCTGGGACAAAACTTCCTAAAAATTTATTCGTTGGTATATGTGCTTGGTTGGTGAAATCAGTTGACAAGACTCTGTTGAAATTGTTATCACTTAACAATGACATTGCGTTCTAAGATACCTTAAGAAAGAAAGGAAGACATGCATACTATGAATACTACTATCCCTTTTTGGATGTGCAGCTTGGGTTATCAAATACTTTTCAATTTTAGATCAAAAGCTTACTTGCTATTGCCAAACCTTGTTTAATTGATTACAATAAGGAAATGTAACTTGTTTAATTATTTGGCATAATTGAGCAACAATTGAAGTTTGCAAGTAATTTTTGTTTGTGTCATAGTCATGGTAGCCCACATAACATCCCATTATTTCATTAAAGTCATAATTTTATGCTCAGGTTAGACATCAGCATAGGATTAATTTAAATACACTGTTAACCTGTTGTTCTAAAATGTTTAGAATTACTGTTGTGAAGGCTGTAGCGTTTGAGTGATCACATTTAACTCAAATCAATTTACCAAACAGAAATAGCCAGTTATTTTACTGCTGTAGCTAATTACTAACTGGTAGGCTACTAGTTTGTAAACTTTTTAGGGTTTATATAACCATACTACCATAAATATTCGACTATAAGTTGCATTTGTTTGCACTAAAAATTTACCATAAAGTCCGGTGCGACTTATACATAGTGACTTATACAGAGTTTTGTACCATTTCATCAGGTCAAATATGGGGGTGCGACTTATACTCGCATATTTACGGTAATTTATTATGTCATCTAAGCACAACATCACAGTTAAATTTTCAAAAGTTGGCACTGATGCTCATACAATTGCTATTCAGGTGGGTTTTTAGATCATTTCTGAAGTTTTATGATGTGGAGTTAACTCTCGTCCCTGTTATGAAAGGCTTAGCAAAGTAAACAAAATACAACTCGCAAGCTGGTATCTTAATGAGATTAAAAAACAAAGATCATTTGTGACAGCGATGATGGCTTACATCTGTAATTTTAATCTGTGAACCATGCTCTTCACTGAGCCAGAACATTATTTAGCCTTCACATCCAGAAAAATTGCAAAAGTTTTTCATGATGGCTTGTTTCTATATTTTATTTGGACAAGATTCCTGAAATTTACTTCAATCACTTTTTTGTGGTCACTTATGAAATTGAGAAAAATATATAACTGGGCCACATGCTTGGGTGCAATTTGGAAACGAGCCACATGCCAAAAATGATTGAAAAGCATTGCACTAGGTAAAGAGTGCCATAGTAAACAAAGAAAATACTTTTGAGGGAAAGCAAAGGGTGCTGTTATACATGAATCAACATAATAAGCAAACTGTCAGGTATGCCAAAAAATTGGAATTCTGTGGGGATTGAGAAAAACGTTACATTATTATATGCAAGTTGACATCATAAATGAAGCTGCTATACTAATTCTACTGTACAATATCATTGTGGAAACAGTGTTGACGTTACTGTCAATTGCTGTTGTGTAACTGTGAGGTGATGTTTACCTTAGGCATTTAGCTGCCTTTGCAAAAATTTTGTACAAAGGATCAGGGTCTGTATCAGGTTAAACAACATCTTTTATTAGCTTAGCCTATAGAGTGATTATATAGCAGTCGGTTAACATACCTTTTTTTATTCCTTCAAAATATGTTTCTAAGGCTGTAAAGTTTTGTCAGCAATATCTGCTAAAATTTTTCTGGTGGTTTTCATACACTGCAGAGGGAACACTGCAGATGAATTGTTTAGAAAAGAAACTTAATGCGACTCAAATGCAAATTTTGAGATTCATGAAGGTAGTGACAGGGTTTGATAAGATCAGAAACAAAGAAATTAGAAAACTTTTTGGTGTTGGAGAAATGGCAAGAAGATACAGGGAAGCATAAGTGAGATGGTATTGTCATGTTTTAGTAAAAGATAAAGATTACTTGGATAAGGAAACCATAAAGGTGGTAGTTCTAAGAAGAATTTTGCTGAGTGCACAACAAAAGGGTTGGTGTTAGGCATAGGTTTGGGGTTGGTCTATGCTGTTGACTCATAATATTTCGCACTCATAAAATAGTAGTAGCCATGCTTTAATATGGTAAATAGATGTGCTTTAATTTAAATTGTTTTATTTTTAGATTAAAACAGTACAATTTTGTAGCCTAGTTTTCATTGCAAGCAATAATTCAAACATGGCATCTTCATATTCACCAGCACTGGAAATTCTTGGAAACTTGATTTTAGAAGAGTTACGTTTGATGAGAAAAGATGTTAGAGATGAAGTAAAACAAGTTAGTCTGGAAATAAAAGAACTTTGTGAACTGCATAAATCAGCCATAAAAAAGTTTAATGAAAAATCATTTGGTGGTGACAATGTTAATATGAGCAGTAGGCAAAGTTCTTTAATTGGATCTGTATCTGAAAGTTTTGATGGTGAATATTCATCAGAACCTATTGGCTTTTTAAAAAAACATTTGGAGAAGATAGAAGAAAATAATAATTGTGATACAATAAATCAAAATCATTTAAGTCTTCGAAAAGAAAGTCCAGGTAGCCCTCTACCAAGTTTTCCAGCTGAAGAAACCAGGTTTTTAGTTAAAAAAGAAATGAACTTAACTGATTGTGAGTTTTCACAATGTGTTGAAAATAGTGCAATTTCAACTAACTTTAATGTTACTGCTGTTTCAAGTTTAGAGCCAAATTTTTCTGTTTGTGATGACAACCTGACACAAAGTAAAAGCAGCACTTCAAACTCGTTTTCATTGTGCAATTCATTACTTGCCAAAGATGAATGTGATTCTACTAATTCCACATCAAAAAAGGCAATGCCTCAAAATAGGATTAAACTTTCTTCTACTGAAAATGATTTTCAATTGCAGTCAACATTTGGATCTTTTGATAGTGATAATACAGAAAATTTCAGATGCCAGTTTTGTCAAAAACCTTTTCATCATTATTCACGTTATGTTTCCCATCTACGAACTCACACTGGAGAAAAGCCGTTTGCATGTAGTTTGTGCAACAAGTCTTTTGCAGCTAAGGGGAATTTAAAAAAGCACATGATTTTACATAATGACAAAAAACCATTTGTTTGTTATATTTGCAATCAAGGATTTGCCCAAAAAAGAAGCCTGAGAATACACCTTGCTCGGCATAACAATCACCAAATCTTTAAATGTGATATATGTAACAAATCGTTTAAACAACTGGCTCACTTAATAGCTCATAAAGAAATTCACTCTCTGTGATGTACAATAAATTTTAGTTTTGTCTGGAATTGTCCCTTATTATTGGGTCAAATAATGAATGTAATACTGTGGTTTTGTGTGTTGAGATCGTTATCAGTGGTGATAATTAATTCATCTCAGATACTAATGTTAATCTTAACTTTTATCATAAAGTAGTGGCTAGGTAATAAAATACCCAGATAGCTCTTTCTGTACTTCACCTATAATGTTGCTGAGAAACCACATATTTTAGATTTCGATATAAAGGTGATAGTATTTTTATTTGATAAAAGATCATCTGTATGAGGTGTGATGTAAAAGGTTTACTATATGAGCTATGACAAAAAAGTAACTGGGCTGTTGTCATATAAGTTTTGCAGTAATTTCAAATTGTCACCCTTTTAGTGAATGCATGTTTGCATTTTATCCTGTGATTTGTGGAAGCATTGGGAAAACTTCCTTTGTAAGGCTCTTTCAGCTCCCTAGTAACTGAGGCCATGATTTCTTTCAAAAATACCAAATAAGTTTTTTTTATTACAATCTTTACTGTGGCAAAAGCCAAAAGTCACATGATGCTAGATTTGGAAAGTACAGAGGGGGCCAACAACTATACTCTGATTTTTGACCCAGAGCTGCCTTACACTATCCACATAGAGTGTGGGGACTTTTGTCATGATGGAATAGCGATGTGTTGTTTATTCACAACGCTATTATCTGCACTCTTGTGTTCCATGTTAGAGCAAAAAGATATTCTGCAAATTTTCAGGTGAATTTCATAGACGAAAAAAATTTGACTGTGTTTGTTACACCAGCAAAGCAATATTGAAAATTGAACCGGAAACTTATCAAAGGTTAAAATTACCATTAAAATCAAGTCACACAACAGTTGTAAAAACTCAACCTTTTGAAAAATTAAAATCACTTTTTCTCAATCAAGAGTATCTAAACTTTGAACACAAACAACAGTTACATGATTAAATGAAAAAAACATTGGTAATAAACAAAATGTAGCAGTGACTACTTGGCGGTAAAAATTTACAGATCAATACAGTTCAAAATAAAAATGATTTTATTATTAACAGCAAATTCGTTGTTATGTATATTTGGTGTACCAGAAAAAGTGAACTGCTTTTTGTTAAGGATTTTCTTGGGGATATTAACACCAAATTTATTAAAATTTTTCACACAGTAACCTTAGGCTATTATCAACACTTTTACAAAGTATCTGAAAAATCAGTTGCAGATTATGTGAGTATTGTGAAATTCAAAACAACATCTTAAAAAAAAGCAATATCAGAGTAAAATTCATTTAGATAATGTTATGCAAGGTTAGTTGATGGTTGGAAGGTTCACACCGACATAAACCACAAACATCATATTGAAAACAATTTAGTGTGTATTGCAAACAATGTGCCCAACCCAATTTGACAAGACCATCCCTGGACGCGTTTCATCCTCTTGGACCCCTCAGCAGGGCCTGTCCCGTCCCCCAAACCAAACCCTTCATTTGTGATAACATAAACTCGTTTTCTCCATATGCAAAAGCAAACATGCATCGGACAAGCAGTGCAAGCATGTTCATGACAGATGGTGAACCTAATGGAGACACTCGGGCTTTTGCTGCAAAATGAGGCTTGCAGAATCCACTGCAATCCACAGACTAAGTTACCTCAAAGCAACACCTTGCTGCCTAGAGCGCCCTCACCTTTTGGATTCTCCCATCACAAATTCATTAATATGCCAAATATTTGTTGATAATATTTTCTATAAAACTTTAGATAAGTGTTATTCGAGCAAAAATTTAGAATAGAAACATAACATTGTGGTTTGTTAATAATTTTATAAGTTTTTTAGCAAATTTTTCAAAAAAGTGGTTTGTTGCTCGGTAGATAGTCAAGAAAAATCTAAATTTGGTTTTCTCCTAGTTTCAATTGATATTTCTTGTAAGGCAGGGGGACATCTCACATAAACATTGCATAGCCATGATGCTACTGTGAGTGACAGCAACATAAGTGATGCAAGCACCTTTTGTTGTATTGCAAATTATCTTTTGAACAATTAACATAATATATGATCAGCAACCTTTTTTTTCCTTATGTTTCTCTGCCAATGTAATTCATAACTATTGAGCAATAAAAGCAAGTAGCTCTCGCCTCTATTGTAACTCAAGATATCATTTTTTAAGCAGAGCCAAAACTAGAATTGGTTAAAATCTATGTTTTTTCTTGAGGTTTCAAAGCTAAATTAACCTAGATGCGTAAGTCATGCCAACACGTAGATCTTGGTTTCAATTTAGCACAAAAAATATCATTTTTTGAGGGAGTGATTCAATTTTTGTTAATTTCTTATGAATAACCTCATCCCAATCACCAACTATGAAAACTAGCTGAAAAGAAAAAAATATGAATTGCAATTACTTCTGGTTTTACACCCCATTGAATAATGGTGATTTTTTTTTTATAAAACATAGCTGAAGCTATGTGCTTTTCACAGCTAAACAGTCGGAGTTGAAATAAGCTTTGAAACTTGAAGCAAAAAAATTGATTTTTGTTTTGATCTCCTTAAAGTGCTTTTGTGTTACAATTTAATTTTATGTCAGTTGCTTGAGAAGTTGTAGTAGGCCTACAGCCAAGTTTGCTAAATAACCACACAATTAGGCATTGTGAAAAATTGTTGTCTTAAATAATTACTACCAAATATAAACAATGTCAAAACTGCCTTTTGGATCATTGACAGTGGATCCACTAGGCAAATTATTTTGGATTACTTTACTCCAATAAGCAGCTGGATCCAATAAACGTGGATCCAGCAAGCAGTGCCTGCTGCACTATTTTTTGTCTAGATATTAAAGCTGTGGAGACTAAACTTGCCAATATTTGTGACCACAATTTTTTTTCGTTTAATTCAATTACTTTAAATATGTTTTAGTTTCAAAAAGATGAAAATTTGCCTGTTAGATATTGCATGTAAATGGTTGGGCTCCTTATAGGCTTTGTAGATGGTTAATTTGTGTGAGTGTGAGCCCAAATGTAGGTAAATGTGATGTTTGTGAGTGAAAAAAAATATTCACTTTGCAAACTATTGACAGTTTGCTTGTGCAGCTTTAGAAGTGTGTCGAACCTTCTACCATTATTTTTGCCACATAACCTGTAGATAATTGCATTTCACTGTTATCAAGCAACTTGGACTGAGCTTCTGAATATAAATTTATTTGTATTTGTGCTTGGTTTGTGAAATCATTTTACAGAAATCAGTTGTAATTGTAATCACTTATCAATAACGTGGCTTTTTGAGATTTATATTAGAAGCAAGACATCTACTCATGGCTACTACATGATACAAAACCCCAATATTTTTGCTTTTCAAGTTTTGGCTTGTACTATTTAGTACTTACCAATTTTACATCAAAAACTTACTTGCAATTTCAAATTTTTCAGAGCTGAGCATTTTGTTGCAGTTGTTAGAAGTGCAGCAAACAATGTACAAAATTGTTGTTGAAAAGTCCAGCCTATTACAACTTCTACAAAGTAAAATTTTAAGTCATTGAAGAGCAACGCAACTTTTTCCGGCATATTTTTGGAGTGCTTGAATCAGGGTGCAAAAGGTTTTTGGAATTTAGTCACATGGAAAAATTGTTGGTCACACACACATGGACAAACCAGTATTGCCAAATGGTTGCTGGTGCTTTTACGCAACAAAGTCTAACAAGTTTCATTGACTAAGCGATCAACAAGAACTGATCTTTTTTTTAAGATCAACCTCAAAGACATGCCTGAACTTACCTAAACTTTGTCGAAGGACAAGCATAATGGCAGCGATTAATCTGCTGTGACCTTTTTTGCACACGTTGCACATGTAAATCTTTTGGTTGCACATGTAAACTTTTTGCTTGTGCATGTAAACTTTTTGTTCCTGTGGCAAAACCATGTTTTTTCACCCCTGGCTGAAATTGTTTTCCATTTATCCAGTTAAGTACCGCATAACATGTGCCATTCTTTGGTATGTGGAAGAATTAAAGAACAGTATTCATTATCTTCATCATCAATCATCTCCTTTTGAAAGAGAAAATTCAAAATCTTTAGTGAATGTAGCTAATGAAGATGCCACAACAACAAAATATTTGTCGTTATTAAAACATGGCAGTAACAAAAATGTGATTATTCATCAATAACACCTCTTGCGCAGTTACCTGTGATTGTTTATGCACTCATTGCTTTTTTGTGTTTTCAAAAAAATATTTAAAATTTTTTGAAATTTGGCACGATTTATTTGATTATAAAATGTCCGACTCAATCTGGAAAGCTGGATCCATTGCACCAAAACGATGAATGCTAGTATTGCATCTTAAGGTTACCTAAACCCATGCTGGAAGTTGAAATAATGCAAACTATTCTATTTTGAGTTGGTCTTCTTTAATTTTTTCAATTTCCCAATTAGCAACCAATTCAGGAATGAGTTGTTTTATCTTTGAATTTAAAAAAAACTGAAGACATATGCTACTCATAAATTACAATTTGATTACATGAGGGGAATATAACAAGTTTATTTATTTGCCATAATCAAGCAACACTTGAAGTTTGCAAGCAGTTCTCTTGCATCATAGTAGTGATAACCTAACATTCCTATATTTCCTTACAGTCATATCATCAGCGCTCATGTTGACATAGGGTTAATTTGATTTACATGCACTATTAACCTGATATCCTAAAATGCTTACAAGTGACTGTTGCAAATGTCAAAGAGTTTGAGCACATTTAATTTCAATTGCTGGTGATGCCTTGCAGTAAATTGCTCTTGCATCATGGTCGCATGATATTTATGTGAGGTATTTTGCTGCTATAGAAAAAATTTTGATCAAAAGACTCCTAAATTAAATTGGGATAAATAGCCCTAAATCTTTTACTAACTTTGGCTATACGTTGTATGAATAGCAGCAACAAAAATATCTTTTTTTATAGTTCTTCAAAATATACTACTGAGATTTATATATGAACAATATTTACAAAATTTGGCATGGTGGTGTTTGTACATTTGTAAGCACTTTTGCACTTGTGCCAGTGATTTTGTGCTGATTAAAATCTTTAACGGAACACTGTTTGCTCTGTCAGTTTTTGATCCTTACCAGCTGCTCTTCTTTAACAGTGCTTTTATTTGTCTTCACTGAAGAAGGCTGTTCTGACTAGGTCATCTTTTTTTTTCTATGTAACCATTTTTAAAGAGATTGTGCCATATGAAGGCTGGTATCTGCAACATTCCATTTTCACCATAGTCTTTAAGGAAGCTGGAGCACTCAGTTAAACTCTTCCTTAGTTTAATTAATGTTTTTTAGGTAAAATATTGCTTCAGTTTTGTATTACCAAGATTTACCAACAGCAGTGGGTTCAAGTAAGCACAAGACAAACTAATAAAATTCTTACAAGGGCTATCAACAATACTTGGCACAAAAGTCTGGAGCAGAAGAAAGGACAACTCTTAACTTGAAAATATTACAGCTGAGCACTTTTACTGCCTAGTGAACAAGCAGCTTGCCAATTAGCAGTTGGCCAAGAGCATGGCTGATACAGTTCAGTTACTCATTTGTCACACCTCAAATATGATGTTTAGTTTTTTTTTAAGTCAATTGATGTTATATGTGGTACAGGTTTTAAACAAAACAGTTTTAGATTTTTGTTAAATATAAAAGCTTTTGTTTTGAGAGTATTTCAAACTGAAACTTTTATGCTAGATGGTGCTTTAAAGATTTTTTGAAACTTATTTTTGTATTAGAGATACTTCAAATAACAAACTTTTATTGCATAAACACACCCGTGTTGTATTTATTTTTATGCATTGTTATAAAGATTTACAAATACAGTTGAATTTGCCTATATCAGGGGTTCTTATCACGTTGACTGCTGACTGGCTTTTGCCAAGTAATATGCCAAACGCAACTACGAGTATACTCATAGTTTGGTAGCAACGTGTTAAACTGGGGTTCATACTCCCAAAGGGTCCTTTTTTATTGGTCAACATTTCTTTATTTGTCCCAGCAAAATTACTTTCCTTTATGTACATTCAAGATTGCCTATGTTGTCTTGGCTAAATCATCAGTTGACCTAAATCAACTCTTCTTTTTCATCCCCCAGAGCATTTGGTCATTTTTTGTGACAGTTGTAGCTGTTCCTTTCTCTCTGAGACACAATGTCATGTACAGTACAGTATTGCATGAAAGGGCTGTTTGAAGCTGCGGGAAAAAAATTGCCAAAAAGAAGGGCATCTGCATTTGAAGCAATAACACTAACATGCATCGTGCAATTGTTAACTTTAAGTATAAAAAGTCAAAGACTGGCCTTACATTGAATTGCATTTTGAAACTGGAAATTGTTATTACTGTAGTCAGTTCAACCCTTTTAACAATTAATGTTTTATACAATGGCGAGCAAAAAAGTAAGACTTTTTAATCAATCATAATTATATACTCTAAGTTTGTTGGTTAATCATTACTCATCTGTTTACTTTTACATCAAGTGTTATATATGATTAAAATCTCCATTTCTTGAAGATTGCAAATATGAAAAAAAATTTTTGAATATGCAAATTTTATGCAAATTACTCTCCAATAAGTGCTAAGTTGTTTTCAAAATTAAAGTAATACCCTTACCTCAAAGATCACTTCAGATTTTGTTTTCTACCAATATTTTTATAAATGGTCATTAAATGATGCTAAGGAAGTAAGCTTTCAAGGTATATCAGTAAAAACTTGCCTAAAAGCCTAGGTTTTCTACAATTTGCAACTTTCTGAGGTGGATGACCTTTTTTTTGACCGGTTTTGACCAGTACTAAAATTTGTTTGTTAAATGTAGTACCTAAAATATGATCAGTCATTATGTGCTAGAGGTTAGTTTAAACCATGTAACATTAGGTATTTTTGTAAAGGAAATTTCTTCAAGATTCGGAAAATATCAAGTTTAAATAGAAAATGTTGTCACTAACAATGAAACAGAAGCTTTTCACCACCCTTCCCATTTGTTGAGAAACAAAGGGAATACAGTAAATGTTGATTTAGAGAAGCCAAACTTCTGCTAGCTTTTAAACTTGCATTTTAGCTTTTATCTCCTTGGAAACTATGTAGTAAACGACAACTTTAGTGGTGAAATGTTTGCAATTTATTTTATGTTTTTAAAGGGTGTAGTTTTTCTAAAAATTATAATTTAGTGAAGGTAAGTTGAGAAATTTTGGGGGGGTTTGAACTGATATGATGTATGGTACTTATTTTTGACCAGTAAATGTCATATACTGCTTAGCCTAGACTATTTAAAGTTATATATTGCTGGAAAGCAAATTTTCCAAGCTTTCAAACGAGACCAGTATTTAGCCACACATCATATTTTTTATGCACCAAATCTATTTTTTTTTACTTTCCACTAAATTTGGCAAAATAAAAAAGTCTTGCTTTATTGCTTGCCACTGTATATGTTGTATGTGACATTATTGTTAATTGTTGTGTCATGATTTTGTAATAAGCAATATTCTGAACTACTGTATTTTGGTTGTTACTAAATAATTACTGCTCTGAATCGTTTCAAATTTTTTAAATTAGAATCTATTGATTCTTGAAGAGTTTAGCAGAGAGTAAAGTGTAGCAGAAAAATGTCTATCAAAGGAATTAATCTATTATGGATGAAGTATGGACATCATTAGTTCAAAAGCAGAAATGGTATGACAGCGAAACTAGTGCAAGGTTTTGAAATCTCAATAACAACTTTGATTTCAGTGTTGAAGATCAAAGACCTAGTAGTTTCTGACTTTCAGGCAGGTGCAGTAGTGAAATGAAATGGAAGTGGAAGCATAACTTTGATGCTATAGACAAGCATTTGTTGAAATGGTTCTGGTGTGCAAGAGATAAAAAAACCATTCAATGAAGAAGCGTTGTTGTAGAAGGCCTAAAAGTATGCACAAGTTTGTCATGCAAAAATGTTGAAGAGGTAGACATGAACTGGTTAAATCACTGAATGGAAAGAGAGGAAATTATGTGCAAAAAATTTTATAGTGAACCAGAATTCATTGACCAATCTGGCATGGATGACTGGCAAAAATACAGTTTTCCTACCCCTAAAACAGTTCAAGGCAGAAGATATTTTTAATATGAATAAAACCATACTTTCTTTGTCAATGTTTGCAGAAGTCACATTTTCAAAAATCAGAGATATGCATGTGGTAAACTGTGTAAGAAAAAGCTATCCATGTTGGTGACATCAAACAAAGTTGCAGAAAAGTTGCCATCTCTTGTTATTGGCAAGTCAGCCAATTCAAGATGTTTCCAGAACATTAAGAAACTGTCATTGCCAAATAAATCTTAGCAATAAAGCTCAGATGGCTGCAACTATTTTTGAAGTGTGGGTAAAAACCTGGACTTTTGAATGACAAAGAGCAACAGAATAATTACACTAGTTCTTGACAACTGCATTGCCCACTACAATGCAATGTACTAACTAGTGTTTAGCTTATCATATTGCCTGTTATTACCACTGCGAAAACTCAGCCAGTGGATGCTGGGGTTGCTTGCTGCTTAGAATCACGTTATCAAAAAAACCTAGCAAAAGTGTATTTATTGGCATTTGAAGAGAAAAAGAACTTCAAGATCAGTGTTTTAGAAGGAATGACGCTTTTAAAGGCTTTGGATTTCTGTCTCAGAAGTGACAAAAAACTATTTTAAAAAAGTCAGCTTCACCCAGCCTGAAGACAACCTAGTAAAAGAAACCAACGTTATCAGCAATAGAGAAATTGTAGGAATATGAAAAAGACCTCAAATGAGAGGGTTAATTTGAGAAACATAGTTTTGTCAATTATTCTACATGCAATGAAGGGTTCATAACTCACAAAACAATCATGGAGAGCAGCATTTTGAGTCAACTAAGAGTTAATCTAAATGGAGAAGATAAGATAGAAGGTGATGAAGATATTTCTATAGAAGACATTCAACCTGATGTGCTATCTCCAATGGAAGTGCTGACAGCAATCAGGAAACTAGATTGCTACCTCAAAAGCAGCAATGACAAACAAAAAGTGTTACATTCGCTTCCAAAAACTCCCAGCATATGTTGAATGAAGCTGTCACAAAAATAAAAAAATTAACAATTTTTTGCAAGGAAACAAATACTGTACCTTACCATGTAATAACGTCTTTTTGCTCCACATCAATACCATCTGTTTTTGTATTGTGTGTGCATACAACTGCCATTATTTTTTTACCATCATGCTTGTGCTGTTCAAAGCTGAGTGTACATGAAAGCATGATATTTAGTGGCAATGTTTGTTGGGAGTACAAATTTAACCCTTACATTGTACCAAAACCGGAATTTAGAAACAAATTGTACTGATTTGACTATATCAACACTTTTCTTTATTCCCTTGAGGTATCAATATAGGCAAATTCTACTGTACTAATATAGTGTGCTGTTTTGATAGTTATATGTAAATATTTCTTTTTTCCTTCAAGTCATTTAAACTAAACCAAATGCTTTATAATTTATGATTTTATATTCTGAGCTCAAAAGTTTTAAACATGCACTGGTTTTCACAATTACTCAGTCATGTGATCTTAAAAAATGGTTTGATACTGTATTAACACTTTAACCTCATCACGTACCATATATGGTACACAGGTACTTGGCTCAGCCTGCATCGTACGCCACATAGGGTACACGTATAATGATGAGCCAAATGACTGTTTGAAAAAGTTGCAGTAGCGGAATAGTTGCCAATCACAGAGATGCGGTCAAAGTGTTAAGAAATAAAGATGAATGGGTTGAACCACCACTTTCAAAGTAGCAATGATCATAAATTTAGGTTCAAACTTTATTTAGTTTGTATTTTCTTTAAAACTCACTTCATTTTGATTTCTTTTGCTCAATGTATTTTAATAAGCAATAAATTTATCATGCACATTTATGTCGAATTTGAATCTTTAAAGCAGATCTGGATGGTTGTATTATGCTTAGTTTCAATGTTCTGCCAGTTTGGAGAAGAAAGATGCAGTTAGTAAATGCATTGTAGAATAAACTTTTTCAGATAATGAAACGATTGATTGGATTTATGTGAATGTAGTAATAGTTATAGGAAAGTTTGAAGGACAAAAGTAAAACTTATAACTGCCCATATATTATTGTGTGACTATGATAATTAGTTTGTATGTGTTATTCTGTGTTTTAAGGATTGTATGATTGTGATCATAAAATTATTGTTGCCTGATTACTTTGATTTGTAGAACTAATTATCTAAATTTATCTGCTTCTAATTGGTCATTCGAAGAGTTTGGAAAAAAGTTTATAGAAGAATTACACATGATTAGAAGTGATGTGAAAGGTGAATTAGAAAAAATCAGTCTGGAAATAAATAAACTTTATAGCCTGCACAAGATATTTTGTGAAGAATTAGAGAAAAAGTTATGAAATGATGATGACAACAGTTTTATTGAAAATAATGCAACTTGAAAAGGTCAGTGAACTGTGATAATGTAATCTTGTTCAATAACAGCAGCATCTGCAACTTTTCAAAAAGCAACCAATCAAATGTCGTGGTTGCTAGAGAAAATGCAAAAAGCTTGGATCTTCAGTGCAGCAATGATATTTTGCTACAGTTTTTGGAAGAAAACAAGATTTCAATAATGCCAAAAGTTGATTTTGATGGTTCGGTCATTGATTGCATTCAATCTGTTGAAGTAGTAGAAGATTCTTCAAATTTAGAACTCAAACCAATTTCATTGATTTCCAAAAGTAGTCTTAAGCAAGCTGTTCCAAAAGTCCAAACTGCATTACTTGAAAATACATTAAGCAGACAATTTTCTAGTACGGCTGTTTTTTGAGTTGACTCTCAACAGCTCTCTTCATCTGGTTTGGTGAATAACACTGCCAAAGATAAATTTAGATGCCAGTTTTGCCATAAAGCATTTCATCATCATTCTAGTTACATTTTGCATGAAAGAATCCACACTGGAGAAAAACCATATAAATGCAATGTCTGTGGCAAAAGATTCGCTCAAAAAGGAAATTAAAAAACCCATATGTCACTACACGCAAAAATAAAACCATTTTATTGTCATATTTGTAATAAAGGTTTTGCTCAAAAATTACACTTGCAAAATCATATTGTTAGGCATGAATGCTTCATTTAATCTCTATGACAGCGATAAAGTATTTAAGCATATGGAATACTTAACTGCATCTTATGACAAGTAATAGATTTACTCTGTAAATGTAACTTTCTGCAACTTGGAGAGTGAAATTGACTAGAAAACGTTTCTTGGGTTCTTTTTGAACTTATTTTTTACTTCCAATTTTACAATGAGAGCTGCCTGGTCTAAGGAGAGATAGTAATGCAATTAACCGGCTGAGGGTTAATATTGCATCCCAACAACATTTCAGTCTGTTGTTCAGTTTTCACGCAACTGCTTGTATTATTTATGGAACATGGAGTTGGAGTATTTTGTTGGCAACTAGGTTGAGTGGGTTGAAGTGCTGAATTTTGGTGACAACGATCATGCATTCAAACCTTACAATCTGGCTATGTTGTTGGGTGCTTGGGATTGACACACAGGCAGTTTCTTATGCTTGACTGCTACTGCTTGCGGTAGAAATGCGTTGTGCCAGCAGTGCTGGTAACTACAAAGTAGGTTTAAAGCAACAACACTTTTCAAACGCGAACACAGGGGAAAGATTTTTCTGTTACTGAAGGATAAAAATATGTGACCAAAAATGCATTCACAGATTTACAATTTAATGATCATTACTTATGTTAGATGTATACCATATTGTTGCTAACTAGAGATGCACTGGAATCTTGTCTGTTGCTACACTTAGATCCATCCATCTACCAAGCTGCTGCTTGAAGCCATTAGCAATTTTCGTTTGTCTTGCAAACAGTCCAAGTATTTGCTTTGTTGCTTAATGATATTGCATTAGCACCAGTGTTGATCACATTTACAATGTTACTGCTTTTCATTTAATGTATTCGTTTTGCAATTGTAGTATTTGATTGATGTTGCTGATGCACACAGTGGTGCAACTAAGGGTATCCCAGGTCTCTTTCCAATTAACAGGGGAATACTATCAAGTCTTTTTGACTTGTGCTCAACTCTTGCAATGTTTTTTCAAGCTAGTTTATTTCATACTTTTATTGATTATAACTACCAGTAATTGCACTGCAAAATGTATGTGTGTTTGCCGTTTGCCTCTTGCTTTTGCATTGCTTACTTAGTAATAAGCTAGCCTACATAATTTTGGATGTTTTTGTGACAACTGTCATTGCCCTTGTGAGTGGTTATTAACTCTTTGAGTTGTACTGTAAGCTAGGGTGAATTGAAAAAACTTTTTGTGGCATTTTAATTCCAGAGTGGACTGGATAGTTGGCACTCAGAACCTCTGTACCTGGCTCACATTCAGAATAACGATTGCAAAAACAGAGACCTTGAATAAAGCAACTTCTAATCAGTGACAAAGTTATAATAGCAACTGTCAAAATAGTGATCATGTGAAAAAATCGACTCTTAAAACAGCAACTTTGCAAGAATTAACTTTCAATACAAGCAATTCAAAGTATTGTGCCACATATATTTCCAAATTATGGGCAATTGCTTGCAAAAATTGTCAAATATTGGCATAGTTTTTGTGATTTTGCTGCACTATTGTAATTCAATCATTTACAGCAACATGTTGTTTCACATGTTTTATTATATCTCTTCCTTGCTTAATTTGGATTAAGTTAGAGCTTCTTCATGCTGTAAAGCTTCTATAAATGTAAAAATGGATGAGTGAAAGATTTCTGTTAAGCTTTGGAATGCATTGTGCTAACTTTCAAGCTATATATAATTGTTGCACAGTCAGGCACTGTTTTAACAGTAATGCAGCTACAATTAAACACACTTAGTCACTGTTTTTTTGGTTGCTATTCTGACACAGCCGCTGTTTCAAAGTTGCTATTTTGACAGTTGCAGTTTAGAAGTCGCTGTTTTAACAGTCACTATTCTGCTTATACACCCTTTACCTTTGGGGTCAGGTGGCATGTCAAAATGGCCTTGCCATCTGAACCCAAAGGTCAAAATGTAAGAAAATTAATATCTCATGATGCACTCATGCTACAATAACGATAGTAGGCTTAAGCTCTTCAGAAGGTACACATTTATATCTGCTCTAAAAGAACTTTTTATGTATCTGTGACTGACTTGGAGTAAAATGAAAAAACCAAAAATACTGCAGACAAACCACCATACACCCTTGTGCAAATTAATTGAAACAATCATCAAAAACACCAAAAATTTAGTTTTTTAAAAATATTTTATTCAATGAATGTTTCAGTTCACATATTAGTACATAATATGACCACCGCGATTATTAAGAAGCATTTTGATGCGTTTGGGCATTGAGTCGACCAATTTTGAACAATCTTTCAAGATTTGGGTGTCCTTGTACCACACTTGAATTAGAGCCTGAATAAGCTTTTCCTTCGAGGTGCAGTCCATTATACAAAGTCTTTGCTTGCAGATGGACCATAAATTTTCAATTGGATTTAAATCGGGAGAGTTTCCCGGCCACTCCAGCACTTTAATGTGGTTTTGATTCATAAATTTTTTGACTTGCGTCGATGTGTGACATGGGGCTAAATCTTGCTGAAACACACCAGATCCATCTGGAAACAATCGGTTCATCTCTGGAATGACTCTTTGTTGAACCACTTCAATATATTGCTGGGACCGCATCATACCTTCAACTGGGTGCAAGCTACCAATGCCATAAAAACTGAAACATCCCCAAAACATCTTTTTTTGAGGATGTTTTACGCACTGGTCAATGTGGGCATTGCAAATCTTTTCGTTTTGTGATCTTTGAACATGCTGACTTCTTTGACCCTGGACAAACATGTGAGTTTCATCGCTGAAAATCACGCGCCTCCAGTCCCATTTGTAGCGTTTTGTCTTCATTGTTTTTGTGAGGAGCTGCTTTTTAACAGGGCGGTATGCTTTTCTCCCAACCTCCAGGAGGTGCCTATGAACTGTTGAGGAGCTTATTTCAATTCCTTTTTCCCCCAAAGTAGTTTTTATGGCGTCACCTGTCTTTCTTGCATCTTTCACACTCTCCCGTATCAGATAGGCGTCATCTTTGGGGGTAGTTTTCCTCTTGCGACCACATTTGCCTTTGCATTTTGGGGTAACAGACCCTGTTTCTTCATTTTCATAATACAACTTATTGTAGATATACTGACACCAACAATCTTTGATATCTCCCGGTAGGTCTTTTCGGTGTTTTCACGTAAAGTTAAGATACTAGCACGCTTTCTAGGGTTAACATTCATCTTTTAAAACAACTATATAATATTCTAACTTCTAGTTACAAATTCTACCTAAACAAAAAGTTTTAAAACAATGATTGTGAACACATTAATGACGTCATAATAGGATTTATTAAGTCATTAAAATTTTATTTTAATAAAAAATAATCTAATAAACATTTTCTTCGAAAAAGTCAACATTTGTAATCAATTTACGCTTATTTCAGCTAAGAAATGAGGATATATAGAAGTTTGGATGTTTGTTTCAATTAATTTGCACAAGGGTGTATGCAAATAGCATAGTAAGCAAATTGATACTATATTACCTAAAATACATACAATTCAGCTGTTATCATAAATCATTAATTTTGATTGTAGATGAAGCACATTTGGAAAATGCTGACAGTTTATTGGGAAACTACTTGTTTAAAAGGGTGCTGGAAAATTCAATATGATTCAGAGGTTTTTTGATCACATATTACTACTGCATGGCAATGCAGTAAAAAGATACATCTCCAGATTTCAACATACATGGTATTGACAGATTAGAGTCAATACTTCTTGTTTTTAGGAAAACAGGTGTAACAATAAATACAAGGTGATTAATTGCAAGTACCTGGTAAGTTAACTCACCACAAAAAAACAATACTGCACACTTTTGAGAAATGTGATAAAAAGTATCAATGTAGGAAGTCACTGCTGGCAAGTTCATCTGTTAAAGATAAGTTTAGTGTTAGGTACAAGCATTTAACCAAAGCAAAGACAAAATTTATGTTTATCATAGCTTGGTGAGGTGGTGATTATTTTGACTTTGAAATGAAGAACCTAGAGTTTCAAACTGCACAAAAACATTATTGATATTTGTTAACACTTTAAGTGCCGCGTGCATCTTGCAACGTCTGCTCGCTGGTGCCGGGTGCTTTTTGCGTTTACGCGTAATCGTTTTAATTTCATGCGCGTAGTCCTTTAGTTTCTGGTATTCACAAGCAGACAATCACTGCTTTTCCTAAGTGAACTAATCAAAATCTTTATATTTCTAAAAAAAAAACATACACATCCAGACATTCAATAGCTTTTATTTAAACTTATGGCATCTCAAAAGAATTTGCGTGAATGATAGAAGCAGAAGCATGGGTAGGGCAAAGCGAAATAACGATTACGATTTGCAAATATAACAATACGATTGCAAAATAACGATTACGATTGCAAATAAAAAAAATGATTATTACAATATCTCAAAATGATTTGCGTGAATGATATAAGGCAAAGCATGGCGTTGGGCAAAGCGGGACTTTACACTTTTTGCAAAATATTCTGGTGTCTTTCCTGATGCCATTTTTTTTTGCATACTCTGCAGCGTCTCTGTGGATATTTTCTTTTATCCGTTGCAGGGAATGTTGCTTGTTGGTGTTGTTTATATCCACCCTTCAATCTTTCCATGGAGTCAGTTCTTGGAACTCTTGCAAGTGGCAGTTCATCATCCTCATCACTTGAGCTGGAAGAGTAGTTTGAAACCTGACAAAGCTTCTCAATCACTTTGAGATGGAAAGAGCGCAAACTCAACTTTGTCTGTTTGTTCTTTGCTTTGTTTAATACAAAGCTGTTCCAGAGGCATATTTCCAACGGATAGAAGAACACTTTTTTTGGCCATTTCATGGTTTTTCTGGCAAAGGGATAGTACGATATCATTTGATCCAATCGATCCACCCCTGACATGTACAGATTGTATTCACTAATGCACAGAGGCTTCATTATTTTTTCCGTTTCGCCACCACCTTTCTTTTTTTTCCTTGTTATTGGACCAAGACTTCCATCATGTTTTGTACTCAAGGCTGTTACAACCCTTTTATCTTTCCAGGCGACCACCATCACTTTTCCATTGTCTACACTTAGAGAATCTCCTGCCTTCATTTTTGGTGTCCCAGCTTTGGCACTTCGAATTTTTGGAGGCTCTCCTCGTTGTGATCTAAGTGTTCCTACTGTGTGCACTTTGACGGCCAATAGCTCTTCACTGAGCTCAACACTGTTGTAGAAATTATCCATGTACAAAGAATGCCAGACATGAAGGCATGTGTCTGACAGTAAGCCAAAAACTGTCTCTCAAACGTTTTCCTTGGCCATAATATATGTCCATATTCCAGCAGTAGCCAGAATTTGAATCTGCAAGAATATATGCTTTTATCCCATATTTTGTCGGTTTATCTTTATTATAAACCTTGAAAGACAATCTACCCCTCCATTTGAGCATTCCCTCGTCAATAGATATTTGCTCATCGGGGTTGTAGAGTGCACGCCAGTTTTCCACAATTGCATCATGAATTGGACGCAGCTTGTATAATTTGTCAGCCGAGTCGGATGGCCTGGTTTCGTTGTTGTTGAAATGCAAAAATTTCGTGATGTTTTGGTACCGGTTCCTAGACATTGTTTGCCCAAAAAACGGAGTAAAAAGAATCGGATTTTTGCTCCAGTACTCTGATATATGACCTCTTTTACTAAGCAGGCCTGTAGCGAGCGTTAAACCCAGAAATGTTTTTAGTTCTGGGAGAGTCAAGGGCTTCCATTGATTGGCTCTGGAATGTCTTGACAAGGCTCCAGATGCTAGAAAAAATTGCTCTGCATAACGGTTAGTTTCTTTGACTACTGCATCCAGAATGTCATCTGTTACAATCAGCTGAAAATAATCCAAGCAATTCTCAATATCTGTAACGTTAGCAAGAGCGGTTGGACCAGGGCTTCCAGCAAAACTGTCTAGCTGTGGTTGCCTTGTTGCTGGACCCCACACATAATTGGTTCTATTCCTAGCTGGCACGTTCCTTTGTTTACGCGGTCTTTGGGCAGCCAGTGATGTGCTTGGGGCATCTGGGTCACTACTCTCTTCATCAGAAATTGCCATTCCATCTGAAGCGTCATCACTTTCCTCTTCCTCCACATCACTGTCTGAAGAAAACAGATATTCATCCTCATCGCTTTCATTCTCTATCAAGCTTTCATCTGAATCTGAAAGCAAAGCCAAATCAGCAGCTTCATTTACTTTTATTTTTCTCTCTGCCATCTCGTAAAAAACATTGAAGCGAAATAAATCCAAACTCTAAACAGATCGTTTATGAGGCAAGCACAGTTCGCTATCCCTTACTTGCGTCGCTGACAGATCGCTTACAAAGCAACAATTCCAATGCCTCACGCACGCACACACATTCGAACAACAACAGTCAAAACTGTCTAGCTCACAATCGACGTTAATCTACGTCGAATCCAGCGATTCGGCACTTAACTGATAGATTTTCACAATTGACGTAGATCTACGTCATAAAGCACTCAATGCAAAGTATCCAATGACGTAGATCTATGTCGTAAAGCACTTAAAGTGTTAAGATGATCATCCACAAGTTGATAGTGGCAGACATGCTCACTGAACGAGCATGATAGATGAGTAGCAATGTTTTTAGTAACAATACTGAATATACCTGTTACGTTCCCAAAAAGTATATAACTTTTCATTCACTGTTACAGCTCGTCTCAGAAGATAACAACTTTGTGAATTGTTTACCAAGCCATTAAAAGAAGGCAAAGGACTGCCAGTTTATCACTGTGAATCCTGGCATTCTTTGTATTGTGATTGTTAAACCTCTACATTCGTCATAACGTTTTCAATCTAGTCAATGCCATAGTTCTATGAAAGATAGGTCTTCCATGTTCTTCACTGAAAAGTTATTCTATGCTTTCCATATGATGTATAAACACCATAAAGGAGGCACAACCCTATAAAAGCATTTATTTTAACTGTCAGATCACATTTCTTGCAGGTTGTTGGCCTTGATTAGGAGGACTGCTTTTCCACACTTCTGCATCAGGGCTTCTGAGTATTTCTTTATCAGCATTATTTGTGGATGGTGTTGCTTCTTCTTTTTCTTCACCTGATGAAGTGCTTTTTTCACTTGAGGCTCATCATGTTCCATGCCACCAAGGGTCTCTTTAGCCTCTCATTTTGTGATGTCAATTTGTGCAGTGCTGTGATCTATATGTACTTGCATTATTTGATCATAAACTTGAGAAGCAGTAAATTGTCTTGGCATATTCATTATAAGTCTGCTTGAAACAATGTTTTGAAAAAATTATAAATCATACAAAATTTTGTTTTGTTTCACAAGACCTTATTTCCAACACTCCAACCAGCAAGCTTACACTCCCTAAAACTAGTAAAAAACAACACTTATGGTGATGAACCACATGAATATGTGTAACAGCCAAGCTTTTCTACTATACAAACATCCCTACCAGCAAGCCTATGCTCCCTAAAACAAGTAAAATTTAATACTTTGGTGATGAACTATGTAAATAAAAGTAGAACAGTCAACCTTTTCTGAAACTGTAGATCCTTGTGTGCATGCTCACTGCTTAATGCATGATTAGAGCATGTGCTTTTCTTGCCACGCTCAATATTGTTGTTTTTCTGCATAATTGCAAGTATTTCTTGGCATAATAAATGCCAGTTGAAATGTTCAGCCTCACAGGTCTCTTAACGTATAAATCAGTGTAATAAGTTACTGCTTTTATTTTTGAAACAATCACTTTTGTTCATAGGGTTCAATGGCCCCCAGGAAAGCATAGGATAGCTTTTTGGGTTTTAGGAAATGTAGACAAGAAACTTCAGCATATAATGGACTATGCTAAAAAATGATTCTCAAAAAGGTACAGATGGAGATATGGCAACTGGTTGAATTAGCCTCTGAGGTCTAATGAACCCCAGAAAACATTGAAGAGTAAGTCTGGATTTGTTGCATTCATTCAATAATGTTGAAAAGATTTTTGCAACCATCTGTTATTTAGTGCTGCTGTTTTATTTTAAACCACTGTGGGAAATGGACCCTCATACAAAATTCAGTCATTGTTTTCAAACTAACCGAAAATTGCATGGGTCTATGATTGAGGTGTACCTTTGTGGTAACCTGTGGGCTAATGTCAGCCAGGGTGATCAGATGCAAAAATTTGAAAAGGCCAAAAGTTGAAAAACTGTACAAGCAGCACAAAACAAAAAATTACTGCAAAGTTTATACACAAAAAGCAAAGTTTTAATAGAGAAGATGCATTGCATCCTCCATGCTGCTGCTGCTGGTTGCCTGTTTGTAGACAATATCAGTCCTGAATCAGAGCAACATGTTCTTCAATACAAACAAATTATTGCAACAGTTGCCCCATGTCTGTTCTAATTCTGATAAGAGCTCCGTTTCCATTTTATTTCTTGGTTTTGTCTTTACAGCTGTGAGTAAGAAAAAGATTCTTTTAACCACTGCGTTCTGACTGGAGTAACAAGACAAGTTATAGTATATTAAGCCAAATCCTTGAAAAGGGATGCTGCAGAATTGATACCCAAAATTTTTTAGGGTCATAGACGGAAATTTCTTCTTTAAAAATTTTTTCAATTTTCCAATTGACCAGAATAAACTTTCGATGCTGATGTTCCAACAGAGTTAATTTGTGAGCAAATAACTTCAAAAATGATAAATCAGTAAATGAACATAAGCTTATTTGGCTTAGAATAATCTTGGGGCTTATTGTTGTCAGATTTTCAAACATGTTTTGTGTGAGGGCAATCTCGTTTTTATTTTTTCTACATCTACCAGCATCATTTGCTCACAATTAGTTGTTATTGCAACAACATCAGGAGATCTTTCCAAGCCATGATCATGAATGCACTTTTCACGTTCTGCCACAAACTTGACTCCAAAATCTACATTTGCCAAGATTTTTCTGTTTCCTTTCAAATCATACAGTCTGTCATACAAATTATGATAGCGGAGAATGCTAGCCCTGCTCTTATGTGAAATCACTCCAACTTATTTAACTCATTACAGATTATAGCCTACTGGTCCACTCACTCTACTGCCTCGGGCAGGTTAGTTTTTCCAGGTTTAAAAATTTTTATAACCAAAAGTTACATAAAAACTCACCAGAGTGGCCAAATTAATAATATTTTATGGCTAAAAACAAACAAATTAAAAAATATGGATACTGTTGACAATTGTAGTAACGATACCAAATTGCTAAATGATCCTTGCTAAAAATAAGACAAGACAAAGATTTTTACAGCTTTATATCCTTTTGCATTTCCAACAAATGAATGATTTTCATTTTCAATATCTGCTACTTGCCAAAAGCAAGCTTGTAACCCTCCAAGTATTCTTAAAATTAACTTAATTTTGGAGGAAAATAGCCAATCTGGCCACACTTGTGCAGATCTGGTAATATGGTTTAGTGAAAATCATTAATACATAGTCTTTCCTATGACGAAACAAGTCAAATACACACTGCACTATTGATGAGTGGACACGATTCATTAATCAAGATCGTAACTGGTGTTGCTACAAGCCAGATCTTAGCTAAAATATCAATTCTGCACCAGTACTAATGTTAGACTAAAAAAAGGCCAAAAAGCAAAACAAAAATTCGGCAGCCAAAGGCTTTCAAAAAAAGCCAAATTTTTGGTTTTTAGCCATAAAAAGGCCAATTTGGCAACTCTGATGTCAGCCATCTTAAACAGTAGATTGGTCTCCCCTAATGCTAGGTCTGCATCTAGATCACCCAAAATCACATCCCAACATATTCTGTAAGCATAATGTTAGTCAGCCTTAGCTCATCAATTACCTCATTTGGAAATGATGGAGATCGTTAACATAAACGTTGCTAGTGACCATTCAGACACACATCCATTTAACTATTTGTCCATTTTTCAGAGAAAGCTTTATTACTTCTTGTAGTACCACCTAATGTGATAAAGACATGGCACAGTGTTAACTTGTTACAGTGCATAAGCCATATTGCTAATTACTACAGCCTCTCCAAGAACTCTTCCAAACATCTATTGGCACCATAGTATGGGCCTGTTATGGTTGCGGTGTCATTACTTTCTACAACTGCAAGTTTGTCTTTCAGATCAGTGTCTTTATAGCTGCGAGAATGCATCTGGCTCCTGACTTCTGGTGTAACATGTGTCAGGTAGAACTTTCTAGGCGCTCCATTGATAACATAATGTTTTTCTGTGGCTGTTTTTTGATAACTTTTTCCTTAATCTGATTTGGCCATTTTTCTGACCATCAAACTATATTCCATTTGTCAAAGCAAAGTTAGCATCCTCTTTTATCCTTGGCTTCTCTCTGAATCTTTTTTATTTCTGTCTTATTTTGTTCAGATCAATTACATACCTTTGTCATTTGTTGATGAGCCCAAGGTCCATATTACAGCATTTGCCACTGCAGCACCAACTCTGTCTAAACGTTGGTACCGCTCACCAAGCATTGCCAACTTTGGCCAGTATTTTTTCGATTTTGGTCAGAGAATTGCTTTGTGTCATTCAGTGTTTAATTTTTTAAATGATGTTGAAATGCTTGTCACATGTACTTTCGGTGGAATGTGTATTTTCTACTTTCCAAGCTTGTGGAAGGGTGGCATAAGAGATTGCAGTTGGCTAGGCACAGTGCACTTGACTTTTGACAAATTTAATGTGTGACGTTGCTAGTTCCCTTGTAGTAGGAAGACATTCACCTATGCTTGGGCCTATCTAGGCCTTGTAAAACTTGAAATCACTCATAAGTCATGTGTAGTTTATGCTTTGCTCCAGGTTTCTTTGCTGCGAGGCATTGAGGCAAAATATAGCAAATGGATTATCTATATCTTTTAAGTACTCTTTCCATCTTATAAATGTTAGATTTTGTTTGTATTTATCAGAGTGAACAAGTGAATCAAATGATTAATAAGTTGGTCTGTCACTGTTTTTTGGTCCTCAGGATACACATTGCACTATAGTGTTGCATGCACTGTCTTGAAGGTGATTGGATTCAGATACATGCATTCTATGATGTTTTGCTTTGCTGGCAATTTTCCCATAAGAAATCACCGTTTGATGGTAAATGCAATTTCCTTGTTCACAACTTTAGTGATACAGCTCTGGTTTCTAGTTTGTGTATTGCAGTTTAGTTACACACTAAATGAATGTCACTGAGCAACCTTAAGCAAAAAAGAAACACAATAACACCTCCCATGTATGCACATAGTGGGTAACACAAATCACTAATAAGATATATCATTTGACCATTTTACTGCCCATCAAAGTGGATTATACATCCACAAAGGCTGGCAGGTCAAAAAGAGATCTAAATTAATCTTTAGACCCGCTGTGTTGTTTCTTCTTGATTCAAGAGCAGACTAACATTTGTACAGTAGTTCTGTATCAAAGAGTTAATTTGGTTAATATTCCTAATTTTACTTAACTTTGACTGAGATAATTAACCTTAAAGACGTGTGCATGGTTAAGGTGCAATTTGCTTATAGTAGCTTGTCAGTGGAATGTTTTGGTTTTTTACATTTTACTTAAAGCAGATGCAGAAAAAAGTTCTTTTAGAGCAGATACAACCGTGCATCTTCTGCAGAGCTTAAGCTTAATATCATCGTTGTAGCTTGAGCAGATCATGAAGTCATTCATTTTTCCAACGATTAGACGTCAATTTGACCTTTGATGTCAGGTTGTATGGCCACTTTGACATGCCACTCTCCAAAACCACTTGTGAGATTCGTATTAAACAGAGTGCCAACTATTTAAACCACTCTGGAATTAGTTTGCCACAAAAAGTTTTGAATCCACTCTACAAAAAGCTTAAAACACTTTTATGGCAGATATTTGGTTTCATTGGTATTGTGTAACATGTTCGGTTAAATCCAGCATTTGATATACTTTAGTCAAAAGGATGGTTTTGAAACTGGGATCTAAGTAATACTGGGGATCTTTTGAGGAATTCTGAAGGAATCCACAACAACCAGTACTTTTTTTTATTGTATTTTCTGCTTAATAAGCCGAATTTCAGGACCCTAATTTTGGACTTAATTTTTTTGGGTCTGTTTACTGGCCGATCATCATCTTGGGACCAGAAAATACTGAAGGCCAAAATCGGTCCCAAAATCATACCTTTGATCTCACAGTTACGGCATAGTTATTTCAGTTGAATAAACTTTTTTAATTAATAGACAAAGTTCTGTGCATTACAAATGACCTGTATTCATAGAAATAATAAAATTCCTAACAAACCACACACTTTAATCTCAGAAATTTATTAAAATCCATCAAATTCAACATCAGAAGCATTGAATAATAGATTCCAATCTTGGGCAGGGACCTGGTTGTCATATGGATCATTTTCTGGTGTTTTTAGCTGAGTAAGTAGAATGTTGTCTTCCTAGTCAACGTCAAACCACAACATATCATCTTCCGTTCTGTCAATTGCATTCAAGATGCTACATTTTTTTAATGACTTCTCTACAGTTTCAACACTAATTGTAATCTTCCCATGACTTCACGATCCACTCACAGACAGTAACACGTGATGCAGTGCGTGTATTTCCAGCAGCAGTAAAACTTTGATTGCCACAAACCATCCACTCATTCCAGCATTGATGGAACTTGTCTTTAAAAGATTTATTTAAACATATATCTAAGGGCTGTATCACCGATGTCAGCCCACCAGGAATAACTGCAATATCAGTATTGCATCTTTTAATCACAGCTTTAATTTTTTCACATAGGTAGGAGTTAAACATATCCCAAACGAGCAGAGATGTAAATGTCTTCAGTCCGTCTGGACAACATGCTCATGCTTCATTAATTTGGTTGATGCATCCTTAGTCATCCATCCATCTGTTTTCTTGTGCATGGATGATCACTCCTTTCAGAAATTTCTCCTCAGGAAATGTCTTTCATTTGAAAATTACCATAGGCAGCAATTTTGTCCCATCAGCAAGGCATGTTAAAACTACAGTAAAACGTTTCTCAAGCCCTGTTGTCTTAACCCAAACGGTTTTCTTACCAGCTTTGTTTACAGTTTTTTCCAATCATATTGAAAAAACTAAGGTCTTGTCCATATTTCCAATCATTTGTAGAGGGTAGTTGTGTTTTTGTTGATGATAAATGATAAATTTCTGGAACGAGGTGATTTTATTATCAAACTCACTTGGAAGTTTCTGCGCAATCTTTGTTTTCTCTCAAAGTATAAGGCTGTGTCTCTTCATGAAGCAGGTATGACTGCTGTTGGATGCCTTGAAGTTTCTTGAATTTTGGGTACTTTTTCTTGCCCTTTTACGAGTTGGATTTTTGTTGCTATGATGAACAGACAAAAGCTTTTCTTTTGATTTAAGAATTTGTGACACCTGTGATTGCGATATTCCAAATTTTTTGGCGAGTGTACTTTGCGATGTTTTCTTTTCAAGTTGTTCAATGACAAGGATTTTGTCAGCCAATGATAGATCTTTGGACTTGATATGCTTACTTGTTCCTGCTTCACTCATTTTAAAATTTTAATATTGCTCTGTCTTGCAAACTGTATAAAAGCTAAATGAAACAAAAACAGTGCGAATAACAGTGATTGCAAAATGATAGCCACATGTTTTTGTTCTGAATCGGTAATTGTCTTTAAAGAACATTAATCACATCACACACTGTGTTGTTTTTGATCTCTAATCGGTAGCAGCCTTTCATTTTATGAGGTTGGCAATTGGCGCGTTCATTTGCAAATTGAAACAGTTCGTTTTCGTTCAGAAATTAAAAGTCATGCTTTTGTCGCTAAAATTTTGCATAATTTTATTCAGTAGTCGAATAAATGCACTTCAATTCTATACAATTAAGCAGATCATGCAATAAACCAGTATGCGATTAACCGAAATTTTTCCTTAACAAACGATTGACTGTGGTTTGGGATTTATGATCTTTATGCGATAAAACAGATTATGCAATTATCCAGTATGCAATTAACCACATTTGACTGTACCAGTAATTCAAATCACTAGTTGTTTGTAAAATCATGTTTCCGTCACCAACTTGTAAAGTGTAAATAATTTTGCCCTCATTTAATAAAAATTTACTTACTGGTAGCTTAGAGCTGGTCCTCTCAATGAGCATTATTTTTCAACTTGTAAAGACAACAAATCTTTATTCTTAATAGTGTGATAAATTTTCACAAAAGTTGATGATATTTTTTGACTTTTAGAGCTTCAGCTTCACAGGTCATCATTAACGTTTTCTAACATTTTCAAAACGTATCTGCAGCAAAAACCTTTTTAAAAATTTGTGTGATGATTTTTAAAAACTCGAAAAGCTTTTGTGATAGAATAGATTGAAAAGAAATATCTACATGGCACGAATCAAACTCATAATCTAACAGAAGGAACTTAAAACTTGTAACTTAGGAAAACAATCATTTTATTGTCAAGCTGTTATCTTTCACTTGAAGAACTTGCCTGATGTATAGTTAATGGTACTATATTTGGCAAATAATGTGGATATTGTTGCACAATAACTGGCATTATAAACCTACTTAATTTTAAGCGGGAATTTTGTCTAGCACTTGGAAATATAACATGGAAAGGCAGATTTATGCTCATAGTGTTTTTAGTTATCATTCACTCTTTTGCTCCCGCGTGAATAGTGAAAAAAAATGTCCGTAAGGTGGCAGTGCGAAAAGCTGTCATAATTTGTCATAATCAATCATAATTAATCATCATAAAATACCCTAAGTTTGTTTGTAAATCATTACTCATCTGTTTACTTCTACATTAAGTGTTATATATCGTTGAAATCTACATTTCTTGAGGATTTCAAATATAATAAAAACAAAAAAAATTTTTTTTGAATATGCAAATTAACCCCCCAAACAGGGGCTGAGTTGTCTTCGAAATTAAAGTAGTACCCTCATCTCAAAGATCACTACAGATTTTATTTTCTACCAATTTCTTTAGAAATGGTCACAAGATGATGCTAAGGAAATAAACTTTCAAGGTACATCAATCAAAACTTACCTAAGAGCCTAGGTTTTTTACAATTTGCAATTTTCTGAGGCACATGATCTTTTTTTTGACTGGTACCGACTGGTACAAAATTTTGGTTAAATTTAGTACCTAAAATATGATCAGTCATTATCTGCTAGAGGTTAGCCTAAACCATGTAACATTATGTATTTTTGAACAGGGAATTTCTTCAAGATTCAGAAAATATTAAGTTTAAATAGAATATGCTGTCACTGACAATGAAGCAGAAGCTTTTTTACACCCTTCCCATGTGTTGAAAAACAAGGGGGATACAGCAAACTTTGATTTAGAGAAGCCAAACTTCTGCTAGCTTTTAAACTTGTATTTCAGTCTTTGTCTCCTTGGAAACTTGATGCGAAATGACAACTTGACTGGTGAAATATTTGCATTTTATTGTATCTTTTTAAAGGGTGTAGTTCTTCTAAAACTTCTAATTTAGTGAAGGTAAGTCAAAACATTTTGGGGGGTTTGAACTGATATGATGTACAGGACTCATTTTTGATCAGTAAATATCATATACCACTTAGTCTAAACTATTTAAAGTTATATATTGCTGGAAAGCAAATTTCCTAAGCTTTCAAATGTAACTGGTATTTAGCAACATATCATATTTTTTATGCACTAAATTTACTTTTATCTACTTATCATTCAAATTTGTTTGGGGGGTTTGAGACCCCTAAAAAATTTGGAAATTCAAAAAAGTAAAATTTATTATTATCGCTTGAAATGTTGTCAAATGATGCTCCAAAAGAGTAGTTTTCAGACTGTGTTAATAATAAAGGGTTTGGTTTTGTGGTAAAGATGTAATCTGAATTTGATTTTAGTGTAGTTGGCATGTGCTGAGAATTTGGCCGATTTTGTTGTCTGCAACTGGGTTGTTGGTCTTTTTAACCGTTTTTGGGTATAAAAATCCAAGAATTAGGGCACAAATTATACATCATTCGATGCGTGAGCAAATAAGCCTGATCTTTTGAAAATTGTATGAAAATCGGATGAAAAATAAAGTCCCAAATCGATTTTTTAATAAACTAATTTTGTAACTTAATTTGAAAAGTTTGAGGGAAACACTGAAAACACGAGATCATCAATTGATGATCGCGGGAACGAAAGAGTTAAAAAGTGCTTAAATCTTTCACTACTATGTGAAAAACGAAAAAAATTTCTATAAAGTGGCAGTTCGAAAAGCTGTCATAATTATGTATCCCAAGTTTGTTTGTTAATCATTACTCATCTGTTTACTTTTACATCATGTGTTGTATATGATTAAAATCTCCATTTCCTGAAGATTTCAAAGATAAAAAAATTTTTTGAATATGCAAGTTTTATGCAAATTACTCTCCAATAAGTGCTAAGTTGTCTTCAAAATTAAAGTAATACCCTTACCTCAAAGATCACTACAGATTTTATTTTCTATCAATTTTTTTATAAATGGTTGCTAAATCATGCTTAAGAAATAAACTTTCAAGGTATATCAGTAAAAACTTGCCTGAAAGCCTAGGTTTTCTACAATTTGCAACTCTCTGAGACCCATGACCTTTTTTGACTGGTACTAGATTTTGTTTGTTAAATGTAGTACCTAAAATATGATCAGTCATTATGTGCTAGAGGTTAGCCTAAACACCATGTAACGTTTGTATTTTTGTAAAGGAAATTTCTTCAAGATTCGGAAAATATCAAGTTTAAATAGAAAATGTTGTCACTAACAATGAAACAGAAGCTTTTCACCACCCTTTCCATTTGTTGAGAAACAAAGGGAATACAGTAAATGTTGATTTAGAGAAGCCAAACTTCTGCTAGCTTTTAAACTTGCATTTTAGCTTTTATCTCCTTGGAAACTATTTAGTAAACGACAGCTTTAGTGGTGAAATGTTTGCAATTTATTTTATGTTTTTAAAGGGTGTAGTTTTTCTAAAAATTATAATTTAGTGAAGGTAAGTTGAGAAATTTTGGGGGGGTTTGAACTGATATGATGTATGATACTCATTTTTATATAACACTTAGCCTAGACCATTTAAAGTTATATATTGCTGGAAAGCAAATTTCCTAAGCTTTCAAACGAGACCAGTATTTAGCCACACATCATATTTTTTATGCACCAAATCTATTTTTTTTTTATCTGCCATACAAATTTGTTTGGGGGGTTTGAGACCTCTAAAAATCTTTAAAATTTTAATAGGTAAAATTTATTATTATTGCTTGAAATTTTGTCAAATAATGCCACAATAGAGTAGTTTTCAGACTGTGTTAATATTTAAGGGTTTCCTTTTTTGGAAAACATGTAATCTCAATTGATTTCATGGTAGTTGGCTTTTGCTGAAAATTTGGCAATTTTGTCGTCTGCAGCTGGGTTCTTGGTCTTTTTTACCTTTTTTGAGTTAGAAAATCCAAGACTTAAGGCACAGATGTTACATGTTTCAATGCATAAGAAATTAAGCATGATCTTTTGAAAATTTTATGGAAATCAGATAAATAAAGACACAAATTCATTTTTGATAAACTGATTTTGTAACTTGACAGAAAAAATATGAGGGAAACACTGAAAACACGAGATCATTGCAGGAGTGAAAGAGTTAAGAAAAATAGCTTTGCCTAGCAATTCTTTCTTTATGTAAGCAATTAGATGACTACAGTAAGAAGGTGTGACAAAATCTTTAAAATATCAGTTTTACTACAATTAAGTATTTTTAAAGAGCAACTTTCCTTTCATTTTGTTAGCCAAATTGTTGGTTGTATATTTTATAAAATTATTAATAAAAGGCTTTCATGTGCTTTAAATAACAAATGAAATTTAATGCCATCTGTAAAGTTTACTTGTACAGTATTTTACTGGTGGCTGTTAGCATGCATGTTGACGCTGAAATGAGACTGAGAAATCATTTTGAAAAGACTTGTAACTTCATAAAAATGATCTTGGCTTATTAGGTCGTAATAAGCAAAAACCCTCATTTTCAGAGCTAAAAATTGGCCTTGGCTTCTTCGGCGATTCGGCTTATTAACTGGAAAATATGGTATTTAAATATTAACTTTTGGGCACCTTACCATAAATTAATTTTGAAAAGTCTGACATAAAAAGCAGGACAAATGAGATTGCACTAAAACGGAATCATCAGAAATTAGCAAATAGTGACAACACAAAAAACAGTTTCTGCTTCTTCCTTTCAAAATTCTTTGGTATGCTACTAATAGGCATTCTCCATTATTTCGAATGAGCAAAAGGTGTCTACCATTTAAAAAGTTTGAGAACCCCTGACCTAAAAGTTATCTTGGTCTAGAAGAACCCTTAGCACAATCAAACTTTATCTACATTCTCCCGAGTTTAATGAAGTCCTGTACCTGTAATCAAAACTTTTTTGCACTAGATTGGAAATGTCTGTGAAAGTTTTTTCAAATTAAATTGCAAAGCTGTAAAAACAACTTAGCGTGATTAATGCACTTGTAAATTTAATGATGACATGCACTTATTTAACTCATTAAATACAGGATAAACAGAAAGTTTATGAGATTAAAAAATCACTTTATGTTATTAGAGTCAGCTGTCACTTTTATCTTTCATATAAGCCAAAATAAGCCATAGTTTAAACTTGATGCATGTGGTTTTAAGTATGCAAATGCTCTTCTTATCTTTGCCAATGATGTAATACAAAGGTGTGTAAGCTGTGGCTAGTGGGCCATTATTGCTGGTGAGATGAAATTGTTCAGCCTGCAGAATGATGTGATTTGTGACCTGCATTTACAGATTAATTATCCTCTCCAAAAAAGGCTTTCACTGTAAATAGCTTGACCCGTTAAGGTATGTTGAGGTTGGTTTTCAATGAAAAAAATAAAGATCAGTGACTTAAAAATTTCACTCTTTCGAGGTCTATGTCCAAAAGCAGGTCTTCAATATGAAAATTTCATTTTCTTTGGGTAGACCTCCATTAAAATGTAAAGATCTTTAGTTGAAAAACTGTGATGTTTTCAGATTAATGTGGAAAAAACAAAGATCTAGGCCTGTTTATATAATCCAGTTGAGTAAAGTTGGTGTACCTGCAAAAAAGTTTGCACTCGCTTGGTAAAGCGCAATGTTCAGAGTAATTGGAACCCACATAGATACAAGTTTAAGGTTCCAATCATTGTGCATGATTTTATATTAAATGAAAGATTAACTACATGTATGTCAGCGTAATTTTTTTTGCAGAAGTTAGAATTCCATAGTTGCTGCTGTTTATTAGTTATGGAAAAAGCTGGCAGGCCTGCAGTGGAATTGGGAAACTCCTATGCTCTTCTGGTAGGTCAGCTAATTTTGGAAGAGCTGAAGTGTATTCGAAAAGAGCTCAAAGAAGAAGTGCAGAGAATTGCAGACAAATTTCAAGATTGTTTTGAAGCTACTAAATGCTGTTGCAAATCAAGGTACTTGAATATAGGTCATGGTAATGAGCCTATGAGTGGGGATAATGAGTGCGATGGAATAAATAGTTTGAATACAAATGTGAAATCTGAATATTCTGCAGAAGTAGAAGATGGTTTTCCACAAAACTCAATTGATCTGACTGACTGTTTTCAAGACATAGAAATACCTCCTCTTCCAAACCGCAATGATACCAAACCAGAAACGATAGAAAACGAACAAGGTTCAGACAGTACAAGTAATGAAGATAGCCATGAAACAAGTATTTTGCTTCAACATCAAGCAAACAATGGTCAGCACAATCAACAAATCGAGGTAGTGTCATATGATGTATGTGATGAGTCTACTAAAAATGACTGTGGGAGCTTAGAATCTTCAACTGCAACAACAGTTCTTTCTTCAACTGCCATCAAACATAAACAACTGAATGGGCGCAGAACAAGAAAATCTGTTCCACGAAAAGTAGTAAACCCCGATTCAGTTGTAAATTCATGTCATGACAACAGTGATGATCTTGAACATGACGAACCGGTTTCTGATGAAAATTTAAATTCCTCTAAAGCATCCACAAGCTGGCTACAGTATGTTATTATTGAAAATAATTATTTTTTTTGTAAGTTATGCAAAGTAAATTTCAGTCATCGTGGCTCTTTGAAAAGACACTGTCGTATCCACACAGGTGAGAGACCATACAAATGTGACATTTGTGGCATGGCTTTTTATCGATCCGAAGATGTCTTTATCCATAAAAGCAGACATCACCAAGCAATATTTTCCAATGTTGAAGTCAAACCATTACTTTCAAGTTTAAAAAAAGCAAGGAAGTACCGGCCTATTAAAATAAAACCTAAACCTTCTCACTTACCTATTTCAAATGATAATGAGAGCGCAAAAAATGATGATGTCAATTCTAATGCTTCATCCCATTTGCCACTTAATCAAGACAATGATTTAGATATAGAATTCCTCTCCAATTTACCTGCTGCCACTGTTATTAATAAGCAGCAAAAAAATCATCATACCATCATGGGGATTTCCTACAACCAATTGCATCAACCCCGAAAACGATCTAATTTTACCAATGCAAAGTTTACTCTTCCCGAGCACCATCAAGGCAATATTATTGTGAAGAATGGAAGAAAATTTTACCACTGTGATATCTGCTACAAATCATTTGTATATACTAGTCAGTCATACCGTCGACATATGATGATACATACAGGGGAGCGACCTTTCAAATGTGAGTTTTGTAACAAGGGATTCATACGCTCAGCAAATTTAAAAATGCATATTCGTGTTCATACTGGTGAAAAACCTTACAAATGTCACATGTGTTCTAAAGAATTTCGAATGCGTTCTGGTTTATCTACCCACTTAAAATCTATTCATTCTACTGATGCTGATCTTATACATTGGGTGTAGAAATGGCAGAAGCATTTTTACATTGGCTGTAGCATCAAAATAATGTAACTTCAGGAGAGAGAAATGATTTTATGTGTGCTACAAGAATAAAATTGTTTATATGCTGTAGCATCAAAATAACTTTATTTCATGAACATGGTAAATGCAAGAGCTTTCACCAAAGCAGTTTTTAGAAGTCGTGCATATGCTTGGTTATTTTTGTTGCATATTTGCTAGGCATGTTATGAAAATAGTGGTATTATTTGGTTTTTCATCAGACAAACTGTACGATGCTTCATCTAACTCGAATTTTTATTTTTACGAATATTATCCTTTTTATAATCTGATCTAACTACTTTTCCACAGTAGGTGTGATTTAGAATTTGACTCCACATAAATACAACCTTTGGCTTGAGTCGGGTTTGGTGATACAGTAAAAGTGCTATTTGTACACTGATCTAAAATTAAATTTACCTTTTTGAGTCTTGCTTATGACTATTATTTTTGTTGGGGTTGTGGTAAACCCATACTCTTCAGAGTAATGTTGATCTCTAATATTTTAAAACACTTGCTAAGTCAGTGGTTCTTAGCCTTTTCATGTGTTTCCTAGGGCTTTTGTTTTACAGATATCATATCTTCTATCTAAAATTTTGTTGCAACTAAACCTCTATAGCAATGGTGGGCAATCTTCTTTCGCACTAGAGCTGCACACCAAAGAACTGTTTAGCACAAATGAATTTATAATTTATTCAGTTACGTTTTTTTCTCTAAAAAATTAAGATGATAAAAGATAAAATGCTGTTGTTTCAGGCACTGAATGCTAATTAGGTGGTGGTTTGAGGTAAACCACATAAACACATTTAAATATGGTATACACTACATTAGAGATACTAACAATGTCATGAATAAACCAAGAGTCACGTACAACTACCCTTAGAACTGAAGTTTGCCCACCTTTGCTATGTAGCGACAATTTGGACTTCTCGTATCCCTGGCCATTAACCAAAATCATGTTTCTTAGATTACTCTTTTTTTGATGAAAAATTAATCGAATTTTTTTTCTTTGTCATAGTTTATATTTTTTTTAGTTAAAAGCGCTATATTTTAGCAGGAAATAGAGTATGGTCTTTCAAAATTAATTATTTGCTGTAAAGTTCATCTATCACAGTCTTTGAGTTAAGTAGCTTCGTAAGCTTTTGCCAAAATCAAGGTAGAATGTAGTTTGTGCCATTGATGAGCTCTATCCCATTTGTGGCAAAGATGATGGTTTTGTTATCCTGTAGAGTTGCTCTTTTTTGTTTATTGGTTATTATCTGTGTATGCATTGTTTACTTTTGTTTTACCTTTATGTTGTTATATTTTCTGGCAAACACCTATGTGTGTTAAACCAGAGGCGTATGCCAAATCATGATCAACTTTATGAAATGGTTTGAATTACTTGTAGCTCACTATTGTCATTCTTACTGGCTGGTTTAGCAGTATCGCTCCAACATAAATCTTTAGTCGGTAAAAGCCCGAAATTGCGTTTAAACAAAGAGTTATTGTGTTCGAATGTTTAAGGTTAGGTGCATGCTTAAAAAGCTTAATACTGAACTTTGTGGCCTCAAAGTATTCAAATTTTTTGTAATCGTAAAATCATGGAAGTTTATCTTTTTCTACACATGGTGTACAATTTTTTTATTTTTCATTTGCACCTTTGTTAATTGTGTATTTTTGAACGTCTAATATTTGCAGTCAAGAACCAAAATATGATTCTAGCTGTTAAAGCCGCTTTAGACCCTTTGCACCAATACAACTTTTTTGCTATATTGATAGTGTGGCAAGTTTGCTACTCAATTGCTGAGGTATTTAGTAAATAGGAATGATTAACACTCGGCTCTAGCTGAATAGAATATAGCACTCTTGTTTTGCTTGTTTGGGGTTGATCTTACAAAAATTTGTGAATATACATAATTTTATTTTCTGAATCTCTTTAGTAACTGTGGGAACATCTTTAAAACGGTAGAAATGAAATCATTTTTACTGCTCTGACCATGCAGCCCAGTGTGACAAGGTGGTGATTGGCAATCATAGTGCTCTCCTGATGTCTTATGAACTATGCAGGTTACAACGATAAAAAATTTTCTGCTGCTTGTTAACAAAGTGACAATGAAAAAAATAAAGTTTTAGATGATGTTATTTCTGTCGTTTGTAGGTGCTCCTGGGTTACTTTCAGATTGTTGTATACGTTTAGGTTGTTGTTCGATTGTATACGTTTTTCGCTCTCATGCAATTTTTCACGGATGTTTTCATTCGTTTGGATAATTTATATGATGCTTTCCAGCATAGGTTGTTGTTCAAATGTCCGATATTGTTCTTGAAGTACTTACCAAAAGAGTATACGTTTTTGTGGACAGAAACGTGCAAAAAGACTTTAGTTAAAAAAATAGGTTTTCACTCAACAAGGTATACTGAATGTATCAAATGAATATCCAGGCGGATAAAAATTTCTGTGCAAAAATGCTTAAAAGCCAAAGACCGAACAAAAACCGTACAAAGTTGAATACTGTGTACGGCCACTTTTAGAAGTGTGTAAAAGGTTTTTAACTGAATTACGTTAATGGCCTAAAAACATGGACAGTAAATCCCCAGTTGGCAAACGATGCTGTCATAATCGCTTGAATGCAGTTCTAATATTTTATTGTCTATGGAAATGCATTGCATTTTATTTCACTGGTGTGGCCACCCTGCTAACATGACTACTTGCCTCCCATTATACGAGTTGTTAATTAACTATGATTCCACTGTATTTTGTGCAAAGAATTGGCTTTTTGATCATCATATGTTATATATTTGTGAGACGGATTTTAAGTAATATGTAAAAAGTTTAAGTAGCATAGAATAGTAAATTTTATTCAGCTGGAGTGTGTTATACGTTGAACTAGTCGTACTTTTTTGCAGTGATACCTAAGTTAGCATCTACCCCTATATCGCAACCACTATAACGCATGTTCTCGTATTTTTCTGTTGAAACGCAATGTGTTTGTTTCAATAATGCAAACACCTTAATGACACGACCTTTTAACTACAATCCTGTGAGTGATCGGTTTCTCGCGGTACCACTGTACTGCATAGCTACTGTGTGCAATTAGTTTGAAGACGTTATCAAATTATTGCTTCTTTGTTTCATGTAATCGCTGTACCAGCTGATTGTACATTTGAAAAGGACCTTGACAAGATAGCAATTGGGTTCATTTAAAGCCTTTTGATCAGAGTCTGTGGGTTTCAATCAGAATCGTTTTAGCCTTTTGCGGCTACGTGATGAGTATAAGTGACCCCAATTACAAACTATGCATAAAACAAAATATAAACCTTCATAGAAGGCTCCCTCTTGCTGTAACTCTGCTTTGATAAAATAGTTAAGTTAATTTTTTCAAATTGCGATTTCTACATTCATAAGCCTTATTGGTGTATGCCTGTGTGGTCCACTGTAGTGTGAAGAAGAAGATTGTGTGATGATTAGTTTTATGAGGGAAGATGGGTCCTATAAAAAGGAAAGTATCAAATAAGGGTTATCAGATGTCAGCGCAAATTTCTGAAAAAGTAAGGTAGTTTCATCATGTTTCAACCTGATAGAGGTCTTGAAAATGGCAATGACGACTTGTCTTGCACTCAAAGGTCGTGATTTTAATACCTGCTCTGTTTTGTTGTAGAAAAGGGTACTTGTGGTTGTTTTCGCTGCTAGTAGAAACGCCCTGCTGTCAGCAGTATTCGCAATTACGAAGTTGTTCTCAACACAAGCTGTCCTGTGTACAGCTGTACAGGTTTTTCTGTCAAAAGATAAACGTAAACCTACTAAAAAGCTAAATGGTGTGCTTTTGAATAGTAAACTCGATGATTTGGTAGAGCATTTAGTGGATATTCTTTAAAGTTATCAATTTTGTAGATTTATCTTTTCAAACATATTTAAAATCAAATGCTATTTACACATATGTCTGTAAGCGATTTGAAGTAGCTCACTGCTTTTAATGAAATTGCGTTTTTGTAAATTTTCTACTGATGCATTTTATTAACGTTTGTTTTATTGTGCTTGTTGGACGTTACTAATTTGCTCTCATTTTAGAGGGTTGCATAAGTAGTTTTTTTGTGAGTGCTTTTTGGAAGCTATTTTATAATTCTTAAAACATTCGATTGTGTTACTTGAATTTTTAGTGTCTTTTTATGTTAAAGGTTGATGAGACAATTGATAAGAGATTTCCTTACTGCAGCCATAAATAAATATTCTGTGTTTATCAACATTACATTTAAAGTTGACATGAATTCTATTGATCAAACCGAAGGTATAGCTTTTTCAAACAATTTGGTTGGACTTTGCTGATATTCTTATACTGCCAATATTCTAGCCACTGCAGTAATATTTTTCGATTAGCGGCTGGTACCATCAGAAAATAATAAGTTTTCACACTCATTTCCACCTTCAGATGACTGCTCATTTTTGTGATAATGCTTCAAAAAAAAGAAAACACGATTGTTCAAAGGTTGGCTGTTTTGTTTTGATAATATTTTCCATTTTGGCTTGAAATCTTGATCCGTCAGGTAACTTTATATGGTACCAAATTTATAAAGGCTGTTTATTGTTTTTTCAGGAGTATATTTTTATTAGCCTGTTTTCAAATACCTTAAGGTAGTGGGCACATTCTATGTTAACTAAAACAAGCTTGCAGTACCTAGAAAGTGGTACGTAGACATTGCAAGTATCACTAGCTTATCACAATTTCACTAGATTTTGGAAAATGCATTAAAATATCATACTTCTTATATTCTATACTTTTTTTGTAACTCAAACAGAAGGCTGCATGCATGAAAGATGTACATTGAGAATGACCACAGATTTTCTATTATCACTGCTACACTTTTTGTTTGCAGCTTTTAAAGCTTATGTACAGTTAACGAGGCTGAGAAGAGCAAGTTCCGAATTTTTGGATTTAGCACCAACTCAAGTCAAAACCATTATCACAAAATTCTTGGTGGCATTATTCAAAAAATCGAAGCTTATTGCAATGATATTTTTCAGTTAGGTAGAACAATAAAAAATTTTAAAAAGTGCCCTAGCCTCATGTTTGTTTTCTACAATCAATTTGCATTTCGTCACCTTTAAGCTAAGCTGTCAAACTTGTAGATTTGAAAGCATTTGAAAGGAGGATTATGGAATACATCGCCCATCTACGTCCTGCTACTAACCGGTGGAGAGGTATGTGCTCTTGAACTTGGCCGTATTTAAGGGTGGAGTCAGATGGATTCAATTCATTTTCAAAATATAAAAAACGTTTTTCAGAGATTTATAGTTACCCTATTCTTAAGGCCACACACGTACTAAAAATTTCAATTGTGGAATTTTTGTTTTCAGCTAATATTAGACCGAAATTTACCGTAGATTTCAAATTTGCAGTCACTTTTTGCATATTTTTTATCGTTTTTAGTTAAAATCATGTATATTGCAATCCTCTTCACGAAAAATTTATTTTTTTCAAGAAAATTAAAAAACTTTAAATACTAAACTTCCTTTCAATAAGCTTATATAAATAGCTTCATTTGTTGGTTGTTTTGGTTGAGCTGTGTTTACTACTAGTTTTCAGTGGTAATGTGTGACTACTACGTAAAATTGTTAAGAACTTGTGATTGGGGTACAAATTTTACAGTTTTTCATAGTATTTTCAATGGTATTTTTATGGTGATACTTCAAAAGTGATTTTCTCAAAATGGTGTTTTTTGGTACTAAAATTGCTGCTACTCAAAAAATACTCGGCCGATTCGGCTGAAATTTTCAGGAAATGTACAAACGTCAGACCACAAATTAATCGAGCAGTTATTAGAAATTTTTTCTTTTAGTGATTTACAAAAAAAGGAATAGTCAAAATTTGAAAGTTGACCTTCCTAATATTTAATAATTTTTAATAAAAGAATATAAAAAGGAAGCGCTCCATTATTTCATGTGTATGGTTTGTGCCTTGCATCACATTAATTTTTAGCAATGCACTATCAGTTGTTGATTATTTTTTAGATTTTTTGTAAAACTATTAAATAAGTCTTTTTCGCAATTTCCGGTATTAAATGTTCTTGTCAAACATTCCTGGAAAAAATAGTTTGTTTTGCTGGATTGCTTTTTTAATTCCCTTCCCGGTAATATATAGTTTCAAGAGGTTTGTTTTTTTTTATGCGCTTTCGCAAACTTATATACCATGTTCTATAAAACTGCATCTCCGTAGGTGTGTGTTCTGAAACGAGCATTTTTGAACTGAATTTCTTTAGCTTGATTAGGTGATCTTTCTATCGGGTTAGTATACTTCTGAAACGAGTATTTAAATTTGCGCTTGCTCTTAAAATTGTTATTTAGGAAATTGCAATTAAGTTATCGTCCAATACTAGTATTATGACAACTACGCATTCTTGTTTTTAAATCGAAAAAAGTCTTGAAATGACGTAAATGTCATTTATTTGAAAGTTGCCTTTCCATTTCAAAATTTCTAAAAGCAATTTCAAATTGAGGATTTGACTGCTAAGTAAGCTAGTTTAACAGTTTTATATATAATGCCGGTTGTTTTCATTTTCAAACCTTTGAAATACAACTTTTACCTATTTTGTTGCAAAACTAATGGTCTGTTTAAAAAGTTTTACACGCAGCATTCAACTTATTTTAATTGTTTTTTAGTTTTGCTTTTCGTCATTTCATTATCGACCGCTGTTGGAGCCTGGCTGTGGCTGATGGATCCTGCTACTTCAAGAGTGAGTGCCATGTTTTGAGCAGGGCGTCGAGCTGATTAAAATATCGCTCTTGTTAGATTCAGAACAATTTTTTTTATGGGTTCGGCTTTTCTAAGTTGCGGCTCAGGTTCAGTTCGGGTTCACCAGCATCAAGTTTTTGAAGTTCGGGCTCATGTCTTTAATAATTGCTTTCGGTTTGGGTTTGAGATCTTGAAACTAATTTTTGGGTCGATTTTTTGCTTACTTCTGTTGCATGTTTCAACGGCTTTTGTTTTTATTACATTTCCATTTTTTTGTGCCTTGTTGTAAAAGAGTTTTGCAATGAACTTAGTTGGCCGAAAAAACAAAAAATTAACTCAACTGAAGTTTGACTGGAATAACAACTGTCGAGAGTAAAATAATAGGTAGGGTCATTTTTATGAGCTAAAAAATCGAAATATTGATTTAGATTTTTGAAATATATTACTTTATGTTTAGAGTCTCCTTTACTAACAACTCTTATGTAAGTTTTTACATGTATTTTGAACAATAACACATTCGAACAATTGACAGAATATTTTTGTTTTACGTAGAAATCGCCACAAAAATTCAGTGCATCGATTTAATAGACATTTGATTTTATGAATTATAAAATGTTTTCGTGTGCAAAGTTTCTATTTGGACCTGGTACTAGTCATTTTTAGCTACTAAGTAGAAAGATGCAAAGCTCTGAGTTCGAAAAGTACTGTTTGCGCCTAATGATTCAGCCTGGGGTGGCCTGCTGCAAGTGTATATATTGTTCAAAGACCAAATTGCGTGCTGCAAAATAATGTATGAAGACGATGTTATGGTGGAAAATCAACATCAGGCAGCAAGAGCTGCTGGACTACAAGAAATCATAAAAATTTGGTTTTCAATGCGTCGTGAAACCTGGCATGAGAACTCTCACTGCCTCCCTCGTTCACTAATTATCAAATTTTAATGTCTACAGAAGCCATTTTGAAGTAAAAGCAAATTTTATAACCTATAACAGAAGATATGACGTTACTTGTATAACTTCTTAAATCAGTATTTCTTAACTTGTTTGGTGCTCGTACTCCTTAAAATTTTGTGAAATGTCTTTGTACCCATAGACCAGTGATTCTCAACCACTGTGCCGCGGCACTTTTGTGTGCCGCCAAATTATAAAAGTGTGCCCTCAAATTTTAGATGTATTTTGCATTAAAAGTATTCTTGTTATTAACTTGTAATTAATCCTTTAATAAACGTACTGTTATATTTGTAGTACATATTATTTTATTTCGCATATTTAAAATTATTATCATAAACTATTTTACGCAATGTGTTGTAGGTAAGTAAATAATTTTTAAACTTATCTTTTTCTATGTGTGCCGCCAAATTTTGAAATCGTTAAAAGTGTGCCGCAACAAAAAAAAGGTTGAGAATCACTGCCCTAAACAAATCGAACAAACACCAACAAAATTACTGGTAAATATACAATCAAACAATGAAATAAAACACAATGTAGCATGTTACCGGTGTATATTTATTAACCATAATATTGTTCACAACCTAACCAATTCAGTGCAAAACCAATTCTGTCGGAACAAACAAGAAGCTATTTATTACGTCACAGTAACTCTTTATTATGACAAAAAATCATTCAAAAATGCAGATGGTAAAAAAGGCTTTGGAAAATGTTTTCTTATTTCAAATAGCATTGAAAATAAATTTTTAGCAAATAGTTTAAAATAACCATTGCTCTGACGCCTCATTTTGTACCCTCTGCTTTGGTGCTTTGTACCCCCAAGGGGTTCGTGTAGCCCCGGTTAAGAACGCCTGTCTTAAATAAACTCCATAACAATGTTTTTTTCACTGTTATCGGTTGGACAACTTTGTGTGATTTACCACCAAAAAGATATCATTTTAGTGGCTTTTATCCCTCCCCCGCTAACAATAATGGATTGCTTCACAACGCTGTAGATTTAAACATATTACAGTACTTTCAAATTGTTTTGTTCAACTTGCAGAAAATTCGTTGACATAAAATTAGTTAGACCTACAAACGAGAAATTTACTTTCTATATATATGTAAAGAATATGTACTTTTACGAAGACTTTATACAACTTGCATCGTACGTAGAAGTGTAAGATCAAATAAGCGATAAGTAGGGTAATATGAACGGACCCGCTCTAGTTTCCATAATCTATACCAGAGATCACTAATCCTTTGAAACTGCGAGCTACTTTCTGAGTACTTTGTTAGGCGAAGGGCTACCAGACACTTTAAAAGCAGTTTAAGCAAGAGATTTTTAGGTACTCCAGAAACTGGAAAAATAATACTGCTCTGCGCATTCCCTATAATGTTTTTTTAATCAATTCTTTTTCAAAAACCGGTACTTTTGATTTTGTAGCGAGAATTGGCTTTGTCAAAAAAACATTACATGTTGGGTGAAATCGGCACAACCGATTTGCCAATATTCGTAACTTCAATTTTACTAAATAGTGATGGATGCTTTGTTGGCGACGCCGGTAGAGCCGGCTAGCGAGTTACAAGATTTAAGAAAAACAAATTATGGGGTAAGATAATATCCCTTAAGGACAAATGATAAAAAATCTTATTTTCATCGTGTTTTGTTTTTTTTTGCGCTAACTCCAAATATAATTTTGGTTTCTTATGTTATTTTTCAAAATCGTACTTTTGGGCATCCAGCAAATCTGTACTACTAAATATGCAATTGGTGCCCCAGTTTTCTGAATAGATCGGCGACGCTACGGTTTGGGTTGAGGTTCAGCAATATTTACTTCTATCAGTTCAGTTCCGGTTTAGGCTCAGTGGTTTGCAAAAATTGTGTTTGAGGTTCGGTTCAGATGCACTAGTGTCAAATTTTGGAAGTTCGGGTTCAAGAAAAATAACGGTTGATACCCACGTTTGGTTTGGGTTGGGCACGCCGCCCTGGTTTTGTGTGAAGTGTTCAGTCACATAGATACTGGAATCTTGACGCTAATTTTTGAAGCTTATTGTGTGCCAAGAACGTTTATAATCAAGATGTTTGCGGTCAGTTTGCCGTGATAAGTACCGTATAATTAATCTTTATCCTAGGCTAGGCCGTGAGTGCAAAGGTTTAATAAAAAAAATTGTACCTTACTTTTCAACAAAGAATATTTTGCAAATCCTACTTATTTGCTTGCCGTACACTGCATGAAAGTAACCGTTTTACATACATTGCCATTTCACTATTATCGTCACTAAATTTTTTTTAACTTTCTGCCAGGTAGCGAGTGTGAAAAGGTTTAATGCTAACCATGGCGAGAAATGTTGCTTGCCCTGATAACCAATCTACCCGTCAGCAGAAACATGTTGATTGAAAATGTGACTTAAGTGTGCTGACTGATTTAGTATTTACTGATGATGCTTAATCATTTTTAGCCCTTGATGCTAGACATGAGTGCTTTATATAATAACGAGGTTACAAATGCTAAGGCTTCATTGTTGTGTTACCTAGTTCAGCGGCAGTGTTCCCTTTAAACGCAAAAAAAGTGCGAATTTGCGAAATTATGTCCGGCGGATTCGCAGTTAAAATTCAACAGTGCGTAAAAAAAGTCCGGCGGTTTTTTGGAACTTTTTGACTCTCTTAAAATTTTTGCAATGTTGTTAGCAAAATCTAAACCAACTGTTAAATGCATGGGAGACAGTGAAAAGAAATCCAAGTTAGGACAGATGCTTTTTTAGAGCAGTGCAGCGTCTCACGCAAACATCGAGCGACTGTGACGCAACAGCGAGTTACGGCGACTTAAAATATCGCGCACGCCATTGCCACACTTTTTTGTATTACAAATTATCTCTAGAGCAATTAATCTGAAGTAAAATCAATTTTTTTGTTTGCTTTTTCCCAGCCGATTTCAATCGTAGCCAAGGAGCAGTAATAGCAAGCAGTTCTCAAACTTCAGTCTTAACACAAGACATTATTTTTCGAGGGAAGTTTGAAACTAAACTTGTTAAAATCTTTATGTTTTCTTTACGTTTCAACGCTAACTTCAATCGTGCTTGTTAAGATAAAAAAGCACATAGTTCTCGCTTTCAGTTAAGCACAAAAAACACCAATTTTTAAGAGATTGGTTCAGATTTTGTACGTTACAAATAAATAACTTTCTTGTATTTGCCATTTATAAACACTAGAAATAAAAAAGAATACGACTTCTAACCAATTTAGTTTTAAATTCCCTTCAATTACTTTCCGAACTGAGATTGAAAGTTTGCTTGCAATCGCAAAAACCTGTTGTTTAATTGATTACGATAGAGAAATGTAAGTTGCCTGATTATTTACGGTAATCAAGCAACAATTAAAGTTCTCACGTAATTTTTGTTTTGTCATAGTCGTAATAACCTACCTAACATCACATTTACTTCAAAAAAGTTCTATTTCTCATGCTCGTGTCGGGCGTCGACAAAGGGTTAATTTTATTTACACACATTTTTAACCTGTCATTCCAAAGTGCTTACGAATCACTGTTGCAAAGGCTGTAAAGTTTGAGACCAAAGTTAACCACAATTAACGTACTCAAGAATAATAACCAGATATTTCGCCGCCGTCTTTCAACAACCGATAGGCTACCTGTTTGTGAACATTTTGGGGCTGACATAGTCACGCTAATTATTACGTCAAGGAAGCGCACTGTCACAGTTTTGACTCTTCTTGCCCTGCAAATTTGTCCGGCGGTTTTAGTGCATTTGTTAGCAATTTCGCACTTGTGCCGGCGGTTACGCACTTACTAAAATCTTAGAGGGAACACTGTTCAGCGGTCTTTTTCACTGTGTTAGCCTTAATGACAAAAAGCAGTTGACCATATTGATGCCAGCATCAAATTTCTTCTTCGTCGTTTGAGCTATTATGCAGGAAGATGTACATGCACTGCGTGAGTGCTCATGCTACGTATGCGAGTCTTCAGTTAGACTGGGCCACCACGACGGGTAGACTGCTTGGCCCCACCTCTTGTCTGCCACATAAAGGTGGAGGCATCCCGTTAAGTGCCCTGCCCAAGGAAACAACGAGCAAGCTTGCCGGCTTGTTCTCCACACTATCCTTATTGTGCTGAGCGCCAAGCAGGGAAGCTGTGAACAACATTTTTAAAGTCTTTTGATATGACTCAACTTGGGAAATAAAGCCCTGATTTACCGACCGCTAAGCGAACGCTCTAACCACTATGCCATCGCGCCGGTTAGCATCGAACCGGGGACTGGTCGGTCTCACGTTACTGTATTTTTTATTTGCTTGCGGACGTCGTGATGCGATGCACTGAGTGTCAGACTGGTAATTGAAAAGCTGCGAGTTGGGTGCACAGAGAGCACGATGCATGTGACATGACCGAGCAGAACCAGTGTTTGCATTGAAGCTCACGTTTTGGGTTCAAACTACGACTTGCACGAAGCGCAACTGCATCTATGGACAACAACTGACCCAATAACCGGATGGTCACTTCGCTGTCTCCCAAACCATCCGTTTCTCTGTTGCCGATAAGGTCTCATTATCATCATGTAATCTTCGGTCACGGAAAACTTTTGAGTTATGCAATGCTTATCCTGTTATCACTGTGTTCTGGTTTACCAACTTGAAAACCTGCTATTTTTTTTGCAGAATCCATTTTTAGATTCACTCTGGCAGCATCCTTTATTCGCTTGCAGTTCCATTTGCTTAATTATTCTCTTTTTTATCGGCATTCATAAAAGAGTAGTCGCTCCATCTATGTAAGTTTTGTTGTATTTTTGTCTTGTTGGCTTTGTGACCGCAAAACTCGACTTTACTAAGTCTACGTTAGAAGGACTGCTGTCAAGCTTGTCTGATAGAAAATTTGAGTATGTCTGATGATTGGAACTAAATGGCTAAGTGAAACTTGCAAGGCAAAAAAACACCTAACAATAACAAGGGATCTGACGGTAGTTTTCTGTAGGATGAAGGCGCTGTGGGAAAAGAACACCTAGAACTACCACCGCATAACTCAATCAACCGAACAATTTGGAAATGTGACTAGCGCATAATTAGAATGTTTGGAAGGGGGTCTAATGCAAAATGGTGATCTTATTAGTGTTTCTCTAAAAAAATTTTCACCCTTTTTTGAGGCAAAGTAGCATGGCTAAGAAAGGCGTTAGCCCCCCCCCCCCATCTTGATTTCGCTATTGCATGTTTATCGGGAGGGCAAAAAACAGTATTTCAACTCGGTTATGGGTATAGACTGTAAGCCCTACCACCAATGCGGACTGGTATCGATGGATGGTCTATAGCAGTGCTTCTTAACCTTTTTCTTCCTCAGCACCCCTTTTGGTCAAGCCTAAGCAGTCTAGCACCCCCTACCATTGGCTAACACTTGGTTACTTATAAGGATAAAGTAAAGGCAAGTGCGGTACATCTTGATCATTTGTTTGGTTTATTCTTCAAAACAACTTTGCTACATCTATCATATTTCTACTCAGATCGGTAAATATACATTTTTCCCAACATATCCCTTTTACCTTTGACCGCCTCATATGTCACCTTTCCCAGCACCCCATGAAATTAATTTCAGCACCCCAGGTTAAGAAACACTGGTCTATAGTGATCTCTTTAGCATTTGCTGGTTGGGCAGAACAAAGGATTTCGGTCTTTCTAATCAAAAGACTTGGATTGGTTACTCACAGAACACTTAACTCGTTTTTGCATCTACCTTATAATTCCCTTTTATCTAATTAAAACTGCCTTGTGCTTACCATAATTTACCCAGCAAAAAGTTAGTGTGAAGTGACTTTTAAGATGCTGCGGTGCATAAACCATGTTAGAATTGAACTCCCAATTTTGAAATCAGTGATTTCGCATTCTGAGCTATTGTTTAAAAAAATGACAGAAGTAGTTTTATGCTAAATATTTTGTGACCATATGTTACAGTATCGTGGGCCGACTGCAGACAGTTTTAGATGATTTCAATATGTCTTGCGACGAGGTATGGGTATCTTCATAGGTTAAAAGCATTAAATGCAATATGTAAAGTTACTTTATCGGTTGTCCAAAAAAAAAGTGATACACATTTTGACAAGTAATATCTTCGCAATGAGATAGCAAAATTTTGCGCAGAACAGCCTTCAACAAAATATTTAAGAAAGTGGTTGTTTAAAAAGCGGGTAATATCAGCATGTCAAAAAGAAAATATCAAAGCAAGCTTTATTCAGTTAAACCCGCTTACAGGTAGGCGACTTTATCCAAGAAACGGTTACGTGTTTCAACAAGATATTGCTCTTTCACCTACTGCAAGGTAGCCCTGGCTCGTCTTGGAGAAGCTACATTTCAATTCATCAAGAAATATGAATGGCCTCCTCAAAAGTCCAGACTGTGCGCGACGGATTATGCCATATGGGACTCCCTGCAGGAGAAAGTGTACCATGGATTAAGAGAGAAACTAAACAAACCAACGTTGAAGGACAGGTACGGCATGGGAGAAAATATCGTTAGGAGAAATCCGTAGAAGCATTTCTGTTTGGAAGAAACAATTTCGTTTAGTCACAGAGGAAGATGAAAGCCTCATTGAACATAGACTGAAATGAATGGAGCTAGCTTTGATATTTTATTTCTTGGCATGTTCTGCTAGAGTGGGTATTACTTGCTTGTTTAACAATTTCTTAAATATTTTGCAGACTTGTTCATAACAGCTGAAAGCTGCTCTATTCTTAATTTCATTGAATTTGATTGTCTTAATTGCGAAAATATTACTTGTCAAAAAAGTGTTTTACTTTTTGTGACAACCGATAAAAGAATGTATTGAATGTTTTTAAAACAGAGTTCAATGATTTACAGGTTATCTCAAAAAAGAGTGTGCCATCCTTGATTTTGCAAATTTTTATTTTTTCGGCTGAGCAAGGGGCGTCTGGCGCCTTTCGCTCTCGTCGGCTTCGCCTAGTTACTTTTGATTGCCTTACTCTTTTCACCAGTCTGACTTCGCAGTAAAGTGTTAATGCTTAAAATGATCAGTCTTGTATTGTTAGATACGCGTTGATAATTCATTTAGCTGTAGCTACTTTAAGCTGAACAAATATTTCGGCTTCAGGTTGTAGCGAAACACACAGTGTAAATTTTTCTCACTTAAAAAACTGGTTTCACTTTTTCAAAATCGCTGAAGTTATTGTTTATGAAAAGGCTGTATTATTCCAGTATTAGCATGCGTGGCGTTGTAATGCCCACTGGCAATAACTAAAGTCAGGCCTGAAAGCAGCGTGCGTAGGCTTTATGTTAACCTAGCGCTAAGTGACAATTAGCCTAGCACGATCTGATGTACTTTTGTGCCCGAGGGGTAATAAAATTTGCAGCTATGAGGTAGCGCGCTGGTATAAGACTACAGGCTAACCGCGTGTAATAAACCAAGACGTTTTTAACGATGATTAATCTACGCTGTCGGTGCGCTTGCTGGTTCAAGCCTCAATTCAGTCGTGCTTTTTAATTTACCGCTCTACTGTTTTTACCGTATGGAAAGACGTTTAACTTCCCTTGCGATACCGGCAAAACTGGCCTTTTTTGTAGCAGTTGAGCAGCTTTGTTAGACATAAACAGCAAAGGCTGGGTGATCTGCTTGCATTTTGTAAGGAAAACCAACTGAGTTGGGATAAATTTTGAGTATGAACATAAAATAACATTATAAAAACTTCATATAAGAAGAAGATTAAATGCCCTTATGTTAAAACTAATTTCTTTGATATGGCATATGTAGGGCCAAGTGGTTAGAGGCGTGCGTGCCAATAAAGAGTGCTAAAACACAAGCGCCAGTTTCCTCTGTGGGCTTAAATTTCAACTCTATGTCGGTCCACACGAAGGACTGAAATAAACTAGGCATTCGCCACTCTGTGTGCTTGACATTAAAAGAAAATGTAAAAGGTTTTGTGTTATCGGAGCCATGCTGCATGTCTTCGATTTTCACAATTGCTATTCGTGGCGTTGCATCAGGCCTGCGATTGGCCCACGCTGATTTGGGACTTCACGGTCGTAACACCATTGCCCCTCAATCTTGTGCGCTTTTGCTAACTACACAGTAACCAAACTGGAAAATTACCGTCGAGTGCTTTTTCGGAAAGCACAACGTAGAATTTAAGGAATGATTGGTGGAAGCCTTTACTGTTGGGTAAACTCCTGTTTTTGATCGTGTTTATGAGTGATTTGGAAATGATTAAAGGGCGTTTATAGATATACTTCAAATTGCTACGCCTAGATGTTGTGGGATCTCTAAAAAATCACCAAACATGTGTTTGGATCAGGAAAAGGATGCTCCTAAAAGTTTTAGCTCGCTAGGCCTTTACGCAGAACTTGTGCTGGTGCTGAACTGTCAACCGTGATTGCGAACTTATTTGCGTCCGCACCAATCAACAGCCGCCTCAACGTGGTGGTGCGGTCCCCGACCCCGTTTGGGTTGGGTCGACATGGCTGTTGGCCTTCCCGAGGGTCCCAGTTACCCCGGGCACTCCCCTTCATCTTTTCGCTATGCTGCCCCCTGAACGACCGCAGAAGGGCAGCACACAGCTTCTTCAAAATCGGTCGCCTGTTACCCTGGGAAGTTGCCCGGCTTCTGGGGCTCCATGGTCTTCCGCCATGCCCCCATCCCTCGGAAGAGGTTGGGTAACCAACAACAACAACTTATTTGCGTCGCCGAATTACTAATGTTAAACCTTTACTTACAGTGCGGAAGGTTGATCTTAAGACCACGACCGAGCACATAAGAATTTGCATGCCTGTCTAAAATGAGGCTGTTTTGAGCCAAGTTCGAAGCTTATGAGCAGTTGCAGGGATTATTTGAGCTGCTGAAGGGCTCTGTGATGCCAGCCCAAAGCTATCTGTTACTGATCGTGCATGTGCGTTTTATTATTTTAATTATGTTTTATTGTCAAAATTCAGTCTTTGCTTCCCACAACCATACGCTGGAGTTTTTATTTTGTGAAATATACGATCACCACACTCGTTTTTTGACGAAATAGACAAAAACTTCTGCGCATCGGTGTGGTACACTTGTAAGGCGTGCACTTTGCACATTTCTGGTTTTATGTTATGATTTGCTAATGGGTGGTGTTGACATGAAATCAATTTGGTCTTACCAACACTCCCAGGTTAATACAGGGTGTTGTTGATTTTTAACGAGGTTTAAATAGAATTTTTCTTCGTTCACAATCAGCTTTATGGTATTGCGAGCAACGAAATAAATACCAAGTGTGTCGTGTAAATGGTTATAATTTGTCATTCCCCACGTTTTATAGGCTCAGACGGACTAAATAAACATATATCCACCTCAACAATCGCTTTAGAACCGGACTTTTACCTCGAGCATCGTAGCTTTTCAAATTTCGGACGCCTTTTCTGGCGAATACCAATGTTGCTTTTATAGAATTTAAACTCCAAATCTTTCTATTCAAAACCCGTGACAATTACCATTACAACAAGGCATGATTTGTTTGGAAAAATATTGATGGTTAAATGGAAAATAAAAATTTACTTGGATAGTGATCAGGTTTTCCACACATACGTATTCACTATCTGCTGCAGTCAGATTTTGCAATCTCCGATTATTTTGATGTCTGATATTTCAATGCAAATCTATTAATACTGCATGGTTATGGTCAGTAGCATCACCTGAGAACCAATTAGCATTTACATTTTAAGCAGCTAAAAAAGTTCGGCGAAAGGTTCTGTACCATTAATACTTAGGTGTATACACAACGCGATATGTAAGAATATTACCGAGAAAACGGAGCATAACTGAACAAAGGCTTCTCTAGTTAGTGCCTACCGTGCGAGACATCTTGCATTGCACTACCTAGTATATGCGATTCGTCGGTGCATACACCAATAGCCAGGGTAGGTCTTGGGTTCAATTGCCTTTGGCTTAGCTAGTGCTGTTGTAGGGGCGGTCAATAAAACGTTCTCAAAAAAATTAAACCACTTTTCCCCCTGGTCTCTACTAACAATACTGCTATTTCCGAAGTAAAAGCCACTACGCCACTAGGCTTCTGATTGATCTTTAGTCATCAAAAATCTCTTTTTCATAGTACTTGAACCCGTACAAAGCAGTGATGAAGATTAACATTTGGTAATAAAAGCTAAAACCGAAAGTTGGCAATGAAGTGTTGGACGTCTGCATCCCAGGAACCCTTTGTCCAGAATTCACAAACCCCCTCACCGCGGATGTATTTTTATAAACAGTTCTTCATGATAGTGATAAATTGACCGGTCTTCGCAGATGTCACATGCGGCAGTAAATGAATTTCTGCTCCAATGTCCTAATGTGTTTTCACTGATAAGAAAACCGATATCCCTTGCTGCTTCACATTCTCGCGCCCGATCAAGCAAGTGAACCACTTAACTTTTTGCTAGATACCGTGTGTGTTGAGCACAATGTATACTGTGGAGCAATTTTTTATGCTTTTGTTTAAATATGCAGTCTATAGAAACGCAATTTTAATAAGATATTTGGAGGCTAATTGGGAGCGTTGTCACAGCAATTTTTTTGTACGATAAAAACCGTATCATAAGTTCAATGACACAAACATCTTTCATTGCCATTGACAATTGAAGATTACTAAGGATGGTGTTATACATCCCAGAGATGAAAACCGGTTAGGTCAAATTCCTAAATGTTGGCTCAGAGTTGTCAAAAAACCGGTTGAAAACACCTTTTATACATTCGAAAATTTGCTTTGAATCCTTAATTTTTTTACAGAAACTACACTTTTTAATAATAATAAAGGTTAGCTTTGAAAATACTTTTTTATTTGGATATAATATTGTTTGGCATTTAGTATGCTTTATTAAGCAAGGTGTAATTTGCGCCCTACACAACTGTTTCATCATGAAGTACCGTATTCTGTTCGATCAATGGATGTTGATTGCCAAGGTTGCCGTTTTAATACGTAGAACAGAACTAAACTGAAAGATCTGTAGCCAAATACTTAATTTGGGAGTGGTTGCCAAACGCTGAAAATAGATAAAGTAAGCTGCCAAAAGTAACGACAGTTCTCAAAATTGTTATTGCTACTGGCTAGTACGTAGTTTAAATGCAAAATCGATTCGGAAAACGCATGCTAACTTTCAGTGTTGCCATTATTTAAAAAAAATGTTCATAAACGATTAAACATGAAATAGGCAAAAAAACCTTTTTAGAAACTAGAGCAAGGTTTATAAAGTTATATTTTCAAATTAAAAGTGATTAATTAGCTTAAAGTCAGGTACTCGTTAGAAATATTAAATAACCAGCTTTTCTTTTATGAAAAAATTTTTTTATAAAAACAAAGATGTCAACCGGCGGACAAGTTCAATTTTTACTGGTCGGGTCGGGGACACAACAATCCCGATCGGTTTTATGTCTGGTACATCTTACAAAATTATTGCAATGTTCAGGTCGAAAAGTAGCCTACTGTCAAATATGGGAAGGTGGAGGTTAGTGCAGACATGCCATTAGTTAAAAATTTACCTTTTTTTCATAGAACTGGTTTCATATGTTTTTTGCACACTTTCACTGCAGTTTAAAACAATTGTTTCACTAGCAATTTTAAAACTAAATCAAAACTTTGCCACTAGTGACAACGCGCTCCAGCTGCAAACATTTCTTTCAGTTTGAAGTTCGTAGCTTGTATTACAGGGATTGTGCAGACGCAAAACAAACTGGGGTCTTCATTCTAACGACCTGATAAATTTTGATATTCAGTGTGTATTAGGACTAGGTATAAACAGTTTGAAAACAGCGAAGGAAGAATTTATCACCAATTAATTACCGTTTTCTCTGGCAACATGTGGTAGCTTGTCAAAAAAAACCAGTAAATTTGATTATTCCTCACCTGAAAAAATTCTTTCCCGTCATATTGAGAGCGACTTGGTTATATAGGTCAAAAATTAGTCTAAAATACTGTATGTTATGAGCTAGCGTACCGGTACGTTAATCTGTGAGTTTAAAGTGGCTGAGGCAATCAGTGTTCCGGCTGCTGTATGGAAAGGTGGTGTCGACTAGATCAAAAAAATAGGCTGGACGTGTCAATTTTATCCTTTGTAAGTGAAGAACTATGTCAATTCAGAGGCTAGCACATTTTAACCTACCCAACATCGGCATCTCTAGGCGTCATTTACGTGTAGTCTTGATCTGACAGGAGTATTGACCAAGTCAAACATGGAATCTGGGTATACCTAGATTCACAAAAGGCCAAAGGACCTAGAAAGATTCCAAAAAATAGAATCAGCCGTGTCGTCAGAACGCCATCAGCTAGTTACATTGCGTGGCGTTGATGCCCTTGAAAATTTAATTGCTCCGTGTTTTGTATTTCGGAGGATATAAGCTTTGGAAAGGTGGTTGTTTACAGCGCCACCAGGTACCTACGAACCCGGGCCAAGATCGTTTCAATGGACTGAGATCTACTGATGTGTATCCCCCCTAAAAAAAACTAAGGGCACAAAATCGACATATAAAGCTTACTTCGAATAAAAAATGGTTCTTTAACCTAAGATAAGGCAAAAACATTAATTTCTACACGCGACCTTCAAAAATTATAAAAACAAAAAAAGCGTCTGCGGAGCAAAACATTGGCTTTCTTTAAGACTAATCTTCAACAAGTCTTCAACTGGACAAATAGATCAATTTTAGAAGTTAATTATCTCCAAACATAGAAAAAAAGGGCACTAGTCTCCAAGTTTTAATAACGAGCGCCAGTTGGTCTCTCAACGCTGCTAACCCTAACATCCTGATATGATTAGCCAAATGATGGTGTGGTATCCCTGGGCCTGCCTGATGGTCAATAACGCTTACGAATGACTCTTGCAAACGTCGCAGAGTTTTAGTAAGCACATTTTTAATTTAGTTCTGTTCAAGCAAGAATGTAACATAAGTTAGAATAACAATCAGTAATCCTTGGTACATTAAAATAGCCAGATTCTTCGCTGATGGCAATTTGTAACCAGTCAGCTATTCTTTTTGTTAAGGCTGAGTTGATTACAAAAATTATATCCTCACCCTTGGGCAATGCTACAATTTTGCCCTCCCAAAAATTTTGGCAACTCAGCGATTAAGTATGATGCTGTTAGCATGTATTGTTAGTCGAGACATGTATTCTTTTTAAACCACTAAACAGTAAAAATCTTTTATACAAAACAAATTACAGTCAACTTCGGATATAAGAGATTCAGATATAAGGAATTTTCGCTTATAAGGGACTACGCAAAAGGTCCTTAGGGTATCGGATCGAACTTTGCGGCAGTCGGTTATAAGAGAATTTGGTTACAAGAGACAGATAAAGCTGGTGCCGGCGGATCTCTTATATCCGAAGTTGACTGTAGTGGTAACGCGCTCCAATTTGAGTAAGTCACGGTAGCGCCGCCATATCTGAAGAAGCCGGATGCCTACCTCTGTATATATCTTTTAATATGGCCCGTCAAGGCTTCAGATTGACAAAAAGTGGTCCAAACTGCGAAAATTTTAGGCAAACCTGTCATATAATAACCTGAGTGTTTATCAATCAGGTAAACCTAGGGTTACCATATCTGATGAGGCAAAATCCTACACATCTTTTGGTCATGTTCACACTTTCAAGTATTGGCAGCAGGGTTGCCAGAGTTGTAACTTTTTAACAGAAAATTTTTACCACTTGTAAGTTTAAAATTTGTGACTTCTGTTAGGACGCCACCAAAAGTTGTTACTATTTCACTGGAATATCAACATACATTTTGGGCCTAATTTATGTAAATATTGCTCTGAAATAACGGTTGATAATGTTGGAGTTCGTGTTTGTGTTACCCCAAATAGAAATGTTCTCCAAAAACATAAAAAAGATCACTGATTGGGCTACTTGCGGTAAACTTGACTGAATTTGTTCAAACAAACGGGCTGGATTTGGAGGGCCACTTATGGTGACTAAAATTCCTGACATTTATGCACTTTTTGGGATTTCTCCCTGACGCAGAATATAACACTAAAATCCCGGACATGTCCGGGAAAATCTTGACACATGGCAACCCTAGGAAAGCCGAACACTGAAAAAAAGTTTGTTTTTTGTCAGAAAGTTCCAAACATTTGAATACAGTCTCTAGACACAGAATGCCACCAGCAAATTTGCCTCTCCCAAGCGGACGGCACTTTGGTTGTCTTTAACTGGAGGAAAAATATAAAAAAAAGTAGCAAGGTATTACGTGTAGAAATCTTTATAGCTACTTTAAACACAAATCATATGAATATAATAACAGCGATTAAAAACAGTTTGAAAAAGCACAGTGAGTAAAATTGTACAGTGATAAAAACTTTGTTGACAACTTGGGTCGAGAAATAAACGATATGGTTGAGGTTTTATTAAGGTGACATGGAAGAACGTTAAACCACTTTTCCTGTCAAAACCGCGACCTTTTTTCCTTAGGCCTCCCCATATTGTATTAAGTGGAAGTGCAGTTTTCAGTTTCATAACAAAACACATATCTGTGATATGCTTTTCGCACTAGCTCTTCTACTTGACACTTTTATTGTATGATCAGACGAGTAAGATTGCACGTTTGGAAGACTTTTGTTAACACTTTTTCTGTGTTTAGACTTGGAACCTTTTACGGAGACTTCGTCAAGGCTAATTTTGCTTTCAGCTTTTTTCTCTTCTTTCACGGAGTTCAAGTGATTTAAACTTTCGCAAGGAAGCTTGCCAGAATCGGTAACACTGTCGACATCAATCTAAACAAAAGAGGGTAATAGCCTCAGCCTTATTTGAAGCATGCAGAGTAACTGTTCTAATTACCTATTTTCAAGCTAACTCGTTCTCGCGCACTTCTTAGGGTGATTTTTTTCTATTGCTTGCAAAAGCCTTTACTTCATTTTCTTAGCTTTCAAATTGACTTCTCACAAATCGCTTTCAGATGTAAGCATTGCTCTTCATTTTTGCGAACGCATGTTTTTTCTCTATCTAGCATTGGCCGTAAGCAAGCATTATTTACACGTAGATACAAATGTATAAATCTTTTTCACACTTCCTGCAACATGAGCGCATCAAGTAGGGCTATGTGAAAATTTTAGGTGAAACTTATGATAGCTCGTTTCCAAGACAAACGTCTTCTTCAACTGATAGTAGTGGAGCGTAATATTTTTGAATGGACACTTTTTGTGTCTTGGTGGCTTCGGTACAACCAGAGTAACAATGAGGCAAAAAAACTTTTCAGCTAAATTTTGACGTCATTGTAGATGGTTATACTTCCACAAACTTCACACATTATTGGGATGATCTTCGACAGATGCGTGATACAGTTTAGTCAAGATCAGTATGTGGAGAGGCCAATAGCAGTAGCCTACTTTAGTTGTAATAGAGGCTAGAAAACAGGTGCAAATGGTAAAGTCATATTTTTGATCTAATGGGATATTAGAAAATAATATAAATATACGGTAAAGTATGTTATAGTCATAATTGGAGGCCAGAAAATGCATGATGTGTGGGGCTAGTACATTTTAGTTTTCATTTAGAGGTCAGAAAGTAACAACAGATATGCCGTATTGATATTTTAGTTCTAATTGCAGGCCAAAAAATAAGTACAGGTGTGCGGTATGTACATATTTTAGATGTAATTAAAGGCCATAGGTAAGTACAGATGTACAATACCAGTAGTTTAGTTGTAATTAGAGGCCAGATAAATAACCTACAGATGTATCGTACCAGAAAATCGTAGTTATGAGGCGAGAAAGATAGTAGGCTGTAGATCAACAGTACCGTTAAACAATTTAAAGCTCTAATAGTGGAAAAGGCTAAAAAGAAAGAACCAAAGAGCATTGCGATGCAGTAGACAATAGTGTTATCTCAAGTATAAATTATTCACATTTTTGTCATTTATTCCTAGTTAATGGCATACGCTTTTAAGACCAAGAATAATGTCTCAAATTTGCTACGTTCGTAACAGTAAAGGAACTACAGCAAACATGTTATAGGTAACAGTTTTTGGGTTCTTTGAAGACAACCACCGGCAAAAAATGAAATCACTTTATATTATTCAAATCAAGTCAGATAGCGGAGACCATAAATTTTTTTCGCAACTGAAACTAAAACAAATGATTTTGTCGTCACCGAGAAAACATTCCAAGCTATAAAAAATTAGTAGGCATATCATTGCAAAATCTCGTTAAAGCTTTACAAATTACGTTTATTTCGGCATGTCTACCTGTTTAGTGACTTTTATTGAAGAAATTAAAGCTGAAGATGTCAGCTCCTATTATCTGTCACCTTGGGTACTTTATGCAGCTTCTGAACTTTTGTAAAGTGTTATTGATAATACTGCACTGGAATTAATCAAGTAAAACTGCCTATCTTAGCCTTAAACAACACCGATTTAGAGGTGTATTTCATTACGTTGATTTTAAAATAGTTACTTTAAGTTATGCACCATTTGTGAATTTTGAAAATACCGAGGTTACATGGTACAAATATTAAATAACAGCAACAAAAACCATTATTGTTTTATTTTTTGGGTGCGTGAGCTTCACTTTCTGTAATCCGACTTTAATCGTTCGGTGACGGTTTCTGATGACCAAACAGGCAAAGAAATTTCGCCAGTCTAAAACTTACAAAACTAAAGGAGGAGGCTAAACCAAGGCAGCTTCCAAACTGTCCTAAATATCTTTCAGAGTCATCCAACATTCCGAGGAGCAGAGAAGCAAGATTAAGAAGAAAAGAAGAGGAAAGCGTGAAACAAGCATCAGAAAATCCAGTCTAGATAAGTCAAGCGAAAGGAGCAGCATAAAAATATCTTTGTTCCGTAAGCGTAGAGCAAAAGGTAAAAGTGCAGTATCCATGGCACGTGATAAGCAATGCAGAGCATACAGTTGTCTGTGCTACAAGAAGCAGTCAAAGCAACCATCCATATTTCATGCTAAAAAAAATTAATGACAATTCTACAATGGCCGTATATGTCGATTCTGTAGCGCTCCCACATCTACGCGATTTTAGATCTTCCATTGACATTACTAAAATCAGTACACTTGATATGTGTTGGCAGAGCTTGAGCATGAGCGTGTTCTCCGTAAACAAAAAATGTTCTAAAAACTTACCTCATACAAAGTTTTATCAAAGAATTGACCCCCAGTCCCTGACAGTTCTTAAGAGCAGGTGGTGCAAAAAATCTTGGGGTCACAAAAAGTTGGGGAAAGATTGGGGAGTTTTTGGGAAGGAAGCAAAGAATTGTGTGAGTATTTGAGAAAGAGAAAAGCAAGTGGTTGCATGCTGTCTACCAGAAGAAAGATGAAGACAAGAAGCTGCTTGATTTGTTGGTGTCAAGAATAGGAGATAAATGCGGTGGTAATGTTTGAATTTTAGTGAAAGAAGAACTGTGCGAGAAGTAGAGAGTAGGAGTCCGAAAGGAAACTGAGAGTGGTGGCAATGGTGTTGGTTTTTGAGGAGGAAGTTATGAGACTGACGTGTGCGTGAGGGCCCCAGGTGGGAAGATTAGACTGCCAGAAACGTCAATTTTATAGGGAAATAGAATGTGGGTGGGGTTTACAAAAACTAGTAAAATGGTTCTTGGTCTGAGAAACTTTCACTAATATGCTGGAAGAATTACGAATACATTTGTATACCATTGTTCATTAATCTATTTATTTTTATGGGTATCTTTTTAACGTCCAGTCACTGGAAAATCTTTATGAGTTAATCCATACATAAAACAACTTGTACCTTGATTTCCGGAGTTACTTTTCTGACGCATGGCTGCCACCAAGCGAGTGAATGTGATGTCGCGCCTTTCCCAATAACTCAACGCAAAAATTGCAAGGGCATACAACTCAGAACCTCAAGCTAGGAAGACAGCGCTTTATTGAACCACGCTACGCTTGGGGCAGGGTTGCCTACGTTTACCTCTTGCAAGCTTTGCATTACGCCGGAACAGAATAAAATTAAATTTCCCAATGTTCTCTCACTTTAAAAATGCTTTTGCTCACATTGCATGTCTTTTAGCGCTTTTCAATGATGGTCTCAAGTAAATAGCTGTACTTCTGTTTTTATCGCTTTATTTCATGCGTGCCATCTGCAAAAATGCTTACGATTATCTAGCTTTTTGTATTTGACTGCACTTTCCTTTCTTAAAGTATGCTCCTCTGGATAAAAATAAAAAAATTAATTGTACTTGACGTATTAAAAAGCTTTTTGAGAGATTCGAAGTTAGAATCCTCCATGCATAGATTCAAATTTTTGCTGGCAAAAAAATCCCCAAGTATAGTTTGTAGCAAACTACGATGACGTCATACCTAGGTGGTCTTGGTATCACGGACTATACTGACGACACTACTTTATAGATCGACCATTTTTAGAACCATTCATTTGCCTGTGCTACGGTAGTCGAGTTATTGCAATTTCTTTTATCTAAGTTACACCCACTTGATTATTTACCGTGGTGTGTTATCCATTCAAAGCTAATGAAGACAGGGAAAATCTTACAGTTTTTATCTGCTTCTGAAGCAATCTAAATCGGCCTTAGCCCCACTATAAAAAGCAAATCGACCGCAGAGTAACGATGCTAAAAAGAGTGAAGCTTATACCTCCTTTTTTTCTTTCTGAGTTTTCTCTCCGGCCTCATTCAAGTAATTGATCTCGGTAATTAGAGCTGATTCCTCAGATTTCACCAACTCTTCTTTGGGACCCAGCTTCAATCTTGATTCTTCCTTCATCATTAGATCGTGGGTAGATATTTCGCTTTTTGAAAGATCATAATGCTGGTAAAAGAATGCGAACAGTAGCAAGTGTCAATCCGTACAATTTTTAAGTGCGGAGTTGTACGTTGCTGGTGCGAATGTTTGATAGTCTATCACTTTTAACCTGCCGCAGCACGACTTTCGGCTGACTTGTCTATCTGATATCGATGATGCTTTCGGCGGGTTTTATCAACCAAACCAAGTGTTGTGAAGCAGGTACAACCTTAGTTCTGATGAGCCCCGAGGGCTTAAAAAAATACGCTTACCAACTCTAATATGCATCTGAAGTGTTTAAGGTTGTGGTTGAGTTTTTACGCTTCTGTTAAAGATGTTCATTAACTCATGATAATGTTTATATTACCAAATACTATTAAACTAAATGCATGTGCGACGAGAAAAAGAACCAAATTACAAGGAGGGTTTTGAATCAAGATTCTTCCTAGGTTAAGCGCTATAAGCTATTGCGTAAACAAAAACTAAAAATTTATTGTAAAATCAAAATTATTTTAGTATTGTGAAAACCTCTGAAAAAATCTCCCGCCCCCCTTGCAGAAATTTAAATCCATTACAGATCTTAACTTTTTACCAACTCACTTTTGACGACTGTTCCCCCCACACTTGTACCATGATCGGCGATGATTCAAACTCATTTACCATCTAAAAACACAACTTGTACTCGATCATAAAACGCAATTTGTGGTGGTTCAAAATGCATAACGTTTGCCGACCAGACTTATTACGGTTTATTCTCATCATGGGCCATTGCAAATAGCAAAAATTTGCCAATGTCATTCGTGAAACCAAATTAAAAATTCAGTGAGCTTTTCGAGACTCATACATAAGAGGCGGTATCGCGTCAAAAGGAAGAAGCTTCAGTGAGAACGTCTCTCTCAACAATCGTTACGATTCAAAGCAGGGTATATCCTGCGATTTCATTTCATAGGAATACTGCAGTAAAAAATGTCTCAAAAAAAATTAACTCTATCAAAGATGCACGTAATCCACGACAAATTCCGAGAGAAATTTTCTACTCCTCACAATTGTAAATACTAAGTTTTTCAGACAACTGGCTCTTATACAGACATCCAAACTTTTGTTTTGGAAACCATGAATCGATTCTGTACTGAATGTAATGGCATTGTACACATCTCTCACAATTAGTCATGGATTTGTCTTTTGTACTGTAACTACGGATTGTAACAACTTCTCACTTGTTCTGTTACAGGATAGGCTTGAAACAATTTTGAAAATCCTAATCGTGCTTGTTTGACAATGTCAACTTTCTCGGTTTCAACCCATTCATCAGTCAGTAGAAAGCAGAATCTGCACCAAACCTGGCAAATACATTGCAAAGCTTTTAATTAAAATCAACCTAGGACTAGTTCGTGATGACGAATTTAAAGGAATTGAAAAAGCTGCATCATAATTAACTTTTTATCAACGTCAGTTCAATTACGTTTACAATAAAACTTTCGCCACTCACGTTTATGAAAGCTAGGATGATTTGCTGGCCCGGGTAAAAACAAACACAAGGTATGTTTCTTAGGTTTAGAATTTAGTTACCTACTCTTCAACACTCTTATTTGCATGATATCATTTATATTTTACAAATCTCAGTCTGATCCGCCTATATAATATATTTTGGAAAAAAAATTTTTTTGCTTGAAATTTTTCTCTACCCTAAGTACATTTTTTTCTGACCATCCTGTATTCGTACTGTGCAGTAGCTAAGGTGAGGAGCAAACAAGTTGGAAAGACGAGGCATACAAAAATTATGCAAACTGCTATTTAATAAAACGGTTAGTATTTCATTACTGTGGATGGCACTTCTAAGAACTTTGACTCGATCCAACTGCGAATCGAACCTACTGCTGTTTTTTAAAAATCGGAATTCTCCCGAACATGCAGGTGGTGAACAAACAATCATACGCTGATGATCAGTTATTATTTTATTCGGACGAAAAACGCAAGTTGCAAAAAGCGTAGACAGGCTTACCGATGGGCGGACTGCTCCACTTGCAGCGAGAGTAAAACAAACGAAACAAAAAGCAAACGGGTCTCAGTTTCAACCAACCTTTGTAAACTGGGAAGAAACTTCTGAGATTCGCTTGAGCTCAATTTTAAACTGGAAATCTTTCCCTACCAATTCATCCGGTTCTTCTATCTCCGCTTCCTCAATTAATTTCCCATTTGCATTAAACGGGTATGCAGCAACCTCCAACAGACCTGCTTGTTTGCCAGTGTAGCTACGAACGGCCACATTTTCTTCCATGTCCAGCTAAACAAAAAACGTGTATATGACCACGTTTCTTTGGGGTGTGTCCATTCCACAGCAAGCAAAAATATTGCTGTTGAATGACATTCTAAAAAGCTGAAGACCTTCTTTTTCTTCAATTTTCACACCGCTCCTATACTTTTACAGAGGAGCAACCTCACTAACAGCATGTGATTCACGTCGTCAATGCCCATACCAAACTGACAACAGAATACTAACTGCTGTTTCGCTCCGAAAACCGACAAGCAGTGACGTAGCAGGGGAGGAAAGTCGGACGTCGCTGTATCCAAATTTTGGACGTGCATCATATCAAGTATTGATGACCTTATCCTGACATACAAAGTCACATCTTTCCTCCACCCTTTTCTTGTTTTTCTCGCCACGCGCCTGATAGATGGCATGACGAATTTGTTTTTTTTCAAAAAAACTTACCAAATACGCAAAGTTTTGAACATAAACGCAAGCTGTACCAATTAGACTCTCCTCGCCTTCATCAGCATTGAATGGATAACCCTATAGCAGTAAATGATTCAGTGAATGCAGCTTAAGTGAAAAAAAACTTCAACAAATCAGCGCCAATAGGCCAGTGCGATAAAGCATCAATTTCTATAGCAATCGATTATGGGTTCGATACTCTTCTGCGTTGTTGTGTTCTCGGTATAACAGCTTTCCCATGTATAGTTGCAGTGCTTGTGGTACAAATGCATTCTAGCACCAGTACTGTTAACTATGAACCAGGTCCGAGCATATTCTGCGACCCCTTACACCCAGCAGAACTCGTATTTACCGTAAAGTTTCCCCGGTTGATGTAGAAATACAATTAACCCAGCAGTAACCTCTTGTTAGTTCTGAAGTGGGTTTGTACACTAGATACTGCGTATATACAATGGGAAAGGTCTTCCCGTGACCAGTTATCGAGCAAAGAACGTAATAGAACGTAGGTTTCCGCAAGCTGCGACCACATGAGAAAGAAACTTTCAAATAAGACATATGGCTTCTATAAAAGTGGAAGCTATGGAAAAAATGAAACAATTACAAATCTTTGTTTAAAAAATGAATCCATATAACTCTTGGCAAATAACCACGTTTTGGACTAATAGTCAAACCGTTTTCAATCTTTTCCATGTACAAAACTAATTCTTTTCAACCTTATTTAATTTGAATGAAAGTGGAAATGGTTTGCATATTAAGCCTAAAGGTCTCGATATTTCAGAGTTGCATGCACTCTTTCATTACTAAGAATCTTAAGAAAATTCCCTTATTTCATGAAAAAATTAAAATTTTCCTCGCCCGTCCACTAAAAACAACCTTGCAACTAACCAACCTTGTTATTTTCACGTTCATCTCCATCTAAATAGGCTTGGTACACTTCTTGCATTGCGTACTTGCGATTCACAAATTCATTTCTACTCCACACGTGCTCGCATTTCGTTACCAAGTGACGAGCTTTAACAGAAACCTGAAGACAAAATTCTGCCAGATTTTACTCTTTAGTCGCAGCTTAATGAAGTAAGTAAATTTGCGTGTCACCCAATACTAGCAAAAAGTGAGATAACGAAGGCATAGCAAAGGAGAGAGAGAGACGTTGTTGCGCCACTACGAATATCGTCAGCGCGCCAAACCAAGAGTTTAATGTCGCCCTCCTGTATGTTTTCTGGCTTCTATTTTGTACTGTATACTAGAAATCGGGCGGCAGAAAAACTGCCCGCGACCCGCGCTGCAGCGAAAAAGCCTCAGCGCAAGCTGCACTGCGCCGCAGATTTTTATTATAGTTTTTGACTCGCCCTCACCGCGATTTCTCATCACACGTCGAAAAATTCTATTTTACGATACACTTTTACGTTAAGTTGACAAAGGTTTTTTTACTTTGATAAACGTATCTCAACAGGGTTTGTTATTTTGAATCTATAGAATGACGAGGCAGCACTGAAATACAGAATTAGAAAAATTCTCTGGAAAATAGAGAAAAACACTAATTGGAAAATTGTCACAAACATGGAAATGCATAGTTTAACTTAATTCAGTTATTTAATGTTACCAAACTATCTGGTTATATTTTTTGTTTCTATCGACTTCCGCATTTGCCCAATTTCCGTACCTCTCTAATTAAAAGTTTTTCTGTAATTTCTCATTTCAAAACAAATTTGTGTATTTCTGTGGTTTAGTAGGAATTTCAGGGATTTAAAATTATTTTAATGTAAATATCCGCAAACCTAGATTTCTGTGTTTTAGTGCAGTCCAAAACACCAACCCAACATATAGACAACATTCGCTCATAAATCTTGTTCTCTCATTACGCTTACAATAGGCACTACCTAAATAAGAAAAATCAGTTAGGACCAAAAATTTTCTCAAGGTGCGGTTTCAAGTATAAATATGATGGCACTGGCTGCCACTAGATTGAGATGCTCAAATAATCTCTACATGCCTTGTGAGTGGTTGACATTATCGACTGGATTTGTTTCATGAAGCTTTTCGCAATGTAGCCTACTTTTTTATATTCAATAGGGTACACTTATCTCGAAGTCAACCCGTAAATATCTGAGGTCGAATAAATGACCTGTACCAGCATTGTGTGTCTCATACTTAAAAGCTTTTGTAGTACTTCTTCAAATACCAAAGGCAACGTTTTGGCTATTGCTTCTTTTGTGGCAGCTACTTCTTGTTTTTTTGAAATATATAATTTTCTAGCTTTTGTGACAATAACTAATTCTTCCTTTTTAACGGTACTCCCATTGAAGTGAATAGGTCAAACCAAAGTCAGGCAAATCAGAAATGTACGTAAAACAACCAGGTACTGGGAACGACAAAGTAATAAATTTTACAATAAGATCGACTCCTGCTTCAATAACCTACGTTACTCTGCCCAGCATAGCTGGCTGATCAATGGATATTGAAACTGAAATAAGAAAAAGGCAATAACCTCCCCTTATAATTGAAATCATAACGCTGCCTAACACTGCCTGAGTGATTTACTCCACCACTGTCTGCTTGATGATTTGAACGATAAACTCTAAAAATTGTCACAAATATAAATTAATGCAAGCTGGTGGTCTACCTATATGGTGCATGAACAATACACTATTCCATTTAAAATCCATTACAGAACAGTAAATATCGGATGTGAGAACAAATTCCAATTGTGGCGTAACAAGCGAAGCAGAAGAACAATGAGAAAAAAGTCTTGACTTCTTTCAAAAAAAAACAAAAAAACAGTGCAATCACAAAAGACCATGACTGCACGGCCATAGCTTACACTCCATGTTGTTTGTTAGACTAGACCACGAATTAAAATGCCGTGCCTCGGAAAAAAATTTTCCAAAATACCCGGTGAATTCGACGAGTTTGAATGAGTATTTACTGACTGTGCGGTGCCCGCGCGGGACGGTAAAAAACAGTAGGTTTCTGCGCAGTTTACCATCTCAACTGTGTGCCAAAAAAATAGTTAATAAGAGTAGACACAAAGCAGTTTCAATTTGACTACTCGTCGTCATCGTTTGGATGTGTATCCGCCAGCTTGGGGCCTAGGGTTTATCCTTCTACAACCCCAGGTTGTGCCCAGGTCAAAAACTAGCATTGATGTTGTTCAACCAGTTTTTTGTAACTTCAATCAAGACCTCAGACCTTTTAACCCAGCTGGGGCTTGATGTACGAGACACGTTAAGATTATGTGGTCTGCGGTCTGCACTCGTAATTCGTAAATGGGTGAAGGAGAAATGCCCCCTTGAAGCATGCAAGACATAAACCGCCCAACCCCAGACCAGAAGATGGCTGAATTGTATTCAGGCAAGTACTCGCAAGCTCAAGCCTAAAGCTTGGTACAAATTCTTGAAATGAAAACATGGAGTTAGGATGCGCTTCCAAGCATTCTGAGCTCCATTGAAAGTCGGAAGAGCTGGAAAAACACCAAGAGCAGAGATAGTATTCAGCAAGTTCCGTGCAGCAGAAACAAATGAACTTCGAGATTTTAATCTCTACCCATACATTAGGTTGTCGGTTCAACTGGATGCCTGCAAGAATGGGTAAATCGTCAGTTTGTGTACGACGATGCATCCATTGACAATCCGCACTTGCGCAGTGCGTCATCAATTACACTGTCGATGAGACGACGACAAAGGACATAGTGCCACCAAACCGGTACGCAGTGCTCAGTTATCGAGTTGAATTAAGGAAAGGGCAGATGTGCGCAAAGTTTTGACATCAGCCCCCAACCAACGACTGCAGGTCGCCTCAGCAGTGCCAGATGCGTTGACAGTTTTTTGCGCACTGTCTCAAGGCGTCGACGAAACGCGAGTGTCTTGTCCAACTTTACACGAAGGTAGTTTGGGGCAGAGTTAAACAATATGGAGATACCGTTCAAATTAACTTCAAATTTACGTTTGGCCACTCAATTATTAACTTTGACGACGAATAAGCGGCACAGAATTATGCTCGTGTCGGCAGCTGAATTGGATGTCTTTTTTTTCACTATCACCTCGTCAGTGGCAACACAAGATTAACTTAACTGTGTTGTGCTGTTCTGTAGTGCCACCAACATACATGAGCTCTGCGCAGATCATAACTAAACATTAACAGAATAACGATATTTGAGTATGCTTTAACAGCTGTATTTAATTATCGTCCTGCTTTTGGCGTTATTTATTCAACGTTTTTATGTCAAATCAATGTTGATCAGGATCCATCGAGTCTTTGCACGACTCATATTTTTTCTCCAATCTCAACATTACCCCTTAAACTGTAATTCGTTAGCACCAAGCAGGCAAACTCTGAATATTGAATAGAATCTCTAACTTGTGCAGTACGACTCAAAAAAAAATTGAAGCCCGGTCTTCCGACAACGACGAGAATCCTGTAACCACTGGTAACTTTCAATATGAAAAACAACATAAAGAAAATTGCTCAGAAGGAAGCTCGCAATAAAGAGCAACAAATCCATTTAGAAAACAGAGCCACTTGCTGACCTCGATTTTTCCTTTCATCAAACCACGTGCTTGAGGGCTAATGAGTGCAATTTCGTAAAACATCTTTTGATCTAGCTCATCTGACATCGCGTTCGCTTCGTTTATCATTGGCATCATTTGGATAAGTTCCTCCTGGAAGAGTATGTCCTCTGGAAAAAAACAGTTCAATCAGTCAATATGGTAAGGTTGATTTATTTGTCCAATCAGTTGGCAGTGGCCGAAAATTTTACTTGAAATCGCGCTTTGTCGTTGATAACCTTGAGAATCTTCCCAGCTTGGTGGCTTTTTACTTACCAGCTGTTCTGGATCGAAGTCACATAAATTTTAATTTCTGACAAGAAAGACAATGTTACAGCTACAAGGGCAAAGGATATACTTAGTTACCTAACTTATATTGGGTCGTGGACTAAAGGTCCTCAGCTTTTGCAAGTTTCCTGGCCGTAATATGCAGGTTCTGGCCCCATTTTTAAACTGCGTTTACATTTGGCTAGCTCAACATAATGCCATTCTCACGAGACCTGAGCCCACGTTCAAAAGGAACAGATAAATAAAAGCTACGCTTAACTTCAGTCGAGTAAGGCAGGGTCAACTAGCGAGTACAAAAATCGCACCTGTTGATTTTCCCGACCTATCCATGTCGAAGCCTCGATTTCGAGCGATTTCTTCCTGAGCCAATTCGAAAGTGACTCGTTTCAAGAGCTCATTACTTTCCTTCTGCTTATCAGCACTGTACGGATGATAGACAACATAGAGCTGATTGGAACCAAACATTAATCTGAATATTTTAAATGATTAACGTTCAGCTGTAGGCTACATCTTGATCTTATTTTTCTTCGAACAGAGGCATGAAACTGGGCCCTCCGTCAAAGCGCTCATTTTCATTGGTTAGGATTGAGATTGTTAAATACAAGTACTAGCCGGCTCAGCCGGCGTTGCCCGGCAGCGGCCCTCTATCAGTAATGATGGGGTTTAGTATTTCGGTTCAACCGCTTGCGCCGGCTTCACGCATCGGGCTTTTGTGTGAGTAGTAGCGAAAAGTGAAATGATTTTTTTGCTCTATCAAAATTTTTGCACACGAAATTTTGATCATCATAATCTCCTAATCATGACTGGCAATGCTCACAAAGAATCTTGCCACAAATTAATATCGTTAATACTTGTGAGGGAGTAGGGATTGTACATAATCAAAAGTGACTGTAGCGGCGAAATGGTGGTTGTTTTCACAATTAAAGAAAAAAACTATTTAATGGTAAGCCTATTTTGCCAATTGGTGCTGCCGCTTTCCTATTTATATTTGTGGTATTAAGTTCCTAATTTGACTGCAGTATTGGTCTTGCTTCCGGCATAGCGACAAAAGCGGATATTGTTCTCTTTATGTTCAGTTTTACAAATTGTTGTGGTTATGGTTTTATGTTGATTTTTTCTCAAACTTGGGATTTTATTACAATGATGTAGAGTAAAGACATAAATGACAAAAATACCATAACAGGCAGTGTATCAGCATTAAGAAAAAAAATCTTGCTTTATAGTATATATGACGGCGTCACCCGCAGAGACCCCGTCAGTAATGTCGGGACTGAGAGTGTCGGTTTAGCCGGCCAAGCCGGCTTTACCTATCAGGTTTTTGTATGATGAGTTACCAAAAGTTTATGTGTTTTCTGCCAACAAGATGTTTACCACTAACGTCTCTGACTGCGTGCATGTTTCTTGGCCCTGGCATAAACGCCGCCATGCAAAGAGCAAACTAATTCGAAATGAAGCACTCACATTCAGTTATAGCAGTAGCGAGAGCCACCATTAATAATGTCGAGGTTAAGAACATCCAATCAGCTGGCTGCTGCGACAGCCTTGCCCAATTGCAAAAGAAATTGCTTCAACATTTAGATCATATGTAGCTCGACCCCTACATTTTGTTGCAAGCCATAAGAAAGGACCATCTTTACCACATCGTCTTTTTCTTTGGTGATAATCAAGTGTCTAGCTTGGAGTTGGCTACATATTAAAATTTGTAGACTTCATTTTTCGTTGAGTCTTTTGAATAAGAAGATTGATAATGCCAAAGATCCACGCTAACAAGAAAGAATAGAGAAAATGTACCAAAGAACTTAATTTTTCTAGAAATTGCAATTTTGTGAACTGCAGGCACTAAAATTGTGTGTGTTTCTAACCGCTAGACCACATTTCATAAACATTTGCAGACTTCAGTTTTTGATGGATCTTTTTGAAAACGTCGAGAGACAATGCAAAAGAACTATGCTTGTGAGGAAAAGTGGTCAAAATGTACCAAAGAACTAACTTTTTCTAACAATTGCAAGTTTGTTAGGTCAAGTCGGATAATTGTACAACTAAAAATGAAACATCATGTATGGAAACCAAGTTTTGATCAGTCATTGTAAACTAATCTTTTAGCCTCAATTAATTGGAGTCACATATTGCTGGAAAGAAAATTTTCTAAGCTTTCAAAAAATAGTAATTGTTAGTACTTTATTAAAACTTTTTTGTATTAAAGTCACCTGTTTTTACTGAGCTCACCACTTTTGGAGGGGGTAGAAAGTTATACCACATGCCCTAAAGTTCAATTTTTTCGGTATAAAAACTAATATTAATTGTACATATTACACACTATCGGACTCACCTTGAAATAACCTTTAATTTGTTCAAAAAAGTTTGAAAATCATTTTTTTAGTAAACTAATTTTGCAAAAAGGTTGCAATTTTTGAAAACATCTTCATATTATGATCTGTGGTAGCGAACATTTGCGTTAATCGTACGAGATATATTATGACGTCATAGATCCCAGTTTAAGCGGGCAAGCGAAATATAGAAGAAAAAATGCGTAGATGGCTTGAAGTGCTTAAATAAAGAGTTGCTCGCAGCATAATCAAATAAACATTAATTGTTCTAAAGTTGCTTTTATCAAAAGCAGCTTGTTTATACTGTGTTTCCTAAAAGAACGTTTCATCGCGTTTCTGCGATGAGTACTTTTTGAGAAAGAACAAAAAACAGATTGTTCAATGAATCGTTGATTGTGACGTTATTTTAGACCCCAAACAAATGAAATTTTTGAAATGTGGTAAGTGGGAAGCTGGTTTTTGTTTGAGCAAAAAGCGGTTGTCCTCTGTCGAGTAATGCAAATTCTAAAACCATTATTTTTGATTATGACGTCATCATGACGTCACCAATACTCTTATGACACTTACCACGGGGTGGTGATCAATCGTGCCAAGTTTGATGCTTGTACCTGTAGCAGTTCCAGAGGAGTTAAAAGAGACACAATTGCGCTTTATATATTAGATTTCTACCCACCGATTACGAAAAAACACGTTGCAGTCACGCCACAGTTGTATATAGAGCTTGTGGCAGTTACTGGGGCTATTACCGTGGTACATTTTTACCATATGCATTGCAATCAAGCAGAAATTATTGCCGTCAATACCTTTCTAAAAACATAACGAGATCGAGACTAAACATGCCCGGAATAATCGCTACCAAGTAGGCACCACATATTATCCACCTGTCGTTGTGATGCAATTTTGTATCTTCATTTACAGTTTTTCCATTCAACAACAATTTACTGTCTCCCAGATTTCGGACGAACAGTCTACGGTTTTCAATGTTTTCAATCACAGCATGATCTTTGTTGATTCTATTTACAAATACACGGTCTAGACTTGGGAAGTGCGATAGTATACAAATATCTAACACACAATAAGTTTTGTTTCAAAACATCATTTTGAGATGTAGTGCAGACTCTACAAGCTTAAATCTCATACGCCTTACAAAAGGCTGAGCTTTTCAAAGACTACCAGTGTCTGCATTCTTTATAGCAATTTTTGCTTTACGGATACAGAACAAGAAATATTACTAAACAACGCAGAGTTACGTCAAGTTGACTCAAATGTCAAGCCTGATTCATGTTGATCAACTCAAATCTGAAGCCACGCTTTCATTTAGACAACTAAGTTTGTTAAGCCTCCTGAAACTTTAACCCAAATCAATGTTCAATCGATTCAAATTTTGGGTCAGTCTTATGTAAATTTCACTCAAATCGTAAGCAAGATCTGCACTAAGCGAACAGAAACCAAAAAACCTGTTTTGTGTCAACCTGACTCAAATCAAAGCATAAGTTGAATGAAAACCTAAGCCACACAAACGTTTAGTTGGCTTAGTTTAAAAACCAAGATTGTGGCCAAATTGTATTATGTTAAGCCAACTCTGGTTTAGTTGACACGAATTTTGAATCCGATTTATGTAAATTCCACTTGAATCAAAAATCTGAAATCTAAGAAGTTAACTCCAATCTGTAATCAGATTTCTTTTAGAGTATTTCGAGTTTTTGCATATCTTTAATCACTTACCCAAGACCTCTCAGAACGATATTCGCCGGCTCAACGTTACCGATGTTATTTAAGCCACTATTAATAAAGTGAATAATCATTCCGGTAAGCATCGGGTCTTCGTTAAGATTCCATAAGTGAGGCATTGTTTTACGCGCTTCCTAATCATACAGTCAATGAAATAACGTATTAAACACCAGATGAACAGACAATGGTGAAGATTTTGATTGAAAAGCTTTGCGGTTTTTGCCTCAGCAACCAGACATGATTTAGACTGCGGTACTTATCATTATAGCATTTTTAGTGACTTTTGGGCACTCAGCAGTCCAGCACTGACATCCACTCTTGTTGGTTTTGGGGCAATTACTTTCATGATTGATTTGAAAAGAACCGTCAATTTCCTTCTACATGATTATCTGGCTTTTTTGCTTGATTGGATTTGTGATGTAAGAATGAATGCTCCGTGTAATACGGTGCCTCCATCTCAAGAAAGAAGAGAATTGAGCTCAACTCGTAAACATGCAATAGACTATAGACAAGTTTTATAAATACTACTTTAATTAAATATTCATGTTCCAATGAACAGGGATAGATCTTTTTTGTTTGCTGTTGCTGTACTTTATATCCAAAGCTTGACAAATATAAAATGCATCTCCAAAATAACCAATACTATTATCTTATTTGGGCGAGGTAAACGGACCATAGTTTAGTGGTCTAGCTTTAAAATTAATCCACATATAAGCTTTCAAGATAGAAAAATTATATTCTGGTGTTTAGTGTAAAAGTCACAGTCCAACCTGTTTTGCTACTTCTTTGAGTAGTTTTTCCTCTGATTGCCGCTTTTGTTCCTCTAGTTGTTGCTTCCAATTCAGCTTTAATCGTTCGATTTCTTCCTGGTTTCTCCTCAACTGCAATATATTTTTAAACACATTGTTCACGTCTTTCCTCTATTACTTTCAAAACACAAAAAATTCGTTTCAAAACAAACGACAAAAGTAAACGGCGATCATGGTGCGACCCCGTATTTTTTCAAAGACGAATGGTGAAGCTCCACCAGTCGCATTCCACCTGGTCAGTGATGGTGGCGATACCATTCTACAAATTGCATTTATCATTAGTTCGAGCAAACTGCAACTTTCCCAACATCAGTTGTGGTTTTAGGGTGAGGCAAGTGAGGCAGCTGCCTCAGGTCCGTTTTTTGGGCCCTCCTTCCAGACAAGGCCTTTAAACTGCTCTTGGCCCTGTAAAAAAGCGTCAATCTTCTTATAAAAAAAAAAAGGTTCACACCGGTAAGTTGTGGGCCGAAACCCTAATTTTGTACAACACTGTACATTTCAACCCAACAAAACAGAGGTGATCTCAAAAAATAAATAAATGTTATCACTTGTATAAGTTTAAGGCCGAAGCCCAAGTTCACAACAAATTTTCCTATTCCAAACCTACGAAATAGAAGTATTCCACAAATGAATAAAAAAAAGGTCTCTAATAAATACTTGGCGAATAGGGGATTCCTTATCAAATCTTGCCTCAAATCCTTAAATTTCTCAATCCACTATTGCCCAATGCTAACTTGTGTCTTGATTGGATTTGTGGCGGGAACCAGCATGGTTGATGTGCCGTTTCATATTTTAAGAAATTACTACGTGATATAGCAGAGAAAAACTGTGAATGAAAGAAATCAAGAATTCAATCGATATAATGTTCACTACATTAATTTTTTTTGTAAAACAATGCTTGAATTCTGACAGAAACGAAAATATCTTTAAATTCTACGTCACAAATGGTGTGTTAAGACAAACAATTTTTCCCGTAGAACTTTAACATGAGTTTCAAAGAGCTCAAAGAATTTGTGACAATGTTGCTGACACCAGTATCATGTAAAGATGACGTGCATCTGCATCTTACAACCACCAACTGGAATGTAAAGCATGCCTAAAAGAAAACTATAATCGAAATCCTATTTGAAACTTATTACCTCCGCCTCTTGAGCCATCTTCATTTCTTCCACTTCATCGGCAGAGATTCCTTGAAGAGCCGCAGTGCCGGGTTTCTGAGACTTCAGCAAGTCTTGAAGAGTAAAATGTCAAATTTAAAGGAAGAACGTTTTTACATCTCTAACACCAGCTAGTTGTCGATCGGTTTCTATTTATTTAGGTCTATCTACAACGGAAACCCTATCTTCAACAAAAAAAGTAGTTACATGGCCAATAATTTTTGCTCTGTCTTCGAATGGCTGCTTTGCCTTCCGTTGTGGCATCATCAGCGGAGCATAGTTTGTCCATGCATACAACACTGTTAACCAGAACGTTGCATAACGCTCCTGAAGTCGTTGCGTTTTTAGTAGGTCACCATTTCTCAACACCATAACACCACCGTTTTAACATGACGTGTTCGTCTTCACTCAGGGCGAATAAAGACAAACAGCAGCTCGTCGATTCATCGGTGTTGCTTGGTTTAAAAAAATATTGTCAACAAAAGTGTTTTCTGTTCAGTGCATAGTCGCCTTACCGATATTGCAGCTTTATCATAATATTTAGAACAAGGTGCTGGTGAAACCAACTTAGGAGCGGCCCGTTACGTCGAGCAGAGTGCATTTCTACTACCAGTACTGACACCAAGAGGTGGAAACATTGCAAAGTGCCTTTCTGGGGATCAACAACATATAAGTTAAGCGATCATTGAACTTACGATCTATTTCCTATAAGGACGATCTAACATGGCAGGTTAACGCACCTTGAAGTCTCTTTATCTCTCCTTTCATTTCGCGGATGAGCTTTTCGGTCGGACTTTCGTTGACCACTGCTTTAGTTTTGATGGATTTAGCACGATCAGCAAACCTTAATGTTGACAGTGTTTCATCATAGTTTATATCTGCAGGGCTCAACGCGGCGATCTGAATTAAAAATACCGTAATGCTTGATCAATATTTTTGGATAGCCAAAGTACCAGAAGAACACTTTTTAGTACGCCAGCACTAAAAGCTGCGGTAGCAACAAATCGGTGAGCGAATTGGAAAAGAATACTGAGTAGGAAAATCTTGATTGTTCAAATTCTATAGCGTACATTAAGTCTGTATTTGAAATTGGTTTGTAAGGAAAGGGAGGAGGCGTGTTCCAGTGGAAAGAACTCTTTTTTTATAATTGGTAGTTGGTATCGGACTTTAATATACTGGAGTTTTTAAAAAACTAATTTCTCCTGATGAGAGCGTCACAAAACGTTTGTGGTAAAAAAGCTTTTTTTACGGTTCGTGCCTTTTTCTTTTTTATAAAACGGCCTTGTTATACATAAAATTAGATTTTTTGAGTAACATACACCAAAAGCTCCGACAAAAAGTTATCAGTCGCTTGCGATTCTTCGTCAATCCCAAGTGGAATTTATGCATTATTATGTGACCTTTCATATCAGCAGGATTTTTGCAGTAAATAGGGAACTATATTTGTATCAAGCCTTCTGAAAATTGTGTAGGGGAATGTACAAACTTTTACACAGTACCCACTCTCAACGCAAGTGTGGGAGAAAACGCTTTTCTTAAGATCGGGCAGCAGCTGAACATAAAGATCTTACTGGTTATAAATCATTACATCAGGAAAACTGGCTTCGTAACCTACTAATATATTACCATAATAGTCTTGCTGTTTCCTCCCAAAGCGTTTTTGAGCAGCCTTGTTAACATTGAATCGCGATACGGTACGTTGATATTTTTTCCTTCCTGTCGCTCTGCCAAAGCTTTGATGCAGTTTCCAAGACAAAGCAAGCTTTTGTTGATCATTGATCCTTCTTTAAGACGTTGTCCAGTAGCACCGGTACTGTCCGCACGCTCACTGCAAATAAGAAATGTAAAATACAGAGTGTGGTCGTAATAAACAGCTTATTTCTACAACAGGCAGCTTGTAGACCTGCTTCATAATGTCGATCACAACAATTGTTTATAATTGCACTTGGCGGAGTAGTTTGATGTTAGCTAGGGATCGCAAGGTTTAAAGTTCAATGCTCACATTGTCGTAAGGTTTCTGCATCGTTGCAGTCATTGTGCTTACTACAAAAGATGTAGGCCTACTGGCAACCTTAAAAAGATTTTTAGAAAATATTGTCAAACTTCAATAAAACAGTAAAGCTTTTCCAGTAAATGAAAAGAAAAATTATTATCTTAAAATGTTTCGTGGCGACTTCAAACCGAAAGGTCTTGAACCCAAAACTTCATACAAGAACCATTGATGTTCGAGGGAAAAAGCATTCGCGATTTAAAAGGCTGAGTTGCTTTAGCAAAGTCCGGTTCGAAAGCGGGTTTGTAGTGGTAGACAACCACTAAACCAGCACTTCTAAGTCTGCAAAGCTCTGGAAGAAAATAAATATTTTCTTGCAATATCTATCGAATCAGTGAGTCTCAATTGGCTTACTAAAATGACTACAATTCGTTGTCTCTTTTCGATTTACCTTCCAGCGAGATCGACCAAGTTTATCACCGATGTTTTAGTCATGCTATTTCCGGTTTCGTTCACCGTTTTTTGAGTGAAGTTTATAGCAACAATCGTATGCGCTCGAGAGCTAGTTGCATTCATGTTCGTAGCAGCAAGGGTTCGATTTCTTGTTCCTTCTGCAATTTTAGCTTCAATTGCAGAGTAACTACTGACTGGCAAAATTCGAAGTTCCTCAACTGCAAGTGCAATTTTGGTTTTGTAAAAATCATGCATTTTCTGAAGATACTATTTCTATTGGGAGCATAATGGGAAGAGCAACTCTTAGAGTTTTCTATGAACCTCATGGAACTCCAGCTACATCTGCAAACCCAAATGGTTTAATGTTACGCTTTGACTTAATCAAGTCAAATACAGCTTATCCTTCTATCTGTGGTCAGCCTTTATGTAACGCAAATATGCTTAATTTTTCACATTTTGGAATTGTGCTAAAACTATTGTGCTCTCCATGATAGCCTCGATTACATCATTAACAGCTTAGTGAACTTTTAAAAGTTAGTTTGCGTCTTCTATTCTTAGAAAAACATAGATGGTAAGCATAAAGCTATCATATCAAGAATCGTTTTGAGGTTTAGATACTACCATTCATGCTTTTAATATTCCTAAGATCAACATCCCAAATCAAAAACCTCACTGGTTAATCAAAACCTGATATAAAAGCAGCTGCTTAGGGGTCAACTTACACTCTACCAGCGATGCTTAACCACACAACAAAACGAGACTGTGTTTATGGGTAGAGCAAGGGAGTAAATTCTATCTATCTCTCTCTCATCCATGAAATATGTAAAAACCGTACCACAAGATTTTATCACCTGTCCTTTACACCTCTTAACGACTTCAAAGCTTAACAAGTCTTTTTTTGCAAATAGCAGTTGACTCACCATAAAATCCTTTCTGAGGGTGTTCTCGAACTTTCAAACCTCCTTTCTTAAACGATGATGGACTAAGCAAATCTTTTACGATTTCATTATAAATCTCAAGCATGGATAAAGATACCTGATATCACATATATGTTGATCAGAAAATGTACAATAGTTGACTGCTTTCAGCTAAACTATGGGTTCGAAACCGGGGGTAAGAAGGTTATTTTTTAAAGTGTTTGCATTAGCAAAGGTTTTAGTGAATGTTACATGGGATACTCAAAAAAGCTACAACTAAACAAACATGTAAGGTCAGTAAAAAAAGATAGGAAAACCACAAGATATGCGCGTATACCATCACTTAGAATGTGAAGAAGCAACTAGACCTAAAATGCTTGTTCGGAAATTACTGAACCGTCTACACATTGGCACATCTTGAAGTGCATATAAAGCTTATCAACATGTGAGAAAGATAAGTGTGGTGCAAAGAAACAAACTGTACATCAAATAATGAACTCGGGTCTTATTTTTTCACCACCCAGCATGGTTGGCCATTGAATTATGTGCTACAAAAACAACCGAGTCGTCAAGTAAGTTTAATTATCTGGCCCAAGAAACAACATCCCCACAGCAACGAGGATGCTATTATGCAGTTGTATAGTGGAGCACAACAAGTTATATTGTGTGGTACCTAGGCTTAGCTCAAAACACACTTAAATAAAAACCTAAAGCAAGGCTACTGTTCTCTATGGCAGTTTTGCTGCACGGTTAAGCCATAGTTATTACCCCTGTCTAAATTCTTTAACCAGATTTGTGACATACCTCCCCCCTACACTAGGAGCTAAACTCAACTACACACTTGGAATTCTGCTCCTTTGCCAGTAGCATCGCTGTTTTCTTTTGCATCTATACTTCGGAAGAGTTCTTCACAAGCAATTGGAATGATTCCTAAACAAAACCGTAAAAATTTAAAATTTTTACGTCAAAATCCATCTCATAATATAATTAACAACATTTGTGTTTACTTTCAAAATTTATTTCACTTTTTAGTAATTCACCAATAGTAGTCTATTTTGTCAGTACGGTAATTCAAGAGAATAAAGATGTGAATTGCCCTTTACTTCTTATAACTCCGATCTGTTAAAAATAAGTTTGGCAGTAAGGCTGAACCCACATTTACATCAACCAGTCGGACTATGGTCGTTGGCTTTCAGCTAGGTATACCAGTTTCATTATTGACTTGAAATTGACCGCTGTTTTATTCCAGGCTGATTATCAAGCATTTTTGCTTGCTTGGGCTTGCAACGTAAAACTAGGTTTTCCATGGCACAAGCGTCTCCATCACAAGCAAGAGGAGAGTTAACTTAGCCAAACATATATTGCAGCATCAAATAATAAACACTATTAGCGGATTAAGAATATTTAGCGAGTGATTTGGTATTTGTAATCGTGAAATATGTGCAATTTTTCCAAAGCCTATTTATTTTGTGCCATATAAAATATACGCACAAAAAAGTATATTTTGAAATAGCTCTAGATGAAGAGCAGCGTAGAAATGCTCAATGATTCAGAAAAATAGAACAGTGAAACTGTAAAACTTTATCAATTTATTTAACTAACCTTTATTGGCGTTGTATCCAACCATTGAATAAGATTTCCCAGAACCCGTCTGGCCATATGCAAACAATGAGCAGTTGAAACCTCTCCAAGCATTATCAAGAACACCTCTACCAAGATCATTAAATACTGTGGCCTGTAAATATATCGCAATTGTTGTTACGTTTATGTGACAAGGCCGAGCGGAATCACCATTTTCTTTCAACCATGGCTTGCTATAATGCAGGCCTGGCCACCACACAATGCCATTGAAAAACTGGGAGCACATTGTGACGTCACAGTACTATTGGCTCGCTTACAAGAGTGACGTACACAAATAATGACTTTTTGCCGCAGTTCTTTACCAGATCGCGACAAAAATCAAAACAGTTTTGGTAAAACAAATATTACTAAAATATGGGAATGGCTCATACTCATGTCAAGGTTTAAATAGTCAAAAATGACAAAAAAAATATTGCGAAGTGACGACAAACATGTGAAATGCGCAACTTTGCAAAAAATAATTTGAAGTCGGAGCATAAAAATGAGCTTTCTTTACTGATGTGACTAGAAATACGATACCCAGTAAACTAGTGAACATTTTATTTCAAAACGTTTTGCTTTATACTGCAAGCATCATCAGTTGTAATTAAAATGCTACCCACTAGGCTAAGCTAAATTTTGTGAGCTGCTAAACTGCTTAGATAACTAAAGCTAGACTGAAACTTTATAGAGTAAAGTTGTGACTGGAATCAGTCAATATTAGAACTCACACTTTATTTAACAAATCGATTTCACTAAATTAGCATCATCAGTGTTCTTATTCAAATAGAATCATAACTAAATAAATAAATAAACTCATAACTAAAGCTACCACGATTGTTACGTAACAAAAAAAAGGTTAATACAATCAGATCCACTTCAGCTGTCACCCCTACACTCCATGGACTGCCTAAGTTACGCAAAAAAGGGTAACTATGTCGGCCTATCCTGGCATCAAACGGTAGTTACACATATGAGCGTGCAGCGTGGCTCAACGAAATACTTGCACCACTACCAGAACACCCAACTAACATCAAAGATATGATTTCGTTTCCAGATTATCAAAAATCATCCTGAGTTCAACTCACATGGCTTCATCTGATGTTATTAGACACTTTACAAACATTCCACTAGATTTCGCAATTAGCTTAGTTTTACTAAAAATCTACTCTGATAGCGACGTGACGTTGTTCAACGGCCTTAACAAAACTCAATTCAAAAAGTTTTTAATCTGGACGACCAAGAATATCACTTTGAAATTTAACGATCAGCACTATAAACAGGTTTAACGGAGTAGCAATGGGATCCCCTTTAGCCCCACTTTTGGCTGATGTGTGCATGAACTGGATTGTTGATCAAACAAAAAAGATAAATCCTCAACCAATTCAATTTTATAGACACCTTGACGACTGTTTCGCGTTATTTTCAAACCAAGATGATATCTTAAATTTTTATCAACAGCCTAACAAGATAGATGTCGATATACAATTTACCTACGAAATTGCAAAGAATCATCGAATACCTTTTCTGGATGTTTGGATCGATAATAGCGACGATAAATTGAAACTAAATACTTACCCAAAACCCACCAACACTGCATGATACATCAATTGGTGCAGTTTTGTTCACCCTCGCAACAAGCTAAATTTAATTTAGAGTCTACTGTACAGAGCTCATTATCAGTATACATGCAAATTTTATAAAAATAATTCATGCAGATTTTCAAAAGATTGTTTCTATACTGAAAAGCAATGGTTATCCTTTTTGGTACAGCAATAAACAAATACGATTATTTTTAACAAGCGACATCAATCAACCGAAAGCTCTATTTCAAATTGCGCTACAGACAAAAATTGTGACAAACTTGGAGCCCCCACCAAAGGAAAAGAAACTTTTCTTCTGCGACTTATTTATCCTGGCAAAGTATCACTTCAAATTGAAAAAGAAATCCGAAACTTCATAGCTAAAAGCTCTCTAGAAAATTTCGCTTTAGCTTAATCCACGATACTTACAATATTGGGAACAACTTCAAATTTAAAGAAGGTCAAGCACTCTCGCACAATTCAGGAGTTGTATACAAACTAAACTGCTCTTGTGGTCAATCCTACTTTGGTCAAACTCGTCGTAATCTTATCACCAGAATCAACGACCACAAACCACATTGAAAATCTGATCAACAATCAGACGTTGCAAAACTCCTCATACTAAATCCTAATCACAGCATTGATTTCAACTCTCCAGAAATAATTGGACAAAGCAGTTGAAAACTACGCGTCAAAGAAACTTTACTTATCCAAAAATACAAGCCCTTGTTGAATTTAGATGAAACGTCCCACCCAATTTATTTATTTAATACGTAACTGATTCACCCATTATCTTGGTTTTAGGTGTAAATTACTGTAGCTTTTTAATATAGAAGTGTAAATACCTGCTTTATATTGAAATTCAAGTACTTTCTACTGTTTTCTTAAATTTTAAATCATCTTAATTAGAATTCTCATAGCCAAGTTATCACAATCGTTTTATATTAGCCTTCTTTTTTACATAACATTCGTGGCAGTTTTAGTTATCTAAGCAATACAATAGCTCACAAAATTTAACTTAGCCTAGTGGGTAGCATTTTAATTACAACTGATGATGCTTTCAGTATAAAGCAAAAAATTTTGAAATAAAATGTTCACTAGTTTACTGAGTATCATATTTCTACTCAAACTTTAAGATTTTGCTTCTTTTTTTCCATGATTCACAGGCTCAACGTGCTGATGGACACCCTCGCTTTCGAACCAGACTTTTTGCTGGAGCAACGTAGGAATAACCTTCCTGACGAATACTAATGGTGTTTTCATAGAATTTTGAACTACAGACCTTTCGTTCGAAAGCTCGTAACAATACCATTACACCATGGCGGCTAAAATTTTGTGAAAAACAATATAACAAAAATGACCATTGGCAGGTTGAGTCTCTCGAAACTCGCTACTTTTCTCGGCTCACATCTTTGAAATATGCGTATCATCAACAGCATCTTTTTTTACTATATACCCAGAGAAACAAACAAGAGCCATTATTACGTCGCCTGACAAACTTGCTTCGATACACGAAAGTTCGTTAACAAGATTTTTCGTCTGTCGAAGTAAGTTTGTCAGATGACGTAAAATGTCTTTTATTTTTTGGGTTATATAGTAAAAAAATGATGCTGATGATAATACACATTATATATACAATCGATACGGATCACATTTCAGAGATGTGAGCTTAGAAAAATTTGTTAAAAAGATCACCGACACGATAGTTTGTGCGTCCGCTTTGCAATCGGCAGACAAGAAATTTTCCAAGTCGAGTCACATCAAAAAACTTTAAAAAATGATATTTAAAAATTCTCCACTTGGCGTTCAACACAAAAGTAATAGTGCAGAAACAAGCCGGAAAGCTCGCTCGTTAAGTCCTTGGATAGGGTACTTAAAGGGATGCCTCCATATTTGTGTGGCAGACAGGTGGCTCCACGAACTGGGTCAACACGGGTTGTCGTGTGGAGGCTAATAAAAATTGACCCAAACTCGGCAAACATGCCATACGATGCTACTATTAACAAAATTACAAAAATTTTCTAGAAGTGCGAAAGAAAATTTGTCACAGTTATGACACGAAGAAAGATTTCAAAACCCCGCATTCAGTGCAAGAAGAAGTTAGGTTTTTCTTGTTTTATTCTTTCCCATAGCCTGTTGAACAGAAATAAAACAAGTGCCTCCGTGGCTTTGTCTTAATTTGCTGAATTTCTTTTCCAATGGATCAGTTGCAAAATTTCCTAATGCAACATAATCGTGATTAAGCGTCAAAAGAAATGTAGCCAAATTTACCAACTCAAAGCAAGTGTAAGCTAAGCGAGCTCAAGTGTCCTGTGTCAGGGTTTTAATTCGTGGTCCAATTGCAGCATGGGACATGCTTTTAGCAAGGTCGCCATCTTAACCAAATAGTTTAAATTGTCATCTCTTATCGTTCTTATAACAGAACGTTGAGTATGATTTAGATGCTCGCACACCATTGAGCCGTGAGCATTGACGATTTTCCAAAAATCAACCTCGGTTTAAATCAAAGTAACAGTGCCAGCAACATCATCAGCTATTCCTGGATGGGTTTTAACAGAAACTGTTTCGTCAGAAGACACTTGCTAACAGGTAGAAACGTTTTGGCGCTATATGGGTTTGGTGCCAAATAAACTTCTCGAAGTTTACCACAATTTGAGCAGTTATTCTTTTTTAAGAGAAAACATAACTTCAATATTTGACTATTTAAGAGTAAAAGTTTTATCACAAAATTTGAAATAGAGCTCCTGCGCTTTTTTTGTAATCTAACAATTTTGAATGCTTTGATCAATTGCACAAAGTCAAACAACAAAAAGATGTCTTTCGTCTTCCATTGGTGCATTAGGATCGAACATTTCAAAAAAACAATAATTTAATTCGATTGCTGTCGCAAACAATGGCTATCAAAGTTCCTTCAGCACTTCGTGTTACTGAGATAAGTTGCTTGGTTTGTTCATATAAGAAACGGGAATCTAGCTGCTGGAGAGGAAGCATTTTCACAATTTTTGATTGGCCAAATAACGAAGATACCATAACACAGCGCAGTATTGGCAAGTAACGTCGATTTGTTGGCTGCTTTTCCAAATATATTTTTACCATGATATAGCTACGCGGGTTTGATGTATACGTCATTGATCAATAAAATGCAAGTACTCTAAAGACTGTCGTTTAAAACAGCGCTTGTCAAACTTTTTTGTTTTGCGACCCCATTTTTAAAAAGAAATTTCTGTGCGACCCCTTCACTGGTAGCCTACACGTCAATGATGCTAAAACAATAAACATCCCATTAAAAAAACTGGCGAATTTAAAAACAAATTTTGGGGGGCGAAGCATTAAAGCAAAAATTTTTTCATTTTTGTCTCTATCAAAACTGTTTTTTAACATTTTTGGTTTCTCTCACACCGTTCGGAAACCATCTCTATTTATCTCCCCTTTTCCTCCCTCTCCAAATACGCCACTGATCACATATGTCTGGTAGTATTTTTGTCTCAGGCAAAATCATGCAAATGCCTACAATCCACGAAATCAACTACACTGCAATTATTTTGGAAATCAATTACACGCATATTTTGGAAACCACTGGACCAATCCTACAATGTTCCTCAGGAAACCAACCTGGGTAGACGGGTGACCTAATCACATCTAATAACATGACTAACTTAGCTAGTTATCATTATCACTTTATGTACTATCTATGCTTCAGCGTTTTGGATTGGAAAGTGGGTCGTGGTGAATTAGTCCAAAACCGTGCCTGTACTCCAGGACTGCCTAAGATTCTATTATTTTATTCTGTGCATAGGACATGATGATAAAACTTATTATTGGACACGTTTCACTAGTTAAACTTGTAAAGCTTTTTACTCCGTTACTACATTTTCCAATGGTATAAGCCCTCCTAAGGAGTCATTTGGCTATTGCTAATCGAAGTTTTAATCAACAGAGCAACGTTTACATTTTTTAATGCTCCTAGTCCTCAGTCAACACTATCGTAACGATCCAATATCATTGTAGCTGACTTGTAATTCTTTCACCTAGTTAATAGACCAAAACTGCTTATCACTCGGTAGAAATAACTGCGGACAAGTTTTATTTCTGCGTAAATACATCACCTCGATTGAAATCTGCTCAAAAACCAAGATCTTGTGATTAACTTAGCGACCAGAAAAATTGTTTAAAAGCAGCTGTCACCTCAACCAGAAACTATTGACTATTAAACCAATTTTAGCAAAAGCGAGCTAAGGCCAACCAATTGAGAACAAGTGTTCTGTGACGTCACAATATGCATCAGTTTTTCGTCAGCTATGTGCGACGTTCAAAGCTCTATTATAGTAAACGCGCTTTCAACTACACGCTTCGAGTTCAAGCTATGCCTTGCACCAACCGCAATTACATATATAAGGTACTAATGACCTTAAGACTGTGGTCATTTTGCAGTCTCCCAAGTTCTTCATTTCTCTCATGTTTAAAAAGTTGTACAAGTTTGCAATTTCATTATTATTGCTGTTTATGCAATTATAAGTTTTTTAACAGCAGCAAGCAGATTGTTGCTGTGATGCGTAGCACCTGCTGACTTGTAAAAATAAAGGGCAGTGCTCAAAATGATTAAAGTAAAAAATAATGTTGTTTGTTCCGTTGTTTTCAATCACAGTTTACGACGCTGGTGGAAACCAGACCACATGTTCAATTCTTTTCAGTTATAGGCACTAACTTGGGGTCACTTTCTACGGAGCAATGCGAAAAGCTAAAAACGATTCCAGTAAGATTCGAATCCACTGCCTCCCAATTACCGGTGAAATGCTCTTTTTAGTTAATGCATTTAAGTTTTTTGGTTTACTTTACATAATCGTCCAGTAAGTAAAGTAACAGCATATTCTTTGAACACGAAAACTATTACTACAGTATAAATAAGTAGGTAATTTGAGATCTTACTTTTCTGATTTGCCTGAAGTCTTCAGAACAAAGCTATCAACTTAATAGATCTGCGCTGCAAACCGCAGGTCTAAGTAAAATAGGGTTACCAAATGGGTCGAGGCAAAATCTTGGACGCATTTTCTCAATTTTAAGCTTTGGCGTATCATTGCTTTATTTCGGTGCTTGATCAACGACTAAGAGCTTTTTTTTGGAGATTAATATTTTAATATTTTGAAAGCCTAAATTACTGACGTCTTTTCGATCCAAAATCAGGATGAAAGCATTTTTATTGATATTTTGAAAGTTAGAATTGGTCTATTTTTATCCAAAACGGGAGTGAGACATTTTATTTTGGAGGTCAATGTACTGAAACCCTAAATGGACATCAGCTTTGCTTTGAGATGAAGATTTCTGAGTTTTTGTAGGCAAACACCAAAATACTGGACGTTTGAGCATTTTTACAAATTACCTTCGGATAAAGATTTCAACACCTAAATTCCGGACGTTTGTCAATACTACAGTAGAAGAAATTGGTAAAGTCTCAGTAACACGAGCACTACATCCCACGCAAGCATTAAACTTGTGCCTCACTAATGAAAACATCAATGTCTAATTTTGCCAATCCCTAGCTAGCATTAGTTACAGCAAAACTCTACATGTAATACTTACTTGATCTGCATATCTATCACCAATTGGTTTTAGATAGCCACCTTCAACTTCTTGAAAACTATCGTGAGACCAATACGAATAATCAAATGTAAATTTTCGTTCAGGATGCTTTCCTCCAGGGTCCCTAATTGAAGTTGTGTTTTGAAGCATCCCAATGATTAATTTTGCATTTCGAGCTTTTTCTCGATCATTGTAAGTTTAAGTTAAGAAATCATCTATCATTCATGCATCATAAACGATCATAGAGGATAAGATCAAAAGTACCGTATTTTCCGGACTATAAGCCGCACCAGATTATAAGCCGCACCTCACCAATTTTTCCCAGAAAAAAACAGTAATGTATAAGCCGCACCGGACTATAAGCCGCATTTTTAAAGCTAGAGAAATATTCAAGCATTTTATAACTTGTTATGAACATTATGACGAAACAAGACTATCTATTAGCAAATGGAAACTTAAAACATGAATTGAATGGACTGGTGTTCCTAGCCATTACTAGATTCAGGTTTTTAAAAATTTTCTGGTTTTAAAAAATTTTAAGATTTTAAACGTTAACTTATAAGCCGGACCTGACTACAAGCCGCACCCCTTAAATGAAAACACATTTCAAGTTTTTAAGTGCGGCTTATAGTCCGGAAAATACGGTAATCAGAATTTCTAAAACGCAGTTCCAATTAGCAAACTGCAGACAGTGACACTGAAGAGACCTGATAGGTCGAAACAGTGTCACTGTCTGCAGTTCCAATTAATTTCTACGTGGTCACTCCTCAAAGAAAGCACGGTTTGGGGCTTAAAAGCTAAAAATTATGTGCTCAATATGCCTACTACAAACCTCAAATACATTGATTTAGAAGAACTAGTTGAAAGCTATGGCACAATATGCCATCCACACATGGACTGACCCACTTAATCATCATTTGATTTTAAGACTATTGTGGTCAAGGGTAAGTAGGCTCAGTCATTACAGCAGCTTTACTTCCTTTAGCATCCAAAGTCCTGTAGTAATTTACAGTGATGCTATCTATACCTTGCAGCAATCTCCATGAACCGATTCGCATTCCAGCAAAGCCTCTATATATGCCGCAGTTGCACTTTTATTTTCACAAAATGCAAGTTTCACTGAAAGACACTTCACGTTTTCGCTCGTGAATTATTATTTGTGTGTAGCATACCAGCAAACAGTTCAATTGATTGTTAACAAAATGCAATAACAATTAACAGAACATGATACAGCAGAATATAAAATTCGCATACACTTTTGTGGCGCAAAGAACGATTTTAGTAATGGTTGAATGATATTTCATTTTGCCAACTTAAAACGTGCAAGAATCTCAAAACAGGCTTTAAAAAATTCAAAAATTGGCAATTTTTGCGTAAAAAAACTTTACGATTCTGAAAATATTTGTTACATCAAGAATTTTCGGGCCATCCCAAAACGGCAAAAGTTCTTATCCCAAACTATTTGACAAATTCTGCAATTTACAATTCCTCTTTGAAAAGATCTTTGCCCTTGTTCCATCCAGTTTTTCTGCGATTTTGAGTGTCCACCCTAAATTCTTCAAAATGTCCTATGAATTGGAGCGGCCCTCCGAAATACATAGCTAAAAAATCCCAAGATCTTGGAATAGATTTCCAAGATTGGCAACTGTCATGATGTTGGATGAAACTATTAACGGTTCAGCAATTTTCATCAGTTTTGTAGTACGTTTACACAGTTTACAGTTTTGCTTTCATTGCGTGGATAAAAGAAGTCTGAGCTTATAAATTAAATGAATATTAATCTAAGCAACCAAACAAGGGAGATATCTCCCGCCCACGAAGAAATGTTGCTCCCCCCTTGTAACATCTTGACGATACTAGTAAAATTAAGTTACATTTCAGTAATTAGAATTCTTTGACGTTCTTAAAGTTGAAAGTCTTTAGAATAAATCTAAAAAAGTTGAATAACATAGTAATACTGAGTGATGCAGGCTATTTGGGACAAGGGTTAAAGGATGATGCCCTTCTCCAAACAGCATGACAATAGCAAAAAATACAAAAAGGAAAAGGTCTTCATATCTGTTTGAAAACGAACGGGCCCAATAAGCTAAATTCCTCCTTTAAAAAGAGTTAATCTCCGAAAAAATTATTTGTTTGTTTACAAACCATATTGGCAAAGTTTCGGTTTCAAAAAGTCGATTTTCAATTGAATGGTTTTCAACTTTACAAAATGCTCCCCTCTCCCAAACAATTGTTTATTATGCGCCCGTGCTAATACGTTTGTCAACCTCAAAATCTGACCTCCCACATAAACTACACTTGATCTTTTTGCTGCTTGTTGTGACTGCCATTGGGTATTTAGAAACACCTTTATTTACAGGGGGAAGGGAAAAGAATCTCGTACAGTTGAAGACTTTTTGTAAAGATCAACTATTTGAAACTTCAAATTTCCACCACTTTGGTTTCTAAACAGACGTGAAGACATTCTTTCTTAAAAATCAACTTTTTAAAGCGCGAATTTTGCTCATATTGTTCTCCAAACAAATATGAAATCATCTTTTTCCTGGTCATATTTTTTGCTACTGTCATGCCGTTTTGGGGACCATCGCTCTCTATCTTTTCTAGATACGTCACTGACAAGTGCACCATGAAAATAAGAGTAAAGAAAGCCAAAGTCCCATTTCACCTTTCAAGAAAACCTAGTTAGGGAGGCAGATCGAAAAGATCAAGCAGCTTGAGGTCGCAATTGGGAGCAAAGACCTTGTTTGGCTGTTATTTTTGGAATAAAATTAATCAAGCTGCTGACTTCCGGTAGGCTACCATTAAGTAGACAAGCCAATATTTAGTGGCATAATTGACAAAAAGCGGTTCTCCCAGCTGGAAGGCAACATTTCTGCCTTCCATCCTTAAATGCTTTCTAGCCTAAACCTCTAGTTTCGCCATAACCTAAATGAAATCCAAAAGCTCTGATATCGTTCTAGCAATAAGAAGAATTGAACATAGCTAGGTAGAGTCAATTTTTGAGTTTGGTAAATTCATCATCTAAAGCGAAGACTACATCAAGTACACAGCTTCTTTGAATTTTGATGCAAATTCGCCAATCTACAACAAAAAGCTGAACTAGTCATGTTTTTCTTGCCCCTCTTAAACGTATTTTCCCTCCATAGAATTTTTGCCTAATGGCGACCATGTTCGAATTTGAAAGAAAGAACAAAGCAAGCATGGTGCCACTCCAAAAATATCGGATTTCGAGCTGATCCCAAGGACTATGCCAACAATATTCACAGTCTACTAACGTCTTCACTGCATGTTGTTGTTTACATTAATGTGAATATAATTATTTTTGCGGGTTGATAGGCCAAGCTAGAGCATTCCAATTGCTAGTAATTACATTTACTTAGCCTTTGCATTATTCTTGAAAATTTATGACTTACAAGTTAGCAAGCAAAATTGATTAATGAATGATAAAGGATATGAAAGGTCGGACTCGGACGGCGACTTTCACTCTGTCATCACCTCGTTTCTTCATCTTCTGTTTACGTTTGAGGCGTGGTGTAACTGCAATTGCAAATAAGGCAAATAACTGCAGCACTTCATCTGCATGAAATGTGATTGCAAATACGATGTAGAAACAAAGACATGAACGAATAAAAGCAGCATGCGTACTAGGCCGAGAAAGAAAAAGTTAAAAAAGTTCTAATGTTGTGGCTGCTACAAGAAAGTCACTACGATCTTACTGGTGTCCAGTGAGTCAAAATCCATATTAGGCATCTATAAACAAACATCAAATTTTTTAAAACAAAGTTAAAGTTTAGCACTGTTTGAAGAAGACAAAGTGTGGCAAGAGAGTCATCAGTACAAGCAGCACAAATAAGTGGCCTATAGTTTTTCTACACTTGCACTTTTGCTTCTTCCGAAAACCTCTTTTTTGGTAAACTTGTGTAGTATTTTTGGTTCCTGCTTCCTCCTCTTTCCTTCCGCTAAAACTTTTTTAGATATTTGTTGGCAACCCTTCTGGCACTTATAGTTTAATGAACATGTGGAAAAATTTTCCTCCTTTTTAAGTCGACCTCTCCCCCTAAAAATATTAAGTAGATCTTAATCTGAACATTAGTTTTTCTGAGACCTTTTGCCGTAACGATTTTTTCACTGACTGACGGATAAAAATGCACCAGGCATATATCTAAAGCCTAATTGAAGAATAACTTACTTATTGTATTTGCTTGTTCGCCCACTTTCAGTTGTTTTTTCGAAAATTTCAAGGGGTTGGTCCCGGAATAAGAGGAACTTCGTGGAATTATTCCACTTGGTGCTAAGCTTAAACTGCTGGCTGAAAAAGTACTTTGTCCGTAAGCGGCTTTGCGAATATCGGCTTGCTCTACGGCGCTTCTTCGGCGGTTATGAAGATTGTACCGCGCGCATTCACTTCCATGTAAAGGAAGGTTCAGACCTTCAGTCTTAAGAAACGCTTGAACTTTATCCATTTATAGCTTTCTACTTCGTTTTCACCCGTTTATTTGCTTCAAATATCATAAATTATTCGTGAAACTCTACTAAAAACACAATAAAACTTGATCTTGTTCAAACAACATATTTTTTAAAGTCTTAATTACGTTAGCTACAACATTTAAAAAAATGGGTTGTTCTCTAAAAATGTCACTTTTTTGAAGCTCAAAACTAATGACTCGTTTGATGAAGAACTAGAACTAAAGACTTTTCAGCAGAACGGCAATCAGCAGCGTAACTCTTTGTTGAGGTGAGCGTAAAGCGCGTACAGGTGTAGGCGTTCATGCAGCACAGCCACGTTAATAGTTTTACAAGTTGCTTTATTTGTTTGCTAAGACTATTACAAGAGTTATCAATTAACCAAAGTTTAGTGCTATCCATACATTAGTGATGCTAGTTCAGTGCGAACTGCTTTCGATGCCCGCTTCGGTAAACAATGAAAGCCAAGTAGCAATTAAAACCAAGGCTGCGTTCGCACATAGCGGTTTTCGCAACCAGAAATAAAACTTCTTACCGAGAGTTAGAGTAGGTTTTGAAACAAGGTTTCGCTGCTTGATACTGAGTGCAAACGGAGTAACGCTCTCTTCGCACTCCGATCAAGCAGCGAAACCTTGTCTCCGAACGTGCTCTAAATATCGACAAGTAGTATTATTCCTGGTTGCAGGATCACTTCGTCCGAACGCGGCCGATATCCAATGCTTTGAATGGTAATTCATTTGATTTGATTGTGAACTGGTAGCGAAATTAAAGTTTGCAACTGATCGAATAGGTTGGTTGGGCGCTACTTTGGTGGCACTGGCTACTAATGAATAAATGCTCATGCAAACTGCGATTTAATAGGAATGATGGATCTTAGAAACTCCGAAGGTGCAGACTACGGTCTTACGCTTCACGTCAGTGTCAGTGTCTCGAGAGTTTGGAAGATAAAAAGTGCAGTTCAAACAACGTCTACAACAGAAATATCCGTATGCAGGAAGAATGGAGTTCAATCGTTTAATATTTTTTTAGGAACATTATTATCATCGAATCAAAATCACTTCCCCCTTGAAATCAATTCTCAAAAATTGTCTTGGGAACAGAAACATGATTTAAATGTTTTTCTCGACTCATCAATGTTTGATTTTAACATGTTTTCTATCACTGAAATACATTAACTCAATATATTTACAGAAGTTAAGTCATGTTAGGATATATACATGATAATCTTCTAGGCAGTGCAAAAGATAAAATTGTTGTAACATAAACACCATAAGCTACTCAAAATGGCTCGTGTTGCCGATATCTGTTTTTTTAAACAAGATTTTATGAAGTTGGTGACAACTAGAACTGCAGTCGACCATTTGGTTTGGAAAGTGGTGCAGCTAAAACGCGATCCCCCGAATCCCGCGAAAACATGGGCCTCCTCCAATCAAGAAAATTTGATGAGATTCCAAGTCAATACCTGATTGTAGTTTCCGCCCTTAAGAAAGTACCTTGAGCCTGATTGCCAAACGTACCAGAACAAGTCGATTCCTGCGGGATTTAACAAGACTAGACCAGTTGCGCATTCAATCGTCAGCTGAACTATTTTGCTTTATTTTGTTGAAAAGATGCTCACCAAACTAACTAGCTCGCCAACTCATCGCGTGTTTTGCAAAATAAACCAAAAGTCTTAAAAATAATCTCGCTTACTCTTGTGGAAAGCGCAAACAAAACCTAGCTTTTACCTGCAAAAAGGTCAGTAAATGCAACTCCTGTTCTCTTCTTACTGTCATGTTCAAATAATCAATAACACCTTGAACTCTTCTAAAAAGGTCTCTTTGCAAGTTCTAGCATTCCAAAATCATACCACCGGTTATAAACTGTCGAAATAAAAATAGAAATATAGTGCAAGGGCGGTCTTTGCGTGGGGTAGGATATTAATGTGAATGCAAATAAACGAAATTTTCTTTGGCGTTTCAAGATTCGTGGTATGCGATTCCTGTACTTGAATGATGGTACGTGTGAGAACACGCTATAGCAGCGCTTCTCAACCGATGGGCCGCGGCCCACTGATGGGTCGCGAAGATCCTTCAGGTGGGCCGCGAAACGTTCTACCACAAAATAAAGAATTTTTTGGAAAAAATTATTAATTACAAAAGCTAAAAATGCACTATAAACTCAACACTCTTTTGTTTTGTAGCAACTTCCTTCCTGGAATAAATGATTGTTCTGAAACAAATTTTTCATAAAGTGGGCCCCAAAACAAAATCTCGGCGAAAAGTGGCCCATGACATCAAAAAGGTTGAGAAGCACTGCGCTATAGTTAAGCAATAGAAAGGTTGTATGCTTCGAACTCGAGTGGGTGCTAGCGTTGCTTAATGATGCTTTTCAAGTTCATTGTATAGTAGTCTTCTCGGCTAGTTTGCGGCATTTGTGGTAGGCATGTATCTTGCGAGCAATATTTGTGGTATTTTTGAAGAAGGCCAGAACACAAGTTCTTTCCTGTGCAAGCGTAAAAATTCTCACCTGGTCCTAAATTAAAAATACAGCCAAAACAGCAAATTACCACTATTTAATTTCGATGCTGGAAAAACCGTGTAGTAACAGCTGACAAAAACAAAACCGTATTTATAATGTAGTCTATTTCGAGTGGGAGATGTCGAAGTGATTTATTTGAAATATCATCTGGGGAGAAAAAACAAGTCTATGAAAAAAAGGTTTTAAGCGATTTCGGGAAAGAAGTTTAAATCACCAGCATAGGACTCCTTCACAACACGCGCGACGCGCGAGAGCAACTTAAATTTTAGAAGTCTTTTATTTATGCAGTAAATATTGCCAACGTGCTCTCTGCAACCTTACAAACTTGTGTTTAACACGAGATATCCCAGTTGCCAACACGCTTTTGGTAAGAGGAGAGCGGCATATATTGTGGCTGCCACACCGATTTAAGCTTTCTTTTTCACCTGAGGATGTGACCTTGACCGACAAGATGTATTGACCGTGTTAGTGAACAAAACTTTGAACTGCAGATCTTCAACCGCTCGTAATATCGCGGCGGGAGTTCAATCTTTTATAGACTTAGTAATCCATTAACCGCATTATCACAGCCAGCACCTGTCTTACTACAATGTTTGTCGCTTGTTTTGTTTTGGTTGTCAAGCGCCGCATCACAGTGAAAGCTGAAATTAAATTTATGATAGATTTTTCAATATGTAACCAAAATGATGTATTACAAATGAACAAACTCGTAACACGCAAATTCGACGATGATTTGAAAATACAAATAAAATCAGTAGCGTTGGCGAAAGGGTTTAGAGGTCAACTGCGGAGCCGGAATGGAGACTTCATAGGGGACTCGAGATTAATTTGAGGATCCAAGATGGTTTTCTGTTGTGCTGCCCAGCAAAAAGAGCCCAAAATTTGCTTTCAAGATGTTAGTCTTCACAAAAAAGATTAAAAAGTCTTTAACTGGAAAACGGCGCAACAAGCCCCCAATAAAACTCATCTTTTTACGCCACTTGCTCCGAACCTTCCCAACTTTTGATATCAGACTAGGTCGACCTCTCAACGACTATAAGTAGAATGCTGCAAGAAAGACTCAATCGTTGTATTGCTTCTGCCACACCAACTAAAAATGACCGCTTGACCGTCGGAGAACTTTGTAGTTGAGTTATATAAACGATTTAAGTTGCCAACGTGATTTATGTGTCATTGGTTTAGTTGTTTTGTCCTTTTTAGTAAAGTAACTGTTAATGTTCTTGATATCATAATTGTTCGGAAGCTTTCGCCTTTTAAGCTGTTGTGTTTGCCGCATCATTTAGTAAGTGAAGAAATAGGGATGTTTTGTAATATGTGATAGAGTTTTTATATTTCACAAATTGTTTTCTATTACGCTCAACCCTTTATGGAAAGAAACCGTAAATTTGGTACAGTGAACCATTTATAAATTAATACGGCAAATTGTTTTCTCTTTACTTAACGCTTACACTTTGATCGATTTGTATGTCATTCTCGTTTCTTGTTAATGGTTATGTGACAATTTCGCTGATTGATCTCATATTTATTTGTGGTTTTAAATGGACCAGTTGACCGCTTATGAGCTTACTCTACTTTGGCAGTGTTTTTAGTATGGGGTGGTGGCGAATAGAAAGCCCAATGTTTTACCACCAACTAATATGAGTGGCAAGTTGCTAATATATTTCTAACAGCGCTTGTCTATGACTTAGATCAACCGGGAAACAATAAACGGCTTGTATTGTCAGCTAATCCTAACCTTAATTCGATAATATACGCTTGTTTCGCATTCGCTTGATATCTTTATTTGCATGGATTGTATTTTAGGAGATTTTTCAGAAGTCTTTGATACCTTGTAATAACTAGAACCAGATAGGCCTCGCATGTCGCAACTGACGCATGTGGTACAGATAATTTGTGAGCAAAATTTCTGTCTTCCTTTAAATACAGTCTTCTTGTTCTGCAAGTTGGTGTGCGCTCGTGCATCGAATACCTCTGGTGAGCAAGACAGTTAGCGACAAGATCTCCCAAATAGAAGCGGCGGTGAAACGGCCAGTAGGCCTATAGCTGTTCCTCACTGCAACATGGGTTGCTTAAGGTTGGAATTAAACTACTTCAGCTAGCAGATGCAACTACAAATTGAGAGAATGAACAAGAACTTCTTTAGCTTCTGGTATCGCCATTCTTCGAAAAATACGAGTTAAGAAGACGTGTGCATATGTACTAAACCCGGCCTGCCCAACATTTTACTTTTGCGGACCGAATTTTTTTGCTGATGCTTTCGCGGGCCGCAGTTGCTATAGAGCAGATGTGTGCAACCGGCGGCCAGCGTAGTACTCAGTGCTGCAGTAAGTTGGAAAAAATTTTAGAAAAGCTAAACCTGCTCTTTGATATAGTCCACACTCCGCCTTAAAGCGATTGTAAATTTTCGCGCGCTTTGTGATGATCAGTAGAAGCTTTAATGATTCCTTGCTATCTCACAACGCGAGGTTGACATTTTATAACAAGCTGCGTGGAATTTTAGACCTACAGTACCGTAGCTGGTAGTTGACAAAAGGTTAGCCCGCCGATAGAAGTCATTGATAGAAGTCTAAAATGGCCCGCCTGCAAAAATGGTTGCCCACACCCGTTTCAGAGGCTGAGATTAGTCTGGCTTGTAACACAACTCTACAAAAGTATTTTTACTTGCCACTGCATTAATAAAAAAACAGGTTTGTATGCTTACGGCAGTGGTGCTCAAACTTTTTGGCTCGTGGACCACATTTATATTTCAGAAACCCTTTGCGGGCCACAAGAATAAATGATCTTATTTTTGAAGGAAAATTTTTTAAGGTCAAATAGTAAAAATGAGAACTGCAAAAAAAAAGAGCTGCTCACAATCGCAACCATCACACTAAAATGAAGTACTGAAAGCAATTATTATGCAATTGCAGTTGTTGGTTTACTTGATATCTTCAATAAAAATTCTCTTAAATAATTAAAGTGTTAAGTTTTCTTTCCAATGAAAATTGCTTCGCGGGCCACGGTTTGAGCATCACTGGCTTACGGAATGTATATGCGATTGCTTATTATTGCTTTCTAACAGGTAGCGAAGGAACTGTTTGCTTTTGAAATGACAATATATAACAGCTTCAGGCCCAGCGGCTGACAGCTGCACTGTTTTCACTTTTATCGTCTCAGACAGCATTATGCAGGGTATGCGGAACCGTCTCCCGTACCGATAAGTCTACACCGACCAACTTAAACCGCCAACACTATAGGTTGACCACTAACTTAACAGTTTTCCTAAGATGGTGTTGTCAAAATAATAATTGGTGTGATCGTAATCTAAACAACCATGTTTGGGACACAAACAAAGCGTTGAAACGTGAACGTGACTATACACTTATTGGTCTTGTTTCAACTTATTTAATTTATTCAATTTATTTCGTAATAAGTGAGTGGTTTCTGGAGGAAGGCAACATGAGCTGCAGTTGCAGTTACTCAGGCTACCTCAATATTATAAGCGAATTTGACCGAACTCAAAAACTGAAGTCGGTGAAGAGCATAAGCAATGGAAGTGGAGGAGTTCACATTAGCGAGCCGCGATGAAATTGAATTCGCTACGATTTTCACTTGAAACAAATGTGAAAGTTCATTTCGGTGATGTGAAAGCAGGCGACTTGAAATCAACTCGAAAAGAAATTGAGTTAACTTGAGAAATGCTAATAGTTGAGAAAAAAAGCAGATGGTCTAGAAATGTGCAAACAGAATGTACAAGTATGTAGGGTAAGCTAGGCAATATCTTGCAGAAGTACGTTAGCTGTGCCGTTTGCTAGGCTATCCTCTGATTTTTCTTTACGGTATACTGAAACATTATTACCGGTAAAATATGTATGGTTGGTTGAAGTTAGTTGCTAGGTTACTTTCAGATAAGAGGGAAGTACTGTATAATAAAACGCTACAAAAGTGCAGGGCGGAAAAAAAACAAGCGGCAGCTGCTCAGGAAGCAGCAAAAAAGCAAACTAAACTATCACAATTTTTTCCGTTGCCGCAGTAGATGCTGAAGATAATGTTACACAACAAATATCGGATCCTGATAACGATAATTTGAACTCAATACGTGCAGCAGAGTCCGCTTTAGAATCAGAAAACATCTTGTCTGAATCAGTTGAGCAAAATCAACCGTCTACATCTATTAGTGCGACATACCTAGAAAATACCATCAATACATCGCCATCACTTCCGCATTCATTGTATGATCCTTTCCCTAGTGACCCGCATAAATGGCCCGACATTCTACCTGACACACAACGAGTTGATATAGTCAAAAGAAGACCTCATTAAGTTGTAACAAATTTTCCCTATCAACGCAGCAAAAAGATGATTTTTTTCTAAACATAACAAACGTGTTCTGTTTAACGGAGAGACTGTTGCTCGGTCATGGCTGGCGTATTCTCAAGGTTCTTACAAAGCATTTTGCTTTTGCTGCAAACTTTTTGGCAACTCAGCCTGTCAATTTAGTAGCGGCATAAACACATGGGAAGGCTTTTCCAAAAAATTAAACGAACATGTAAATGGTGTCTCTCACAAAAAGTGTTTTAGTCAATGGCTTTTGCCTAAAGAAGGTATCAACCCTCGATTAGCCCTGCGAAAAGAACATTTTGAAGAAATGTTTAGAAGCGGCTAATTGACATCGTAATATTTTTGGCAAAAAGAAATTTGGCTTTTGGAGGGTCGAACGAAACTCTTGGTTTACCGCACAATGGTAATTTTTTAAAATACAGGGTGGCCCAAAAGTAGGTATACAGTTATTAAACTATTTTTTATGTGCTTTGAAGTTACCAGCAGTGCACTTTATGTGGCCCAAAAGTAGGCATGCAGTTAATGGAGAGAACTATTTGGAAATTCTTTGTGAAGTGGTAGTGCCACAACTTCAAACTAAACCTAACTTTGATGAACTCTTCTTTCAGCAAGATGGAACTTCTCCATATTATGCGTTAAGAGTAAGAGATTACCTTAACAAAGTCTTTACACAGCGTTGGTTCGGAAGAACAGGTAGCATTGAATGGCCACCATGCTCACCTGACCTGACACCAATGGATTTCTTTTTTTGGGGTGTTGTAAAGAACAAAGAGTATGTAAAGAACAAGGAGAAGAATCCCAAAACAGTAAATGAATTAAAAGATTGCATTTATGACGCATTCAGAGAAATTGATGCAAATTGAAATTTGTGCTGCACGGTATGTCAGAGTGTTTTGAACAGATGTAAAGAAGGACATTTTGAGCACTAAAAAGATTAAACAGTTTCCATTTAAGATATAACTATCATTCTAGAGGTTTAAAAGTGCCTACATAAGAACTACAAATCTACTTTTGGATCCAAACCCTACTTTTAATAACTGTATACCTACTTTTGGGCCACCCTGTATTGTTTGAACTGCTAGCGAAAAAGAATCCCTGCACCAATCAACAGCTGCCTCAACGTGGTGGTGCAGTCCCCGACCCTGTTTGGGTTTGGTCGAAATGGCTGTTGGCCTTCACGAGGGTTTCAGTTACCCAGGGCACTCCCCTCGCACAAACCATTTTTTCGCTGTGCTGCCCCCTAAACGACCGCAGAAGAGCAGCACGCAGCTTTAAAATCGGTAGCCTGTCTTCTCTCTTCTCCTGCTTTTCCCGTCTTCGTCTCCTCATTCTTCTCCTTATGATGAGCGGCAACGTTGATCCTAACTCTGACCCCGTCTTTACCTGTTCAGTGTACGCTGGAAATGTGAACTGACAAGGTAGGTTAGTGCAATGCTGCACCTGCTCCAAATGGGTCCATTTAAGGTGCTCACTACTCTCCTCTAAGTTTAGAACTCTTGGCAGCTCTCACTCTTGAAGCTGCTCTCCCTGCTACGTCCTCTGGAGATCCCACACCTACCAACACTGTGACTTGCTCCTCGGACTCCTCCAGCTTGTTTACCTCCACTGTTCAATCTGGCCCCCCTCTGCTAATGCAACACTCCCGCCCCATTCTCGCTTTCAAACTTCTTATCCCCCTTCTGTCCACTTCGTATCTTTTTCCTATGCACCCTCACCACCGCCCCATGCTCCTAGCTGTCTCTTTATACCTTTTGCTTCCTCTTCTTCCCTGACTCCCACAGGGTTCTTCAACGGAATGCTGGCGGTCCCCGAGCCAGGTGCACTGAACTTCTACACTTTCTTTCGTCTCATCCCGTTGACCTTATTTATATCCAGCAATCTAATCTTAATTCATCTTCCTCTTTCCGGACCCCTGGATTCTCTACTCTGCGATCTGATTGCACTCGCTCCCGGTATGGCATTCTCTATCCTAATGCCACGTACGCTAGCGGCGGCGTCATCATTTTCGTCACGCAGGGCTTATCCTTCTTTGAACTTTCTACCTCCTGTCTTTCTTCGCTTGATGGCTACTCTGATTATGGAGGGGTCAACATCACTCTAAACAACTCCTCCTCGCTCTCATTCCTCAATGTTTATGCTCTCCCTATTCGCTCTTCTCCGATTGGCAGAACCGACTCCTTTTCTCTCTCCATTCTTCCCTCCTCCACAAATCTCGTCATTCTGGGGGACTTCAATTGCCATCACCCCCTTTGGGACTCAAAAGATACTTCCAGCCCTCGCGGGGAGGAAATATTCAATCGGGTCATCGCTTTTGACCTGGGTTCAGGACCTGGGTTCTGATCACCTACCAATTCTACTAACCGTCCCTCTTTCTCCGGTCTTTTGCCCCAACGAGCGTCCTTCTTCCTTCAATTTTCAGAAAGCTCCTGGAATGACTTTGCTTTTTACTTCGACTCTCACTGTCCTTCTCTAGAGGAATACTCGTCTCTTTGCTCTGCTGCCGCTTTCTCTACTTCTCTGGCACTGAATGCCGCGAAATCTACGGTTCCTTTCGGCTGCATGAAACACCATTCTAAAGCCTGGTGATCCGCTGAAGTGGAAGAAGCGGTTAGTGAAAGACGAAAGGCTTTCGCTGCAGCTCACAGAAGTGATGAAGATTGTCAAGCTAACATCTCCGCTTCCCGACGTGCTTCGTCTGTCATCGCCAAGGCTAAGGCTGAGGCATGGCAGGCGACTTGCTCTTCTCTCTTGCCCAAATCTAATCCTAAATCTGTGTACTCTCTCTCTTGGTTCTGTCGCTGGCTCTTCCTCCTCTTCTAACTTTCCCAACTGTTCCTCTCCCAGGGACTCGGCTTCGATATTCGTCGATTACCTGAGATTCTATTGTTCTGTCTCCCAGCCAATGGCTCTGCGTAGCAGAGCCAGAGGCTACCTATCCGAGCTCTGCCGAGCCACGTGCCTTTCCCATGCTAAAGCGTCTTCTTCGCTCTGGCATGGACTTTCTTCTTCACATTTTCAATCTTTTCTGGACTCTGCATTCCTTTCCTTCCACCTGGAAGGCATCTTCCATTATCCCTATCCATAAGATGGGAAAGCCTCTCGACTCTCTTGCTTTCTTCCGGCCTATCTCTCTCACATCCTGCGTCTCAAAGATGTTTGAACGCATCATTTTATCCCGTCTACACTTCTTTCTGGAGTCTAATTCCATTCTCTTTCCCCGACAAGCCGGTTTCCGCCCTGGACGGTCTACTCTAGATAAAATTTTGTTCCTTTCTCAGTCTATTTCAGATGGGTTTGACAAACCCAGGCCGGGCTCTCGGACGACCTTCGCTGCTATTGATTTCTCCAAAGCTTTCGACTCTTCTGGCACCCAGCCTTTTTTTCACAAACTCATCTCGGCTGGCCTCTCTCCTTGCTTTGCTCATTGGACTCAATCTTTCCTTTTTGATAGGCGCGCTTGAGTGGTGTATTAAAATCACAAAAGTCATTTTTTTTGAGTCCGTCGAGGTGTTCTGTAAGAATCCGTTCTTGGCTCTGTACTTTTCTCTCTCTTAATGATCTACCTGCTTTTCTGCATTCTCCCATCAACTGCTGTCTTTACGCTGACGATCTGGCGATTTGGTCCTCCTCTCCGTCGGTCCCCTCTGCGGTGGAGGCCGCACAAGGAGCTCTGTTTTGATTGGAGCGCTGGTCTGAGTACTGGTGTCTTCCTCTCAATTCAAGCAAATGAGAGGCCTCCTTTTTCTCAGCGGATCCCCACCAAGCTTACCTCCAGCCCAACCTCCTCTTATTCAACTCCTGCTTTCGTTTCAATCCCGCTCCAACTTTTCTTGGGGTCATCTTCGACCGCACTTTTTCCTTTTCTAAACATGCATCTTCGCTGAAGGTCAAGTTCTTCCTCGTCTCCAGGCCTTGCGCTGTATCTCTGCTTTCTCATGGGGCTCATCTAAGGAGTATCTCTCTGTTCTGTATAAAGCTTTTCTTCGGCCCCTTCTCACTTATGCTTCTCCCGGATGGTTTCCTTTCTTAAGCGTTACCAATATCACCCAATTGGATTGTTCTCACCGAGCAGCTAGTCGGGCCAACTTCGGCTGCCTCCCGTCCTCCTCTATCCCACTTCTCCTCTCTGAGGCTTGTCTACCTCTCCTACGAGTCACTCTGGCTCATTGCACTCTGTCATGTTATGAGCGGGTTTTTCGTCTCCCAGCCTCCTTTTCCATTTCAGGTTTTGCTTGACTTGCAGTGAAACCAAGACTCTGCAGATCCTCCTGGAGAACGTTTGTGTCCACCCACCCGCTCATGCTTCCTTCTACTTCCCCTACGTAGGCTCTCCTTGCTTGCCCTCCCTCACCTCCTAGGAACTATTCTTTCTTCACTGTGGAGTCCACCCTTTCATCTCCATGCTCCCGCTCTGATCCCCCTCTCTTTCGCCAGTCAAATCTGTGCTTTCATCAGTGGCAAGCGAAGCAGTTTTCTTTTGAAGTGCTTTCCACTTTACCCACAACTTTCTTCCCCTTCTGGTAGCTGTGTTTAAAGACAAACTAAGTTCTTTGAAGTCTTTGATGCTCTTGGTACAAATACTTTTTGCTGTATCAATTATGGTGGGGTAGGGAAAGACGGACCCCTTAACAACATTCCGTCAAATATTGAGAAAACCAATTCATAATGGAAGTATTCAACATTTTATTTACAGAGCTACTTACAACATCAACAAAATGCATATGCACCAAAAAACAAAAAAAAAGAAAATAATAAATTTTTTCACAATTTTATTAACCAACCAATTGTGTCCATTTTACCCCATAGGGTGGGAAAGATGGTTACCCCTTAAAAGTGACATTTTACATATTTGTACGGTAGATGTGCAGTACATGCTCATTAAGTAGAACTTACTTTGTAAGATAGGTAAAGAAAGGTACTTGTTTTTAACTTTTATTTTTAGTCCACCTTACCTCACTTAAAATTGATCACCCCCCGTATATACAGAAAAGCGATAAAAATATGTTGCCGAAACGCGATTTTCTTATCAAACTCAGTTTAATGTCAAAGTTGATGTTCATGCGCAATCGGAACATATAAAATCGTACGCTGTTTTTCAATACACTCCTGCACAAGTTTCGTGAAACCACAGTGGGCAAACAGGACACTGGATCCACCCTTCAGCATCTTGATGTCATCATAATAATTTCCTTCACAGACACCGCAGATGTTTGCTGGATGATTTCTATCAAACTTGTTTGTTTTGACGCTTAGTAGGCCTTGAGCTTGTTCCACCTGTGCTTGGCAATGATTCTTTTGTTGATATTATTGCACTTTGTTGTCCAGTTGTCTTTCTTTTTTTCTTTCCTGGGTCAGCGTGATTTTTTTCTTGCACATTTTTCGTTTGCTTTTTTGTTTATTATCAAGGTATGACCCCAGATTATTGTGATATCCCTGGCTTGTAAGCAATCGAGTGCCAGTGTCAATAGCTTTTGTTCTTTTGCGTTTGGTCTTTTTCCGATTGTTGGAAACGGCAGAATATCTTTAAATGAAGTCTCACCTAACTCAGGTCCATCGAGGTTTTGCTCCAAACTGTCCATATTGGTGCCCAATCTTAATAGAATGGTGCTAGAGCTGATTGCAATAGCATCTTCTTCAGGTTCTTTTTGATGAGTTGTTGTAGCATTTTCACCTTCTTGTCGAGGACGTACAATTGCCCTTATTTCTACATCTGGTTGAATTACGATTGCATCTTCTCCTTCTGGTTGAACTGGCATTGCATCATTATTTGACTCTGGCTGATGGTTGTTATTTAAGTGACCAGCCACGTCGTTCATAATTTGTGCCTCAGAACGACCAGTAATTTCAGCCGTAGCGTAAGCACAATCTGGTATTTCGTTAATATTTAAAGGATAAAGTCCAATTGCTCGAAATGAATTTATGCTGGTAATGATTGTAGCCACTTTAAAATAAGCTGTTCAAAATAGTTTTGGAAAATCTGCCCTCCCTATACCCAATCCAGGATTGTTTCGTAAATGAATACGAACTACCTCTTTGTAGTGGTCTTTCAAAGGCTTAAAATGCACTTTGTCAAGTGGTTGGAGGTAATGACTCGTGTGAGGTGGCATGCTTACGATTTCAACACCATGTTCAGCTGCATACAGCAACACGCCTAAATTAAGCGCATGGGCGCCATGCCCGGCTAAAACTAATAAAGTCTTGTCATCCCGCTCTTTTACATGTTTTGCAAAAGTGTTCCAACGACTCCAAAAACAGATCTTTTTTGACGTGTCCACTTTCTGACAAACGTACAATTGTTCTTGCAGGATAACCCTTTTCAGGCTCTGGGAGCATTCTCTTTCCTTTGTAAATTATTATTGGTGGAATGTAATCACCTGCAGCATTTGCTGCCATGACAACTCTCTGTAGTTGGCCTCTTTCACCTCCAGTAATCTGACTAGGTCCCTTCATTCCACGTTTGCCAACAATCTTTTTCCTTCCGGGCACAAGACTTAGTCCTGTCTCATCAACATTGTAGATGCGTGTTGGTTTTCCAAACAGATTGTTTTCTTCCATTACATGTTTTTGTAGCCGAAGATATCTCTCGACTATGGGCTTATTCAAATGAATTGCTTATTGTATAGACAGGGCCTGGGGTTTGCGAATGGTTAAAATGTTTTGATGTCGTTTTTTAAACCCTATCCACCAGTCTTTGCCGGCGGTTTGCGTTACATTATCAAAAGAATGTTTGATGTTATTCCGAACGACAAATTCGTATGCTAATTTTTGAATATCCATGGTTGTTAGAGGAAATCCTTTTCTTTCAAACTCAGTAATATGATTTGCCAGCTCCAGTTCTTTTTCCTGACCCAAAAGGTACAATTTTCCAAGATGTTTTGAACCAGTAGGCTTCTGCAGTAGTTTTTGCAAGTGTCTTCTCAATTTGGTTCTAGGTACTTGGCATGCATCTGCCGCACTCCTCAACTTGACGCCCTCTTGCACCACGGCAACAGCTTCATTCATCTTTTGCGCATCCCAGAAACCTTTTTCTGTCTTTCGTACGTATTTTCTGGGGATTGTAATCTACATAAACAGTTAAATTGTTGCGTTAAGAGACATACAATACCTACCGGTGGGGTAGGACGGGCCCCTCCTTTTCAGCTAAAAATAAATATAATTATTTTAATGCCTTAAACAACTTGTCAAAAATTTTATAACCCAAAGTATTGTAACGGCATGTATTAACTTTAACATCCAATCGTCAGAACTAATTAAACTAGAAAAAATTTGACAGCAACCGTATTTACAGTTTACCACCCTGCAAAACTACCGGCCATTTGCTTAAATCACGTGACCTATTTGACTAGTCAGTGAACCAAAACGTGTTGATCATTCATCAGGTATTGTTGTTTACAGCATTGTTAGAAACAATTTTTGATTACATTTAAGCAATTACAAACATTTATTATTTTTTTAACTGACTTTACAACCAATAATATGTTGCTCACCTTGTAATATGGCACTTTTTGAGGAAAATCGAAAACTTCAAAATACAGCATTGTACCTACTTCTTTACAATCAAAACGCAAATGACTGACAATTGCACATGACTGACATCTAACGTTGGTCTGCCAAACAAAACACTACACCAACGTTTCCCGTTAGGTGCCGATATCTTACAATATAAATATTTAATGCGGTCCGTCTTACCCCATTGTCCATCTTGCCCCACCCTACAATATGCATTTTTTGGCAAATTTCGCCTTTGCTAAAAGATTTTGAGCTGGTAGAAATTCTTTTAGCAATAGCGTAACTGGCTCTAACCATGCCTTTACTACGATTGGCAGATGCCGACAGACCTGTTTCAATCGATTGGATCTCTTTAGAGCACCTCGGTCAACGAGAATCGAGATCAGCTACTGCACCATGGCTCTCATTTCACGATATCTTGTTGGAGATAGAAAATGTTTTCAAGATTACAAATACACTAATATTTGTATTCTTCTGAGATATCGCGAAATGATGGTTATGGTAGTTGATCTCGATTTTCGTTGACGAAGGTGCTGTGAAGAGATCTAATCGATCGAAGCAGGCCTGTCGGCATCTGTCAATTAGTGGCGTGCGCAGGGAGAGTTCCTATGCTCCCCCCTCAGAAACAGTAAAATGTGTATTTCAGCAATTATTTGTCAAAAAAGGTCATTACTCTGTATATGTTTGCACAATTTACCTCACCGCCATTGTCGATCCCCAAAAAAGATGCGTTGCGCCCCCTCAAAAAATTTCTGCGTATACCCCTGGTGTCAATCATTTGTTTTACCAACTAGAGCCTTTCACAGCCTGTTGTTTATGAAGATACGGATTTTGGCAGCTTTGTCGACAGCAGTTTTGAATCCTTTGACACGGAGACGTTCTGTCTCCTGCTGCTAGTCGGCTTGGCAGGACAAGTTGTATTCACTATTCGAACCGAAACTACTTGAAGTAACTTTTTGAGAGACAGCTTGTTGCAAACACGCCGATTTCAAATCTTCATTTCGCTCGTGATCTTAAATAGTTTCAAATTTCTAATGCTTGCTTGGTGTAATGCGGACTTAAATTGTACTTTTTCATCGCAAAAACTATTCCTGACAAATTACGCACTGCGGCTTTCCATGATTTTCAATGACATAAAGATTTTTGTCCAGCTATCTTTAAAATTACGCTTTCGTCAAAATAAGAGAAAGAATGCTTTCTGTTGGTGATTTAAGCTATTTCAGTGATTGGATTCCACAAAATTTATATTTAACAAATAGCAAATGTAAAACAACTTGTTTTACTCAACCTTAATTTTCAGCCAGGAAACAGAAACTAAACAAACAAATTCAATTTTGTAACGCAAGGCCTGCATTTATAAATTACAAAATAAATGAATAATGACCCCACGTGTTTCTTCGTTGCTTGGTATTGATACCATCTGAAACGCGAAGTCATGCGGTTCAATATATAGAACTGCTCGCAACTTCGACGCTTCTGATCTTGAGGAAAAACATAATTCAACTTTTTACTCCTTCTTTAAAAGTAGTACATTTGCAAACCAATAAAATGCAAGTTGTACAAATGATTTTGATATTTATTTGCAGGCCCCTTGAGAGGGCATCGCGGGTCGCGTGCGGCCGGGGCCCGCTGGTTAGGCAGCTTTGCATCAAACTAATCAAAATTTGCACTCCGTAACTGGTAATGAACCATTAGTCGTTTTTGACAGTTTACAATTGTACTCACGCTGACTTTGACCTGGATGCTTGTGTAAAGAAAGTTTTACGTCGAAGTTTTTTACGATGAAGCATACGCTAACCGACAAATAAAGCAGAAACAAACTAAGCTTATTACTCATTTCAAACTTATACTATAATTCAAAATGGCAATTTTGCAATTTCTTCTTCATCACTTTTGACTTTAATGATGCGCCACACAACTTTAAATCAATTCAAACAAGATGAGCAGTATGTAACCAGAGTAAAAGATGGTATCGCCAAATACTGTGATGGGGTTTGTTAATTATTGCACTTTTTTCCTCCAAACTCCTACGACAGCAGCAAATACGCCAGACGTAAGACAGTTGGCCATATCTTTAGAGGGGGTTTTCAAGTTTTAACACTTATGGGCATAGAAAAAAGGGAGCAAGAGAGTTATGCCTTCCTCTCCCCCTTCGTGAAATTGTCATGTATAATAATCAGAAAAATTTAACACAAGTAAAGTTAAAGATATTTTATGAGAAAAGATCAAGAAAATTAAGAAAAATTTTGCCTTTTATTCATAATTCTTGAAACAACAATTTCTGTTCCCTTCCAAATCGATATCCTGATTACTTTCCTGATAAGATTCCGATTAAATTGCGAGGTATTACTGGTTTGTGAAATTTTTCTTAATTGCAAATGTAAAATAGTGAGGAGGAAATACTTTTAATTATGACCCAATCTAATAGTGGGTATCTTACAGCTCATTTGTAACTGACATGTGCTTAACGCCACAATGACGTTTGTATTTGATGCTGCGGCAATACTACGACTCATATTTCTTAATCCACAGTTCCAATACAAAACAATTAATACAGCCGGGGCTCCATTATATTTTACCTCATTTATTGTGACCACTATTAACTCGTACTCGGAAAGCAATCATAGACGTTACTTTCTCTAAACTATTTAATATCATTATAAATAACGGCCAAAGTAACGCTACTATAGTAGGTGTGAGAGCAAGCATTGACTGGAAAGCGGTACTGAAGCCTACGTTTAGTTTTGGCGAGGGAACAATAAGTAAGCTGGATGAATGCTGCTTTGAGGGCGTGGGTAGACTTAGCACTAACACTATAAATGTCAAATATTAATTGAATCTTTTGCAATAGTAGATGTAAGATAACTCAAATTTAACACCGTAATGTTCCATCTGAATCTCGTGCTCGTCGCTCTCCTCTATCTGCTCTCACAGCCCATCAAATTTGATATTGTATTCTGATTCCGCGCTAAATAAATTAGTTGCTCGGTTAATGTTGGGCCATTCTTTGCCGGCAGGAGAGAAGAGTGAAGTTCTAAATTGTATCACGACTCATTTACATAGGATCACTTTGATTTGTCAAGTTGTTTGAGGGATAGAAGTTTTGCGATTACTTTCAACGGATTCACTGTTTGCTAGAATCCGCTAAAAGAGAAAAACGTCGTGATCACGTCTTTCTCAAGGGAACAACAATGCCGTTATAGCGAAATTTGAACTCATTGCCGTTCAATCAATGACACCACAAAGCGACACCCTATCTTACTTGAGCACGTCACCAAAGGTAATTTCCCTGTATTGACTGCTACACAAATTCAGTTTTTTTATAACACAAACATTCAACTTAATTCTGTATTCGGTAGTAATTTTTCTGTGATTTCTTAGCCAGTGGTTCGATTAATGCTGATCACATTTATTAACAAAACTGAATTTAATTGTAGTTTCATGAACGGGGGCTGAGGGTAAGGGGTTTAGAGTTAAATACAGAGAGAAAAATTTCTTGAAAAGCTCTTCAGCGGTGTTTTGAGATAAAAATTTCTTTAAAATATTATATTTTTGCTGATTCCTTCGTTTTCGGAGGAGAGAAAGAAGTCACTGGTTTACTTCTTAAAATACGATGTATTACCACCCTATCTCTTTTCTCTAAAAAAGCAGTTTTTTAAATACACTGTTGTTTACGTATTGGGAAATACTCCTTGACATATTAAAAACAAGGTTCTAGAGAGCTCTTTAATCTTAGTGGTCTTCTTGATTACATTGCAGTTTCATTAAAAAAGAAATAAAACTTTGTTTTATTTTGACTCAAAGTGTTGCAAGTTCCAAAGTCCATTTTGTGTTGCAACTCGAAGATTGAATGATCGCAAATCTGCAAATCCCCGAAATCTACTTCATTGCACCGTCAAACCTGCGACATATTGCAAGATTAGCTGATTCAGCGAAACAGCAAAGTTTATGAACGTTTTGCTTACTCTTTATTGTTTCTTGAAATCACGCAAAAGAGATTCGCTGACGTTTCTCATCAAGTATTATGCCATTTTTGGCCTTTTTGCCTGCAACTGTTTTTTAGCATCAGGACATATTGGAATCAAGGATGAGTCAATTCGTTATCATATTTCTTTTCCATGATACTTCTATTCTGTAGCTGTTACTAGCTGAGTGCCTAGCCCCTAGTAGAAAGTTTGATTACACCATTTTCAAGATCTTTGCCGTACGACTCAAAAAAATTGAACTCGAAGCGAACGCTTGAACCACTTTAACTTCTGCCAAAACTACTTCGACATCAGTTATATTCTATGCTTTCCAACGCTCCATTAACCCTTTGCCTGTCTCGTGCCTCAGTCATGATTTGCAGTGAGTTACTTTGGCACACGCGTCCATCGCATGTGACTAACGCTACGCTTATTTTAAACCGGCGTGTTTTGCTAGAACGTTCGCTTTTCAAACGAATTTCGATATTAAACGCGTGAGCGCTTTGATTTTATGCCTGTGCAATCAAAATGTTGTGTACTACTTCTACAGTGTTCTACTTTAGCGATACACTTTGCGGGCTATCATTTGTCTTGCACATCAGAATACACAAAAACGAATAGGAACACGATAGAAAAAGAGCACGATATCGAAAATATGTGAAATACAATTGTTTACCTGTCATAAGCTAAGTTTTTCTAATCTTCTTCATTTATTTTATTCGCGTGCACTGTTGAAACAAAAATTGCAGAAAGATTTTTGCCGGTTGATGCATTCCGTTGACACCTGTTTCACTTTTTTTGCTGCACTTTTGCGATTGTATTCGTTGCGAATGGTTTTATAGCATTCAAGACTCCTCCTTCGGACTGATTTTGCTATCACATTTTTTGGGGAATGTTGGTAAATTCGTGCGTTTTCTTCTTCTGCTTTTCAGCTTGGGCGACACCGAGCCAGGATGCTACCACTGACGTTGTAAATGCTACCAAGCTCATTTTCTTCGGGTTGTCGTACTTATGTGTGAAGTGCTCAAGCATTCAACGCTGCTACGCGGCAACATTCAAAAAGAAACTTTGTAAACCACTCCACGCTTTTTGCAGGGGAGTTGTATGCAGTCATTTTATTCAAGACATCATTTTCCCTTTTGTACAGTTGTAGTCCAACACCACTTGAAGCTATTTAACGTGCCTCTTCTGCTTGATTGTGGCATGTCGATGAGGAAAGCTGACGCTATGCAAACATCGTTTTTCTCTTTGCATCTAAAAACTCGAATATCATCATTCACTGCACTATTCATTTTTCCAAGTTTTAGCTTTTCAGACTTGATAGTACTTGGTAGACCACGTCGATTGGTTCTCACTGTGCCACAATGCTCTGTGTTGTGACAGTGCAAATAATTTGGTGAACCAGGAGGGTGAACTTGCTGCTCGCGAGACTATTTAATGCCACTTGCGTGAGAATTTTGTCAAAGGTAAAAAGTTTTGGTCTTCAAAGCAAAGGTCATCCACCTCGTTTCAGAAAGAAATTTTGTCAAATCTGCCATTTAAATTTGATCTCCAAAAAAAAGAAGAAAGGTTATTCACTGATTTGTGAAAGAAATTTCGTCAAATCAAGGTTTTAAAATATTTTTGCTGCCCACCCGTAATGTACAAATCGTGCGGCTAGCAGTAGTAAGAAGGTTCCCCACTGCTGTTGTAGAGCTATACTTGTATATCAATTGTCAGTCATTAAAAGTTTTCCTTCGTTTAGCAGTGCATTAGCCAAGTTAATTTCTACAGAACCAGGATGATTTGGACCAGGCACTACATCAGATTTTCCTCTACCGCAGGACGCTGAAAAATTCCCTATGTAACCGCTCACCTCACGCATTACAAAGATTATAATTTTATACTTGTGAGGTTTTCCTGGGTTGTACTGTTGGAAGGAAAGTCAACCTCTTTGGGAAAAAAATTGAACTTTTGTCGACAGAGATCTCGTCACCAGGCTCATATGTTCTCCGAAACTTAGAGAAAAGTAACTTTCTAAAATCTTGAATTTTGTGAAGTCTGCCATCAGGAGGCGAAAAGTTTTGTTGCAAGCAACATCACAATTTTTTGACGATAAAGAAAACCTCTTTTGAGACATATCTATTTTGCTATATATATATATATTTATTTATGATATGAATAAAAAACTAAATCAGCTCGAAACTTTATTTATACATTAATACACTAAGACAAATGCATTTCGTTATAAAGGATCATCAGTGCTGTAAAAGAACAATAAAAGCAAGGTTCCGAACAATAGCTGCACTGACAAATCTACACTCCATCACATAAGTAATTATATATCCGGCGTATCAAAACAAATAATTTCATATTATAGTATTGAAGTATTACCCACAAGACAGCAGACCATTATGACAAAAAAATAAGATCAAAACGCAGGCTGATTGTAGACTAAATTTAATGTAGTAAAAACATTAAAACACAGTAACAAATAATACTAGGTAATATGCAAGGTAAAATCATTTTATTAATATTTATTTTTGCATTAAGTATGCGATACCACTTGGCTTCATAAAAGTTTAAATTTTCAAATTCAGGTTTTACGATAAAGATAGCAAAAAACATTGCGCTATATCAGGCTTACCGGTAAATATTTCCTTATGATGTTTATCATAATGCCTAAGTAGGGCCGAATTATCATTATTTTTATTATTATTATTATTTTTATTATTATTATTATTATTATTGTTGTTACTTTTATTGTTATTTATATTATTATTTTTATTTTATTATTTTATTCATATCTATTGAGTTCTTAGGAACAGAAACGGAATCGCTCGGATATGTCGGAGTTGCAAAGGTGGAAGGTTGACAAAGTAAGGTTGCTTTTTTTCAGTAGTCCTTACTATGGAGATACTATATCAAACAGGTTGTTAGAACAACGCCCCGAAATAGCTTCATTTTTTCAAATTTTACATCAACTCATTTTTGCATTGCTGCTGTTTGGCGAAGCACATCGACTGCAATATAACGCTTGGAATACTTATTTGTTTCATCGACTATCAGATTAATAGTTTCGTCTTCTAAAAATTGCTCAAATACCATAATTGGAAATTTATCGCCATTTGGTGCCGAAATGATTTTTCTTTAGTACTTGGTTTCCAGAAAACACTAATTCAATCCTTACCTCACAATTTGAACTCCATGATAAAAAAGATGAATCTATTTGCACGGAGGGTTAGGGAGTTATTGACAAAATAAATGCCAGCATCGAAATATTTTAATCCGACGATTCGGTTGAATCTTTATCTCAATCTAAAGATGAAGTTTCCTCAGAGGAAATAAACGCAAATTCATCATCACTATTCTCAACACCTTGGGACGAAGATGAAGAATTATCATGGTCGCTTCCTTACGTTCTGGCTTCTGAGGAATTTCTACGACCATAAAAGCTAAACGCGTTATTTTGCTTAAGTAATTACGCCTAAAAATTGAAAAAGTACGACATCAGTAAATTGAAGCTGTTGTTTTGAATTTAGCTTTACATTGAGAGTATCACATGTGATACACAACGTCTGCAGTCTAAAAACTGCACAATAACCGGTCTGCGCATCAGATGTAATACACAACTTTTTATCGTCTGCTTGCGGTTGAAGGATGACTGCACAATAATTTTAAGTTAGCGCAAACAGTTCTTGCTTATTCCTGATGGGTGTATGAGCGCTAACTCACAATACAGCTAGGCTGGCTGAAAGTTAAAGGTAAATTTGCACGATGTTGCTCGATGTACATAAACGTCAGACGTGGAGTCGAAAGTATGCTAGTTAAGAGTTCAGAGCGTAGCATGCTGCGTGGCCGAACGGAATCGGCATATGCTTTCAAACGGCACGTGGTCTGTCTGCAATGGTATTTTTGAGTGCCAGCTGAGTCCAATTCCGAAAAATTATTTTACAATCTCTCAAACAATCCATTCACCTTGTTTTAAAGAATCAATAAGTTTTTATCAAATCGAAGCACTCCAGCACCAATCAACAGGCAATAAGCATGAGTATGTTTTGCTGTGAGAACACGAGTTATGACTCGACTAATTATGCTTCTTAGTTTTAAAGTCTTTGGCATTAACACTTGATTTGAAGCTCCTGCTGTAAAATTGTCAAGTCTCTATCAGAAATGACGGTTTGATCTTGCTCCAGCCTCCTCCCAAAAAACAACTAATCAGCTGCATTTTGAAAAAATGTTATAGCATCTAGTTTTTTAAAGTTGGTAGAACGGCCTAAGTTAAACAAAGAAAAATCTTTGTTTAACTCATGTGATCAACCCATTTCTCAAACATCTTTGAAAGCAAACATCAGGGATCGCTTATACTCTTTGGAAGCAAACAGTAACAAAAATATATTTGATGGCACCAATGTAATTAAGTTGAGCAGCTTTTATTGAGGAAGATACCGAGGAAAAAAATAAAATATAAATTTATGAACGATGAATTCACAGAAAGAGTATTTTTACTGCATTGGAAAAAAGCAAATTTGAATTTTTATAAATATTGAGGAGGACTTTAGATTACTCTTTTTTCTGTAAACAAGTTAGCGTAGGTGACAAGTGATTTGACAAACGACACAAATTAACTGCAGTTTAGCTATTTTTATATGACGTGAGGCTTACGTTTTTGTTACGTATTTGTGATTATACAAAACTATCAAATTGAAAAAAGTAAGCATGCAGGCCGTGCTACATGATGACATAAAGCGTCTATTATCGTCCTATTCCACTGAATTCCGGCTCACAATACCCACTATGGCTCAGTGATAGGCCTTGGCCAATGCGTCTTACTCCATCACTAGTTAGGACAAACAAAGATTTTGTGGCTATAGACTCTCCTAGACGATTTCGATGACTTTCATTGGGTTGTAGATCAGGTGCAATTACTACGGACAAGGGTATAATTAGTTTACCACAGCGTGTGAACTTGTTAATACATAGAGGTTAACAAGTTCAAACGGACCTACTAGACCTATATTTTAATTGTCACATGAAAAGTAAACTGGCTTAAAAACTTAATTTCGCACAAAGTCCACTAAAGTGCCCAAAACTGGGTGTTTTTTTGAGCTTCTTTAGGCAAAATTTAATTTTAAAGCTTTTGAAGTGGATGTTTATTTCTTATTGAGATGTAGGCTACTTATTTTAAAAACAAGCATTTTTGAAAAACATAGCCTTCCTGTTTTTCATGATAAAAAACGTTGTTGTTAATACAATTTATCGCTTTGCAATATTATGCTGCAAAAACAACTGTGTTTAGAATACGGTCTTTCTGCCACAAACGAAACTGGCCGGCGTACAAGCTGCTTACGCAGTAATGTCTCTGATGCTGAACGCTTCATGGTAACACCAGCGTAACGACACTCGAAAGTTTTACGACAACCGTATCTTTTCAATGTCACGTGATCATTCGTCACTATTTTAGTTAAATTATAGCCTACCCTTTGTCAAACTGTATCCTATTATACGATTCCGCCTTTTTTGATTGCTTTGACTAGTTGTATTGCCGACTGATTTAATTTTGAATATAGAACAGAGAGGGGGGCAAACAAAATTTTGCTAAAGGAAAAATAGGAAGCGTATCCGTGATTGAAGGTAAATTTGATTAAATTGGGACTTCCAGTAAGTAGATCACAGCCGGAAGATGCAGGCATAATAATCTGTGTTAAGTTAATAGCAAATCTTGAGATTTGCAGATTGGCTTTTGTAAAGTTATACAGTCTTCTTTCTTCCCTAGTGTTTGATGGCGCTTATGGATGCAGAGTTGTTGTGCGTAAGCTGTTTTTAGTTGGTAAAACTTTGTATAAAAGTATAAAAGTTGTTGTGCGTAAGCTGTTTTTAGTTGATAAAACGTAAGAATGAATGTTATCAAAAAATTTTTTATAAATCTTCCAATCGACAGGATTATGGCTGAGCCAGTGGCGGATTAAGGGTAAGGCAGCTGCTATGGGTCTCCTTTTTGGACAATAAGGGGACTCTATTTTCAGACATGTCCGCTAAGCTATTGCAAACTTTTGAAATAGTGGTAATCTCAAAAAAAGGTCTTCATCGAGAATTTGAGCAGTCAGGGGACCCCTCATAAATTGTCGGCTCAGGCCCTAAAGATCCTTAATCCACCACTAGGCTAAGCAATGACAATACAACGAATGTTATCTTAAGTCAGGTTTTACTTCAATTGGCATGCCGTGACTAAGCTTTAATGTGTTTTGTGTCATGCGATTTGTAATGCTGTTTTAAGTGCGGAAGCAATGAATCTCTGTAAACTCAAGCGCTTTCTTTACTCAAACCATCCACAATATGCAAGAAAAAATCTAAGCTTGGCCTAACTTAATGTGGTCGGTTTAGAACGAAAGAAGTTTGATCCAACGCTGTTTTGAACAACAAAACAAACCCTCAGTTGAGGCATCAAATGAAACTGCGTATAAGATTTCTAAGCAAACATTTTCTTCTTTCCTTATTTTAAAAATTAATGGGGACCCCCTTTATTTTAAGGAAGCAAAAGCTGTCCCCCATTCAAAAAACTTATAGCTTATGATTGTTTCTTGCATTTTGGTTGTTACAGTATTTTCTTTTACGTAACTAATGATTCCTTTTTTGATAAAATCATTTGCTTTCGGAAATCTGTTAATCATTGAAATTCCCGTTTTCTTTTCACATTCTGCAACTATGTAGTATCTGGCAGGCACTGCTCGATAATGCGACAAAATCAGTAAGCTCTACTCAGCAAGCACAGTTATCCAAGTACAGTTGCTTAGTTTTAAATCCGTTTGCTATTACTTTTATCTATTTCATTTGATTTTGATTTGCCTACATTCTATTATAATTAAATTCCATTTAAGCTCGAAAAATTTATTTTAGTTTTGCGTGAAAAAAGCAATTTCTTCGCTTTTAGCTGCTATCCTCCGGTCCCTCCTAAAATCAAGCCTCGATGCCATCATCTAAACTCCCCTAAAAGGGTGTAGTTTCATTGGCTAGTAGATTAGATTGGCAAAAGTCAATATAAGTTGCTTAGCAAGCGCTTCGCGTACGCATGACCCCAATATACACTAAGATGATAACCGCTGTGATGTTTGCTTTTCAAAGGTCAATTTGTGAAAGAATTTAAACTCTCATTATTACGTAACAATGGCCTTGATTATGTACATAACAAACACTATGGGAAGAGTTTTTTCATCTTTCTAGAAAAAACTCTTTTCTCTTCCAAGTCAGCAAGGTAGCAATTAACCTAAATCTCCGCCAAGTCAGATAGACGCTGACGACTGATAGGGTTCTCTGATTGGTTAAGGTTACCTCATTTTTGAAGATACTGTATAGTAGCCGCGGATCAATCTTGTCAAAAAGCGCCTTTGAGCCTAATTACATATCTGTAAGTATAAACATATTTTAACGCAAAGCGAAGTCTGCTGAAATGCGTGGCAGCATTTTTCTTGCAAAAACTGAGAAGTAAGGGCGGTTTTCGGTGGTATTAAGATTGGGTCGGGGAGGACCTTCCACACAAAGCTCAGAACAGATTTAGGAGGCCTGGTTTTTTGTGAAATCTCGCGATCCGATTCAAAGGGATTGTCTTTATCTTAAGTTTTTTCAAAAAAACTCGTTGTTGGCGAAAATTTGAGTATCTCGGTAAACAAGGGCATCGCTCTGAACTGACCTTTAAATGATTCGCTATTGGCCTCGGGTCAGCCTTGGCAGTTTGAATTACATAAATTATGGCCTGATACGTGACTGATTGAGAAGCAATAACTAAATCTTATTCGCCAGAGAAACCTCACTTCAATGCTAACAAAGATCAGTTCACAATCCCAATATATCAGTATGTTTATTATCACGTCACGTGAGTTCAAATACCACGTAACAACAAAGCAAAGCAAAATGCTGACTTAAGTTTTTTGTGTAAAATCATTTGCTAATCTTTGCATGGAACGGGATGTCAGGAATGAAGAGTTGTTGAGCAACTGGACACATTTCGTAGATCGGCGGGAGAATTCGGTGAAAAATCGTGGGAAGTGTACTTCCATACAAAACACTCTAACCTTGGTCGCAAACTAACCTATTTTTATGAGTGTCCACCAAAAATATGGGGTAGGGGGCAAGGGTTGGTAAATAACCAGGCCTCTAGGACTTAGGGAATCAATCGGTCTGATTCCGAAAAATCAGCTTAGAAATCTCTAAATTTTTGTACACGTAAAATATATTTATTTCAATAATTTATTCGAACATGGGCATCACGAAAATATCACCAAGCGAACAAAAAGATACAACATACACCATAAAAACACGAGATCAAAAAGATATACAACACATATGCAACATAAAAATGCAGCATGCATCATATTTTGCTTTTCAACAACATAACTTAAGAAATTAAACATTTTGAAATGTAGAATTGCTTTTTTCTTTCAGACTGATGTTTTTTCAAAAATCAAACATCTGAACTCTGATAGAAATAAAAATAGTCGAAATTAAATGTTGAAAATAAGGATCTAAGATTTGCTCTTCAAGAATGGCTGCTTCCATAGATACTGATAATAAACTTGAACATTTTAATTGGGCTAAATCTGGGGGAAAAGTGGAGCAAATCAGAATTAGAAAGGGGGTCTGAAAGGCACAACTCCCTAGAAAGTAATCCCTTTACTTTTTAGGATACCTAACTTTTCAACACACATAATTATATTTTGAAAATTTTTCCATAAACTGACTAATTTACCTTTTCTCTTCTCCCATCCTGAACGCGAGTTTAATTATTAAAATATTTATTTACTTCGCAGCAATTAGCAGTATAGCGAGCAGTTTTAGCATCGCCGTAAGATTTCAACTTGCTTGAAAATGTATTGAATTTCTATTGACCACAACAGTCTGAATACTACTACGCCAATAAAGCTGCGTCTGTTTTATCTAATTGCCCCATTTTACATTCCAATCCCAATTAGACACATTATAAAACATAGCCATCAGCTAAAGCAAAGTATCGTGGTTCAATCACACCGCCAGCGTTTACAGAATATACATACCACAGTGTTAAAATTGCGCATGAACACCTACTCAAACATATAAAAAACAAAGCACTAACAAAATATCGACGAACCAATTTGATATCACAAATAAGATACCTTTCGAACTTGGCAAAGTAATAAGAAAATATCTTCACACGGCGTTTTTAAGTATTATGCGCTTGATGCTAAGTGCGCACACAAGCAAGCTACTTCAAGGATTGTCTAAACTTCCAGCAAATTTTCTGCCGGTAAACTTAAACCATCTACTTGCTTGGTTCTATGACCACCATTGACTTTCAGGTCTCCCAAGTTTACTAAAGGCGACTGGAAAATGTCTTTTTAAAAAAAAGTAAAGCTAAGTTCAATCAGATTCGACAAATATAGAAAAGTAACACCAAAGCAAGCTACAAAACAAAGTACTGAGCGGATAAGTTTCACATCATGTGATAGTTAAACAGCTTCCAGTTTTCAGCACAACTTAATACAACTTCGCATATTGCACAAAAAATAAATTAAAAATTCCAGCGCTGTAGTCGATCTGACAGCAAGAGCTTGAAGTAAATTTTAAGATCACGTCTTTGTAGGAAAACAAAGAATTTCACAAATTTTGAGGTATTTAAATTTGTTTATTTCAACCTTTGTAAAACTTAAACCATTTGTAAGAAAGGACTGATGCGTGGGTTAAAAGAGTTTTTTTGTGTAACGAGACTTCGTAAAAATGCTTTGCTGTTGGTTAAAGGTGTCAACCAGGAAGTACAAATAGCAACATTATCAACAATCACTTTCTGCATTATCAATTGCACAACGAAAGTCAAACGCTGCACCAAAAGTTCAATATCTTTCACGGTAGCTTCGCTGGCTTGTCGAAGCTTTTCGACCAAGATCTCGCCCGAACATTTGAAATGCTGCTGCAGCTTGCAAACAAGTTCCTGCAGCTGAGACAAGGCGCTTGAAACATTCTTAGGAAGAGCCGCAGAGTGGTGTAGCAGGTAACATGCTGTCATGTAAGTCTTTTCTAGCGGAAGCCGAATTACAAAAGTCTGCCGGCAAACGCTAAGAATAGAGGAAAGAGGTTTCTTCCATGAGCTTGACGGCTGGCAATCAAGAGCTGCTTCTAAGGCAGCAAGCACCGGTTGCGGCAGTTCAAACTGCACTTTTATGGTGTGATCTTTTAATACAGGATACACATGTACTACAGTAAAGACTTTCTGCAATCGGCTTTCGGTATGTTTCGGGTTGACAGTTTCACATTGATTGTCATTTTCATCAATGCACTCCACAAGGTCGAACCTTGATGGTTGCTCTTTCAGTAAACTTTCATTGCTGGCAATAGGCGACTGACTGCCGACGCTGTGAAGCGAAGTGCTTTCTTCGCAATTTAGCTTATACATACATCGTGCAGTGTGAGACATTCTTCGTGTTATCGTTCGTCTTTCCTCTTGCTTATGAAGGAGCGAGGAGAACGACATATTGTTACGCAATGGATGGACCGTCTCAAACAAACCATGATCTCTTAAATACTGAACGGTTTCCCGGAAACCTTGGCAACAAAAATTTTTTAAAACTTCGGGATCTGGAGGAAAAAACATGGTTGACACTCTGTAGAGATTTGATGCGGTCAACTGAATGCTCGTGTTGACGAAACTAAGGTCAACCAAAGACACAGAACCATCGTTTCGTGGACATATGTCGCTGTTTCCCGACCAAGGCGACACTGTAATGGTGTCGTGAAAAGCAGGAAGGTTGTTCGACAGTCCACCATCAACGTAACGAACTCCTCTGTACTTGGGAGGAAAAAAACCAGAGTAAAGTGGAACGAAACAGCTGCACAGCAAGACCTGAATCAATTCTTCACGCGACTTGTAATCGCTGACAATTACGTTCTTGCCATCAGACACTCTGGTCAAAGAAATGAATAGCTTTCCAGTGGCCCTTATATGGGCATCGGTCGGCAGACCACAGCGCATATCCCTCAGTAAAATCTCGTTCAAGTTAAAACCGGGGCTCAATGGGCCCAAAGAACGTGCACGAGCGTCTTTTACCAAGCTCATCATTCTATGGCACATTCCCCAAAGCACACGTCACTTAAAAGCATGGCGGCGATCAAAGAACCAGCTGAACAGCCGTATATTCTTTCGACATTTTTCAACCAGTTTGGAGCGTGCAGCTTCATGCAACTTGCAACGCCAATGTGATATACCCCAAGAAAACCACAGCCAGAAAAGGAAATGCTTTTCGGCTTTTCACCAACATGGATTGTGTTGGCATTTGCTGGACCCTGCTCATTATCAAATGGCGGAAAACAAGTCATTTCAAACTCCGTGCGCACACAACAATTTACAAATAAACACCTAAAAAACAAAGAGTTAACTTTCTAACAATACTAAACGCACTGCTGTTACTTATGATTACCTGGTTTGGCTTATTTAACAAGCCAAGCAAAGATACGTGATAGTAACTGTTTTTACTAATACACGTTTGACACGTAATTAGAATCATGCAAATGATTCTTTCATAATGACTATACTTAACCTTACTAGCTCTACAGCTCGTGATTTTGCAGTAACTGATAAAACATTTGGATAAAACATTAAATAAAAAACATTCAATTTTTACGAGCGCAAAAATTTCGGATCTATATAAAACATTTTTGTCGAATTTTAAAAACTCCCAATCTAACGTCTTGCTTTAAGTCAGTTTTTCCATATTTCGATATCCAAACGAAAAGCAATGACTTGCGGTTTGAATAGTGAATTATACACTCAAGCCAAACAGTTTTCAAGTTCTTGTTTGAATTCCTCTGCAAAATCGTACCAAAGCTACCGTTCAAATGCAAGCTCAAGATGACTCATGGTCACGCAAAGGCATGGGAGGCAGGTTTCTGTTGACAAACACTGACAACAATGAAAATGTTAGTGTTAAAGTGAACGCAAACTTTGGAGAGGAAAACAATTCTCTACACAGGTAAATGTGTAAAAATCGCACTTTTTTTGAGAATGGAATTTTTCTTTTGTGTTTGCCTGAGCTAAGAGCCTACTAGACTAATTAATCATAATTAATTAATTTAACCTCTTTTTAATTAAAACAAATATGCGCAAGAAGCTAATGGCGATTTAGACAAGAAGAAATAATCAAAAGAAAATATAACAGTTATACGATTGATCTGTCACTAATGGCGTTCCCAGTGAGGGAGTGAGCAAGAGACCCTGTCGTTATTTCCATTCTCAAACTTGTACAAAAAAATATTAAAGACATCCTTATGATAAATAAGGGTTCTATCTTGATCCCTCTCAATTTCTTTCTGGCTAAAAAGGGTTATTCTGCAACAACAGCGGCAATGCTTGGCTACCAACTGATTAGCTTGACAGAACACTAAACAACCAATCGAAATCTTAACCAGTTGACTGATGTGTATAATTGCTAAGTAGAAGCTAGTAGTCAAGGGAAACGTAGTTACTTCTAATTGCGGTACGTTCCAGTTCTATGTTTTGCTTTATTTGACAGCATACTGGCAATCTTGACTAAGCTTACAAGTTAACGAGCTTTCTGCAGTCACAAATTCTACTTCAACCACTAAATTTTGACCAAGCTGAGCCAATGCACTATCTTTTTCGATGACTCCCCTCCAACGCCTACCTTCAGATCTTTCAACTGCACACAGCATATTTGTTAACATTTTTTTGTCGTCATTGCGTTTATCAACTGCGTAACCTCGGCTGAGCAAACTCGGCTTTGTGATTGGTCTATCATGCAGAGGAGAGTCCGTTTCGCTTGATTAGGTTGACGCAATTCGTTTTTGTATGAGCCACACGTCGTGATGTAATGCGCGTGTTAAAGATATTTAGAAAAAAAAGGCGAATCGCGCGAGGATATAGGTTACTGTCGGTCATATTGCCACAACGAAAGCTCATTTCTCGTGACCTCTTACGCACAATCTTGAAGAGTTCACTTTCTAACAGCAATGAGACTTCAAATTTTTTTCGGTTTTTTGAAACATGTTTTATGGTTTGTTGGCAACATGGTCCGTAACTAATGCCTGCACTGGTGTCATATGGTTGGTGAGGCAAGATCAAACACAAGCAAATCACAGCTGTAGACCAGCTGGTGCGTTACATTGTATTGTGGGTGCGCCAAACTGCTTTTTGTCCATGACAAAGCTGAGAAAGGTTCACCGAACTGTAAATTTGTAAAAGAACTTCTTGAAGATTGTTTCGTTGGTTAGAATTGAAAATTCACCTTTTTCAGCTGACAAGCTAAGCATGTACTTTTATTTAATCACTTTTATTTAATGTACTTTTATTTAAGAACTTACTGGGGCTGAAGCTTTATGTTTTAACCAAACTAATAATCTCGAACTACACCGACTAACCTAACTGCGGTTTAATTCCAAGCCGTGATCTCGTTCATACAACTCTTCTTTTCGCTTTATTCCGATACAGGTGGGGTCGTCGGTGCGGATTCTTCCCCTTTGAAGTGCTCGATTTTGGTGCGCCATTCTCCTTTAATTCCACTTCTTGTATATAGTCTTTTCATTTGTTGCCATTCACATTTTTTGTTCATTTTTTGGCTAATATTTTTTGGTCGGATGACTTCCCTGCAACCAGTCCTTTTCAGAGAGAGATTGGGCCAGGAAAACGGGTAGACTGCTTAGCCCCACCGCCTGTCTGCCACATAAAAATGGAGGCATTCAGTGAAGTGGCTTGCCCAAGGATACAACGAGCGAACTTTTCAGCCTGTTCTTCACATTATCCGTTTCGTGCTGAGCAGGAAAGCTGTGAATAGCATTTTTTTTGAATATTTTAGTATGACTCTATAAAGGAAATAAACCCCAAGTATACCGACTGCAAAGCGTGACACTCAAACCACTACGCGATCGTTTATAAAACTCAATCACATACTTCTAGCATGGACGACAAAGCGGTCCCTACCAGCAGCAGTGGCAAATCAAGCGGTATAGCATTGATTTTTGACAGATGAATCTGAACTATGAGCTTGCAGTTTCAATTTCTGGAGTCTTAGCACAAGCTTGTTTGCGACATCTTGCGACTGAGTACAATTCTGGTTTAAAATTTAGACTGCACAAAATTGTATATAAAAAACCTTGACCTACTGTCTAAAATCGAAAAAACCGCGTAGACTCAGTCAAAATAACTGCTAAGCTAAAGGAAACTAAGAAAAAACATTTGTTTGAGACACTAAATAACTGCTCTAACAGAGCAATGAAACCAGTTTTTTGAGTTCTTCCGCTTAACTAGCTGCTGTAGCGCGCCATTTTTTCACCGCTCATCACTAGTGTTTTAGAACAACTTTTACCACTAAATCAAATCGATTTATTTAAATGCACAAATCGATTTGATTTACTGGCCAATGCATATAAAATAAATGCATTTGTCATAAATGTATTGAAAAATAAATGGATCTGTTTAAATGCACAAATGGGTTTGATTTACTCGCAAATGCGTATAAAATAAGTGCATTTGTTTAAATACACAAATCTATTTGATTTAGTCGTAAATACATATGTCACTCAACTGTATCATCTTAAAAGGAAACGTACTGCGAAAACCGTTTTTTCGACCTGTTTGGTTATTGGACCATCACGTGACAGGTTTGCGATAGATTGGTTTGAAATGAGTGGCAGGCGCGACGTAGTTAAGAATTTTGAAACAGGTGGTCTGGTGCAAATTGAACAATACAGTAAACAGCAAGTCTCTGAGTTCCTATTAGCACATTTGCTATTCGTACGAGGCATTACCGGTAATCAATGGAAAAGTGTAATGGTATAGGCTAAGGCATATTACTGCATAGATTTTGCTTCAAAAGCCTAGGACAGGATTTCTCAAACGGGGGCCAAGAGCAAAGGCCTTCACAAAATAGTTTTTCAAAGGTCTTTACTAGTTTTGAAAAGCCCAAGTGTCACAATATAAAGTATTCGCCAGTTAAACATAAATTCGTTGAATGGGAGTCTGGCAAGCACGATTCTAGGTAGGGTCTACAACCTTATTTCCTTTGTTGGAAAGGCGCCTAAAGACGAGTAGGGTTAATTTGCCAGATAACATGAAAACTTACATCATAGAGCATCTTGAAATCGTCACTGCTGAGTTTCGATCATTTTTCAACGACGATGCATTGCATACTTATGGTACAAAGACCCGTTTATCACTGAAATTGACCCTAATGCGAATCGGCAGAGCTCAAAGTTTCGATTGGGATAAAGCTGGCATTTAATAACAAAACTGACGACTCCAGCTTTTGGTTGTCTTCCTATAAATCATATCCACTACTCAGCAATAAGGCTTCCGTAATTCTCGTTCAATTAGCCACTATGTACCTTTGCGAAGCTGGATTTTTTCGTTTGGCGTCCTTAAAAACAAAATCCAGAAATGTCTTTAAGACATAGTTCATTTCGAATTCCTATCCCAAGGCCAAACAGTGAATCAAACCGTCTATAAAGACATTCTTCGGCGCCTTATGAGACAGTGCGTGACAACAGGTGGAGTCTTTGGGAAGCTCACGCATGGAGGCTCCATCACGATAACGCTCCTGATCACACAGCTCTGAGTATTGGTCAGTTTCTTGCAGAAAGGGACATTGCAACTTTGGAATACCCCCCATATTCTCCCGATCTGACCCCGTGTGACTTTTTCCTCTTTCCCAAGATCAAATCTGTTCTGAAGAGAACCCATTTTTTTGACATCGATTCCATCAAAATGGCCGCGACGACGGAGCTCAAAAAGATCCCAGAAAATGCCTTCCAAGAGTGTATTGAATCCTGGAAAAGGCGAATGCACAAGTGTTTCAAAGTGGAAGGAGATTACTTTGAAGGAATTTGACTTTGGTATATTTCAATATTTTTCAATACAGTTTTATAACACCAGTCTCGCTACTTTTCGGACACACCTCGTAAATATTTTTGAAAAATCAGCGATGCACTGAAGCCGCGAAACTTGAATGCGAAGTGGCGAGGGAACACTGTACATTGCCTATAAAAAGTGATACGGTTGAGTGAAACATGCATTTATGACTAAATCAAATCGATTTGTGTATTCATACAAATGGATTTATTTTATATGCATTTGCGAGTGAATCAAATCGATTTGTACATTTATTTTTGTAAAACTTTGCACCTAATTGGTAGCGCAGCATAGGAGCGAAAAGAGCCTTAACAATTAATTAAGGCTGAATATACAAGAAAGCAATTATGACCACTTTCTTTTGGACTCCTCAAACGGGACGGGCCCTGCTGATGAGTCCAAAAGGACAAAGCGCGTCCAAGGATAGTCTCTTCAAAATTGGTTCTACTCATTGTTTCCTTGTACTTTCAGCCTTAATTAATCGTTAATCCCCTTTTTCGCTCGTATGCTGCGTACCAATTAGGTGCAAGATTTTATAATTTCCGATCTTCGCTTATAATTTTCAGACGCATTTATTATTCAATACATTCATTTGCCAGTAAATCAAATCGATTTGATTTAGTGGTACATGTTATCCTAAAACATGTGTAGCCTCATGAGCGGTGAACAAATGGCGCGGCATAAGTTGCTGCATTTACCGACGCATGTCGAACGATTTTTAGGCATGCCTTATAATCTAGCGCTCATAAATCGCGGCTAAAAGGAAATAAATGTTTGCCACTAACACTACAAAATTCTTGCTTGTTCCTGAATGTTTCAATTTCAAAGAGTCTCAGTGTGGCCGCCTCTCATCTATCCGAAATGCGTTCTCTCGTTTTATTTTTATCAGTCTCTCACGTCATAAAATTGAAACTTTTACTCGCTCAAAAGCTTGACACCAAGTTGCAAGGTATTAACATTTAAAAATCTGTTTTAATGCATCAGTTGCGGTCAACAAGCAGTCATAAACCCTGAAAATTTGTTTCAAGACAGCGAAAATCGTGAAATCATGGTCTTAAAAACAACTGACTAAAAAAACAGCAGGCGTAACTAATGCTTTCTGCAAGCAAGCTTGAGAAAATTACATCACTCCATACTTTACAACAATTTATTATCAGCATACGCATTACGCATTGTAATTCTATATAACCTACTCCATTTCCAAGATCGGTTTTTTTGGTAAACAGTTTTTGCCGCGCAAATCAAAATAGCACACTTAGCCCAAACAATAATCTATAGTTGGTTTTGTAAAAAATGCCACATCTTGTCCACCGTACAAAACAGTTTATATAAAAACGCACCACAACTGGAAAATCAAGTCATCAAGTTCTGGAATAAATGATTAACGATGTGGTAGCTATTTTTTGTTGGGGAGGGAGGACTGAAGCTTGTCAGTACCATGATTTCGCAAAAACTTTGCGTCGGGAGTTTTGCTTCATTGGTCCACGCAATGTTGAATGTGGTTCCATATAGCCTACAATTAATCATGGCAAGAATCGAATCGTAGACTAAAACTGAGTTAGGCCTATAAAGCAACCATTGAAAACTGAAAAATGGTTGGACTAAAAATTAAGAATATCACGTTTTGGCAGCTTTTTAAGTGCCAAAGACACATTATTTAAGCTAGATCTATTTGTCCATCAAAAACAGCAAAATAATGCATCTGTCATTTATAGTGTGAATGATTTACGATTTTTCAGTTAAGGTAAAAATGAAAGAATACAAAGAGGTCTCCTTTACAACTGCACTTGCAAGACGTTTGAGCCAGTTGTGCGTTTGTCTGCAACAGCTTAGAACAGTGGTTTGTTACCTGGGGTACGTGAAAACCCTTTAGTGAATTTGATTGCGCTAAAAGTAAGCGATTTACTTGACGATTTCTCAAATTTTTGATGACATTTTTCAATGGTTTGCATTATTAGTTGTAACCATGAATCACAACCCTAAGTAGAATTTTCTGCGAACTTAAGACTTGACCCCCTCCCAAAAAAGGCCTTTATATCTGTCTATCTTTGATAGATGGAAAATCCAGCCTAAAAAGCATTAATATTCAAAAAAGAGATCTTTATATCCGTCCATCAAAGGTAGTTATTTAGTCTACATTTTGAAAACGTCAATCTCCAAAAAAGTCTTTGCATCCATCTGTCAAAGAAAACTTTTATGTCTGCCTCCGAACAAACTATGGGAAGGGGTACCCAGGAATGACGAGTTTTTTAAAGACCGCGACTATAGGTTGAGAATCACTGCGTAAGACAAAACATATCAAGCTCTTTGATAGACCAGCAGTATCGAGTTAAAGTTGAAAGATCGAAAACACTGATTCAGCACATAGATTTAGGATCAACAGCGTAACCGGAACCAAACTTGGGGAGGGAAGGGGCAAAAATATTAAGTTTGTTTGATAAACCTTTTTTTTGGGGGGGGGGGGGCGATATATTCTGACGCCCAGTTTTGCAAATTATACCTCAAATCCGTTTGATGACCTTTTTTGGAGATCGATGTTTTGTAGCCAAAAAAATTTCATTATTCCTTGATCGAATTTAAAAAATTTGGGGGCCCTGGTCCATGTAATTTCCTCTAGCTACGCCTATGTTAAGGATTATTTTCTTCTACATTTTGATCGCTGCTGAAGATATGTGTTAAAAAAACGTTGAAATGTTAATTATGGCATGAGATGTTTTTTCATACCAAAGCTTTCTCGATTTGTTCGTGGAAAAGGAACTTTAGAAGAGTAACCAGAAAGGAGGGAACAAAATTACAGGCTACTGTGCAACTTTGCTACTAACAAACCACATCAACAAATATGCTGTGAGCTTGAAAGAACACCAAATGCCATCTGCCTAATTGCTATAAACAGGGTGAATTACCTTGGCCAGTGTCCACACGCATTTAAAAGTACACACACGTATTTACGGTTAAAGAACTCAAACCCTCTGAAATAACAGGTCGACTTCAAAGAAAAGAAAATTCTAAATACCAGTACTGCCTTGACACTCAATATGGCTCTCCAGAGTCAACTACAGCATTAAACATAAAAAGGCGATTTTACGTCATTTTTTTCTACGTTTTCGCAAGCTCAGACGGGCTGATTCAATGCATGTCTACCACTACACACTCGCTTTCGAACCAGACGTTTCACAAAATTATCGTAGCAGATGACCTTCCTGGAGAATACCAATAGCGTTTTATAGAATTGAAACTCCAAACCTTTGGATCAGAAGCCGGAACAATTACGACTACAATACGGCGGCTACATAACCATTTCAACATTTCGTGATTGGAGAGCAATGATACACACTAGGTCAACCTTCAGTACAAGTACAGTATATAGCATAGATGCACAACTCAAACAGGACCATGAACATCAAGTAATATCTTCTGCGGGCCGCATTTCGGCATTGTTAATTGATTTCGACTCAAAACAAAAACAGACTTTTTTAAAAATCAACCTTTAAAAAGTGCCTCAACTGAAAATCAATCCGCATGCTGTTATCTCATCAGTCAGCACATAATGGCTTTATATAGTTGTTTAGGGCATGTCCTTCCGGAAATGCATATACTTCGCGTCATAACTACAATACTTTGTTACACAGTCGAATACGAGATAGTGACAAAACTAATGCTTTTTTTAACGTAACAGCAGCTTTGAAGTTGATCCATCGGTATACTACGTTTCTTCCACCAACATTATTAAACAAGTTCAATAATAAGGACGAGTTAATGCTTGGACATCGGTTAATGAACAGCAACAAACTGAAAAATCGATTATCATCAATACGATAAAATCCCCACGTTGCTTTTAAATACATAGCCAATATTGCTTAAAGCTTACTGGCTGAGAGAAAAATCATAACAGGCAAAAATATTAGTCAAATGAGATATTGGATATTCCAGATGATCTATTTACACAGCGCTTATATAAAATATATTTTCCGGACAAAGCAAAGCCTGTACTGTTTAAGATGCGAAGATACTGTGAACGTAGCCAGCTAAAAATTGCAAAGGGAGGAGTGAAATTTTTTTGTATTGGATCTAAATATACTCCAGGTGATGTCGATTTACGGGATCGCCGAAACAGGGATACTCAAATTTAAAAAAATAGGATAAAATATCATAAGCTGACTTTTTCAAAGGCCACTCCGGAATTCGTCGAACGCGAGGCCTTTGATCATGGTTAGAAAAAAGATTCTTTTTCTATAGAGGTACTAAATATTTCAATCAAAAAACTTCGAAACACCAAAACTCCCAATATAGCCCAGTTATTTTTTGACAAATATTGCGAAGCAATCGCCCCCCTCCCTGACTACATCCTTAGTCAGACACAATTAGAATGGCTACTACTACCGGTAATGTACATTTCCGTCACATAAACTACAACCGAAAAATAAAAACTGCAGTAGCATAAATTGCCTTTGCTGACCTCACCCCAAAAATGAAGGCGGAGATTGAACGCACAATCTCACGGCTGACACCAAGCGTCTCATTTCGCTTCCCTAGGTTGCCACATGGAGTGAGACTTTTTTCCACTAAACTAGTTCACAGTCGACGTGCACGGTTTCTTTGTAAGATTTTTTCTCTAATGAATTTTTGTATAAAAATTTTCACCCGCCCGGCTATTTATATGGTGCTACACAGTACACATTGTGGTCCATATATCCGATTTTGTCCGCCAAATACTGAATAAAAGCTTTTTGCAAATAAAAACGTACCAAGCACTTTTGGTACGTACAATGCGGACGAATTCGGACATACGGAAAAGAACGCAAACTGTGTAACACCATATGAGCAATCGAGTGAATGAAAATTTCTAGGCAAAAACGCATAAGAGAAAAAAAATCGTACAAAAACGCATTGGCATTGACCTTAGGAAGGTAAAGGTGAGTTACGCAATTTTAATTATAACGCGAAAACGACGACTGCTTTCACATTTGCTTTTTCGGAAACAAAAGCAAAAAGAGACGCTGTGCAAATAGATGATAAAGCTGTAGAAGACATCCAAGCAGTGCAAACCAATTGATTGCATGAAAAACCATCGCTTCAGGTAACAAGGCAATTGAAACAAATGACATTGAAAAGAAAATGTGGCACGTACCATGCTCTCAGTTGGCTAATTAAAACCGAGAAAAAGATAACTGCAATATAGAATTTTGTCAAAATTGCAAAACAGTAATTAACCACTGACTTTTTGGTTACATGTATGAAAGTTTTGCACATGGTCCTAATAGTTATAGCAATATGGTTGAAGTAATTGCTGTTTGTTACCTACTAAAAGAAAAATAAATACTAAAACAAGTCTATTGAGACATTATTTCCTAGTTTCAAAACATCCAGACAATTCAAGGCATTTTCGGACGAAATACAATTTTTTCAAACAATAAAAATAATTTGGCAAGGTGCTTTTTCAAAAATAAACCAGAAGTATCCGGTCGTGAGGGAGTCATTATATGAGAAGCACATAAAAATGCTCTTCATACGACCAACCAGTGCAGCCGCTTTTCATCACAGATTGGACTCAATAAAATTTAGCTTTGTTTTTATTACGGCGACGTTCATCAAGCGGGTTGCATTTAGAAAAACGCCATAGTAGAATAAAGCAATCACGAGTTTTGTCGCTCAGATATTTTTGCTTGTGTTATTATTACGTTTACAGCGCAGTTTTGCTTTTACAAAAGGCCATTAAATACAACAATTAAAGTGCTGCGCTGTAAAAGCGAAAAATACAAATTTTGATTATCGCAACGTTAGCGGTTGAAAATTTTTTATTCTTCATCGGAAGAGCTTAGATCTTCGGAAGAGATTCCTTCATCCTCGCTGTCATTTCCTTCACTGTTTTCATCATCCGATATGTTCCATTGCGGATGATCTTCTTCAATTGGTTTTGCCTCTTTCACATCCAGTTTCAGGTCCACTTGTCGGCTACAATCTAAATAGGAATCTGATCTCAAGCATACGGTATAAGAATAACGTCCTGGTTTTTGCGGAGCAGGAAATTTCAACTCTACTTCAGTTGAATCAACGAGGTTAGTTATAAGAAGTGGAATCGTAAGTAACTCCTGCCTATTGCGATCGCAAATATAAGCCCACCACCATTCCTGTTTTTCAACTGGAAACATAGGTGCGTAAACAGTGTGAGTTTGCTTTGAGGTACTGGCTGCACTTTTTTCCTGTTTAATTAACGCTTGCATCTCTTGCCACTCGCGCTCATCATCGTCTTCATCATTATGAGTAACTTCTTGACTTTTAGGCTCTTCGCAGTTGTTGTCATCATCCGTACCAGGATCGTTGCCATCTTCCTTTGACATAGCATCAATCGTTTCAACTTTATCAGCAGATTTGCTCGCTTTTTCAGGTTTTCTGGCGGCCTTTTTGGGACCAGAAAATTTTGGGGGCCGCTTGTTCCGTTTGCCCCAATGCTTTTCTTTCCCTCTCGGCTTACCACTGGGTCTTTCAACAAGAGGTTCACATTCGCCAACATTGTCATCTCTCACTTCTCCTTTTTTCAAGGCTCCCAATGACTTTCTAGTTAAATACAGATCGACAGTTACTAAAGAGCCAGCCGTTATAACGTTTACTTCTTCGTCATCAATAACCTTTGTTTCAGCTCGTACTCTTACACTAGGAAACTGCTGTAGCATCAATACCATAGTATCGTATTCTTCATCGCCCATACGACGCAGCATCTGTCTTCTTTCTGCATCAGGCATCGCGGCAAGACTTGCCAGACTTTTAATAGGTTTTTTTCGATTATGATAGCAATTTTCTACAAACTCTTCATTAAAATAAGGCAGCTGAAGCAATGGAGAATTCGTTTCACGCAGTCCTTGAACCATCATAGGGGAAATTTTCATGATATTCTCCAGAGTGACCAATCGCGGCATGTTGGCCTTGTGCCAATGGGCCATAGTTGTCAGCTGCGAAATGCAATTGACCATTTCTTGAATTAGCAATGAAGTTTTAGACAAAATGTACTCTAAATCATCTTCCAACAATTTAGAAGGAATGTCAAGTCGATATAAATGCGAATAAATTAAAGCCCGAGCTTTTACGCTGTATGGGTGATTAAGAGGTCTTTCTTTTACATTCTCAACAACGTTATTATACGCCAAAGTTCTAAGTAGCTGAGGTACATCTTTGTTGTCACTCGGCGCAGGAGCTCGAACTTTGGTAGTGTAGTCGCGCGAAAATTCAAATGAAGCCGAAAATATCATTAAAGCTCTTTTGAGCTGCATATTAGGCGTTTTGTTCAAGAAATAATAATACATTTGTGTTGTGTGCAACAGAACTTGTTCCTTGCTATACTTTATAGATCGGTTCCACCACGTACCAACAACAATGGGAAGAATGACCATGAAAATAACCATGTATACACCTAAAACCACCGCAGAGTTTTGAGACTCAACAATCCACTTTGGCAAGGCAATGCCTACTTCGGCTGCTTGTGGGCCGTCAGGGTTTCCGTACTGTTTCCAGTTTTCCATAGTTTCTTCATCAGTTAAGGCTTCATAAGCTTTCCGAATTTTCATAAATTTTTCAGGGTCACCTCCTTTGTCAGGGTGATTTTCCAGCAAAAGTTGACGAAAACGCTTTTTCAGTTCTCCTTTAGTTGCTTCACGATCAACACCAAGTACTTCATAAGGATCATATTCAACATGGTCGTTTTCAATTTTGGAAACCCTATAAATCAAGTATATAAAGAAAAGCCAACCCAAAGCAATAAGAATTTTGCGAAAACTAGGTTTCTTTTTCCTTCTTTGAAAATCGTCTTGAACCTTTTTATACCATTTACTTTTGCCATGAAGATTGCAGAGATTTCGAAGTCTTTTTTCTTCTTCTTTTAAATTTTTTGGCCAAACTAAATAGGTAACAGGAGTGAGAATCATAGCAAAAACGGCTAGCAAAAAATACAAAAAAGTCGAGCCCTTTTCATCATAGATAAATTGCTGGCCCATAGTTAACAATATTTAAAAACTTAAAAGAATTGAACACGTTCTTAGTTTTTGTTATAAATTGATGCAGACATACCTAAAACATAAGTAAATTGTTTCAAAAGTGTGAGATTATAACAAAAATAATTTCACGAATGAAATAGTTCATAGTATCTTCAATGCATTTTTAGTATAAGCAGGTACAACGCACTTCTGCATCCCTGTTTAAACTGCTTCAAAACTACTGAGAATAGCAACATGAAATTTGACACAAAAAAATGCTATCTAGATATGAGGGTCAAAAAGGAGTTGACGACATCACCAGCAAACATAAATTTTCTCATATTTGTATCCCTTGACAAAGAGCCAAGTTCTGACAGAACACTTGGTGTTTTCAGAAAAGAAAAGAATTGCATAATTTAATCCATTGTGCACCATCAAAAACATAGTTAGTACCAAAGTATCTGTTATTTTAATGTAATCTCTTATTTTACAATGCTATTGGTCAATAGCCATTTAAACAGTAATTTTGCTTTCCTAAAATTCCTGATTTTGCTAAACATCATGCAAATAGTAAAAGGAAAAATAACAAACAACATTTAATAAAAACTATTAAAGTGTACCGTATTTTCCGGACTATAAGGCGCACCGGTATATAAGGCGCAGTATAAAAAATTGGCTTCAAACGATTTTATTTTCATAGATAAGGCGCACCGGACTATAAGGCGCACTGGGTTATAAGACGAACTAAATGAAGCAATACGCACTGGGTTATAAGACGAAATTTGTTCGCAAGAAAGAAAAAGTTTGCTTTTTGAATACCGTGCCTTACGGTAGGTAATTGCTAGCGCATTGTGTTTTGCTGAGAAGCTTATTGCGTAACACGACGGCCTGTTTGCAAAACAATTGTTGTGGTTTTAAATGCAGTGAACGGCAATCTTGGAAAGCAAACACGGGTACGGTAGGTCTCATAGTTATGCTGTAAATAACAATTAGCAGTTTATAAATATATAGCGCCATTTACAACATAAAATTGGTTCAGAGCATGATCATAAAGCCGAACCTGATCCATACATTAGGCGCACCGGACTATAAGGCGCACACTCAATTTTAGACAAAATTTAAAGATTTTTCATGCGCCTTATAGTCCAAAAAATACGGTATATCTTTCAGTGACAGGACAACCTTTCAAGTACCAGTACAGCATACTGCTTTAGGTGTACACAAAAAAAGTGACTATTTTGCCGTAAAGGCATTTTACCCTTGGATGCAATTTTGCCACCACCATTCATGTGCATTTAAATAGCTATATTTACTACAGTATGTAAATGTGCAGGGGAGTGTACAGTGTGGGAAAGTGTACAATGGGGGTGCAAATTTTTGCTAAATTGTCATTGAAACTGATCAATCACAGACAAAAAGTCACATGTGTAATACCTCATTAAAATTGGCCGATCACAAATGTCTGACAGCAAAATAGCCTCTAAGGGTTAAATGCCATTGATGGCAAAATAGACTGACTTATGTAAAATGAAGATTTTGATGTTTTCTGTGGAAATAAGGAATTGATGAAAACCCATTTAACTCTTTGAACAGACGAACTATGGAAAGTTTACTGAGATTACAATTTCATCAGATGGTTTTTTTATTTTTTTATATTTTATTTGCCATATTTATCCTTCATTCATGACAAAGCGATGTATCACTATGTTTTGGACAAGACGTCTGCAGTCGCTTGGGAGTTGCTATTTTCAAGGTGTCTGGGTCACCTGTCTTCCACATAAAGGTGGGGCGTCCCGTTAAGTGCCTTGCCCAAGGACACAACAAGCGAACTTGCCGGCTTTTTCTCCACAACCTCCCAAAAATGCCAAGCGCCAAGGAGGGAAGCTATAGATACCATATTTTAAAGTCTTTTGGTATGACTTGACAAGGGGAATGAACCCCAGGTCTACCGACTGTAAAGTAGACGCTCCAACCACTATGCCATTGCGCTGATCCAGTATGCAGGCACCTCTTCTTGTTGTGGTCAGTGAAAGCCTTAGTTTGAAGCCAAACTGAAAGCTTTAGTCTGTTAATGCAAATGCTGGTGTTGCTCAAGATATGCTACATGCAACATAATGCTCTGAGTGTTCAATTCCTAGTCTATGGCAAAGTTCACAACTCAGTTCATGGCATATTTTGTTTAATTTAATATGTGTTAAGATTATATGAATGTAAAATTAATAAACTAAAGCAGTGTGCAGTTTCCTTTAAAGTAGCCAGTTAGTAACAGTATAGCTCTGAGGTAACTAGACACAATTTCAAAAGTGTTGGCAGAGTGGGGCAGCAGACTATTCCTCAAGGCTTGTAACCGAAAGACAGCAAGTTAAGGCCAGAGAATGTGAGGTACAACAAGCTAAACTGATGTTTGTATTTGAGCTCACGTTTTGACTTTAGAATAAGGCTTGCACTAACTGCAAAGACATTTGTGGATGGCAGCTGACTTAAAGAACTGCAAACTCTCCATTCATTTATGCTCAACAGGTTTAATAACTTTTTATCATCACTTAACTTACCTTATTTCAGCATACATTCTATTAACCCATTAGTGCATAAAGTTTATCTTTGGATAGATTTGCTTTATGTTTTTAAATTATGTTAAGGACATGTCACAAAAGCTTTAAAAAATTTTTTAACCACTTTTCTCTTTTTGTTTTGAAGATATAAGCTTTGGTAAAGCCTATTCTAGCTAAAACCAAAATGTCATACTGATTACTCTTCGGTGCACTTTGCAACAGCAGTTTCAGCAAGTGTACAAAATTTTGGACGCTATGCACTAATGGGCTAAAGGAATTTGCTGTTAAATAACTTTCCCAACAACATTAACAAACGGAAACAAAGCAAAAATTTAACTTGGGCCTGCAATCTCACAATTCTGCTGACACACATTGCTTCAAATTCTTGCAAGTTGTGAGATAAAATGCACAAACAATACATGGCAATAATACAGATTGGGTTATTTGTGTGGTCACTTCATGTAAACCGTCACCACTCAACAATATTACGTAACTCTTTACCATACATTGTGCAAAAATCATCGGAAGAGCATTATTTATGGAATCAATCGTTCAAAAACGTCACAAATGTTGCCACTATAAAAATACAGAGTGTCCACAAAGTCTTTAGACAATTTTATAAATTTATTAAAAAATTTTAAGAAGTGCTAATAAAAAATTTTTTTACATATCAATCAGTTGTTAGTAAAGTTTTTCATAATATCACTTTATTTCATTTCAGAGATGAATTGTTTAATGAATTGACAAACATATTTGCTCGACAGGAAGCACCTTAACAAGATAACCGTTGGGTTCGGAAGAAAACTTTCATTACCATTTAGCGAAGAAACTGAAAGAGAGACGTTGATACCACTATTAGCTTTGGTACCAGTAAGAGTTTGAAGCGTGAATTTATTAGCGTCTCCATGCAAGTCAAGAGTATTCACAAGAGCGTTGTGGCAAAAGGAATGAGTAGACCCTTGGTCTAAAAAAGCATAAGTGATCACACTCTTGGTTTCAAAGGTAACGTTTGCAGGAACCACATAGAAATATACGTTCTGCAATGATCTACCATGTAATTTATACACTCCACTCAGAGAACAGACAGTGCTAGAGCAGCTTTTTGCTTGAGAAGATGCAGAATTAGAAACGTTTGGGCAAAGAGAGTCGGAAGTGTACCGGTAAATGCTTGAAGGTGTAATCTTTGCCTCCATGGATGAAGCAGGGTGTGGTGAAAAGTTCCAGTACAACCGGGAACTGAGCACGTATTTTGCTTAGAACAAGAAGGTGCGCGATGATTTGAAAGTAAACGCTAGTAGCATAACTTAAGTGCCTAAACAATGCTGGAACGTTTGGCTAGGGGAGTGGTCTTAAACTCGGAGCATTCAAGAAATCTGTGAGAAGGGATCTTACAGAAGAAACAGGCAAAGCGGTCAGATTGTTGAGGATTTTGAGTACGCGAAACGTTTACGTTGTATGACTAAAGTGCAGACTTTCGAAAAGCACCCGATCGCGAAGTGCTAGAAGAATGAGCCTCAGCATGCGCTCTGGAATGTGTACAAAACACTCTCCGTTCATACCGTGAATTCGCTTGTTCTGACAATTTTACAAAAAAAATGAGAAAAATCTGCTATATGACCTAATTGAGCTTCTATCTACAGCAACAGACTCCTTTGCCGATAAACGCCGGAAATCAAAGGGAAGTTTGTTGATGAGCTGCGTCATGACATCTAGAGTGTCCAGGCTTTCAAAGTAACCTATGCTTTCCAAAGTAATCGTAGTTTTTCTTAAAAAATCAGAAAAACATTTAAGGCTTTCTGGATCATCAGGTTTTACTGCCTTTACGTTTCTAGGCCGCTGTTAACAGGCATGGACTATTATACACGGACGACCGCACTCTCGTTCAAGCCGGCCCATGGCCAATGCATAGCTTTGTTGTTGTTGAAGTGATTGCCCCTTCTCTTCCTCAGGATGGAGGTGCGGCACGAACGGCAACTCAGGTTCATGCCGTCAGCCTAATTGAATTAGGCTAGGGGAAAGATGGCAGCCGATCTCAAACCAGTCATGAGTGACTGGTAGCCCCACCACCAACAAGGCGGACTGCCATTGGTGGGTACCCGCGAGTCGCCTCTTACAACATGCTGGGTTAGCAACTTCACAATTGTAACCTGGTGAAGTACGGGTAGGCCACCTGTCTGTCACATAAAGGTGGGGCGTCCTGTTAAGTGCCTTGCCCAAGGACACAACAAGCGAACTTGCCGGCTTGTTCTCCACACAATCTTGCTTTTATGCTGAGCGCCAAGCAGGGAAGCTATAGATACCATTTTTTAAAGTCTTTTGGTATGATTCGACTTAGTGAATGAACCCCAGGTCTACCGACTACAAAGCGGACGCTGCATAGCTTTCGCTTCCTTTATTGGAGAATGCATAGCTTTGGCATACCATACCCCGGGTTCGAGGCTTACAGAACTAAATACGCCGTAACAGGTCGTATAAACTTTTTTTTCAAAAAAAGGAAAAAGCACTTAAAATCACATGATTCCAAATGTCTTGATAGGCCAAATGAAGCTGTTTTGCTTGAATACTAATATTATGCAAATTTTTCACGTATTATGTCATAGGTGGTATCTTCCGTTAGAAGAGACAAGGTGATTCAATTTTGTTTGTAAGCACAAATAGAAGCTGCAGCTAGTTGTCTCCGTTTTAGAGTTAATTAGTTATTCAGTACGATTTTGTGTTGGAATACTGAACAAAAAGATTTATTTTTCTTGAGTTTTGTATATAGGTTTTTCAAGCCTTAAAATATAACGGTTTCCATTTAAAAGAGTTTTCTGGTTTCCAAACATTCTGCTGACTTAAGTTTATTAAAAGCAAATTTTTCAATCTTACCTACAGTAAAGACGGTAGAGAAAGTTTGGGGGTAAGAATCGTAACCGGTGTTGATCTGAGTTCTTTAACTTTATTTTAAGTCGTAGTTAAGATTGTTTCTTGTTATTCTGTTAATTTTTGATAAATTTCAACCATAGTTTTTAAACATTTCTCAATGAATTCGATCATTTTTTTTCTTTTGATAACCTCAATCACAATAATTCAACCAGTCATTAGATAAGCTGTGTGGTGTTGCCATTGATGGCGCACCAGCGATGGTCGGGACACATAAAGGGTTGGTATCATTGTTAAAGAAGAAAATGAATGCAAAAGGAATTAAACATGATAAATTGGAATTTTTTCATTGCATTGTTCACCGGCAAAGCCTTTGCGCAAAATCTGTGAAGTTTGATGATGTGGTATCGGTGGTTATAGACTGCAGTAACTTTTTTAAAAAAGAGACCTAAGTAACCGCATATTCAAGCAAGTTCTTAAAGACCTTGATACTGACTTTGACAACCTTTTTTATTACTGTGCAGTTCGTTGGACGAGTCGTGGAAATATGCTTGGGCGCTATTATTCTCTTTTACCAAAAATCATCGAGTTTACAAATTTGAAAAAGTGTCCTCTCACTGAGCTGGAGGATGAAAAGCGGTTGCGCGACCTAGGATTCAAGTAAGATATCACTAAACATTTAAACAACTTGAAGGTGCAATTTCAAGGACCAGATCAACTGCTGCACTCGATGTTTTCCAAGATCAAATTCTTCATGGCAATGCTGAGCCTCTGGGAAAATCAGTTGAAAGATAACGATAGCACGCATTTTCCCACATTGAAAAACACAATGCGACTTCTTGTGCTCCGTGTGCTTTGAAATGTTCCAATCTCTTGGAAAGCTTTAAAGCTAGATTTCAGAACATCAAAAGCAAGCTGGAGCTGGAGTTAGAGTGTCCGCTTCGCAGTCGGTAGCCCTGGGGTTCATTCCCCAAGTCGAGTCATACCAAAAGACTTAAAAAAATGGTATCCACCGCTTCCCTGCTTGGCACTCGGCATTTAGGGAAGGTTGTGGAGAACAAGCCGGCAAGTTCGCTTGTTGTGTCCTTGAACAGGGCATTTAACGGGACACCCTCACCTTTATGTGGAAGACAGGTGGTCCATAAACCTCGGAAATGGCAACTCCCAAGCGAGTGCGAACGTCTCGTCCAAAATATAGCGATACAATTTTCTTCCTCGTGAATGGAGGATAAACACGGACAATACAAAGAAACACCCTAAGCTCCAACTCCAACTTATAAAGCTACAGAGTGATGACACGCTGAAAGCGATGTATCATAACAAGCCGCTGCTTGAATTCTATGGTGTTTATGTATTAAAGGAAGAGTTTCCAATCTTGAGAGCTCAACCTCTCGAATGTTCATCAGTTTTAGGAAGCACGTACTTATGTGAGCAATTCTTTTCTAACATGAACATCAGAAAAAGTTGTTACAGGTCAAGGCCGACAGACGAAAATCTCAGTATGCAGTTGAGAGTTGTCACATTGTCAGTTCAACCTAATATTGAGCGCTTGGAGATGCAAAAAAGTTTCCAAAAATCTCACTAAGGCTTATATTGGTAAAGCAAGTTTAATCTTTCATGAAATATTGCTTTGTTACTTTTCGTTATTTCATGCTTCAATCCCGCGTTAATTAACTTCAGTTGTATGGTTCGCATTAATTTTTGGACTATTCTGTGTATATTTTAGTAATTTTGATTTCTTGCGTCGTATCCACGTGAGAGCCTTCGTAGAGCGGCAGTTTTAGGTGACAAACGAGGTTTTTATTGTTTTTGTTTGTGGTTGAACTATTTCCTTTTTGAACACTTTCTAAAAGGTTTATAATTTTGTGTCACAAATCCTTTGTTGACTGGGTTCTTTACTTTTTAACGCAATTTTATTTCTAATAAAAATTAAATTTTGAACCGGAAATTTAGTAGGCTAAAATTTTTATTAAAATTGTTTTATATTATGTCCCACCTTATTGGTTTTAACTTAACCAATAAGGGCGCTTTTTGCTTTTTGAATTATAAAAAAATAGTTTCATACTATGGCTAAAAACTTGTGTGGCCCGCTTACTCAGTTGGAACTGACAAAGTGGCCCTCGATAGCAAATAGGTTCGTCTCCCCTGCTCTAACCGAATATGTAACACCACGATTACAAGAATTTTAGCCACATATCTTCTTTCAACAAGATGGAGCACTGCCTCAGTGGGGAAAAAATTTCGGAAACTTTGGGATAAAAAATTTCCCGCCCGCTGGATTGGAAGAGGTGGCCCGATACCTTGGCCCCTTTGTTTCCTGGATATAACACCCTTGGATTTTTTCTTGTGGGCTACTTGAAAGATGTTGTGTACCGCATCAAAGTAAAGGATATAAGTGACCTAACGAAAAGAATAACTACCGCTGAGGAGACAATTGATGAAGAAATGTTTAGAAGGACGTGGACTGAAATTGAATATCGTTTAGATGTTCTCCGTACTACAAATGGGACTCATATACAAATTTATTAATGCTTTGAATAAAAACTTGACTATTTACTTGATATTCTTTAAACATTTCAGAGATTTCCAACTGTAGTTGAAGGTCAACAAATTTTTTAATTGTCCAAAGAGTTTGTGGACACCCTGTTTATTCATCGCGCAATAACTTTCCCAATGTCTGGGATAATTGCTCTAACTTTGGAATTGTTGCTGTTGCTACCAAACCACTACCGTCAGAAGTTTGGAAACTCCCTACGGCGTAGGGGTCGAATAAAGAAAAAGAGTGACCATGATGGATGTAGCGTAAACATTTTATTGTATGTGTAGCGGATTTGTTAATCTTGATTACTTTCTTAATTTCTGATTAAAGATTACAATTGCTAGACAGTAGGCGTGCTACGTGTATAAAAGTTTCTCTTACCGAACGATTGTTTCTTCATCCAATTGCGGCTAAATTGATTTATTCCGGTACTAAATGACTTGAGAATTGAAATTTGCACCACTACAAAGCAGAGATGTGGAAGCGGTACCTGGAAGCGGTGGAAGCGGTCCTTTTTCTCTGGAAGCGCGAAAATTCTACCGCTTCCGTTACCACATAAGTTATTTGACTTGAAGAGTAACTTGGCGAAAAAGTTTTGTCCATTTCCCAATGTGGATTAAACGGTGAAGTTGCACTATAAGTCTGAATGAACGTGCGATAACAGTTGCGCGAGAGAACAAGAAAAATTATAACTAGCATCACATTTTATATCGATTATGGGTGAGAAAAAGGTAGTTTGGACAATGAAACGTAGCTAATAAAATGATGATTTGATTAATCTTAACTAACCTTGATTAGGGAGTTGAAAATGATGAAAAAGAAATTACTCACGACGGAAACAACTTGATCATTCCACATCAGTACTCTTTAACTGGGGTTTCGCAAAACATGCAGTTGTGTTCCGTGAGGGGACCGCGAAGGTTCTTCGTTTATTACTAGTATTTATTTCTTATTTCAGTATATTGATTTCTTATATGTGGTGGTGTTCCGCGTATATAAATACTTAGTAATGGAGCCTTGTGATAGCAAGTTGCAGATTGTGACGTACTCTGTTTACAACTTTAGGAATGTTTGAATTTGCCAACTCCTTTTGTTACGTAATAGTGCGTCTGTAATTTCAGTTTTGCTGTTGTTGTTGTTACCCGACCCCTTCCGAGGGATAGGTTGATGGCGGAAGAACATGGATCCCCAGAAGCCGGGCAACTCCCCAGGGCCTGGGCCAGAGGTTGTAGAGAGACAGAGAGTCGCCAAAGAGCGAGCAGTGCATAGAGTCCGTAGCTGAACAGTGCAGAATGAGATGAGAGATGTCCTGGGACGAGGGTCCGCCATCGCTGCAAGAAAGATTTTCGATTCTACCAATTCTAGAGAGATAGGAGCTTAACAGAAGACTGTGTCCGTTGCAGCGAAGACAAGAGAGAACACAGCGAAGAAGCCCAAGTTCCTCGGTGGAAATCGAGGGAACCTGTGTGTCGAAGAATTTTGATGAGACAGTTTGCCTCCAGTCCGAGAAAAGAGAAAAGTAGATACGAGAGATAAGAGGAGAGAGATTACAAGGGATTGCTGAGGGAGTAAGTAGCGCTCCCCGTCTGGCCAGCTCATCAGCCGAGTTGTTGCCTGGGAGAAACGAGTATCCGGGGACGCATTGTAGCCTGATAGAACAGGAGAGAAAGAGAAGACAGTTCCTGCCAGAGATTAAGGTAGAAGAAAAATGGAGGAGAGGACAGAGCAAGAAATGGATAGGAGGACAAGAGAAGTGGTAGACTTGTTGGTGCTGCCGAGACCAGCAAAGAGCTTGTAGAATAGCGCAGGCTTCAGCGGAAAACTTGAGCATACTGGGCCTGCTGACGAGAAAAGCGTGGTCTCAGTGCCACAGAGAGAGCAGTTTGCAAGTACGCTAAAGCCGTCTTTGCCAAAAGCGAAAGGAACAGAGCCGTCTGTCCACAGCACCAGATCGTAAGGAGGGCATTTAGTGTCAGAGAAGTAAAGAAAACAGCATCAGAAATAAGAAAAAGAGGCGAGTATTCCTCTGCAGAAGCAAGATATGGCGAGAGAGAAAAGAGCAAAGGAGATGTCAGGGGAGGAGCGACTGCGAGAGGAGCGATGGAGAAGAGTAGGTATGTCAGAGTCATTGAGGGGGATTATTCTTCCCACAGGGATTGAAAGTAATTTTTGAGCCCTAGAGGGGATGATGGCAATTGAAGTCCCCCAGAATAACGAGATTTGTGGAGGAGGGAAAATAGAGGGAGAAAAGAAATTGGTTCTGTTACCCTTCGGAGAAGAGCGAATAGAGGGAGCATAAACATTAAGAAATGAGAGCGAGAAGGAGTCGTGTAGAGAGATGTTGACCTCCACATAACCAGAGTAGGGGTCAAGCGAAGAAAGAGAGGAGGTAGAAAGCTTAGAGAAGGATAAGCCCTGCCTGACAAAAATGATGACGCTGCCGCCAGCGTCTGTGACGTCAGTAGAAAAAATACTAGACCAGGCGTGGCTGCGACCAGATCGCAGAGCAGAGAATCCAGGGATCCGGAAAGAGGAAGATGAATTAAGGTTAGGTTCCTGGATACAAAAAAAGGTCAACGGGACGAGACGAAATAAAGTGAAGCAGTTCAGCGCTCCTGGTTCGGAGACCCCCAGCATTCCATTGAAGAACCCTAAGAGAGTCTGGGCAAAAGAGAAAGCAAAAGGTATAAAGAGACAGTCAGGAGCATGAGTTGGTGGTAAGGGTGCAGAGAGAAAAGACACAAAGTGGGCGGAATAAGGATAAGAGGTTTGAAGGCGGGGGTGGGGTGCGATTGCTGCATTAGCAGAAGGGGACCAGATTGAGCAGTGGAGGTATACTAGCTGGAGGAGTCCGAAGAGAAAGTCACCGTGCTGGTAGGTGTGGAATCTCCAAAAAAAGCAGGGACGCAGCAGGAAGGGCAGCTCCAGGAGTGAGAGCTGCCAAGAGTTCTTAACCTAGTAAAGGAGAATAGTAAGCACTTTAAATGAACCCAATTAGAGCATGTGCAGCATGCACTGACCTACCCTGCCAGATCACATTTCCAGCGCACACTGAACTGGGAAAGACGGAACAAGAATTAAGATGAACGTTGCCGCTCATCAGGAGAAGGAGAAGAATGAGAAGACGGGCAAGAGAAAGGCAGGAAAAGAGAAAAAACAGGCCGATTTTAAAGAGGCTGCGTGCTACCCTTCTGCGGTCGTTCAGGAGGCTGCACGGCGAAAAAACGGTTTGCGTGGGGGGAATACCCAGGGTAACTGGGACCCTCCGGAAGGCCAACAACCATTTCGACCCAACCCAAACGGGGTTGGGGACCGCACCACCACGTTGAGGCGGTTGTTGATTGGTGCAGTTCAATTTTGCTCGCTTTACATATATATACCATATATACGACAGAAATTTCGCACTTCACTATCCATAAAGATCGGAGTCAATACGTGTTTGGGGGACGGACAGAAAGTCCGTAATGACGATTAGAGTTAAAGTTAACTCAAAGTCACAGTTAGTTGAGGATAGAAAGAGAAAATCAGCGCTATACGGTGTATTTTGTTGTTGTGACGACAGATTATTATCGAAACCTGTAATATGTGGTCATACGGTTTAGATCTGTGAAGCATTAGGTTTACTGTTGCAAAAGTGGTTGTAAGTAGTGAAGGACCTTGTAATAACTGTCTATTTGTTGATAACTGTCTATTTGTTGAAGTATTTAATTATTTTTTGAATTGTAGTAACGAAATATTTGATTTTCTTGCAAGCAATTCGTGATTTCTCAATTTTTGTTTATGGGGGTTCCGTGACAAACGCGAAAGTACATTAGGGGTTCCGCGATGACAAAAAGGTTAAAAAGCACTGTTCTACATTCAACACGAGTTCTAATATCTAAGAAAAAGAAACACAGAGTAGTTCGAAACAATAAGCTCACACGAAGTAAGTGAAGTAATAGCAATAAATGAAGGTATTTTGTCTTCTCAAAATGATAAAGTGTAGGAGAAGGCAGGGTACAGACCCACAAAAGTTAAAAAATTGTCAAGGGTCGCTTTCTCGTTTTTTTGTTAGTGGAAGCGATAGCGATAGGTGTGGAAGCAATTGAAAAATAACCGCTTCCACATCCCTGCTACAAAATATCTTTAAAAAATGCATCTTCAACACAGTCTCATTTGCTAACATCTACTCCCTTAAACAATGTGTCCATCTTTTTCGCTTGAACGTTCTTGCTGAGCATTTTCCAGGAAACAGTACACAAACTGTGCAAGAACTAATGCTCTATTTGCTATCCTTTTATCACCTTGGGCCACCACGACAAGTAGACTGCTTGGCCCCACCACTTGTCTGCCATATGAAGATGGAGACATACCGTTAAGTGCCTTGCTAAACGATACAACATCGAACTTGCCGTCTTGTTATCCACACTATCTCATTTGAACTGAGAGCCAAACAGGGGAGCTGTGGATACCATTTTTTATGGTCTTTTGGCATGACTCTACAAGAGAACCTACAGTGAACCCCAGATTTACCGACTTCGAAGCGGACGCTCTAACTTCGTGGTTCTCAAACTTTTTAATTCCGCAGTCCAGTTTCAATCTGTAAATCATGTCACCGTCTACTTCTTTAATTTCTAATTCAAATCGAAAGCGAGGACATTTTTTTGAGAGTCGCTATCGACTTATCGTTTTAAAGTTTAAATGTTTGCATTTTGGGCCATAAAAAAAAAGACCTTTTTTGTTCGAAAGTTTTACATTTTTGAAACCTCCATTTTGCCTCATATTGGAAACCAAGCCGTGGCCCATCCGAATTTCTGCTGTGGCCCATAGGTTGCAAACCACTGCTCCAACCATTAAGCCATCGCGCCGATAATGAACGGGCCCTAAAGGAACATGTGGATCGAGCAGTGGCTGCCTGTGGCTAATGACCTTAAAGGTACTGTTACGCCGTACTTTTTTTGAATGCTTTGACAGTGACTGCATAAATACAAACATATACATCGTATACTACAAACCAAAGTTTACATGTGAGTGCATAAGTTTGTAAGTGCGTGCGTTCGCTTTAAAACTTCAAAACCATTGGGCGAACAAAAATGGGATTTGGCACGATAAATCACTGCCCCGAAGTTAGTGTCATAAACCAGAGCTGGACAATTCGTAAGTTAAGCGAAAGTTTCTCGAGTAGCGTTATCCCGCAATTAGGCAACATGTGTTGAAGCTTCCGCGACTTGCTCTGCACTCTTGGCCTGGTCTACATTGAACACAAGCGCGACTCAACTCATAATTTGTTTTATTTTGGCTCAGTCACAAGCCGCTCTGTATACCAGGCTTTTAGCCTATTATTTTTTGTTGCTTAATTTGCAATGCACTTTAGCAATTTTTTACGGAAGTTGCGGTGGTGGGACGTTATGTGTTTTTTTATTTGCACTTCCTTTGAGCTCAGCATTTTTGTTTCTAATGCGCAATTTTTCTTGCCGACTGAATTTAACTCTCTACATCAGTGGTTCTCAAACTGTGCGTCGTTTCAATTTTTCAAGGGCATCGCGGGATAATTTGTTTTTGTGCCAATAAGTCTAGGTTTTATTGCGTCAAAAGAACTCTGGTCGTAGATTCCTTTTTTACTTCTTCTGACATTCGTAATCAATTTCACAATAGTGTTTTTAATACACTGTTGTAATTGTTGACTTGTTATTTAGGAATCAAATAGCAGAAGTTTACCTAAATTGGCGAAAAATATATAAAAAATAAAGCATTCGGTTGTATGTGGGACGAAAATAGGAAAGATGAGTTACAAACTTAGAAGAGCATAATTTTACGATTGGAGATGACAGACCAATCTAAAATCTCGGGAGCATAAGGACAGTTATTTGTGTAGATTATGGGTCACATTTGTCTCGCAGTAGGACAAACTAAACCTTAGAGTGCTGTCTGGTACGTCGCAAAGTCTCGCAAGCTTTTTTAAATGCGTCACATCGAAAAAACTTTGAGAACATTTGCTCTAGATCAGCGTTTCCCAAACTGTGGTACGCGAAGGATTTACAGGTGTTACGCCTAACATTCAGAAATTGATTTATTTTTTTTGTCAATATTGATGAATGTAAAATGTAAAGTCATTTCCATTAAATTTTTCATAAAAATAAAAATTGTGCGTAACAATTTTGATTTATTTGGTTTGTTTTTATACTGTTACGACACAATGCCCTTTGCGTCCACGCAGCATGTGGGTGCTTGATGTACGGTACACTTAAAATTTAGTTTTGTTTGTAAGTATGGATAAGTGGTTGGGACTATCTTCTTCATCAGCTGCAAGCACCAGTTCAGGTGAACAGGAAATTTGCAAAAAGCGTAAGTCACAGCCCATTCGAAAATATAGTAAAGAGTGCCTTCAATATGGGTTTATCTTTACTATGGACGAAAACGCATAGGCTAAGCCACAATGTTTAGTTTGCAATAAGGTTCTGACTAACCATTCGATGAAACCTTCTTTGTTGAAGCGCCATTTTTTAGGTAAGCACAACTCTTTGAAATACAAACCTGTAACTCACTTTGAAGAAATTCTTGCAAATATGCAACAGTCACGTAAGCTCATCAGAAAATTTACCACTTCGAACGAAAAATCTTTAAAAGCCTCATATCTTGTGAGTTTACGAATAGCAAAAACTGCTCAACCTCACACAATTGCAGAAAGATTAATTCTTCCTGCGGCCAAGGACTTAGTTGAGAATCTTATTGGAGAAGCACAAGCTCGAAAATTGGATGAAGTTTCAGTTTCTAACAACACAGTTTGCAGGCGTATTCAGGACATGGCAGATTATTTGAAATCGCAGCTTGTGAGACGAGTAGCTGAAAGTCCGTTTTTTGCAATTCAGCTCGATGAAAGCACAGATGTGACAAATTTTCCTCAATTACTGGTATATGTTCGATATGTATATGATTTTGAAATGATTGAAGACTTCTTGTTTTGCAAACCTCTTGAAGGGCGAACTACGAGTGTTGAAATATTCAAAGTATTAAATGATTTTGTTCATCAAAATGGAATTTCATGGGAAAAATGTGTTGGGGTTTGTTCAGACGGTGCTCGTGCGATGACAGGGAGACACGGTGGTGTAGTTACGCGAATACAATCTGTTGCTCCAAATGCAGTCCTTACACACTGCAGCATCCACAGAGAAGCTTTAGCTGCAAAACGCTACAATCTTCATTTAAAGACGTGTTGGATAACGCCATCAAAGTTGTGAATTTGATTAAAGCAGGAGCATTAAACTCCCGCATGTTTACAATTATGTGCAACGATATGGGCGCTGAGCATGATAAACTTCTTCTACACACTGAGGTGCGATGTTATCAAGGGGGAAAGTGCTTTTTCGGTTGTTTGAACTCCGTGCTGAAGTTCGTCTTTTCTTGATTGATATCAATTCTCCTTTTCAAAACTTGTTCTGTGACGATGTGTGGCTATCGAAACTAGCTTATCTGGCAGATGTTTTCAGATTTCTAAATGAGCTGAATCTAAGCCTTCAAGGAGCAACAGTTGATATATTTCAAGTCAGTGACAAAATTAATAGCACTGTTAGAAAACTACAGCTAAGACTCGGAGATATTGAAAAAATATTCTGGCTGCATTTCCACTTCTGTGCGAATTTATTTCAGAAAATGATTTGCATATCGACAGTCAATTGAAGTCGGATATTGCTCAGCATTGTCAGCAGTTAATGGAAAAATTTAATTTGTATTTTCCAAAAAATTATGAAGAATTTGATTGGATTCGTTTTTCATTTTCAACTACTGTCGATCTTCCTGATGATTTTTTCACTCATGAAAAGGATTCTTTTTCTGATCTTTCTTGTGATGCTAAATTGAAAAACAAATTTGAAACATCAACCCTGTCCAGTTTCTGGCTTCACTGCCAAAGTGACTTCCCAAAAATTTCTACTCGAGCCACAAAGTTTCTTTTGCCTTTCTGCACGTCTTCTTTGTGTGAATGTGGTTTCTCAGCAATGCTTGCCATCAAATCTAAACACAGAAGCCGTTTGGAACTGGAGCCAAATCTTCGTCTCAATCTGACAAAAATTCATGTTAACATTGACGAGCTTGTTGCGCAGAAGCAAGCGCATCCATCTCATTGAATACGAAATGGAAATGATAATTTAATAAATCGCCTTTTTTCTTTCATTAAACAAACATGTCATAAATACATCGTGCGAGTGTTTTTGTAGTTGAGGGTTTTTTCGTAAGCATCTTTAATTTTTATGCTGAAGTGGTACGGTGAGTTTTTGAAATTGTTTTAGTGGTACGTTCATAAAAAAGTTTGGGAAACCCTGCTCTAGATGATATATACTTCTTTTGTTAAACCTTAAAAAATACAAAAAGTTTTGTAGATATCTGAGTAGAAATATGATAGCCAGTAAACTAATGAACATTAGCCCAGCAGGTAACATTTTAATTACAGTTGATATGCTTTCAATATAAAGCAAAACGTTTTGAAATAAAGTGTTCACTAAGTTACTGGCTATCACATGTCTACTCAGATTAGTAAAGAAACCTCATTTTCATGCCCCTAGTATTGCCCTTATGTTTTAATGATTTGGGTCACCTTGTTTTTTCGGTGGCGTTTACACTAATTGCAATTGTGTGATAGATAGGATTCATAAATCCTTGAAAAGCTTGTGCGGCATTTTTTTAAACCAAAGGCCCTTTACTGATACTGTCATAGTTCAAAAGGAGTTGCAAGCGCAGTTTTAGGAATGGAGCAAGATGCCAATAGGATTCTATGGTAACCACGAACGAATACAATTTTAGAAAAAAATGAATTAAAGTCCTGGATGTATGGGAGCGAGGATCGTTCATCAATTGTCGTCTCATTAAGACGACGATAGTCGTCATTAGGACGCGAACCGCTATTGGCTTTCGAAATCTCATGTAAAGAAGAAGAATGCGGTGAATGAGGACAATGAATAAGGCCAGCTTGCTCCATTTGAATAAACTCCACTTTTTACGTGCCTGACTTGTGGCAGATAATCCGCAAGCACCGGCGTGAATTAGTAGGCTTCTATTGACGATTTGCTTTTTTATTTGACTCAGAGTTCAAATGTGGCACCAATATTTCTGGATAAGATTTTAGATAGTCGTCAAAATAGGTGGGCGGAAAAACTTAAGCCAGAAAGAATAACGGGTTGTTGTTCTTGGATGGCAGAAAGCGCTAATCCGTTGTGTAAATCAATAAGGCACCTTACTTATATCAATTGCAATATTACTAGCACTAAAAAAAACTCGCACCAAAAATTGGACTTACGTATGACATCGGTTAAAAGGAAATCTTGTTTGGGAGTGTGGCCGTTCACCAGATGAACGGAAAGTAATTGTTATTCCCACGTAGGAATTTCAGGTCAACTGGCAGCGATACGCTCACAACCTGAAGTTCGGGTCTTTTTGTCAACAACCGAAGCAGGAAAAACGCATGATGTTCGTGCCGGTATCTACAAGAAAAGACATTACAGTCTAATGATCCCACTCTGACAGAGTGTTGCCGGAGTCAATGCCGGACGCCTGTGTCAATGAATCCGGATACCTTGTTTCCCTTAATGTCGAAATTAGTCTTAATATTTGTCGGTAAACCTTTGCAAATTGACGTGCTAGACGGCACGTGCAAACACCAGGGCCAAGCGGTTTGTGGAAGTAGCAGATACCAGGCTCTTCAGCTGTTGAAGTCGAAGACCTGACGTAATTGGTTGCAGTTTTGCTTCATTCAATGACATTTAAAGTTATTAGTCTCAACAACGTAGTCTGCTGGTAAAGTGAAACCCTGAGTATTTGCTAAGCTCAGTAATGCCAAAATAACACGAAACTGAGATGGGAGTTGAGCAAAGAAAAATGGTTGTCGCAAAGTGTCCGAATTGTTATCAAGAGACTCTAGTTTCCTAAGCAGCCCTTATAGCTTTCTATCTCTTAAACCACATATATTAAAAAGGGCACTGTTTTTCTGTACTTGAGATTTGCCAAATGCAAAAATAAGAACTTTTTAAGATTGGCATACTAGTCTTGTGTGGTGGCTAAAAAGTCAGTGATTTTACATCAGTAGCTGTTTGAATGTCTACTGCTGGCTGTTACCACTTCGTCTCATCAAACTTCGTCAAAAAAAAATACAATAGATCTAAAGTGAAGTTAAGGTTCTTTTTATAACGAACCAAATTTTTTCGATCGTCTTTCTGAAATTCTGGCAGCTTGAGGCTGCTTAGCCGCTGTCTCGATTTCCTGATTGCTAACTGGTTGAAGGTGTATAGGCTAATAAAGGTGAGCAACTTTTTTCGCTGGTGGGCCAATGCAGACGCATTGAAAATTGAATTTTATAATTTTTGCTGTTTGCACGCACAAATGAGCGAGTGTATGGTGACAGTGTTCATGCAAATACAAATAAGGTTATGACCCTATTCTTTTTTTGAAGAGCAATTCTCATAATGCAACTTTTTCGCCGAATTTTTCATATTTTGCGAGTGAGAATCTTTTTTTTTTGAACATCTGTCTTTCCGAGATGTAAAAAACAAGTGTGCCATTCAAAACCACCAAGTTTCACTTCAGGGGTTACCGGCCACATTTCAGATCTTTTCCGCGAGCCACAAAATTTCACGTAGCAAGGCACAGGCTGTGGGTTCCTGGCCTAGAGGAAGCTACTACTGCTTTGCTAGCACTTTGACTGCGAGTATATACGCTGACACGTTTTGACATAAAATTGTTTATTTTGCATTTTTTGTGGCTGTCTCACAAAGCTGGTAACAGCCAGTGGTAAATTTAAGGTAAGGCAATTGCCTCGCCCCCCTTTTCAAGACAAGTGCTACAAATTGCTTTTAAGGCCCTTCAAAATAGTGGTAATCTCCACAAAAAAAAGATTCACAGCGATACCTTTTGGGCGGGAACCCTAACAAAAAGGTCTTCTCCTACAAGTTTAGGACCAAAAGCCCTCATTTACGTCAAATTTACCTATTTCATAATCTTAGAAATAGAAGTAATTTTTAAAAGAAAAAAAGCAGAGATCTTTAAGGAGTAATTGGAAAATATGGGCTCCTCATGAAATCTTGTCTCAGGCCCCTATAATTCTTTATCCACCACTGGTAACAGCGTGTTGTGTAACAGGAAGTAAAACAGCCATTATCCAAAATAAGCAATATCCAAATATCCGAAATAAATTCTTTTAAAATTGCAGATGCCGTTTTGTGCACCAACCTTTTCGTAGATAATAAAAGCTTTACTTATATAGCCTTATCAAGGTGCTGCAATACTACTTTGAAGTACCATTTCCGCGTTTTTCTCAAAGGGCTATAATATGACATCAATTAATGCATTTTGTTTCCTCCGCACATAAGATTATTACGAGACACAATTGACTTCGACTATCTTTTCCTTTTTTTCTTGTTTGTCTATTTCTATCAGCCATTCTTTCGGATTGATGTGCAGAGGCATCTACACTTCCCCTTTTATCTTGCCACTTTTCTACTACAATACACCCTTTCCGTTCGGCAATGTATTGCCTTTTTTCAGTTTTGCAGAGAAAACTGTTTTGGGTAAGTGCTTCCTATTTTTTCGCAACATACCACAGAGCAAATTTTTTCGATCCACTGATGTTTCCGCTATAGGCATGCTTGTATAAAGATTGTTACATAAAGAGAATGACCAAGGTCTAATTATTTTTCCATTAGTTTTAGAACTACTGTCTCTGCCTGGCCGAAACCAGAGATAGGATCCATTTGCTGTAAAAAAGTAATACTTTCCACCGACCTCTCCAAAGAACCATTGATTCATCTATGGATACTTCTTTCTCAGGGGAGTAGGCTATAAAGCTTGAAGTCTTTCAAACAGATTGTTGCATTTGAATATACCACCACCATTAATTGGGAAATTATTATTATTAAAATGTCAAACACTTGATCAGCATTACCTCAAACCTATCCCGTGGCGTTGTGGAGTTGCCAATACAGGATCAGTGGACCAGTAATCTTTTATGCATGCCTTTTTTACGAGACCCATTGTAAACACATGACGGAGAAAGAGAAACATCTTCATTTCCGCGACTGTCGTGCAGCCCAACGTCACATTCTGCTTTTTGGACGTAACACTGACTGTGCTAAAACCTTTTTAGTATATCTATTTGTTTCCGTTACGATCATCTACATTATATCTCCAGTAACAAACAACCCAAAAACTTGTACTGGCAATGATTCTATGTTTGGAGCAGCAGAATTGCTTATACTATTTGGCTCAGAAAAATTTATGTCTGGAGGAGGCGTGCGAGTTTATTCAACAGATTTCCAATCCTGTTTGTCGAGGTTAGATGTTTAACCAGTATTACCATCATCTCATCGCTTGCAAGTCCCGACTTGATCCCATTGCTAATAGGTGCTCCGCTAATTTTAATCATTAGCATTACCGGGGAGGTGTAGCTAGCCCTGGCTGAAGCTGATCGCAAATGATCCAAACTATTCGTGTCATTTTCGCATTTTGAGTCACTAAGGTTAAAAGTGTTGTCCCTATTTGAAATCATTATCGTCCTTGAGTTCATGCTCAGATAGATCTAGGAATCCAAAATCATCAACTAAATCTCCCATATCATATCTGTAAGTTTTTTTTCTACTAGCCATGATAGTATTGTCTAAATTCAAAAATAAAAATGTATGAATGGTGAGGTGTAATAAACACTAAGCAGGTTTAAACTTATCCCTAATCACTTTTCCCCTAAATTACTTTCAATCACAAGCATTGTAAACTCATAGCTAGTTTTCTTTTGTAACTATAATTTATGATCGTTTACAAAATACTTTACCACCAAAAAAACAATAATATTTTTTCACGTTGGGTTGCTAAAATAAGCAAAAATTCTCGCAGGTAATTTCTCGCAACGCTGTTTGCCTACTGAAGTTACCATGCATCTGCAAACCAACATAACTTCAAAAAAAGACTTCAAAACGTTGCAAAAACAAGAAAAATTTTCGTCATTTTCCTGGCAAAAGAAGTATCGAGAAGAATATCTCAAACGCTAGAATGACCGAATTTAAACTAACCTGAAAGACGTAATAAAACTTCTACAGCAAACAGAAAGGACAAATTATTTGGTGCTAACTCATCTTTAGAAGGCAAAGTCTTAGGTCAGTCATCGCTTCACCTAAATGACAAAAATTAATTGCGTCGAAATGTTTTTGATTGTTTGCTGCAAAGTAATGTCAAGCAACGTCACAATGCGAAACCGAAATCAAGTAGCAAGGGCTGCTGGGCTACAAAAAATCATAAAAAGTTGCTTTCAATACTTCGTAAAACTCGACAACGAGAAATCTAACAGCCTCTATCATTCGCAAATTATTAAATATCAATGCCTGCAGAAGCTTTTTGCTCTGGATTTACGAAAGTACAAGGTTCGATCTTAACATTTTACAATGAAAATGTTAAGATCATGTTTTATAACCTAGGACAGAATATATAACCCTTCACATTATTTGATCTTAAATTATCCTTGCAACAACGTAGGCTGGTTTTCTTTATGGCTAAAAGCTTGACAATATTGATTAACTCCCTGACAAATAATATATGACTTTATTGACTTTTCGTAGCCCTAACAATATAGGTTCAAAAACATAAACTCAGGCCCCTTTTACATTGTTTTAAGCAAATTACAAAAATTTGTTGACATGAAATTAATTGGACCTACAAACGGGAAATTTATAATAAAAACTTGAATAGAAGAAATATTTTTACGAATACTTATACAACCTAAGGTCGCTGTACGCGGTAGATTATTTGTTTAAGTGTATCTTTGCTTTCATACTTTTTTTTAAGAAAACTTTCATCCGCTTGGATATTTACAGTATATGCTGTGATTGGTTGTTTGAATATCGGATTTTTTCCGCTAAGTAGGGAACAAAAGCTTATGCGACTTTGCGATCAAAAACGTACTCGTACAAACGCATTTTTGTTGACAAGACCAGATGTTCACACAACAAATTATACTACACAACATCATGGAGATATCTTAGGTGATAAAAATTATTATAGGCCTGCATCAGAGCTTGGGGGCAAAAAACGTACCCAACTGCGCAAAAAATTGCAAAAACATATATTGCGGTACGCGACCTTTATGTTGTAGGCTTACACAAAAACGCAAGAACAAATTGGGAAAAAGTCGGATAGCCTAATATACAGTAAATGCACGCACTCCGGTATCTGAAATAATTCTAAGATTTAAGGGAAACAAATTTCATGGTGGCATAACAACCCTTGGAATAAATCACAAACTCTTAGCAGCACAATTTCAATTTTGATAACACTTAATACCGGTTTTCCGTTGAAGTTTGATTCAACGCCCTGGCTTTTTATGTCTACCTAACAATGCTGCCAGGTCTAGGCAGTTACTTTTGATAGCATTGAATTGTAGGTATGTTTATCAAAGCCGAGCGGTAACCAGACAAAAAGTGCTTTGGTTGTGCAAGTCGGTCACCTTATCTCATAACCGGAGCGATGGTGTAGTGGTTAGAGCGTCCGCTTCGCTGTCGGTAGACCTGGGGTTCATTTCCCTTGTCGAGTCATACCAAAAGACTTTAAAAAATGGTATTCACAGCTTCCTTGCTTGGCGCTCAGCACATAAGGGACAGTGTGGAGAACAAGCCGGCAAGCTTGCTTGTTGTGTCCTTGGGCAAGGCACTTAACGGGATGCCTCCGTCTTTATGTGGCAGACAGATGGTGGGGCCAAGCAGTCTACCCGCCGTGGTGGTCCAGTCTGACGAAAGACATGCAAACCGAGCATGAGCTCATACGCGTGAATGAAAAAAAAAAACCTTATCTCATGAATCTATCTGTTCATTGATGGCAGAAACCTTTAACTTTGGTACCCTGCATGTATTTTTCAAATCTACATACCATGCAGCATGCACAAATTAAAAAAAATTTATTGAAGAGTGATTATTTTATTTTTAATTCCAATATTTAACTGCCGAGCTGAATTATTGTATTTGTGATGGCAGTGTTGTGACAAGTATTGAGTTGTTGCAACTATGTAAGTTAATTAAGCTTTGTATTTTACTGTCATGCACGTTTTTTTGAAAAGTAAAAATAAATCTGTTTCTGAATAATTTTTTCGATAAACCTATGAAAGGAAATTGGATCAGAAATTTGGTTTTGAGAGGGAAAAGAAAAATTATATGTGGAAGCACAACTTAGCCACCCCTTAATAGCGGGTACTTCTAAAATATACCGGTACGCGAGGATCGCTTGGTACACTAATGTAGCAACCTCAGCAACTTCAACTACAAGCCACAAGTAGAAAGTGGCCAACAACACCTGGCTTTATCTATTCATCGCCATCTACGTTCAGCAGCTGCCATGACAGAAGACATTAGTCGCCACATGGAGTGCACTGATTTCAACTTGAATTACAGTCGGATGCCTGCCGTTGCGTTACAATAGCGACCCCGCGAAGAAGCTAAATCTCCCCCAATCTAGTTTGAGGGCAGCGTTTTCAGACAAGCAGCACAAGCTATCATTGAGTCGCTGGGCCCTAACGTCAAGACCGCCTTCCAGTTGAAGTTTTGGCGGGAATATCACTTTGGCCGGCATACCTCACTCTCTCAACGTTGGCCCTCAGCAACTTCCTCCCTTCTTACGCACGTCTCCGCTAGCTACGCGTGCTTGAGGAGGGAAGTTGTGTAGCAACCTCAGCAACTTGGGTTTATATATGAAACATCGTCTACATTCAGTAGCTATCATAAGAGACAGAGGTGGGCGCTTCCGCAAATACGCGAATTGCGAACCTAATTTCTTACCGCAAATATTCACCGTGAAAAAACTGAAATTTACCGCAAATTAATAGGCAGTGTTGCCAGTTCCGTGGAAAAACCGCTTGGAAGTAGACGCTCATATTTTCTGGGTTGGAGGTTAACGTCCGGGTGCTGATGACCTTTTTTTTTGGAGGTCAACGTCTGGCCGACGGCAAAATTTGAAAAAAACATCGTCACGAAAACAAAACAAAACAACAATAAACGTTGCGGTCTAAATTTGCGGAAAAGCAATGTGCATTTGCGGTTGCGGAAGTGCAAAAAGTCACCGCAAACCTATCGCAAACTTGCGGATTTTCGGTGCAGAATTGAGTGTAAATTTGCGGTGCACAGCACTGATGATAGAATTGACTAGTCGCCACATGGAGTGCACTCATTTTAACTTGAATTACAGGCGGATGCCTGCCGTTACGCGACACTAGGTTCGCTTGGTACACTAGGCACGCGAGGATCGCTTGATACACTAGGCACGCGAGGATCGCTTGATACACTAGGCACGCGAGGATCGCTTGATACACTAGGCACGCGAGGATCGCTTGGTACACAAGGTTTGCTGGAATTGATTGGTACAATTGGGATGCGAGAATTGCTAGGTTTGCTTAGCAATCACAGAATCTAGTGATCACATAGATGAGCAATAGTTAATTTCGCTAAAAGATGAATAAGTGAGGCTTCGCTACTTGATATGTTGAGGCCTAGAAATGTTAATTGAAATACAGGTCTAGGGCTTAGGCAAGGTGATATCATGTAAATTTGATTTACTCTTGTTGCTTGTTGCTAACCCTAATGTGAATCTAACAAAGTGTACCAAACGATCCACGCGAACCTAGTGCACCAAGCAAACATCGCGTACCAAGTGATCCTCGTGCACCTGTATAGTTTAGAAGTACCAGTTAAGGGATACTACAGAATCGTAAAAGCTGGAGATTATGTTAGCAAATGCAAACATAGGGATTCAGAATGAAGCAATAAAGCGATTTATTTGACCACAGCAAAATACAAAAATGTGGATTTATGGAAATTCAAAAAGTTTTAACTGAATTACAGAGATTTATTTGAACAGCAGATCTGTAGGCTAACTTAGTTAGGCTATTAACTGTAAGCATCTTAGTCTAACTCAATTTAATTATCTTATTTCATCCGATTGGATGGTTATATTTTTAGTCTTTCATTGACTTCCATAAACTTAGATACTTCTATGATTTACCTAGATTTTTGGTTGGTAATTTTTTTCTTTATTTTTCTAATATAGTAATTCCATATTTCAGTATTATGATAACTTATTAAAATATAAATGTCATTGCTCAATGGCTTGAGACATGACAAGTAACTTTTAAAGAAAGTAAATTATATTCTATGATTGGTGGTAATTAGTCATGGATGTAATGTGCAAGTGCAGCCCCAGTATTTCTTGAATGGTAAATAATGGCAATGGCTATTTTGCCAACAGCATCATTTTACCTTAGGAAGCTGTTTTGCGGTCAAACATTTGTGATTGGTCAATTTTGATGACGTATTGGCAAAATGACTTTTGGTTGTTGATTGGTCAATTTCTGTGACATAGGAAACAAAAATTTTACCTCCCTGTACACTTACATTCCCATCCTGAGCTCCCTCTAGTGTACACTAACTTTGTCAAAAGGCCCAGCTTGTGAAGACTTGAACCCATAACCATTGTATTCAAAGGTAGCAGCACTATCTCTACGTCACAGCATCACTACCTGAATGGTAGCAAATGTGCATATTTAAAGGCACATGAATCACGACAGCAAATATCTTTAAAGGGTAAAGTGCTGTTGATGGCAAAATAGCCACCCCCAAAATTAAACAATTTGACTAGTAGCCACCAAGATCTTGGTAACTACATTAAACAATCATTGTTGGTTTTCCCACCAGTCTTTTCTAGTCTTCTGAGCTGGGCTTGTTTTAAATGTTGTAACATGTGTGTTTACATATTATCTTACCAGTATCTGTGCCATTTTTGTTCAATTTTATAAGCATATTCAAATCCCGCTTGGTTAATCTTCTACAGTTTGAAGTCAATTCAATAAAAATTAATGCAGTTAAAAATATTCAACCCAGAGCCACACGTTTAGTGCCTGAAGTTTGGTGTGTGCCACATAAAGAATATTTAGGTACTTTATAATTACCTACTTTATTATATTGTCAAATTCATGCTGATGCAAAGCCTAAGTATGTAGCCTACAAAATTGATAATGTTGATTACCCAGATTTTTTAACCTTCATCAAGACATAACAACAAGATCTTGGTGAGTACATGATTTTAACATTTCTAGACCTTCTTGCCTTTTTGGAAAATACCAGAATTTATTTTTTGTAAGAGGCATCAATTTATAGTACTTGCTTGATAAAAACATTATGTTGATATGTAACTTGGTTGATTTTTTTGGTTATGAACTTTGAGAAATTAGTTTGTTCTTTTATGAAGGATCATATTTACGGTGATATTCAAGTAAGTAACATAAACAGTACTTTCACTGTACCAGGGCACCAACTTCATAAATGTACTGCAAAGTGGGTAATGTGCATTTTAATAGGTCATATATCTTTGTGTTTTTGTGTGTATTACTTTTGTACTGAGTTTTGTTTTTACTGGCTTTATGTAGCCAATTCCTGGCAGCATTTTTTTACTTTTATTTGTGTTATTTGTTGTAGTTCTAACTAGTTTATTACTAATATTATTGTAGTAGGCTATAAATTTTCCTAACAAAATACTTCCATATATAAGTATGAATTTTTCTGTTTCAGTAAGTTCATGTTTCAGTATGAATTCTTATATTTGCATAAATCCGAATTTTCATTTTTAAGGTTTGTCCATTCATTTTGGTGATACAGATCAGAGATTGGCTTGTAAAGAATAATGAAATACACTAGTGCTGCAATGCTATTAGCTGTGTATAAACTATTTTGTGAGATATGTATAGACAGTAACAAAATTGACTGTCAACTACCTGCAAGCAGGCAGCATCGTTGTGCAAAAAAATAGTATTAACATTAAAGTATAAATTAAAACCGCTAAGAGTTTCCACAGTTTTCACTTCAAATTTTTTTAATTTATTTGTTTTATGCTTGAACCTAACCCCATTGTTAGCCACTTGATCTGGCTTGTAGAAAAGTGTCATACAGTCTGCAAGTCAGCCAATACCCATGTCCCGTTTAGTAGGGGTGATAATAGCAGAATAGTTTTGTGGTTTTTATCTTGCAGCTTTATTTTTCAGAGCAATTGAATTAACCCTGTATAGATTTTTCACAAAGATGGTAGACTCTAAAGTCAAGTTATTAGTAGTTATTGTTGATGTAACTGACCCCATGAAAATAAAAATGTTGCGCCCAGACAACAACCTTTTTAAGCCCAGTACAAATACAGTTCTGCATAGTCACAAAAATTTCAAGAAATCAAGGCAGCAAGACCTACCAACTGCGAAAATCCACCAAAGTCATTTGCCCAAAACAAGCAAAGCCAATTATTTTTCTATACAAACTTGTCCTTTGTGTTTTAAAGATTTCAGTTCACCAAGTCTATTTGTGAAACATGCCGTTAAATTTCATTTATATTTTGACAGTGGATTTTTTTGTTGCCCGTATTGTATTTATTCATCTAGGCACAAGCCATCGATGTTATCTCATATTCAAATTCATACATTAGATAAACCGTTTACTTGCGAGCTTTGCAGCAAAACATTTAAGCAAAAAATTGGTCTTCTACAACATATAAAAAGTCATTCAAAAGCAAAACGTTTTTCGTGCTCAAAGTGCCAGAGCAGATTTAAAACTGCTTGTAGTCTATCTTCACATAAAGAAAAAACTCATGATCAGCTGAAACCATTTGTTTGTATGGTGTGCAAAATGCAGTTCGGTTATGCAACAAATTTACGAATTCACTTGCGCACTCATACTGGCGAACGGCCTTTTAAGTGCGATGTTTGTTTGAAATCTTTTATTCAGCAAGGCCATTTGTCAGCACATAAACGACTTCATTCTGGAGAAAAAACGTTTAAATGCCAGTATTGTGAGGCTTTATTTACTCATCTTGGAAACCTTCATCAACATGAAATAACACAGCATACGAAGAGCTACAAACATCGCTGTGATCAATGCTCTAAAGGATTTATAGGCCCAGGTGAATTGAAACGACATTTTTTGTCCGCACATGCATTGACAAACGATGCAAGTTTAGTTCTTGCTCCTTCCCATTAAAGATGACGCTATTGAGACATCTTCATGCCCAGAAATAAGAAGTGAGAGGTTGCGTACTTTATCTTGTAGATTTGTGTTTTTCAGCCAATGTTAATTCATTACTATCTTAATGGTTTTCGTATTACTATCGGCTCCCTTTATGAGCTGTTATCATATCATGGTAAAACAAACTCTAGATTATATACCAATGTATATGATATTCGTGTTCCTTGCAAACTTGTTAGGATAATGCCCAATGAAATAAGCTATTTGCCTACCAAGTGCCTACAATTTGCAAATCTGCGCAACGTACGGTAAGTCACAGAATGCGTGTAAATCATAAAATGGCATCATAAACTCAAACGGCTGAGAACCACTAGCTTTGAATTAGTGTTGGTTGTTGGTAGTTCTTTTAATACATTTACGTATATCAGTGTTGAATTTATCAAAAACGCAGTTAAGTTTTTGTACGTTTTTTGTTTGCCTTCCATGAAGAGTGTATTACGTTTTACGTTGTAATTCTACGTATGTTTGTTAACAGAACTGTTTCTCAAATATCTTGATAGCACAAAACTGTGGCAGAGGTTATAGTTATTTTTGCCAGAAGCTTTTTGTGATGCACTCCTTGGTGACTATCATAGCAATTTGATGTGGAACCCATCTAGTAGTATCTAGCTATACATGTCTAGTTAAGTTTTTACGAAAATCATGATTAGATATCTGCTGTTTAAACGCTCATTGTTGTTTTATAGTAAAATGTTATTTTTTAGTATAATGTAATTATCTATAGTGAACCGTTCGGTATATGTTCCTATGTGCAATATACTTACAGTCTTTTGTTTCCTGTGGAATGCGCTTCATGTCTAACTACGAAATATATATCTTTACAGCCCAACTAAAGAACATTAAGCTCGTAGTCGTTAAATTGTTGTTTTTAATTGTACTCAAACTTTGTTATTCTTTGGTGCTTCTACATAATAAAAGACCGGCATAGTTTCTTATCTTGTTTAAATCACATTTCTTTTGATCGTCTTAATCGTAAAATCCTTTGATCGCCATTTTTCCATACCTGCTAACTTTACCTTTTTCCTTTCATCGATGATTCGTTGTACTTGTCATATCTGCTATCCTTATGTTTCTTCGGTCAACATGTTGTGTTTACCCCTCTTTCTCGAAATGGAGGTATGACTTGAAGCGGCAATACAGATTCACGCCGCATGCCTTGGGCAGAAATCGGCAATCTGCGGCTCTTTTGTTCTTTAACTGTAACTCCTGCGGATTGAGAAAATATTTAGTCGAATAATCCTACCAAAAAAGATGAACCAGTAGGCCATGAATGAACTCAAAAAATAAACTAGTTTTTTCTTAGTTTTTGGAGGAAAATAGCTGTTTTGAAAAAATTGATCTTCATAAAAAAAAAAGTCTTGTGCTCTGTTTCTGAACGCCACTAGCCGATTGGAAAAAGTTGATTTCACGTAAAAGTTTTACGTAATGCTAGACATAAAGAAGTTGATTCGCCCAAAAAATCTTTTGCGGCCCTCATTCTTTTATTCGTGGAAATCAGACCCAAATATGTTTTTGATTGTCAAAGGTTTCCAACCCCAGGGCTCGGGGAAAAGCGACAAGCGGTTTTGAACCGGTCATGAGTACCAAATGCCGACTAATAGACTCACCACCAACGAGGCAGATTGTCATTGGTTGGCGCCATAAAGTTTCCTCTTATGATGTGCTGAGCGTGTGGTTTCACTAGTTTATCCAGGTGAAGTATGGTTCAAATGACATAATTGTGATTATCGAACATTACCACAATTCTCGAAAAGATGTTTAGTCGACTACCAGGTGTAATGAAAGAAAAAAGCGGTATTCATATTCCTGCGTAAACTCTTCCAGATAATAGCTTTCAATATGAATTTTATTTATCAACCTAAGTGAATAATGTTCTTCGTTGTTGGATTTGTGCAATATAGTGATAACTTTTGCAGTTTCAATGTTATAAATAAATATCGAGTGTGCAGTGATAGATATACATTGAATCAGCACGTCTAAGCCTGCAAAACGCGGGAAAAATGACGTAAAATCGACTTTTTTTTCTTGCAGTTTACATTTAGTGTGTGTACAAAATACAGATAGTTGTTCTGTTACAGTAGACGCCGCTTAATACGACCACCTTGGGACCAGACCATTTTGGTCATAAAAGCCGAAGCCGCCATAACAGCTGCTGAATCGATGCCGTAAGCCACAAGAAGTCCAATACCGTCAAATTCATCGTTTACCCGAAGTAACAGTGTGACGTTGGCAGTAAAACAAAGTACAGCACTTAAACACCACGAGTGACGGTAAAATTTAGTGCAGTGTGTAACAATATGTTGAAAAGGCGAAGTTATAAGTGCGTGGCGGGAAAAAATACTGTACTGTAACAAGAAAGATGGAGAAAATGTTGGTCATATTATCCGAAATTTGGTCATTTTAAATGGAGAAATTCCGGACCGTAACAAATTGGTCATAATAAGCGGCTGGTCATATTATCCGTGGTCATAATAAGCGGCGCCTACTGTATTAAGTTTCAGTGGTACGCTTTTAGCCAAGAAGTTTAACGCTCATCCATCGAATAAACGACAATTTTGATAAACTGTAAAGTATCAAAATTGTACTAACAAATATCTATTTGAATAAGACTGCTTTAAAAACAATTGATAACGTCTCATCAGCCAAAATTGATTTTGTTATTAAATAGTATGCAAGGGATTTTAATATTTGTATTGATAATTTTGGTAACCTACGTTTTAGGTTACATTTACTCTAGTTCTCGTATTTGTTTTTCATGGTGGGTGGTGGCTCTTTCAGTTTTGCTTCTACCGTTATCCACTGGTTTATTACATAAAATGTAGTCAAAAATCTTGGTGGTACAGAATTTTAATGTAGCTTTGAGAAAAACTGTCTTAGCCATAAGCTTTTTGTGACGCTCATCAATGGCGGTATCGCGCCAAAAAAGAGTTGAAGTGAGAAAGTGTTTTATGTGAATAATTTGGACGTTTGGCGATCAAGACAAGCCGGTGACAGCGCTAGTATTGTAAAACGCCCCGAAGAAAGAGATTTCGGAATAGCGAAATGCCAGACGCAACTACAGACCCCTCAGCAAGAAGCCAAATGGTAACGCCGCGATTATCGAAAGAGTATGTGAGAGTGTAAACAAGCTCTTTCTATCTGCATAATACCAGGCGCTGAGTCTTGATAAAAGCAGCCTCTAAGAGAATAAGGTGGAAAGAACTGCGTGCTGTGGCGAGGATTGAAAATCGCTTGTCATAGTGTAATGCACATTGCTCATTTTCTAAAAGATGCTGACCAATGTCACAGTCCGGTTTGGTGTCGTTTCGTTTGCACGATCTGTGTGGACTAGTCAATTGTGGTCTTGACTATTGCGGAACGTTGCTTGATGCGATTCTTTAGTCGTTGAGATGATAGCCTCACGTACCGACTATCGCAGTGGCACTTGTATTCATATGTGACAAAACTTTTCGGAATAGTAGGTAGAATATCCTTGCGGGCTACAGGCAGCATGCGCTTTGACGTAGAGACCAAGCGGGTGCTGACGGAACCATAGCAGTTTTTCACAGTGGTTTTGACTTCTTTTTCCAATTTTCTGGAGGGCTTACCTATCCAAGGGACCCTCAAGTACACAGGGCACTTTTCAGCGTCGAATCGCTTTAGGGTGGAGAACAGAGCAATTTTCTTGGCGATCTGAGCGTTGATGACGTTTTTGGGATAGCTATTGTCCAGTGATACTTTCTTGATCCGTTCTATTTCTTCATTGAGTCTACGCTTGGTGCAAATCATTAGGGCTCGATGCACCAATGGAGATATTAGACTTATTTTAAGTTTGAGAGGATTAAAGGACTTCCAATGTAAATACTGCCCGGTGAAAATGTGTTTCTTATATACACTGGTTTCAAAGTCAATATCTGCTCTTTCGACATAAACATTAAGAAACGGTAGGCATTTTCCTTTCTGTTTTTTTAAAGGTGAATTTGAGAGATGGATAAAGGCAGTTGAGTTTGGTCAAACATTCGTCTGCTTCAGCTTGGTGATCGAAGAGTGCAAACGTGTCGCCAACATATCTGAAGTATAATGGAGGCTTTTTTGATTGAGAAAATAACTTTTCTTAATAATATCCAACAAAGATATTTGTCAAAGCCGGACCAAGTGGTGATCCCATAGCTACTCCGTCGGTTTGCTTGTACATAGTGTTATTGAAGCTAAAGTCAACTGAAGATGTAGCGATCTTCACCAATTCAAAAAACACGTCTGTTGGAATGACTGATTGTGAATCGGACTTATCATAAAAGGCTTCTGAACAGATTTTGATGGTTTTATCAAGGGGAACGTTGGTGAACAAGCTGGATACATCAAAGGAGCACACGAAGACATTGCGTTCGATGTCAAGATTTTGCATCGTCTTAGCAAAGATAAACGAATCTGATATGCAATGTGACGAAAACCGTTTCAACACAGATTGCAATAGGCCAGCTAACCACCTGCCAAGTTTATGATGGGATAAACCTGTCATAGACAGCATAGAGCTAAGTAGATTGCCTTCCTTGTGTGTTTTCGGCGGACCTTTTAGCGCGATATCGCCACTGATGAGAGCGTCACGATAAGCTTCTGGCTAAAACAGCTTTTTTTCAAAGCAATAAAATGTAGTAAAATTTAGACATGTGACTTACCAATCCAGTATGAAGTTGGAAATTGTTTATGCTCTCATTCTTATCGTCGGGCGGTAGGTTATTTCTCTTTCAAGCTGCTAGTGAATTTCGTTCAAAGTGAGGTAAGCGGATAGAATTGTGTCTTTCAGGGTAACTAGGTGCTTGCAGCTGACTCGATGACTTTGCGGTCTTAGTTGCAGTCCCCATTCCACTTTCGGTTTATTAGAAAAAATTTGGGAAAATCAATTAGGCGTGAGATTTTCCACGTTCTTGGTGTTTTCGTTGACTCTGTTTTCCAAATCAGGATCTGCTGATAATATCTCTTCTGGTATATTTTTCTGATTTTTAATCAAATCTTCCATTTCGCAATAAAGTACTTGATGCGTATGACGAACTTTATTCAACCTCAGAGATTCTGACTTTTTCTTAGTGTCTGCTCAACAACGCTGTCTCATAACTAAGTGCTCGCGATAATAAAGAAATTTAAAACAAAAAAACTAGGTTTTTCGTTTCAAGAGCACCGACGAATTAAAAAATTAAGCATACGGTGCGGTACTCCATAAAGACATTACGAAATTTCCACAGTTTCATTGCAGATTTAATACACAATAAAAACAACAATCCCAATTATCAACAACACTTAGATATTCATGCAATAATTTCAACTTTACATTGCTTCACTGTTATCTTTGCGCGAGTTGATCAAAACTGGGGCAAAAATTTTAAGTTTTGAAGAACAACAAACAAAGGCATTCATCTGTTTCAAAAGGAACGATTGATCAGCGCAATAGACCTATTAGATTTCAACTTTACAAAAGACTCTAATGTAACTTAAACCAAACACAAAGGTGCATAAAGGAGGGTAAACAAGTGATAATATGTGATGTGAATGTAGGCTAACTATTTTTGGTACGATGATGGCTTGTTGATTTACTGTGACTTTTTTAAGGTTACTTTTTTTATTTGCTGAATTGCGGACCAGAATGTGATACGGACAAACGATGATATCAAGCAAACTGCTTATCCTTGCCCAGTGGTTGTCAAACTGGGCCGTAGTTTTTATTTTACAAAGGCTTTGCATGTACCCCCAAATCTGTTGATGAGCCCAAAAAAATGGGGTCGAAATTCGACTTTGTAAAGTTGATTACCAAAGAAAGTCTTCTATCAGATAGAGAGTTCAATAATATTGTTTTTTACCAGGAGTTACCGAAATTTTTGTTTAACAAAAGAATGTGCCACAAAAATAGACGTCAACTTATGTGATAAAGTCACGGTAAGCATTAAAAAAAGTTAGTTTTGGCGAACAAAACCCTCAACGTGTTTTGCCGAGTCATGCGTCGCGTTGAAAATATGAAGGAGAGGACGACAGTAAAAAACTTTTCAATATTTGACTGAACAACTTATACTCAGAGCGGTATTAAAGTGTTGATCGCGATAAAGCGCTTTCGTGGAGTCTGAGAACATGAATTGCGCATTGGTGTTGGAAGTAAATCAAGGAACTAGGCTACCATCCAACATTTAATGATTATTTTTTAGGAAACTACTCACCGAACAAATCTATTGAGCAGCAGCATTACATTTTCAGAAAAGTCTATGATAAAAAGAGTTTCTCAAGAATAATTCTTCCTTCATAGTATTGTACTTGTTTTACACTTCTTGCCAGTGTGTGCAGTGACTTGTACTGCTTCAGCTAAATTTCTGCTTGGTTGAAGGGATTTCAAGTCAAAGCCATTATTTGATACCACACCTCCAACATTCCTTGTAGTGATTGTCATGTGTGACAAAATGACACTGCCATGTTGATAAAGATCTGAAGAAAAACAATATTTCGTAGGAGTGTTCAAAACAAAAATATTTTGTTTCGAGGCAAAATTTCTTTGTGGCGTTTTGTTTCGCTTCAAATTAACTTCCTTAGTGAAGAATTTTGTTTCGTTATGCTCTCGAAGCTAAACCGTGAAAGATTAAACTGATCCCGTGTGACGTACATTCTTTACACACGGGCCGCATTGAACACACCGAGCAGCCATTTGCCATCGTCAATTGAATTTTCGAAGGAAAACGATGACACAGATGAGTGATGATGCAAAGTTTTGAAGCAAAATTTCGTTTCTTTTCAAACTGTTTTTTTGAAGTAAAATTTCGTTTCGTTTCGCCCCAGTGAAATTCGTTTGAAACACCTCTAGTCAAAGGAGTTCTGAACGTAGATTCGCTATTAATTTTCTTGAAATACCCACAATTAATTGCATTACAACAAAAGTGTCATTTATAGGCCTGCACTGCCGTAATTTAGTGACTTGTTAGGCTTACTTAAAAATCAATTGATACAATTTTAACTTAAATTTGCGCAAAAGGATTAGTCTCACCATTAAGACAGTCATTTGTAAAATGAACAAAAAGAGGAAAGATGAGCCACCATCTCAGAAGAGCGTAATTTTACAATTGAAGTTGACCGATGCGAAACAAAATCTCGCAAATACAACGACAGCTCTTTGGATTTTGGATTACTTTTATCTTGCAAAACGGGAAAGCAAAACCTCAGAATGCTGTCTGATGCGTCGCAAGTCTTTAACGTTTTGTTCAAATGCATCGAGTCGAAAAAATTTTGAGAATCACTGCTGTATAGCATGAATGCATTTGGCCGCTCTTTTTGACCTTTTTCTCTTAACTGGATGTCTCTTTTTAAAAGGAATTCCAAACTGTAATTACATATTCTCAATGGGGCCGAACTTAAAATCATGTGTTGTTTCAAATAAACATTTTTGCATAATTGATAATGCACTGCTTAAACACAGCCAGAGTAGACTCATTCTGATACAACAGTCGACCTACCATCCATTTAAGTGGAAGCTACATCCCACAGTGACTTACTGTATTTGTGTGTTAAGAAACCTCGAAAAGAATTAAAATACCTTACTTATCTCAAGTTTATATCCAGCAAAAACATCTAAACTACTGAGATTTTAGCGTCAATCAAGATTAAACAATTTTTTGATTTGTACTTTCATATCAAGGGAGAATTTACGAGTTTCTAAGTTTTCAACGTTGATCTAGAGCTGTGATTCTCATAGTGGGTTCCCCGGAGTCCTTAGGTTTTACCAAGCAAAGTCAGGGGTTCAGGAAAGCTACATTTATAAGGAATTCCGCAGTGAATTCTAAACATAGTTGCCAATCTTTCCAAATCTTTTGACATCCAAGATAGGATGTCGAAAGACCGTCGATCTCCAAAAAAAAAAGAAAAGTCTTCATGACATTAACTTTGTCAAATAAAAAATTTCTTTTATTGCAATAAGTATCACTTTAAATAAGGGTTTCGTCATATTACCAATATCATAAAAGGGTTCCATTGCAAAAAAAGTTTAAGAACCACTGATCTAGAGCGAAAACGTATAAATTTAAGAATGAGTTTTTAAGTTTTTGATCTTTCGACGTAGATTTGAATCAAGGTGTTTGCTTGTAGAGATTGTCTTTGATTTCATTAAGAATTTAAATTTACTCGGCGATATGATCGTTTGTAGAAATGAAAAACGACCTCCCCCTCAACAAAAATTTCCAACTTTGCTCACATAACAATTGGATGCGCAAACACAGTCCAGACTAGTAAATTGATTGCTCAGACAATTCTTTGTCAAAAATAAAGGAATTACGCCAGACCACGTTCTTGTAAAATAAGAAGTGTTATGCTGATGGCAGCAAGTGATCATAAGCCTTTGAAGCTAAATTGTTGAACTTTATTTTAAGAAAAAAACATGTTTTTAAGGTAATTAATTAATATCTACAACCTCTGAAAAGCAACCCCTGTTCTCATTGGTTTACCATATCTTCAAAATATAAAGAAACTATCAGCCTACTTCGTTTCGGCAAGCAGTGAGCACACCTATGATGCTTCCATGTTTCAATGTTTTTCCGAAGAGCATTCCGGACTTCGTTGTTGGTGAAACAATAAATCAAACAAACCAAAAATCCCTTCAAACAAATTGTGAAAAGATAAACATCTGATCAACAAAACTAATGGTAATTTTAAATAAATAAAATAATGCAACCTCAAGTGAAGTAAGCAGCATCCTTATTTTAGCAGTGATATGTTTCTTTAGACTTTCACTTGCCCTTCCCTATTTTTTTGCATCAAACTGGGATTCATTCGCAAAAACTGGCAAGAACATCGGAATTTATCTCTAAAACTGGAGCAATTTCACTTAATCACGGACATATGGTACCGTAAGCCTAGCTTCAAAAATATTGAGATAAACCCCTGATTTCCCTTCATTGCATCATCGAAGCGTAGGAATTATTTTTTGTTTTGGCTATTTTCTCACCAAATCGGTAAAAATACACTGTAGGCTTTAAGATAACCTGTTTTTCGAAGGAAACTTTGTGGATTGATTTTGCTTTGGCGCAATTCTGTAGTCTACTGGTACTTTAGTGCCATATTTTTTGTTGTGATCAGGTACATGGTACGGGTGTAAAAACAAACAAGCCTTGCTACATAATTGTGCTTATGAAAATAGAGCAACCTAAAAATAGAGTTGTTGTTGCAGTTGCTACTCGATCCCTTCCTCGGAGCGGGAGAATGGTTGATGACCAAGGAGCCCCAGAAGCCGGGCAATTCCCTAAGGCAGAGGTTCCCAACCTATATAGATTTCTGACGCACCAATGTAATCTGTAAAATTAAGCGACGCACTCCATAAGTTGACCTCAAAAAAAAGTTCTAAAAAAGGTAATCAAGTCAAAAATAGGGACATGAAAGCCCTCTACATAAGTTGACCTACAAAACACAGAAGTCATCCAGTCAATGAAGACAAAAGCTTTCAACGCAGGTCGATTTCCAAAAAAAGTCATCAAGGATGTAAACTTGTAACTCCCTTACTTTTTCCAAACGACGCACCAGTGCGTCGCGACGCCCCACTTGAAAACCTCTTGCCTAAGGTCTGGACCACAGGTCGTAAACAGACGGTGTCGCCAAAGAGCAAGAGCCGTAAAGAATCAGTAGCAGGACCAGAATGAGGTGAGCAGTACACTTAGTCGGATGACCAGAGGCGTCGCACAAAGATTTCTTCATTTAGCAATTAATAGTTGTTAATGTGTACGTATAATTGCAACACATGTCAGCAATAATCAAGTGTTCAGTCCTCATAATAGCCACGTTGTTGTTTTTTGGAAACGCACTTGACGCAATAATGGCAATTTTTTTGTTTGATTGTACTACTTAAAAGAGAAATTCATTTTGCCCGAAGTATTGGCTACTTGGAAGCGGTTGTGACCTCAAAGATACTTACAGCTAATCAATGAAGAGGTTTTCCGTAACTAGAGGATAAAAATATACAACTTATCTAACTTAATTATTATTTTTGATTATATACTTGAAATGAGTGAAGAATAGCGTTGATGTATAGGAATGCCACGTGTCCCATCGTTCCTTCATTAGGACTGATAAAAAAAACAAGGTAGGTTCCACCCAGAAGGAGAAACAGGAAAAGAGCAGCTTTTATGGCTTTGCGATAGCATGCGACTTCGGCGCAATTTTGCGACTTCAATTTCATCACCAATATGCGAATAATATTCGACAAAATGATGAGGTTGACCTAAAGAATGGAAAGCGATAATTAACATGCAAAGCTGAGATTGCCAATTCAATATAAATAAATAGGATAGCTCTGTTTCTATTAGCATGAGCATATGACAAGATCTGTATTATCAAAACACCAACGTATTTAAGGGGGCTTTGTGCCATGTCCGCATTTGACTTTGCCAAAAAAACCAAAAATCAGCTAATTTCGCGTTTGTGAGTAATCTTAAAAACAAACGTTTTTAAAAAAGAACATATTAGAAGCCGAATACATTTTTAAAGTGATGTATCAGCTGATACAAAAATAAGTGTCAAACATGTGACAGGCTTACGGTTGCAAAAGATGCAACCTACACTTAGTAGAAATGTACAAGCTATTGGCAAATTCAAACAGCCACAGGCGGACAACACTAAAATACGGATATTTCGATTTACCGAAATGCAAAAATTTATATTGAAATATGGAATTACAAAGTTACGGAGATACGGTCATTTATACTAAACCAGGAAACTACGGAAAAACAAAACTTCATCCCAAAAAAGAAACTTATAAGGTAAGGAAATACAGAAAAACTATCAGCTAAAGATGTACGGAAATTGGAGAAGTGCGGAAATTTAAAGAAGCAGATAAAATTAAAAATGTAACCATTCAGTAAGTAATATTAGATAACTGAATTAATTTGAACTTTGCATTTCTGTAACTTCCATATTTTTGCAGGTGATGCTTTTCCCATTGTCGTAAGTATACGTATCCGTAATCTCGTGTTTCAGAGTAGCCCCACAGGATGCAAAACAAGTAGACTCATAAATCGGATTTCCACAAACCAAAGCTATTTAATTGTGATGTAAGTGATAGGACGGATCAAATTTGGACATCTCTTTCGCTCCCAACCAATCAAAATGACCGGCCAGTCTGCTCAAAGCAAATTGCAAAGAGCGTTTAGTTGAATACGAGATTGTTTCACTTTGGTAATTACGTTAGCGATAACGTTAGCAATAACGTCAGCAATAACGATAGCGATGAGTTATTGCTACCTTGTATAGCACATTGTGAGTGAAAATGGCGACATTATTGCAAATGTGTCGGATAAGTAGTGTTACGGTTATATGACTTTGCAAAGAACAAGAGGTTAAATTTCTTTAACAGAAAAGAGAAAACAACTTACGAACAAAATAACAAGAATTGGAATATCATAAATCAAAGACCCTGCCAGTTTGTCTTGTTCCGTTATCCAGCAAAACTTCTCATCTGCAGCAACGTGCCAAATTATCCACGCTGAAGTGATTATTGCAGGACCACCTAAAGGAAAATTTTGTAAGATTAAAAAAGCGAAAACCAAGTTGCTCTGCGAAATGTAAGGATGTCATGTGTAGATCAATGAGGAGAGCCGAAAGCCTAAGCCTATTTTAAATACTTTTTTGGTTTCGAACAAAACTAAACGCATTCAAAAAGTTGAACTTACACCAACCAATCGCAATGTAATATCGTAGTTTGATTTTGTTGTGGCTGTATGCCAGCGCTACCATCATGTGAAGATAAATCGCTTCTGCCAGCATCCAAAAGAAGTTTGAGGCGTGGCTATATTGATACAGCGACCCCAAGACTATGCAAAAAGCCTGAATATTAAAAAAAATTAGTAATTTTTGTTTCTCCAGTTTTGGGTTTGCTTATTTAGCAAAGAGTCCAGAGAAATTTAGGGTTTGAAACATGGAGGACTTGGGATATTACGGCATACAGACATCTGCACACGTTTGAAAAAGTCGAAGTCATAATTTGATAAAAAAAAAACATATTCCGTAAAAAAGTCTTTTATATGCATTTGAGCTAGTGACGTCGTTAGGAGTTAGAGCAGTCAGCTCCAAATTGGCCGGTGACGCGTTTTTAAAAACACCTGAGTTTTTATTTTCTGGCAAATCTTTCTACGAAATAGATATAATTTTGGTTGAAAATCGTTTTTGACAAAACACTCCTCAAGCGAAAGAAAGCTTTTATTGCGTGACACTCTTCGATTTTGAGGCGATACTTTTGGCGCTTACTTCGATTTCACGTCACCTACCTTAGTGACCAAACCCAGGCTCCACCTCGGGCTCGGTCACACAATGTGCTCGAGGGCAAGTAATTTAAATAGAATAAGGTGTGACTGGATTTAATAATAAGATGAAATCCTTAATTAGTTAATTTCAGGCTTGAGGAAGAGGCACATAGTGGACACTTTACTGCGGGTATACTGCTTCTGAAAGAGCATGCTCTTCGATTGTGATCCCAATCCTTGATTTAAACAAAAGCTAATATTTTATTGCTTCTTAAAAACAAAAGACCCTACTTTGAGTTATCTGGCTCCTGGGCCAGGCTGAATTTCCATTGCACTGAAATTTCTGAATTTTTTTGGACTCAATAGTTATAGTAAACCGCAAATTAAGGGCACGAAAAAAAGAATGTAAAGGTCAAACCATTATTTAGAGGCCCCAGCCCTTGAACAAATAAATGAATTAAGATATTTTCTACTTTGTTTTCATTCCTTGCATTGAAGTCTATTCCAAATTTTATCCAAATCCAGAAAATATTTTTCAATATCAACGAAGCTGTAAGGTTCCAATGAATTATGATTCGCCAACAACGAATACTTCTGTAAAGTGGAAGGTGGTTATGAAGAACGAAGAGTCTCAGCAGCTTGCTCTTGCTTGGCTTAGCACAGGCAGACGGTTTATGGTAAAAATACTGGCAGGCAAGAAGTTGAGAGCTCAAGCCCTACATTCTCTGTTACTATAACGACATCGCCTCCTTTCAAAAATTACTGACCTTAAACTCCAGAACAAAATAAAAGCGATGAGCAAAGCCAACAATGAAATTCCTCTTCCAGCCGTAGATAGGCGAACGATTATGCTCAGGAAGTTGTTGCAAGGTTCAAACTGCATTGTAGTAATATATTTAGTGATGTTTCTACTAAATCAGGCTTGAAGAAGATACTAAATCATGGCAAGCGATGAACTAACGAGTGTTTGTCATATGTTGATGGACCCCGAAAGTTGTCACCTTGAAATTTTCAAAATAAAACTTTCAGCAGTCACCGCAAAAGTGAGTGAAAGATCTTTTTTGATTCAAGCCGGGTCACCCTCTTAAATATTGTTACCTTCCTTTCTTTTAAATGTTGATATCACTGTTTGCGAGATGTTTTGAAACGCTACTGTTGGAAAAAATACGACAAGAAATTGAATTTCCTTCAGTTTTCGTCTTGAGTTTTAGAATCTGAACTAATTTCGACTTGACCAAAAGTACTGACGATGCACATGTGGAAGATTTGCTACATCGACAGCATACAGCTGAGGAGCAAAAATGCAAACCATCCTGTTAATGAGTGATCTCATTACAATCATCTCTTGGACACACTATGCATATGCGCTTCTTGATGATAAAGTTTGAGAACAGCTTTTAAAAGCTGCTGCCGTACTTATTCATCAGTAAAAATGCTGGAAAACCACGTGCGAGAAAAACAAATAAAAAGACGCTCTCTATCGATCGTAACCACTTGGAGCTAGCAATATAGTTTTAAAAGGGATTTTATTTCTCAGAAACTCCTCGAAAGTCACTATGAAAAGACAGTAATAATGTTCTTACGCTGAAATTTAAATTAACAACAATTAAACCAGGAGTTCTTAAACTGTGGAGCGTGCCCTTTAGGAGGCGCATGAGGTTTGTAAGTAAGTAGGGGCACCACAGTGCAATGGCTCCCCCTTTGGCCTCAGTGGCACAAAATATTGTCGAAATCAGAGCTTTGAAGAAGTTAATCTACGAAAAATAAAAAACTTCATGTTGTTTCGGAAACTGAGAGCATAAAATGACCGCTATGAAAAAATTGATCTCAAGAAAAGATATTTACGTACTGAGGGGGAGCACAGGTTTTTGTTCGCAATGTGGTTGGGAGCGCCTCTCAAAAAGTTTATGAACCCCTAGATAAAGCAACAACAATGACAAGGCGGCCTGACGTGCAAGCATGCTGAATGCACTTGTGGATGATGTGATCGTATTGTAAGTAGTCAACAGCAGCAAAATCGGAAGAAATAAACAATAATCGCTTTAGAAATGCTATATGACCAAAAAAAAAACATTGAAATTTTTTTGAAGAGAACGACAAGCTTTTTTGGCAGTTTGGCGTTTTTATTCTTTCTTACGCTAAGCTTTGTTGGTTGGTTGGTTTACCCCTCTTCTTCCTTGGGATGGAGGTAAAGGCGCGAACAGCAACCAAGCTTCAGGCCATCAACCTAATTGAATTGGGCTAGGGGAAATGTGGCAGTTCATTTCGAACCAGTCGTGAATGCCAAATGCCGACTGGCAGCCCCACCACCAACAAGGTGGAATGCCATTGGTGGGTACCCAAAAGTCGCCTCTTACAACATGCTGGGTGAGCAGCTTCACTATTCAAACCCAGTGAAGCACGGGTGCTAAGCTTTGTCACTGGTTTTAACACTCCACAAGAGGGTTGAAAGTATGCCGTTCGGGTACACACTGCCGGTAAACAATTTAGGCAAGTACCGGACGAAGGAGGCTGCTAATAATTTTTTGTATTAAGATTTGGAGATCTAGTCAAATAACTGAGCCAACACTTGCTTTTGAAGATCAAGTGTAACTATTTTCTATTTTGAAAACAAAGCAAAAAAGACTGGGCCATGACCTCGCTTTAAAACAAAAACTGAGCGAACACTTTATTGTGTAGTAACGTACCAGTAAAACACGTAATCTACTTTTCATAGCCTTTCAAAGAAGATGAAAGCAAGTCGGCCATTCGCGTCTGTGGGTTCGCACGGAGTGGTTTTCGCGACCAGGTCTCAAACTTCTTACCGATATGTAGAGCCGATTCAATACAAGGTTTCGCTGCTTAATGCCGAGTGTAAACAGAGCGACGTCTTCATAGCACTCGGGATCAAGCAGCAAAACCTCGCCTCAAAACCGGCTCTAAATATTGGGAAGAAGCGTGATACCAGATTGCGAAATCGCTATTTGTGAGCGCAGCCTAACGTCATCAACACCACACCACAGATCAGGCAAATGGGAAAGAACAAATAGGCGGGGTGCAATGCGTCGCTGCCGCGCAAGATAAGAACTACAACATCGAGAAAAATGGCTTGCTAGCGACACCGAAAGACAATAACATCACACTTACTGAACCTCTTCCGTAAATTGAAAAATTTTTGAAGAAATTTTTTGTGCTTTCGCAAGCCAGGCCCTAAAAATAATTACTAATTATAACAAGCACTAGCTGAATATTACAATCTCAATATCAAATAACAGTCATTTTTTGGAGGAAGACTTTGTGTCAATAAAGAAAACAATTTTTCGTAACAAGATATTCACGTTCCAGGAAAGTGCATTTCTTTACAAAATAAATAGAAATCGAATTAAGACTTTTTCTTTTCATGGGATTTTTTCAAAAAAATTTTTGCATCGGAAAGAGAGATCTTTATTGGATCAACGGAATATATCCGCATCCTTTCAAAATCTGCCGTGGATTTGTATTCTAAAATCGGGCTTTAGTAAAAGGTACGACAACGACATTTCAAAACTGCCTAGATCAAATAACCATACGCAAACATAAATAAATAATGCATTGCTAAAATATTTCTTGATTGCACTAAGCTAGATAACGCATGATTTAAATGAATTATTAACATGGAACACAAGCCCTAAAGCTGTTTATTGTTTGGTCATCCTTTCAGCTGCAACGGAGGATCACTGTTTGTGATTTTGCCAAAGAACGAGCGCAAAATACTGTGTTGTTTTCAGCACAATTATACAAATAAATAATGCAAGCAAAAAAGACATAAACTTAGAAAAATATTTGATGAAGAAGGACCTTTCTAATTTTTACGAAAAAGAGTAACAAAAAATTCCTAAAAGCAGCAAACCTGTAAATGAAAAAAAAGAAGAGAGGAGATACTCCCTGACATTTTTTTGCTATCCTAGTATGGTCCCTCACATTTTTTACTATTTCAAGCACTTTTATATATTACTGTACAAATATTTCAAGTGCAGTTTTCAGTTACTTCTTACCGCCTAAATAAAATTTTTTACATTGTGATGCTGATTGGAAGAAAAATTTCTGCGCAGTTGGCTATTTCAATCTTCCAATACGTAGAACTCTCAAAATCTCACAAATATGTCTTAGCATTTGATGCTGTTTACCTTAAGTAAGGGCTGGCACAAATAAAGAGGTTTCGCCCAAGTTCCGTTGCTCAAGCAATCACGAAATATTTTATCTGCAACAAAATGGAAAGCAATAAGCAAAAGTGATTTGTTTTGAAGGTATAAATCATCTTTGACGTGTAAATATTTTTGATGAATCATATAACTGGTTAAACGGCCCCCGACTCTTGAGTTCCAGGATATTTAAAATTGTAGAAGCGCGCAGTATTGTATAAGCTAGTTTATACTGAACACAAAGCCTTAAGTCCGGTTTGATTTGGGTCAGAAGAATGGGACGACGACTTTCTTTTGCCAACAAAATTATCGTTGAGGTGCTGTCTGCAGCACCGAGTCTGTTTGTGGGAAACCGTGCGGAGGAACTTACCAATCAGTGGTCAGTTATTTTATGGTCATTGAAAAGTTTTAAAACTATTTGCGAAGGAACTTGTGTTCTAAACCTCTTCGAAGTTTGCAGCTTTGCTCGAGCGCTTCATTTCCGCTATAACCATTACAGCAAAGCAAAAGAAAAGCAGTGTAAAGTGCCTTTAACATAGGCATATCAAGAGCTTGTTAGGCAGCTAACTTGCAATTTCTTGACTGAGAAACCAGCGGCTTATCGAGACGAGCCAACGTCAGCTAAGTTATCGTTTTTTTTAAGGCAAGAACGAAACAGAGGTTTGTTTTTTTACAAAAATATGCTATTGCAAAAAAGCTTGAATTAAGTTATAAATTTCAAGCATAATGTGAAAAAGAGTGCGAATGCGATAGCAGCCATTGTTTATAAACCTTCCAATAATATGCTAAAACAACATAAATTATACATATGACCTCTCAACACCGTGGATAACTTACACCTAAGATCGACAAAAATAAGAAAATGCATAAAAAAGATGATCGTAGGATATCCGAAATTTACAAAAAAAGAAGACTAAAATCAGTGGCGTACGCAGGGGGACTCCTATGCGCGCTTCCTCCCTCAAAAAATTTTCAACATGGGTTTCAAACATTATTTTTGTTACATTAATCATCGTCATCTCCCAATTTAGCACTTATTGTATTGATTTCCAAAAAAAGGTTTTCACGGCCACCGTTCTGTGAACTTTGTAGAAAACCATTCTCGCGCCTCCCTTAATAAACTTCTGCGTACGCCCCTGACTAAAACCTGACTCAATATCGGATTCTACTTTCGTAACCTTAAGCGTGAACGGAAATATTTTTGTTTGTTTTTATTCTTTTGGAAACAGGTTTACCACCAGTCATAAAAATTTGAAAAAAAAAGCGAACATAGACGACAACAACTTGCGCTTGCACAGAGTGAAAGAGAGTATAGTTTCGTAAGTTACTTACCCGAAGTATTGTAAGGGATGTTGTTAATCATTTCCGGACAACTCATCTCGAATGTGTGGTTGACTGGAGTTTCTGGAAAGCATGTCATGAGGGGATCAACAGTGGCCATACATCGTGGTTCTATAAAATGCAACAACAATTGTTTAGACTAGTGCAACACTGATTGTTTCAGCGTTAAATTAGACTATAGGCTTTGCCAGAAGCCAATTCATTAATAGAACTTAAATATATTCGAGAGCTAAAAAACAATTACCGTTCAAAAACACCAAACATTAAAAAATAATTCATTTCATGTTGATATTCTTGATGTAAAAATTTAGCGAAGTTCTTGGAAAAAATAGAGTAACTAAGCATTCAAATTTTCGTTAATGAAGAAGAAAGAAGGCATGTAAGTGTTTTCTGTCCCATTTTTTGTTACAAAATTCTTGAATAAGTAAAATAGCACAAGAAACCCCAAGGACCATGACTACTTTAGGGTTTGAAATGAAATCACATTGAAATATGTTTAAAAAAATGTTTGCAAAAACATTTCCTTATGCCCTCTTCAGTAGTGAATATACTACTGAGAATTTCCTACCAATAGCCTGTTCGTTGTTTATCTTGGAAACCCAAGGGAATTCATAGGCCAGAAGAGTGCAAACTGTGGGCGGCGGCCCAAATGTAGTCAGCAAGTTGAAAATATGAGATTCGCGAAAAGTGTAAGTTGACGTGGCCTACGTCCACAAATTAAGAAATATTAAAGGTCTACAGTTTAAAAACTCCGCTTTTTCAGGTTGATCTCAAAACATACGATAAAAAACTAGTCTTCAGTTTAAAAACTCAATCGTTTTGTGGTTGATTCAAAATAATCCTCACTATAAAAACTGTCCCTCATCAAACAAACTTTACCCTTTTGAATTAGATTTAAAAAAGATAGAAAATTGGTCTTTAATTTAAAAACTCCATCCTATTGAAATTGATCGCAAAGTCCGAGTCTGGCCCGCGTTATAATCCAATTGCGTGAAATTGGTCCGCCTGCAAAAAAGTTTGCTCGCCTCCACTTAAGGCGAATATCGGCAATCTGAGTAAAATTCATGCTCAAGAAGCGCACTGGGAGGGGTGCGTTGGAACCGGCCTATTGGTAAAATATCTTTCTAAGTTTTGTGACAAGAGAAAATCGTTTACCGTTTGGAGATTGAAGTTTGCACAGTGCCATGAGTCGGCAGACATTTTCGGTGTCGTTTTTCCAAACTGCTGTGAAGAATTCTTTGAAGTCACTCACATTACTATGATATTTTCTGCACAGAACAAATCTACTGTAAGCAAACAAATGCATTTTTGGCCAAAATCAGAACCACTGTCATAGTAACAGTTTGGGACGGTTGATTATTTCTGTCACAAGCGTCTGCCGAGCTGTTTTTTTCTTACAAACCCTTCAGTTTACACGAGCATTTTGCCTAAAAGTTGCTAATTTTTGTTTTGGAAAGCAAGCGATTGCTTGAAATGAAGGGGGTAAAAGTGGTCCAGCAGAGCCGAGCTGCTTCCAATTATTTGTTGATATCGAACTTATTTTGCCTTAGTAGCGCGTTTGGAGTGAGTTGGTGCGCTACTTATATTTTATCGCAAACATGACCATGCGTGTAATGTCCACGATACCAGATTCCTTATTATCTTAGAACGAGGCGTCAATTCACAACAAAGCAATATTTTGAAAAAGGCTTGATCCAATGAAAGCAAGTTTTTCCTAAAAAGAAAAATCCAAATCCCTGGAAAAATAGGATCCTACTGATTTAGAAGAATTTAGAAGAATTACTCTTCATCTCCCTAGTTGCTGTAAGCCCTCGCAAAGGTAAAAGAAAAAATTATGCTCATAAATGATCACCATCATCATACGGTACCATACAGCAGTCTATTATATCATGTCAATAAGCCGCGACCGGTTTCGACCTTATTGGGTCTCATCAGGCGGGTGTAAAAAACACTCAATAATAAACATGCTGAAAAAAATAAATTTTCCATTGGATGCAAGAAAGATGCAATACAAAACAATATGACACAGCAATACCTATATCATGGGGTTCTCATTTAAGGACTCACACACATAACATGGACCACAAGTCACATTGTAAGTAAACCTCTCTAATAGGCTTTTACAACAAAAAGGCTGAAGATTTTTCTTTGATCATATTGATGCCAAAATATAAACTTTTAACTAAATATAGGGTTTTATTACGAGTACATCTAATTGTTCAGTAGAGGAGAGTTTTCATGAATCACAAAAAAATGTTTCAATACCCAGGATTGGAAAAGTTTTTGCTTTTGATTCCAATTAGCCAAACCCCAACTTTTGCCTTCCAACAAACTTTGACTTGATCTTTAATATAGTGAGCTTTTTAACTACAATGCAACTCACATTCTCGCGTTATTGCAAAACAACTCCATTTTTTTATTCAGTTTATACAGATGGTCATTTTTCTGCGGATTTTCTGTACCTAGAAATACAAGAGGCCGAGTTTAGAGCTAATTTGGCGGAAAAGACCAATAATAACGTTGAAATAGCAATCCGGGACAGAAAAATTTTACTGACTTATGAAAAGGAAGCATTTTTGCTTTGTGCTGCAACAGCACATTTCCATCACAAGCCTCCAACCAAGCAGGAAAAGTTTTTGCAAAAGGCCTTTCTCGAAGTTGGTGTTGATGAGTGGGACAGGGACGGGAATAGAGTTTTTGAATGGAAGTAGAAGTCTAAACTTTTCTGTAATGGCATGTTTTGCGGACCTCGTGTTTGGTTAACCGTAAAAAAATTTCATCAATTGTTTCATGCTTCTTTAAAAAAATGTTCCATTTTGCATCAATAGTTAAACTTACTCATCTTGTCAGGTGATAAAACAATCTTAGGTGATTGGCAGGCAACGCTAGTATTGATGTAAATGATCTAAATAAACAAAGCATAAACCATAGCAACAATCCAATTGGTGAATCACAGAGTCGCTCAAAAAGTTAAACGTTCTCTATAAGCTGCAACAATTCACACTGAAGTGAAACATTTTTATGAAATTTATAAAATTCACTGCGAAGTGTAGAAATAAATAAAAATAGTGTGCTAAAATTATTACTAATTTCATGGGTATAAAACCAGCCTAGACGAGTGGAACCATTACATTTTAAATAACGATTGTCTTTACAACTCCGCCAAGGTTTCGGGGAATCATCAGGACCAGAATCAAGTTTTGCAGATAATTCCGTGATTACTAAAACATCTGCCAAAGGTAGGAGGGTCTACCTAAATAAAGGATGTGATGTCAAGAGATGGTAATTTTTCCTTTGCCCTTTTGGTTACGTCCAGAGATAATTTCGTCTCACTATTGTCTGCAGCGATTAGCAATTATCGTAAAGTGTTGTGGACATTTTAAATAATTCTGAAAGTTTAAGCACAAAATAACGAAGCGAATCGATACTTTTACATTAGGAAGACGGTGGATGTTGCGCTAAAAATATTTTTTCAATATTCATGCCCTTGTTTCCACTACTCAAAATTTTTCAATTGCTCGCGTAGTCAGAAATAACATTAAGGCGAGGTTGGACCTCTTCTGGTCATAAAAACGAGATTATAATTTAATGCTGTAGAAACTCAAAAATTTGGGGAGGGCAATCTCTCTTTATACTCTTTTTTAATAGATCTTACCTGATAAAGGATTAGCAGAAGCAGAAATTTTAAAGAAAAATCCATGTTTTCATTAAGCTTCATACAGCACAAATTGAAGCTAAGCTAATGTTACTTACTGCCAGTCAAGCAACTGTAACCATTTCTAAAAGACAAATAAACCATAAACCGTTCAATTTAACTTAACATCTGTTTTCACTGGATTGCAGTGGTTCGCAAAACTTGACTCTATTAAGCGCCATTCAACTCAAGCTGCAATGTACGCTTGTAGAGTTTGCATATGGAAGCCAGCACATACCTAAGTTTTGTTTGGAATGAGTACAGGACGACGCCGTGGTGTCATGGTTGGAGCGTCCGGTTCGCCGTCGGCAGACATGGGTTCGATTCCCTCTTTGAAACATTGCGAAGACTTGAAAAATCGTATTCACAGTTTCCCTACAAGGCGCTCGGCACAAAAGCAAGCAGAAGAGGCCGGCAAGTTCGCTTGTTGTGTCTTTGAATAATGCACTTAACGGGATAGTTCATGTCTCTGTGACACCCAAGTGGCCGGGCCACGCAGTAATACACCAGGGCCCCAGCACGAGGGGGCCCAGCATTGCTACAGTTATTGAAAAATATTTTCGTTAAAGCTCAAGTAAACTCATTATTATTATTAAATGTCACACTTCATCAATAATTTTAATTTATACTTAACTATCTAATTGATATAAAGTATTTCTTAATATATTTAAAGTTTCGATTGTGACGTATTCATTATAATTGTGACCTAGTCATGACGCAATCGTTTCGCTACCCCCACCCAAGTCTGTTTAGTAAAATAATTTCAAGCTATAATGATCATATAGCATCATATTTATCCGCTTTATTTTACCATATAATTGTTAATAAGTTTTGCTTTATGGAGTGTCACACGTAATATCACGTCATTGTTTCCACATAATTCTACAGTTTTTCACCACAGTCCGGTAACTTAACAGTATCACATGTTATATAACTTGTTTACCAGCTTTTTAACTAGGTGCTTTGTGACGTAGCAGTAACTGTGTGGCTGGCTTGTATCGTCGTAAAATGATTAATTAAGAAAATATAGTATCTTCTCGAAGTTGCAAATTTTTCTGGTAAATTTTGCCCGCTTCATACAAATAGGGAAATTCGTAATTTGTGCTGTGAAAGCCAGCGTTTTGTTATGTTACTATTTTGCCTGTGTGGCAGGAGTTGGAGTTTTAAGGGTTAATGAGATGTAACGCTTTGGTTTGTGAGAATAGTGATTATTCTATTCAAATCAGCTGCGTAGATTTAGTTTAACCATCTGGATACCAGAGGTCATTTTATTAATCAGTGATCAGATTTTCGATTTCTGTTAATAAACTTCTTTCGCTGAGAGAAGTTGTGAGTTGAGTGATTGAAAAGTCAGGTTTGGGCTTTTTGTTTGAATCCTTTTTGCTAAACATACCGTAGTCCTTACGCTCGCCGCAGTACTATTTTGTGGGCCGGAAAAACAATAACAAAGAGAGTCTGTTAGAGTAAACTGTACTAACCGTTGTCGAAATTTTATTGAACTTTTTAGATTTTGAGTAACAACATTGCAAAACTCCAGTTGACTGCAATTTAATATAAAAAAATTTATCAAAGCGGCGCACAAAAGGGACAAGCAAAGAGGAGAAAAATAACTGAAGCAGCCAGAAACTCTCGGCGATTGAGTTTGTGGCTAACTCGACCATAAAAATTCAGAGCGGATGAGCAAGACGTCAGCATTCGTGAGACAGAAAATTCCGATATAACTAAAGATAGATCAGATGCAAGCAAAAATGAGGACTTTCCCACCATTATTGTAAACTCAGAGATCAAGAAAGCAATTATTGCAGCAGGTCCCAAACAACCGCAAGGACTTTTCCCTAAAGATCCGTTCCAAAGCGGTCGTTCATTTTCAACAAATTATTACCACTTTGCACCACAATCAAGTTTTAAAGCTACGCAGATATTGGTTATGTTATTCATCAAGCATGGACCTTGTTTACTGCCAGCCCTGCTGGTTATTTTCTCATAAAAATGTCTCTCCAGGGACTTTTTACGTACTTCAAAACGCTTGGGGTGCAACAGGTTTGAATGACTGGAGGCATTTATTGCAGCGAATTCGCAGCCATGAAAGCTCCACTATCATGCGGAGGCGTGTGTCATATATGAGCAATGGAGAAACAGGAGGACAACAGAAGAAGCGTTGCACGAGTCTTTGCTGGAAAAAAACAAACTTTTGGCAAAAAGTTTTGGAAAGACTAATGAATGTTACATTGATGTTAGCAAAGTGCAACTTAGCTTTTCGCAGACCCAGTGAAGAACTTTTGAAGGATAACAAGGGCAATTTTCTCTCTATCGTTCAGCTTCTTGCCAAATACGACACTATTTTGGACAAACCTTTACAACTGCCTAAAAGTTTTTCAGAATATTTAAGTTCTTTGATACAAAATGAACTAATATCAGCACTAGCTGAAGAAGTTCTCCGTGATATAAAAAGTGAACAACAAAGCGCTTCTTGTTTTACCATTACTCTTGATACTACTCAAGATGTCAGCAAAAAAGACCAGTTAAATGAAGTACTTTGTTACGTCAAAATCGATTACCACGATGATGGAACGCCAAAGTTGTTGAAGCGTTTACCTCATTTATTGAAATTGAGAATTCATCTGCTATTGGATTGGACAAACTGATAACGAATTTCATTCAGCAGAAGGGGCTTGACATAAAAAACTGCCGTGGACAAGGATGTGATGGCGCTGCAGTGATGAGCGGGAAGTACTCCGGCTTGCATAGGAAGATCCGAGATGTGGCTCCACACGCTTACTACGTGCACTGTGCTTCGCACAATTTAAATTTGGTGTTTGAAGATGCCATGGAAGCCGTGACTGAGACCCGTCAATTTTACGACACCATTGAGTCGGTATATAATTTTTTGGGTCAGAGTATAAAAGCTTTAGAATGTGAAAGATCGTTCTTGCTCAAATCCTACATCAAAAGCGTTAAATCCATCTCGGTGGTCCAGTCGATATGATGCTGTCTATGCTTTGAACGAAAGATTTTGTGACGTTCTGAAATGCTTGGCTCACATAATACTTACCAGCACGAAGCCAAAAGAAAGAGATGAAGCAATGGCAATAAAGAAACAGATAGAAAACTTTAGGTCTTTGTATGCATGCTTGTTGTGCAATGCAAGGTTTTGTAGATCGTCGACATTCCTTCAAAAGCCATGCTGTGTAAAGCAATTGACTTAATTTCTGCCTAAATTCTGCAAACTGCTGCTGAAGTTATTGTACAACTCAGGAGTTTTGACGCAGTACTAAACGAAGCTTCCACTATTGCTTCTACACGGGTTTTGCCAAGACAGTTTTTTAAACAAAAGGGAAAGGAAAACAAAAGCCTACTTCGATGAAATATCCGAAGGAATAAAGTAAAGCGATCCTAAGAAGCGATCTTGAGTCACTGTAGCCTATTTCTTCCGATGGTGGACATACTTTCTTGCCAACTAATTAGTCGCTTTGAAGGAATAAAATCAGTGGTGACATCATATCAAGTTTTGGAACCAAGTTTTCTATCAAATGCTTCTCATCTTGATCTTGAGGTCGAAGCAAGAAAACTTTCCAACAAATTTTCTGATAACGTCTCTCCGTTTGTTTCCTAGCCAAATGCTATCCGTCAAAACGTTGCTTAACCAAAAGATTGCCCATTTAAAATGTGGTCAAGAAATGGCTTCTTTTTTGATTGTTGAAAGTGCGTCACTTGCCACAATTTATCCTGACGTTTGTACGGCATGCATGATGTATATGACAGTACCTGTAACAGCTGCTACAACAGAGAGGTCTTTTTCTAAACTCAAACTGATCAACAACTTTCTTCGAAGCTCGTCCCAAGAGAGACTTAGCAGTTTGGTTCTGCTATCGATAGAAAATGAACGAGATAAAAATTTAGATTTTAGAAAAGTTATCCAAGTTCGCTAGTGCAAAAGCAAGACGGAAAAATTTCAAGTTTCCAACCACCCGCAAGTAAATTACGGTAGCCCACTTAATTGGTGCCAACACTTTGTGTTTTATTAGCTTGTGTCTTTTGTAGTGATGTCAGTGTACTGTACATTAATTGTTTTTGGGTTAAACAATTTATCCGCATTGCACAGCACATCTCCATTTTGCTGAAACATCGCTAATAGTGCTCACATAGCGCCTTGCCTCAATAGGTTGCACATAATTTTTTTGTCATATTATAAAACGATTTTAGTTTGCGTCGTTTATTTGATTAAACTTTTATCAAACGATCAAAATATTGTTTTTGCAGCCTGCCCCCCAACGAAATCCTTGCTATGCCGTTATTTCGATTTGAATACACTTCAATCACAAAAATTATGTTGAGCCGTGCAACCTAAGTGAAATTTTATTCCAATTAAAGCGTTTCATTTGCAGGCACAGTAAACTTAGCTTTAGCGCCTTGTATCTATTCAGCTCAATGCTTTTTTGTCTCATTATTTTCACTGAAAAAACTTTCTGTAACGCGGAGTCGTCAACGATTCCTGTGTTAAGAAAAGTAGCTCAATTAAATATTAAGTACAGAAAAAAATGAGGGTCCCATAATAGATGTTTGCACCGGGGCCCTACCTGACGAAGTTACGACCCTGGCACGAGCTAGTAGGCAAGAAGAAGAACTTCAAAAGAATCGAACTCCAGTGAGTCAAATCTGCCTTTAAGAAGTTAAACGTCTATTGCTCCAGGAGAGAAAATGCTTTTCTCTGTTGCCTAGATTGTTCATAGGCCTACACAAGTTGGCTGTTACATCGTCTCCAGCTGAACTATAAGTCGTTTTGTTTGCCAAACCTCTGGAGAATTGTTTGAATTCCTTGCTTTAAATTTAACTTTGATAAACGGGAAGTCGGATTATCTTCGGCATTTGTGAGCTGCTCAAAGTTACTGCCTTTCTTACGGGCAGACAAGGGGGAGAGATTCGCCAGTTTCCTCTCTTTCAAATCAATGGGGTATTCCCTCAGTTGTCCCTGCTTTAATGAATGACACTGCAGCGGACCCGTGGTCTTGAAAATAGCGAAGCCCATTGCATGGTTGATATGGGCAAAGTTATCTTTTTGAAACTGGGAGTAATAATGCTTCAGTTTGTCATCGTGGGTCACGCAGTGAATTGAGACCACCAACCCATTCTCTTTAAAATAATGCTTGAAAATTAGCAATTTGAGCAAAAGAAGAACTTTATTTGTATTAAATGACAAGTTAAACCGCTTAAAAGCTTATTATTTTACCTGAAATCAAACGATAAATATGATAGAAAATAAAACTATTTGGCTTAAGCCTTTTAATATATGATTACCATTATAAATATTTTACAATGTTTTGAAATATTTCATATTGCTTTCATGAACTTTTATGTCATTATTTATCACACAGAACCTATTTCTAAGCTCTTTATATGTTTCCTATAAAATATTAAAGACATCGTTCTCGTTGTTTGCTGACCTTTTACGTAAAAATAAAAGCCAATTATAAAAACTTTTTGAGCGATAATTTAGGAAACAAATTCAAGATTCTTGCTTTTCGCAGACCACGTACCGTACACTAAACGTTGTTGCCCAATAAGCTACTTTACAACTGCTTTGCTGGCTTTCGAATGAGCCGATGAAACCAGTAACAGCCAGCTCAAGGTTCGCGAAAACTTTTGGCTTACATTCTCAGAGTGTCTTCAGACGTTTGATCTGAAAACTAAGGAGACTAAAACGCGAACTATCACGAAAAGATTTACAGATTGCTTCATGATATTAGTGAGCTGCTAAAAAACCAAACCATCAAGAAAATTTTTTAAATTAACTCTATTTTGTTTTTTTAAAGCCTTCAATAAAGAGAGCAAAGAATATTAAAAAAGGAACCGAGCAAGGCGACTCATATTTTTCAGCAGTAGGTTGTCACGGCAACTGCTGACGCTTTTTCAAAAAGTTTTCTTCTGAAGTTTCCTATTCGACGGATACATTAAAGTACATGTGAATGTATGTTTGGTGTGCTTACGGTTGCTAGTAGGCTTACTAGACTTGTTACATATAGATGACGCAGGAAACAGTTTCGTAGTCAAGTTCAACGCATCTAACCCACGAAATCGGATTCCAAAAATTTTGGAGGGCCCTAGCTCCGCCTTTGTACCATGTAGTGTTTTTCAAAGAAGGGCCTAAAAGAAAAATTTGAAGTAATGTCTGGTGCGAATAATGCATCACTGATGTTTGTCGCGTAAATAGATCTTTGGTTCTATCTCAACTTTAATTTTTTTCTTAAAATTGAGGCGACTTATAGTTTTGCTCGAAAAATCAATTCTGATTGCAAGGTGAAGATTAGCCTTCTACTAAATACTGAACCACGATGCTTTAAACCACGCACTTCTCGATCAAGAGCAGATCAGATATTTTCACAAAATACTTCGAGACTTTAAATTCTTTCACTGGTCGATCACACAAACCAATGTGCTCTAATATATCAATTAGAAAGCAATCATAAAAACTATATGAATCAATTAGCCGCTTGATTCTTGCCACGCTAATAATCCACAACAATTTTCACTATAAACCACCACAGAATAACACACTATCCGTCTCTCTACGCTCTTTCGCACTAATTTGCTCTCTTTTCAGTCTCTGCACTTTCTCTCTCTTTCTCTCTCTTTGTCTCTCTGTCTCTCTACGCGTGTAAAAATCTCGTCTTGTTAAATCTGTGAATGGGAGGCAATCTAGAAAATTCAAGAACAACATCACGTGACAAAAAAAGCGCCGCTAATAAATTACGTCATATCGGCAATCGAAAACTTTCGAGAAGGCAAAGTGTGTCCTAGATCAGTCTTGAACGTAAACACATGACCTACCATTACGAGGTCATAAAGAAGGCATGTACGATACAAATCTTAATTCGATAGAAAAAAGGTTTTTGCAAAAACAACCAGGATATAAAACCAAGTTTAGATTCGAGACAATTCTAGATTCACAAATAAAATAATTACAGCAGTAAGAAAGCAAAAATTACAGAGACTATACATATATTAACTATTCTAACGAAGCAAATTTACTTATTTGTGACAATCGTAAAGACCAGTAGATGCATGTTTGACAATTTGAATAAACGAAAAATGAACTGATAAATGTTTTTTAAGCTTAAGTAACTATACAAGATACAACCATTGAAATCTAAATAACACCATAATTAGTTATTTCTTTTTTTTGTCTGTTGTCTTAAAACAAAACATGAGGTCTGAACTCAGCACTCAAAATAGATAAAAATTACTTAATCAATGGAAAAAAAGGCACAGTTTCTGCAAATATTGTTGCCATGTTCGTATTACTGACGCTCTATATTTCGTAGTCTGTCGTTAGCCCATGCTAATCGTTCAATTACACTTGATGTATCAGACAAGCGTCTCTGCACTGTATTACTGCACGTGTGCCTAATTTGGTCATCACAGATTGTACCTCAAGCGATGCGGCTGCAACTGCCGTAAAATGACTCCACTGCTTCTATTGTCAAGATGAAGCTTAGCCAGAATGACCGTTTGCTAGGTTAAGTTTTGAGTTGAACTAACACCTAATTAGAGGGCTATACATGAGAAAGATTTAACTTTCTTATAAACATTCGTTTTCTGAATTGTTGGACTTCACCTTGTGACAAAACTACTTGGATGCAAAATAGTTTTGAAACTACTACCGTATGCAAAGCACACTAAGATACGTGAGAGAAAGAGAGGCGTCGCGAACTACAAAGAGAGAGCGAAGAGCGAAGAGAGGCGTCAATTCGTCGCGAACTACAAAGATCATCTGTCTCCGGTTTGGAGACTGCCCAAAGGTCTCGAACCAGCAAATTCGGTTTAGTTTCATGCCCCTCTCGCATTAAACTATAAACTGAAATTTAAGGACAGAAGGGGCCAATCAATAAGCTCGATGCTCAATTATACGCGGCTTTATTCATGCACGTACACTCATGCTTTATTTCCTAGACTATTGTCAGATTGGTTTGCCACAATGAGTATACTGCTTGGCCACACCATAATTGCAACGTTAAGGTGGAAAAATCTCGCTAAAATGCTTTTCACTCAGACACAACGAGCAACTAGGCAACTTTTTCCACACAATTTTTTTTGCGCTAAACAGGAAAACTATAAATGGCATTTTCTAAGAGTCTTTTGCTACAACCTCTTCAAGGTTTGAACCGGCGCGATGGCGTAGTGGTTAGAGCGTCCGCTTCGCAGTTGGCAGACCTGGAATTCATTTTCCCATGTCGGTCCATACCAAAGGACTATATAAAGGTATTTACAGCTTCTTTGATTGGCGCTTTGCCCAAAAGGGATAGTGTGGAGAACAAGCTGGCAATCTTGCTTGTTATGTGTTTGGGCAAAACGCTTAACGGGATGCCTCAATCTTCATTCGACAGATAGATGGTGGGACCAAGCAGTCTACTCGTCGGGGTGGCCCGGTCTAACTGAAAACCAGATAAAGCGCTAATGAAAAGCTCGCAATCGGAGAAGCTTTTCCAGACATGAAAGATCTTGCCTATACGAAGAAGAAGATGGTTTGATCTTGAAACTCACTGTATTGGAGGCAGACGCTTTGAAAATTTAATGACTACGGTATTCAAGCAGTTGTATGGATGTTGAAATAACCGAATAAGCTTAACAAGCTGAGCAGACATGAAGGGTTTGCAGCTATGCAGAAATAATGTCACACTTCAAACAACATTGCTACAGTTTCACGGAGATTGGGAAATCAAAACAGGAAATTAAATGGCAGTGCAACAAGAAACATTGTGAGGAAGTGTCCAGAGGGAAATCTGAGTGGGCCAATCCATCTACCAGAAGATTGTAAGAAGAGTAAGTGTTGGGGTCATCTTGATTTGTTGAAATGTTTGAGGGGGAGTTTTTGCGAAAAATATTAGGTAGGGTTTGGAGCGCACGCTCCATTTGAACTGCTCAAAGACACCACTGTAAATATCAAAATATTTACATGTACATCTCATAAACAACTGCAACTCAGTTATGCAGGACGTTTCTGCCTATGTCAACGTAGAAACTTGGGCAAAATATTCTTACAGTGGCACATTGGTTCTCAATCTTTTGCTGTCAGCGAATCATCTTAAATTTTTTACTCCCGGTGCGCACCACCGAAACCAAACCAATGGAAGAGCACTGAAGCTGCTCTTCAACTATACGCCGAAGAGCTTCCTGCCAAGAAAATTGAGTAAACAGTTGCTTTTGGAAAAACGTTATATAAATGTATTTCATTTCAATTTACTGCAACCATTGCGACATTGTGTCTTTTGAACAGGCACTTTACCGCAATTTTTCCTGCTCGGCTGCGGGCTCATCGTAGGAATGAACTGTGCTAGTAGTACAAGTAACTCCGAAGCAAGTCTAAACTTAAAATGTACTGTGCGCAACAACAAAGCGTTTACCGTGATCGAAGGATAAAAATAAACGACATACTAAGTTTTGCAAGTGTTTCATTCACTACTGTCGCTTTGCAAAACTTAAATTTTAACAATTCTTCTATGGGGTGTTGATGTCAAGTCGAAATCTTTTGACTTGGTTATGTTATTTCCGTTTCAATTAAAATGATTTAAAAATAATTGAGTATGGTTACTAGCATTGGCTAGCTTATGGACGAAAAAATCGATTTCTTTACGTAAGTATCAATAAAATATACCTGTTATAGCTTTGCAAATTTTGTAGAGATCAGAGTCTCTACAAAATTTGCAGAGACCATCCCTTTCTTCTTCTTACAAAAGTTTTTGTTATATGCTTGCGCAACACCGGTGGTGTAGTGGTTAGAGCGTCCGCTTCGCAGTGGGTAGACTAGGGGTTCATTCTCCTTGTTGAGTCATACCAAAAGACTTTAAAAAATGGTATCCACAGCTTCCCTGCTTGGCGCTCGGCATTTATGGGAGGTTGTAGAGAACAAGCCGGCAAGTTCGCTTGTTGTGTCCTTGGGCAAGGCACTTAACGGGACGCCTCCGTCTTTATGTGGAAGACAGATGGCCCAGACACCTCAAAAATGGCAACTCCCAAGCGAGTGCGGACGTCCCGTCCAAAACATAGCGATACAATTCGCTTTCTCGTGAATGGAGGATAAATACGAACAAATACAAAAAAAAAATACACCTAATATTTAATTCGGTTTAAAACAATTGCCGCAAATTTAAACTATAAGTTACAACCAGGGATGTGGAAGCGGAACCTGGAAGCGGCAGCGGTGGAAGCGGTCCTTTTTCTGTGGAAGCGCAAGCGAAAGCGCGAAAATTCTACCGCTTCCGCTTCCAAGTAGATTATTTGACTTGAAGAGTAACTTGGTGAAAAAGTTTTGTCCATTTCCCAATGTGGATTAAACGGTGAAGTTGCACAATAAGTCTAAACAAACGTGCGATATCAGTAGCGCGAGCAAATAAGAAAAAGTATAACTAGCATCACATTTCATATCGATTACGGGTAAGAAAATGGCAGTTTGGACAATGAAACGTAGCTAATAAAATGATGATTTGATTAAACCTAACTAACCTTGATTGGGGGGTTGAAAATGATGAAAAAGAAATTACTCACGACGGAAACAACTTGATCACTCCACATCAGTGCTCTTCAACTGGGGTTTCGCAAAACATGCAGTTGTGTTCCGTAAGTTTTAAGGGTTCCGTGAAGGTTCTTCGTTTATTACTAGTATTTATTTCTTATTTCAGTATATTGATTTCTTATATGTGGTGGTGTTCCGCGTATATAAATAGTTAGTAATGAAACCTTGTGATAACAAGTTGCAGATTGTGACGTAATTCTGTTTACAACTTTAGGAATGTTTGAATTTTCTAACTCCCTGTATTACGTAATAGTGCGTCTGTAATTTCAGTTTTGCTGTTGTTGTTGTTATCCGACCCCTTCCAAGAGATAGGCTGATGGCGGAAGACCATGGATCCCCATAAGCCGGGCAACTCTCCAGGGCCTGGACCAATGGTTGTAGAGAGACAGAAAATTGCCAAAGAGCGAGCGACGCAAAGAATCCGTAGCTGGACAGTGCAGAATGAGATGAGAGATGTCCTGGGACGAGTGTCCGCAAGCGCTGCAAAAACAATTTTCGATTCTACCAATTCTAGAGAGATAGGAGCTTAACAGAAGACTGTGTCCGTTGCGGCGAAGACGAGAGAAAACACAGCGAGCATGAAGTAGAAGCACAAGCACAAATCGAGAGAACCTGTGTGTCAAAGAATTTTAATGAGACAGTATGCCTCTAGTCCGAGAAAAGAGAAGAGTGGATACGAGACATAAGAGGAAAGAGATTACAAGGGATTGCTGAGGGAGCAAGTAGCGCTCCCCGTCTAACCAGCTAATCAGCAGCGTCGTTGCCCGGGAGGAACGAGTATCCGGGGACCCATTGTAGCCTGATAGAGCAGCAGGAGAGAGAAAGCAGTTCCTGCCAGAGATCAAGGTAAAAGAAAAATAGAGGGGAGGACAGAGCGGCGAGGACAGAGCAAGAATCAGACAGGAAGAGAAGAGAAGTGGCAGACTTGTTGGTGCTGCCGAGACCAGCAAAGTGCTTGTAGAATGGCGAAGGCTTTAGCGGAAAAACTTGAACATACTGTGCCTGCGAAAAGGAAAGAGTGGCCTCAGTGCCACAGAGAGAGCAGTTGGAAAGTTTGGGACCGCACCACCACGTTGAGGCGGCTGTTGATTGGTGCAGCTCAATTTTGCTCGCTTTACATATATATGCTATATTTACGACAGAAATTTCGCACTTCACTATCCATAAAGATCGGAGTCAATACGTGTTTGGAGGACGAACAGAAGGTCCGTAATGACGATTAGAGTTAAAGTTAACTCAAAGTCAGAGTTACTTGAGGATAGAGAGAGAAAATCAGAGCTATACGGTGTAATTTGTTGTTGTGACGACAGGTATTTGTCGAAAGCTGTAATATGTGGTTATACGGTTTAGATCTGTGAAGCATTTGGTTAACTGTTGCAATAGTGGTTGTAAGTAGTGAAGGACCTTGTAATAACTGTCTATTTGTTGAAATGTTTAACTATTTTTTGAATTGTAGTAACGAAATATTTGATTTTCTTGCAAGCAATTTGTGATTTCTAAATTTTTGTTAGTGGGGTTCCGTGACAAACGCGAAAGTACATTAGGGGTTCCGCGATGACAAAAAGATTAAAAAGCACTGTTCTACATTCAGCACGAGTTCTAATATCTAAGAAAAAGAAACACAGAGTAGTTCGAAACAATAAGCTCACGCGAAGTAAGTGAAGTAATAGCAATAAATGAAGGTTTTTGTCTTCTCAAAATGATAAAGTGTAGGATAAGGCAGGTTACACACCCACAAAAGTTTAAAAAATTGTTAACGGTTGTTTTCTCGTTTTTCGTTAGTGGAAGCGGAAGCGATAGGTGTGGAAGCGGTTGAAAAATAGCAGCTTCCACATCCCTGGTTACAATAATAGACGATACTGAATTTATTTGCCACTAACCTTCGCACCTAAAGCCAGATTTTCATCGATAGAAGACGCGATAAAGGTTGGGAATTTCCAAGCTGTGCAAGATTTTGTGAAGACGTTCAGACGCGACCAGCTTTTCTGTTGTTAACAACGGCGTATCACAGAATCACGTCGTATCAGTTGACGTGCTGTACCGTTAAAATTGCTCTCGTCGCATCTGAGCCTTGAAAAAAAATCTTCGACCCGGCGTTTACTCAATCTTCAACACGTCTTTTGCCGGTGAAAACCCGGCTTAACCGGTAAGATACCAAAGTAGGCTACCACGATAAGAGCTGGTGAATCAGTACAGAACGCTTTGCCCAGTTTTGTTACCATTGCATTAGCGTCGGCAAAGGTGAAGTGTAAAACTGTTTGCTCTTTTTATTAAGGTGTTTAAAATGCAAGGAAGCAAATGTGTTTAAAAAGCAATGTTTTTTTGTTTTGTTTTTATTTATTTTAATCCATTATTTGAGGTGGCGGTGGCTTGATGGCCAAAAGGTTTCTTTACAGCCTCCTCATCAAGCAAGTTGTATCCACATTTTTCAATGTTGTTTAATTTTGTCATTTGATAAATAAATGTTCTTTGACTTATGTTTTTTTAATTTTTTAACATCTGTTTGATTTCGTTCTCACAACGCCTTTTTTGAAGTCTTAGACTAGGGTTTGGTTTCTAGTTGTTGGCAAAGAATTAGCAATTGCAAGTCTAACCAGTCTTTTGGCGTATGTGTGTTGCTCTAGCATACAAAATTTTCAAAATTAGATAACAAATCCTGGAAAGCCACTAAAATCTACCCAATTTTAGAGTTTTTAAGGGTCCGTGTTCGAATTGACAACAAAACTTTCTCAATCTTTATACGAAAAGTGGGGAATCTTTACTCGAACACGACACTTTTTTACACAAAACAATAAAGAAGCTTTTCATAGGAGCCAGTTCTTTTTACACACACTACTAGCACAGGCTGGGGAGTTTTTTGTTTAAGATACGCTCAACTCAGTCTTATACAGTACTCTCTGACAGTTTACAAGCCAATACTGGTCAAACACATTCAAAGTAAATGCTATCGGGATTAAAAATTAATTAATACAAAGCTACTCATCAAGTCGAAATTGTTCCCGGCTACAGAATGATAAACCTGAAACCTAAAAACTCAGTAAAATCATTATTGGTATTTGACAGGAAGAGCATCCATTACTTTAGGGGTGGCGTTGCTCCCACAAAAGTGGTAAACATGCAGTGAATCAGCACATCCGAGCCTGAAAAAAGCGGGTTGAAAAGACTTTCAATCAAGCAATGTCAGACATAGATGACAGTCGTAAATTAAAACGGAAATCGATTCAAATGATGTAAAATCGGTTTAGGAAATTACCTACTCTCTTAAACCAAATGCAGAGATAAAAAAGCTAACGTAAATCTAAAGTAAACTGACTACTGTTTCAATGATATCCGCATACATTTTACGTTAATGGAAATAAGAAGAAAGAAAAGGAAAAAAGTTTTTATGATAAATAAATTTCTCCCAATAAAAAAAAAAACTTATTGCTTTTTTGCTCAAAGTTTCACACAAGCAGAGAAGGCGCCAGTCTAAATCACAAAGATGACATTTATGTCAAATTTTGGTATAGATCTGGTCAACGGCCATGTTTTATTTTAGTTTATGGTCCAAACAGCTCATGACTGGAACAAGATTTTTGGCCATCAGTCATAAAACGAATAGTTGTTGATGCATATTTTATACCGATGTATCTTGTCACAAGTCGTTGAACTGAAACCAAAACAGGCATTGATAATTGTCAACAAACAACTGATTGATGCCTTTGATTTTCTTAACTGCTATTGTATGGTTGCCAATGCAAATATATATTTTCGTGCTAATTTTTTATTTGTGGTTATCAACCGATGCTAAGGAAGCCAGATATCAAATTTTTTCAGAAATTTCTAAATTTAGGACGTACGGTAGTTTTTTTTTATGTGTATCTGCAGATTACTTAAAAACAACTAATGATACCTCAAAAAGACAAAATCAATTTTGTTCTTGCATGATATGAAACAGATTTTGAAATTTTGGTTTGACTTTATTTTTAAAAGTTAAAAAAAAAACACAGTTTCAATATCTATCAGGTGTTCTTCTACGACGACAATTATATTTGTATTTGCAGTATATTTTTGATACTTGATAGTAGATCAAAATCGTCGCAAATTCATTGAATAAGAGCTAAGCTTTTGCTCGGAAAAAACACATTATTATACCGATGCTAAGGAGTAATTAATGACTGAAGTCGAAACGATCAAATAAATTTCAAAACGACGCATTTGTGCGTCGACCAGCCTATCTATGACTAATTGCAAAATGATTACCGGCAAGCACTGAGAGGGAAGGAAGCTTATTGTTTTCTCCTACGGAAAATGGGGAATATGTTCGTTTGGAATATGCTCCGTCTTTTATAAGGTGAGGCTATAAGCCGCTTATTGACATCTTGTGCTGTGGTCAGTGTTACTAATTCGCTTCAACCTAAATCAAAATGCTGATTTTCCTTGCCAAATACTTATTGCTTTTTTCTAATGAGTCATTAATAATTCAAATAGTAATTCCGGCTGGACATTGAAGCAAAAAAAAAGAAAAATTAGAACAGTATGAATCAGTTTTACGAAAAAAATTTTATTGGCTTAGTGAGATATACCTCAAGGGGAAAAACTGTATTTTGCATCACATAATGCCCGATCGCAAATTGGCTCGCCGGGGTTAAATTCCGAGTGGAATGCTTGTGCAATTTCTACGTTGTTTTGTTCATGATAAACACTTTAGAAAAATTTTCTCTACTTAGTTACACAAGCGTGGTTGAAATGTCCTCTGCCAGCAATTTCGGCAACTGCGGAACAAATGCAAATACAAGTACGGTAACTACAAGCAGAAGATTATTTTTTGGCTGGATTACTTCAACAATCGGTCTTAGCACTTAATTTAGAAAACAAGCCTCACGACTCAAAGTCAGCGCATTACAAAATGATATTCACAGGTTTGTTGGGCACTCAAGAACACAAGTTCCGTTAATCAGGGCAAGAGGAATTCCTTTGATTCTACGGAAACAAGTTTAAAAGGTTATTAAAAAAACAGAATTGGTAATTATTTTCACCGATGGATTACACTCCCTTCCTTTTAAACAAAAACTTTACAGCTTGAAAAATTAACGCCGTCATTGCTGGCGCTAATCATAGCACAAGAAAAAGTGACGCCGTTAACATTAACGCCAAGTTGCGCAAAGTTCTCCCAGATTTAAAAAGCTCTTAGCTTTATTTGACTTGAATTATCATATTTTCTTCGTTTTCAAAAACAGAAACGTTTCAAAAATTTACCAGGGAGCTTCGTTTTGCAGGAGTGCTGGTGCGATTATTATTCAGTAAGCAGATGGCAAAGTACGCCGCGAAAACTAGGCCAACAAAATCATATCAACATCAACAACAAAAGCAAATTTAGAATGAAAGAGAAGTTCAATAGAGTATTTTCTGAGTAAATTTAACGCTTCGAGCTAGCGCTTGGGATTTAGAAAAATATGTCGCACAGCAGCTACTTTCGTGAACTTTTGGAAAAATTGACGCCGCTTATGGCAGTGGAAGTAAAAAGTCAACGCTGTTAATTTGACGACGCAAGCGAACAACACTAATAAAATCGAAACTTGCTTTTGCCAGAATTGACGTTATTGGCATTTCGCTGAAGTCTCACTGGATGAGGTGCAGTTGAAATGGAGCCGAGTGGCTTATACCAGGTTTTAGCTTCAAATTATCAAATCAAATACGGCCAGCTTGGGTTTAGTGATTACAACATAGGCGAAGGTTCTTCAAAGCTTTTCAGATTTTTGATCAAAGACTAATTTTTTTTATTTTATATGCAGGAGACCGGCTAAAAAATTAAAATTAGATCTAGGGGTATAGGGGAGGGGTTCGGATTTTCCCAAATTTTTTGAAGCTCATGCAGATCACATTACTTGCCTAAATGGGCAAAACAATCACTTGCAAATATCTGATTTTCAAAAGAAAAAGTTGATGTCTTCAAACCGAAATGCTGGATTCGCCCTCCAACAACAGCCCAAAGACTAGCCGCCTAAATTTGAGGCTATTTTTGCCTGTGGGTTAGATCATGCGTTTCACATGCAGTAGAAGTGAGTTTAGCTCTTGTCAAACCAAAGACCAATGGAATATGAAGTTGAATTTATCCAAAAGAGTGTTGCGAGCCTGTATAGCCCAAGCACCTTACCAGTGCTGGCTCCGCAACAACAATAAACATTCAACTGCAAAAACTTTGTGCGTTATATACTTCACGCTCATGGCAAAATAATCATTATCTTCAGGCTTTTATGATGTTTTGCCTCTTCTCTGTGTATGTTAGTTTATAATTTTCGTGCTGGCGTTTTCTGGTAGTTTTAAACAAAAAATAAAAAATTACAATAAACTGCTCCCTCTCACAGCACCCATGTAGTCTGATGACGTCATTCTCGACTGATTGACTCGATTTTATTGCCGGTGTCACTGCGTTTTTTTTGGGGGAAACAACACAAAAAATAGTTTCATGTGCACATAGGGATCTGTATTTTTTTTAATGGGATTTGGAGTAGAATTAGGTCGCTCAAACTCGTCACCACCTATGATTTACTCCTCTCTGATTCTTTACTTCTCGCCAAGTTCCATCTCATTTACAGTAATTAGAAAAACTTTTGCATAATGTTTTTGTTTGTGTTAACTGGGCAATTTTTCTAGCAAACCTAGAAAAAAAGATTTTCTAGATACAGAGTCAAACCATTTGCGTCACCAAGCGGATACCCTACTAGCAATTACCTCGCAGAAAACTTTTTCAGCGAAATTAAATTTATTGTACTGATGTAAGAACCGCTAAAATATATCGTGGCGATTTCGAGTCAACGAGTGAAGCAAAATTTCGTTTTCTTATTGTTACGAATGTAAATGTAAAAGCTTTAATTTTAGATGCTCAATTAACAGTGGATTGCCTGCAACACAACGGCCGATTTGCTCTTCGCATAGCTTTTTGTTTTTAGCTTGAAAGGTGAGGCGATATTTCACTGTTGTTGGCTACGTAGAGCCGCGGGTTTTGAAGACACCTTTACGAGTTACAACCTTCGCCGTTTGGTTGCAGAGAGAAATTCAGAGCAGTAGGCTGGAATCATCTGATCACGTGCTGTTTTGCTTCGGTTTTTCCGTGACCAGTGGAGATCGTTACTCAACTAACTAATCACTTGTCGTCGCGATGGTGTAATTGTAAAAGCATTCGCCATACTTGAGTTGATTTCCCTTCTCCAGGCATTGCGAAAACTTTGAAAACGGTATTCAAAGATTCGTTCTCTAATAGAGGATGAAATGTGAATCGGAATTTACTGTCGTGACTGAAGAGCGCATTAAGCCTCAACAGACCAATTACGAAGCTGCTGTTATCAAAAAGATTTGATTAGAGGAAGATATGATCATGAGAGAAGAGGCGTAATACTGCTCTGAAAATGCGAGAAACAAGAGGTGGATCTGTTAACGGAGACTAAATTGCACTTCAAAAATTGGGTTTTATCTTTCGCTCATTCAAAAAAAGGATGGGATCGTTTTTTTACTTTGCGGCTTAAAACCTGGAGAAAACAGCACTTTGTTTTATGAGCAATTTATATATTTCAATTGATAAAAGAGCGAAATACACCACACGTTAAGCCCGGTACAGCAAGGATTGGAAGAAAAATCACTGTTAAAGAACATTGTTAAATTATTTTCAACGCACAGCAAAGCGATATGGAGCGCCTTGTGAGGCAGCCGTAAATTACATTCCACGCTAATAATTCAAAATCTTCTAAAATGCAATGGAAACGCCAGTTTATTGCTGTTCTTTCATTCGGTTAAGTGCACTTCCCGCTTGGAACCATTCAATTTGGGTTTCATTAAAAGTATGGTCGAGTTCGAAGGATTCTTCGGTGCCGTCGGAGTGTTTCAAAATGCACGTCAAAGGCTGAAAAAAAATCGCAGGTAATTAATCAATGACCTACATTAGCGACTTGACTTGGCACTGCTAAACCAGTCTGTTCAGCAGATGCAGCTGCAGATCGTAAGACGCATAATGAACTTCAACAGCTGCCGTCTCTACGTCCCTTACAAAAGGCAAAAAAAATTTCCATGTTTTTTGTTGGAAGGATATTTACAGTCCACGAAGAGTAGGATAGGAACAGAAGCGCTAAAGACAGGACACTCAGTCCTAACGTGCTTCGGAGTTTACAGGTTTTCACATCTAGCTCGAATTGTTCGGCGTGACTTTGGATAAACTTCTGTTTGTCAGGTCCGCTAAGCGGAAAAAGCCATCGCGAAGCGTCTTTTCCAAGACCACAGCAACAGTCACCACGAGATTTGAAGGCACTACCATTGCATCATTGTCGTCGTACCGTGTTCCCACCCACAAGAATATGTCTCCGATTATTATAGCGCGTGAGCACGAAGAGCATTATCATTGTTTTAACCGCGAAGTTATTAAATTTTAGTAATTCATAACTTATTCTTTGTAGAGTGTTATAATTTCAAATAGGTTACATCAAGATGAAATAACTATTCAGTTATATGGCTGTAACTGGTAATAAGTTGAGAAGCAGAATTTTCGTTGTAGCGCTTCAGCTAATCGTCACTTCTGCAGCGATCACATAAGTGCTGTAGCTAGATGGCTAAGGCACAAAATACTGAAATGCCATATTTCGCTGCTACAAATACATTGGTAATCGTGCAGTCCAACACAATGCATGATAGACGGACCACAGATCACACAAAAAAGCAAATACTCTCTTTTCAACGTCCTACCTTTCCAGGGGCGAATTCTTTCAATCCCACAATTGATAATTTGTCATCGGGCCTAATTTTATCGTAGTCCGATGGATCTTTGAAGGTGAGTGGAAGCAAGCCTTGCTTCTTCAAGTTTGTTTCTGTTTAAACAAAACACAACTTGGAAGCCAATGCTGCTTATCATGTTAAACAATACGTGATACATTGAAGACGAATGGAAAACAAAACTTTTATTTCCTTTGTTTTTGAAACACAGCGAAATTAATCCAATACCATCAAGAGGAGCGTCAGCAGCAGGCTCGGATAATGTGACATTGTCTCAGTACTGCTATTTGACGTTTTACCCTGTACATAAGGTGCCAGTAAGCAAACTGCTAACCAAAAAGTCCACTATTGTTCTCACAAGATGGTACGGGGATGGCTAGGTTGCTGGACTTAAATGACAAAGTAAAAAGTTTTTCGAGGCGTGACCAGGTATGTGGCTCCGCAGAAAAACTTAATCAAACAAAAGATGAATTAAGCTACATGCTGTTCTTCAGCAACGCCAGCTCAGCACAATATCGATCGGGCCGTTCGCACATAGGATCTCAGTTCGATCCTAATCTGTAAGATTGAGGTCAAATACTTTAACTACTCTGTCGTGAATGGCATGCGCTATGCTAGTAGTACTGGTAACTTCAAAGCAGGTTAGAAACAAGTGGTTCAGTGATAAAACGTTTTTGAGAGAAAAAAAAGTGTGAACACCTGCCGTGAAATTTGTAAGCATCTCGGCGGTTAACAGCCTGCATAGCAAGAGTAAGTCACTCCGAAATGTGCAATTAAACAGATGAAAAAGATAAAGTAAAGCATCATACCATGAATACGAGCAAAGCTCTTTACAATGATAGCACGGCCTCCAAGATGGCGAGGTTCCAAAGCAGCATGTTCTCGACTACTGCCTTCGCCGTAATTATCATCGCCGACAGCGACCCAGTTAATTTTGTTAGCCTGCAACACACAGGAATAAGTCCAAAACAAAGCGAAAAGATTAACCCTTAATATTCCTCACCTTCCTTAAAACAAAGCGTTATGGGAGCGTACTGCATTATACATTGTTATGCATTATGCAGTACGACCGATGGGCTTTACCACAACCAAAACGAACTGCCATTGGTGAAGTTGCACGCGACTTAGGAGGCACTTCGTACCACAAGCTGGGTGAACAACTGCAACATCCTCATGCAGCCGACCAAGTACTCAACATGTGAAGCCAAACAGCAAATCTCGCTTTAACCAAGTGAGGTAGAACGGAAAACATTTAATTGCTTTATCAAGCGAACAAAAACAACTACGCTGGCAAGAACAACTTTTTCATAAAAACTCACGGACGTTTTCATCATGGCTGGAACATCTGACATAAACAATAAGCTTTGGGTACACAGTGCAAACCGTAACTAAGTAGTAGTATTCACAGAAAACGTTGCTCAGTTAAGCCCACACCAGCCCTGATGAAAATGAAGTCTTTCGTTGAAACGTCGGTGAAGTCTTATTAAAATGAGTTGTTCCGGCCAGCAGAGCTATCTGTTATGGAAGGATGTTATTGCCAGACACTTCAATCATATTATATAAAGGTAAAAGTTGACTAAAGATACTTTAATTTATTCGATTGACGACTTCTACTGATTCTGAACAGCTACGTCAGCTTGGAATGGCATTGTTATAACAACAGCAAGAAATACTAACCTTATAATATCGAGCTACGTCGGGCACAGCACCATACTCTCCAGTGTGAGCGTTCTTGACATTGTTTGCTTCATCGTTTTCAATATTAATAGCTCCAATCAACATGTTGTTCGAAATATTATCCAAATGACCACGGTACTTGAGCCAGGGTCCAGCCATGCTGATGTGGTCGGTGGTACACTTGCCTTTAACCTACACACAGACCATAGCTTTGTCTCGTTTGCTTTAAACAATTTGTTGGTGCTGCAGAAAGCTACTACAATTTTGAATACAGAAGTTTTGCCAAATGCTTTTTGTGACGCTCTCATCAATGGCCAAAATGGAAGAGCAAGAACACGCTCCCATATCTATAGTCTTCACATACAGTTTGCGTCAGGTATTTTGGTTCTTGCTACGTATACAATGCTAGATTAATGACAAGCAGCTATCGAATTTAAGTTTCATGGTAAAAACGTGACAATTGTGATAATAGCGGTACCCTGAAATGAAAACTTTTGCACAAACCTGGCCTAAATACCCCAGTTGAAAAGTCAGCCAGTATCAGCAGAGCGATCCAACTAGCTGTTTAATTCTATAAAATTTTCCATTCTTTATTTGTGATTGATAATCACCGACGTCACCGCATGCAGAAAACTTACGGCCTAAGTACGATATAAACTTCGAAGTAGTCTTTAATATACTTCTAAAAGCTTGTCTTCAGCTTTAAGTAAACGCTCTGGCTTAGCCGGTTGGCTGCATATCAAACAAGGCTTTAGACCAGGAGTTCTCGTACTTCTATGGGTAAGAAATCACAATTTAAAAGATGCCAAGTTACACATTTTAGACTAGTTTGCATGGATTTTTCCGAATATTGTTGGAGGTACGGACATTATTTCAAGAAAACAAAGGAGTACAATCAACACAAAAAGTTGAGAGCCCCTGCTTTAAACAACAGCGATCAACATACCTTGATCAGCACGGCCATGTCGTGCAGGTCATTGCCGTGCCATTTATCAAACGGTTCCAAGAGTTGAAGTCGATCTGAATTTGGGTTCACGTCGACTTGGACTGAGCTGCTGTCGCTAGGAGGATGCTGGTACGTGTCCTCGCCAGGGTCAAAGCCCTAGAAATTGTAAAATAACTTACATTCAAGCAAGGTGTGTGAGCAAAAAGTTAAGTTCGCTTTGTTTCAAAAATAACGAAGGTCTAGTAGTATCAAAAAAGGACAACAATCTCACGTCTGGCTGTTGCTTAACTTGTTTCATGTCTATTTTCAAATCTGCACCCAAACGACGCCTCAGCTAATTAATCTGAAAAAGCTTCGCGAGTTTGTGGGTAAGAAAAATGCAGAAACTCCGCGGCAAAGTAAACCAGCAATTCCACAAGTTCACCTTTGAAGGAAGCTCATCTCCGTATGGAGCATCGAACTTGAATTGCGATCCATCTGCAGCGGTAAGCGAGTCGGTTGCTGGGTTGAAATCAAGACGACCGGAAAACACCAAAGCAGTGACAATCTAAAAGTATACGATCGATCAGCGACTTCGCACGTAATTTTTAGCTCAGTAAGTAGAAGATATCAACTGCTTTGAAAAAACCGTGAATGGCATTACACAACTTTCTTCACATCGCGTTACATGTCTACAAACTAAAAAGGTCGTATACGTGGACTTTGATGTCCAAACACTTTTTACGCAAACTCTTTAAAAAATTGCTTGTAAATGTGTGTGTTGGCAAATGCTACAAGGTTGGTTGTTTAGAAGTTTTATCAAAAATAATGGCAGCGTTTTTAGCAATGAAAAGTGATAAGCACAGTAGCAAGATATTAAAACAAAAACGGGATCGTTCAGGGTTACCCGATAAAGTTTTAGTCGCTGAATCTGGGTTTCCAAAAAAGTAAAACATGAAATAAGGCAATCCTAGCGACCAAAAAACGATGGTTAATCAGTCTTACACCATTGCTTCTTGCAGCTTTCAAATAGAAACTACGCTGCATAAACGTTGCTCAGACCACTGTTGGTGCAGTGTTTAAATCGGTTTTTAAACAGTTTATAATAGTAGTAAGGCATCAAAATTTATACACATGCCACCGCAAGAAACCTATACTCAAATAATTTTTTTACAAATTTGGTGTGTAATAGAAGCCATAGATGGAGCGAACACTGCAATTATAGTACCACTGCTAAACCAACATTTCTTTGTCAAACGAAAAGCTACCATTATTTATACACACAGATAGGCAATTAGTGCGGTACTAAGACAACTACGCTGGCTTAGTGTACAAGATAGACTTTACTTTAGTACGAAAAACCAAAAGATATAAAAGCCTCCTCAGTGGGCTTTGTAGAAGCGAGTACTAATTCCAACCATAACCACAACTAAAACTGCTAAAGCCAATCCACCACAAAGTCTTTTTAATGATTGCACTATTGTACTATGCTGGTTACAAACTATTTCAGTTTGCTGTTTTTACGCCAGCCTGATTAACAGTTTGAAATAGGCTTCCGGAATTGTGATTTGCGGCACCTTAAACATGTAATTGAATTCAGTTTCTTCCATTTGTTCGAGACGTCTCTACTGGCCAACAAGAACCCAGAGCTCGAACGGCAATACGTCCGGCATTATTTGCCAAGACTACAATCTCATCACTCAACCACTTAAGACTTCTTTTTTGCCAGTAGTTTTTCTCGCATTGCGTTCAATCGCGATCAGCAATTATCGTACTTGCAAAACTGAATTTTCCAATCAGGTCTCATATTTTGTACTAAATTTATTTTGCTTTTGCTTGCCTTGCGTATATCTGCGACGTTTTTACGAAAAGGTTGCGCACGAGAAACTAAGGCGATATAATAATAAAGTTTCGCCATAATTTCTACAAATTGTTCTCAGTTTCGTCTGCAGACAATTAATTAAATCCTCATGAAAGAAAATTGCAACGCACTAATCATACGAAAACAAATTTTCTCAAACTAATGTAAAATGTCGTTTTGCTGCTTTTTGAGACGAACTCATCAATGTCAAACGTGATTTTGTGCAAAGTTGGTTGGGTATGTGTGCAATGAAGCAGAGAAAGGAAGTTAAAATCGCGGTTTCTCACGCAAGCTCCCGCTCTGATCCCCCCCTCTCTCTCACCAAAGTGCGACACACGCTTACCTTGACTCCCTACTCCCTCACGATCTGGTGCTCTGGACAGGCGGCTCTGTTCCTTTTCCTTTTGGCAAAGACGGCTCTAGCGTACCTGCCAACTGCTCTCTTTCTGGCACTACGACCACCCTCTTCTTTTCGTCAAGCCCAGTATGATCAAGTTTTCCGCGGAAGCCTGCGCCATTCTGCATGCTCTTTGCTGGTCTAAGCAGCACCAAAAAGGGTTATTTCTCTTTTCTTCCTCTCTGACTCTCGCCACCCTGTCTTCTGTTCTGTCTTTCCTTTTACCTCAATCTCTGTGGCAGGAACCGGCTTCCCTCTCCTCCTGTTCTATCAGGCTACAATGGATTCCCAAACACTCGTTTCTCCCGGGAAACGACGCGGCTGATGAGCTGGCCAGACAAGGAGTGCTACTAGTGCCCTCTGCGTTCCCTTGCAGTGTCTCTCCTCTAATCCCTCGTCTTTTTTCGGACAGGAGGCGTACTGTCTCATCGAAATTCTGTGACACACAGGTTCCCTCGATTTCCACTGAGGAACTTGTGCGCCCTCGTCACGCTCGCTGTGTTCTCTCCAGTCTGCACTGCAACGGGCACAGTCTTCTGTTAACCTCTTATTTCTCTACGATTGGCAGAATTGAGAGTCCTTCCTGCAGCGCCTACGGACACCCGTCCCAGGACACCTCTCATCTCATTCTGCATTCTCCAGTTACGAACTCTTTGCGTCGCTCGCTGTTTGGCGACTCTCTGTCTCTCTACGACCACTGGTCCAGCGCCTGGGGAGTTGCCCGGCTTCAGGGGCTACATGGTCTTCCGCCATGTCCCCATCTCTCGGAAAGGGTCGGGTAGCAACAACAACATCCAGCCCACCTCCTATATATGCGTTTCCAACTACTGCTACTGGCTAACTGCTGCACATACGTCAAGCAGCAGCTCCTACGTACAGGGTCGAAAGTTAGAGGTAGATAACATGTTCAATATCCAACATTTCGATACGATATAATTGACATGCAATATACCAACCTCTGGTGACGTCACGAAGGCGTGAGTGGCAGGGTTAGCGTCATTGCGTCCAGTGAAGTTTCGATTGTATGAGGTCACGATTGTGTTTTTCTCGCCCATAGCCACGTCTTTTCTGTCCCACTGACCAATGCAGGGTCCACATGCATTGGCCAACACGATGCCTCCGACATCACGAAAAATTTGCGCCTGGTGAAAGCGCAATGCAATGGTTCAACAATGCTTAATGTGTAAAGGCAAGACCGTACAGAGCTTAACTAACCATATCATGGCCGACTAACCGAAGCTTAGCAGCTTGAAGCAGCGCTACATCAGCCAAAATATGGTTAAATAAAGCTGAAGCTGAAACTCTTTACTGCTTGAAGATGAAACCTTGGCTCAATTAATTACTGAACGTCAGATATCAACTTGACCTAATTAATGACCACCAGTAGTAGCACGGTTGGGTCGGTACCGAGGTCGGATGAATTGAAGCGTCTTGTTGAATAGATATTACCAATCGCTTGTGGGTTTAAGTCACATCAATGACTGCGTAACTGAGCCTTTAGAAAAAATACTTTGCGATGACATTCTCGGTGTGGCTGGTTTAACCAAACAGTAAATCAATTCCAAGGAAATGTTACAACTTGAAACGTAGAAAATAAGTCTCGATAACTGTCCTAGGTTTAGCACCACCGTTGATATTCTCATTCTGGAAAAAAATGGCAGCATAAAACAAGTTTCTCTGGTCAGTGAAGCTGGCTAGTGATTACATGCATAATACTTTAAAATATAGAAGACTCGACAATTAACACCAGAAAGCAAGTCTAAATTTCCGTTTCCAATAATGGCATAAATTAAACGTTATGCTTTGCAAATTGAACAACACGCGTTCTAACAAATATCACTCACATATCCATCTCGTTCAATGGTGGCTCGGACTTGTTCTGATCCGGGAGTAATTGTAAAAGTAGATCTAAAAAATTATACTAATGACTGAAGTCTCAGTGAAACATGATTTTTAATTACCGTAATCGTTGCATATCATGAGTGGAGAAAGGAAACATTTAACTAAGTGCGTCACCAGGTGGCTAAGAACAGAATTGCGGTTTAATTTTTCATTGTTTATAAAATCGATGAGTTTAATGCTACGCAAAATTGATTTGGTCTTTAAAAAGACTTATCAGGTATAATAAATGACTTAATGCGTTAATAGTAGAAATTAAGGTTAAGAAGTTAATATCAGTCTCTGAGTTTTTATGAAAGATATGTTTGTTCTATCGTTGTCATACTTTCTGAATTTGGGATCGGTTCTCCAATTACATTCTCGCTAATCATTTTGTAAATATACTACATCCGAAATCCTCCTGCTAACCGGTATGTGGTGTTTCAAAGTTACTTGGGCACAATTTTAATTCAACAAGTTTTTGTATTCCGACCACAAAGCGTTTATAAATTGCACTCAAAAGTCGCATCGAAGTTACCTGCGCTACTTGAATAGCGCACAGCGTATTCGTAGTGCAAGGTAGTGTAACCAGGTACAGAAAATTACGGTCAAGCGCTTTTTTCAGGAGTGCGATAACGCAAAGCTTATACGGCACTAGCACAAAACACCGGATCACTGTGTTATTGCGGGACGACAAGCTATTGTGCCTTGAACAACTTATTTTGACATAAGGAAAACCTGATCTTCTGTCGGTAAACATATTTGCCAATCTACAATCTGACAGCTCTTTGCGCCTTTAGGGCGTTATCAACGAAGCGCAATTTTCTGGAGTGCACTAAGACTATCACATTATATACGGCTACGAAAGCCGATTCGTTTGTGGAACCTAGCGACTTCTCAGCACCTTCAAAAATTGTTTTTGTGGTGCGTGTTTTTTTGTAAAACAACGGCTAATTTGTTGCATTGACGAGGATGTAGGCATTTCAATAAAACATTAGCCTAAATACAGACGCCACCAATGCAACTAGTGAACTAAAACTTCACCAAAAGACCGAGCAGGATTTCCTTTATATTTTAATGCTGGGCAACACCTTTATCAAATATCTTACTTTGCTTTCAAGCCGTTGTCCTTAGCTTGCTTGCAGATGTTAGCTGATCGTCCCATGTCTTCATAACTGCTGTTAGTACAGCTGCCAATCAAACCAACCTACCAAAATAAAGAGTTGACGTAGCCATACAGATGATTGACCATTTGGCAAAACCTAATGGCTTGTTTTCGCCCTTATTCTGCATGGGTAGACTACAGTTGGGTATATTCGGTGTCATTATTTACACAAAGCCCATGCTGCACAGAGCGCATATCATCAAGCAAAAAACGTCTACCTGGGTGTAGTACGCAAGTGAATCGGATGTAGGCTTGCCAACGGGTAAATGCTTTGGTATGAGCACCTAAAACTTCTTGAAACTAGTAAGTACATTATCTTGCAAGTTTCATCGAAGTATTGACTGAGCCTGCAGAAGAGCGCCAATCATGAACTGCCACTACTGCATTGCCTCTGACAAAACCTCCAGGCAGGTTCATCGATGCAGTAAAGAGCATCTAGTCAGAAACATAACTCTCAAGTTATGATTGTGGTTAACAATGCTGAACTAATATCTAAAGAAAAATATGTTAGCCAAATCCTTTACAAGGTGCCCTACATTAGCAAATAACAATAGAGTTAGTTTTTACGCCAAACAAATGATACTTTGTAGCTTACCTTGACTTCAAGCGGCCAGCCATTCTTCTTCGCATTTTCTCCAATTTCCGAGCATGGATTATATAGATCAGGTGTAAAGGGACCGTTTAAAGCTGGTTGGAGCTGTGAATGAAGTTTAAAATGAGTTATCTGATTCTTTAGCAACATACAAAAGATTTTTCTTCAAAACGACACGTAAAATTAAAGATCGATTGCGGGTAGGATGAAAACAAGACAGAAACACTTGAACAAGATCTTAAGCCTTGGTACAGCCTATCAATTTAGCTGATGCTACACTGAAGAGATATACGATCGTTTTCTGCAGCCGGCTTGCATTGAAGGTGCATTTTACTCGCAAATCGTACAAGCGCACTCATGTAAAGTGAGTAACTGCAATGGATATTGTCCTTTATGATTCTTAAAGCGTAGCAGCAATCAATATCTCAATAGCAACAAAGCCTACCGTGTCGAGGTTAATTTCGATCAACCTGTCATACTCAGCGTTAGCATCGGGCACAAGAAGATTTTCAATGCCGGAAGCAGCATCAGCAATATCTAGAGCACACAAAGGAAAATCAAATCTTTTAACAGCTACCATATATCATCCGGTCATAGAAAAACGCTGCAAACAGATCCGCTTCGAAAGATGTCAGCACTGCTGGCACAGTGCGTATCAAAGCGTCAGCGCCGCTGGCACAGTACGTATCAAAACATCAGCACTGCCGGCACAGTACGTATCAAAGCGTCAGCACTGCTGGCACAGTGCATATCAAAGCGTAAGAATCTGTTGCAATGTGCATTTCTCAAGGTCGCGTGAAAACATGACAAAAGTACTCGTCAGCACGAAATCGCAAGAATAATAAATAACTGTACAGTAGATTGGCAACAAATCATGGGTTGGAAACCATAGAAAAACCTTTTAAGATTATCTCCATCAAAATATAACCCACGCGAAGTTTGTACGCATGGAACTTACAACCTCATCATACAAATATCAGCGTCTCAAAAGATCGACTTTTTACTGCAATAATTCAAAACACAACACAAAACAAAAGTTAGTCACCCCCCCCCCCCCCCCCCCCGAAAATTAATCTGAAAATAGTAGCTCTACCTTCATATAAAGGCACGGTTTGAAACAGAACATCCACATCCCACACGAAAAATCCAATCAAGCAAGTAGGAACATGCTGATTGAGTGTGGAGAAAACGGCAAGCGTTTCGAAATAACAATAAATGTAGACTGTTAGACCAATCACCAACAAGGCACACAGCCACTGGCGAGAAAGGGAAACAATATTCGTCTCCAACCACCTAGTGGGTGAATAGCATCATTATTCCAACCAAGAGAAGCAAGGATCAATTATTATTCAGTCAAGGTAATGTAGATAACCCAAGATCTAACCTTTTCTGTTGGTTGCAACCAGATAATCCTTCATTCTTTGATTATAAGGAAAAAGTGACGTTGTGGCACCTATTTCAGCCCCCATATTGCATATGGTACCCATTCCTGTGCAAGAAATGGAGTCCACTCCCGGCCCATGATATTCAACTATAGCACCAGTACCTCCTTTTACAGTGAGAATGTCAGCAACCTTCAATATTACATCTGCAAAACATCAAACTTCAAAAACAAGTAGATTTGCGTTACCACTTAACGAAGAATAATAAATAATTTTCTTTTATTCTTCTTTTTAAAAGATTGCTGTGATTAAATCATTGTCAAATACCAGCCGATTTTTAACGGCATTACAGAAGCTTTCAAATTATTTTCTTAAATCCTCAGCCGAGATGCATTCGGCAGCGCTATGACGTCAAAACGAGAAAAACTACTTAAGTAGACGCAGTTAAAACTGCTAAAAGCTCAGTAGCGAGATATTTTCAATTAAAAAATACTTAAAATAATGACACATAAATGGGAAAAAAAACATTTAATGACCCTTTGGCTGTGTTTCTATTATCATCCACTCGAATCGCTAACCAGATTTTTTCACTGCTAACGCATATTCCAAGCTCCGTCTGCCCTTTTCCACGAACACCAATAGGGTTTAAATAAAGGAGAGGAACAAATCACTACATCACAACGTTACACAAACATCAAAAATGCTTTACTATAAACAAAACGTAAAGAGTTCAGCAACATTTCGATGTACACAACAGTGCAATAAACATCATGCCAAAACCTGCTTGTTTTGTGTCACTTCAAAAAATTACTCATGATAAAAAACACCTAACGAGTTGCTATTTTACCGAGCTTCCTTTACCTTTTGGCGAAGCCCAACCAGACAATTTACCGGTCAACCGAACACCAATCACTTTTGGACACTTTAACTCCCACGGAATATTAGCCATGACATCAACAGCATCAGCACCTCCAACACCAATGCACAGACCACCTAAACCACCACCATTTGGCGTGTGACTGTCGGTACCAATTAATAAGATTCCAGGAAAAGCATAATTTTCCAAAATGATCTAAAAAATAAGAAATTTTTTGTAACTGTTGTTTCCTAAAGTATTGCAAAAAGAAACCTCGTAACTTGCAAGTCGGGTAAATGGCAGATGAAGCAACCCTACTGCTGTAGATTCCAATGTCGATCCAAAGTTTGTTTTGTTCTAGAGCAAACACTGATCTACCTGATGAATAATTCCCGATCCAGGTTTCCAAAATCCGACTCCATATTTTGCCCCAGCAGTTTGAAGAAAGTTATAGACCTCAGAATTCATATCTTTTGCTCGTGCAAGATCCTGTTCACCACCGACCTGAGCTTGGATCAAATGGTCGCAATGAATGGTAGATGGGACGGCAACCTATAAAGGAAACGCAACAGCAAATTAAAATGTTGTGTAGAGCTGTGCAATACTTTTAGCAGCAATAAACTCAACCCAATTGGTTCCGTTCATAGACCAAAGAGGCCGCACGAGTTCTTCATTATTGTTCCCATGAAAAATCTTTTTACGGAAATTTGTCTAAGGAGGCAAAAATGTAATGTGCTGACAATACGCTGCAATTTGTGCGTATACTACGGTCCACGGGCCAAATGCAGCCCTAGAAGTGAAAATGTACGACTCGCACAAAGATGCGACTAGTAGCCGATGTCCACAGACTGATCACCAGCCAGGTCTTTGCTTTACTCCACTCTTTTTACGGACGATGCCCTAAAATATGATCTAGATCTTTGAAATCCAGCCGTTTAAAGTTAATCTTCAAACAAAGGTCTTCACTTCCACGCTTTATGCATTTGAGTGCGACTATCACAAAATTAGGTATTCATTTAAAAATCTCTGCGCTTTTTACGTCAATCTCAAAAAGTCTTCACTTTAAAAACTTTGCTCCGCTGGCCGGAAAAATGGTCCAGTAAAGTAAAATTAGCTCAACGACGAAAAGGTTTGACTTCTAAGCTACAGATGTCTCAATAAAGTTATGAACACAAATAGTTCTGTGAAAACACCAAAAGACTTTTGGGATAAAGATACAGATGTCTCAATAAAGTTATGAACACAAATAGTTCTGTGAAAACACCAAAAGGCTTTTGGGATAAAGATATAACACTAATAACCCACGCAGGGCTGCATACTCGTACTTGAATTTAACTTAAAATGTGAGTGGCGTGTTTGTAGACTTTTGAAAGTTTTGCGTAGCAAAAAAGTTAAATGGTGCAGCATCACGTTTTTCTGTAGCCTAAGCACAACCTTTGGCAATCCACTACTGATGAACTGAAGCATGGCCATTTGAGCAGTGGCATCCTGCATTGCAACGCGGTCAGGTCTCAACCTCAAGTAGGATTCTCCTCTCACAATATCCTGCAACATATATTCCATTTAAAGGGGTAGACCAAACTAGATAGTTACAAAATAAAGAGGTTCACTAATTCATATGTCAATTTGCAGCAGTGGGCAATCACTACTGACAAACTAAAAACACCAGCGCATTTATAAGTTAACAAAAATTTTGTTGTCTCTGCCTCCGTCCACTAGATACCCAACTTAAGAGCGATAAACACTAATGGTATTCCTTTCCAAAACACTTGTTGCCGCTAACTGCTAAAGCAGTGAACACAAGTGTGAATATCATTTAAAATGACGCCATGCAACATGATAACAGTGATTTTTTACCACCCCAGTTGAAAAACAGTAGCATGCCGTTACATAACACCAGCATAAGCATTAGTTATCGCAAAGATAGCACAAAAAAAATACTTGTTGAAACACTGTTACTTTAAAAAAAAATAAGCATCTCAAAATGTTCATAACTGAAGCAAATCGTTTTGGCTGTGATACATCCTTTCCTGGTGAAAACAGTCCTTCCACTGCTACAAAAAAGGTATGGCAGTGGTCGTAATGGAAAGCAACATAGCAATCGCTTTACTTTGAGACTCGTATCTCTCTTTGAGAAAGTCGTTTAGCAGCTTCTCACTGCTACTGCCTTTGCAAAACTTCTCTGTAAATATTCCCTCAACTTTATTGTCGAAAGACCAACTCCGATAGCCTGTCATAGAGCATCTGTTTTGCTCTTGCTATTGATAACGCGAACGATCTTCTGCTGCAACTTAATGAACACATCCACAACATCTCCACATCCAGCAAAGGCAGAATTGGAACCAAAAGAACTTGAAATAAGGGTGAAATGCGTAGAAAACATGCAATCTATCCTTTTAATGGTTGGAATCGCTTTTTAAGTCATCGAAAATGGAGTACAATTCAACCGCCAAAACAAGGTACACCAACCACCTGCCATGGCCACAAACTTCCTACATGAAACCAAAATCGAAAAAGACCGTACTGCTCTAATGCATGTTGAGGTCTGGATAATCACTCTGGCAGAATGTTCTGCACATTTGAAGCAATGATATTCTTATTTCAAAATTAGGCAAATTTAGCGCTAGCGGCAACTACCTATTAAAAAAACTAGAAAAAGCTTCTGCTTGCGCTAATGTACAAATAAGGAAATGCCTGCTACTGCTGCCACTAACTCATCACAAGAATAGCGGCGTCACGGCAAACCCAACACTAACGGCGCCAAATATTAGTTGCTATTTTTAGCATCGCTAGAGCCCACCACTGGCAATTCGTAAATTTAATGCCAAAAGAAAAATAATAACAATCCTGTAGTACATACGTGCACAGCTTCCATTCATACATAACAAGGCAAGAATGAATGTAAATGGCAGTAAAAATGCAAATTATCTAACAATTGCCAACAAGTGAAGACGCTAAACATAAACTGTAGATGATATGCACATACTTTTTGAACAGGTTAATTAAACTCATCTTTCACAGCATTTATAAAACACTTGCTACCTATTTAAACCAATTACATTGCATAAGATATCTGATCTTCGATTTACTCAACACTTGCGGTTTTATTTACTGACATCATAGTTCAAACACTAAATGAAAGCTAAAACAAATGCATTTAGCTTAAATTGCTCAACGTGAAAATTTTCTGCAGCACTTGTACCTGATTCTGTGGATCATCTAAATGTCCATACAATATTTTTTCGCTGAGAGTCAAAGGTCTTTGTAATCTAAAACAAAATTCAACCAGTTATAGATTTGTAGACTTTCAATAACAGTAGTTATTAAATAAATGACGGTACAACCTACGTGTACAATACAAATACACCAAGAAACTTTACTTTTTTAAATGTACATTATAAAGTCATTATCATAAGAAGTTCCTCACTTTGCAATCTAATTAAAATTTACCCTAAAACAAAGTGGACAAATTTATGATCGTGCCTTTCTTTTCACTCATCACAAAAATTTTACAACCTTTTTGACTGCATAAAAAGTTAACTGCGTTTTTGGCCATACAATTGTTGCTTGAACATGTTTTTAGTTTATCTTTGAAGATCTTTGATACACATTTAACTCTAGTTCCTGCTGCGAAAAATGTAGCAGAGCAAACAAGCTATAACTAGTAAGATGGCGTCTTAATCAAATTAAAAAATAAAGATCATTCGTCACAGATGACAATAACCTAGACCAGATATTTTCAATTGTCGGACCACGGTCTTCACAGAGCGAGTACTTTGTTTACACTTCACATCAATTGAAACGGGAAAATTTTCTTGACAACTTAACTTGTTTTTTATTTTTATTTAAACTTACCTAAAATCTACTTTAATAACTTTCTTGAAGTTGCCTAAGAAATTGAAAAAAATATATAATTGGGCCACGTGCCTCTGAACGTTTTGAAAATGGTTCACATGTCAAAAACGATTGAAAAACACTGAACTAAGTTAAAAATGCCATAATAAAAAAAATACATCTCAGGGAAAAACAAAGGGTACGGTTAGATGCAAACCAATGTTATAGGCAAACTTTATAAAATATTGCAATTCTACAGAGACTGAGGGAAATGTTACAGTACTATAGGCAAGTTGACGTCATAAATGAAGCTGTTAGACTAATTCTACTGTAATAGAAATGCATGGAAACAGTGTGCATGTAACTTGCTAATTGCTCTTGTGTTATGTCACATTGTGTTAGATGCTTACCTGCCTTCAAAAAAAATTTTGGACAAAAAATCTAAATTTGAGTAAACGACATCTTTTCAAAGCTTAGGATATATACTGAACAGCAATGGGTTCCAAAAACTTTTTTTACAACTTTAAAATACCTTACTTAAACTGGTGTAGCGGTTTGTTCAGCAATGTCTGACAAAAATTGTCTGGCAATTTTCATACATTTGCGACCAATTTTGCACTTGCTCTGGTGGTTACGCACTTACTAAAATCTTAAAGGGAACAGTGCTCATGAATGTTAAACTTGCAGACTTTTGACCACAAGGTTATTGCTCAATATGAACATGGAGTCTCTTTACCAACTTATTATATATAATTACGTTATGCTGATAACTCTTTATTTCATGTTAAGACTGTTAAGTCATAAAAATACAAAACTCAGAAAAATGTTTGAGAATCACAGATTTATTCATCCAGTCAGTGTAGTATCTCCTCTACAATTTGACAATTTGCCATGTGTGCAAAAATTTTTCACTGAGCTGAAGATCAAGCAAGCTTAATTTCAAATCTACCTTAATTCTTGAATGAAATTTCATTACTATAGTTCTCAACATGCAAATTTAAGGGTCAAAAGTTTCATAATATGTCAGGAGACTTGTGTCCTGATATGATGCAGGTGTGTGTCAAAACAAACGAACTTTTTTTTTTTAATCTACCAAAAAGGAAAACCTTTTAACATGTTTTTAATGATACCCAAGCAGTGTTACCATCATGTTTAAATTGTTAACTTGGCATGTAACCAGTACATAAAATTTTTGGAAACTATAGAAAACTGATCCTCAAGCAAGACCACCATGCATAAGCAGGGAATCTCAGCACATTATCTTAAAAAGTGTATTAATACCAAAGTTCAATGAGAGAGAATGCTCCAACAACAACTAAGACCAAACCTTCCATTGACATGTTAGCCTCAAACCCTAGACTGAGACTTACAGAAAACTGTGATAAAGTGTGTTAACAACACAATTTAGCTGAATTCTCCTCAAAATTGTTACTGGCAAAGGTAACTTATGGTCCAAGACCTCAAGTAAGTGTACCTGCAAATTAGCAGTTGGATGAAAACATGTGCTTTGATACAATTTTAAGATGCTGGCACATGCCCATGCCAAGTTCCATTTTGCAGAAAAAATTTAGTTTAAAGACAACTACAGTTTATATCTTATAGGACATGCAATACGCAGTGGCTATTTTACTGTTAACAGCATTTTACATTAGGAATCCGTTTTGTGGTTGAACAATTGTAACTGGTTAACTTCAACAATGTATGAAACACACAACTTCACAAACATTTTACCCCCAGTGTACACTCCCCAAGAACACACCAGCCCCTGCCGCAGTGCATACTGCCTCTAAAAAAGTACCCTGCTGCCAAAGATTCACACCTATACCCATTGCGTTTCAAGGCAGCAGCACTATCCACTAAGCCACAGCATCACTCTACGCATTGTAGCAAATGCACTTATTTAAAGACATACAAATTTTTAAAGAAAAAATAAACTCCATGGCAAAAATGCCAATACACGTAAAATAGCTACCACCTATAATATATGCTTTAACATTTAGTATACCTGCTTTTAACAATTGACACATTTTCTTTTAGTCTTTCATAATTTATCTTTTGATCTGGCTCCAATCGACTCATTGCAACAGCAGCTCTTGATCTTACAGATGTGTGAAGCAGGCGAAAATGCATTGTCTATATTGACCCAAACAAAAAATTCAAATTAAAACACACAAATAATTTGTAACATAAGAAAGTTCATTAAGGCCAATACATGCATACCTGTCAGTAAATTCAGATCTGGTATCTGATCTGCAGTTAAAAGAATTGCAACATCCATGTATACAGGTTTAATTTTTAAATCAGGATTAGTAAATATCTAAATTCACTTCACATTTTATCAGTCAACTACACCTAATTTTAACCTCAACAACAAAAGGAGATGAGCTCTGCTTATTTTTCAGTGGCCTGCATATCCTAGCAACAACAAATCTAATGTCTGTAACACAAAGCTAGCCAATAAATTGATAACTAAACCCAATAACCTTACCTTGGTTCGAAATATTTTCGTAATTGTTGCCATTTTGTGCACTGACAAAGATTAACAACAAACTGCAAGTAACGTATTAGCAAACTATTCAGAGCAATATATAGGGCCAAGCTCACCAACAAAAAAATTCTAAGAACATTTAAGTCAAAGGTCAATTGGCACAATCTATAAGCTTTTCTGCAAGGACAAGGACACTATGCGTTGCGCTCTGCTTGCTCAATGTACAGCGTTTCCAATGATTTTATATTATCATGTACGCTTGAATGACTTTCATCAAAGCAATCGATCAAGTCATGGTGTCGTGTGGTCTGTGCAGACACGTAGCGAGACCGCAGCATTGAAGGGGGCAAACCACTTTTCCGATGAGGGTAAACAAATTCGTACATTATAGCAATTCTTGTTTTGTTAAAGCACTAATTTGTTATCTTTATCATAGAAAGCAGAATGAAGCACCTCGCTACCTGAAATACCCTAGCCTAGTTTCATAAGTTTTAGTGCATCATAATTCGACATCATCTGTGAACTTTTTTAATAGTTTTGTTGCAGTGAGGAACCGCTATACCAGCCGTTTCACTGCTGCTTCTATTTGGGAGATCCTGTCTCTAATTGTCTTGCTCACCAGAGGTCCTCGACGCACGAGCACACACCAACTTGCAGAACATGAAGACTGTATTAAAGGAGAACAGAAAATTTTGCTCACAAATTAGCTGCACCACACGCATCAATGGCGACACGCTAGACGTATCTGGCTCTAGTTGTTACAAGATATTAAAGACTACTGAGAGATCTCCTAAATACAATTCATGCAAATAAAGATATAAGCGAATGCGAAATAAGGGTATATTATCAATTAAGGCTAGCATTAGCTGACGATACAAGCAGTTTATTGTTTCCCAATTGATTTAAGACACAGACAAGCGCTTTCAAAATACATAGACAACTTGCCACTAGCATTAGTTGGTGATGAAATATTAGGTTTCTATTCGCTACCACCCCATACTAAACACTGCCAAAGTAGAGTGAGCTCATAAACAGTCAATAGGACTATTTATATCCACAAATAAATATGAGATCAATCAACGAAATTGTCACATAACCATTAACAAGAAACGAGAATAACAGGCGTTAAGTAAAGAGAAAACAACTTGCCGTATTAATTTATAAATGATTCACCGTACCAAACTTACGGTTTTCCATTAAGGGTCGAACGTAATAGAAAACAATTTGGGAAATATAAAAAAACAATTCATTAGTCATCACATACAACAAAACATCCCTATTCCTCACTTATTACAAATGACAATCTATTAAATGAGGCGGCAATGACATCAAGAACATTAACAGTCACTTTACTAAAGGCACAAAAACAACTAAACCAATGACAGGGCTCATAAATCACGTTAACAAGTTTCTAGTAAACTTTTTTAATAGACTCCTACGAGGGGAGAAGATGCCAGATGAATGGAGGAGGAGCGTGCTTGTACCTTTGTACAAAGGCAAAGGAGACATCAAAGAATGTGCAAATTACCGAGGAATTAAGTTGATGAGTCACTCTATGAAACTGTGGGAGAGGGTAATAGAAGCAATGATAAGGAAGGAGGTGTCGATTGGTGAGCAACAATTTGGGTTCATGCCAGAAAGGAGTACCACCGTTGCAATCTCTGTTTGAGGATGCTGTTGGAAAAGTGGACTGAAGGGCAGAAGGCGATGCACTGTGCCTTTATTGACTTGGAGAAGGCATACGACAGGGTACCCAGAGAGGAACTGTGGGAATGTTTGTGGTTAGCTGAAACATCAGAGTGCTATGTAGCGATTATTAAGGACATGTATGACGGAGCGACAACAACAGTGAGAAGTGCAGCAGGGTTGACTGAGGAATTCAAGGTAGGTGTTGGACTTCACCAAGGCTCAGCGCTCAGCCCATCCCTTTTTGCCATCATCATGGACAAGCTGACGGAGCACATCAGGAAGGACGCACCATGGGATATGCTGTTTGCAGATGACATAGTGTTGTCTAGGCAAAATTGCAGGGAGCTAGAGGATGATCTGGAGATGTGGAGAAATGCACTGGAGAGAAGAGATCTGAAAGTGAGCCGGAGCAAGACCGAGTATTTGAAGGCTGGGGATGTGGATGATGGAGAAGAGTTGAGGCTGCAAGGAAAAGAGCTAAAGAGAGCAAAAAATTTCAAATATTTGGGGTCGACAGTTAGTAGCGATGGAAGATGTGAGGAAGAAGTGAGGAGAAGGATCCAAGCAGGCTGGATGAATTGGAAGAAGGTGTCAGGAGTTCTGTGTGACAGGAAGTTATCAGCAAGGGTTAAGGGTAAAATGTACAAGAGTGTTGTCAGACCAGCCATGCTTTATGGAATGGAAACGGTGGCAGTGACGGAAAGGCAGGTGGGAAAAATGGAAGTTGCAGAGTTGAAAATGGTGAGATGGGCACTGGGAGTGACAAGAAAGGACAAGATAAGAAACGAATACGTGAGAGGGACTGCAAAGATCGCAAAGCTAGGAGACAAACTTCGGAATGCAAGGCTACGCTGGTATGGCCACGTGAAAAGGAGAGAGGAAGGCTTCGTGGGAAAAACGATGATGGAGATGGCGGTGCCAGATAGAAGGAAAAGAGAAAGGCCAAGGAGAAGGTGGATGGATTTGGCGAGAGAAGACATGGAAAGGATCGGAACTAAGGAAGGAGACGAAGTCGACCGGGAGAAGTGGAAAATACTTTCCCGCTGTGGTGACCCCGAATAGGGAGAAGCCGAAAGAAGAAGAAGAAGAAGAAATTCGACATCCTCCGGTTACTGGCCAACTTCTGTTTTTGAAGAGCCAGTAATTAAAACTTTTAAATCCCACTACTGATTGTCAGGACGCCGAGTCTTTTAAAATATCTCTCCAGTTTGAGCTCTGTTTCAGCAAAATTTGCTCTTACGGTTTCAGCTCGGATTTAGATTCGACGCTTTATAAAAATTGTGGTTCAGATTCGATTAGGGTTCACCACAGTCCAATTTTAAAGATTCGGGTTTAAATCTTAAAGGTTTTGGTTGGAATTCAAGAATGAAAACAAAAGAAAACCGGTTCTTTTGCTTTACAAAGAAACAGGTTCTTTTGTTTTTATTCTGCATGTTTTTCGAACATGTTTTCACAGTTTTTGTTTTCGCTCCATTTCATTTTTTTCCTGGCGCGCATTCATAAACCAGTTTGGCTAAGAGCTTAGTCTGCCAGAAAAATATACAAAAACGAATTCTACTCGCCTTGGATTGGGTTGACGACCGTCAAAAATAGGATAATAATCTATTGCCGCGCAACGCAATAGATTAAAAAATACAACTGTATTTTCCAGAGATGAACGGATCTAGGTTTTTTCAAATCCTGATCCGATCCCAATCCGAAACATTAAAGCCTGATCCTGAATTTGGAAAATGTTAAATCCAAATCCTAATCCTAATCCTGAAAATGCAATTTTTGAAATTAATTTCAAGTTTTACTTTATTTGATCACAAAAAAGTTAAATTCTAATCCGGATTTATCAAAAACTATAAATTCTAATCCTGCTCAAATTTTTAAATCCGGCCGGATCTAGATCCTAATCCTAATCCATGCTCATCTCTGGTACTTTCATTTGCTTTTACTCAAATTACAAAAAATTTGTTGAGACGAAATTAATTAGACCTACAAACGAGGAATGTCATGTGCAAACTTGTGCAGAACTCGGTGTTGTGGGGAAAATTTTTGCCACTTGTACTATAAATTTTGTAGAAATTGCAGAACAATTGGTGGTATAGTCGGGCAAAATAAATCTTGTGCTTTGTATTGGATTGTTTTTAGAAGTCAATGATAATGCCATTTGGCGGATCTCTTGGCCCTTGGCAAGTCCTGCTGATGAGTCCAAAAGGACGAAACGCGTCAAGAAATGGCTTTGTAAATATCTCTCAATAGCATTGCTTCCTTCTGAAGTCTCGCGCCTTCAGTACTCGCTTTGTTGCTTCGCTTCTCGCTAATAAGACGCTCTCTATCGATTGTAACCGCTTGGAGCGGGCAATTGAATGTACCCGCTTCGGTTTCCAACTTTGAGTAAGTTATTAAATTTCAAAAATGCAAATAAGTGTAAACACAGTGACAGTGATTTTCTGTAATACCCTGTACAAAACACTCCCACCCCCCCTTTTGGTTTAATTAAGGGCCAAAGAGCATATTTGTAAATCATGCAATTTAATCATCAAAAATAAACATAATATTCAAATCATGCAAAAATAAGCATACGGCTGATTAGTGTCAGTAACCGGAAACAACGTAGTCCCGTGTTGTTATTTTGTGATATACTGACTGTAATAGGCTGACATTATACTCAAATGCTATCCCTGCATGCAGTGGTGAAAGTAGAAAATTTTTCTTACCGGTACTATGCATGCCAGAAGCTCACAACAGTGGTGGAAGTAAAATAATTTTTTTGTGGTTGCTGATCAAAAAAGGCAAATGGGTCTTAGACATCCACTGATACAGACACGAAATCCTAAACGCCTTAATTATACCTAACACTTTAAATTTTAACGAACTATAAAATATTAGATAATCCGAAATAACTAATTGTTGCTGGATTGGAATGAATCGCTAATCTGAGACTCGAAACAATGTCTTGTAGTACTGTTGCCTGCAAATTGGAGAGTAAAAGGTTTGCCAGAGAACTATATTAACACGATTTGAAATAGCCTATTTTGGGGGATAAATACAAAAAATCCCCAAAACCTAAGTTACTTTTGGTTCATTATTGAAAGTTTGCAACCACAAACATAACGATACATTTTCAACCAAGCACATTACTACATAATCTAAATCAAACACTCAATTATTTAAAAACTTTCCATAAAGGTTCATAGTAGTTAGCCTTTTTCAAGTTTTGTTGTCGAGCCATGCCGCTTGTTGCATGAGCTGCTCTTCTTCCCTTTCCAAGCCAAGTTCTTACGTATGGCTCTGGATTCCATTTCTCGCACGGTGGCCCCACAGTACTGACAAAGAGTTGCTTCTCGGCATTGTTCGTAGTGATTGCATTTCTGCTGTCAGTGATGATGCTGTTCATAGCGCTGAACCCGCGCTCACAGTCGGCGTTACTTGGTGAAAGGGTGTCAACGGCCACCATCAACTTATTTAGTTGGTCAGGAATGCTTCTTCCTCCACTTGCCTTAAATTCAATATACGCAAGATGAGTTTGTTGCTTGTTGAGACAAAGGGTGCCACATAGACTTTTCACTTCATCTTCTCCAAAACGAGGATTTTCATGATCAATCTTTTCTGGATCTAACGCATCAATTTGACCAAAAAGGGTTTTGTAGTTCTCTCTTCGAGTTGCATGAACGCTAGGCTGTGCTCTGCTTGATGCAGTCGTGAAGAGCCTTTCTTTCATGTTGTCAGCTACAGCCGCAATAAATTGAGCCTGATTTATTACTGGGCTTCTTCCTTCTCTCAGTTCTACGTGTTGAAATGACATTGCTTTTTCTGCTTGTTCAGCCATGATGGAATGTTCCCCCGGGGAAGCAATAAGGCTTTCTATACGTTTTGTATACGCAGTGAGTAAAGTGTGGGCTTTTGGCAGCGTGGTATTTCGGCTTTGTAGTGTTTCTGATAAATTTGTTAATTCGTTTAAGACATCCACCATCAGCGCTAAATTTTTAACAAAATTTATTGTGCAAAATTTGGACAGTATGCCTCGAAATCTGGCCTTTTCTGTGCTTTGCCTCGTTTCGTCATTTGAAGCTTTTTCAAAATGTTGCGCCAATGCTGGGAAAGAATGCCAGACTGCTGATACTGCCCTGAAGGATGAAGCGACCCAGCGAATAGTAAACACCTTGCCGATTCTTTTGAGGGTCGTTTGCAAATCATGGGAACATTGGTCAAGTTCACGCTTGTTCTTTGGTGACTGGCTGTACAGCGAATATAAATGTTCAAGAAATGACTGAAAGTCATTTGTACCACCGATAATTTCTAGTGCATTTCCTGCAGCAAGCTCAAGTCTGTCATTAAGACAATGCCACAATATTATATCAGGAAATTTGTCTTTAAGCAACTTTCCGACTCCTGACTTTGTCCCCAGCATCACGCTAGCTCCATCACTGCAAAATCCGATGATTACTTCTTGGAGTAATTCGATGGAGTAGCCTTTTTTGAACAAACAGTCCACAATTTTGTCAGCAATATGAGAAGCGCACAGACTTTCCAATTCTACTAAATCTAGCGGAAAATTAATAGGCGCCGCTTTGCCATCAATACTAGCTCTTAGAAACACGATTAAAGTTGATTTGTCACCCACGCGAGTTGATTCATCCGCTAGAACATTTATCTTACTTCTGCTCTCTATAATGTTGGTTAAAAGTTTTTTCTTCATATGTGAAGATATATGTTCAATTATGTCAACAGCTACAGTTTTACTGTGTAAGACACGTCCCATGTCTATAGAATTGGCTTGCTGAAGGTTGATCAATTTTTCAAAGTCTGTAAAAGGTTTACTATTTTTTGCCACATAATAAGCTGTCCTGAACACTCGCGCTGTGGATTGAAACGCAGTTTGCTCACTCTGTGCATTTAAATTAAGGAGTACATCTTTCTTTGCCGTCTCTAGAATATTAATAGCATCTTGGTGCGCTTTTGAGTTTCTGTGCTCACAGATCTTTTTTCGAAGTGATGAAAGTTGAACCGTTCTTGTGCTACCATAAAAAGTGACATTGCCATCTGCCCATTGAGTGGAAATATTAACACCACGAGATGCTCTTACTCCCAAATTATTGACTTCATGACACGGAGTACATCCTACTTTACCATCACTAGCGTACATCCAACTGTTTTTTGCTTAAATTCCTCATACTGTTGTTCAGTCCAAATTAACGGATAAGCAGTGGAACATTTTTCCTCAACTTGATCTTGATGCACAAGTAGAGGATCGCTGATTGCACCACTTTGGGTAGGCATACTAACATTGCTCTCCGTTCTTTGAACTTTAGTTGCTACTGAACTCAAAGTCTCATCACTGGTTTCTTTTCTCTTCCAATAATGATTAATTTTTCTTTGCATTTTATAAAGGTATAGTCTTTAGGCTGGAAATATTCCTAAAAATCAAGCTTTTAAAATATAATACTCGCTATGTTTTATCGGTTATTTGATATTCGTTTAACAGGAATCCATAACTTGAAATCCATAAAAATTTAAAACAACCTCTGTAAGTAGAAGACTCACTACTAAACTGTTGTCTCCACAACACTGCTTTCTATTTTAGCGGAGTCTGAGCTGGTCTGAGTACTTAGTGCGTATGCAATGACACTCTTATTTCGTAGTGCGTATGCATTGAAACCAGCAGTGTTGGGAACACTACGATTTTCACGAGTCCAAATCCGAGTTCAATAAAACTGAAATTTACGAGTCCGAGTCCACAAGCTATGAGTCCGGGTCGGACGTTGTGAACTCGAGTTCAGTAAAATTTTCACCATGAAACAGGCAAACAAGTAATAGTTAAATCAATCCATTCTTACAGTACTTTGCTACTGGAACACTACTAGAATACGGTATTTCTTTGGACATGATGCTTAAAATCTATCTTATTTTTGTCTTCAAAATGGCAAAAAAGTTTTATTCATTTTAAAATTCTTTGCTCTAACCTCGACAAGCTGGCTCACCATTTTTTCTGCAAGGGATTTGGATTCTTATTAATATTTAATTCTAGCTCACTGTTTTCTTTTCCGCATAACATTGTCTATAAAAAACTATCTTTCGGAATTTTGTATCACTTTTAAGAGCCTTTCTTCTGACACCAATCTATTTGCTACTGTCCAAAACATTTTTCAGAGTAGATTAAAAAGATGCTCAATAATAGTTTAACTTTTTATCGCGACTTGACGGTTAATTTAGATTTAATAACGTTTGTGAAACAAAACGTTTGCAATTTGCAATTCTCCAACTCTGAAAACTAGCGCTTGGTTCAAGTTACTGTACTTATTGCGATGGGCCTACGACTTGAAAATTTTAAGTAACTTTGTAATTGTGATAAAATAAAACCTATTGTGTTAAAATGTATTGTGTCAACACAGTTTCAAGATAAGAGTAAGTAATGCCATAAATTGAACTTGATAACTTCCATTTTTTTACCGGTACGGCGTTCCGGCAGCAAATCTTTTATCGGAACGGCGTACCGGACCGTTCCGGCTTACTTTCACCACTGCCTGCATGTTGATTCTAGCGCAATGCGGTTGAGACAAGTGAAGTGCCTATATGATATAGGTCAAAACCGTTGCCTTTGTATGAGGTTTGTGCAGTAATGCAGCAATGGATCGATGGCATGATCTGAAATTGCCCTGAAGGATATATTTGAATTTTATGCCGGAAACACTGTGAATAAACTAGCCTACGGCAGGCTAGTACAGATTTAATTTGTGTGAAAGATCATGAATGGCAGGCATGTGAGATGCTAGTATGAATTGAGGGAAATTGAGAATGCTGGTGAGGCATCACCATATTTAGACATTTGAAGTTTTGGCATTCTATTAAATTGCAGGATTTATTCAATTTTGAAACGAACCTCTAAATATGGCCGAGACATGCCCATTTTCCGAGACGAGACTGAGACTTCAGACCTTAGAGTCCGAGACTTGAAAAAATAGTGTCTCAAGACACTACAGCTCTGTTTGTTATGTCTTGGCATAATCGCAGCTAGGAAAGTGCAAACTAACCTAAAACAACCACTTACAGTTGAGTTGTAACAATAGGTGTTATGGTTTTAGAGTATAATCCATCGACTAGGTTTTTGTGCAAAATAGACAAGGATAATTTTTGTGATTCCTGTGAGATTACACATGAAATATCGTCAATTTGTTCAATTTCGCTGCCTTTGATTAACCTCTTACAGGTTGAGATCAGTCAGACTAACGACTAGCGACTGTACAAAAGTATTCCAACTCGCCATTGCATATTTGTCATCCAGTAGATGCGTGCGAGTTTGCAAGATTAGCAAATGCGCTGCATAGATTATTAAATTACAGGGTCGCGATGCTGAAAGCGCACATGCGTCAGGTTTGTGGCACACTAAATTAGAATACCTACTTATTCCGTTTTGCCCATCAAAACAATAGCCTGACGCGGGCTACAAAACGAGGCATCATAGACCAGATTTGGCCTGCGGGCCGCTAATTTGACACCCTGGAATAAATATTCCGTACAAAGCCAAAACTATTTGTTTTAAGGTTAACAAAATGTTATGGACTAATTTAAAATTTTTGATTTGCCAGAAAGAATCAACCAGTGTTTTTTCTGAACTGCAAAATTCGACAAATTTTTGTAGATTTTTGAAATGATTTAGTCAAAGATATGGCAAGCAACCTAAATTTAACTTACTACAGTTGATTATTTTACATTTCAATAATAGTTTGTTTCAAAAAACCCATATTCGGTCAATTACAGCCAGATTTGTGGTAGCAAAATCCTTAGGGCAAATCTTGCCTAAAATTACAACTTGAGGAACGTCACACTTCTCAAAATTTCAGGGAAGACAGTCCAGAAAGTAATTGTTTACATACGAAAATCAAAAACTCATGTATTTTTATGCCAAATCTACTTTATTGAAGTTAAAATTGAATCGCAATTGATTGCTCCTTTAGGCCCACTCACCAATAGCGACTGGAGTAGGGAGCTTTAGCACAATGCCATCAAGCGGAAACAAGTAGCCACACTTTCATTAGTAATAAAAGTTGGTCCCTCATTTTCCTAATCTGGTATAATTTTGCTATTTGCTTTTTGTAAAAAACACCTTCAAATTCACCATTATAAACACAAATCCGAGATAATCCATGTATTTTAAAGCTCTAGATTTTCCAGCAACCAAAATGACCACAGTCTTGTAAGTTAGGTTGAAAAATCTTAAAATCTCATCTAATAATAAATCAGAGGCTATCATCATATTCAATCTCATCTTCAACTGAAGATGAAATAACATCTGGTGCTGATACCTCATTAAGCTTTCCAAAGAGGATTCTTTTAACATTCTTCTTTGCTTTGTCAAATTTTTTAGCAGTTTTTTCAGACTGTCTTTCGCGACTTCATCTCGAAAAAGGGTATTTGTGTAAATTCTGGTTTTTGAGTCTTCTCGTTCAATTTGATTTTTTTCCTAGGCAGTGCTTTTGGAAGAGATATACGACTTTACATCTAGTGGAGAACGTAAGAGGAACACTTGAAGCTGTTGTTTCTTTTGGAATATCAGCAGACTGCTGAATATCACTAACAGCTAACAGAATATCACTAACTAAAGCGGAGGATCAACCGAACTGATACCAGCATCTTGCAAATCTCGGTCAATCACAGATGCAGGTGCAAAGTCTATTTTAGGGAAATATATGGGTTGTATGGCCAGCTGCCAGTGGAACGAAACCCCGATATGATATTCCGTGAGTCATCACAATCATTGAGCTTTGCTGGAATATTATAAATTGTTATTGCTTTTCCAGGGTTGCATCTCATCCAGTTGTCCATTGCCTCATTATGAGCTGTTTCAAATGGACTGTAGGCAGAGATAGGCACGATCTTGATCTTCACAATCAGATCACAATCTTAAAGATCAAGGTAGTGATCTGATCTTGATCGTCAAGATCAATGAAAATTGTAAACTTGCCCATTTTCAACTGCAGGCCTATACAGTAACATCAAAAAGATGCAATTTGTGGTAAGTTTTGGGCGGTATGGTTGATAGAACAATACCTAAAATTTCTTGCCTTGTCAATGGCAGCTGTGGATGAGTGATTCATGATTGTCCATAATGCGCAATATCTTTCATTCTGAAGTACAGCTTTTGAGTTCTCTAATGTGCTCCAATACATCCAGGAGGCCCAACATCAATAAAGCGATCTCTAAAACTCACACGTGGAGAGATTAGCAGCGGAGCCAAAGCATAACCTGCAGCACACACGACATAAACAACAGTAGCAAATTCGCGTCTTTCTCCAGATATGATGGAACCCATAGATTTCGTTCCAGTAGCAGCAACAACCACTTTTGAATTTGCACAGTTGTACCTCCAGTTTTATTGAGATTAAATATTTTATCTGGAGTAAACTGATACTTTGCCGTAACAATGCCATGACTATTAAAGTATGGAACTCTTAAAATTATCAGTATGTTGATTCAAGGCAGCAGCATGTCCAGTGGATGTTGGTTCAGGTTTTCAGATGGACAGGTTGTGCCGGTCTTTGATGCTTTTCCACCACTGCCTTCCAATTTTTCTATTTATCTCCAAAGACTAAGGAACTGACAACTTGTTTTTAGTGGCAAATCAAAATGCATTAAGCTCTTTGCACTTTTCCACAGACAACTCAAAATACATGTCAGCTAGGTACACAACATGACCTGCGAGCACTTTTTCCGCCAAGGTGCGGCACTCGTTCACCTTGAATCTCTCCCACCTCACGATTTGATGCTCTGTTCCTTTTGTTGGAGACGGCTTTGGTGTACCAGCCAACTGCTCTCTTTCTGGCACTGAGGCCACTATCTCCTTTTTCGGCAAGCCCAGTATGCTCAAGCCTGCGCCATTTCACAAGCTCTTTGCTGGTCTCGGCAGCACCAACAAGTCTGCCACTTCAATTCTCTTCTACTATTTTGTGACTCCCGCCACCCTGTCTTTCCTTTTACGTCAATCTCTGTGGCAGGAACCGGCTTCCCTCTCCTCTTGTTCTATCAGGCTACAATGGGTCCCCGAACACTCGTTTCTCCCGGGGAACGATGCGGCTGATGAGCCGACCAGACGAGAAGCACTACTCATGCCCTCGGCAATCCCTTGTAGTCTCTCTCTCATCTTTTTTCGGACTGGAGGCGTACTGTCTCATCTAAATTCTTCGACACACAGATTCCTTCTATTTCCACTGAGAAACTTGTGCACCCTCGTTACGTTGGCTGTGTGCTCTCTTGTCTTCGCTGCAACGAATATAGCCTACTGGTAAGCGCTTAATTTCTTTAGGATTGGCAGAATCAAGAATCCTTGATGCAGCGCCTGCAGACACCTCTCATCTCATTCTGCACTGCCAAACTGCCGACTCTTTGGCAACTCTCTGTCTCTCTACAATCTCTGGTTCAGGCCTTGGAGAGTTGCCCGACTTAATTTTGGAACAAATTTTGTATCGACACTTCACCGGTATCAACACTTTTTCATTTTCTTTTTCTTCTTGAGGTAACAATATAAGCGAATTCTACCTTACAAAAAGTTTTCAACAAATCAATTCTTCATAAAAAACCGGCTCTAGTTCAATTTTTTTGGATTGAACAAGAATCAAGGCGAAAAAGAGATTAATATGACGTAGGTATACTCACGCAAATAAAAGACTACGTTATATTTTAGTATGCATTAATCAATGTTCAAACTAGATCGAATTGTGATCTGTAATTAAAAATGTTACGAAATAAAAAAATTACTTATTTCGGATTGCAAAGCTTTTATCTCTGCACAACATAACAATGAATGCGCAATCAAACACATCACAGCGTAACCTACTAACATACTAAGGCATGAATAATTACCAGTGGCGCTGAATACCGGCGGGAGGGGGGCGCTGCTCCCCCAAAATTTCTACTGGGGTGGCAGCCCCCTGTTGAGCAAGTATACCGATTTGGTTGTAAATGGAGTTTGTTTTGTTATGTTGTTACCCAGGAGCACTTTTTTAATATAAAATTAATTGAAATCGCAATATAAAATCATTAGAAACTTCCAAAAATAGCTCGGTCTTTCACCTCTGCTGATATACATTGATGACTGCACCTTTGCGAAACTGGTTATACAAAGTATTAGGTTACCAAAACGTGAAATCACAGTTTTGCTCACACAAAAATTTTGAAAACCAGGCGCCCATGCCAGTTACTACCACTCAGAAACGGTTTATAAATAGCTTTAACAGAAAAAATTGTACTACTTTGTTCAATACAATTCAAAACTTTCTTCAACAGAGCTGCTCAAGACTCTATTCACCGAATTAACGGCTAACTAACGATGAGCAACGTGCAATTACAATATACGCGTGAAAACTTAAATGGAACCAAATTTTCCAGATTGCTGTACTACAGCGGTTGAGGGCGTCAAAAGACGAAGTACAAGCAAACAATCAGGTCAGATAAAAGCGCGGATATCAAATGATTTTCAGATTTCAAGTTGCAGCCTCATTTTCTCACAGGCGAATAATTAGTTGTTTGCATGAAGTTGCTTGCAGCCTATTTTCGAATTAAACAGTTTCAACCAGATCCATTTCCAGCAAAATACTTCAAAATCGAAAATGCAACAATTGAAGCAACTCCACATAATCCGGAGCTAAAACAGGAAGAACAGAAGTTCGTGATAAATTCGACATTAATATTGAATGTCTTGTATTATACTATTTCACGCTACTTAACAGTTATTTTGCTCAGCTCCTACGGCTCGGAAATACTGCAGCGTGCTTATTACTCATTCCTTAATAGAAAAATGCCAGTCCCTTCAATTCTGAAGCACGCAGATCTTTAAAAATGTCATCTTTGATATCTAGGGTAAGGCTGGTCCAACATGCGTCATCAAACACATATGATTATAATTACGCCTTGAAAAATTTCAAATGAATAATGCTCCACCTATAGCAATCATTCCCTATAAATGCAGTAGCAACTCCAAGAATTGTCTTCTACGCCACGAGTGAAAACCGTTGCTACTGATAATCACTCTTAATTAAAAAAACCACTTACTTTCATCTGGTGAAACATATCCTTTTCTAATAAGAAAATCCAAAGTGACGGCAGCACAATTGACTTTAAAATCGTCCGTGACAATAAGCTGTTTTACCTGGAATGCAAATATTAACTCATGGAATTAAGTGCGGTGAGGTGGAGATAAGACCGTCTATTTTCAAGTAGGTAGACCAGGGCTTCATTTCCTTGTGACGTCATACCGAAGACTTAAAAAATATTAATGGACAATTAAAACAAGATGGTGAAAACAGGTAAGCGACAGCACTGGGAAAAATCGTATATTATGGAAACATTCAAGTCCTCTATCGTTTGCAACCTGTACCAGCGCACACTGGCCTGTTTTGATGAAAATATGCTCATTACTGTAATTTGTTGAAAATACGCTCATCACCACTTTTATGACGAAAAACTGAGACTTGCAAAAAATATAAAAACAATTACTACTACAACAAAAGAAAACATATTTAAAAATTGGTTTTCTGGCATAAAGCAATGACGAACATACGGTACTACGCAGACAAACCGCATTAAGAACAAATGGACGTGCTAGCGCAAAATTCCCTAACACGACATTAACATGCCAACGAACTGTGCAATAAAACGCTGAAGTTATTTTAAGGAAAAACTTTTTGCTAGTTAAGGTGTATTGCTTGGCATGACTACATCAGTGCTTCTTAAACTCTTTTCCATACGACGCACCTGAAAAAGTTGCTGTATTCGCGACGCAACAGACAACACAAGACATTGAGGTTTTTGCTCGCCGTTCTGCAAGGTTCGATATATCTGTCCAGCGTCAGATTTTTTTGAAATCAACTTTTTTCTAAAAAATTTTTATGACCATTTTCTACGCGCACCCTTTTTCTAAGCAAAACTTTTGGCTAATACTTCTTGAAACCGATGTTTTTGTACTTTTACACCATAAAATTTCGGCAGAGATTGTTGTTTTCAAACAAAGCGTAGCAAAGCAAATCACTAAAATAGTAAAAGCATTTATTAAAAATTTAAAACCTTTTCGGCAATTCATTTTGCCCTCCTCAAAAAAATTATTTTAATCTCTACTGTGTCAGCAAATTTTACAAATAAAAAGCAGTATACGAATTCCAAAGTTGAGACGTGTTTTGGACTTACAAAGCTACTAGTATCACGCAACAAAAGTTGAGAAAATACATGATGACAAAGTCGGCTAAATGATGACAACGTAAGGTACTGAGGCAAATACCGTTACAAAGACCCATAAAACCCTAAATCTTATTTAATAACTAAAAACATTGAGCAAAAAAGAACCGTTTGAATATAACAGAGAAGTTAATTGAAGTTTTTGCTTTTTAATAAGTAACCTTTCTTGAACTTTGGCTTCATAGTCGGTATTACACTATTTTTCAAGAATTAACGCTAAGTTTATCAGCTTTGCAGCACTAACATGAACTGGATTATTGCAGTTTTGTTGAAGCTTAATTTAAGCGCTCCAGTGCTCTGGTTACCAAGTGGCGGGAAGTCATACCTATGTATGACACGTCTGCATCAGACAAACAAGAAAATTTATACACCACATTAGACATCAAGGTGGTAGGGGTATTTGACTATAATTGAAAGTATGATTCATTTTTTTAAGTTCCATAAAATACAGCTTTGTCGACATTGAACTTTCAAATTAATTCGGCGACCTTACAAAAATTCATGTGATGATCTTCCAAAACATGGTACATCCAATCAATGTGAAAAAATATTTTCCTTATTTTTATTTGATGGTTTCGGTTCCCTCACAGCTTTCAAACTTTTGCATATTCGAAGCATTTTTTTGATGTTGTGAATATTTTTTTTACATCTATTTTGTCAACTTTTGTTGCGTGATAATCAATCAGGTTCTGGTAAGGTTACTAGTTGATACAAAAGGGGTAATTCTCCATACAACGGCGGAGGAAAGATGTGATAACCCCTTCAATAAATATGGCCCTAAAGTTAATGATTAGTACATCGTGTACCTCTTCTATAGTATACAATTTGAATTCTTCCACTTCACCATCGACTGCAACAGGTACAAAATCAAGTGGAACTTCAAGATCAAAGCAATACTGCACATCGTCTTGAATGCCACGTTCATCTTCATAAATATAACTAAAACATAATTTGTTTTGCGATGGTACATATCATCAATTGGAAATAACTGAAGTCGAGTTTCACAAAACATAGCGCAGCCACTGTTTAAAGACAGGTCAGACTTATTTCGAAGTTCTTTTGCAAATAGAGGTGGACTTGACGCATTATCTTTTCTCATCACCGTCCACATTAACTAGTAAACAGTAATTAATAGTATAAATAGTAAATTTTGCAATAGAGCACCTTATCATTCCAACGGGAGCGGCTTTCTTTGCTAAAGCTTCTGGAATCCCAGCTTCTTCCTGGCATTCCTTTACTAATGTTTCAAATATTCCAATACCAGACGCAATGCCTCCAGCGACCATATTATCCAACATTCCTGGAAAAGTCTGTTTTGATTTTGATCTGAAAGCAGTAAGAGCTGTTCATATTACAGAAAAATCAGTTATCAGTCGTTTGTCTTCCAGTCACAGATACATTTTTAGGGTTACATTTGGAATTAATTACGTTCAAAACAGCTTTGAAACTTTTTACAACAAGCACTGCCAGCAAGCAAAGAAAATCTACTGCAAAGCTTTTTCTTGAAAAGTGTTGAGAACACAATGGAGTCCGTGCGATCATTGAACAAATAATCTTTCAACTATAAAATCAGTGCTTCACAGTATAGAGTCATTGCTTTCAATAAGCAAGTACACGCATCTCTTATAAGCCGCTTAAGTGTGTAGCTTATAAAAGCATCAAGACTTCATCAGGCAAGAAAATTATTGTAAGAATTGAATTCTGATGAAGAGCTAAAGAGAGACATTTGACTAAATCAGCGGTTTCCACTTTTTTTCTCTTGGCACCCTTTGAACACTCATGAAGACTTTTCCCAAAGTTACCAAACCAGTTTACTGCATGGATTTGCGACTTTATTCCTCGACCAATTTTCATAAAATTTTCAAAACATCACACGTAATTCCTCGCGCATCAAAAGATGTAAAATTTGTGCCCTAATTCTTGGATTTTTCTACCCAAAAAAGGTTAAAAAGACCAATAACCCAGTTTCAGACAATAAAAATTACCAAATTTTCAGCAAGAAGCAACCGTTTTGAAATCAAATTGAGATATCATGTTTAACAGGAAACAAATTTTTATCATCAACACAGTCTGATAACTACTCTTTTGTAGTATCTTTTGACAAAATTTCAAACAACAATAAAAAAACTTACTTATTAAAATTTTCAAATTACTTAGGGGTCTCAAAACACCCCCAAAACATTTGTATGGTAGGTAAAAAAATGTGACTTTGGTTTGTAAAAAATATATGTCGCTTAATACTGGTCTCATTTGAAAGCTTAAGAAATTTGCTTTCCAGCAATATATAACTTTAAATAGTTTAGGCTAAGCGGTATGTATATTTACAGATCAAAAATGGATACTGTACATCATATCAGTTCAAACCCCCCAAAATTTTTTGACTTACCTTCACTAAATTGGAATTTTTGGAAAAACTATTTCCTTTAAAAAATAAAATAAATTGCAAATATTTCACTACTAAAGTCATTGTTTGGCGTTAAGTTTTCAAGGAGATAAAGTCTAAAATACAATTTTAAAAGCTAGCAAAAGTTTGGCTTCTCTAAATCAAAACTTGCTGTATCCCTTCGTTTCATAACCAATGGGAGGGGTGTAAAAAAGTTTTTGTCTCATTTTTAGTGACAAAATATTCTATTAAACTTGATATCATCTGGATCTTGAAGAAATTTCATTTTCAAAACTACATAATGTTACATAGTTTAGGCTAACCTCTAGCAGATAATGACTGATTATATTTTAGATCTAAATCTAACTAACAAAATTTAGTGTCGGTTAGTTCTGGTCAACAAAAAGCAGTGCTACTATAACGTGAGGTCTACCGACATAAGTCACCTACAGAGATGCAGGGTGAGGTCTACGGCTTGACTCGCACCTACCGAGGTGCAAACCACGTGAAGTTTGGCTGCGTGAGATTAGGGTTAGGGTTAGAAATGCCCTAACCCTAACCCTTAACCCTAACCAATGATTTATTTGTGTCATTCTTAGAAGATGTACGAAGTGTGTATCGTTAGAATAAATTTATCTTTGTGTGTGGAATGTATGTGTGGTGTTAGAAATTATTATAGCTATAGTAGTAAGTGGGCAGCTATAGTGTAGCTATAGAGGGGTAAAGGATAAATAATTCAGTGGTAGATCTCACGCTATAGTAGCACCCAAAAAGCTCATGGGCCTCAGAAAGTGTCAAGTTGTAAAAAACCTGGGCTTTTAGGTAAGTTTTGACTGATATACCTTGAAAGCTTGGTTCCTTAGCATCATCTAGCGACCAATTCTAAAAAATTGCTAAAAAAATAAAATCTGTAGTGATCTTTGAGATGGGGGTACTCTAATTTCAAATTCGACTCAGTATCTATGAGGGAGGAGGGGTAATTAGCATAATCAAAAAAATTTTATTTTTTATTATATTTGAAATCCTCAAGAAATAGCGATTTCAATGATATATAACAATTGCTATAGAAGTAAAGATATGAGTAATAATTTACAAACAAACTTGGGGGTATTTTATAATGATTATTTATGACAAATTATGAGTTTTTTGCTCTGCCATCTTGTGGACATTTTTTTCACAAGTTGCGTGGGAGGAAAAGAGTTAATGCTTAAAAATACGCTTACTTGGAGTCCTCCAATAGTTCAAATTAATTTCAGTTCTTGCTATAGCAATATTAAAAAACCAAATTTAAGCAGTGTGATAGAGCAATAATACAACAGGTTGTATTAAATGGTACCAGTGTGCAATGTTTGCGACATGCATGATGTCCATTACAATGTCTTGCAATATCAAATAACCCTAACTTTTATCCTAACTCAAACCCCAACCTCAAATAATGTGGAATGTACTGATTAAAACTGTTGATAAATCATTATACTTTAATGGGCAACATATCAGTTTTAGGCTTTACTCTTTATGTTCACCTTAAAATGAGAGAGGATAATAAGTACAGCTGCTGCCCGCTGATATTTTTACTAAAATGGTGGCACAGCATTATGAAACAAAGCTGTTTTAAAGCATTCAAGAAAAAAAAGTATGCTCAATAATATGCATACAAGTTCGATCACTTGTTGTAAACAAAGCTCAAATGATCGTAGAATTCTTATTTATACAAAGCACTTTATTAGTATCAAAACAGCTCTGAACAGTGTTGCTATAGACGGTATTTCTTATTTTTTGAGGAAATACTGTCTAAATTTCATACTTTCACAATTAATTATGACGTCATCTTACTTCCTAAGAGGACAAAAATCCTTGAAGTAGGTAAGTCAGGTGCTGGCTTTTGATAAAAAAGTACTTTTCTATGCCAGAAATTAAAAAATTATCTACAAGTGTGATATCATCATGGCATAACAAACCCCCTAATGACTTCGCCCTGGGATGGTGATCAATCATGCTGTGTTTCAAGTTTGTACACCCAATGGTTTAGCAGTGGCAAAGGCATAGACACACACTCAAGAAAGCATTGTACTAAATAGCACAAATTCAGCTCATCAACACAATAAGGAGGAACAACCACTTTTTAGCATCAGCTGATTTATAAGTATTAAAGTACTATTGTAACACAAGCAAGCAATACCTGAGTTACCTCCGAGCAATCCATAGGCAAACACCTTTAACTGGATGATTCACATATCCATTCATGTGTGAGCCACATGCTTTAATTCCAAACATAGTCACCGCAGCACGTTCCAGCTTCATGAGTGGTTTATCAGTAGCACTTGCAAAAACTTCGTAGTACTTAAAAAACATCAGGTATATATCTTTTTTCTGCTCGGACAAAAGCAATCATCACAAGCAGGCATAGACCTTGCACTAAAACTTATAACAGTGTTATAAGCAGGGCTGCGCACTCGGTCGATTTTTGTATCAAGTTCAAGTTCGAGTTTGAGTTCAGCTTGTTTTACGAGTTCTCATTTTTGCGAGTTCCAGTTTGAGTTCGAGTCCAATCAAAATTCATCAAGTTTTTTCGAGTTCGGAAAATAAAGTGATTGACTCAGCCTAAGCACGTTTGCAGTAAAATTGTACGTTCAAACTTATGTTTTAATAAGCAAATGTCGTTGCCATAACCATGTAATATGTGTATTGTCAGTTTGCATTAAAAGTGAAAATTGAAAAATAACTTACAATTGAATCATTGTAGGTTCCCTAATTATGCGCTTTCAATCAAAACAAAGGCTATGTCTGCAACTCACTCTTTACAAAGAAAAAGTTGACTGTCAATTAGGTCACCCATTCTCTACTGTGACTGTTTACATTGCAAAACTGTAAAATCTAATTAGAGCGTTCTTTTTAGTGACCTTAATGTTTTCATAAAGCATTTAAGGTTTTATGCAGAAAGCAGACGTAGTTTAGGTCGAGCTTAAGCCTAAGCCAAGCTTGTGCAAGTCGGGCTTACAAAGGGAGGCTTGGTGGTATGCAGGCCCAGTTGGCAGGTGCTTTCTTGCAGCCTGGGTCGTTAGTACATCTTTCAGAAATGTCAGACAAAAACCGAACCTGCCAACCTGGAAGGGTAACCCCCCACTCCGATGTTCAGCCAGGGCCTACTACTTGGCAAACACGCTTTTCATTGTGGGGCGATGTGCCCCTGTCAGGGCACACTGTCAACAAGTTCCAAAGGCCAGCAGTCTTGAAGCTAAACATTGAAGGCCTCGCTGCAGGCAAGATGAATGTACTTCATCATCTCGCCGTGCAGTATCACGCACTTGTCATTCTACTTTAGAAGTCCCACTGCACTTGTGCAGATAAGCTAACAATACCAGGCTTTACACTAGCTGGGTCTTCGTTAAGCAGGAAGCATTGCCTTGCTACGTTTGTCTGTGAACGGCTAAAGTGGACCCTTGTTGGTCAGTCTCCAGCTACATCGAAGACTGAGTGTTTGTGCGTGGACATTGATGGTTATAGAATTGTAAACGTCTACAAACCTTCACCTACGCAACTGCAAGTGTCTGATCTCCCAGTGTTCCCTCACCCCGTTCTCCATGCTGGCAATTTTAATTGTCCACATGTCAACTGGGGTTATAGAACCAGCAGTACCAATGGAGAGTGCCTGGATGCTTGGGCAAGCCTTTACGGCCTTGTCCATCTACACGACCCAAAGGATGTGGCCATCTTTCATTCTGGCTGCTAGAACACTGGCACCAACCCTGATCTGGCATTTGTCAGTGTTGGTCCAGATAGCCGTGTACCTAACAGACGCATCTTAGAGACGTTTCTTAAGTCACAACATCAACCCTTGCTTATTGTTCCACCAAGACTTGCTCTGCCTGTTCCAAGCAAGCCTGTTGAGCAATGGAGCTTCCGCAAGGCCAACTGGAGCCACTACAATGCATTAACCAACAAACTTGCTAAGAGTTTGTTGCCACCAGATTCACCAAATGTAGATCTGGCCTACCAGGACTTCTGCAATGTCATCAGAACAGCAACCAAAAATTCTATCCCATGCAGTCGTCAAAATAACCACATATCATGTTGAGATGCTGAGTGCAAGAACCTGTACTGTGCATTTCTGCAGTCGCCTGAAGGAAGCAACTCTAATGGGGCTGCCACTGCCCTGCTCCTCAGGCTCAACAAGAAATGCAGAGATTGATGGTCCAAGGCAGTTCAGACTATCGACTTTTCACACTTTAGTCAAAAAACATGGAGTGTATTGATCAACTTAACAGGTAGATCATGGCACTACCCTTGTCACTGTGCCGTCTCAGCTAACGCTGTTGCATCCCAGCTGATTAGAAACAGCAGATACGAGGGTATTGACCATGAGTCATCTCGACTCATCTTGCAAGACGTGTGAGATCTTTGAAGGGCCACTCCAACAAGTCCAGTCAACATCTCTGAAAGTTTTATTTCTCAGGAGTTTGCTGCTGCCCTCAAACACCTGAAACCAGGAAAAGCTCCAGGCCCAGATTCTATTTGCCCGGAGCTAATAACCCATGCTGGAGCTGCAATGAAGTCCTGGTTGTGTAGCTTTCTTTCTTCCTGCCTGCACCACCTCAAAATTCCAAAAATCTGAAGAAGAGCACTGGTAGTGGTGATTCCTAAACCCAAGAAGCCTGTTGAGGACCTGAAAAGCTATCTTCCAACTCCTTGGTTTGCATTCCCTACAAGATCCTTGAGAGGCTTACATATGCTCGTGTTAAACTGGTTGTGTGGCTTCCTTTCTTCCTGCCTGCACCACCTCAAAATTCCAAAAGTCTGAAGAAGAGCACTGATAGTGGCGATTCCTAAATCCAAAAAGCCTATTGAGGACACAAAAAGCTATCATCCCAACTCCTTGGTTTGCGTTCCCTACAAGATCCTTGAGAGGCTTATACACACTTGTGATGAACTGACTGTTGACCCACCTCTCCCTAGGGAGCAGGCTGGGTTCCAATGGGGAAGATCAACTGTGGATCAGGCTGTTTTGCTTACTCAAAACATCGAGAATTCGTTTGAGGCTAAAAAGAAGGCTGGTGCCATGTTTGTCAATGCGATAGCTGCTTACGACACTGTCTGGCACCGTGGTCTCACCTGCAAGTTGCTTAGGCTTCTACCAGATAAACACATGGTCCAGATGATCTCAGAACTTGTCCAGAATAGAAGCCTCATGCTCACTACTGGTGACAGCAAGTAAAGCAGGTTAAGACATTTGCAAAACGGCCTCCCACAGGGATCGGTCTTAGCCCTCCTCCTTTTCAACATCTAAATATTAAAATCTGCCTTCTATGACTTCTCAGAAGTATGCATATGCTGATGACTTAGCATTGCTGTGTGCTTCTCGAGATTGGAAGGCTGTGGAGGACACTCTTAGCCAAGACATGACTCATTTTCAGCTTATCTCCAGACTTGGAGGCTAAAGCTCAGCAATACGAAAACAGTGATGGCAGCCTTTCACCTAAACAACAGAGAGGCCAAACGTGAGCTTAATGTTTACAACAATGACAACCTATTGCCACCATGTCCAGTCCCAACATATCTTGGGGTAAAGCTAGATAGGTCGCTCAATTTCCGTCACCACTTTGAGGCAACTTGCAGGATCCAAATGGGGTGCAGGTGCCAAGACATTGCGCATCTCTGCTCTATCCTTGGTTTACTTCACCGCTGAGTACTGCGCACCAGTTTGGTGTCACAGTACGCATACTTGCCTCATTGACAGCATTCTCAATGATGCTTTGCAAATTGTCACTGGATGCTTGCGTCCCACACCAACGGAGGACTTGCCTGCTCTTGCAGGCATCTAGCCAGCTGAGCTCTGCTGATTAAGAGTGACACTCTCCTTGGTGAATTGTGCTGTCCATGATCCCGACCATGTATTGCACGGACAGTTGGTTGGGCAGCAGTATGCGCTCCTGGGGAGACTTAGATCAAGATGCCCATTTGTACCTGCTGCATGGAAACTATTAGTTAGTTTGTCTAAACTGAAGTCCTAGGTGTATGACTTAAAACTACAACTGGCGGCGAGGTTTATGTGCCTTGAGACGTAAAGGAGCTGTCTCTTAGCTGTCGTTGCTCCCAGGTCACCCTTGGGCAAGGTGTAGCACCTGATAGCCTCCCCTGTTAGGGTTACAACTTGACAGTTTTTTATTTTTATTGTATCTAGCGACACTTTGTACATACTGTATATGCTTTTCTTTGTGTGTGTTTTTTATTTATCTGGTATCTTACAGGAGCGATGGCCATGCCATTATCTTCACATTTAATCTAAATTCTTTTCATGTGCATGTATTAAAGTATATCGTTTTGCCATCGTCTCCTTTTTTTGTCCACTGCTGTCAAATTTATTTCAATGTATGCTGATTTGGGCAAAAATAAAATAAAATTGATTGATTGATTGATTGGACATCCGTGTGAAGCAGTGGACGAAACATAAATGAAACGCGCACTACTTGGAGAGTACTTCAAGGGCCTGTGCTTTCATTCCCAGGGTCAGTTCAAGGCCACTTGAAATGAGTCTGCCCAGAATGTCTTGGGTAAGGCTCAATTGCCAGCAGACTGGTATGGGGTGTTTTTACTCATCTATGTACAAATGGGGTCTCACTCCATCACCGAATTGCGAATGTGGTGTCACTAAGAAAACTGCAGATCACGTTATACCTTCATGTCTCATGCATCATTTACCAAAAGAAACATGAGGTCTGCAGGTTTTGGATGATGCAACTCCATGTTGGCTTGACACCACCATTGCCAGCATCTAATCTGGGCAGCACAGCAGCCCGGGGTCATAAAAGAATAGTCCCTTGGCCCTGGCCTTGATTAAGTTTGGGTGCCTGACCAAATGATGACAACGATGGTGGTAAGCAGAAACTAAACTCAAACGACACTTTTGAAACCCCAGCATGATGTATTATGACGTTACTGTTATTGAAAGCCCAGATTATGAAGGGATTATGAGTTTTCCGTTAAATATAATATATTTTGCAGTGTCATGTTGGCAGGTAACACGCTGTACGTTATTGTGGTGCGATACAAATGGATGTTGTTGTTTGCAAAAAGATTCACTGTTACTGATTTACCCCTTGAACCCTGGTTTCTCTTTTGAACCCTTTGAATGCTGGCGATAAACAAAACTATTCTATTACTACATTAAATAAACCAAAAGTGCTAGTGATGAGAGCCCAACTTTAATAATTTGCTGGTCAGTACACCAGCTTACAGGGTAATGATAGAAGACCCAAAGGCCGGTTAACCAACCTTTCGGGTCTGTAAGGCTCCTCAGTAAGGCCGGTTTCCCAGCCTGCAGGGTTCAAAGGGTTAAGCTACTTGAAGCCCATTGCCCAAATTTAGCAACAGCAATACATTAACAAGGGTTTTGCCTCATTGCATACATTAGTTGCAATTTAAGCCATCTACAATAGTGACTTATAAGAAGCTGACTTAAACAATTAGTAAGCCATGCTAAACGCTAAAACTTCTTTCTGTATATGAAATCAATGACTCAAGTTGGGCTTGGACAATTTTAGAAAAATTCTGGCTTAAGCCAACTTTCTGCAAAAGATCCTTAATTTCCAATAATTTGATTCTTTTTAAATTGAGTTGTAATGATATTGTACAAATAAAAATGAACTCGAACGCACTTTAAATATTTTCAAGTTTGAGTCCCACAAAATTTTGAGTTTCAAGTTCAAGTTCAGCAAAAAGATCAAGTTCATTTGAGTTTGCAGCCCTGGTTATAAGTACACAAATATACAAATACTGTAGCCACAATGCATTTCTATTAGAAACTCTTGAGTCTACTGGTGCAACAGCCTAGTTTAGTTGAGTCTACTGGTACAACAGCCAAGCTTGGAAATAGTTGTAGTTAGTTTCATGGAGGCTAAACAATGCAAAACTGATGCTAATAATAAACTAGTCAATTCTCAATTATGAACCTAATCACCTCATTTCTCCAGCCTTGCAGAGATATGTGAGCATTCTTTTTTTTTAAATCTTTCACCACTTGTTCTACAGCCTCTGTTCGTTGGTTAAACGTTGAATATTTGTCACATAGAGCAACATATTCTTTGTTAAAAATTGTGTCAGCTTTCCGAAATTCAAACACATCTGGATAATTTTTAAGACTTTCAGTGACATCCTTGGTCAATAATCCCACTCTTTTTCCCAAAATGTAAAAAGGAATGCACAATTTTTGTGATGAATCTGTAACGTATATTCACAGCACTGGTTGTAAGGCCAATACCAAATCTAAAAAAATTTGTTACACTTATGCTGATTGCAACACAGCAATGTTGAGACAGTATTAAGGTTAAGCAAATAAGGTACTGATACAACTACATTCATTCTATGTCAGTTTGTATGCCATCAGTTGATATACATTTGCAATAAGTCTGGACTGGTATTGATCTGTTGATGTTTGTTACAGTACCATAATTAACGATTTCCTTTAAACTAAGTTTAACCTTAAACTCAACTTAAAGCAAAAATCAGTAAAAAAAGTGAAATCCAGACTTAACCATCAACAGCAAATTAAATCATGCATTAACTTACTTTCCGAATAAATAAAATTGTTAAGCTTTTGTACCATTGTCAACAAATCCTTAGACCATTGCTGATTCATTTTTGCCAGTTCAAGATCAACAAAATAACTTCTGTACACTCCAACCTACTCTGCCTTTAGTTAACTGCTCAACAGAACAAAAATTAAAGAATACAACAAATATCAAAAAATTCCACAGAATTTGACACACTAGCTTTAACCCTTATTGATATCCTAAATCAAACACTAAACCTAATCACCACTGTCATGACAGTGGTACCTAATCCTACCCCTAACCTAGCCAATTGTAACCCTAAATCCTACATGCTAATGTTGCTGCAGACACGAAATTTTGTGTCTTTTTTCAGGCAGCTTTTCTTGCCTTATCTGTTGCCAAGCATAGAACAGAGAAGTAAATAGGTAAATCAGTGCTTACACAAATGACTCTTATGTTTTCTCCACTTCAGAAAATGATTGAATTTCATCTAATTTCATTTAAAAACTAAATTTCTTCCCCATTTCCTCACACAGTTGTCAAAAAAATCATTTAGAAATGGTTTATTTTTTGCACTTTTTTTAAAATCTTGCGTGGCACCTGAAATAAAAAAAATTATTAAACTACCCAGTTTCAACAGCACTTCTAAAAACCTTACTATCAAAACATAAAGTAAAATATTTTAGAACAGCAGTAGGGTGTGAATATCGGAAGTAAAATGAAATAAGCACCACTAAAAGATTACAAAAAAATTACTTGCGCCGATTGTGTGGTATGCACATTAAAAAAATGGAGGTACCCAACCAGAGACGTAGCAGCCGCCCCCCAAACCCCCCAATTGGGGGGGGCCCAGGCCAACTTTGGGGGCCCAAGTTAGTCTGAAATTGCTTTTTGGCTACGTGACTATTTTCAGTTCAGCAAACTTGTTTACAACCGATTTAAACTGTAGGAAGAAATTGGCTTGTGACATCATAAGTGAATGCAACGTCATTTTATCTCGCAGAATCTAGAATATTTCGATTGATTTTCTGGTAGAATCTTGAATATTCGATTGACGTAACAATGCCGTTGTTACGCAACAATCATAGAATGGTCTGGAATTCTGTTTGGCTATAAATACCGGGACAATATATATACACTGCAGAGTGCAGATAAAGTATTTTATTGACATTGTATAGAATGAAACGTTCAAAAAGTGGTGCTCAAAAGAGAAAAGAAGCAGCCACTGCTCGAGATGCTGTAGCGAAATTGCCCAAGATGACAGATTTTTTCAAGATTACTGAGCAGAGTAGACCTGGCACTAGTACCGAGAGGGATGAAGAAAACTATAGTGTACAAGAAAAAGAAGACTATGACGATCAGCATCAAAGTGATTATGAATTTCCAGAAAATGTAAGTTGTGATTTACCTGCCAATACGCAACCTTCAATATCAAAAATAACTGAATCTCAATTTACCCCTATCCCTGATGACCCATGTAAATGGCCTGAAAGTATTTCTGATGCTCAACGATGTGATATAGTAAAGCGTGGACCACATGAACTAATAATGAATTTTCCATATAATAACACAACTCCAAGGCGACGTTTTTCCTCCAACCATTATAAACGTGTGTTACCTAATGGTGAAAGTGTTTCACGGTCGTGGCTAGTTTATTCTGGGGAATCAGATCAAGTTTTTTGCTTTTGTTGTAAGCTATTTGGAAAAACACTAAGCCCCTTTTGTAGTGGTATAAATACATGGGAGGGTTTTTCGAAAAAACTGAAAGACCATGAAAACGGCATTTCCCACCAAGAATGCTGCAGTCAATGGATGTTGCTAGCTGAAGGGATAAGAAATTCATCCACTATCGACAAACGCGAGATGAATATTTTTTTCAATGAAAGACGTTTTTGGAGAAATGTTTTAGAGAGACTTATCGACATTGCCTTGTTTCTATCGGAAAGGAATCTTGCTTTTAGAGGATCTGTAGAAGTCTTAGGATCTCCTCACAATGGAAATTTTCTGGCTATATTTGAGCTTTTGGCAAGAAGAGATCCGATCCTAAAAGAGCTTCAAGACAGAATCAAGAATAAAAACACTAAAGATCACTATTTGAGTCCTACCATACAAAATGAACTAATTGAATTGCTAGCGACAGAAGTTGAAAAAGAAAATTTACAGCAATTGAAATTGGCAAAATACTTTTCTATAATTTTGGACTGCACTCCAGATATGTCACATCATGAACAAATGTCTGTCATTCTCCGTTATGTACTATGTAATGAAGAAGCTGCTGTTGTTAAAGAAACATTTTTTGGCTACTTGAGAATAAGTGACAGTACTGGGAAAGGCTTGTTGGACGCTTTCTTAGAAAAAGCGACCGAACTGCAACTCGAATTGTCTGATTGTCGAGGTCAGTCATATGATAATGGCGCTAACATGAAAGGAAAACATTCTGGGGTCCAAGCAAGAATGCTAGACATCAATCCCAAAGCTGTTTACGTGCCCTGTGCAAACCATACCCTTAACTTAGTTGTTGTTGACAGTGCTAATTCATCGACGGAAGCATTGACATTTTTTGGAGTACTTACAAGGTTGTATGTGCTGTTTTCTTCCTCTGCTCAGCGTTGGGAAATTTTAAAGAAACATGTGGAGCTGTCCATAAAGTCACAATCTGATACTCGTTGGGAAAGCAGAATTAAATGCATCAAACCTCTTCGATACAATTTAAAAGAGGTGTTGCTGGCACTGAAAGACTTGGAAGCCATTTCCATAGAAAGAAAAGATGGAAGAGCTGCCTCAGAAACAAAATCGTTGATAGCTCATTTATCAAAATGGAGTTTTCTTTTGTCGGTGTTTATTTGGTATGATATCCTATTCCAAGTCAATAAAGCAAGCAAGATTCTTCAATCGTATGGAGTCTCCCTTCATACAATGGAAACGGAAATCCAGGCAACTGAAAAGTTTTTGCAAAACTATCGCAAAACGGGTTATGACAGTGCCCAACATCTGCTGTTGAAATAGCACAGGAATTGGATATTGATCCTTCTTTTCCTCGGTCAAGAAGTGGAAAGAAAAGAAGATTGTTTGATTACCAAGGTGAAGAGGAACAACGAGCTACACCTGAACTGAAATTTAAAAGCAACTTTTTCTATCCATTAGTAGACCAGGCTGTTATGTCAATAAAGGAGCGCTTTAATTTTATTTATTTGTTTAACAGACCCGTTAACTTACAGCAAAGTCAACTTTAGTCCAGCATAAATCACACTAGAATAGCTCAACGAGAGCAAACAAACGCAGAGCATAAACAACAAACAAACACAGAGTTGCAGACATGTTTGAAATCCCTAAGAAGGCAAAAGCCTAACGGTCATGAAGGAGAAGAAAGTGTTTATAAAACTGGCTGGTTAGGAAATCGTCCGAATTTACCAGTGAGGAAATCCAGATATTACAGGAATTTGCACAGCGAATCATAAAGCAAGCGACATATTTTCGAATCAATGCTTGAAAAGTACATATATTGTTCTGTACAAGAGTCGAAGATATACTTACTCGATGACGCAAGTTAAATAGTATCCTGTAAGCATTATTGTAGCTTACCCGGAGACGGTGAAAGGTAGATTGTCGATAGGACGACCAGATACTACTGCCATAGAAACTGTACATAAACGTGCGAAACAAATAATTTTTTACGTTTTTAGAACAGTCGGAGAATTTACTACGAAGTCTATTTGCTGTACCATAGACATAGCGAAGCTGTCGGTACATGTCGATGTCGTCTTGCAAATCACATGTTAAAAGAAAACCTAAATATTTCACTTTTTCTACATAATCAATTACACAGTTGCCTAATTGTAATTTGGGCACAAAATTCAACTTCAAAAACTTAGTTTTAAACATCATTATTTTGGTTTTAGAGCAGTTAAAAGAGATATCATGGCTTTGTGCATATTCATAGCAAACATCTAGCAAATTTTGAAGGCCTTTGCAGCTAGGTGCAATACAGCATATATCGTCGGTGTACAAAATATTATTTAGACAATGTTGACCAATAAAGCAACCAACGTTAAGTTTGTTAAGGGTCTGTGAAAGTTGGTTCATATAGACAGCAAATAGAATGGGACTCAAAATACTACCTTGTCTCACTCCATTTGAGACGGTAAAAAACTTAGAATAAGTAGTACCCCATCTAACACAGAGAAGTTGAGTGGAATACCAGTTAGCTAAGAGTTTTACAAAAATCTCAGGAACATTGCATTCAGTAAGTTTTTTAAACAAAATATGATGATTAACTTTATCAAATGCTTTAGAGGCATCCAAAAAGGCAACAAAGACTGGGCTTCCATGAGTATTGTATTGCGAAATGGCTTGTTTTAATAAAAAGTGGCACATGTCAGTACTATGTGCAGGCTTAAAGCCAAATTGGTTATCCACACTCGACAAGAAATTACTGGTCATAAATAATATGTAATGTTCAAAATACTTTGAAATTACGGTGGGTAGAGCAATAGGCCTGTAGTTGGAGATGGCAGAGACACTACCATGTTTGTTTTTCGTTATAGGTGTGATAACTGAATTAGTGCATGCAGCAGGTAGGTAGCTATGAACAAGGCAAAGGTTGAAAAATATGCTAATATGAAGATATATTATTTCATGTGCAAACATAATGTGATTTGCTGATAAGCCATCAAGTCCTCCAGCACAGTCTGGTTTGAGTTTCTGAGATAGAGACCGGGCTAAATCTACCGTACATAAGAACTTTTTCACCTCATCAAATTTGTCAGTTTTATTGTGTGGACCCATTGTTTTGCTTTTCAAATGAGTGGTACTCAGATCAGATGACTTACTGCTGTTAGTAGAGTTAAGTAGTTGTTGGTAATGATTTTTCCACATATTAACAATATTTTGTGTGCCAGAGACTCCATTGATTGTTGCAGGCAGTGCAGTTGTTTTAGGAGATGACTGAATATTAATATTTTTCCAAAATTGGTTTGTTGGATGATTGTCAATAAAACTACATGCCAAGGTATCGGCAGCTTGTTTTCTCAGTTTCTTTTTATGCTGTCGGAATAACTTTTTAAATTCTTTTTTGTGTTTTTTCATGAGTTCAAATACTGGACCAGTTTTAGGCTTTGAAGAATTGATCCAAGTCAGGTAGCTAGTTTTGGCTTTTTTATGAGAGTTTTTCAAGACTGCAGACCAGTTAGGTATACGCTGGTTGCGCCGAGAGTTGTATACTTGCAAGGGTAGAGAAGCTTGTAGGCTGTTAATGATGCCCTGATAGTATGTCGATATACTCTCCAAATGAGCTGAATCATTACACCCAGCATTATTGCAATTAATAACTTCCAACGGTAGCAATAAATTAGATAAATATGATTTAGTGGATTGGTAATATTCAGCCTTTTTTCTAGGGGTCAAATTTTTCCAATTGATGTGTTTATAGTCAGATGATTTTTGATCACGTATGTTGCTGTGGTGATTTATAGCAGAACTGTAACTTATCTTGACAAGTAAAGGATGATGATCAGAGCAGATGTATTCTAGTAGGACTTCTATATTAATTATAAGGCGATGTGCCATAGCAGATGTAACACAATGGTCTATCCATGAGGTAGAGTTGTGACTATCACTAATATATGTAAACGAGCTATCAGGCAGTAAACTGTCATCAGAAATGATAAAGTTATTATCTTCACAGAAATCCATAAGTATTTTCCAGAATTGATTACCCTTTCCAGCGTTGAAATCACCCAATATAAATATTTCCAAGGCAGCATTAATGTTACAGAAAGAACTTAGTTCACCTAAGTAAGTTTGATATGCATCAAAATTTTCAGGGCAGCAGTATGGAAGATACACATTTAAAAGTAGAATTTGACTAGCATCGTTGTCTAGTTTCAAACCAATGATTGAACCACTATGACTTGTGATTCGTGTGGCTGGCAGATTTTTTCTCCAGAGGACAGCTGTTCCCCCAGAAGGTCTGCCCTTTCTAAAGCCGTCATAATCGTCAGTAGGTGTATAGCCATAAGCATAATGATCATCACTAATGCTGGAGAGGTAATCCAAGTTTTGCTTGGTAAGCCAAGTTTCTTGCAGAAATATTATGTCATAAACATTGCACAGTTTTTGAACATCAGGTATAGAGTTTTTAATACCTCTGCAATTGTAGGATACTGCTGTTAGATCTGTGAAGGTGACTGAATGGATCTTTCACTTTTTTGTGAATTCGACACATTATCAGTGCCCGATTTGTAATAAAATCTTTTGACTAAAACTCCTTCTGGCCAATTATTTGGGTTAATTGAGTCACTGAACGATATTCCTTGAATTGTGAGATGAAAAGAAGAATAAGAGTCAAATTTTGATTTCAGCTGAGTACAAGTGATTGAGGTTGCAGTAGAAAACTGGGATTGTGCAAAGTGTTGTACCTCCTCACAGGAAGTTTCTGGTCTGAGCCTAGACAAGAACACTTCTGCAGGTCTACTAAGTTTGGCTACTGGCTGCAAGTTAGAACCTTTTAGTTTACCTTCATGAGGGTTTTTGGGCCTTCGTCTTCGCGATCGGTAAACAGACCAATCATCATCAGCAAGTTATCTGTCCAGTTTCAGTAGGTTTAGGTTTGGTGTGGTTTACGTCAGAAGAGCTAGCCTCAACAGTTGTGAAAACAGAGCCAGAATTAGGATAATCAGGCTGCTGTTGTACTGCTTTGGAATATGACATTGAGCTTTTCTTCTTAGATTTATCGTCGTTAGTTGCGGATGTTTGCAAGTTGTCAGTTGAAGGCTGGTAAGGACCAAAAGGCCTACCAGTTGTTTGTTCAGTAACTGGTTTTCTTTTGGCTAAAGCTGACAGTTCTGAAACCATACTTCGCACTTCAGCTAGTTGATTAGAAAGTGTTTTGTTAGAGATTGACTCTTGTTGCAAGTCTCTCACTTCATTTTTCAAAGTTTGTAAGTTGGAAATGATGATACCACTGTCAATGTTTTTGAAATCAAGTGGAGGGAAGTTACAAGATGCTGTAGCAAATGTTACTTCAGGTTGAGGGTTTGAGGAGATTACATGCAGCAGTTCCAGCATATCTTTTAGGTTCATTTCAGTTTTTATTTCACCCTTTCTCTTTATGATTCTATGAGAAGTAAAGTTTTCAAAAAGAACTTTCTTTGCTTCTTCAACTTCTTTGTCAGAGTAAAACTGAGTAATTACACTGATCAAAACGTCAGTCTTCATGCAGTCCATGCGATTGTAGAGATACCATAGGATGGAGTTCAGAATAATCATTATTCCACAGAACAAATTCAGTTTTACTCAAATAACATTAAAAACATTACAAATAAACGACTTATTCAAATTGGCTTATTCCTTATTCAAATAGAATTTGGCTTTAATTTGTTACGTGAGGTTTCTTCCGCCTTTTCGTTTTTGTACACACGAGACAAACTTTTGCTTGTGCAACAAGAAAATGCTCTTCTTACTTGCTGTAAAGAGTTCCAAAAAAAGTTCGGTGACATTGATTCTGATGAAATGAGCGCTGAGCTACAGCGGTTTGTTTTAATTTTACAAAAAAACGCAATCTCAATACGGCTAAAGACTTTCTGAACTATCTTCTAAAGACTCATTTATTTGAATTGTATCCGAATGTGTACATCGCACTTCGAATCTTATTAACTTGCCCCGTGACTGTTGCCAGCGCTGAAAGAAGCTTCAGCAAATTGAAACTGATCAAAACTTTTAATAGAACGTCTATGACAGACAGTAGACTATCTTCATTAGCCATGTTGTCAATCGAAAATGACTGCGCCCGATCTCTTGATTATGACAATGTCATAACAACATTTGCGAACAAAAAGGTTCGCTCTAGACTATTTAAATGATACTGTGTTTTTATAACTTTTTCATGTTTTTCAGTGTCATTGCATTGGTTTCGCAGTGTCTGCATAAATGTCCTACTGAACTCTGGCATCGGTGCCGAATTTTTTATGACTTGCACCTTCGGTATCGGCATGCTTTATTCTGACATTAGCCTGTTTACTTATGTACAAATTGTGGTGTATTTTCTTAATGCAGCTTTTCAATTTTACACCTCTAAAGTGATATGACCTGTGCGCAGGGGCTCTTGCGCTTACTTTGGGGGGGGCCCGAAGTTGGAGTGCTACGGGACTGTACCCAACTGCCCAAGTTAAAAGTTTCTGCTCTCAACAGACAGATAGACTCATGGTGAAGATAAGGTGCTCAACTTGCATATCTTATGCACTTTTGATTGGTGTCGGCTTGGCTAAACTTAAACATACCAACAATTATTATAAAATATCTATCTAGATCCAAGCTGCCTTGTTTGGCTGGGATTCCTGTGTTTCGACATAACTGGCTGGAATTTTTACTTTTTAACTAATTTTTTTGCAATTTCTCATTTTTTCCTGATTTTCTCATTTTTATCATTTTCTCCTTTAAGTCAGTGGTTTTCAACCAGGGTTCCGCCAGTACAGTCCAGGGCTTCCGCCAGTAGTTGCGCAAATTTTCATTTTATTTTATTGATTAAATTTAATGCTATTTTTTGCATAAGACAATTGAATTATTGCACAGGGGTTCCTCGAGCTACTAGAATATTTTCTTGGGATTTTGTTCAAGCAAAAAGGTTGAAAACCACGACCCTAAATCTTATTACACATGTTTTAGGACTAATTTTTCCCCAAATAAGGAAATCTCCTCGAACATGGATGCCCTAAGGTGATTAGACCCATCGATTACAAATCTAGTTGTTTCATCGTTAGTCTGACCCATAGATTTCTGATTCACTGGTTGTTTAGTCGTTGATCGGATACCTGGGATTTGGAGTCACTAAAAATAATAAAAAATAAATTGGGTATTTAAAACCTTTCGTGAATTTTGGTGACCCGGTGCATCAAGATCAACCAAAAGAGTCCGCGGCAGCTGCGTGGTGGATATCACTACTCCAAGTTAATTTCCTGACATTTGACTGTTTCAGTAAAAGTTAATTCTAGGGGAAATTTTCCCCGATTAGCCAGGGATATTACTGGTTTTGATTTTGTTCAAAATTGAACCCCAGCTTGTCTACAGCAAAGCCGACTCTCCAGCCACTTCGAGTCAAGCATTGAAGGCTGACCATATTTTTAGAAACAAAAGAGGGACATGGTATAGCAAAAACGGTGCAACCGATATGTTTATCTGAAAAGTGTATATTCTTTTAAAAAATAAAAACAGAAGAGTCATAAAGAGTATTTCTTCAATCTTGACCAAATTATCATTCATGTTTCTTGTGCAGAAAAGTAGATAAAGAAATTTCGTGCTGCAAATTTTGGTGTTTCTAGACTTAAATATAGAACTTGCTACACTTCATATCACTTTTTTTATCCTACATTTAGCATTACTTTTATTTTCTCCACGCGCAGTACCTGCGAATTTCTTTTGGCCACCTAGTGTTCTTAACAGAAGATATTCTTTCAATAGAAGCTGTGCTTCCACAAAAGCAGAAGAAACATTCTACAATATATCAAAAAGATGCATTTATAGGAAGCTAGAGAAAAACAAAAATACCATGTTTCTGTTTTTTCGTTGTTATGACATGTTTTTGTTAAAAAACGTGACAACAACAAGAACGATGGGATGGCTGAAAATTACGAAAAAACGAAACGGTACGTCTGGTCAGCCCAGGCATTGACTGTATGCAAATATTAAGTTACAGAGCCTTTTTGTATAACTTAGCGGTTCTGCAACTTTTTGTTTTCACGGACCGCTTTTAAAGAAAACGTCAGTCCTGTGAACTTCAATCTAAGTTTTGTCTGGAAATCGTCACTTAGTTAGGGTTGCCAACCGTCCTTTATTTCAAAGGACAGTCCTTTATTTGAACCCCCCCGTCCTTGTCCTTTATTTGTAGAGCTGAAAAAAATTTACTGCAAGAGCAAAAAAATTTTGCAAAAGTACAGTCCAATCGCGGTTGTGTAGCACAACCCATGGAAAACCGGGTGTTGACCTTTTTTTTTTTTTTGGAGGCCACCATATCCGCGAGCAGTATTTTTACATGGTGGCCTCCAAAAAAAAAAAGGTCAACTCCTGATTACCCACCCGGACAAGAACAGAGGGACTCCAATTGAGGATTGTCCTTTAAAATACAGGATGGTTGGCAACTCTAGTCACAGTGTCCTTTATTGAAATTTGTCAAAGTTGGCAACCCTACACTTAGTGTACGTGTATTATTGACTCTGTCAACATCTTAAAATTTCGAATTTTTGAGCTTGCTTTCGCAGAGGGAAAATTTTTTTCTATGGGAGATTAAGTTCTTCAAGAACAGCGGGTAACCCACGCTTATAGTCATTGAAACAAACGATCAAAACATTTTATTAAGAATTTAACAAGCCATCAACAAAATCAATCGCATTTAGTGTTATTGAAATTCACCAAAGCATTTACCAACCACATGAAACCTTCTCACTGGTCCCAATTTGAGAATCATTGATATAACTGATTTTATAGCGATTGGGTGAAGGAAGATCTCATCGAGTAAGGTAATCCTGTCCCGGTCTAATAAAACAACTAAACTGAAGCATTTCCTTTGGCAAGAAAATTATTCTTCCGATTTTAAATTTCTTCAAAGTTTTAAGAAATTGCCACCACTAAAGAAGTCTTTGTTTAGACCAAAGCAGATCGGTTTTTATTTTAATATGTAGGTCTGTTTAGTTCTTAGTTACTAAACAGAAGAGAGGAATCTAATTCATTTTATTGAATTGTGAATAGCCAAGTGCACAGTTAGAATAGGGGGTAACATTATGCCATGCCCTTCCCTTTAAATCGGACTGAGTAATTACCTTTGACGATGGAATAAAAAAAACTCTCAGTTGATCTCTGAAAAAAGATAATCATCTCAAAACATGAGGCGAAAAAGCTGCTACCAAAAGTTGTTCTTAACGAAGAAAAATCAAACAAGCTAAAAATCCGATGCTGCACCCGTCTCCCTCGATTACAAGTACGAAGTACGCCATTGTCAACGGCTGACTACATAACTTATTAAATTATAATTTAGCTGAGCTACCTTTGTGATGATCTGATGAAAAAAAAAAGCAGGCACACAAAAGTCAAGGCGCAGCAATTTTATTCGTACCACAAAAACAAAGGGTAACTTGAATACAGAAATTATCTGTTCAATTCAAACATCCGGTCAAATGATTTACTCATTTATATCCTCCAGCCACGAGAAAAAGTTTGTCTGTTGCGCTACATCAACTAAATTTACAGCAGCTTTTATCAGTACACTGCTGGCACAGCAAATTTCTACCACAAGGAAAGCCACGGCAATTTTGCACCTTCTCAGGCGAAACAGCAACGTAGTCATTGAGGTTTTTACCCATAACCTGCATTTATAACCGCCACTAAATGGCGTTCCAAACACACCAGACAACACTGCAGACTTATAGCGAACATTATCTTATAAAATTTGAGAAGTTGATATTTAAATACTAGCAAATAACCGGATCAATGGGCTGAAGGGTTAACTGGTAGACAACAGGATGGCAAAAAAACGCAAGATACGACTATCATACGCCTAACATTTTTCCACATATAAACATCTAGTACAAACATTCAACATCTATTATACAAACCTGTCATGACACATCAAAAATATCTTACGAAATCTAGCTAATCAACATATTATCTACAGGACAATAAGGAAAATTTGAAGCAGAACGCAACAGAGAACATTGCACATCGGACAACACGCGTTAAAAATTAGAATATATCAACAAGAATTTGCCACTTTCATAAAGGTAAAGCTTTTATTCGATCAAACTAATAGCACTGCTGTACTAAATAACTGTATCACAATTGAGAAAAAACTAAAACGAGGAAATTCGCGGAAAATTTCACAGATTGCCTCAACATATTACGAATTTTTGGGTGGGAAAGCTTGAGCTACCGCTAAAGGATAAAATTAGCTACACAAATCTAACTCAATTATCGGACACCGAAACTGCAAGCAAAATACTAAAACGGCAAAGGAAGCAATCGCTCCAGAACGATTCGTCAAAAGTTCTTGTTTCTGACTGCATCCTAAGTTTCTTTCTAAAAGCAACGCGATCACTCAAGCTTACCCCACCAAGCACCTCGAAAATTCGACTAATACTCTTGATCTAACCAAAATCCTGTAGGATCTCTTAACCACTTGCTTACGGATGACGTATACATACGCGTTTTTGGTCTTGGCAAAAGGATGAATGCCGTATATATACGCTAAGGTTCTAAATAAAATTTTACTTGATTTTGGGAAACACTAAAGCAGGGGTTTTCAACCGGGGGGGGGGGGGAGTTTGCGACCAAAGGGGAAAAAGGGAGAAAAAATACCGTACGCAAGTGGTTAAAAAAATATCATCTAAATTGGTTGGGCCCAAAAATATTGCATTCCACCCCCATCATTTTTGGCAGCCAACCCCCCTAATCATACCAATCATGAAATTTCACGAAACTTTTCCGCGTTTTAGTATTCTTCAATAAAAAAGGCCTACACTACAAAAAGACGGCAGATTTCGACCAGTAAAAACAATATTCCACAGGCCAGAAAGTTGTGGGAGGGATTGGTTACACGTGCTTCAAGTTTCGATTCAGTCTTTAACAGCAGCCACCACTGTCCGCTTGTTGTCGCGGCCTACTTCCACCGCCACCCAGTGATGCTGGCGAATGCTGGGGTCCAACTTTAATACCGTTAGCCTGGAAAATACACATGCTCAATACAAAACCAGATAGTTAGCATATATGTATACACCGTTCAATGCAAAAACTTTACTGTCATAATCAGCTGCACTCAAGAGTTCGGGCCCTGTTTAAAGCAGCCACAGCATAGTGTAAGTCAGGAGCCACCAACCGCATGCCCGTGGGCGCCAGATGGCCCGCGAAGACGATACGAGTCGCCCATCAGCTCGTTTTAAGTTTTTTTAAATTCTTTTAACAGTCGATGGTACATCCTAAAAAAAAAGATGTACACCCCAATTTTGCTTATGGTAGTATAGATTTCAGACTCAGTAATTCCTGAAATTGTTGATTTGCAACTTGAGCTCAAAAAAGTTTTCATCCACTATTCGGATTGGTAAGCGTAAATTTTAGTCCTAAAAATAGCTCAAACCACTCATTCGATGGTTGATCTACGAAAGATGGGTCTTCGCTGTGGCTTTAGAGCAGAAATACCAATAGTGTAAAACTGATAGCACCACCGTGATTAGTATATAAAAAGTAGCCAGTGATTCAAAAAGGTTAGTGATCCCTGGTGTAAATAATAATTGCGACCAAACTCTAAAACTTGCCGTAACGTGCCTAAGCGAGAAATCTTTAATAGCGCAGAGCAAGCATTAAACTGTAGTTATTGTTAGCATTAAATAAAATCTGTAGCAGCTAAATTGGGTAACAGGCAAGACCTTTCGCTGATACAGAAGTCAAAACTACATTCACCAATTTGCTACCAAACGGAATGCGCAGTCATTATTATATTTGTGTTTGCGTTAACTTTGATTATTTTTCTTAAATACATTGCATTGTATGATCCGACTCCGTTAGCGGGATGAGCACATGGAGGAAAACCAAGGAGCACCAGGAGTCAACCAACTGTTGACGGCCGGAACCAAAGGTCGTGCAATAAAGAAAGAGTTACCAAAGAAAGTGCAGCTAAAGGCTCCATAGCAAGAGAGAATGAGATTATAAGAGTCCAGAGACGGGTGACACCAGACGTTTCATAAAAAATCGACTCGAGGCCTAAACTGGCAGATAGCTGTCTCGAGGATGTAGCAGTTTAAGCATCCGCCTCAAATGCAGTAAGTTTCTAGTTCAAACCTTGGACGGGGCATTCCATCGACTTCTCAATACTGTATTGGGATTCACAGCTACTATGCTTGAGGCTCAGCACGAAAGAGATAGTTTGAATAAAAACTGGCAGGTTCGCTGGTTGTGCCTTTGTGAAAAGCAAGTAGAATCACTTTACTTTTGGGCGAAAGAGAGGTGGTGGGAACGTACAGTTTACAGGTCGCGATAGCTAAGTCTGACTAAAGATCAGCAAACAGACCACAAACTTATACGCACCAATGAATTCCAAATCTGCACCTTATATTGGTGTGCTATCATTGGCTTTACATAAAGCCAATGCAAAGGGTTTAATAGCTGAATCTACTTCTAAATAACACTTCCCACTTATCAATAATAATGCAAAAGAAACATGAACCAACATCCAAACCAAAGAATCGAACCGCAGTTGTCACTTATAGAAAACAGCGCACAACTTGACGTTAAGTCGCTTCATTCGACTTTAAATAAATCTTTGCTATTACTATGAGGTAAACCATTTTTCCATTTCACAGAACCTTACCTCATTGTTAATATCAAAAACACCTTCTTGGATCTTTTCATATATTTCCTTCGCCGTGTTGATGAAAGCCTAAACGAAATTTAGCATTAATAATTGAACATCTTTCAATAAACGTTTACTTCTACTCAACATGCTTTAAATACAACCGAACAGCGTTCGTTCATTGACATTTTATCCAGCCCTAATCAGGCGTGCGTAAGAAAAAATAGAACAAAGCAGTCATCAGCTTGTCAAAAGCACAATCGACGTCGTTTTTCGGATATCACGCAAAACAAACCAACAACAGATTTTTACTGTTAATCAGGTGCTGCAATTCTTTCGCAGTCAAGATTTTCAGTGCCTGGATTTCATTCTCTTTGTTTTAAAATCGCCATAGGTAGTTACACACTACACAGAATACATCTACTTTCTTGTTCATTCCTGTACTACAATTTTCATCTGCTTGGATGTTAATATAGTGCTTCACAATTTCATGTGTTGTGGTTCGAACATCCGGTTTTGTCCGCAAAGTATGTACCAAGCGTGTACATCTTTTGCAGATAAAAACATACAATACACTGTTGGTGCGTACTTTGCGTACAAAACTGGATCTTCGGACAACAACGTATACTGCGTAACACCATCATAAATACCCAAGCAGATGAAAATTTCCAAACAAAAATGCATGAGAAAAAATGTACAAAACTGCACAAAAAATACATAAATGTATACTGTGTACAGACTCTTTTCAAGCTACTATTTTTCTACTGAAAGCGCTGGCAAAATATCTCAAAAATCGAGCTAGTATTGCAGTGGCACGTGATGTATTACATAATGCACTGCTTTTGGCTCATCAACAATTGCGTAAGAGTTAGAAAGAGACCGAGTCGTTGTATATGTTCATTTTACGCTCACAGAAAAACTTTTTGTCTTTCATAAATAACTGGAGTTTAGATTCGGAGAAAACGCCTTTTTTCAATCCAAGTAGTAACGATATGAAATAGTGTAAGTAGTACTTTTTCAAAATGACACAATACCTGCCCCACTTAGTTGGCCTTGAAAAGTTTTGACAAAAACAGCTTTATAAAAGCTGATAGCGTTTAGGCTGAGGCTATTAATTTTAGTTTTCAATATCTAAAGCTAATCCTAAGCTTTACCTGAACAGCATGCAGTTTCAAGTAAAACATGAATGATATCACATTTACAGTACACGTAACGGCGATAGCGCAATAAATCCAACAGCTGACTGTAACCACATTAATCAAATTTTTAAACGTAAAACGCATAAAATATACTTTATTTTAAAAACAGCCAAAAAACTGGGTTTTTAGACCTAGATGACTTGCAGCGATTGAGCTCAGTTATTCCACAGTCTTTTTTTAACCTCAATAGTGCTGTCGCCACTATTGTTTGCAATAGTGGTGGACGTTATTACAGAAAATGCAAGAAGGGGTGAGGTTAATGAATTGCTATATGCAGATGACCTTGTTATCATGAGCGAAGACATGGAAGATTTGAAGGAAAGGTTTTGGAATTGGAAGGATGCACTGGAAAGTAATGGCTTGAAGGTCAACACCAGAAAAACAAAATTGATGGTAAGCGGGTCTGAAGGCGAACTATTCAAAAGCAAGATAGATCCATGTGGAGTTTGTGGGAGGAGAGTCATGGCCAATTCAGTGTTGTGCACAAAATGTGGAAGCTGGGTTCATGGTAAATGTGCAAAAACAAAGAGAGTTACCGCTAGGTTGGCAATGTATTTTGTTTGCTCGAAATGTAAAGAAATGAAGAAAGGGACGATGGATTCGATCGAGAAGTTGTGCGATGAAGTGGAGACAGTGAATGAATTTTGTTATTTGGGAGACAGACTAAATGCTAGTGGTGGTTGTGAAGCGGCAGTTACAGCAAGAGTAAGAATCGGTTGGGTAAGATTCAGGGAATGTGGAGAATTGTTGCTTGGAAATAGGTTTCCTCTGAAGATGAAAGATAAAGTCTATCGTTGTTGTGTAAGATCAGCAATACTGTATGGAAGTGAGACATGGTGTCTAAAAGAAAATGAAAAAGCAATCTTGAGGAGAACGGAGAGAGCTATGGTGAGAGCCATGTGTGGTCAGAAAGTGGTAGACAGGAAGACGACTGAAGAACAGATGGACATGTTGGGGTTAAAGGAAACTATAGACTGGTTAGCAACAGCGAATGGAGTTAGATGGTATGGACATGTGCTGAGGAGGGATGACGATAGTGTTTTGAGGGTTGCTCTGAATCTCCAAGTGAGTGGCAAGAGAAAGCGAGGACGACCGAGGAAGACCTGGAAGAAGCAGGTGGAAGAGGAGACAGAGAAGATTGGTTTGAAGAAAGAGGATGCCCTGAGACGAGACAAGCGGAGGGACGGAGTGCGAGCAATTGCAGAAAGAATGGGGTAAATCCGGCCATCTCTGCTAAAGGGACAACACCAGATAAAAACTGAATCACTACTAATTGGCACTGAACACTCCTAGTTTCTCGTTTTTTTTTTCTGACACCTGTTAATTGTGATGCTTTATTAGCTTTCACATATCTTTTTAGCAAGGATGCCTTCACTGAAAAATCATTATCATGGAAACAACCAAGTTTCAAAAATTGCTCGCTCAGTTGTACCTCGAAAGCAAACGCAGTGAACACATAAAAAGTAAATGCATTATACCTCTTCCACATTCGCTGCAGTCTTGGCAGACGTTTCCATGAAGATTAAGCCATGTTCCCTTGCAAAGGCTTCGCCTTCTTCTTTCTTTACTTCACGGCGAGCTTCCAAATCGCTGACACGTTAAAATAGAAAAATAAAATATGCAAGCACTATATGGGCCGGCATGCCTCTCCAGAAAATAGAAACCGAATCCGCCTGCACCAAAGATCTTCTAAAGCTTAAAATATCTTGATTTACAGAATTTTATGAAGCTTAACTTCTTCAACAATAATCCAAGCTCGACACAAGTACTAACTCAATTGCTGAAACTAATTTTTCGGCAACGTGGCCGAGCAGATTTAAGCACCGTGTGGTAGTGACAATGAGCGGTTATGGGTTCATACTTCACAATACAGCGATGTTGTGCTCTTAGAAAAGTCATCTCATTATGATGTCCTACGACTGACGGATTCCAACGAGCAATAACTATATTGGAGGAAATTTCAAGCACCTTATGCGGAATTTTGATAGGTCGAAGCTTGGACTGTCACTCCTAAGCGCCACTGTCGCTGTCCTGGCACTTACGTCGATGCAAAGACAATAAATAAACAGGGTCGTGCATAAAAACAAGTGATCCCTTAGCTTGCTTAACACAAATTAGAGCTCCTCAAAACGTTAAGAACAGTCACTTATCACCATGGATATCGAAAAAAACAAGCAAACTTATTTACAAAATGCACACACATCCGCACGCACAGCAAGATGTCACCTTTTATTGCCTATCAGCATAATAACCATATTGGATGAAGAATGCTGTCTTGCGTCCTCAAGCCAAGTAGTGAGATGGTTGAAAGTATCACGTCTGAAATAACGATTTCATGTAAAACAACACGCTGCACTTGGCAAAATTCACAGACAGATGGCAGGCTTCAAAAAGGAAAGACTAACCTTTCAACTCCTAATAAGCCAAACTGTTGCAAAATTAAGGATTGTTTTCAAATCTAGTTTGGTTTTATAAGTGTTAATATTACACAAAGATGGGAATGATCTCAGACCCAACCATTTAATGCCTGTTTTGAAAGATTGTTGGAAGTTTCTCGGCCCCGGCATATCTGTAAAAACGTGCTGTGCTTTGCTTGAAGTTTTTCATCTTTATTAGCATTAACAAAAATTCGAATCAAATATTTACTACAACGCTGGCATGCTCCATCTTTATAATGAAAAGCCAGATTTGCCCACACTTCTCCCAGCTTTTGCAGACTGAGATGTTGGTTCAGCGTGTGTCTGCCCTATTCACTTCACAAAAATTACCACTACCCCACGGTCGTGACCAGGTTTTTCTATAAATTGGCTAAGGTCATTCCAAGAAATTTTGAGATTGACAACATTTTACATACACTGGTAAAATTTTTGAAATTTCTTGACGCTATGTAGGTGTGGATAGTACGTGAGGAAAGTTAAAGATGCCTTTTCAGTGATAGCTTGTGAATGATTCAAAGCAGCATCCACGAAATAAAGAAGGAAAAAAAATCGTTGTAAACAAATTAAATGAATACCAATTGCTGCATTTTAGGAGATAGTCCAAAAACTTTAGAGACCGTTTCGGTCTGTCAAAATTTCTTAAAAATACTGGTTTAAACTGCACAACGGTAATCAGCCTCTAAATCCAACCAAACGATATACCTAGTAATATCGTAAACCAGCAATGCACCAGCTGCTCCTCTGTAATAGGATCTTGTTATGGAACGGAATGACTCCTGTCCAGCCTAAACCAAACATTAAGTGAGAAATGCAGAGCAGATCATGACGACTGTTAGAACTTATCGAACATGAAGACCAACAAACAATCAGAAAAACTGCAATTGACCTATTAGTGTTTCAGTCTACAGTCACCTGTACATGTAACGGCAGTCTGTGCAGTCGAACCCTAAGAGTGACTTTAAAGATAGCAATACTGCTCTGAGAAAGTGATGAACTTGTATTCAATGGAATATAACATATTCATTCGAATATGATCACTCAATACCAACACATTGCTAATGATCGGCATTCAAAAAATCATACTTGACAGTACATTTCAGCAAAGAAATTAAAAGTAAAAATGGAGAATTTGGTTCTGTACGTACATTTAGGCTCTCCATAGTCAGCATTAGAATTTTTTTGAGAAAAGCATAGAAGTGCTCTAAGTATAATAGTGACCAGTGCAAAACAGGTTACGTGCTAAAAACATCATCTTACTGTATCCCAAATCTGAAGTTTAATTTGCTTTCCATCAATTGTAATCATTCGAGCTCCGAATTCCACTCCTAAAACAACTCAAACACATTAATATTCCAAAGCAGTGATTCTTTAATGTGCAGGAGGAAGAGGTTAACTTCATCAGATATAAAAAAGCCACGGAAAAAACAAAAAAATCTATGATGTTTTTCAGAGTGCACAAAACGTAATTTCAGCCAACAACCAACATTGAAGAGAGCAAAACTGAAATAAAAAACGATGCTTTTAAATGTGATATCTATACCAAAAAACTGACAACTTTTTTAGCTTTAGAACAAAGATCTATAATGACTAGAGGATAAAATATATGTATATCAAAGCATACCAATAGTGAGGTCATGAACAGGCTGAAATCTTTTGTCGGTAAACTGTAACAGAAGGCACGATTTTCCAACTCCTGAAAAAAGTCAAATCATTTTTTCAAAAAATAAACTATCAGCAAAAGCATATACTAACCTGTGTCACCAATAATAATGTACTTGAAAAGATATGCGTAAGACATGACAATAGATTAATACAAAATAGTATAAGTTATCGCTACTGCAACATTATAAAATTGTAAAATATAAAAATAAGCAGTTAAAACTACCAAAACAAATGGTGTATAAAATTTTCAATATACTGACATACATGAAATTCAGATGAATAGAGATCTAACAAAGTTCAAATCATGATTTCACTCTATGGTTCAGGCATTTTTAGAAAGTTAAGTTAGAATTTTCTTGCAAAGCACAAAAACTCAGTTAACGCAGACTGTTAGTTTTCACAAACCTACGCAGGCGGGCTGCTACACTTACAGTTTAAAAATAAAATGCATTAAATTAACTTTTTATGGAACACTAGCCAGTACTACATTGAGAGTCGCTTTCCTACCTTTTAATTCTCAAAAAGTAATACCAATATCATGTTCACGCTGACTAGACCACAGCAAAGACATGGTATGACGTTGACTCTACTCTTTCTATTCAAGTGTTACAATCAATGAAAGCTTATGACAAAACTTTTTTTTTTTATATCAAGTTATGTACCGCAAATAAATATTGACTTGGGAGCTGCTGAATTCAAACAAAGTTGTATCATGGCATTAGGAACAAAACCAACATGTGCTGAACTATTTCACAGATGAAGAACACACAGCTAACATTATTCATCTACCTAACATAAGAAGGGAACATACAATACTTAATGGAAATTTATTTAGATATAGGCATTGTGATTGTGAGAATGTGTGATCTAATATCAAACTGTGACCCACACTCTTCTTGAATTAAATTGTAAGGCAAATATATATCTAGTTCGTACAACTTTGGTCTGGTACAAAGCACAAGCCTATCTTCTCCTACATCCAAAATAATAGACTTTGCGCTAGAAATTTCAGGGAGATTGATTTCGGCAATTAAAAAGTCAGGATTTTCCTCCGGTTCACCAACAATGTCAATCCGAGGTCGTTTTGCACTAGGCATTTCTGATATCAAAGGCGTATTTGACGGTTGAACTTCTTGTATAAGCTTTTGAGTTCGAACATTTTGCTCATCCAGCTTTCCCAAAAACTTCTTTCCCTTGAGCATAATCCAGTTTCTTTCTAACTCAACTTCATATTTAGTTTGAACAGCTTCAAAAACGACGCTCATGAAAAAACCCAAAAATATTTTACTGTTTGTAATGGTATGCAAAAAATTTGGACTAATAATAATGTCATATGCAGTGCAACCATTGCCTCTGTTATCTAATTCTGCATGAGCTGCTCCCACACTCATTGGTATTCTGTAATCAACAATTTGATCAGGATCATCCAAACTGTTCAACATTTTTAACAATTCTTCCTCTGAAATGCTGGCTGGGTTGGGAACTGTACTTGAAGTGCAGATGTTCAAGAAAACTTTTTCTTTTGTTTTTACATTCTTTGTTTTAATACAACGACCTGGAGTTGGCTTTACACTTTTCCACAACGGATTATTACCTGCCTCTGCATTACCAGGATTACTCTGAGATTCAACGAGCAGTTCCTGATAAAGTTTCTCAACATCTTCAGCATTCATGTCACCAATGTTTGAACCAACATTAAAAAGCTCAGAAGCATCAGAGTTTGCCTTCATACTGAGTTTTATCTATTCAAAAAGAATGAAATCAAACAGCACTGTAGCTTCAGTTAACAAATAGACCAATCAAATAATAGCGATTGTGGTACAATTATTTACTGTTTAATCTGCAAGAGAAAAACATTTTGTCATGTGCATGTTTCATTAAGACTAAAACAGCTATATCTATCTACAGAAAAGAATAAAGTGCATAAGTTATGCAAATTTTTGAAATTGCACAACAGCATTTATACTCCATCAAACAACTATCAACAGAAACCTGCTGTCAAAGAATAATAAATAAGAAGAACCACAAAAATACTAAGAGTTGTTACAGCAGTGAACAACCTTTTCATTTATGGATGCCACAGACTTTTTCTTTAATCACAACCGTTAGAGAGAAATCAAGTAATTTTTTATCCGTTTAAAAATGAAAACCTTTTACTTTTAGAGATCAAATTTATGAATGCAAAATTTTCATCAATATTAGTGTTTAACTTGAGGTTTACACTGTTTATGCAAAGTTGAAGATCCTTTTAGTAGATCAATTTTCTGAATACAAAGCTTTCTGTTTTCTTTTTTTATCAAACTTTATGTTTAAATGCAATTTTAGAGAAAAGCATTTGTTTCATGGAATTCTAATTTTTAATACTCTGAGCAACCAATCGTGCCCTGCAACATGAAATAATTTTTAGGGCATGTGTAACGATGTTCTGATCGCAAACATATTTTTCAGAAAAGTTTATAAAATCATCTATATCAAAAGCTTTTTTCATGACATTTGCAACGGGAAATTTTACACTCAAACATGTATGCAAAACGAAAATGTGTATTTAGCATAAGCACATGAGAGAGTTTGCAGTGGAAGCAAAGCCAAGTTTTTTTCTTCAAGTATCATTCATTCACTCGTAATTTCGCAAAAATCATTAAAAGGAAAAAGGTTTACTTTCACTTTACTTCTAGTATAAACATTCTCTGAACCTTGTCAAGAAATGACTATTTTTCAGTTGTGTATTGGTCGTACTCCGTACGTTTTGGTAATTGGCACAAAAAACAAGCGATCTATATATGAACAATAATATGACTGATTTAACACAAAATCGTGTAATTATGATGAACACCTCTTAAGCAGCACAGAACAATATAGTAAACCATGCCACAGCCCATAGGTTGCTCGAGTTTGGGTAAAAACATGTGAGCAGTATTGCTACAGAAAAAGCATCATGCCAAACGTAGCATTTATTCTGACAAACAAAAGGACACTAGAATGCAACAGAATTTGCTTGAGAGATTTGTAAGAAGTGTTGATAAAATTGAATTACTAAACATACTTTTTAAAATGTCGTATCAATTGATTAAAAGGGCTAAGTCATACTCTAATAAGAATGGCCACGAAAATGTATGGTTGTATATACACACTAGTAGAAATAGATAATGACAGGTGGAATTATGAAAATACTGGCAGTTGCATTTAAACACAATACAAATGCCATTGATTTGAAATTCTTTTTCCCATAGTTTTTGCATTTCTCTAGTTTTAACTCCAAGTATGTTAAGTAATCATTCTTTTCTGTACGACTTTTCTCTTAGTTTAAAACCACTGCTAACCAGCACTTCAAAATGTCATAAGGGTTATCCTGCACTTGTGCCATGCGCATTGTGAAATGAAAAAAGGTATATACGTCAAATCACACAAATTATGGGGAAAATTTCCAAGGGTAGTGTAAACAAAATTTGAATAAAAGTGCTAAACAGCCTAAAGGGAATTAAAACAGCATGTAAACTTACTTAGAAGTTTTCTACACCTGAAACCAATCACTTTAATATACACATTGCCATATGTGATGACATTTTGAGGAAGAAATGAACTAATTTTTGGAACTTAATCTCTATGTCATAGCCAAATGCAATGGGCAGATGTCAAGTCATAAGCTTTGAGGCACGTGGCCAAAACCCTTAGCTTTGATCTGAAAATGAATTCACTTAACTTTTGGGCTATGGTTTCAGGTTATTAGTTTTATGTCAATGATGTCACAACACACTGAAAAAAAAACAGAACTATATATTCACTCTAATTAAAAACTGTTGTTTTAATTTGTATGGTCAGTAATCACAACAAAATGATTTTCTAACCTGCAGAATACTTCACTATTAGTCTTTATCCTAACACCTACAATTTGAAATACTTGCTGGAGGCGATTAATTACTGAGTAAACTTTATCTATTTAATATAACATTTCAGCTAACATTCATATACCAAACACAAAAGTCTATAAAAAGTGATTCAGGAAACTGGATACCACTGAAAGGAGAAAATTTTGCGAAATTGCAAATCAGTGCTAAATTTGGGGTTGATTTACAGAATTTTTGCAATTAAGTAGTACCCAACATTTATGCATATGATCTCATAATCTCATATTCTGTTGCAATGTCTTCAGTCATACTGGATCAACACTACAGGTTCACTTCTTGGCCCCCAACCTGTCTGTCATAAAAAGATGTGAGAATCCCATCAAGTGCTTTCCAAATGGCATAAGTGAACTGTCTTTTTCTTCACACTATCTCTTTTGTGCTGGGATCTAAGTAGCAAAGCTGTAAAAATTATTTTTGAAAGGTTGGTGAGACTGGTAAAAAGAATTGAATACCTATGTAGTTTTTAAACAATTTAGTGGTACAAAACTGCAAAATAGCTTTGAAGAAAGCTTTTGCAAACAGATTCATAACTCTTTTCAGTAATAAGTGAAAGCTTAAATATTTTCGTCTGGCTGTCATCAAAAGTTCATGCCAGAAAGAGGCACAGAAAAAAGCGCTGCTATCACTACAACAAACTAGTCCGGTATTTCTGCTACATTGATAACACCTTAGCCATCTTCAGTGTGGAATCTGACTGCGACAGCTTTCTTTCAGCAATAAATTCTTTACATCCTTGTTTGACTTCCACTTTCAAATAAAAAGCTGATGGCAAACTTCCCTTCTGAATTGCCCATCCCTACACAGGAGTGTGACTTATGCTCAAGGTTTAAGTAACCACATGGCAAGAGTGCTTGGGATGATACCCCACAAGAAATAGTTAGAAAAAGTTTTCTAAAAACTGGCATTTTTAACAATTTGGATGAGAGCGAAGATGATTACTTGTGGAATGAATGTGAGGAAGCAGAGGGTAAACAAGAGGATGTTGATGAACACCATCATGGGACACTGATAAGGATGTGCCACAAGAACAACGGTAAGAACTGTTTGGAAACAGTGAAGATGAAGAAGAAAACGATTTTGGAGGTTTTTAGATGTTATCTCATGGTGGTTGAAAATGAAAACCAAAACAAAAATTTTGTACTGTTTTTTGAGCCAGAATGAAGGGTGCGATTTATACACAAATAAATATGGTAGCTTTAAATTATTACACAGCACCAGACTAAACTGCTAAATTAGGAAGATCAAGATTAGTTGTGCAAAGTTAGGTTATGCCTTGTTGTGGTCTAAGAATTGAGAATAATTACTCTGACCTTTTGCTAAAGTCAAAAATTACTTTTTTTTGACATCATACTTTTGTCTGTAAACCACATGACATCACCAGGGTTTAGCAGGTGATTGGCCCAAAATTTTGCCATAAAATAAAAGGGTTAAAATAAATATCTGCTTTCAACAACAACAATAAGGCATATTTGTTTTCTGCACCAACCTTGATAAATTTGGGACAATTCATCACTTCTTTCAAAGAAGCCTACAGCCCTATATTATACAGAGGCAATCTTTATAATAGGCCTAGACACCACCCACCTCCAACTCAAAGATGGAGTTGAGTTTTTCAATTTCCTGTAATTTTTGTCAAGCAGTATTTTTAGCGCTACATTTTCTTACTACCTAAACTGCTGTTGAGAAACAATTTTTACATGTACTGTATTCATTTGAGTATAACATGCACTCATGTATAACGTGCACCCATGATTTTTGATTAAAAATCAGTATAAAATTTTGTTTTACTTTTTCTTGACTCACACTTACTTGTATATAACACTGGTCAACAAAAAAATTTTAGCACTGAATGTGAGATTGATTTTAGGATATATCGAGGTTGCTGAACCCAAATACATGCTTAGTTTTTCAAATTGGCTCTAGTTTTTGAGATATGGAGCGTCAAAAATTTTCATGAACAATTTTTACGCACAGAAAACAAACAGCAGTACAAATATAATTTGCAGTACAATGAAACAATTGTGGCATTGTTTTGTTGAAATGTCTGTATTGTTGTGAAACAATAAAGTTACTATAGCTGTTTTTATTGAGTCATTAGCCTACTGTACTGTACTACTGTACATTGCAAGATAAACTATGTTGCGCAAAGGTCTATGACTCAAGAACAAAAATTTTTATGACTCAAGAACAAAAATTACTTGCTAACTTTGATTGCTGCTTGGTTATGGTGAACAAATTAACTTCGTAGCAATTTTTCAATTGCAACCAATTAAGCAACAAAGTTTTGCAGTTGCAAGTACTTTTGATCAAATATTAGAAAGTATTTGATGGCCAAAACCACAAAATTTGAAAGAAGAAAATTAAGAACTTGTATGATGCCGTAATAATCATATGCGTCTTGCTTTCTTAGTAAAACGTATCACAGAAAACAGTGTTATTGATAAACGATAACAAATTTTTCCCAAGTCTTGTCAACTAATTTTACAAAGCATACATGAAAAAAATGAGTTGATTTTTATGAAGTTCTGTCGCAGATGGGAAAAACAATGAAATGTCACTACCTAGCTAGGGGTTGCAGCAAAAATTGTGGTAGAGGGTTTGAGACACTTCTGAAGCTTGTTTATGAAACCCTTGATGATAGTCGCAGTAACATGGCTTACCAAATATTTTTTCACTTTTATAAAGCTTTCATTAACCATTTACCGAATGCGTGAAAAGAGGTCATAAATATTTGATAGGTGAGTTTTTATTTTTGTGAAAAGCATTCAAAAATTGATGAAAAAAATGAGAATTTCATGAACACAAATATTTGGGAGTTTAGAATACGGAGCTTTTAAGTCTAATAAAAAAAATTGAAATGCTAATATTTGTAACTTCAGAATTTTACTGAGAGGTGTGGACTGCAAAAACATGAAGGTATATTCTTCATGTAAAATTACATAGTCCACTGCATTTGTCATGGGACTGCCTTCCCTGGAAAAAATTTTCAGGGAGACCCTGCCTACTTTACCTGTGCGCTACTGTTTACAGGTAGCAGTAAAAGACTGCAACAGCCGTTCATGCACAATTACACTTAAAAAAGTTTTCTTTAAGCAATGCACAACGTTCTGTTAGTTTTGATTATTTTTCATTACACTGGTGAACCAGATTAAATAATACGACTTAATGTTGAATCAAAAGTCAATTTTAAAATGATACATAAAGAACAGCAATTTTTTTAAATGCAATAAATGCCAGTTTTACTGCATTGCAAATTACCTTTCAAACAATTAAAAAAGGCTAGATTTCAGCATAAAATATTTTTAAAGAAATCAAGACTGCACTTTACTATTTTTTCGGGTCGTTTCAAGGCTTTTCAATAATGACTGGTAAGCTATCACAGCACATAGCTGTCAGCTACATTATATTAAAAAAATTCTGGAGGGGATTTAAAACAAAAATTGGTTGACAGTAATATTCTTTTTACTTATGGTGATCATAAATGGACGTGAGAGAAGGCTATTTACATGTATTTCTAATTTACGAAAACTAAACTATTTCTTCAAAAATTGGTGTTTTTTATGCTAAACTGAAACTGAGAGCTATGTTCGTTTTTTACCTTAACAAGCTCGACTGAAATTAATGTTGAAACATCAAGAAAACAAAAATTTTAACTGATTCCAGTTTCAAACTTCCCTCAAAAACTGATGTCTTGTGTTAAGTGAAGTTTGAGAGCTATATGCTATTACTGCTCTTTAGGTACGATTGAAATTTGCCAAGAAAAGCAAAAAAAACTTTTTGATCTGAACTCATGTTTATTGCTTGGGAAATAATTTGTAATAGAAATGAAATGTGGCAATGGCATTTGCAATATTTCAAGTCACCGTCACTTGCTATTTTGTCAGACATGGGATGTTTACTTGAGACGTTGCATTCCCCTAAAAAATGCCAATCCAAACTTAGATTCCTTTTCTGTTTCCCATGTGTTAAACAATTGGTTAAAGATTTTGCAATCCAAATGGTAACAATTTTAGCAAATTGAAAATGTCACCCAAAACTGCCAGGCTTTTTTTATGTGCTGCTGATTTTTAACTGCAAATCTGCCAGACATAATTTTGAAAATTTGGACTTTTTTCATGGTTAAAGTGAACACTGTCCTAAATTCCTACACCTATAACTTTTGAGACAAAATCTGCTGCTGACTATAGAAAAAAATTACAATGCTTTTCATGAATTACTATCCTTATCACTCTTTCCCTTTGCATCACAGTGCAAAAAAGTACGATCTCCTGCAATGAGGTTTGCATCACATAAAGAAGTTGACAAGCCTCACAAATGTCAAGTTACAATTGTAACTCAATAGTGTCCACCACGGTCAACAAATATGATTTACTATGCAGCAAAGAACACTAAAATATTGAGTAAACAATGCATGTGAGTATATACACAACAAATACAATGTGGCTGGGCATATCTACATGCACATTATAGTGCATGTACTGCATCAAAATAAAAACTGTTAAAACATATACACACATGCCAATAAATATCACAGCTCTACACTTGTAAACACAAAACAGTGTAATACAACTGCAAGTTTGGAAGCTTACATTGCAGGTTATCACTGTATTTTATTAAGGCTTTCAATCAAATCACACTCATGTACTTGGCATCTAAATAACAGAAGTTACTTTAGTTCTACATCTATGATCAAACTTAAATCATATGCTAGTGGTACTTTTGCCCATGCTTGTTAAGACTGTTTCTGTATTGCTAAACCTAGGATGTGATTACAATTAATTCCAATGGGAGAGTTTGAAATCTTTTTGAAATTGAATTTGATCAAAAACAATAAAAGTCGTTATCTGCTTTCACTAATATTGTTGGAGAATGCATTCACCTTCTAATACAAGCCTTTTTTGCTTTTTTAATGCTTAAACAAATACTGTGACATAGATTTTTTTATACTGACCCCATATTTATTACAGTTTGCTTAAAATTTGTGTGAAACATGATATTTCCGTTTAACAGCATTCAAATATAAAATTTTCCTCAACATCCTGATTTTGACTATTACTTTTGTTAATGGTAACTTGACAGCATTTGCAATGTCAGGTAAGATACCTATTTTTTGAAGGGGTTGGGACACCAGTTGCAGGCAGGTGCAGAATTGCCAATAGAACCTTTAAGGCAGTGGCTATTTTGCCGTCGACAGCAATTTACCTTCAGAGACTATTTTGCCGTGAGTTGTTTGTGATTGGTCAATCTTAATGACGTACTAAACATGTGACTTTTGGTCGTCTCTGATTGGTCAATTTTAAAAACCAATTAAAAAAATTTTGCACCCCCAGGTCTCTATCCCCCACCGTGTACACTCCCTTGCAGTGTACACTGCCCGTACATTTACATACCGGGCCTGCCCCTTCAGTGTACACTGCCTTTCTTTTAAAGCCCTGGCCAGCTGAGATTCGAACCCGATACCATGGTATCTCAAGACCAGCGCTCTATCCATTACACCACAGAGTCACTGGTGCGTTTATAGCAAATTTGGCTATATAAACACACGTGAATGATCATGGCAAAATAGATTCCAAGGGCAAATTGCCGTCGACAGCAAAATAGCCACTGCCAACCTTTAATCCTCTCCTTCTAGTCACTTCATCACACCAGCATGTACAGCACTCTCTCATAGTCAATGATTGTAGTTATGTCACCTTAAATCACCAAAATAAATGGTGATTGAATTTAAAATACCAAATTTTCATAACAACTGAATAACAATAAAATATGCACGCAAACATAAGTCTAGTAAATGGAATAATAAACTCTTGACCATCTACAAAAAAAAATGAAAAAAATTTTGGGCAATTTTTGCAAACTCAATCACTTCAAAACTTGAGTAATTGTGATGTGCAAGCATAAAAATATGCCAACAATACTTTATAACTTTCAGCAAAACCTGCATTTTATTTATTGGAATATGCTTTTTTGAAACTGTTAACAGACCAATATTTACAGCAAAAATATTTTTCAATAATCTACTGGATTAATTACTGATTGGAGGAAATCCAAGATAACAATTCCCAAATGCTGATAAATTCTCACATTTGTTAAGTCATTGTTATTGTGCTACTGGAACAGCTTTAATCTATCATCTTTGAGCTTCAACTTCTTTCTTGAATAACAAATAACTCAACTTTTATCATTACTTTTCTCAGCTATAACTGGTCACTCATTAATTTCTTTTCAAGTGATATTATATCACCATAATGCTTTAGAAATGATCAGGCCTATTAAACTAATTTGAAAAAGCCTATAAAACTGAAAAATTCTTATGACTTTAAATCTTGGATTTATACAAACAATTTACACCATGCTTGTAACAGAAAACTAAATAGCCTAAATCATTAATGCGACATTCCTAATTTAATTTCGTTTGAGAAACCTGAATGATTTCTTTAAGCCAGCATAAAGCATTGTGCTGCCAATATAGACTAACTCACTTGCTAGCTAGACTGGTCACCCAATCAATTTTATTAGCGCATAAGTCAAAATTATTACAGAAAAATCTACTGATTAAAGCTGCAACATTTGCCCACACAGTGTGGTACCAGAGCTGGCCCCCATATCGTACCTAAAACAGGTTGTGCCCTGAACAATTCGTACTTTAAGCGTCAAAGGTCTAACCTTTTGGGGAGATATTGTATTATGGCTTCCTGAAGTACTACTCAATAATCTGCTGAATTTGTCTTATTTTTGAAAAAACGCTTAAACTTATTTTGTGACCCAGTTAGGCTTAGGTTGCTTTTTTGCGTAGCACTCAGTAAGACATGACCAAAATTTTTATAATAGAAGAAGACTCACTACAATAAATAGTCCGACTACTATGACAAGAAGCTGCACTGGACAAGTAGAGTGGAGTTTTTCTAAGCACCCGAGTCAGGGATGCCGGAACGGGGAGCTAGGGTGGCCAAAATCACTTAAAAATACAAGTTAAGACAAAGTCAGTCATGCGTGACACATGGAAGTTAAATTAGGTCCCAAACGAAAATAATCACTTAAAGAAGTGAATTGAAGTTTGAGTTTAAGTTGTTGTTAGGGATTGTTGGAATGCCGAGCTTGTTTCTTTTGGTGAAAATTACTGTAGCGCAACGTTTTGATGTACAAAACGGCGGGTTTAGGTGCTATAACTAAGCTGTTTATTGCATGGATAGAAAATATTTGTGTAATATACCAGTGGTAGGCTACTTGATTGCTGGTGGTTGGTTATGCTGCACCTAAATGTTCCTGTAACAATAGAAAGGGAAACAGGCTATACATATTTCCAGCCAACAAAGAAAGAGATTAAGGTGGCTGATAAATTGCCGACGTGATAAATGGAAACCATCCAGTGGAAGTAAACTTTGTGAGGTAAGCATTTACAGTATCGGTAAGTGCTGTGGTCGACATTTTGAAACTTTTGTAGTGCAACCGCTGGCATCCGATTGTAGTCCGAATTAAAATGAGTGCACTCCATGTGGCGACTAGTCACTTCTATCGTGATAGCTACTTTTATAGATTCCGTTCGATTTATAAGTTAAGATTGCTGTTGGTGACTTTCTGTTTGTGGTTGGCAGTAGTTGAGGTTGCTAAACAACTCCCCCCTTCAAGCACGCGCAGCTAGCGGAGACATGCTTAAGGACGGAGGAAGTTGCTGAGGTCGCAACATGCCTTCCTTGCCAACGTTCAGAGAGTGAGGTTTGCCGGCCGAAGTAAGTGAGATTCCCGCCAAGACTTCAATTGGAAGGTGGTCTTTACGTTAGGAATCGGCGACTCGACAATGGCTTGTGCTGTTTGACTGAAGACGCTGCCCTTCAATTACATCGAAGAAGATGTAGCTTTCATTACGTCGGGGTCACCATTGTAGCGCAACGGCAGGCATCCGACTGTAATCCGAATTAAAATGAGTGCACTCCATGTGGCGACTAGTCACTTATATCATGATAGCTACTTTTGTAGATTCCGTTCGGTTAATAAGTTAAGATTGCTGTTGGTGACTTTCTGTTTGTGGTTGGTAGTAGTTGAGGTTGCTACACTTTTATTTCTTGTTTTAAAAATTCAAACGTATTGTTGGGCTAGTTAATTAAATGAGAAAATTGGCATCAATTATTCATGTTTGCACTGAGCTGTTGCAAGTAATTAAAGTTGTGGTATTTTTTTAAAGGCAGTGGCTATTTTGCCGTCGATGGCAATTCACCTTGAAATCTATTTTGCCGTGAGTTATTTGTGATTGGTCAATTTTAATGATGTACTAAACATGTGACTTTTGGTCGTTTCTGATTGGTCAATTTTAACTCTTTCGCTCCCGCGATCATCGATTGATGATCTCGTGTTTTCAGTGTTTACCTCAAATTTTTTAAAATTGAGTTACAAAATTAGTTTAATAAAAAATCGATTTGTGACTTTATTTTTCATCCGATTTTCATAAAATTTTCAAAAGATCACGCTTATTTCCCCACGCATCGGATGATGTATAATTTGTGCCCTAACTTTTGGATTTTTATACCCAAAAAAGGGTAAAAAGACCAACAACCCAGTTGCAGACGACAAAATCGGCCAAATTCTCAGCACGTTCCAACTACACTAAAAGCAAATTGAGATTACATCTTTACAACATAACCAAACCCTTTATCATTGACACAGTCTGAAAACTACTCTTTTGGGGCATCATTTGACATAATTTCAAGCAATAATAATAAATTTTGCTCATTTAAATTTCCAAATTGCTTAGGGGTCTCAAAACCCCCCCAAACAAATTTGAATGGTAAGTAGATAAAAGTAAATTTATTGTGTAAAAAATATGATATGATGCTAAATATCGGTTACATTTGAAAGCTTAGGAAATTTGCTTTCCAGCAATATATAGCTTTAAATAGTTTAGATTAAGTGGTATATGATATTTACTGATCAAAAATCAGTACTGTACATCATGTCAGTTCAAAACCCCCAAAAATGTTTTGACTTACCTTCACTAAAGTATAAATTTTAGAAAAACTACACCCTATAAAAAAATAAAATAAATTGCAAATATTTCACCAATAAAGTCGTCATTTTGTATCAAGTTTCCAATGAGACAAGAAGCGAAATACAAGTTTAAAAGCTAGCAGAAGTTTGGCTTCTCTAAATCAAAGTTTGCTGTATCCCCCTTGTTTCTCAAGAAATGGGAAGGGTGTAAACAAGCGGCTGTTTCATTGTCAGTGACAGCATATTCTATTAAACTTGATATTTTCTGAATCTTGAAGAAATTCTCTGTTCAAAAATACATAATGTTACATGGTTTAGGCTAACCTCTAGCAGATCATGACTGATCATATTTTAGGTACTGAATTTAACTACCAAAATTTGGTACCGGTCGGTACCGGTCAAAAAAAGGTCAAGTGCCTCAGAAAACTGCAAATTGTAGAAAACCTAGGCTTTTAGGTAAGTTTTGAGTGATGTACCTTGAAAGCTTATTTCCTTTAGCATCATTTTGCGACCATTTCTAAAAAAATTGGTAGAAAATAAAATCTGTAGTGATCTTTGAGTTGAGGGTACCTCTTTAGTTTTGAAGACAACTACCCCCCAGTTGGGGGGTTCATTTGCATAAAATTTGCATATTCAAAAAAATGTTTTTTTTCTATTTGAAATCCTCAAGAAATGTAGATTTCAACGATATATCACACTTAATGTAGAAGTAGACAGCTGAGTAATGATTTACAAACAAACTTGTAGTACATAATTATGATTGATTATGACAGTTTTTCGCGCTGCCACCTTACGGACATTTTTTTCGCTTTTCACGCGGGAGCAAAAGAGTTAAAAACGAATTAAATACATTTTGCACCCTCAGGTTGGTTTTAAAACCAATTAAAAACCCCCATGTTGGTTTTAATGACGTACTAAACATGTGATTTTTGGTCGTTTCTGATTGGTCAATTTTGAAAACCAATTAAAAATATTTTGCACCCCCAGATCTCTATCCCCCACCGTGTACACTCCCTTCCAGTGTACACTGCCCCGTACATTTACATACCGGACCTGCCTTTTCTGTGTACACTGCCTTTCTTTTAAAGCCCTGCCAACTGAGATTTGAACCCACAACCATGGTATCTCAAGACCAGCACTCTATCCACTACACCACAGTGTCACTGGTGTAACAATAGCAAATTTGGCTATATAAACACACGTGAATGATTACGGCAAAATAGATTCCAAGGGCAAATTGCCGTCCACGGCAAAATAGCCACTGCCTTTTTTAAATGCTTTAATCTTGTTGGGAGAGCATCGTAATTGTTATCTTTTTCGGAAACATGTTGAATTAACCAGTTCATATCAAAACAACAAAAAATGCATTACGCAGTTACGAAAAATTTAGAAAAAAGATGGCACTCCAACTCTGTTTAATGTTCCTAACCCTCCTAAATGACTGCAGAGTGAAAGAAGATCATTGCGAAAGGAGACAGATGGTAATGCTGATTGTGCACATTCTAAACTAGGTCAGTATTCTTAAACCACATGTGTTGACTATTTTACAATGTGTATTGTCTTGGTATCATGTATGTTTGTTGTGGTGTTATACAGTATGTTTTCAACAATTCAAGTTCATTTTTAAGTCATATGTTATGTTATTTTTTCTTAGCATCTTTATTTTGGCTGTGAATGTGGTGATCATACATATGCTACAAGCAATGTTTGTGAAAGTAATTGTCATACAATTGAAGTAGCCAATGATGATGTTATCTTTGAAGTATACCATAAGTGTTCCAAGCTCCAAGGAATTAAGAAAAATGAGAAATGAAGTTAGTTTATTAAAAATTGTTTGACCTTAGTTAAAATATGAATTTAGCGTTATTCTTGCTACCAGGTATTTTTGATAAATTCATTTTATTTAGCTCTTCTGGTAATGATAACGTTTATTCAAGTTGATACAAGTTCTTACTGAGCATGCAAAAAACTTCAATATCCGTCAACGTTTCGAACAGCTATACAGCTGTTCTTCATCAGGACTAATAATGAACGAAAGCACGAGTGAGGCAATATAAATAGTGTGCTATGCAACTGAAAGAAAAAGGCAAAACAAAAAGTTTAAAAGCGAATAATAAACAACTGTGGATTAGGCCAAATTATCGTAAATTTCAGAACTTACCGGTAACATAAATTTCAAAATCTGATTTAACAGGTAATATTGAACATAAACTTGATAAATTTGTTTACATGCTTTTTATGAAAAGTCGCATTTCACAGCAGACCTACCATTATTTACACAGCACTGATTCCATTGCTACACAGGTTTATGGGTTACCAAAAATTCATAAAACTGGTTTTCCATTTCGACCAATTGTTTCCTTTATAAATTCGCCGCTTTATAATTTGTCCAAGTTCATTGCTGTTTTATTGACGCCGCTAGTCGGTGCTAATGGTTTTACGGTAAAGAATTTTTATGAATTTGTAGAACAACTAAAAAATTTGACAATTAATAATGATAAATGCACGGTTTCATTTGATGTCGTTTCTTTGTTTACTAAAATACCAGTTCATGTGGCCGAAACCGTTGTATTAGAACGATTAAAAAAGGATGACACCCTTGATGATAGATCTGACCTTACCCTGACTGATATTATGACTGCATTAAATTTGTGCCTTGATAATACGTATCTTTATTTTCGTGGTAAGATTGATTGTGAAATATTTGGTGTCGCAATGAGCTCACCTATTTCCGTCGTAATCGCAAATTTAGTGAAGGAGAATGTAGAGGAAGGAGCAATGTCAACGTTTTTAAACCCACATAAAGTTTGGAGGAGATATGTCGATGACACGTTTGTTATTATTAAAAAAATAGAGGTTGATGAATTTTATTTATTTTGTTTTATTTGCCATATTTGCCATAATCATATTAATAACATTGAACCCAGTATAACATTAACCATAGAACATGAGACCTACAATTCCATACCTTTTTTGGATGTCTGTGTTACTTGAGAAGCTAGTGGGGGTTAATGACAAAGATTTATAAAAAGCCAACGCACACTAACAGATATCTAAATTTCAGCCCAGTGCATTCCATGAGTCAGAAGCAAGGACTGGTAAAGTGTCTTTCAAAAAGAGCTCAATTACAATTAAATTCCAAGCAGGCAAGTAAAACATTAGAAACTTCAAAAATTATGGAAGCTTTAAAAAAGAATGATTATCCCAAATGGTTTTTAAAACGCACAGTTAAAATTTTGAAAAGAAAAACAAATTCATCGTTAGCCGATTACAAGAAAATTAAAACACGTGTTGTGCTACCTTATGTTCCAAGATAATTTGAGGCTTTGTCAAAAATTTTATGAAACGTGGGAATTTTGGTTTGTAGCAAACCGCATTTAGCTTTAAAAGACATTTTACCAAAGGCAAAAGACTCGATGGAAAAATAGACCTGGTGTAGTTTACCAGATTCCTTGTCGAGATTGCACTGATATCTACATTGAGGAAACGACGGAAACAGGCTTACAAAACAAAATTGGCTGAGCATAAAAAAGATTTGAGGCCAAAAAATCTGGCAAAAGTTGATGACAACAATTTTAATAAAAAACGGCGTTGGTTAAGCATGTCATCACCAAAGATCACCGAATTGACTGGGACCATTGCAAAGTTTTAACCTTTGAAACAGATTTTACCAAACGCCGATTTCTTGAATCTTTTTTTATTCATAATTCTGAAAATGCAATCAATGACATAGAAAATTGTTTTTATTCTGAAATTTATGATAATTTATCCTAGTCTACAGTTGTTTATTATTCGCTTTTAAACTTTTTGTTTTGCCTTTTTCTTTCAATTGCATAGCACACTATTTATATTGCCTCACTCGTGCTTTCGTTCATTATTAGTCCTGATGAAGAACAGCTGTATAGCTGTTCGAAACGTTGACGGATATTGAAGTTTTTTGCATGCTCAGTAAGAACTTGTATCAACTTGAATAAACGTTATCATTACCAGAAGAGCTGAATAAAATGAATTTAAAATATGAATTGCCGTGATAATATGCAATTTGTGTGACTTGCAAGCAATGCATGGTCACATATGAGCATTTTTGTGTATTGTTAATTATGACTTCACTCAACACTGACCAGTATTTTCCTCAGCTACTAATTTAGAGGACATTTAGTTAACATTGCATGATCTGAGAGAAGTAGTATCTAATATATTATCAGTCAAGGTACACTTAATAACTGTTGCATTATTGATCACATAAATTCATAGAAAGGGAATCAAACAGCAATGCTAATTTATTTTTTATTCAGATTAAGTTGAAAGGAACCCATGAAAAACAAAAAAATCTGGAGAAAAATGTGAAGACAATTTTCAGTGAAGATGAGTTGAAGATGCTCAAAAGTAAAACAGGAAAAGTTGGTCAGTGGTCCAATAAGGCATTAAAAACTGCTTTGCAACTGAGATGTGCTGCAGGTGTGCAAGGGTGAGTTGACAATGTAGAGTATAAAAAATAAGCTTGTCCTATATTTCTTATTTGCCTTGACTTTGAGTCATAATGGCGTAGTGCATAGTTTTTCAAATTAGAAGCTACAACTCAAATGTCAGTGTCATAAAGACTTTACGGATGGGTTGCAAGTATGTTTTTGTTATTTTAATATGTATTTACATGCTTGTAATTATATTTTCTGTAGCCGAAGTCTTTGCTGGAAACTGTGTATTAAAACAATTTTAAGTTGCACTAAAAAACGTTGAGAACGCTGGCAAACCATTTACAATCTGTAGTTCTAATTAATGTCTTTAATAATTCTTTTCTTTTAAGACTATAAAGGCATGTTGTTGCATACATAAAATCAAATACATGGTAAAGACCTATAGCCGCGGTTTAGTTATTGTTGCGGCTATAGGAATTTGAGTGACCTGTGGAGCCTCACACGGATTTGATTGGTGTTCCTTTTATTTTGTCCGAACTTGTACCGTTTTCTAAAACAAATACGAATTTCAGCGCGTTAAATATGATACAATAATACGAAGGACAATTACTATTGATATGGCGAATCGGAACTGAAGTGAGGATTTAAACGTTGAACATTATACTTAACATTAGACATTTAAGCATGAAAATGACAGCATTATAAAACAATCTGGGATAAACCCAAAATTCGCTTACCGGCAATTCCGGCAGTCACTTTGATTGATTAGATTCGGCAAATTTTGTAATACATTTAGCGCTACTAACTATCGATCTAAATAAACAAGCAAAACCACGTTAAATAGATCATCATTGAATTCAAGGCTGCAACTAATGTGATACTCTGAAATCAAACACTGCTGAACTTAAGAAACTAAAAGCTAATTTGAACTAAAGGACACCAAAGCGAATTGTAACGGCAGGGCTGATTACACAATAGACAAAGAAAAGACGCGTTTTAATTGCAGGCAGGGTAATTTGAATGGTTGTAGGCAAGGCGTTAAATATGTAGACTTTACAGGTGGCGTATAGTTTTTTTGAGGTAAGATTAAATGACAAAGGTTCAAATCCCAAGTGTATCAAAGTTTAGACAAAGTTTGTTTGGCGCTTACAAGACCAATTGTAGCTTTTTGTTATTTCATCAATTTGTTTACTTGTTGTTTTTTTTTTGCAGTTATGAATATCGGAGGAAAGTTATTTCTTTTCCATTGCCTAGTTATAGCACTGTGTGTCAGCATCTACAAAGCATTAAATTTTACCCTGGATTGCTCTATGTTATTCTGGATTGGATAACAATAAAGATGTCTCATTATTCAGCAAGTGATAGATATTGATGTTTGGCACTAGACGAAATGCAAATATCTCAAGGACTCAATATGACTTATCATTACAGCAATTTGTCGGAAATATTTCTGTTGAACTTAGTAGTGCGAGTGAAGCAGAAAAAAACATACTGTCCCTGCCACTCATGTATTATGCTACATGGCAAAAGGAATCACAACAAAATTTGATATGCCTTTAATTTGATGTATTTGTTGTAGGTATTGTGGTTAATAGTATGAACTTTCCGAAAAGTAGCTGGAGACTGGGCAAATAGGGGTGAAGCTTAGCACCACTAGTATGATTTGCCTAGTTCAAGAGTTACTCAGTAGTTTAGATGTTAAATTCATTTTAATAGCACGGTTTGCCCAGGATGCTCTTGAGAATTTATTTTCTCAAATCAGGGGTCAAGGTGTTCCCCATCCACAACCCGTTCAGTTTTGTTAAGCACCATGCTTGGTGTGCCTTAGTCATTTCATAATGATACCAAACTCGTCTGATTACGAAGAACATGATACTCCAATGTTGTTAGATTTTATTAAGCCATGTGATAGTGATGATGTGATAATCGAGGACGACTATGCATTAGGCATTCTTTCATCGGTGGTTGAGGAAGCATCTTGTGCCACTTTCAATGTTTGTGAATCATCAGGTTTGTGCTATCTACTGGATCAGCTGTTTTTAAAGAATTAAAACGCTTGTATTAAAGCTATTCTTGTGCAGCACGTTTCCTCGGGGCAGTTTTCCGAGTTGTTGTATACTCGTTTGAAGTCGTATGAATGCAAAAGTAATCTTGAAAATACCATTAGTGCTAACACCTATTCTACAAATTTTCTTTTTCTTCCGTCACGTAACGTGTTACAATTGTAAAATAATGCTGAGGTAGTATTTTGCTAAAACAGGTAGAAAACGATGAATATCCATGGCCCTTTCGATTTTTTAGTGTTGAAAGCGTCCGATGAAAATCGCAGCATTTATAATTGCAACGATGTCGGTGCGAAAATTTTAAAAAGGTGTTCGCATTTCCTTATTAATGCCAGGCACATCAATTCCAATTTTAATCAAGAAAAGCAGTTCGCGGGAAAAAAGTGCTGCTCGCTTTTCAGGTGTTAAATGAGTTTAAATAAGTAGTTTCCGCTTAAGGTGAAAAAATTCAAAATATTTCCTTTAATAAGTGACTTCGCTATTGGGCAATAACATTTAGAAATTGGAATTCCAACTTGCAGTTTGCATGACTACTGGTGAAAGGTTCTGCATTAGTAATCAAAAACCTTAACGATATCGTGGTAAAAACCTTTTGTGTGACATTGAAATTTCACTCCTTCTGTAGGCCTGATTTTTACAAATGTGTGTGGCCTAATTGCATAAATGTAGACCTAAGTTGTGAAGAGCAAGCTTCATAGTGTAAATGTCCAACATAAAAAAATATTTTGGTAAAACAGCTACCGTACCAAAAATGCTTCGAAGGCTTTAAATTTGCAAGTTTGTTATTGCGGTAACGTAACTATTTACGATACAGAACTGGTTTATCCTGAAATTGCGAGTTTATTGCTCAGTCGGGCACTGCAATGTGCTTTGTGGATAAGCAATTTGCGTCAATATTCTTTTCTAGGTCGGGGTTTTTGTAGTGAAGATGCATGTGAAAGCAGAGCTGGTAACTTTGAAGCCGTTAAGTTGGTGATTTTCTTGTCGTCCGATTTCTTTATGGGATTGGGAATTTCTAAAAATTAAACTATTATAGTTCACCCAGCTTAGCCCAAAGATCTTATATAAAGCTGGAGTTACGAAAGAAAATTTGCCTTGTAGTCCGCATCGCGACGACAGAATCTTAATGAGTGATTAGTAGACTCCACAGAGTTGGGGGACAGCGACTCTGTTAAAGAAGTTCTCAACTGCGCAGAAATAAAAATTCAAGAGAAAGTTGTGTCAGTCGCATCGAAGGCACAAGAGGATACAGCGAGCGTGACAAGGAAGCACAAGTTTTTTAGAGGGAGGAATTGTTCGCCGAAGCACTTAGAGGTGACAGCGCACCTCTCATTCTAGAAAGACTAAATAGCCAACGTGAGGCTGCACAGAGTGATGAGTAGGCTTACAAGTCACAGGCACCGCCGCAACACAAGTAGTAGTATTTTTATTCCAAATCAGCGCTATAGTACAAGTGAATACAATTACATTAAATTGATAATAATAAAACACAACCAAACGTTGCCCAATCAATTATTACGAAATGCTTTATATTACAATTCCTACGGAGTTGTATCCATTTCAACACAGGCACCTAGTTATGAAGGCTATTTGGTACACACTGATTGGAAAGGAGCAGGAAAAGCCACACGAGCAGCCATCTAGTCAACTACTCCCTTGTTTATAATTGTCTATAATTGCTGAAGACAATATAAGCAACCCTAATCTATGTACAAAAATGCAAAAAATAAACGAAAAGCAGATAAAAAGTATATACAGATACGAACTAACACACACACACACACACACACACATATACACACACTTACATGAAATTAATTGCTAAGTACATCTAAATACACCAGCAGGTGTGAAAAAATGTATAATATACGAGCTGGAGTTACGAATATATATTTCGGTTATATATTTCGGTATATATATTTCGGTTGGCTTTTACTAGCAGTTCAAAGCTATCAGCAGGTAGACAGTGATATTCTCTAGAAACACAAAATAAATCAACAACTAAGTTCAATATATATTTACTTACACGCCCAAATTATCTTTATTTTTGTTGATATTTGGCCATTAACATTTTTCTCAATTCTTTTTTGAAGCTGACATATGACAAGGACCGAATTTCTAAAAGAAGATGATGCCATATTTTTACTCCTGTATATAGGCAAGATAATTGACCATGTGTAGTGTTCACTCGAGGGACAAACGGTTTTTGGGTAGTTGCAGATCTTGTCAAGTATTTATGGCATTCAGAGGAACGTTTAAAATAATTTTGAAAAAGTTCTGGTAAAGTGTTATTGTGATATTGATACATAAATTTAGCCATTTCAAATACAAATATATCTTCCAATTTAAGAATATCAAAAAATAGATACAGTTTGTTTAAATTTATTTTGTCTTTTAACTTTTTATAAGACATTAAACGTAGTATATGATTTTGAAGTGTTTTTAGTGGTTTTATTACTGATTTATTGGTGTTGGCCCAAGTTAGAATGCCATATTGAAAGTGACAGCACACAAAAGAATAATACATCATGAGCAGAGTTTTTTTGTTGACATAATGCCTTATTTTTGATATTATTCCAGCTGCCTGATAGACTTTTTTATAAACATAGTTTAAATGATTATTTGATTTTAGGTTACTTTGCAAATTCAAGCCTAAGTATTTGATCGTATGACTTTGTTTGATATGATTTTCACATAATCTTATTTTAAAACATTTTTCTTTGTTTTTATTTTTTGAGTTGTAAATAATCATATAGGTTGTTTTATTTAAATTTAATGATAGTCTGTTGAATTTAGTCCATTCACTAATTTTATAAAGTTCCGGTGTAACAATACTTTCAAGCTCATGCAACTTTTTACTTTTAATAAAAAGCACTGTATCATCAGCAAACATTCTTACATTGAAATTAGTGAGGTCAGGAAGGTCATTAATGTACAATATAAATAGAAGTGGACCAAGGGTAGATCCTTGAGGTACTCCACAAAGTACTTGATTACGTGTTGAACAAGTGTTATTGCAAGCAGTGAATTGTAACCTATCACTCAAGTAATCTTTAAGTAACATAAACATATTTCCCCTTACTCCATGCATGCTAAGTTTTCGTAATAATAATTTATGATTGACAGTGTCAAATGCCTTAGACAGATCCAAAAAGATGCAACATGTGTTATATCCTTCATCATAATTTAGTTGAAGATTACTTAATAAATTTAGAGATGCTAGCGAAGTAGAATGATTTCTTCGAAAACCAAATTGATAGGGAGATAATATATCATTTTTTACGAGAAATTTTTCCAGTCTTACATAAATAAGTTTTTCAAATTTTTTTGAAAAGGGAGAAAGAATAGTAATAGGTCTGTAATTACCAGCAATATTCTTTGTTCCAGATTTATAAACAGGCACCACCTTACTTCTTTTAAAAGATGTTGGAAATATTCCAAGATCATAACTTGCATTGTATATTTTACTTAAAAGGGGTGCAAGAATTGTTCCTATCATTTTAATGAATTTTATAGGTATATCCTCAGGACCATTTGCCTTTTTAACATCTAAATTATGAATTTCAGTTAATACCTCGTCAGCAGTGATAGAATTAAAGTAAAAAGAGTTAATGTTACTTTTTGTCATCATTCTGAAGTTTTTAGAAGGTGCACTAATTTTGGAATCCATGTTAATTCCAATTTTTGTGAAAAATTGATAAAGATTATTGCATAATCTTCTGTTAACTTCTGGTTATTATTTATATCATTAATTTCATGAATTTGGCACTTATTTTTCTTATTACGACCTAATATTTCGTTTATGATACCCCATTGTTTTTGAAAAATATTTTTATGCTTCACAATTTCTTCATAATAGTAGGATTGTTTGGCTTTTTTAATCGTTTGTTTAAGAACCTTTAGATATTCTTTATACTTGTTAACTAAGTTTGGTTTATTTTGTTTATAACTCAGCTTGAATAACTTGTTTTTAGTTTTAATGGATTTAATTATACCAAAAGTTAACCAAGGTTTGGTTTTAATTTTCATCTGCTGTCTTGATAGTCTTTTTAATGGAGCATGTTTATCAATTTTGTTTTTTATCATTCTAACTAGCTTATCTAATGCCTCATTAGGATTGTCCTCTGGTATTATCAATGAGTTATGCAAACTGGCACTAATATCTTCATAAAAGTTTTCAAAATTAAAAAGTTTAGTATCTCTGGAAAATCTAGGCTTTACATTACTTTTATCCACTTTACATTTAACAGTGCAAAAAGTTGGGAGATGGTCCGAAATATCTAATTTTATGATTCCAGTTGTGCAATTCAAATTTGTGACATACTTTTTTGTAAATATATGATCTAGTATTGTTGCACTAGTTCTGGAGTATCGTGTCGGTTTATTTATTAGGGAGCAGAAGCCATTAGCATATAAAGAGTTTAGGTATTCATCAACATAAGCTTTTTTTCCAGCACCAAGTAAATCAATATTATAATCGCCACAGAGATAGCAGTTAGTGTTCATTTGATTTAAGAGTGTTAGGGATTTTGAAAAGCACTCATTAAATTTTTTAACATTGTTGTGAGGAATAAAAACCTTGAACAGTACCCCACCATTGCTCATTACAGTGACTGAGCAAGAAAAATAAAAAAAATTATAGCCCACATTAAACTCTTCATAACCGGGCGTAGAAATGCTACAAATATAACGCCAATTTACTATACAACATTATACAACAAAACAAATAAAATTTACTATAACAACATTTCGCCAGCAATCTCTAACGCCGCTAGCAAGTCTGCTGACCAAACGTTTGTCATATTTTCAAGTTTTATTTTACCAGTAGCCAAGAGAGGAAAATATATGCAGGCCTACAGAAAGTTTAGCAAGTGTTCCAAAAGATCACACTATTCATAAATTGTATGAAACGTTCTAAATTTATTTGACTGATCTTGGCTAGAAAAAAAGAAAATGTTTTAATTCGATTACTTGTGCGCCGATTAATAACTCAGAAAATAAATCTTTCGCAAAGCTCCAATAGCAGGTTTTAATGAACTATTAAGCCAATTGATGGGTAAAAGAATTGTGCTTAAAACAAGCGAGAATAAATTATAAGGACCATTTTTCATTCGTAAATATTACTTAATTTTTATAATTTTTAGCTTATTCATTTGCCACAAATTTCAGCTTTAAAATAAAAAAAATTTTTAAATAGAGCAAAATTATAGAAAGTTACATCAAAATATGTAACAACAGATACCGTTTTCCATAGTAAAGTATGCGGCTGTATGTTGATTTGGGACCCATTTCACGTTCCATTGTCGCTTTACATGGTTGTCATTACTTGATGTAATAAATGTACTTGGAGGGTGGCGATTGTACTTTCTGCCTTTTCGCTGGGGGCAAGAGGTTCAACGTGCCCCTTTAACTTAATGTTACTTCCAAAACAAGAGGTAAAACACCTTGTGGTGCCAGAGGCGTGGCGTGCTGTACCGTGAGTCTACTGACCTACACTTAACTACTTAAGTTCACAGTGAGTTCTTTGACATCGATTTATTTCCTCAGTTATCAGTTGACACGTATTTTTCTGTTTTGTTTATTAAACCTTTTACCAAAAATTATCGTATGATTCCAAAAATTTGGCGGCTTCTTCAGTCCAAAAGTTATTCTGTTTTTTAACCAAAGACTAAGAGATATTTATATCCCAAAAAATGAAAAAAAGGCACAAGGAATAATATTTCATGAAGAGAAGACGAAGCAATGTATGAGTCACGTTTCTACAAAAAATATAACGAAGCACGAGGGAGTGATATTCGGAAACACGAAGGAATGCATGACTCACATTTCTACGAAAACATAACGATACGCAAGACAATAGTATTTGAAACAGATGTGCATAGGTAAGGGGCAAAGGTTACATAATCACTATAGATAAACGAAAGGATGCATGACTCACGTTTCTACGAAAATGAAAAGAAGCAGGAGGTAGCAATGTTCAAAAACAAGCACGCGCGAGGTATGCCTAAGGGCAAAGGTTACATAATTGCAACAACCTCAATTTGGAGAAAAAGTAAGTTAACCCAGCCGTTCAAAGTGATAAAAATCTTTATTTTTTACCCTGATTTGGAGTAAAATCAGGTTACGTTTGCCTTTCATAGCAATGATCTTCGACAAAAAGGAAAGAAAAGGTCTTGGAAAAGCTACAACTGGCTGTTGGTCACAGATCAAAGTGCTCTTTTCAAAATCTTGCCCACGTAACGTTCCGGCAACCCTAATCCGAGTACGATGTGTTGAAAATCATTCAGACTTTTTGTTACAGTTGGCCAATATATTTGTGGCATTTCTCATGTAGAATCCTTTTTGCTTCCTTGTACGACTTGTTCGGGACGACATCAGCTGCAGCCGGTAGTAGCTATGTCACAGCCACTTAAATTTGTTAAGAAAATTCGCCTCCAGCTCTGAATTGGAGGTGCGCAGTGTCAAGGCCTGCAACAAAAACTGGCCCTGTTTAGTTCATCATGTGCAAGACGCTTGCTTGCGGCACAGAGCGTCACAGAATGTGTCAATTTAATATGTCTTGATAAACATCCACCGTGAAAACAGTTGCCTCTCCAATTTTGGTGGGTTGGCGTGTACGTGATGTCTTGTGTTCGTGTATGCTCATTATCATCTTTTCATTCTAATATCTAAGAAATGTCATTATTTTTACTTGCGCTAAATCTTTGCACCATCAAAAAGGAACTTTAACAAGAAAACCATCAGGCTTTTAATTGCTTTCAGACAATGCCGGTGCTAGGAATTGCGGGGCCCAATTAGAAAACTGATTGCGAGGCGCCTCTACTCTGAATGCCTAAAAAATTTATGTTTGTTTGTATTTCAGGTAGTAAGCTCATTTTTAACAAAAACACATTAGATGCTTGATAAATTACAATTTTGAAGTACAATATGAAATTTATATTTTTTTAATTGCTACAAAGTAAGGCAATTACCGTTATTGACATACTACTTGCACACATTCTTCATTGCCAGATTTGTTTGGGCTTTATCCAGTAATAGAGTGCGTACATCTCACAGCTGTGGACCATAAGGACAGTATTTCTTTATCTCGGGGTTGTTTGCTTATCAGTAGTGACTGGGTGGGTTCCCCAAAAGTAAAAACTACCTTGAATAATAGTCCTTGGAGAAGGAACACGAAAAATAATCGATGTATTCAGAATCAGCTGTTGCACCTACAAGTCATTTTTGATACATTGTTTATTTTTATGGCAGTTGATTGTAGACTAGACATACATGTCACATATTTCCATTGAGTTGCACATGGTGAAACAATAACAGTCATTTGATCAAAAACCTGGTGCTATAATTGTTACTGTATATACTAAAACTATAACTATTATCTGTTTTTAAGCATGTTCTTGTGATATTGGAAGCTAGTGATTGTCACGAATAAGGAAATTTGCCTTGTAAGAGTAGTTTTCATATATGTGTAAAGGGCTGTATCATTTAGGTCACTCGGCTACTGATTGAAAAAAACTTTTTTCCTCGCAATTGGATTTGCTGTAAGTACGCCTTTATTACGTCACAATCGTGTATGACATAATAAAATTCCAGATTGATCTAGTGATTCTAGCTTCTTCGAAGAATTTCGTTGATCGATGACATAACTTTGTAATGCTTTTTTTCTTTTCACGTGATTTTGTTCTAGCGACTTCTGGATTGTTTTTTTTCCATTTATATATAAGCCGACGGGATTTTTTTTTTGAGTTAGTAGTAGAGTAGTAGAAAATATGAAAATGGTGAGATGGGCACTGGGAGTGACAAGAAAGGACAAGATAAGAAACGAATACGTGGGAGGGACTGCGAAAATCGCAAAGCTAGGAGACAAACTTCAGAATGCAAAGATACGCTGGTATGGCCACGTGAAAAGAAGAGAAGAAGGCTACGTGGGAAAAATGATCATGGAGATGGCGGTGCCAGGTAGAAGGAAAAGAGGAAGGCCAAGGAGAAGGTGGATGGATTTGGCAAGAGAAGACACTGAAAAGGTTGGAGCTAAGAAAGGAGACGAAGTCGACCGGGAGAAGTGGAAAATACTTTCCCGCTGTGGTGACCCCGAATAGGGAGAAGCTGAAAGAAGATGAAAAAGAAGTAGAGTAGTAGAAAAGTGTGTAGTGGGGAGAGAGAGATTGATTGACAGAGTAAAGAAGGGATATTGTTTTTTGTGATAATTTATTGTAGATTCTGTGGACGTGGCGAGTATTGAACAGTTATTGGTGGAATTAGTTTTTGGCGGTTTTCTGATTGTGTAGTAAAGTGATTGTTTCTGCGAATACATTATTCTGTTCTTAACGTGGTTTAAGGTGTTTTTAGTGGAAGCCAATCTTTTCCAAGTTTTGTTAAGTTGCAGTCAGACTTAATTATCCGAGCGATTATCATACGTCGCCTCAATTTTAAAAGAAATTTAAGATTGAGATAGAACCGAAAAGTTCTATTATTATACAGGGTGTCCACAAAGTTTTTAGACAATTTTATAAATTCACTGAAAATTTTTTTAAATGCTATCAAAATAATTCTTTTTGCATGTTAATGAGTTGTTATTGAAGTTTTTTATAATATCATTTTTTTTTAATTTCAGAGATGAATTAGCTACATAAAATAATTGATTTCCAAACATGTTAAAAATGACTACTCCACAAGAAAAAGTACAATGTGTTTCTTGGTTTATCAAAATGAAATCTAATATTCAGGCACAGAGAAATTTCATAGCTAAATATGTAAACTGGGCCCCAGCACGTCAGTCGATTCGCAATTGGCATAAGCAGTTTGTGGGAACGGGAACGTTGCTACTAAAACTGAGGAGTGGATGGTCAAAAACTTCTGAAAAAGGCATCGAGCGTATTTGTTAGTCATTTAGTCGTAGCCCAACAAAGTCCATTCGCACTGCTTTCATTCAGGCTACGTGAAAGATGTTGTGTACCGCACCAAAGTAAAAGACAGAAGTGACCTTAAGGAAAGAATTACTGCCGCTGTTGAGACAACTGATGAAGAAATGTTAAGGACGTGGACTGAAATTTAATATCGGTTAGATGTCCTCGGTGCTACAAATGGGGCTCATATACAAATTTATTAATGCTTTGAAGAAAAACTTGACTATTTACTTGATATTAATCAATCATTTCAGAGATAGAGTTCATTAATGTTTTAAATAAAAACTTGACCATTTAATTGAAATTATTTAAACATTTCAGACGTTTCCAACGTCAGTTGTAATATCAATAATTTTTTTATATTGTCTAAAGACTTTGTGGACACCCTGTATTAAAACGCGACAGTGATATTAATTGTAACTTATACCGCTGCAAAATAAGGAAATTACTGGTAGCTGTTTCAGATATATTCGTTCATTTGAATACTATAACCCAGCGGTTCTGAACCTTTTTGGACCGTTTAAAAAAAATATTCGATGGACCACTTTGTTGTGCTGACACCTCCTAAGCGCCAGTAGTCAAAACTGTATTGCACATAAGTCAATAAACTCAAGAACATGATAAATCTTAGCCTTAATAAAAAATAATTAATAAACCAATAAAGCAATCTCTCTTAATTTGCTCACTTAACCAAACTATTTGCTTAATTTTAACTATTAAGGATCAATGAAGATACATACTTTGAATTTCAAATTTTATTTTAACAAAACATTATGCATGTACAGGGGCATAGCCAGCAAAAAGTTAAAGGGAGCCAAAATTTATGCAAAAATATACATACAAAAAACGAAAATTGATAAGTAGCCATTGCTGTAGGAGCCATGGATGAAGAGAATGCAGGGTAGTTGTAGCCATTCTGCATTCCTATATTTTTTCTCTGAAGTTATAACCAAGTACAAAGTGGTTGCTTTGCGACGCGCTTTTGTTGGCTCTTTGGTTAGGTAACTGAGCCCCAGTAGGACCCGTTGTATTGGATCATGCAGCTAGAAAACCGCAAACGTCGTTGAATGTTTCTCTGCCAAGCAAGCTTGAAAAAGTTGTGGCATACTCCATTTATTGTTGATTCGACTGCCATGATATTGGTCATAGATGTTAATTGTGCATTTTGTTAACTGCTTGATTTGAAAAAACTTGCAATATTTCCTATAAAATCGAATGTACTTATAATTTCATGTATTGCTCCGGATTTTACCAAACTAAATTCAATAGGTGTGCCAAACAATGAACATATACAATTTGAGGACAAGACTTGTATATGTGGCCTGTTGACATGGAAAAAGCTTTTGATAGAGTGCCCTGAAAAGCAATGCAGTGGACCATGCGTAAAAAAGTTCTATCAGAAGTAATGGTTTGGGCAGTTATGACCTTGTATGATGGTGCAAAGACAAGAGTGTTTGTGGGATCTGCATATTCAGAGGAATTCGAAGTAAACGTTGGTGCACATCAAGGGTCTGTGCTGACGCTACTATTGTTTGCAATAGTTGTGGACTAAAGAAGGGGTGTCGTTAATGAATTAGTGTATGCAGATGACATTGTTCTCATGAGCGAAACCATGGAAGACTAAAAGGAAAGATTTTGGAATTGGAAGGATGCACTGGAAAGTAAGGGTTTATAGGTCAACATCAGAAAAACAAGGGTGATGGTAAGCGGGTCGAAAGGAGAACTATTCAAAAGCAAGATAAATCCATGTGGTGCTTGTGGGAGGAGAGTAATGGCCAATTCAGTGTTGTGCACAAAATTGGAAACTGGGTTCGTGGCAGATGTGCAAAAATAGAGTTATCGCTAGGTTGGCAATGCATTTTGTTTGCTCGAAATGTAAAGGAAGAATGAAAGGAACGATGGGTCCGATCGAGAAGTTGTGCGATGAAGTGGAGACAGTGAATGGATTTTGATATTTGGGAGATAGACTAAATTCTTGTGGTGGTTGTGAAGCGGAAGTCACAGCAAGAGTAAGGATCGGTAGGGTAAGATTCAGGGAATGAGGAGAGTTATTGCTTAGAAATAGGCTTCCTCTGAAGATGAAAGGTAAAGATTATTGTTGTTGCGTAGGATCAGCAATATTGTATGGAAGCCAGGCATGATGGTTACAAGAAAATGAAAAAGCAATTTTTAAGAACGGAGAGAGCTATGGTGAGAGCCATGTGCGGTTAGACAGTTGTTGACAGAAAGACCATTGAAGAACAGATGGACATGTGTAGTGGATTGCTTCCCTACATATTATTACCAACTTCATAATAGCAATAATTAGTGGCAACATTGCCAGGAAATGTGCTTCGCCTGGTAGTGAAATAGCTTGAGCTTTTACTTTTTCCATGTTGCAGGTTACGCAAGTTTGCATATTATATTGGTAAAACTTTTATCGTGGCTAACATCTAGAATTCAGGAACAAGTTGGAAATAAAGAAGAATCAACTTGAGAATTGTCAGAACCATCAAGGTGTTGTACACATGCTAGGGTTGAAGGAAACTATAGAGCCGTTAGCAACAGCGAATAAAGTTAGATCAGGGGTTCTCAACCTTTATTCTCTCATTTACCCCTCGGCAAATTTCATGGGTAAAATTTACCCCCAAATGTTCTTATATTTTTTCACTTCTACAAATGCCTATTGTAATAGGTAAAAGTGTGAAATTTTTGCCAACAAAATTTACCCCCAAGGCAGGTCAAATTTACCCCCGGTTAAGAACCCCTGAGTTAGATGGTATGGACATGTGCTGAGGAGGGATGACGATAATCTTTGAGGGTTGCTTTGGATCTTGAAGTAAGTGGCAAGAGAAAGCTAGGACGACCGAAGAAGACCTGGAAGAAGCAAGTGGAGGAGGAAGCAGTAAAAACTGGTTTGAAGACGGACGATGCCCTGAATCGAGCAAAGTGGAGAGACGGAGTGCAAGCAATTGCAAAAGGAATGAGGTGAATCTGGTCAACTCTGCTAAGAGGAAAACACTGAATAAAAACTAAATAACTACTACTACTACTCTCTTACAACCGCCTGAGGGCTTTTTTTCGGACATAGAGCTCGCTCTGTCACAGCTTTGATCAATTATACAAATACATCGTTCCGTCGAAGTATCGCCTTATAAATATCTTACAACTAGAGTATATTCAACAGACTTTTTATCGATTTATCGGTGGTTTCGTCTGCAATTTTGCAAAGCATAGAGGTCCTTTAACTTCAAAAGAAATGCCTGATAAAAGTTCTTCACTAATTACTGTGATCAAATCATTTTGAATATCTGTGCTTAAATATGTGGTATTAGGAGATTCTTTGAGGCGCTGCAAATTCTGGGTTTTCGATAGAATGAAGATGTAATATCGATCGATAAGTTTGATCAGATGTATCTTTGACCTTGATATCACTAATTGGTTTGAGACGACCGCTATCTCGGTGTCTAAAAAGAATGCCTAGCTGCCCATAAAGTTGAGGTGTCAATCAAATGCGCTACAGCAGCGCAGTTGCGAGTTTTCCTCTGTGCAGAAGAAATCTCCAGTAAAAGCGTTGACTTGCAAATTAGGATCTGCGACGTTCAAATTCAAGCGCCTGTAAAAATATCAGTTCTAAAAAGTACGTAACAGCAGTTGTCATACCTTAAATCATAAACAACTTTCAAAAAAGCGTATTTACATTTATAAACAGCGTTATAAAGACTCTTGTGCATCTATGCTCAAAAATATTTGATGTATTTCTTTAATCGGGCTAATTTTAACAACAATAGCCTATTTTACAAATTCAAAGTTACCATACATACAATCTTGTTAACAGCGGTGTACGCAGAAATTTCTAGAGAAGAGGCGCGAGACATTTGTTTTTCGAGATCGGCGAACGATAAACACAGTGATCAAACTTATGCGGAAAGAGCAAGTGTTGACCTCTTTTTTCTTCTTTTTTTGGGAGATCAATGTTGGCGGTGGTCTAAGCTGTGCCAAAATGTACAAAAATTATCCTTTTTTTCGGAGATCGACCGTCCACATAGCTAAATATGGGCAAATGCATGCTACAGTTAAAATAATGGCAGCCAATAATCACGTTCCACAATTTCCTAAGAGGGCACGAGGATGATTTTTGGCAAATAATTGCTGAAAAACGCATTTTACTGTTTCTGAGGGAGAGCTTGCGCATGGGAGTCCCCCTGCTTACGCCACTGCTTGCTAACCTTGAAAACAGTCAAAAAGTTGGAACTCAGCATCTTACTTGAATGGTTATTAATTTGCGATATTCCAATCTATCATGTTCATACAGGTATCCATCGACACTGGTCAACTTACCATAGAAGCAGAGAGGTTCATTGACTAGCTTTCCAGGTTTTGGGCAATTTTTTCCTACCCCCATAATTCACTAAAGACGTAGAAAATGTAGTACAGTATCCGCAGTAAAGATCCTTGCGACTTTCTGAATTTACAAGCCATAAATATATTTTGAAATGATTTTCGTTTAAATAACAAAATCGTTGTCCTTTAGCAGTCAAGCATTTTTAGAAATCAAATGCCTTTGCCGTTTCCCCAACTGGACGAAAAGGATTTTTTAGCATATGAAGTTTATCGGCATCGGTTGATCTGTTTGGAAGCAAAATTATGGCGATATCATCTGACACTATATTTGGTCTGTCTAAATTCGTACGTTCTTCTGTAGTCACACTGAGTCGACTGGGAAGCAGAAATGCTAGAGGCTGGTCAAGAAATATCGGTTTCTTGGCTGTTTATTTCTAATGATTCCTTTGTTCTTTGCTTGGCAAATAGCTAAATATAGAAGCATTTTTTTTGTTTTTGACTCTTTTGCTATTTCCAAATTCTGACTGATTTTGCTAATCTTACAAGCTCATTGACTGGTCTTGCAGGTGTAACAACTAAAATTTTTACAGCGCATGATGAACTCAAACTTTTGATATACCGTAAGGACGACGTAAACGTGAATTGAATAATGCAGTCCGTATATTATAGTTTGCAATCGTAGCGTTATAATTTCAAAACACGAGTTAATAATATTTGAAAATGCATCAAAAGTGACGCGTTGGCAAACAGCAATCTATCAACAGATGGGGAGAGGCGAAAACAAAACGGGCATAATTGCGTAATGAACAATAACTGCACTGCGTACGCTGCAAATCGTGATCAAATTTTAATTTTTCAAGTCACAGTTTTGAAAATTTATGGGGGCCATGGCCCTGGTGACCTCTCCTTAGCTATGCCACTGTGCATATATAATGTCATTTGTTTCGTTGAATCAATAAAAACGGTTCACGGTAGGCTACTATAGTGACTAACTTAGTTTTGATGTTTCTGGCACAAAAAATCAAAATCTATTTTGACGAAATCATTCAATCTCAGTCTGATGATTCTCCTGCTATTGATGTCCAATTTATTTCTTTTGTTACTGAAAACTTCCAGTACAGATGAAAACGCAGATTTTACCATTCATGTAGTAATGAAGGCAATGACGCTTGCTTCTAGTTGTTGAAAAATATTTGGTTGTGAATCCTTTATCTTTAATAAATATCTTTCCTTGTTAACACTTCCTTTTAGTCTCACATTCTATTTTAAGTCCTACAGTGTTTCGGCTACTCGGTACTTTCATATCATGGCTCATAACTTTTAAGGTCTACAAACCATAGTGGATAATGCATCTTTAAATAATCCTCGAATTTACTCTCAAAGTCTGCGTGAAGACCTTCAAGATGAACAATGCATTCTGGTGAAGGATCAGTTTTCGAAAAATTTTCAAATGCCAACAGCTTCTTTTTCTCAAACTGTTTTTTCCAATATTTCAATTTTCCGATGTAACCTTTTATTTTCTGAGCGCAGATAACCAAGTCTGATCACCTTGCAGCTTCAAGTTCATCATATTCACTCTTTGAAAGATATCGCTACGGTAGAATATTTTTGCTTTTATCTCAGCAGCCTCGAGTTTTTCTAAAATTTCTTGAGTTTTTCCAGCTGTTTTTTGTAGTTAAAATGAGCCATTTGAGATTTGAACTTGAGAAAGTTAATCATTTGTTCACACAAATTTACAAATCTTTTGCGGGTGAGGCCTCTAGACAGTCACCTCACCTCTGTGTGAAGCAAAAGTGTTTTGAACTTTTCAGTTTCACAGAATTGTCCAAATAGCCTATCATTTATGCGTTTGATTTGACACAGTTAATTGCATGTATGGCAGCGTTGAGTGCTCCTTCGAATATTTTTACCAGCCAAATGATAACTGTGAACAATGCAATAAACATCGAAGATGTGAGGAGCGATCGATTTCATTCTAGAAACAAAACCTTTTATTCTTTCAGTCATGGTTGTAGCTTCATCTAATTCTAATTCAATGTAGATCAAATTAGTCAATGGAATGCCTTTATCACTAGAATACTGCATTATATGATTGAAAATATCTTCTCCACGAGTAGTTTCAGGCAGACTTTTAATGAATAGCATTTCTTCTTCTACATTATCGTCACAGATGAATTTGACATGAACAAGAAGAAAAGCTTGGTTATAAATCGTGCTTTGATCAGTCTGGAGAGAAAACTTAAGTCTTGCGCAGAATTTTTACTATAATGCTCTCAACAAAACTAGCTATTTCATTTAGCCTTTTTGTAACAATGTCTTCAGAAAAGGAATTTTTCTCAGAGCAGAAGCAGCATCTTTTCCCAGAACTTCGCTCGCAAAGGCTAACGTAGCAGATTTGACAAGTTTCTCACCGTAAACTTGACGTGCTTCAACCTTGGCAAGACTTTCAGAGACCAAATAACCTCTGGTGTGAGTGTCTTTGCATTTGCAGTAATTATCTTCTTGACGGAGTCGAATAGTTTGACTGGCTATGGTTTCTTTTTTTTTCTTAAAATAATCCTTGTCTTTATCAACTGATGATGGATACCTGGATTTTTGATGATGGAGCAGCTTGACTTTTTTCATGGAATCATTTTTCAGAGTGACACCACATTTAAGGTCTTTATAGGTTTTTCGTCAACAGATACAAAACTAAACATGACAAAATTATCATTATGTTGTCTCAGTTTTGCCTTCTTAGCAACTGGAGTTCCTGATATTTTTTAAATTGAAAGCACTGTAGACTTAATTTAGCGTCTGAAAAAATATAGCACGTGACATTTATAAAATGTTTTACTTTACAGTTAGTGAAACCACAGAAAGTTTTATTTTTCTCATGAAAACTTTGTACAATAAAGAAGTGTAATCTTTGTGGAACAACAAGAATTACTTCCAAAAAATCAATTCTGGCTTACCTACAGCACTTAAAATTAATTTTTCTGTTGCTTTAACCCAAATTTTTGAAAACTATTGAAGTGCATCACGGCCAAGAAATTTAATAGTAGGCCTACACAGTGGCCTAGATTATAACTAAAGGGTGTTCCATAAAGTGCGCCGAATTTCAATTGGGTGAACTTCTTGTGTGCTAAAGTTTAAGGACATGCTTTCATCACTTTTGCAAGATGTCTTCACTCTGATAATTTTTTTTTGTTTTGCAGAATGATTTATGTAAAAATAAATTATTTATAAAATGCCGGTACTTGTTTAGTAATTGTTGCTTAGGATATAGTGTTGTTGAGTGATTTTCAACGGCACAATGAGCTCTTATTGTCAAGACATTTTAAGAAAATTGAGAACTTGCAAAACAAAATTCGACGAAGTGGTAGGGATATCCAACTGCTGCACACATTGGCGAATTGACTTTTTTGAACTCGCAGCGACACCATCTTGCACAAGAACAAGCTGTTCTTCAGTTCAACAAAAACGTTTCTGCCCAGGCTATTTTACTGTTGAAACTAAACCAGTTGTTTCAAACTATGTCATCAGTCTGCGTACAGCAGACTCGCAAGGAGCTTCATTTTTGCCAAAAACAATTCGAAGTTTTCGAAGCGATTGGGTCGCTCATTCTTCCTTTTTAAAAATGTCTTAACAATAAGAGCTCGTTGCGCGGTTGAAAACCGTTCCATGGCACGATATCCTAAGCAGCAATTATAACGAATACCCGTGTAACGTTGAAAGAGAACCCAAACAGCGATTCTATTGAATAAACGAGGCGGCTTAGCCTCAACAGTAGACTACGCTGATCTCTGGAACAATGCAACACAGCACTAGATGAGAGACTTAAATCAAATACTGCATTTACACTAACTTTTGTACATGACTTTCAGACACGATTAGTACAAGCTAGCAAGTTAAAGGAAATGTGTGTGTAACCTAAAACAAATTAATATTGTATCAATATTACACCGGCTGAGCCGGTTTAGCCGATTCAGCAAAATAGAACTGGTACTATACATGCACTATAGCGCTAATTTAAGCTTCGGGCCGCTATCTGTAACCACGGTGGTGACAGCAATAATACACCATTGCCGGTAGAGCGCACTCTACAGGCTAAATAAAGAACAGTTAGAGCCACTAACTTTAAAACTCAAGCCACCAGAACAAATGAACTACGACTAATACTGATATACAATTGTAAGCTGGTCTGCAAGATACTGTTCACAATTAAAAGAGGAAACCTAGTATCGCTATTAGGCGTAAGCTAGGCAGTTTTGGAAGCATTGTCATTGAATTCCCGAGGAGCGTTGCTTTGACTCAACGTTACAGCAAAGACTAATTGGAAAACATCATGAAGAATTTTTGCCAGAAAAAGAAAACAAGAAAACATATTACAGCGGCAAGGACTAACGGGTATAGATGAGCAAAAGTAAGCTAATTATCACAAGGGGCTTACATCAGGTAATAACCACACATCTCTCACCGCAACAACCGGTAGCCTAATCCGCAAATAATTCAGTTTTACATTAATCATTCTGCAAAATAAAGCAAAAACTATTAATTAGAAAGAAGACAACTTGCAAAAATGATAAAAGCATGCCCTTGAGCTTTATCGGATAAAACGTTCAATCAATTGTAATTCGGCGCACTTTATTGAACACCCTACAGATCGAGAGCAACAAATTATTGGAACAAAACCAATTTTCATCTGTCATCCTTTTTTTCCACAATCCAGAATCCAATTTGTGTATTTCTATGTCAGGAAATGCTTCTGCAAACCACAATTAAACTTAAGGTTTGAAATGCATACGATGAAGTAAGTGTTAGTTTTCTGTCATGTAAGACAATTTGTAAGTGCTTAGCCAAACCTATGCAAACTTAGGTTTGTGCCAAACTCAAAATGGTGAAAGAAACAAGATTATACGATGTTTTAAAGGTGAAGCCTAACGCAACTGAGACTGAATTAAAGAAAGCTTATAGAATGCTTGCTTTAAAACATCATCCAGATAAAAATCCAGATAATCCGGATTCTGCTGAAAAGGTATGTGCGCTTGATGTTAGCTGAGAATGCAGTGTAACTACAAAGGTTTTTGTTGCTTTTTGCTATGATATCAATCTGGTGGGCTATGGTACAAGTTACTCGTCTGCATTCCTGCAAGGTATAAATAAAAGGCAGTGGCTATTTTGCTGTCAACAGCATTTTACGTTTGAAGGCTATTTTGCTGTGAGTTATTTGTGATTGGTCAATCTTAATGACGTATTGATCATGTAACTTTTAGTCGTTTCTGATTGGTCAATTTTAATAATCAATTTAAAAAATTGACCCCCAGTGTGCGCTCTCCTACACTGTACACTACTCTGTACACGCACATATCAGACCTGCCCCTCCAGCGTACACTGCTTTTCTCTAAAGGCCCTGCCAGCCAAGATTCTAACTCATAGCCTAATCGTTGCATTTCAAGGCAGGTGAACTATCCACGTGCAAAAGTGTCACTTGCAGAACTATAGCAATTTTGGCAATATAAACACACATGAATGATTATGACAAAATATTCTCCAAAAGTAAAATAGTGTTAACAGCAAAATAGCCACTTCCTAAACAAAACATCCACAATTTATTAACACCAGCACAGAAGATAGGCCTAACATTTGTTTTAGTTGCTACATTCTTACAATGTATGCAATGTGCATGATAAAGTGTTTGGGTTAGAGTTAGCATTAAGATTAGGGGTGGCATTAGATTTGAGGTTACCATTTAAATTGATTTTAAGGTTTACAATTAGTTTAAATCGCTGACATTGCTATTTAAGAAACGACCTGAGAAAATCATAGGATATACTTTTTTAGCGAGCACATTATTTATAAGCAATTTTTATTTGCAAACTACCACTTGGTTCTCACAAAATAAGGTTGTGTGAAAGACAACAAGTTTTATAGACCTAGACCAAACAATATGAAACAAAAAATTATGAGAATGACTCATGCAAATCAATGGAAAAATGACAAATAGTCTAGAGTAAAACTAAATTATAGTAGCATATCTAGTACAATCTATAATAATATGTTTTGCAGTATAAAATTGCCAAAAACTGATAAGAGTCTCAGGTTGAGAAAGCTTAGCATGGTCGTTCATTCAGCAATTTATATATGTGATTAATTATACAACAACGTAGCTGAAATGATGCATATGCATTTAGTTTTGAGTTTGGGGTAGCTCATTAAAAACGACTTGTTTCTGAATTTCACATAGCTTGAGGGGCATTTTAAGTGTTTTTATGAAAATCTTTCAAATACTAAATGTCCCAGTTTTCTACTCTACAGTTGATAAATTTTGAAAATTGGTCATCTACCAATACAAATAGTCAAGCCTAGTCCTGAGTTTTTTCAATGTGTAGTTCATGTATGTCCTTTATTAGACTTAGGGGTAGAGTTTGTACATGTGACATTTTGTTGCTATCATTTTTGTTTGTTTTGTGTTTTATTTTGTGCTTGCACATATGTGCATTGTAAGTATTTTTTTTACTACTATTCTGTTGTATTCTATAATGAAATTAATTTGGCTTATTGCTAGTTCAAAGAAATTGGTTTTGCTTATGAAACTCTCAGTGATCCCAAAAAAAGAAAGGTTTATGATGAGGATGGGGAGCGTGCTCTTAAAAAAGGAGAAGCCAAACCACAAACTTCATCATCTAATCTTTTTAACATGTTTTTTCAGACTTCAGGTATATATGCATGAGTACTGCAGTTATTTTAGTTACTGTGCGTAAATATTAGCATAAATAGTCTTTCAGGTATTCCCTCTTTTTATGCTTTATTAAACAAGGTAGCTCATGTCAATGAGTTTACCTGGTGATTGCCATTAGGACAATTGTAGAGAACAAACTCATACATGATGTCAAGAAAGGTTTCAAAAATTGTTTTTAATGTTTTTGACAAGTAATTAAAGAAGGTTTTTTTCCATAGATAGTAAGTAAACATCAAGAAGTAGGGGAAAAGTTACTTCTGTTTTATTTCTAGCAATGAAGTATTTTGGAGGCCACAATATTTTAAATCTTGAAGAAAGTGTCTTTCTTAGAATATATGATGATTGACACAATAACCAGCATTTTTAGAAGTCTTAACTGACCAAAACAACATATTATTTCCACAAGCACGTTCTTGATTTTCTGTTTAAGAGGATAGTTGGGCCACTAGTCATAGAAGCTCTCTGTAAACCTTGAAATCTCGAACTACATCTCATTACTCAGCTGTTTCCGTTCCAAGCTCTGTCCAAGCCAGATCACTTGTTTTACTCATCTATCTTGTTCTTTGGCAGCCACGTAGTTTTTTCCAGTATACAAAAAGAACATAAATAGCAAGTTTTTCTTTTGATATTTTTATCACTTGACCAAACCAGCTAAGATGCAAAGAATGAACAGCTTGATGTCAAAAGATTTTCAAATTTTGACATTAAACATGTCATCCTTTTGTAATGCTCTTCCATTTTCCAAAAATATCATTTCTGCAACTTTCACTTGAGATTGTTAGCCTTAATTTATCATCAAGAGTGAGAAGTGAAATGAAAATCGATTTAAGGATGGAAAGCTTTGCATGCCTTGACTGCTCCCGTTTTAAGAAAACTGAATGTTGAAAAACTCACTCATTACTAAACTTGCATTACTGATTCTAATATTAAGTTTTCTGTTCTGTTTGCCATCAGTTCATCACTCGCAAATGTGACTAAAAACCAAGCTCTCTTGTTTCTGCACAAATCTGCACATTTACCTGATCTCTTTGGTTTAAAAAGTGAATATGGGGTGTCCACAAAATCTTTAGTCAATTTAAAAAATTTATTGATATTACAACTGAAGTTGGAAATCTCTAAAATGTTTAAATAATATCAAGTAAATAGTCAAGTTTTTATTCAAAGCATTAATAAATTTTTATATGACCAAACTCTTGCATTGTGTTTGTAAAGCTTTCCAGACACATCAATAATTACTTCATCGCTAAAGCAAATGCAGTCAAGAAAGTGACCATCCTTTTCCATTTTTTCCAAAATGTTAAGAGTAAATTCTTTTTACTTTGGTTTATCATCTGGCTTTAGTACTTGCAACAATTAAATTTTATATGCATAAGGCCTCAAATTTTTATGAAGAACTTTATGAATTGTTAATCTAAATACTTGCAGCTGAACAGAAGCAGTGCAGATGAACTTCGTTGGGTTACGACTAAATTACTGACAAATGCACTCGATCCTTCTTCAGAAGTTCTTGGCCTTCCACTCCTCGGTTTATGTAGCAACGTTCCCGTTCTGATAAACTGCTCATGCCAATTGCAAATTGACTGACGTGCTGGAACTCGTTTTGCATATTTAGTTGTGTAATTTCTTTGTCTTTGGATATCAGATTTCGTTTCGATAAACCAAGAAACACATTGTGCTTTTTCTTTTGGAGCAGTCATTTTTATCAAGGATTGGAAATCAATTATTTTATTTATCTAATTCATTTCTGAAATAAAAAAGTGATATTATTAAAAACTTTAGCAACTATTGGTCAATATGTAAAAAGAATTTTTTTGATATCACTTCTTAAAATTTTTTAATGAAATTATAAAATTGTCTAAAGACTTTGTGGACACCCTGTGCTTCAGGTTTCGTTATGCTTATTTTGACCTGAGTACTACCAAAACCAGTTGCAAAACATCCAGTACTTAGTGGAAGTCCTATAGTAATGGAGTCAAAAGTAACACATCTGCAAAAAGTAAGTGATTGATTTAGCTACTTTCAATTTTGTACCACTTTTTATAAAACTTGACCTGTTGATGTGGTGTGGTGTGAGTACATATTTTAGCTGGAGTACAGCGCTCATAGCAAAGGGTTTTAACTTAACACTTTGCATGCAAGATCTTACATCAGAACCGCTGCTCTGCAATTTGGTAGGCATTTCTATTGACCATCAATGTTGTGTGCTTGTGAAGCACTCCACCATTTTTCTGTTGGAATCCTGTCATGTGCTTTTTTGAGCCTGGGCACCACGCATAAATGTCGTTTGCTTATTCCTAAAACTTCTCAAAAGCATCTTGCAATGTGGTGATTTGGATTGCTGTGCTTTTATCAAGACAAAAGCTACATCGTATGTCCTTCAGTAACATTACATCATCACTTTTTTAGGCGCTATACATATACTTTTCCTGGTGGACTGAGAAGATTTATAGTTGGCACGTGAGTTCTTGTCATCTTTCTTTTCCAGAATCGTACGCATCACGAAACACTTAAGTTAACCACACACTTTTTCGCTGTTAGTGTTTTCAACATTTCAGGCCAAGTTTCATCATCTTCTGCAGTTTTTTCTTCCGTCAATGACTTAATAGCAAGGGAATCCTTGTCTTTGGTAAGGTCAGCTTTTGATAAATGGTGTAGCTGCTGTTTACTCTATGCTGTTGTAATGTGGACAGGGTTGAAGAAATCTCTTGAATATTTTCTTCCTTATTCAGAGAACTTCACCATGCTGGTCCTGTATAAACTTCGTAAAACTCAACTTTCTTCATTAAGACAGCTCATAATTTTTCAGAATAACTTATTTGCCAATTTTTGAAAATCTGATTCTTATTATTTCTTCAATTCCTTCCAACTTTGTTTTCTCGCGTCTCTGGTTACCTTAGTTTTAGCTTCTTTTACCTTAGTGCAGCAAATTCGCCAAAAAATGGAAGACTTATGCTGCAGGTACGATATGAAATCACTTTTCTTTGCCTAAACACCTTTTTAAATTTTCGGTACTAATAAGGAGTTCTTTCCTTATCACCTTGCCACGTTGTTTTTGCCTGTTTGCTTTGGCAGCCAAAACAAGAAATGTTGTTTGAATAAACAGCATTGCACTTTCAACATCTGTGCAAATGTTGTTAAACTTTTGGTGATATGCCCTTTGCACTTTAATGGTATGCTCTTTTTAACGTTTTTATCAAAGAAGGATTCCCACTTATTCTGTGAGACCTCAGTTGTAAATGATATCGTTTTTCTGATACTAATGGTTGTAGGATCTGCATACCACAACGTATTGATCGGGTGGCAACTACTAGCCTTGTTTGATTTGAAAATCTCTCACAAATGGACATAGGTCTGCTGAAACAATACAAAAAATTAATCAAAGACCGCTACTAAACATTTTCTGTGTCATCAGGAAAAAAACAGTTAACAATGTATTGATCTTTGTTGCAGCAAAGTCGTAACGTGCGCTTTATATTTGTTTTGAGATGAGGATCACCACCATGTCTGCCAATCGTCGTGGTAGTGTAGTGGTTCGAGCATCAGCTTTGCAGTTGGTAAACTTGGTGTCAGTTCTGTTGTTTAGTCATTCCAATGGTGTTCACTGATCTGGGTCCCGCTTGGCGCTCCACAGTAGAAGTGGAGAGTGTAACATAAAAATAAACGTACTCTGTCATGATTATAAAAGTGCAATGTGTCGCTTGCAAAGGCCTGATCAAGCAGTCTGTGTTGGCGTCTGAACAACGACAACAGTTTTGTCTATCAGTCACATCTTTTCACTTAACCTCATCCATATCAACGTATACAAAGACGTCTTGCAAGAGGTTGGTAAAATTGGTTAGTTCTCCTTTTAAAGAGCAGGATTTATTTATCCACAGTCTTATCAACAGGGGTGCATGCAGAAATTTGATAAAGCGAGCAAAAACGGCATTTGTAAAGTTCACGGGACAGTCGCGGTTAAGACCTTTTGTTTTGGTGGTCAATATTCTCAGTGCTATATTAGGGAAATTGTTTGTTATATTATTTTCAGCATAATGACTGAAAATGACATTTCCATTTTTCTGAGGAGGAGCTAAAGGGGGGCGCATAGCAGCCCATCCTCTGCACACCACTGGTCATCAAGTCATCATAATGTGCTGTTGCATTGGACGCATACTCCTGGAAAACACAGAGACATTTGCCTTTTTACTTCTGTTTTACAAGTACACTCTGTTCTGCCTTTGGGATCCATTTACTAAACTGCATGCCAGTTGGAGTTGATAGTTATGCCCACACCCTCCCAGACCATAAGTTGTTGGACCAACACCAACACAAAAAAGCAACGGCATTTTGCTGAGGATATGTAAACTCAATCAAATTGATATCGTTTGTCTTTTTCTTCAAGTTCTTGTTCTTTTCCAATAACGGTGAGTTCATTCCGGTTACCGATTACCAAACTCGTGGTTGGTGGTTGCAAACATTTATTAACTCATAAAGTATTTCGACGTTATGCTGTCCTCATTAGCTTGCACTAAATCCGTTGCGACCAAATTAGTGGAGTGAATGTAGCTTTTCAAACGAATCTCTTTGCCTAAATCCTGAACGATTTCATTAAGGTTAATGTTGGAGTGGTCCATTGAGAACAGAGATCAAACTCTCGATTACGATTTTAGCCTCAATGAAATCAGTCTATACGTCACTATCGTACGACAGCATCAGTAAGAACTGACTTCTTGTGGGATTCGAACCCACGATCCGCGCCAGTTACCACATGGTGTGAACTCTTGCTTTAGGTGACAAGACAGTTACCAAAAGCCACTTAATTCTAAAAACCTAAATGTGGAACTTCTTATGTTGTGCGACGTCCAAATGCAGTATTAGTAAAGGTTTTATGACCTTATTTGCTATATTTCTAATAGATATTCATAGGCCTACCTATTTTTCGGCCAGTGATTCCCAAATTTGTTTTTATCTCGGCGCCCTTCGAAAGTTTATAATTTGGCGCCTTTGCCAAATGCAAAATTTGCCCAATTTATAGTTAGACTTTTTTAAAGTTGAATTGTTTGAAACAGTTTGTTTTGTCGTAATACGTGCCGTTTTCAGACGCTGACTTTGCCTTATTTGAAATTTAAAATACCGTATTTGCCGGTGTATAAGTCGACTCGTTGTATAAGTCGACCCCCTAAAATTCGACGGAAATTTACGATTTTATGATATATCCTTTGTATAAGTCGAGCTCAATTGTTTCATTATCTTAAACTTTAAAATTCAACCAGAAATATGCGAAATTTATTGACGAAATCTATACGCCATTTTGAATACTATTTACTTTGTAACCCTGTGATATTACGCGCCGAGAGAGACTAACAACAATGAACGAGAACACATAATATGTCCTTTTAAGGGCAGTGAATGCAATATCTGCCCTTGTAAGGGCAACCACATTATTCTGCTTTTACTGGCTTATAACTTTTTGTGAAGTGTAGTAATTTCCATCACATTTGAAGCGATGAATACAAAGTTGAATTTCATGACTCGGTGTATAAGTCGAGGTCGATTTTTGATCGAAAAAGGTCGACTTATACACCGGCAAATACGGTAGTTTTTGTTTTTTAAAATCAACTTTTTAAAGCAGTTTGTTTTGCTCAAACTAGCGGTTAAAGCCGTTTTTTGATACCGAATTTGCCCAATTTGAGTTTGAAGGCTTTTTTGATGATCGGATAAATACAACTATTATTCTATTTTCGAGACGCCCGCTGCGGAAAACGCCGCTTTTTGCCACTTATTCTGTCAATAATGCCAATTTATATGCCCACTTTACGTCCTGGCACATATTAGCAAAACAACAGTAGTTACACTTTTTAAACAAGATGACGTTTTTTGATGCACCTGTTACCAAAGACATGGAATTTTGCACCATGGCAAAAAAGTGATGATATTTTTTCTTGGTAAATGAGCTAAATTTAGAATTTAGATACACTTGATATACAGCTCGAAGCTAAGATCTTTGGAAACACTCTTAAGTTTCCAAAACTCGGATGAATCTTTTGGGTAAAATGCATTGAATTTCATTTTACTAAAGCCCACTTTGCTCACACAATCACTTGGTTGATTGGCTAATCGTGACTTCATTGCCGTACGCTTATCTAAATGCTACCGGAATGTTCAAGCTTCAGCGAGTTGCTGCTGTGGAGTATGCTCTTATGTTTTTAATGTCGTTATGCGTCTTTGGACCAGTTTTTGCAAATTAGCCGGCGCGTCGCTTCGCAGTCGTTAGACCTGGACTCATTTCCCTCGTGGAGTTATACCAAAGACTATAAAAGTGTTGTTCACAGCTTCCCTGCTTGGCGTTTAGCACAAATGAGACAGCATTGAGAAAAAGCCGGAAATTTCGCTGTTTATGCGCTTGAGAAAGGTATTTAGCAGGTTGCCTCCGTGTTTATGCATCATACCGATGGTGGGGTCGAGCTGTTTACTCGTCACTCTGGTCCAATTTTACTAAACACTAGCAAACAGAGCGTGAGCTCATGGGCATGAGCAAACGAGAAAGAACTAGCCCACACGAAGACAATGCATGTTGCAAAATTAAAACATTTGCTATTGGCCTACATTTGGGCTGATGCGGCGACAGCTACTCTAACGTGATTTTGTGATTAGGTGCAAACCGTAACGCAACCGCAAACAAATCGAAAGATATTTACCATCAGTTGGCCGTATCTCTTGAAGAAATGTACACTGGAGTTGTGAAGCATTTAAGTTTGTCGAGAAATGTTATTTGCATTCAATGTAACGGTCGTGGAGGAAAGGGCTCTCGTCGTAAATGCAAAACATGTTCAGGAGTCGGAAAAGTAATTGGAGTTAAACAGATTGGCCCAGGAGTAATGCAACAGGTAATATATTGGTAATAATAGCTCATGAGTGTAGGCTGCTGTCCCAATCGATGAGTCTCAAAAATGTTGTCCAAACTTTCTCAATTAAAGCATTTGGTTCAAAATCGATTGGATATTGGGACGATATAGATGTATTTGATTGCAATCGATTACGCCGTTTTCGTGTAAATCGTATTCACACATGATAACAGGAGGTGTAATCGTAATCGACTTGAAGAAATGTATTTCTATATTGCAGTTGGATATTCGTAGTATCTGACTGAGACTTCAACCTTGTTTTTGTTCCAATAAGCACATTGCGTTTGCTTTTAGCATAAAGGGTTAACTGACATATGACATCGCAAGTGCTAATAAAAACCATGGCCGTAATTATACGTCTGGCACCACTTTCATTGTTTAATAATCAAGTGCGTTTACGTGTATGCTGAGTAACAGGAATCCGGTAGCTTTGATTTTTAATCAGGCTGAACCAATGACACCTGCATTCAGTTGTATTGCTGTATTCTATGCTCAACCCTCATCATCGCTAATTTAAACATAGCAGTATGAAACGACAATCAGCAACCAGTGACAACTTACAGAAATGCCAGCGGTAAAAGGAGTACAGTACATGTATACTGTAAAATAATTTACCAACTTTAGTGCTTTATTAAATAGGCAAATCGAACAAAAGAACGACTATAAATCAAGAAGCTGTTTAGCGTTCCCAGGTTAGAAATTAATCGGCACTTTGAAAGACCATAGGGGAGTTGACAGAGCTAGAGCACGAACAGCATCAGTTGTAGCTACAAGACCAGCTATTTCCAGTTTCTAACGTTTTAAAATTTTTTTCCGAAACTGTATAGCGTAATTGTGGTCGTAATCACGACAATTGCACGACGAAATAATCGTAATGAAACTCGATTGCATGGCGTAAAATCGTTAAGGACGTGAAAAAATGTAATTTATACATTTCTGATTGGCACATACAACTCACTCTGAGTCAGCACGTATTGGTCTGCAATACCGAGAGAAATAAACGTAAAATTTAGCTGGGTTCTATAAACGCCATTCAATGGTTCTACATCAGAACTATTCAACTAATTTTTACGAAGGTCCAGTTGGATAAGTTTGATATTTCCAAAGGTCCAGTAAAATTTTCGAATTGCAATGACAAAAATGAAACTATCATTACCTGTAAATACAGAAATTACTTGGATTTTCTTTTAGTCTAAACACTCTACCCTGGTCATCGAAATCAAGTATAGAATGAACGTATAGTACATTATTCTGCAAATTTTGTAAAAAAATACGCATTTTTTATTTTCAGTCAGTTTCATAGAAGTAGTAGCAACATTAAATGTTTGGCCTTTGTACCATACGGCTAGCTATCGTGTGCGGCAGTATAATCTTCCAAAGCAATGCCTGATTTACTGTTTTCTTCAAAGCGGTGTTCAGCGACATGGTTTAGCTTAAACACTTGATTGATTATGCATTGACTGTCTGAAGCCAACTTGTTTGTCAGGAAGTTGGGGGCCAAAAATACGTTTTATACGCCTTAAGAGTAACCGCTCGAAAAGCTTGTAAAAAACGCTCAGCAACGATATTGGTTGGAAGCTTTTTCAGTCATCAGCTGTTTTGCTAGGTTTTGGTTTCGAGGTAACTGTGGCCAGTTGCCATGTTGTGGAGATTGTTTAGTAGGCCACGCAGGCTATGTAGAATTTTTGAAGCTATGTAAGACATTTGGAGCAGCAGTGCTTTAGAATATATCTGGCGGGATATTGTCTGGGCTTCGAGCTGTACCGCACTTAATCAGTTTAATTGCAGAGGCATATTTAGCGGACGAGAGAGGCATGGACAACTTCAGCATTGGGAAATAGGTTTTCTCCTGTTTCGTGCTGATCGTGTTGTTTGTCAGTCCCTTTTAAGGTCCCGTTAGTCAATGCTAAGAATGTGCAGTTGCACCGAGGGAGCGAAAAATGTTTACCTTTTGTTTGAAAATGTCTTAGTACTGAGAATAAGTCAACAAAGTTTGATAAAATAAACATGGGCTTTTTCGCAACCCATAGCTGCACCTGCTGTTTCTCATCCTGGAGCTTGAGGCCTAGTTTCAGTACTCGAAAGGTCTAAATCCACCAATTGAGTAGCCCTGTTTTACATTGTATTAGCCTTCAGAGAAACGGCATATCATGCCAACTTTCTTTTTTTGCTTGCATTGTTTGTGGTGAATTTCAAATGCGCTATGTCAGCAGAACTGTCGATTTCAAGCTGGGTATAAACTAGGTTAAACTCTCCCGAATATTCAATAATCGGCGCTTTTTCAAATATCCGACAAGATAACCGATAGCAACTCGTAAGACTATTTTTGATTTGCATTTTACATTTTTTGTCATGAGCACTTTGAGTTATAAACCAAAAGATATAGCCAATTTTTGCGTTCGATACAAGTTGCGAGTTTCAAATGTTTCTACTTTATAGATTTGCAGTTGACTAATCAATTATCTGTGGCATGTTTTTGGAAGATAAAGGGCAATGGATCTACAACTGTACAAGAGTAGCAAAGATGACAAAGGTTTTCATGTCTGTTGTGGGACCAGAGATGGTTCTTGTGCCAGATTCTTGTTTGGATTATGCTAGATCTCGGTTATAAACAAGTGATTTTTCGATATGAAAAGGTCTTCATTTTTATTAAATGCTTCCACCCTCCAAAAAATAATTACTTTTTAAGTACGCTACTGCTAAAATGAATTGATCAAGCAGTCAATCAAAAATCTTATTTGTGTTTGCGTTGCTTAAACTTACAAATATAAAGTTTAGTATGTTATTTAATTAAATGAAATGTTGTAAAACGAAATCAAATCTAAATCAAAAGTGCTCATTAGTTGTAAAACATTAAAAAATAGAAAACCTAAAAGATAAATTGTAGAATGATTTTTCGTGGATGCAATAAACCAAGATCGAATTATTAGCAATTGATTTTAACTAAACGGAAGAAAATTTTATAAAAAAGTTTTTCTGGTACCAAAAAATTGCTTAACTCCTAAAAAATAAGCTTTGTACATTTTTGAGAAAAACGAAAGCCAACTAAGCAAATTCGGCCTTGCATTAGACAAGAGAAAGCGTTGAATATAGGTTTTATATTCCACATATATATAGGTTTATATTATATAATACATAGGTTTAATATACAGTATAATATAAAGGTTTTACATTCAACAAAAAGCGTTAAATATAAAACCCTTTGTCATTTGTCTTGTCAAAAGCTGATGACTGTACACTAAATTTATCCGACTTTAAAGCAAATTGTATGTTTCAATTATTTTATTTATTTAAATTATTTCAATCAAAAAAGTGTTTCAATTATCTGAAGTTAAAGCAAAAAAAGCGAAGTATTAAAAATGGAATCACACTAGTATCGCGTCTGCTACTTAAATTTTATATGATTATTTTTGAAACTTGTGTAATGAAAATTATCGGATATCCGGCACAGCGCTAGTTTCGACATTTTTTCCATAACTTGGGGATAACAAAATGCAGTACAGTCAAACGTGGTTTATCCAAATTTAATGTTAATGTCAGACACAGAAGCACTTGGAACAAGGTTCTTTTGATATTTTATCTTCTATTCATTCCACTTATAGTTACTTTTTGGCAGTTTGATCGAGTAAGTGGGATTGCCGTTTATGGTGACACTGATCGTTTGCTTCAGCCTCATGATGACCACTTTGTTGTGCGCACAGGAAGGATGCTATAGCTTACGGCAATTTTCCTTGTTTCGTTGCTGCTTGAGGTATAAATGAATTATGCGAGCAGTATTGGTCTGAATCGCACCAATTGGTCCGCACCAATCAACAGCCGCCTCAACGTGGTGGTGCGGTCCCCGACCCCGTTTGGGTTGGGTCGAAATGGCTGTTGGCCTTCCCGAGGGTCCTAGGTACCCTGGGCACTCCCCTTCATTTTCTCGCTATGCTGCCCCCTGAACGACCGCAGAAGGGCAGCTCACAGCATCTTCAAAATCGGTTGCCTGTTTTCTCTTTTTCTTATCTCCTACCCCCTTCTCTTGCCCTTCTTCGTCTCCTCATTCTTCTCCTCTCTTGATGAGCTGTTCTCTTGATCATCCCAACCCTGGCCCCATCTTTTCTTGCTTTGTGTGCGCTGAAAATGTGACCTAGCGGGGCAAGTTAGTGCAATGCTGCACTTGCTCCAAATGGGTCCATCCAAGGTGCTCACAACTTTCCCTCTCCAAATTCAGAGCTCTTGGCAGCTCTCATTTTTGGAGCTGCCCCCCTGCCGTAGCACTGTGACTCTCTACTCGGACTCCTCCAATATGTATACCTCCACTGTACAATCCGACCCATGTGTACGCCCCCCTCTATTTGCTCCTCCCCAACAGATGGCAGAACCGTCTCCTTTTCTCGCTCCATTCTTTCCTCCAGAAATCTATTCATTCTTGGGGACTTCAATTGCCATCACCCGCTTTGGGACTCAAGAGTCACTTCCGACCCCCGCAAAAAGGAAGTATTCGACTGGATCATCTCCTCTGACCTCCTTGCCCTCAATGACCCCGACACATCTACCCTTCTCCATCGCTCCTCTCCTGACATCTCCTTTGCTCCTTTTACTCTTGCCCTTTTCTGCTCCTGGGAGGTGCTACAGGACCTGGGTTCTGACCATTTATCAATTCTTCTATCCGTCCCTCTCTCTCCAGTCTTTCGCCCCAACGAGCGCCCCCCTTCCTTCAATTTTCAGAAAGCTTGCTGGGATGGGTTTGCCTCCTACATTGACTCTCACTTTCCATCTGCAGAGGAATACTCGTCTCTTTCTCTTTCCTCTGCTGCTGATCTCTTTACCTCTCTGCCACTGAATGCAGCCAAATCTTCCATTCCTTTCGGCCGCATCAAACGCCATCCTAAAGCCTGGTGGTCTGCTGAGATGGAAGAGGCGGTTAGTGAAAGACGCAAGGCTTTCACTGCCGCTAACAGAAGTGATGAAGATCGCCAGGCATACATCTCTGCTTCTCGACGCGCCTCGTCAGTCATCGCCAAGGCTGAGGCATGGCAGACGACTTGCTCTTCTCTTTCACCTAAATCTGTACACTCTCTTCTTCGCTATATCGCTGGCTCTCCTTCCTCGTCTCCTAATTTTCCCAACTGTTCTTCTCCCAGGGAATCAGCTTTGGTCTATGCCGCTTACCTGAGATCCCATTTTTTTTTGTTTCTCAGCCAAAGGCTCTGCATAGCAGAGCCAGAGGCTACCTCTTTGAGCTCCGTCAAGCCACGTGCCCTGTGGAGTCTCACTCGTCCTTTTGCTCTCCTTTCACTCCCGCTGAATTTCATGCGGCTGCCTCCAACCTTACCTCAAGCACTGCCATTGATTCAGACAAAGTTGCCTATTCCATGCTAAAGCATCTTCCTCGCTCTGGCATGGATTTACTTCTTCACATCTTCAATCTTTCTTGGTCTTCACATTCCTTTCCTTCCATCTGGAAGACATCTTCCATTATTCCCATTCACAAGATGAAAAAGACTCTCGACTCTCCTGCTTCCTTTCAGCCTATCTCTCTCACCTCTGCGTATCAAAGCTGTTTAAACGCATCATTCTATCCCGTCTACTCTTCTTTCTGGAAAGTAATTCCATTCTCTCTCCCCGCCAGGCCGGTTTCCGGCCTGGTCGGTCTACTCTAGATCAAATTCTGTACCTTTCTCAGTGTAATTTGGATGGGTTTAACAAACCCAAGCCGGGCTCTCGGACGATTCTCTCTACTATCGATTTCTCCAAAGCTTTTGACTCTGTCTGGCATCCCGGCCTTTTTCACAAACTCATTTCGGCTGGCCTCCCTCCTTACTTTGCTCGTTGGACTCAATCTTTCCTTTCTGACAGGCGCATTTGTGTGGTTTTTCAAAATCACAAAAGCCGCTTTTTTCGAGTCCGTTGAGGTGTTCCACAAGGATTCGTTCTTGGCCCTGTACTTTTCTCTCTCTTCATTAATGATCTTCCGGGCTCTGCCTTCTTCAGTCAGCTGCTCTCTTTACGCTGATGATCTGGCCATTTGGTCCTCCTCCTCCTCACTGCGTTGGAGGCCACACAAGGAACTCTGTTTCGATTGGAGCGCTGGTCTGAGTATTGCTGTCTTCCTCTCAATCCGAGCAAATGTGAGGCCTTCTCAGTGGATCCCCACCAAGCTAACCTCCAGCCCAACATCCTCGTGTACGGCTTCTGCCTCCGTTTTAACCCCACTCCAACTTTTCTTGGGGTCACCTTCGACTGCACCTTTTCCTTTACTAAACGTGTATCATTGCTGAAGGCCAAGTTCTTCCCACGTTTCAAGGCCTTACGTTGTATCTGCTTCCTCATGGGGCCCCTCTAAGGAGTCCCTCTTCTCTTCTGTACAAGTCTTTTCTTCGGTCCGTTCTCACCTACGCTTCACCCGGATGGTTTCCGTTCCTAAGCGCTACCAATCTTACCAAATTGGAACGCCTCCACCGAGCGGCCAGTCGCGTCATCATCGGCTGCCTCTCGTCCTCCCCTATCCCACTTCTTCTCTTCAAGGCTTCTTTACCTCACCTACGAGTCACCCTGACTCATTTCACTCGTTTTTCTTATGAGCGGGCCCTTCGTCTCCCAACGTCCTTTCCTATTTCAGGTTTGGCCAGACTAGGAGTGAAACCAAGACTCTGCAGATCGTCCTGGAGAGCTTTTGCGTCCACTCACCCGCTCATGCTTCCTTCTACTTGTTCTAGGGAGGCTCTTGTTGCTTGCCCTCCCTGTCCTCCTTGGAACCTGCCTTCGTTCACCAGCTGTGGAGTCCACCCTTTCCTATCCATGCTTCCGCTCTGATCCTCCACTTTCTCGGCAAGGTGCAGCTCTTGCCCACCTTGACTCTCCCCCCCTCATGATCTGGTGCTCTGGACAGACGGCTCTGTTCCTTTTCCTTTTGGCAAGGGCGGACCCGGCGTCCTTGCCATCTGCTCTCTCTGTGGCACTGAGGCCACTCTTTCCTTTTTGGCAGGCCCAGTATGCTCAAGTTTTTCCGCTGAAGCCTTCGCCATTCTGCACGCTCTTTGCTGGTCTCGGCAGTACCAACAAGTCTGCCATTTTTCTTCTCTTCTCCTACTATCTGACTCTCGTTCTGTTCTCGCCACCCTGTCCTCTCCACCATCTTTTCTCTTATCTCAAACTCTGTGGCAGATCTGGCAGGAACTGTCTTCTCTTTCCTCCTGTTCTATCAGACTACAATGGGTCCCCGGACACTCGTTTCTCCCAGGGAATGATGCGGCTGATGAGCTAGCTAGACGGGGAGCGCTACTTGCGCCCTCTGCTATCCCTTGTAGTCTCTCTCCTCTTATCGCTTGTATCCACTCTCGTCTTATCTCGGACTGAAGGCGTACTGTCTCATCTAAATTCTTTGACACACAGGTTCCCTCAATTTCCACTGAGGAACTTGTGCTCTCTCGTCATGCTCGCTGTGTCCTCTCTCGTCTTCACTGCAACGGACACAGCCTTCTTTTAGGTTCTTATCTCTCTAGGATTGGCAAAATCGAGAATCCTTCCTGCAGCGCCTGTGGACACTCGTCCCAGGACACCTTTGATCTCATTCTGCACTGTCCAGCTACGGACTCTTTGCGCTGCTCACTCTTTGGCGACTCTCTGTCTCTGTACGACCTCTGGTCCAGACATTGGGGAGTTTCCCGGCTTCTGGGGCTTCATGGTCTTCCGCCATGCCCCCATCCCTCGGAAGGGATCGGGTAATCAACAACAACAACAGCAGTATTGGTAACTCTAAAGCGGGTTTGAACGCTAGACTTTCTCTCATTATGGAAAAACGTTTTTCATGATCGGAGAACAAAAAGATATGAGAAAAAAAATTTCAAGCATACCTCCAGTCAACATTTGTTGATGAATCAGTGCAGTCTAGATTAAAGAAGCCTGACTGTCAATAGTTTATCACATAAATTGGCTCGACTTAAAAAATTATTGCAAGATTAAAGCTAAGAAAAGTGGACCGGACCGGACAGACCTACTGCTGCTTTATATTAAGCAAGAAACGTTATTTATGGCATTTTGAACTTGCTTTAATTGTATTGCTAATGGCAATTAACCGCTTGCTCTCGCTTGGTAGCTGTTGTGGCAAAACCCTGTTGATAAAGGAGACTTCCCCCTACAGCCTTTCTTGTTTTTCTCTTCTAAGACAGTATTGTCTGCTAAATTTCCCGCGTGTAAAGAGTTAAATATCACATTAAAATAAGGCATTTAAAAGTAATTGCCTGCTCATGGCTCTTACGTTGTAGTCAATTTCAGACGCCCGGTAAAAATAGTTAGGGAGACAACTAATTGTAAAAAGAGAACCGCTACCTTTTTTTTGACAAAAGTAGAAGCGACGTCTCATCTGCTTTAAAAATTAAGTTGTCATAACTACGTTTATAACATGAATTGTAGGTTCAAATTGTATGCCACGAATGCACGGGGGCCGGAACTACTTTTAGCTCGAAAGACACGTGTAAAGCATGTAGCGGGAAAAAAATTGTTAAAGAAACAAAAATGCTGGAAGTCGTGGTTGAGAGAGGTGGGTACAAGTCAACACTCTTTATACAGTTTCATAACTTTGCATGTATGCTTGTAAATCACCGATCTATTTTGGCTCATGCGTGATTACCTCATTCTCTGTTTGCTAGTTTTTATTTTAAAGATGTTTATGCAGCTTGGTCCCACTACCAGCTTTTTCTCCTCATAGTTCATTTTGTGGTGAGCGTCAAATCAAGCAAGTACTGTGAATTCCGTTTTAAAAGCTGGAGTCAATAAGGAAATCGAATCCAAATCTACCGACTGAATAGCGGATGCTCTAACTACTACACCACCACGCATGGAAACGAATTCGTTTTTGTGCCTGCCTCAAGCTGTTCTGATATGGTCGCGTAAATATGAACTGAAAATGGTGAAACTGTTTGTGAGCGTATAATGCAGAATTAGATATATACGCCGGTTCAACCTATGGTCAAGCGTTTGCTGTGTTCTGGTTTTGTGGCAGTACAGTAACGTTCGTTGTGGGCAATATAAAGAAGCAAAAATGCTCTTTATATTGGATTTTGTACTTTTAATAATCTTATAAAAGAAGCAAAAAAATGTTTGTTTTTTGTTTTATTTTGCCTTTAGTATGTCATCATTCTCGGTACGACAAAATCAGTTGCATTGTGTCATTCATTGGTGTTTTTGATACCCACTCATGATGTACAAAAAAGAACATACATTTGAGCCACAAGATTTAGCGCAAATACCCCGTTTAGACCACGTGGTGTGCACCTGCTGCCAGCGGATAGATGTGGCTTGTTGCCCGCGTCCACCGGTTGAATTTTTGGTCGATACTTTTGAATTCAGACCTTTTGAGGTGACACAAATTTGAAAATGATTTTTGAGAAAATGGTAATCTTTAAAAAAACTTCTCCAGATTTGTTTGGTGGCAGAAATGGCAAAGAAGTCGCTGTCAAAACGTTAATCTAAAACAAAACGGTCTGATTTATGTCAGCCCTTCATACAATACGCAGTCTTACTCCCATATTCTCTCCAAAAACTTCTGACTGGCCCGCGGAATCTTCTACTTTTGTGAAATTGGCTTGTCTGCAAAAACGGTCTTACGAAAAGGGCTGTTGAAAAATACACTTTTTTTCAAAACTTGTAGATCGCACCCTAAATTGGTTTCAATTATGACAAAAGACCCCACAAAAAATTTGTGCCTTCTCAGTTATACATCGACCGTGTGAATCTATTTTAGAGTTTTGGAGGCAACGCGTGGGGGGGGGGGAGGGGGCAAAACACAAAATCAATCATAGCTCCCAAACCAGACGTCCTAGAAGACTATGTGACCACTGAAAATTTGCACAACAATACACATTACACTAGAAGTCTAAAGTACAAAAAATGAATATTATATATAGCAAATAAACAAACTTAGCTAAATAGAAATCTGGAGAAAAAGGAGATTGTTCAAGATTTGACATAACTTTCAACAAATTTTAAAGACAAATTGTTGAAAAAAATTTTTTGCCAAGCATTTAGAACAATTTTTATAGCAAAAAAACGAGTTGGTTCTAACACAAGATTTCACAAACTGGTGTTGGACTTTTCTTTCTTAAATTGTTATTGTCGTTAGTGTCAGTGGTACAGTAGTTAAACTAGTTATTAATGGTGAAAAGTGCAACTTAATCAGCATGTCAGTCAAGTTGCCAGTTTAAGCTCATAGAATGCTTCTTATCAGTTTATTTTGAGAGCCAGTTGCCAGTTTAACCACAGAGATGACCAATCTTTAACAATTAAAAGGTTTACAAAAACCATGAATGATAGTACTCTACTAGAACAGACTAATGTGCAAGAACAAACAACTAGCAAAGATTGCACGCATAACAGAAAAAGAAAACAGCTTCGCTGGCAATTTATTTAGTTTCTTGTTGTAACTAAATAAATTGCCAGTGAAGCTATTTTCATTTTCTGTTATTTTAGTCGAGCCTGGTAGCTAAAACCTTTGCTAAAGTTTACGCAGATTGTGATCATTTGTTACATTTTACATTGTAATTAGCAAAGGTTATAGCGTTAAACACAATTTAATTTTACGTAGACTGAAAAGATACGTAGGTTTATGCATTATCTTGACAAATGGAATTGACAAAATATAGAACTTGCTAGTTTTTAATTTGCAATTGTAAAGGCGATCTTTTATCGAGAGGAATCTGCCTCCAGCATCACACTGAGGTAAAATAGAAAATTTTGCTCAAAAGGGATCACCAACATCATACGGTACCATAGACCAATCTATTATACATCATGTAAACAACCCGCGACTGGTTTCGACTTTATTGGGTTTCATCAGCTATATGTAAAATATACTCACTAATGAACATGCGGAAATATGACAAATTTACCATTGGGTACAAAAGGAATTCTACACCCTTGGTGGGGCTTGTCCATGTCATGTGTGTGTGGCCTTAAATGAGACTCCCATAATAAAGGTATTGCTCAATCATATTGTTTTGTATTGCACTTTTTTGCACCCAATGGTAAATTTGTCCTTTTTCAGCATGTTTATTATTGAGTGTTTTTTACACCAGCTTGATGAGACCCAATAAGGTTGAAACCGCTCGCGGGTTACTGACATGATGAAATAGATTGGTGTGATGTTGGTGATCATTTTTGAGCAAAACTTTCCAATTTACTTAGGTATGATGCTGGAGGCAGACCCTGTCAATAGGAGATCGCCATAAAAATTGCTAATTAGCAACTAGCAAATTCTGTATTTTGTATAATGATAGTCTTAACAATGATCCTACACCCCTATTAGGGCTTCCCGCTGTGACTTGTTGTCCATGTCATGTGTGTTTCCTTAAATCAGACCCCCATGATAAAGATATTGCTATATCATAATGTTTTGCATTGCATTTTTTTTCACCCAACGGTAAATTTGTCCTTTTTCAGCATGTTTAATATCGAATGTTATTTTTACCCGCTTGATGAGACCCGATAAGGTCGCGAAACCGGTTGCGTATTATTGACATAATGTGATAGATTGGTGTATGGTACCGTATGATGTTGGTGATCATTTTTAAGCAAAACTTTCCAATTTACCTAGGTGTAATGCTGGAGGCAGACCCCTGTCAATAGGAGATGTTGTTGTTGTTGTTTACCCGACCCCTTCCGAGGGATGGGGGCATGGCGGAAGACCATGGAGCCCCAGAAGCCGGGAAACTCTCCAGGGTCTGGACCAGAGGTCGTACAGAGACAGAGAGTCGCCAAAGAGTGAGCGGCGCAAAGAGTCCGTAGCTGGACAGTACTGAATGAGATGAGAGGTTTCCTGGGACGAGTGCCCACAGGCGCTGCAGGAAGGATTCTCAGTTCTGCCAATCCTAGAGAGATAAGAACCTAAAAGAAGGCTGTGTCCGTTGCAGCGAAGACGAGAGAGGACACAGCGAGCATGACGAGAGAGCACAAGTTCCTCGGTGAAAATCGAGGGAACCGGTGTGTCAAAGAATTTAGATGAGACAGTACGCCTTCAGTCCGAGATAAGACAAGAGTGGATACAAGAGATAAGAGGAGAGAGACTACAAGGGATAGCGGAGGGCGCAAGTAGCGCTCCCCGTCTAGCTAGCTCATCAGCCACGTCGTTTCCCGGTAGAAATAGTGTCCGGGGACCCATTGTAGTCTGATAGAACAGGAGAGAGAAGGCAGTTCCTGCCAGATCTGCCACAGAGTTTGAGATAAGAGAAAAGATGGAGGAGAGGACAGGGTGGCGAGGACAGAACGAGAGTCAGATAATAGGAGAAGAGAAGAGAAATGGCAGACTTGTTGGTGCTGCCGAGACCAGCAGAGCGTGCAGAATGGCGAAGGCTTCAGCGGAAAAACTTGAGCATACTGGGCCTGCCAAAAAGGAAAGAGTGGCCTCAGTGCCACAGAGAGAGCAGATGGCAAGGACGCCGGAGCCGCTCTTGCCAAAAGGAAAAGGAACAGAGCCGTCTGTCCAGAGCACCAGATCATGAGGAGGGAGAGAGTCAAGGTGGGCGAGAGCCGCACCTTGGCAAGAACAATAGGAGATCGCCATAAAAATTGCTAATTAGCAACTAGCAAATTCTGTATTTTGTATAATGATAGTCTTAACAATGATCCTACACCCCTATTTGGGTTTTCCGTTGTGACTTGTCGTTCATGTCATGTGTGTTTCCTTAAATCAGACCCCCCATGATAAAGGTATTGCTATATCATATTGCTTTCTATTGCATTTTTTTTCACCCAATGGTAAATTTGTCCTTTTTCAGCATGTTTAATATCGAATGTTATTTTTACCCGCTCGATGAGACCCGATAAGGTCGCGAAACCGGTTGCGTATTATTGACATAATGTGATAGATTGGTGTATGGTACCGTATGATGTTGGTGATCATTTTTGAGGAAAATTTTCTATTTTATCAAATGGAATTGAAAAAGGATATTCTTAGGTGGAGTGATGTGGAAAGTTTTCTACAAATCAAGATTGATTGTCGGACGCTTTCTTTATCACTAGAAAATTTGAAAATACACTGTAAAAAAAGCAATGAATGCAACCTATAATGAAATAATTGCTGTGTTGAAAAAGGTTGCGAAGCTGCAACTTCTGGCTATATTTGTTAGTAGGGTAGAAATACGGTTTTGCAGAAGTTGAGTGATCTTTACGAGATTTTAAAAAGAGCGTAAGACTTTGTAGAGCATTAAGAAAATCGGCATACAGTATGTGTGCGTTGACAAACTTTTTGACGTATCAAAGAAAGATATTGATAGGCATCTTCTGCCGAAGATTATCTTTTTATTCAAGATCAGAAAGGACCCCACTAAGTAGTTTTGGGGGAAAGACCTCAAACTAGTCAAACGAGAGTTGTCTAAAGAAGAGCAAATAGAAAAAAAGAGAAACATTCGAAGCCGAGCAAGAACTCTTGAGGAAAACTGTAGATACTACTCAGCAGTTTTCAAGTGCTAGTAGTGAAACGTCATCACTGAAAGCTAATCCAACTTTCACGGATTTGAAGATAATTTGCTCTCTTCAGGGTACAAAGCAACAACAGATTTTATTGAACTGAAAGCTGCTGGAAGAATTCTCAACTCACCAGATATTGTTGCTGCAATCGATCGTCATAAATTATCCTTTAATACCTTCAATGATGTTTTTGCTGCAAACGTGTGAGCAAGTGGTGGCAACGTCAATGGTTTTATGTTGAGTACCAGCACAAGTAGCCGGATCATTAAAACAATCCGCACTGAAATGTTTGATAAAGTCAAAAAAGACTTTCTAAGGCATTAGTGAAGCATGAATTTGTCTGTATTCATTGGGACAAAAAAACAATCTAAAAAAGAAGAAACTACTGCATTTGAGCATATTGCAATTTTTTTAAGCCATCGCAATGGGACAAAATTGTAGGGAACTATTTCTCTAGGAAAAGGGACTGGCAGAAATTAAGCTGAAGCTATCAAAGGCATCTTAAATGATTGGCAGCTTGATAAGCAATGCGTGGCTATGTGTTTTGATACCACAGCATCAAACACTGAAAAATTCAACGGCGCATGCATACGTTTAGAAGCACTGCTAAACTATCCTTTGCTATGGACTGTCTGCCGCCATCACATGCACGAAGTAATTTTGTCACAAGTTTTTTAAAATCTAATAGTCCCCAAATTAGGTTTTTTGAGATTTTAAAGAAAAAAATGGAGCACTATTAACTTTGCTGAAAACACAATCCACATTGTAAATTCTTCATTTGAAGTAATTCTGAAATTTTAGAAAATGCTTTCAAAGCTTTTCACAAAATAAGGTGCGATTCTAACTCTTGCATTTCTCGAGATAAGTATGCAGAGCCATTGAATCGTGTTCTTTATTATTTAAATAAAAATTCCTTTGACACGTATCTGTTTCGGCGCCCTGGTGCCCAACATCGAGCACGCTGGATGTCTTCAGCAATATATGCACGTAAGATGTTGCTGCTCCAAACTCAACTTAACTTGATATGGATGCAAGAATTCTCAAGAGCTTGGAACTTTTTGGTTATTTTGTTGCTGGCATTTATGCAAATTACTGCTTTAAAGCCCCTGTAGGCGTCGAAGCTGCTGCTAATGATTTACAATTGTACACGCTGCTGCTGGCTAATGAACGAATACCGGTGTTTATATATCTGATACTGCTCTCTCAGCATTAAAAAGACATCTTTCATATTTGAGCGAAGAGCTAGTCCCTTTTGCTCTGTGTTTCCACCAACTACAGGAGCACACTAAACAAAATCTTGCTTCTAAGTTATTTCATGTTTACCAAAAATTTTCAAAGGCAGACGTGTCTTCACAGAAGCCGGTATATAAAAATTAAAAACTTGGTTTTGGTGAAAGGTCACTTATCATTTTTCAACGTTTCAGCTTTGCAGTTGAAGACGTTCAATTTCTACGGTATTCATGCACGAAATGGAACAACTTCAAAAGTTTTCGAAAATTTAAGGTTTTTAAAGACCTGGTTCCAACGCTGCATGCGACGAACAACTTAGGAGGAAGAGGTATTTAGGAGAAAGAAATATTCTTGAACATTACAAAAACATGTAAACAGAAAATTTGGAACAAAGACAAATTATACTACATTGTGTGGAGAAAAGAAGGCGTAATCGACATGATTTTAAGTAGGCCACCCTGGCTGGCTCTTCTTCATGAAATAAAACTTCCAACGATATTCAAATGATTCTAACACTTTGTATTTACTTACTGTGAGTGACATTCACCATTTGCACAGTTTAACTCTGGGAAAATCGTTTTATGTTGGACACCTACAGTCGAACACCCGTTTATAAAATTTATTATTCAGGCTAATTTGTTTCTTTGCTATAAAAAAATGTTCTAAATACTTTAAAAATTTATTTTTTTCAATAATTTGTCCTTGAAATTTGTTGGGAGTTATGTCAAATCTCGAACAATCTTTTTTTCTCGGGATTTTTTTTTTAAGTTTGTTTGTTTGTTTGCTGCAAATAGCATTCATTTTTTGTACTTTAGTGTAATGTGTATTGGTGTTGTGCAAATTTTAAGTGGTCACGTGGTTTTCTAGGACTTCTGAAACGATTTTGTGTTTTGCCCCCCCCCCTCAAAAAAAACTTTAAAGTTGATTTACCCGGTCAATGCTTAATCAAGAAGGCTCAATTTTTTTGTGGGGTCTTTTGTCATGATTGAAACCAATCTAGGGTGTGACCTCCAGTTTTGAAAACAAGTGTATTTTGTACACCCTTGACGTAGGAAAAAACATCAAAAGATAATGGAAATACTATATTGATGCGCATAGTTATAGTACTTTTGGCGAAGTCTCTGTAGTTGATCTACAAAGAAATGTCGAAAAGACTTATAGATGGTGGACCAAAATGACCTGACACATTTGGAGGCTTAATAAATGCCAAATATAACAAATAATTTATAGAAACTATATTTTCCGAGTGTACATATAATGCCATTTTATTTGCATTAAAATGTATTTATATATTTAAGAAGCTTTATTTATATTTATTTTGAAAATATTTTTATGAACTGCCTAGTCTCCATGTAACCGTATTGTGCGCTTTATCAGAATGTGGCATTTGGAGCCCATATTGAAAACGACAATCGTACAGTGACGGTTACTTCTGAGCGATATTGTTTGTTGCTAAAGACTTTTTTAAGAACCAAATTGGATGAGATTGAGGATAGCAAGAATGTTTGGTTTCAACAGAATGGAGCAAAGGCGCTTACTTCCAGACGTTCATTGGAAATTTTAAGGAAGTTATTCCCTAATCATTTGATTTCTTTACGCGGTGATCTTAATTGGCCCGCAAGATCTCGTGAATTGAATCCGTGTGCTTTTTTCTTGTGGGGATATTTAAAATCAAACGTATCCAGTCATCGCCCTCGATTTATTGAGGAATTAAAAACGGGCAATCGTTTACAAATGGTAGCCATTCCACAAGATATGATCCATAGAGTTATCGATAACTTTCCAGTACGTCTCCAATAATGTGTTGTCAATGATGGGAAGTATGTAGCTGATTTAATTTTTAAAACTTAATGAAATAAAATGGCATTATATGTGTATTCACAAAACAAAATTTTTCTTTTGATTATAAAATTGTGCTTTTGTAAGCCTCGAAATGTGTCATTTCTTTTTGGTCCACCCTGTATTTACTGTTGTGTAGTAAAGTTGAATAACATTTTGAAATTTAAGAGTTTAGTATTCTTCCATGATGCGTAGAAATATTCTTCGAGACCATCATAGTATTACCATTGTGTTGATACTGCAGTAGTAGTCATTGTTTTGTTCCCGGCATTGCCTTAGCTTTCACTTTATCAGCGTTAAAAACTACTTGCAAGTGTTTTCGTGTGATTGCTATAATGCGATACCAGCATGCACTTTGTGAAAGCTTAAATAAGGTTCTAATTTCCAGGAATGGCTGAAGGGCAGAAGATTGTCTTTTATCGAGAAGGCGACCAAACACCAGGGCTGGAAACTGGTGATGTTGTGATTGTACTGCTTGAAAAAAGACATGACATATATCAACGGTAACTAGTAGTCTTTCACTTTCAAATTATCGCTGAAGATGCACCCTTTAATAAAAAGCAGCGATCACATTTGGAGCTATGCTTTGTAGACTAGTGAAGGCTCGTCCATCATCGTAGAATAACGTGGTATCTGTGGGCAATTTATTACAACAAACTTGTCATCTACACATGTAATCGAAAGTTTTGAAGTTAAGCGCTCTAGATGTTGCGTTGTGTGTTGTGTACGACCGCGCAAAGCCGTTCTTTGGTTTCAAGATAAGCTTTGCGTTCACGCTATGGTTTCGATCGACCACAAGAACACATACGGGTGGAGCTATGCTGGCTTCAAGACCGTGACGTCGTTTCGAAATCTCTCAAACTGTTCCGATAAATTAAATAAGTGCTCATCAATTTAAAATGATTTTGCAAAACAGGGAGAACGACGATCTTTTTGCCAAGATGAAACTATCACTCTCTGATGCGTTATGTGGTTTGCGAAGAGTTATCATGACATTGGACAAAAGAGAACTTGTAGTTCAAACGCGTCCAGGTTGGTGTGATTTTTTCGAAATTGGATTTTTGCTCAAGTTATCATTGTAGGCTGCTCCTATGGCGTAGCATAAGCATGAACATCTCAAAACAATAAAAGGGCCACAACAACCAAACATTTTTACACTAGGCGCATGCTAACACCGATACTTGCCAATTAGAATAACTACATTTGAAGAGGTGCGATTCCTGACCTCGTTCACTCTTTCATGCACTTAGGGATCATTTGAAGGGGGTGTCAAAGCAAACGTCAAGACCTTTTTTAAGTGGTTTCGAAACAAACCCTGCTTGAATCATTTAAGCTCTCATAAACAATAGATCTAAGCATAATTTTGTTTGAACGATAACATTTTTTCAAATCTCTGACCGGTCATATCAAACGCTTTTGCGGACCCTATGCTGTGCATGCTTGGCGTAGTAGTTAAGGCGTCCGCCTCGCATGCATTCGGTCGACGGTTCAAGTAATAGCCGGGTCATACCAAATACCTTGAATATGGTAATCTCAGCTTTTTTATTTGGCACTAAAAGTTATAGTGCAAAGCAAAAGCCAGAAAATTTGTTTGTCCTTGGGAAACGCACTTAAAAGGGATTTCGCCAGCCTTAATTGGGCAAACAAGTGGTAGAGTCTATTGGTCCCGATGGTTTATTTAGATTCGGTCGTCACCGATCGCGATGGTTCAATCAGATCAAAAACTAGCAAGCAGAGCATGAGGTCATATGGATGATGAGCTTTATCATTACATTAGTAAAAAAAAGATTACAAATAAACCAGACAAAATGGCAATTTGTGGGCTGCAGCGACGATTTAATTTTTTCCTGATTGACATCACTTCAACAATGTTTGTTAGCTATAAATTTTAACCAATGTTAGCTAATTGGTTAGCTTGCTTCAGTATTGAAGGCTAGTGGCAGCGGTATTGTGTTAAATTTTATGTGGCGATGGTTCTGCGTAGCTTTTTATTTAATGCTGCTGCTGCTAGTGGACTTTGCCAAGCGATGTGTCCAAATAATGAGCTGCACCAGCGGAGCTTGATTATGCTGGCCCTCGCTAAAGATTTGTGGTACAGTTTCCTCACCAGTACCAGTGGGTTTTGTGTGGTGAGATGGTATTGGCAACGTGGTGTCTTTACAGTTCGTCGAATCTTTTTTTTTTGAGCGATATCGTTTCTGGTAAACAATTATTTTTGAAATATTCTAGGGGAAGTAATTAAATACGGAGATATAAAATGCGTGTACAATGAAGGAATGCCTCTGCTAGCTGATCCGTTTCAAAAAGGCGTGCTGTACATTCAATTTTGCGTTATTTTGCCCGATAAGTACTGGACTACTGAAGACAACATTCGGAAACTGCAACGGCTTTTGCCGGGACCAATGAAACGTCCACCAGATTCAGTCGCCGGTATGAGCGTTGTTGAGCTACGCGAGTAAGTGCTGTCGCTGTTAACTGTACCTTTTCCTGCTATTGTTTTGCTATTCACTTACCTATTCTTCATTCGAGACTACCACGTGATTTATAGTAACTACGACATTATTTATACACCGCCTTATAAACAGTGTTTCTATAGCGCCATAAAAAAGATCTAAAGTTGTCTCAAAAGCCTCGTAGTGGTTACAACACAATTACGAGCCAATTGGTTCGATTACGTCCGAAGTTTTAGTACCGGTATATCAGATGTTCTTATCAGTTTGGCAAGCCCTGCTGATGAGTCCAAAAGAACGAAACTCGTCCAGGAATGGCTTTGTAAATAGCTCTCAATAGCATTGCTTCCTTGGGAAGCCTCGCGGCTTCAGCACTCGCTTTGTTGTTTCGTTTTTCGTTTATAAGACGCTCTCTATGGATTGTAACCACTTGAGCTAGCAATTACTATTACCACTGATATGAGTATATTGAAAGAGACTTGAGAAAACCAGCTCTTGTTTTGAACCCCAACAAACCGGATTTGACAGCCGCGCTTCTCGCTTAATCAATTAAATTTTACTTTCCCCGTGACACGATCTTCCCCGATCAAGAGCCTCCTGTCTCATACCGTAGTACTTCATTTTTTATTAACTCCTTCCATCATTTTTTCGATCTATCCTTTCTACCCTCTACTTACCAATCCAAAATGTCTTCACGCTGTTCTCACTGTTTTTAAAACCTTAATTTTATTATGTAATGAACACATTTAGAACATTAGGATGCATGGAAAATGACACGTGTTAAAAACGCGTCGCTTTGAACGGAAAAGGACAGCATTGTTTTTCTTCTGGACTACGGCATCGTTTCCCAAACGATGCTGGCATTTTGATGATTGCAGACTATAACGATGCTGACATATTGATGATTGCAGTCTATAACCACTCTGATTTATCGCCTTGTGGCGTGTTTGCACTCCCTTAAAGGGCGCAAGTGAGACAGTATACCTTATTTAAGTCTCTAGCTATGACTGTCTGTTTGCATTCAAAAGCTAATACCTGCCTCAGCATAAGTAGCGCTTCGTTTCCTCTTTTTTTTTTAACCTGTATTTAGCGTGTTGCGGTTCGCTGTCATGTCCACCGCAAAATGGGTGGATTTCCTGCAACTTAGGCTTCTCCAGTGCAGGAAACGTCAGTCTTTTGCTAGCCGTAAAAGCTTTAAGCAGGCATGTAGCTGAGCGTTTTAGCACTTCTCTTCTGGACAATCACCGCACTCTATTGTACAGTGGTTGATCAGAGTACCTCTCCATCTTGCCCAGTTGTGATTTTTCCATTGCTTACATACACACAGAAAGAACTCCACTTCATCGTAGAGATTTTTCTAAACCACGCGGAACCACAACATAAGAATAAAAGAGTCGCCTGTTGCCGCCCCTTGTTTCACGCAGAACCTCTTTCGTTGCTAATAAACAACACTGTGTTGAAAGAACTAAATCACACATTATACTGTAGATATAGTGGCTAACGAAATACCTGCAAACCGAGATCTGCAGTCTTCTATGTGGTCGAGTGTAGGTCTCAGATTTTACTGAGTATTAAAGATGTAGAGGTCCATGCGAATTGCAGTGGGCATCAAGCTATGACTCCCCTAAATTCTAGAAAACTCTTGGGGGCAGCTTATCCTTAAAGCTGCGGATGTCACGCAGAACAACTTGTGCTTACGCCCGTTTAGAAGGTAGTGTTGTGTTGACCCCGTCTTTTTAGGGACTGAAGCACGGCTTAAAGCACTTGTATTTCGGTTTATACCGCAAATTTAATCAAGATTAAACTATGCCAGTAGTTCTCAAGCTCATTGCTCATCCCGCACGCTGATCCCATGCATGGAATCAAAACGATGCATTGCATAAATTGATTTCCGAAAAAGAGAGTCAACAAGTTAAGAGCTGGAAGAAAGATCTCTCACTGCAGGCTTATTTCAAAACACAATCATAAAGAATGTAAGCTTGCGAGGTCCCATTCGGGAAATACTGACCTAAGGAAAAACAACATGTTATTCCAAAGTACGCTTGAATGCAAATCGCTCACTGGTAGCACCACCACCAAAAAAGCATGCCATTGGAATTCAGACGTGCTAAGCGAGCCGCTGTAGTATCGTAACCGAAGAAAGCACGCAAAGTTACTGTTGGCGGTTAAGTGCATTTTGCCTTCGGCCCATGCAACCAAGCCAGAAAACTTGCCGCTACGGAATTTTTCAATATAGATGTTTTTAAGTAAAGAACCTATATTGTATCCATGACTTCTCGATTGCAAAACCAGTACTTTTTACTGCTTTTTCTAGTTACGATCCGAACCAAAATCCTTACGTGCGAGCTACTTTTGGAGAGGATTATGAAGAAGTGCCACGAGGGACGTGTGCCAATCAATAAATGTAGTTTCTTATAATTGCATGAATTTCTTAAATCGTTCTATTGTTTACATTTTTGACCGAATAGATTTCTGTGACGTACAGCAGTTTTTGGACACAAGTATGTGCTTTGGGTGGGTTTTCAATCCAGGAGTTTGTCCGATCGTCGTTGAAAAATGCAAACGACGTAGTGTTGCTATTTAGTTATTTTTGTATTTATCTGTGCTTTGTCAAATACTTTCCAAAAACGTGTCAATATTTCATGACTGTATAGATAACCAGCTGCTGCTTGCATGCTCTGCAAGCCTAACTAGAAGTACACCAAAGAGTACGAGCATATTTTGAAAATAAAACAAGCTAAAATATCCCATTGGACGCCGTAGAATGCACTATTTACCTCCCAGTGTTTTGCTTTATGTGCAACCAGTAGAACTGGTCAAATATTTATTTTTGTACTTGCTTATATTCGTGAATTTGTTTGCCTGTTCTACTTTCTCAAGGTGTTTAGTCTACTGTGAATAAAGATCTATATTTTGAGTTTTTGGTTAAAAGAGACTAAGCTATGGTGTGTTAGAAGTGAAATCCCACACTTGGCCAAAAAGTAGCCTACGCCTGCTCTTGTCAAAAAGTATACGCTTAAAGCAACTAAAACAGTAACCCAACCAATATAACGATCTCTTGATAAAAATCTGCTTAAACATAATAATGAATTGCGGAGAGTTGAGAGGATAATTGTAAAAGAAGCAATTTGGCAAAAAGCGATCTTGTATTACCCATAAACCAACTGCACTTAATCTGACTTGTGTCTTGCTACACAGATACAACCAAAGGTAGTCGGTAACAAAGTGATTCTGCTAAATCAAACAACTTAAGTAGGTTTTTCAACAGCAAGCAACTTTAGTAGTGTAATATTTTTACTACGGTGCTGCTACTTTTAGTCTACTAGGAAGTTAAGCTTCTTGGGTGGTTATCACTTTTGCTCGACTGGGTGCTAGAGATTAAATATCTGTTGAACTTAAATGCGGTACCCTACGTGGCGCAAATACAACTCTGAATTTGTGATTTGTTTTTTGGAAATCCTCTGCTAAGTGGGACCTTTTGTTGTGAAATCTGAAAACCAACTGGTAGGTCTACTACTGTTTAATGGAAACTGGACAAGGCGCTGTAAGTTATAGGTGGACACTGTTCCCATATCTTTTGATTTTGAAATTTTTCGAAGCGAAAGTAAATCATCTCTAGCAATTAATTTTTTGCTCTTCGTTTTGTCTTTTCAACCATACATTAGTTTGTTCAATAACTAGTGACTGCTGTTTTCAAAGAAGTAGCCAGTAAATTATCGGGTAAACTCAACCTTAGCAAACATCTTTAAAGTGTGCTAATGCCTCAAATCTTCACTGAAATCAAATGAAAGCGCATTTATTTATCAAGTGATAAACAATAAATCAAGATTGAGAATATATATGTAACAAAAATCAAAAACTGATAAAAAAAAGGAGACATTATCAAAAATGTGATCGAATATATACCAAAACTTTTGCTTCTCTGAAACTTTTACCAAACTACAGCATTTGGCCCTAGTTTTTATACGTAAATTTCAAATGGCCAGCAAAAAAAATCTTGGTATTTTTTATTTCTTCTTTAGAATTAAGAGAACGTTGTTTTCGTCAAGTCGTTCCACCTTTTAACGGTTTTTAACCATTACATTTCTATTAAAATCCAGGACAACAAAGTACAAAAAAAGTAACTTGGAATAATTTTCCCAACGTGTTTGTACTGCACTATAAGCTGAAATTTAGTTCCGTGTCAGCGGATCTCAATTTAATTGACCTTATGCACTACTTAAAACAAAAGAAATTTTCTCTCTTCCCGTGACACTTAATGTTTTCCAGGACCAAAATCAAACGTGTTACCCCAAAATAAGTTTCCCCAACAAAAGGTTTTCAACCTAAATATGCAGTATTAAAAAACATTAACCCAAATTAAGGTAACCCCTTTCGAGAATTTTAAGACTAATACTATCCTCAAACATAGTGTCTTGCGGAGAGAACCCTCTTTATAGTGACACTGTTGCCTGCACCATACACTAAAATCTTTACCGGTCGGTAACATAAATTAAGCTGCTGGTTGGCAGAGAGAGATTTGCATCTTTAGAAACTACTGTTGGCATTCTGTGCAGTGCAAGCTCCCATTGAGAAATACTCGATGAGGAAGTTATAAGACAAAACTGCTAAAACGAATTATTATCATTACTTTCTACTTTTACGTAAATATTGTTTAAGGGAGTGAAATATTTTTACTTAAGTAGATTTTCAGGCTATTTTGGCTGCCTGTAGGTACGACTCGTATAGCCTCGCCGCTTTGTCTCAAAAAAAGGTAAAGATTTTTTAAGATGCCCGACAACTTCGCCATGATGAAGACCAATACAATTCTTACACCCTACAAATGATTAGTTCGACTCTTTCTCGGAGGTGTCTGATTGAGCCACCAGCTAGTGCAAATCATGAACCTTCACAGAGAGCTGTTTCTAGATTGCAAAACTTAAAAAAGGTAAACTTGTTTTTCATTGTAGAGCAAGCAGTACCAGAAAACAATCATGTTTAATTATGTGCAGCATTTTGTTTCGCTACTAGTATAACTTGCAAAAAAAAGGCTACTAAAGTTATACAAAAGGCAACAATAACTGTTTACATTGCACTAATGAGGAGATATGCTGATATTTCTCGGATATGATCTTGAAACGTATCATGTAATGGACGGCAATACAATCGGAGATTCAATGCTTGCAGATGTATTGCGAATTGCTTTCTTCAAATCGGAGAGTTTTTGCTTAATCCAGTTGGCAAAATAGATGATTGATAAGTTATCCTATTGAAATTAGTTTGATTTAAAGGCTAATTAAAACTGATAAATAAAAGAAACAATACCGTCACGCAAGTTAACGCAACAACTTGCTATTAGCATCGCAATGTCTTTATGAGTGATGAGTTGTTACCCTTGAGAAAGGTTTTCCTTAGCAATTTTTCCTGCTGCTTAAAGTGCTTGTGAATGAACTGCACCGCCTATGCCAGTAGCAAGCTAATTACCACTCCAAATTCAGCGGCATAAGTTGCCAGAAGAATTCCACGCATATTAAAAAAAGACTGAAAACGAAGCATTAGCTCCAGGCATTAAATGATTATTTTACCGTTTATGATGCTTTTTTGCTGCTGTTTGATTTTGGTTACTATTATGCTGCTTCAAGCGAAAATAAATCACCACAACGACTCAAACTGTAAAAACGCTTCAATAAAAAGTAAGCGATCTTACCTTCCATGTCGTCACAAATTTTTCAAGTGCTGATTTTTTTCTTTTTTTTCCGCCTGGTGACGTTGTTAACCAGTCATGTCGAATGCATTCCGCTGCATTCAGGCGGTTACTAAAAATCAAGACACGGCTGTAAATCATAGTTATACTTTTGAATATAAGAGGGAATGGAGAAAATTCAGTTTGTCTTTTAGCCTACAGTATTTTTTGGTGATGCAAGTGTCTAGCTGGACTAATTACAAGTCGTACTTAGTGCCATATTTTTGGGAGGCTAGGGTTGAACTACTTTAATATGTCTAGACTTCTACTTTTGTGGATTCCAGGCATCGTTTTCTTAAGAGCCATCACTTTGATCGATACGAAACTTTCCGAGCAATCCATTATTTTAGGTCTAGTACAAGCTATCTTTATTTAACACAAGAGCAACACAAGAAAATTACCACTCACTTCTGGTTTTTCGTCAAAAGGTTTGAAACAAAATCTTTAGCCTCATGGCTCACAAAGTCAAAGACATCATCATTAAAATCCCAGTTACATGTGATAATGCTCTTTATGACTTCAGCCGAATCATTCCCGGCAAAAGGAGAGAGGCCGCTCAGCCTGAAAGAAAAAAGTTTGCCGACAACTTAAGACTAGCTTGGCTAAGGCAACGGTGTCAAACCGGCGGCCCGAGAAAGAAATTTGTGGCGTAGTGCAAATGCTTGGCCTCCGAATTTGGTCTCCAAAAAATTGTTCTCCAAAAGAAAAAAATCTTTTAAGTTGAAATTACATAAAAGTGGCGTTTATCGCCGTGATAAGAGCATTCAATTCGAAAAAAAGTTTAAGTAGTTATTGAGAGAAAAATGCGAGAAAATCCCTGTTGAAAGTATTAAGTCTGCAAAAAAATGTATACAGCAATGTTTCTCTAACTGTGTACCGCGGAAGATTTGCAGGTGCGCTGCGAATCTTTTCCAAGTGCTTTATACTGACACAAATTTTCTCCCAAAATCGAGAAAACGCTGCCATGAAGTAATGATTGACCACTGCTACAAGTCGCGGGTGGCATTACAGGTTACGGCGAAAGAGGTAATGACCTTTTTTTTGGAGAATAGCACCATTTCCGGCTACATCACACGATTTCCGAACATCGTTGCCCGGAGAAGTGATGATCTCCAAATAATGCTGCTCGTCATCAATAGGAATATTTGGGTTGTTGGTGTGCCGCGAAATTTGATTAACTGGTTTCCCGTGCTGGGAGACAAAAAAGTTTGGGGACCACGGATATGCAGTCTTGCCTCCTTAAATTTTTTTCAATAGAGTCTGGCCTGTATAAAATCCACGTATGTAAATGTGGCCCGCAGCACCAAATGAGTTTGACACCTTTGCACTAAGGGTATACTAGTGTATTTTCTTACCAATGTTAAATACGCTCTCTCCACTTTTGTTCTTTTTGTCAAAATACAAAAACATATAAAAACATTATCGTATTTTTGTAAGCATACAAGAAAATCAACTTGTCCACCCCTCATGGTTCAAAATGATTTATGGTAGGCCTGTGAAGGGAGCATCACTAACAGCTTTAAAAACCGAAAAAAAACCGATGCTTATAAAAGCCTCCGTCAGTGAGTGATTAACCTGAAGACTTTGATCAAAAGCACTAACTTTTATAGAAAAAAAAAATTAATCTAGACTTAAAAAAACTTTTGTTTCTCAGAAGACCATTTTTTTGAAACTGCAATATCTGTAGCTGGGCATATGTAGTGACGCACTAGGGATTGGTCTAGACCGTATCTTTTGGTTACTTTAAAAGAGATAATTCATCCGGTGAAATAAAACTATAAGTCAGGAATTCTTTGTGCTCAGTTGACCTTCCGTCGTGTAACTTACCCATTGCCTTGATTGATTAGTGATTGCTGGCATAATAGGCTGCAATAACGCCAATGAATAGTACGTTGAATCACCAGATAGAAAACTGAGCACGATGAAGTATGGCGTATAAATTTTTGAAGAATTAAATAGCTGGTATACATAATGTTTTTACTCAGTAATTATGGTGAAATCGTCATTAATTAGCAAGAATATTAATGTAAAAAAGGTTGTTTAGGCTTGATAGTAGATAATATGTTGGGAAAAGAATTTCAGAACAAAGGTGAGCAACGTGCGACCCGCAAACTAAAGTTTTGCGGCCCTCGTAATGATATAGCTAGTGGCCCATGCCTCCGCCAAAAGAAAAAGATTTTCACCTTAAAAAGACTCTTTATTTCAGGCTGTTTCTCAAAAAAATACTGCCATCGTAATAAGTCTCCAGCACGTGAAACAGTGAGATGCAATTAGTCCGATTTAAGGTTGCACCACGATGTAGAAACTTTAGAATATCATACGAACGAGGTAAGAATAGTCTTTCAACTTGACCGTTGAATTTGTTGTTCAGTAAACTGTAAAAAGAGCTAGGAGCAACAATTGCTGTGCTCCGCGAAATCTTTGTATCTTTAACTGCAGTTTATGACGTAATTGAAATAGCTTTCAACCCGAACAGGGAGAAATTGTTTTTGGCTGCCAAGAAGTCAACGCTAGTCAACTAAGGGTAAAATTACTTTCCGAGGGCAAACTATAGAAGATTAGCAAAAGCGTAGTTAGTCAATTTGACAGTAGAGAGCTCAATGATCAAGTCAGAGCAATAAAGTAAAATTTATTCAAGTTAAAAACACCTCAACAGTCTGTTTCGCCTAAAGTGGCTCATCAGGAGGTAGTTCTTAGTTAAATAGAATCCAGAATGTGGAGAAAAAGGATTTGCAAATGCGTAGAATAACCCAGGTTGTGGAGGCGCAACATTTTTAAAAGTTGCCAAGAGACAAACGAGAGAAAAAAATTGATAACCATTGATTTAAACTCTATCAAATATCGTAACTCTATCAAATTAACTTACAAAATATAAGCAATCACTCCCACGCTCCACATATCAGAAGCGGAAGTCGCCGAGTTTTGGCTGAACGTCTCCGGAGCCATGAATTCGGGGGTTCCCCATTTGACGTGTACTTGTTCGTGCTCGGAAGTAAACCTTGAAACAAAAAAAGTGAAGGGTTGTTTGCGAGACATTTCCGGTCCCGTGACATACAAAGTGGATGGTCGTTCAGAATTGGAAACTATCAAATTAAGCCAGTTGCATAGCTTGCGTAGCTTGACTTCTAAGGTGAAATGTAGCATAAGCGTATCCACATTAAATGCCATCACGTCGCAGTGGCAGAAGAGTCCGCTACGCAGTCAATACCGGTAGTCTTGAATGCAATTCCGTTGTCAGGGCACACCAAAGACTCACAAAAAAGTGTTCACAGATCTTCCCTTTGGCCCTTAGCAACAGGAATAATGTTGAAAATAAAATAAAATTACTCGGTCATCAACAAACGCTAAAAATACATGATAATTCATTTTTCGTTGCCTTGTTCAAAAAATCTTGACGTGAAAGAAGGAGGGAGCCAAGCATATGAAACAATGGGGCGAAGGATGGAAGAAAACCAAAAAGCCAACCACTCATTTGATCTTTTTTGCAAAATTTGAATTCATAATTTTGTGGTTGCAAAACAGAGCGCTTGTCTTTAAAAATCAAAAACGCTTCTGAAAGGTTGAAATAAGTCTTTGCTGCATTCGAGATTCTTTGCAGCATGATTAAGATAAAGACGAAATTTTGTCGAAGTAATAACTACTTACCGTCTAGCGAAACCAAAATCAATGACCTTGATTTGATATGAGGCGCGACTGACACAAAGAATGTTTTCAGGCTGAAAAAAAAGAGAATCAAGCATTTCAGTGAGTTGCTTTAGCTATTCGAAATTTGTTTCTCGAATAGTTTATACATAATACTTTAGACTGTTTTTCTTTATCCCCCATTTGTGCCTTATTATTTGTGAACAAGACTTAAATTAAAGGGATGGTGACCATGACTCCTCCAAAAATGAATAAAGCTAACTGTTGTCAAGAAATTTTCGGTCTCAGGTTTCTGATTTCCGATTTTAAAAACCTATGTTTCTTTTTATTTTATCTAACATTCTCCCTCACCCAAAACCAATATTTAACGGGCCCTAGCTTTAAGGATTTTTCCAGATATAAGCTAAAAGTTTTACTTACCTTTAGATCAAGATGCAAAATAAAATTACTGTGAAGATATTGAACTGCTTTAACGATTTCTTTCGTGTACAGTACAGCATCGCGCTCCGTTAATTCTTGATCTTCAATTACTCGCTCGAATAGCTCTCCACCATCGACACTGAGAAAAAAAGCTGTCAGCGTTATGACGATAAGGCTGTTAAAAAGAAAAGCAGGAACGCCTTTCAGCGACTTGGTCCACGACCGTGAGTTTGCAAGTTCAATACCTTCTGACTTCTGCCTTGCTGTGCTATTAGGAAGCAATTTCAAAAAATAGTGGGAGCTTAAAACTCATAAACCGCAAGAGTTTGGAAGACTGCAAAACAACCCTACGGTATTCCAGTCGCAGTGATCCATAAATGTCATTGTGGTCGGTGCAAGCAAAAGTTGGAACCGGAAACGTGAAAGGAAATGCCTGTTTCGCTCGCTTATGCTGCATCTAACGTACCGCTCCAAGTGGCCGACCCGCAACATTCCGAAAGCAAGTTTGACGTGCAAATCATTGCGCTGTGCGACCGACAATTGGCCGCCTTTTCCAGTTCAATTGCAATACTTGTACGCATCGAGTTCGAAACCTCGCTTGTTTAATGCACGACAGAAACTTTTTTTGTGATCGAAGGAAATCAAATATTACTCAACTCGTTGACTCTTTTATGGGAGAGAGGCGCCAACTCTATAGCATATTCCATGCCTCTTGCTACTACCAAAAACTTGTAGAAAATAAAAAACACCACAGTTACTAAACTGTACGTTATTAAAGGTATATTAGAGCAGTGCCTGCGGGGCAACGTATTTCAAAACAAATCCTCCTCCCTAAAACACTGTATTGAAACTTACTATTCTAATATCAAAATCATTGAGTCTTCGCTTTCATAAGCGTCATATAGTTTGACGATATTCGGATGATTGATTTGGTTCATAATTGCGATTTCAAGGAGGATATCTTCCTAAACACGAAATTTATAGTTGACTTGATTTCTCCTTTTCCTTGAGCAAGAGGAGTGGTAAGAAATGGCAGATCCTAATTCACTACGCAATCAATTCAGAGGTTAGCGCACGATGGTTGAATTGGAGAAAGACCGCGGTTTGTTTTAAACTAGTTGTCACTTAACCTTCTATCCTGAATAACGTAACGTTTCCCTCAGTCCCTGCAGAATTCCAATATTTTTGATACTTTAAAGCAGTGATTCCCAACTTTTTCAACAAACTGCCACCCCTGTTCTACCCTAAAGTGTTCCCCTATATTTATTACACAGCTCACTTCTAAGTTCACATAATTGCTAGCCCTTGGCCCTTGAATAGTAGTAATCATAACACAGAAATAATTACATCGCAGAGCGATTATTGTATAAGAGTAATGTTAAGCAAAACAATCGAAAATCGCACAATAATTTACAATTGTCTTGAATGTGATCTAGCCAATTAATTCGATATCTTATTCAAGTCTTTGCTCACCTCCACTAAAATCCGATTCTACCTGTCTTAGTCAGGTCGGCTTCCCAGGTTAAGAACCACTGCTTTAAAGTTTGCCTATAACATTGGTTTGTGTCTAACCGCGCCCTTTGTTTTTACCTTAGACGTATTTTTTCAATTATGGCATTTTTATCCTAGTTTAGTGCTTTTCAGTCGCTTTTGCATGTGACCCATTTTCGAAACGCTTAGAGTCACGTGGCCAGATTATATATTTTTCTTAATTTCGCAGGCGATCTCAAGTAACTTATTAGAGTAAATTTCAGGGATGTTGTCCAAATAAAATAAAAAACAAGTCGGCAAGAAAATTTTCCAGTTTCACTTGATGTGGGGTAAATAAAGTACTTGCCTCGAGACGGCCGTGATCCGCCAATTGAAAATATTTGATCTAGGATATCACTATCTATCACGAATGATCCTTGTTTTTTAATTCGTTCAAGACACGAGCTTACAAGTTGCAGCTTGTTTACTCTGCAACATTTTTCGCAGCAGGAATTGGAGTTAAATGTGTGTCAAAGATCTTCAAAGATGTCCGAACAACAATTGTATAGACGCAAACGCAGGGTTTCAAAATTTTCGGGGGAGAGAAGAGGCAAAACTGTGAAGTTGCGCTTCGGTGAAGTAATAATTCGCGTGGTTATATCAGCCTTAAAAAGGCTGATATAGTCACGCAAACAAACCAGTTACATTTCTCAACTGTAATCATTTAAACAGCAGGATTTTGCAATTGCAAGCAAACTTTCCACCTAAAATTGGAAGTATTTGACGGCAAAGCCGCTTATCTTAAAAGGAGAAAATTATGATTTTTGTTCGATATACTAGTCATAATGTGTGTGTTTTGCTTTCATCCTTAAATTTATCTCTCATAGCAATTTTATTGATGAGCGATAAGAAATTTAACTTTAGTCTTGTCAACTAATTTCAAACCACGCACGAAAACAAACAAGCTAATTTTCAGTTGATTTTTTACAAATGCGAAAAAATAGCACAACGTCGTATCTGGCAAAATATTGTGGCGAAAGTAATCGTAGTTTTGAGACACTGCTAAAGTTTGTTTACAGGACCGGCGATGATAATTGCGGTAGCATAGCTGGCTAAATATTTTTTCGCTTCTAATTAACCATTGAACGAATGCGAGCAAAGAAGTCGCAAATATTTGATAGATGAAATTCTATGTTTGAAACTTGACCGAATTCTATTTTAAAACATTCGATTTAAAACATTTGAAGGTTTACCGGTTTTCTATGCTTCGTTGAAAAACGTTCGAAAATTGACCGAAGTAAAAAAACAGAGAAATTCACGGTCGCGAAAATGCGCGAGTTTGGTGAACGCAGTCTAGTAAAAAATTGAAAAGATGATATTTATAACTGCGCATTAAACTACACGGCCTCAGTTAGAGGCGCTTTCTGCAAAAAAAAGTAAGGTGTATTCTTTTTTTAAAACCACATAGTTTTACAACATTTACGAAAGGTCGCCTTTCCCAGAAAAATTTTTGGGGACCCCGCCTACTTTGCCAGGTCCCACTGACTACATGCAGATCTAAAAGACTGCAATAGCCTTCCCTTTAAAGGAAGGTTTTTTGCGCAGTGCACAACTTTCTTAGAGTCTTGACTTTCCTTAGACTGGTAAACGTGATTACATGTTACACCTTAATGTTGAATCAACAGACAGTTTTGGAATGGTCAATCGTCAACGGTAATTTTTTACAATACCCTAAGGTTATAGACAAATTTTACTTTACTACTCATTACCTTTCAAGCAATTGACATCAATAGGCTACATTTTAATATAAAGGTTTTCAAAGAGGTCGAAACTATTAATAGAATCCACATTTTTTCTTCACGTTTCAGAGCTTATTTCAATCATGACCGGAAAGCTATTACAGCACACCGCTGTCAGCTACATTTTATTTAAAAAACAACATTTTTGGGGGAATTTAAAACTAAAATTGGTTAGAAGTCGTATTTTTATTACTTTTAGTTTTCATAACTGGCAAATGTGAGAAGGTTATTTATTTGTAATTAACAAAAACTGAACCATTTCCTCAAAAAATGGCTCTTTAGCTACGACTGAAATTAGCCCGGAAAAGTAAAAAAAATTTGATATACTTTATATTAGTTGGTTGAGAGACAACTTGTCAAACAAAAAATATTTAAGTCGCTGTCCCTCGCTGTTGCGTCACAGCCACGTACTGTTTACGTGAGACATTGCACTGCCCTGAAGAAGCGTTGGTCCCATCTTGGACTCTTATTCACTGTTTCCCACGCTTTAAACAGTTGGTTGAAAATTTTGCTAGCAAATTACAAAAATTTTAACCAACTGCAAAAAATGGCCAAATGCCACTGGACTTTTTTTACGCATCGTTGAATTTAAACTGCGAATCCACCAGATATGCTTTCGCAAATTCGCACGTTTTTGCGTTTAAAAGGAACACTGGGAGAGACCTCCCAGACATAGGCTCGCGGGGGACTTCACGCCCCAGCTATTATCGAACTAGGAAGGTATATCAGCGTAATCATGAGATGATTGCCCACTTTAAGGTCGGAAATGCGGATTCGATCCGCAGTCAATTCTGCAGAAAAGTTCCTAAGTTCTACTCTCAGCCACGTTATTTTAGGTCAGGCTACTTACTTTGTTTGATATATCAATGCTAGATGCAGCGTTGAATTTAATAGTGTCTCTTCTCGTATCTTTCACCTGTAAACAAATAGGTCGTCAGTGCAATAGTGAATTTAGGGTGAGGTATCTGCCTTGGATCCCCCTTTTTAGGGTTTACTCTTGTTTGAGAAAAAGGGGTCCCCTTTCCAGACATGTCCAAAAAGCTAATTCAGCCTTTCAAAATAATGGTAATCTCCAAACAAAAAGCTCTTCATGGAGAACTGGGGCAGTTAGGAGCCCAGATGAATTCTTGCCTCAGGCCCCTGAAATCCTTAATTCACCACTGGTCAATTGATTCACATGGTGCAAGTAATAATTGTTGTATTTCGTCTAGTCATTGTTAAGTAAACACAGACGGCATGAATGCATTATTTCGAAATATTACTCGAATGTCATGAAATCGTGAGTCGTGTATCAAGTCTGTCAATAGCGTGGTGTTACCAGGCGTTTTTTCAAGAAAAGCGATATGGTCACAAACTTTATTACAAAGATAAAAACTGGGTTAGATGTAAAAAAAATTTAAATCCTAAAGAAACTTTTTGGGTCTTTTGGGCCTAACTATCTGTTTTGACCTTCTCTCCTTTTTCTGTTCCAACTTTGTTTTCTTTTTATGCTGATTCGGGCAAAAACAAAACGAAATGAATGAATGACCATTTCAAGTTTTAATTTCCTTCAGGTCATAATTCATATTAATTTGTATAACTCATTATCGCTGAGACTACAAAATAAGTCAGTAGACCAACCCATTTTCTACTTTTTACTTCATTGCTAATTGATTTATTATATTTTCTCCTCAAAACAATTAGTTGTCAACTGATTTGTTTATTTGTAAACTGACTAATCGTTGTAACAGTGTTATCGAAGGGACTACAGAAAACAAATGCTCCCAAAAATAGGAAAATTTACCCCTAGGGGTAAATTTACATTTGGATGAGAAATGATAGTCTATGGTAATTGGCATTGTTTTATTAAACTTGGGTCCCTTTGCATTTTTAACTGTCCAAAACGCCATAAAAGTTGCAAATCTAACATGCATGCCGCCAATTAAATTGAAACCTAGCTCAATTGATGACAGTCGCTCGATCATAAAATGCTGTCTATCAAAAAAGGATAGCTGCATTAATCAAACAAGCAATAATCAAACAAGCAATAATCAAGCAAGAGTCGCAGTTTATGCGTGGCGCCGTAAGAAACGCAACACGTCCCACGCACGCTCAGATCACGCTTCTGACTTGAACGAACACGGGCAGGAGACATGTCAGTCTTGTTTGTTTGGCAACGGTTTTAATGGATGAAAAGGAATCGCATCAAATTAGTCACAAAAAGTTTCTAAAACCAAATGACGAAACAACTCTACCGCCGTTGGAAAGCATCCAATTTTAAAAACACGCAAAAAAATAAACAGCAAACAGGTTTCTGAAATCAAAGCGCCACAGTATAATAAAATTACCAGGCTGCAAAAATGTGTCGAGTTAAAACAGGAAATAACTATTTCAACGTTTCAAATGACTCAGCTAAGTATCGAATACCTACATAACCACCAAGATTATGTGCTTATATTATTACTCGTGCCAAAGTTTTTACCAAGGTTTGAAATAATAAGGCTGAAGAGGTCGAAGACTCTGCTTAACGTTAATTTTGCAACCATTTCATTTTACGTCAATTTTATTGTAATGAAGCCTAACCAAGCGAGTGCAAAACTTGGAGCCATACTGTATAATGGATCTTGGGCAAATGACCTGTAGTGAGTTAAACAATTTCATTTGGAAAACCAGCCCTCTATATTATCACGTCTTACCGCAACAGATCTCTACATTACCAAGCAAAAAAAAACCCTCACCGGCTTCTTACAACGAAGACATTTGGCAGCAAATTCGGTCCCAGACTCCTTCTCCACGCAACGATAAACTCGCCCGAATCTACCACTGTGAATAAAACAGGTTTGTAACTGGTAGGCTACATTTTTGGCATAGCCAGATTAAAGAGGTGATAGATGACTGAAATCCAAAGTTTTTAAGGAGCTCGCTATCGTAACTTTTAGTCTGTAGAACAGAGCAGGACTTTTATAGAAGATGCGGTAAAACCAATTTTTGAGCCCGCTTTGAACCAGGCCACTGGACGCACGGTTGGCCAAAAAGTGAGACTGCATTGATTTTGCGGCTATATTCATTGCAGCAGTTGGATGTAGACTGGCGTTCGGCTTTTTCCATGGCTACACTCAACAACTTTCCTTGGCAGTATTTATTGCAGAGGAAGAGGAATGCTCACAAAAAGCAATTTTAGAAACTTCTTTTCCTCTAAAATTAACAAATTTGCCATTCGCGAAAGAGGTGCTGGGGTTAAAAAAACTTGTCCAAACAAAGCCGTATATCTTTTCCAGTAATGAGAAGATAAAACTGTGTAACTATTTCATGTTGATAACGCTCGCACATTTCTACAAATATTCAAATAAAATTTACCTGCCCAGAAATTCATTAAACGCATAGAAGTTTTCACAAGCTTCTGATTTCCTTTTCACAAAATTATTGGAAAGCCCTGGCAGTGACGTGGAAGCTGCAAAAAAATTCTCCCAAGTAGAATATATTAAAGCAGGCAAAATTTAGCCTCCAGGATTTTGTCTTTAGCTGCTGCAGCCACCTTTAAGAAGACATTTGAGTACATCCAATTTAAATTTTAGCTTCGGTGATTGTGCAAATTAAGCCCTAAACGAACTGGGCTATTCTCCGCGTTGAAATGCCTTTAAAAGAAGCGCTACACGAAAATTTTATGCTGTTTTCTCGACAGCAGTGTATTTAGTATTAATGCCCTGAGCAAGTAACTCCAAAGTATGTTGAAAGCCAAGATGGAAAAACGTTTGAAGGATAGTGATATGCAATTTGTTCTCTATCAATGCCATAGAACATCATTTTTACCTGATACGTCAACAATTGATTTTTTTGTTGCTTCTTGAACTTGTAGAGCTTCTAAGTTTGCAGAATTGTAGGTGGAAATATCTGAAGCAGTGGTTTGTGAGCATCTTCTTGTTGGAGAGTTTTTCCTTGATTTTTTAGAAAATTTTCTTTTAAAACCACTTTGATCACCAAAACGTTGGATTACTTCATCGCAATCAACAAATTGCTGTTCTTGCGTTATACACTTGGAAGAAAGGAGGGAATCAGTGCAAGAGTGTTTGTAGCTCGGCATGTTTGGCGGTTATGTCGTCGTGGCATATATCAGTAGATCAACATTCAGAAACAGCTTTTAAAACGTAAACTATCACTTCTAAATATAGGCGTGGTTAACAGTGAATAAATTGCCAAAGTCCCTTTTAGCAAATTGCAAAAATACACTTCAGAGTATTTAAAAAGATCTAGTAAGCCGAAACAGGTTGTCAGCTTCAACATCATATATGTAACGTTAGTCAATCACTTTTGCAATTTTTTCAACCTTGCTTGAAGCTACCGAACTCAGAAAGTGCTTTTAATAGGTCTTGCAATGCCAGTAGCATTAATGCATCGGCGTAACTTGGGGAAGGGGGGCAAACAGACCGTGATCCTTCTATAGTGAGAAAACACCCAACAAAGGTAAAATTACTTTTTCAATTATAAGGGTGTTGTGAGTTCGTTGTTGTTATTGGGTAATATTCTTCAATGTCGTGATTTTGTTAGTCTATTATACAGTATTATTTCTCGATAAATTCCTCAGTCGGTATGACAGTCAATAATATATATTAACGGAATATGAGCCATGAGGGCAAAGCAAGTAAAGCAGCAGTAACTTGATTCAAAGCATGAGCAAAGCGGATGATTGACCAGCAATAATAATCATAAGCAATGCGAACATATATATAAATGCGAACACGAATCACGTGACACGATAAAGCACTGGGAGTTTTGATAAAGTTGATGTGAAAGCAATGCAATTTCCTATACCAAATGTTAACATTGATATTTAGCACCAGGTATGGGAAATACTGATGGTGATATTAAAAATGAAGCCAAATTAAATTAAAAGCAAAAATGCACGCAATCACTACAAGGGCAACAAAACGTCAGTCTCCAAAATCTCTCCAAAAAATATATTTTTGCCGCGGTTTTCCATGATCTGTTTTTAACACGCCAATGCACTGGCGTAGAACATTGCTGCTCAAGGTGCAACATTTTAGGGGCCTTACATTAAGAATGATAACCATCATTAAGTATTGCAGCGGAAAAAGATCTCAGTTACATACTTCTGGGAGTAGGGTTGGAACCGATGCTCTGACCACGCTACTGCTCAGGGAAACATTTTTTAGAGGTGTTCCTAAAGAAGTAAATATTTCCTCTCCTTTAAATGTCTTTTATTTGGCCTTCAAAAATACGCTCTAAACTTTGCTAAGTAAAGTTAACAACGAAGTCTGAATAATATTCGACTTTAAATTCGGTGTTTGTATCTTTCGCTCTCACTTTGCTCAAAATCTTTGGAACTAGCCCGGTCAATCCTCCTACACGGGCAACTAACAATAAATTACCCAATTTTTATTAGTATAGAAAAGAATATGTTCACCAAAGGTTTAAGTTCGTGGTCACACTTCCAATCGAATACGTCAAAACGGAAATGACGAAAGGAAAATTGCGCAAGTTTTTAATTATATCAGAATCATTTTTACCTATTATAGCCTATGCATTGTTCAGACAAATAATTGCAGATGTGAACCATTCAAAAAAAATATCGAACACAAGATTTTTTAAGTTATAAGCAACTGGCATTTAGACTTTGAACTGTTAACTGGCTGCAAGCAAAACGCAGGTGGATTTAAATACTACAACGCAGATTACTTTTTTATTTTTGGAACCCAACTAAAAATTCTTAATCAGATATTCACAACCTTCTTGTATCCGTGGACCATTTTCGATTCTGTGAATCACTTTGCGGCCAACTTCTGTAGTTTTTAATCCAAATCGAAAGCGAAGATCTTTTTTCTTTTTTTCTTCTGAGATCAACTATTTTGGAGCCTAAATTTTTATATTTTCGATTCCAGTTGGATGCGATGACCTATGACCTACTTTTCAAGATCGACTTTTCCGAAGTCTTTTTTCCCCATATTACAAATCACTACCGGCGCGATATCGTAGTAGTTACACCGTACGCTTTCCACTCGGTAGACATACTGTAGTCTATTTCCCTAATCGAGCCACATCTAAGACTTTAGAAAATGGTATCCGCGGCTTCCCTGCACGAAAGGGATAGTGTGAAGAACAAGCGGGCAAGCTTTCTTGTTGTGTCTTTGGACAAGACACTTAACGGGATGCCTCCATGTTGATGTAGCAGACAGGTGGCGGGGCCAAGCAGTCTACCCGGCGTGGTGGCCCAGTCTACCTGAAAACTAGCAAAAAGAGCTAATGAGAAGCTCATACGCATGACATAAACCACTGACCAAAATAGTTCAAATTGAAGCCGTGGCCCACTGGTGGGCTGTGGTCCAGCGGTTGAAAACCACTGCTCTGAAACAAAGAACAAACCAAAAGGCTTGAGGTTTTTCTGCCTCTAAGAACAAACTAAAAGGCTTTTACGACTCTAACTTATAAAACCTTCAGCAAAAAAATTTATCGTTTTACAACCTTTAACTCACTTTGGCTACTAGTATTAATCCAGCAACTACTTTTGTTTCTGCTTTCTGTCAAAACTGTCGCCGGGTCGAAGCGACAGTCATTTGCCTCACGCTTAGTGAAAACGTCATCACACGTGATGCGTGCGTTGCGCGTGAGTGAGCATTGATCGCTGAGAAGCAGTTGCATCATCACTGCCAGTCATAATTTCCAATCTCGGAAATTTATCCCAAGATCTTGGAAATTTTTGCGTCCACTGGGGATTTTCTTGTTATTTTTTTCCGCAAGATATGTTGGGAAAAATCTTGGGATTTTTGAAACCGATCATGGGAGTTATGGTAGAATCTTGAGATTTGTTTGATTGAGAAACTTGGGGAAACCACTTCATACTGATGTAAAAACACGAAATTTTAGGACGTTTGAAGAAATTTGGACAATCTTGCGTTAGACGATAAGTAAAGGCCTTTCTTTTTTTTAAAGAAATCAACACCACACTGACAATTTTTTTTAATATCTGAGAAATCGGCTGTGTGGCAGAACACAAAGAAAGGACGTGCCAAAATTTTACAGAATCTTGGGATTTTTTACTCAAAAATTGCAAATTTTGGGATTTTTTCGGACCCGTTTTGGGGATTTTGTACATTTCCAATTGGCCCCTGTGCTGGTGACGCAAAATGAGTTAACCTGACAATATTACCGGTATACAACCGCATCATAACGACTTTCCTATGAACAATGCTGTTGGTTCCAATAGTAAGCCTAATAATTTCCTTGTTACTTTTCTTGGATCATGAATGATCGTAACCCACTTTTCTATGGGATGAGGGGAGATCCAGATTCCGATTATCCAGGCCTACCCTCCTTCTGGCTACCTCTGTGCCCGGACCTGAACAATTAGCGTTGTAAATCTGAACTTGCTTCCTAATTGCCAGCACTAGTACTGCTGACATAATGAACTTCTACCTACTGACGTAATGAACTTCAACCAAGCGGAAAAAATTGCCACAAAGTGCCTTTACCAAAAATAAAACAACGCGAAGTCTACGCGAGCATTGAAGTTATCATCTTCCGATTACGAGCCAGCATTTTTTGCACGGAGACACGCTCCCCTTTTCTTAGCTGAACAGCTGGCTTTTACTTGGCTGCAACTTATAAAAGTACAAAACTGTTGTAATAAAATAGAGATCCTTTGCAAAATACGGTGTAATGTTTGCATGGATCAATGGTTGACGGCTTCTACAGGGTGGTTGAAAAGTAACCAAGCATTAAAAATTGCTCGTAATCTCGTGCCTGAAATCCAGAGGATAACCGTTTTAGGTGAGACAACACTAATAGGGATTACTTATTCTTCAAATTTTGTTAGTTGTGTTTATGTTATTTATGAAAAGTGTGGTAGCATTTTCAAAAATGAACAGTCCTTGACCATTCGGGGACGATCCGAAATTGCAGCAAGTTATGAAATGAGGAATTTTTATGTTCTGATGCATAGATGCCCGGGTGCATGTAAAGATGGGCATGAAACACTCCGTCCAGAGAGAAATAAAGGTTATCGTGCAAAGCTTATGATCACCGCCTCTGTGAATGATAAAAGGAGGAGCGGGCGTCCATTTGCTAGTCGATCAGCGGATAAGGTAAAACGAGCGCTGGAAGTTTTTATGCGCAGCCTGCAAAAACCAACGCATCAAGCTGCTCGTGAAAGTAGATTAACAAGACATACAATACTCTCCGTGTTGCAGAAGGAATTAAGTTATTGTCCATGGAATCTCCATTACGTGCAGGAGCTAAGTCTGCAGACTGTGACCGCAGAATGGAATACGGACTATTAATGTTGCGTTGGCATGGTATTTACAGTGAAATATGAGTGGTGTTTATGTAGAAATATGACTATTTAGCTTAATCAGCCAATTTCAAGTCATTTTTTCTGTGCAATCAAGTTTCCCATATGATATCAAACCGGCATCAATAACTTTCAATGAGTTTAAAGAGAGAATTTGAAATTTATCACAAATTTTTGATACGTAGTTTCTTTTCAACTACCCTGTATATAGTTGTGCCATGGAGGAGAAAACAATTTACACCAGTTTTCTTTGCTCCACTGCAGTGGTTTGTAATTGAAATCCGCTCTATCGGCAGCACTACGAACACCGAAGCGGCTCTGAGCACCAGCTGTTCCAAGGCCGCCAGCCATAAAGCTTCTCGTGGTCAAAGGGTGAAAACAAGTAGACCTACCGGTAAAGAACTTATTCACAAGTAAGTCTAGTAACATTAAATATCACGTGTACAAAGGCGTTCGTTACCTGCAACGATATTGTTTTAACATCAGAAGTTCGTTGCCAATTTCGAGCAGGCAAAATTCGGTTTCAGATTTCATTTTCCACATCGCCCTTATTGCTGACCGCTTAGTAGGAAAATTCCCCGGTTAGTTTTTGAGGCAACATGTGTGATCCCACAAGTCGAGGCATGTTGCATTTGTTGATTGTTTAAGAGTTGATTTGTGGTACAGAATTTGAAAATTGCAGAAAGTAGAGTATTCATTCTCGAAGCTTTTCGTCTGACACTGTCAGACGAAAAGCTTCGAGAATAAATACTCTACGTTTTGATTGTTTAAATGTCTGCAGTGGTTGAAGCTGAATGGAAAGCTAGAGCTTTGAAATAAGCCCTGGTGATACTTCTATTTTGAAACGAGGAGAGCTTTCATTGTTTTTACTTACGCTGTTTCAAAGGAGGATCATTTCAAGAAAATTGCAAGAAAAAGGGGTAATAAGCGCAGTTTAAGGAAGATAAATGCCACCTCTTACTAGACATCATGGACTTCCTATGCTCAACCAAAGAACGCAAAAAATAACAATCTAACACTTTCGATTCTCCAAAACAAATTCACAGCGCTTGTTTACCCCTGTGATTCTTAAAATCGGTTCCATAGAACTTATATCAATTTATTGAGTTTTAAAGGCAATCTACGCGCTTTATATGCATGGTCACACATATGACGTGGTTATTTCACAGAGTAATAGTATTGCAAATAATAAAAGCCTCCCTCCCATAATTTGACGAGAACATCCCTGGACGCGTTTCGTCCTTTTGGACTCATCAGCAGGGCCCGTCCCGTCATTACCAAAAGCCAAAACCCCATATTTGCGATAATGTGAAAATGTAGTCATTTGTGTGAACATGCATATAAAGCGCGTAGATTGCTTTTATAACTCAATAAATCGATGTATGATACGGTTATGGTGATCACGTGCTATGTTCATAGAGGTAAGGGTTTTAAATAGATCTCGCTTACTATAAACTCTCTGAGTGAATACACTGCATAGAACTAATAGTTTCCACGAAAAATCACTGGGTTCTACACAGGGATGTGGAAGCGGAAGCGGAAGCTGGAAGCGGAAGCGGTGGAAGCGGTCCTTTTTCTGTGGAAGCGGAAGCAGAAGCGCGAAAATTCTAATGCTTCCGCTTCCACATAAGAGGGAAGAATGGAGGAAGAAAAGAAATTGGTTCTGCTATCCTTCGTAGAAGAGCGAATAGGGGGAGCATAAACATTAAAAAATGAGAGCGAGGAGGAGTTGTTTAGAGAGATGTTACCCTCCACATATTCAGAGTAGGGGTCAGGCGAAGAAAGAGAGGAAGTAGAAAGCTCAGAGAAGGACAAGCCCTACCTGACGAAAATCATGACGCCGTCGCTAGCGTCTGTGACATCAATAGCAAAAATACCAGATCGAGAGTGGGTGCCATCGGATCGCAGAGCAGAAAATCCAGGGACCCGGAAAGAGGAAGATAAATTCAAGTTAGATTACTGGATACGAATAAGGGAAACGGGATGAGACAAAATAAAGTGTTGCAGTTCAGTGCTTTTGGCTCGGAGACCCCCAGCATTCCATTGAAGTATCCTGAGGGAGTTAGGGAAGGGAAGAGGAAGCAGGAGGTAAAGAGAAACACCCAGGAGCATGACGCGGTGGTGAGGGTGCAGAGGGAGACGATACAAAGTGGGCGGAAAAAGGATAGAAGGTTTGAAGGCGAGGGTGGGGTGCGAGTGCTGCATTAGCAGAAGGGGGCCAGATGGGTCAGATTGAGCAGTGGAGGTATACCAGATGGAGGAGTCCGAGGAGAAAGTCACAGTGCTGGTAGGTGTGGGATCTCTAAAAAAAGCAGGAACGCAGCAGGGAGGGCAGCTCCAGGAGTGAGAGCTGCCAAGAGCTCTGACTCTAGAAAAGGAGAGTAGTGAGCACTTTAAATGAACCTAATTAGAGCATGTGCAGCATTACACTGACCTACCCCGCCAGGTTACATTTCCAGAGCACACTGAACAGGAAAAGACGGGACAAGGGTTCGGGTAAACGTTGCCGCTCATCAGGAGAAGGAGAAGAATGAGAAGACGGGCAAGACAAAGGCAGGAGAAGAGAGAAGACAGGCCGATTTTAAAGAGGCTGCGTGCTGCCCTTCTGCGGTCGTTCAGGGGGCTGCACGGCGGAAAAATGATTTGTGTGAGGGGAGTGCCCGGGGTAACTGGGACCCTTGGGAAGACCAACAGCCATTTTGACCCAATCCAAACGGGGTTGGGGACTGCACTACCATGTTTAGACGGCTATTGATTGGTGCAGTTCAATTTTGCTCACTTTACATGTATATACTATATATACGACAGAAATTTCGTACTTCACTATCCAAAAAGATCGGAGTCAATACGTGTTTTGGGGACGGACAGAAAGTCGGTAGTGATGATTAGAGTTAAAGTTAACTCAAAGTCAGAGTTAGTTGAGGATAGAGAGGGAAAATCAGCGCTATACGGTGTAATTTGTTGTTGTGATGACAGGTTATTGTCGGGAGCTCTAATATGTGGTCATACGGTTTAGATCTGAGAAGCATTAAGTTAACTGTTAGCGCCACTTCGCTCTATGTGTACATTGATCCTTTGATAATGTGTAGAGTTAGTGCTTTCCGGTTACCAGATACTGTTCTTGGCGTGGTTAGCGATTACGTAATTTCTTTACTAGTCGCTATCCAGTTACTCTAGGTAGAACCTGTGCTAATTTAGTGTAATTAGTAGTGATGTATCTATTCATGATATAGTTAGGTATGGTAGCCTACAATGTATGGTATTTGAAGTGTGCTTCGTAGTGCTGGGCCTGGCTTACCTAGGCCTAGCATCTTTATCTATTTGCCCTTCTCCTTGCAGCTACAGGTTCAAGGTGTTTTAGTGGTAGGTTTTGCATGCATTGTTTGCGTTTACGATAGTTAAAATAGTGTTGATACCGGTGACCGTCTACCGTATCTATTGTTGCTGTGGAACCCAGCCTGCATCACCCAAATTAATAATAGTGTATTGATTCACGTGGTGCATGCTGCTGGGTGCTGTTGGGGCATTGTAGTTGTTCACAGTAGTATAATATATTTGTTGATATCATATTCGTCTGCTGCTGAGCTGATACCGTGTCCATTCCCCAGGCTGCTTTACCCCCTGTAGCCCTATCTCAGATAGAATACGACAACTAGAAATCGATTAGCTCGTAGCTAGAGCTAACATTAACTGTTGTAAAAGTGTTTGTAAGTAGTGAAGGAACTTATAGTAACTGTCTATTTGTTGAAGTGTTTAATTGGTTTTTGGATTTTAGTAACGAAATATTTGATTTTCCTGCAAACAATTGGTGATTTCTAAATTTTTGTTAGTGGGGGTTCCGTGACCAACGCGAAAGTACATCAAGGGTTTCGCGATGACAAAAAGATTGAAAAGCACTGCTCTACATTTAACACGAGTTCTAATATCTATGAAAAAAAAACACAGAGTAGTTCAGAACAATAAGCTCAAGCGAAGTAGGTAAAATAATAGCAATAAATAAAGGTTTTTGTCTTCTCAAAATGATGAAGTGTAGGAGAAGGCAGGCTACAGACCCACAAAAGTAAAAAAAAATTGTTAACGGTCGTTTTCTCGTTTTTTGTTAGTGGAAGCGGAAGCGATAGGTGTGGAAGCGGAAGCTGTTGAAAAATAACCGCTTCCACGTTCCTGGTTCCACACAATAAAACTTATCAGGTTAATATAAGATGATATTCACACAATAGGAGCAGTTACTTTCTATTGCTTATTTTTATTTTTTTATTTTCTATTGGTTATTTGGTTATTTTTTCGAACTATAAAAAAATATTATTCATTCTACAAAACTAAGTCAAAGGCAATCTAAATTAGGTGTGTGCAACCTTTTTGCAAACAGGCCAATTTTACTGTAACGAAAGATTTCGCTTACTAGCCGGAGCTTTTGAACTGAACGATGAGGTAAAACCGCGAATGGTATTCGAAGCTGACAGACAGAAGAGAGTTTTTCTTTTTTCTTTTTGGAGATCAACGTTTTGGCAGCAGTAACTTTTTTGCCAATTTCTGTCACCAAGAAAACTTAAAGCCCTTACTGTTTGTTTTGAAGATCAACTTACGAGATCAGATTCAAAAACTTTGAATTTTAAAATGTCCACCTGATAATTCAATCTCCGGACCTGGTCAAAAAGTCATATCCTTCCTCTTTCCGAGGGCTTCAAAAATTTTACTTTTCGGGTCGTAGGTTGCACATCAATAGTCAACACAACATAGCTTTCATCGCCCTTAAGTGGCATTGGAGTTTCTTAGCACTTAAATAATTTTGCAATGTTCAGCCGGTAAAAAACTTGGGACTCACTGGCCTCTCCATTCATTGATGAACAAGTGCGTGATGCAGAAAAACTACCTTTGTTCTTTGTTGATTCGTTTACTCGCAACCACACAAATATCACACCGTCATTACGGTTTATCCGCATAAAGCAGTTCTATTGCCATAAAAAGTTTTCTTGTGATTAAAGGGTGAAAATATCTGCACAACTAACTGACATAGCAATAGGCCTACAAGAACTATTATAAATATTTCGGCGTTGGCTTATTTTTTAACTACAGCAATTTTTCAGCAATATGCCGTAGTTTTTCATAGTTTTGAGTAGGATAACTATTGTTTCATATTTTGTTCTGCACGTTGCACTTATTACTGAGTGCCAAACAAGATATTTTTCAATTGCTTTTCCGGCAACTCACCTGATTCAACAAGTCTGAATTAGAACTAATGGGGAAGCGTTACTTGACCGACAAAAGTGAATTATCCAAAAACAACTGAATTATCCAAGAAGTTTTGGGCTAGTGTAGCGGACATAGGTATAAAGTTATGAATATAGTTGTATTGAATAAATTTGCTATAAGGAGTTGCTTGTTAGGAGGTTCGAAAAGAACTGGTGCAGAAAGAGATTATTGTGTTTATTTTATGATTTGATATGACTTATGACAGCTGAATATTTTTCAGTGAGCGGGGAGCTGACAGCTGTTGTCGGTCAACTGCCGGTTTGAGGGAATTCCACCAATTTTGTCGGTCAAGTGACGTCGGCCCGAACTAAAGGGTCTTTACAGGTAGAGTCAGGTGTAACGAGTCATGTTGCACCTGTTAGTGGTTAAAATCCTTTGAAAAATACAGCCTACTGCAATTACTAGCAGTATGTAAAAAATTACTTGGTGAGGATAAATTGTCGGCATGTTTCTACTTCAGCAAGTGTAACCTCTTACTAGTGGCCTATTGAGAAACAAATTTGGCGTGGAGGGAGACAGAACGTTTTATAAAGTTGAAGGCAATTCTTTTTTGGAAATCAACTTTTGGAAACAGAAATTTTTGCTCAATTTGGTCTCCAATCGATCGCGAACACCTTTTCCTTTTTACAATTATAGCTGCTGTCATACTGTTTGGGGAAGGGCATTGTTTTTCATCCCCTCCCCCCTACTTACGCCACTGCCTCTGAGCTACCAAGGTTGGCCTGATCTTCAATCAATCATCTAGATATAACTTAACATCACACTGTATTGGTTTGAAGCTTTCGTAATCATTTCATTAGTTGATGTCTTGACATGATTTAGCTATGTCACAAAAGAGAGTATGTTTTGGGCAATTTTGTTTCCACGAGATGCTTGAAGGGGGTATTTTGAGATCTATGTTAGTTGAGCCTAGAGCACTAGCCCTCCTCGAATAATCATTAGTTCCAGTACTTGTGGAGTAGATACTTTACGATGATTTCCTCCGCTTGGAGGATTCTAACAAGTATTGAAAGAGTGACAAAGGGTTAAAGCGAAATGTTGGGAAACTCTAAACCAGGTCTGGACAATTGTTTCCCCCGCCATGGCCGATACTAACAATTTATCCAAAGTAAGGCTCTTTTTAGGTTTAGCGATTTTCTGAAATAAACGTGTTTTAGGGAAAACGGAAGATTTTCTACAAGCAGTTGACAGTTCTTGTACGATTACTTTAGAAAGAAAACGAGGCATTTTGACGGGACCTGAAGTGGCCGCTTCCCTATCTCCGTGAAAAAGCTGTCACTGTTCATAAATATTTATTTTTAAATCTTGGGTCTGATGCCACGACTGCAGTAGATATAATGGTTACTGTATTTTATTTTATCTCGTAACAGCGTCATTAAAACCATAATAAAACAGTTGACGGAAATGAATACCCAAAAATACAAAGATATAGCGCCGTGATCCGGCAAAATCTAACAACTGCAATTGAAATGTTATAAACAACCTAAATGTTTTTGTTAATGTGAAGCTATTGATCAACAAACGCCAGGAATTAATAATGGTTGCACAGCAAAGAACTTGAAGGCAATTCCGAAAAAATTAATTTAGCTGTTCTCTTGTTGAAAGATGATAAACGACAATGAAGTCAATATACTCAAAAACTTCATTTTTGTCGTTGCAAGGTTTTGCCATATCATGTCAGAAGTAGTCGTGCATGTAACTAAAATTTGAAAAAACAAATTTAATTTTTTGACAAAAAAATAGCGATTGACCGTATTTCTCAGGATAAATTTTGTATGATTGTCTCGGTTTTGTTTTGAATGCGCTATGTGCAATTCGTATACTCGGTGGTGTTGGCGCAAACTAAAGACTAATTTACAGCTTTGAACTAAACCATGATAATTATGGTTTCGAAAATAGAAGAGCTCATTATTACCTTTTTTAATCACCCTTTTTTGTAAAGTTGTATCATTTCAAGAAAATTGCAAGAACAAGCGAAAAATTATGTCCAGTTTTGGGAAGATAAAGACCACCGCTGGTCAGAAATTAAGAATCTCGTTCTTTCCAAATAAAAACACAGCATATTTCCTTCTTCAGTGGCTGCTGAGGGTTTCGTTGTTAGGTCGTTTGTCTATCCCAGTGATTCAGTGATGAACAAGTGCGTGTTACAGAAAAGTTATCGTCGTTCTTTTGTTGATTCGTTTACTTAACTCGCAACCACACGAACATCACACAGTTATCACGTTGTTGTTCTAAACGTGTTTTAAATGAGTCATTTTGTCAGTTTATGAGTTGGTTAGTCCGTTAGCTTTTGTATCTGGTTTCTCCATCAACGAAAAGCTTCTAAGCAATCTAACATCAAACATTTTATCTTAGATTAGCTTCGGAATTGCCAGTGCCGCAACTTCAATCCATTTCTATCTCAATCATTGCAACTTTAACAGAGAAATTTCTGCAAAAATTTTCACCCAGCGGCGCATTATTGCCGCTTTACTGCAGGCGCGATGAGGTTTTTCACCATGTTGAAACACAGAAGCTACCGTTATTATGTCGTTAAAGCAACAATTTGTACACCTAACAGTGGCAGTCCTTCTTGGTCATGGTGGTGGTGGTAGTAGGCAGTGGTGGATATTCAAAATTGGGGGCCTGAGACAAAATTCTAATAAGGGGCCTGTTAAGGATTCACCACCCGAAGGGGATGAATCTTCTATTATAGTTGTCACAGGCGGACGGCCAGGACCTTCCTCGCACTGTTCTCTATCCAACCACCAGTTTAAAATCAAACAGTAAAATCAATGGGTATATTGACAGAATAACAATAAAAACTTCGAATAGGCCAGCGCGAGAAAATTGACTAGACTTTTATCCTCAACGATTGAACCAGCAACATTCAAAAACCAAAAATAGAATTTATAATCACTTCTTTTTCTTTATATACATAATTAGTAAGAGCCTGAAGCCACGCGTTTTGTGTGCTTCGGTCAGAGTGTAGAAATAGATAATTGTAACAAAGTGAAGCGCGACAAAACAATACGTGCAATAAGACTCCTGTTCTCAGGGCTGCAGTTCGATTATCGGTGAGTTAAAAAATGGGCATTGGTGCGATAACATTGCGGCCCCTTTGAAACAAGAACACAAGGTGAAGTTTCAAACAAGAAACATAATACATATAGAGCACCAAGGCGCTACAATAATAAGATTAACTAATATATTCAAAGAACAATGATGCAGTGATCAGGTATACGAAGTTTTTTTTGATGGTAGTCCACCATCATCATTAACATTCATATAGACGGTGCAATAAATAAAGGAAAAGGTGACTAAACACGTATGCTAAAGGCCAAGTCCGATTTTTCTGATAAAATTACAGATTTTAAAGCATAAAAATGTCAATAATGCTCGGGAAATACGAATATAAAAACACAAGATAAAATACAATAAAATATTATACAGGAGCAATTTTTGATATATCCGAAGGATGCATTCGATTTTATTTGTACCATCCCCGCAATCTTTCAACACAGCAACAGTTGCTCTACGGACTAACTGTGTTCCGTTGCGCCACTGAGGGTGCACCCGGTGTACACGGCCCAAGTGATAAGTCCCGCGCCTTGAGATGTTTTCAGCATCTCCAACCAGGACCAATTGGCCAGTGGAGATATTATTCCGAGTAACTCGCCACTTGTTTCTAACTTGTAGAGTAGGGAGGCAACCTTGCATCCAACAGAGCCAAAATTTATGAGCCAAAGTTGTATTATAAAGGAAGTCACGACGCAAGTCCCCCCGATCATGAAATGCACTTAGAGATGTATTGGGGGCAAGACCTTGCCCAGGGAAGACGAAGGAGTGATTACAGCCAAATCATTAGGTTTATCGCTAAGCGAAGTAAGCGGGCGGTCGTTTACTATGCGCACCGCGTCTGAAGTGAAAGTCTGTATTTCAATAAGTGAAGGCATACGTCGAGATTGATCTAAAACGCGATTAAAGGCGTGTTTAAATAACTTCACCATACTCTTCCAACCAACTGCCCCCTTTACTAGGAGAGTATGGAGGGATTTTAATCCAATTAATGTTACGCTTTCTAAGAGAATTACAAAATTCTGTCGAACCAAGCAACGAGGAAAGCCGATCAGCAGCGGCCCGAAACGTCGAGCCATTATCCGAATAAACAGTGTCCACTGCTCCCCGAAGATTTGTAAATCTAGAAAATGCGAGCAAAAATTCATTCAAGTCAAGACTAGTGACGATTTCCACGTGTATGCAACGAGTACATAAACACGTGAACAGTAAACCCCAACATTTGCAATTACTACGATTTTGGCGATAAAAATACGGTCCAAGATAATCTACACCGTAATACTTGAAGGTTGTTTGTGGCAGTTACTCGACAAGCCGATAAATCGGCCATCAGCTGTCGAACAGGGGTTGCTTTTCGCATAGCACATTTTACACATTCCGTAAGGTAACGCTTAACGCTCGAAATTCCATACACAATCCGAAAACGCTGCCGCGTACGCATTAGCGTATAACATGGACCTGCATGTCCAGCTTTAGCGTGTTCATCGAAGATAATTAACCTAGTAAGTGGGTGTCTACTAGGGAGTATTAAAGGATGTTTAGTGTCTGTTGGGAGATCAGCGTTTTCAAGGCGACCCTCAACACTCAACAGCAAGTCATTGTCCACACAGGGGCGTAGGTTTCGCAGAGTTTTTAATTCAGAGACACGACGGACGTGTTCTAAATCTGACAAGCTATTATCTAATTTTTTAAAAATCAAATCATAAGCATCTGATGACTTCTCCTGGAGAAGCTTAATTGCGGTCCCAAAATGGGTTTTCTGAACAAATTTTACAACTTTCATAAAGGCGTTATCCAAGTAGTCGGCATCAAGTTTCGGTTTCCAAAGGTTACGCTTTTGTGATTTTGCGACAATACACTGTTTGAAAGCAATTAGATAAGCCACACGCTTTTTTAATGTGTATAGATCGGGAGCGCTTTCAATTATCCGATCCAGGCACGTAGTGCTTTTAAGAGATAAAAGATCTAAATTAATGCTGGCACTACGAACAACCACGGCGGGGCTCGCGGGCTTCGGTTCCAAAGATCCCTGTAAAAGAAATGGAGGTCCTCTAAGCCACAATGCAAAGGAATCAGAGTTCTTTACGCTGCCTTCGCGTGTACCAACATCAGCGGGATTTAAAGATCCTTGAACATAATTCCAGTCACAAGCCGAAGTCATAAGGTGTATTTTATCTACACGGCGTTTTACAAATCGCGGAAGATGGAAGATCCGGGTTTACAGTCCATTTAAGTGCAACTTGTGAATCTGTCCACAAGTGAAAGCTGCAAGACAAATGCTGCAACGATTTAGACACGGCGAACACCAGTTCAGAACAAAGCCTAGCCGCTTCCAATTCTTTTCGAGAGATCGTCCAATTCGTCTGAGACAAAAAAAAAAAGTTTCGACTTGCCATGCACGAAGGCGACGTTCGATCGTCGCCCAATTAAGCGTCTCAGATAGACCAAACAGGACAAGGCATCATTCGAAGCATCACTAAACCCATGCAGCTGATAGCTAACGTTTTTATCATCGCCGGTCTCGGTTTCGGCCTCCCAAAAGCAGTAGCGGGGGATCGAAACCTCTGAAATAGGCCGTAAAAGACAAAGCCACGCCCTCCAATCGATCATCATGTCCTCCGGAAGCTCGTCATCCCAGCCAATACCAGCACAGGTAGCTCGGTGAAGAATTAACTTGCCTCCCAAGAGATAAGGAGCGATAAAGCCCAGTGGGTCAAGTGGCCAGCAAGAAAGCGCAGCATTTCGCGACGACTGAGTCTAGCTGGCATAGTCACATTTTTATTACAATGAACCTTGAGGCAGTCCTTTTCCACGTCCCATATTAGGCCCAATGCTTTAGAGTCTGGCATAGGGTTTGAACTAAGGTCAATTTCTCGGATATTAGAGCCGAGATCGCATTTGGGAATACTCAGCAAAACTGGCTCAGCCAAGTGATTCGCTGACCACTTACGCAGTCTGAAGCCTCTGCTTTCAAGCAGTGACTTAGACTCTCGAGAAATAACCTCAATATCAGCCAGGGATTCGGCAGTAATGAGTAAGTCATCCATACATCGATTGTTTACGATAGCTTCCAAAGTCAGTCGACCTGCTTTGGTAGGATTTTCATCAATTAAACGCTGTATGGCATGAAGAGCAATGTAAGGACTGGAGTTTATCCCCCAGACATGTCTAGAAAACCGAAATATTTCGGTTTCACCAAGTTTTATGTTGTTATCCTTGAACCAGACCAAACGAAAGAGATCCCGCTGGTCTTCTGGAATAGAAATTTGAAAGAAACATTTGCTTAAGTCCGCCATACACGCAAATCTACCTAAACGAAAACGAGTCAAAACGTCAGTCAACCTATTCAAAAGATTAGCGCCGGGCAAAACAGCATGGTTAAGACACATTCCCTTAAATGTGGCTGCACCATCATATACAACACGAGCTTTTTCTTGTTTCGTCACAAAGAAAGGCAAATACCAAGTAGGCCCATCAACTTTTATCTTCTGCACATGCGTCAACCAACCCTCAGCAAGCAACTCTTGAAATGTGTCTGTAAGGGTTCGGTTTAAAGTAGGATCGCCTAGAGCTTTCCGACGCAAAGACATTGTACGCTCCAAGGCATTTGAAAAGTTATTGGGAATCTTTTCAACAACAATATCCGATCTCAAAGGAACCGGAATCTCGTAACAACCATCTTTTACTTTGACGTTAGGTTCCACCAACGAACACGCAAGCTCCTTACTCCCTAGAGGGTTGAGTCTCCTCATTTTCCAATTCAACTTGTTGCAAAGCCGCCTTTAACTCAGTAATTTCTTGTCTAAGTTGTTCAGATTCGTTTGTGTCACAATCAACGTTTACTCTTGCTTTTAAGACTTGGTGCGAATCCGATCTCACCCCAACGCGACCACCGCTGGCTATAGGACCCAGTCGAGTCAGAACGTAGTTAGGTTCACTCGCATTTACACCCTCTCTTTCCTCCAAAACAGTGAGCAACTCTTTATTAGTTTGTTCTATCAAAATGTCAATCCTTTGCCGTTGAGGAATAGCGGGAATTTTAACCCCTTCGAAATGCCTAAGTTTTTGCGTATTTACGGCATGAGGCAAAACGTTCTCATCATCAATAAAGTCCGGGACAACCAAAGCGTTTTTTATAGCAAAAGTTTCTTTATTTGAAAGTGATCAATTTCAAAGTTTGTAAGACCACCACTGTGCATAGTTTGTTCAGCTAAGGTGCGAATGGTTATTGCATGATCCGTTTTAGTAGCGAGCCCAAGCTCGTCCCTCAAGCTCTTTGAGATCAATGTAGCCTGAGAAGCAGTATCATGCTGTGCATATGCCAAAGTAGACTTGCCCGTCACATGGTTTATAACCCTTACGGCACTAGTACGAAGCATCACCAAATCGTTATTAAAGGTCAGTTTTCTCACAACTGTTTGTTCAGCGTCTGTCTGCTTCTTCCCAGCGTCGGGTGTCACCGAAGTCTGGCAATGCCCAGCGCTGGCGGCCCCAAGGTTTACAGAGTCTGACCTAACATATAGGTCGTGCAAGGCGGTAGAATGCTTAGGGCCAAAATGTGGCTCGCATAAACGACATTTCGACAAAGAAGTACATTCTCTAGAAAAATGTCCCAAAGAAAGACAATTAAAACATCTGGCAGCATCAATAACAGTTTTGCGCTTTTGCTCAGGAGTTTTGCTTTTAAATTGTTCACAATCAGTTAAAAAATGTTTTGAACGCGGGTCGTTGCATACAAAACACACCGGGGGAGGTTTAGTAGAATGTTGAGTTTTATTACAGCTACTCGAGCTTTCGCCAACGGTCTCTACTGAGCGAGCGCCAGGACGTTCTCCGATTACAGCGACTTGTCTGACGCGAAGAGCCGTATGTCCGTTGCTAGGCCCACTTGCTCTATCTTTATCGTCTGATTTGAAAAACGACTGCGCATATTCCGAGGTCATCAAGTTTAGTTCATGCACTACAAATTCGCGTTAAGACTCAAATCCCGGTTGATTTAAATTGATACTCTTTTTGTCAAGGTAATCAAGGTACGTTCGTTTAAGTACCCCAGGTAACCGATTTGCAGTATCCAACATTAATTGCCCGGATAGCTTGTCCAGCTCGTCATGGGCATGTGCATACACTTCAAGGGTGTTTAGATCTTCATTGAACGCTTTTAATGAAGCGACGCTCATTGCCACCCTAGGTCCGGTACCGATTTTCGCAATTTTAGGTTCCAAAAGTAAGCCCACCAGAAACGCCATATCTCTGACGTAAACGGTCCAAGGCTCTTTCAATGCGCCTAGAAGTACTTATATTTCTCATAGGCGCAAAAAACAAATTGACCATTTCCCGAGGCTGACCAATGCACGAGGCTCTCAAAACTTCGAGCCGACGTTCATCATAGGGACTCTCGTGCATAAGCCTCCGAATGTGGTTTTCATAAAATACGAAGTCTATGTTTCTACCGTCATAGCCTATCTGTGAGGCAAGATTTATATGTTCATTTCTGTCTTGGCGTTCGATATAGGCGCGTAATGCCGGTTCACCATGAGCAACAGAAGGCCGCCTCAAGGACTCGCCATCTTCAACAGCAGGGCCCACAAGCGACTTCACTTGAGTTTGCGAATTGCTACCATTTATAGGAAAATCATTTCGATCAGTCACAACGCGATCTAACGCCGATTGAAAGTTAGGAACAGCCGATTTATAAACAGTTTTCTCTCGTTTGGGAAATTCAGAATTTTCCGGCGAGAAGCCTGTATTATTTTTAACTCTAACTATATTTCTTTTTACCGATCCTTCTAACAAAGAAGAACTCGTTTCTCCAGCACAATTGGCTAATTGCATTTTCTTTAAGAGCGGTTTTAGGTCTGCGCGAAACGCCTCACGAAAGTTTGAGCGCCCTCCAAATAAGTTATTCAAGGAATTATTGGGGCCTGCCCTGCTTAAGACAGCCACTGATTAACCCCTTTCTGAAAGCGCAATCAGCCTCTCTTCCGCATCTAATTCAGCAGCAGCGATTTTAAGTTGCTCTTCTGCTTTTGCGATTTCGTGAGCATGTTGTTGTTTGGCTTCCGCTTTTACAAAAGCATGTCCAGCTTCAAGTTCAGCCCGTTTCTTATCTAATTTAACTTGCCGGGCTATAAAGGTGCTACTTGATGTCGCGCTGACACTTTCAGCAACCTGCGATACACTATCCTCAGGCTCGACAGCAATGGTACCATTGTCCTCATGATGGACTGAAAATTTCCTGGGTCAGTCAACATACCCCATTTAGCATTTTCATAAAGATCAAAGCATTGGTTAAACAGATCAGCTACACTTTCTAGAAGCTCGTTTGAAACTTCAGGGTCTAAGACGTCGTTTAAAGCCGTTTTATATTTAACGTAGTCAATTTTAATTTCATCAAATTGTTCGAGGGCTTTGGCAAAATGTTCGTGCGATGAACATCTTGCAAGGGCATCACGCGATCGCTTTAAACGCATGGAAAGATGTCGCTTTGTCGTTAAAAGTTTACGAGTATTTACCTCTGATATGATCGGGTAGGCTTGGAATGCAAGGTTGGTGCCTAGTTCCCCAACTGTAGCAGTTTGGTCACCCTCCAGATGCCCTGCGGAAGGCGCTTCATTACTGGTCGATTGAATTACGTTATTTTCGCAATTCTTAATGTTAGAAATGAAAGACATACTATACTTTAGTATGTAGGATAAATATAAAAATTAATTAAATAAATAATAAAAACAAATTCCAACCGTTTGTAAGGAAAGGTTGATCCAGCTCTTCGGTAAAGAACTGTCGCGCTGAAGATCCGATGTCGCTGATCTCACGCAATTGCACCAAAGATCTTCGAGAGTTCTTCGCAAAAAAGTGGAATTGCACTGTGACTTCAACTTCCTGCAGAATCAGTTTTGCAGAAGAGCAAAGATAAGATGTCTGCCAGTCTTTTAAGTAAAATACCGGAGTCCTTGACGTCAGTTTCAAAATAAAAATGACTGACAGACAGCACCTAGCAACGCTCCAACTGAACTTGAAGTAAAGATGTTGCTTCGAATCGTGAATTTCCAACTGAAGATGTTGATAAGCCGAAGATTTCCCAAATCGCGAACTTTTCCACCAGTTCAAAGAATCCAACGCGAATCTTTGAAAGGGGGTAACGAGCCTGAATCACCTTTCGGAAGATTTCTTAGTCTAGTCAATTTCTTTATGTTAACGATTCACCACTCGAAGGGGATGAATCTTTTATTATAGTTGTCACAGGCGGACGGCCAGGACCTTTGTCGCACTGTTCTCTATCCAACCACCAGTTTAAAATCAAACAGTAAAATCAATGGGTATATTGACAGAATAACAATAAAAACTTCGAATAGGCCAGCGCGAGAAAATTGACTAGACTTTTATCCTCAACGATTGAACCAGCAACATTCAAAAACCAAAAATAGAATTTATAATCACTTCTTTTTCTTTATATACATAATTAGTAAGAGCCTGAAGCCACGCGTTTTGTGTGCTTAGGTCAGAGTGTAGAAATAGATAATTGTAACAAAGTGAAGCGCGACAAAACAATACGTGCAATAAGACTCCTGTTCTCAGGGCTGCAGTTCGATTATCGGTGAGTTAAAAAATGGGCATTGGTGCGATAACAGGGCCCCGAAAAATTGATGTAGCTATAAATAATTGCGATCAAACAACACTACCTTCTACAATGCTACAGGGTATGCTATAGATTTTTGCAAAAGAATTGATGCAGATACATTACGATATATTCATAATCAAAACCATACGTTAGAGATGTTGAAACGCTTTTTTGCAGTGACTAGTTACTGCATTTTACACAGTTAATCACCCTTCAAAAAAGTTGGAGTAATTTGCTATCGAAAGCATTACAATACCAGCACAATTGTAGGGAATATTCAAATGATTTGCTATAACACTAGTGCCTTAAAAACTTGGTGTGACTTAACTGTCATGAAACACACCGCAAAACAGAATTGTGCAGAATATTCAGATGTTATGCAGTAACATAAGCCATTTTTTTTTGTCAAAACATCTGAAACCACATAGGTCTATTGTGCAGTGATCATATGGAGTATAATTTCACAAATAAATACGCCAATAAACGCAACAAAAACTAACAATTTTTACAACGCCACAGCCTACTGTGAGATAAGGGTTGACAATATGCTTAGTTAGTGCACTGCTAGACAAAGCTTAAACTTTCTAGAAATATGAGTCTTCACATGCTTATAAATGTTATGCTTGTAAAAAAACATTGAGTTTAATCGTAATGCGTTCAGATAGGAGTTATCTAAAATTTTAAATGCTGGTGCTGGTTAATTGCATTAGGTTTATTGAAAAAAAAACAGCAAGTTTGACTCAATGGTTGTTGCCTTGTTTTTTGCTGGGCATAGGTCAGCAACTAATTCACCAACAACAATATCCTTTACATCAGTGCTAATCAAACCTTTTTGATAAATATGATTGTAGTGGACTTCATGTTTGGATGAGTCACCAGACAAGTAAAGCGTTAAAGGCACTAAAATCTTTTTTTGTTTTACTATCATAACCAAAGATAGTGGCGTATACCAATCATGAATAATGACTTAACTAATTCTCCTTTCACAAATTTCTCTAAAAAACTAAATATAAGAATGTAGCAAATTTGTCGTTGAATCATTGACTTGAGCAGAACACAGCAAGTACAAAGATACCAAACAACTAAAACTTAATGTTTTTAAATCTTGCAAAAACTTTTTGTGCTTGCATATCTCTAATACTATTTTGCACCACAAACGTAACTGACCGAAATTTCTTTCAAAGCAAATTTATTTCCGCTTTTACCAGTATCTCACTAACATCAATAAACTGCTCATAAAAAGATGAATTAATTAATTCACGTTTTGATACAACTGAAAACTGGACCGACTCCATAGATAAATTATCACAGTTCACAGGCAAAGTCTGGTCTGCTCAAACAGCTAAAAATATAAGTTGTTCTGATCACATCAGTAAAATGAGGTTCCACCCTAAAAAATATGTTAAACCCACATTGTCAATACAGTTTCTGTCAAAAGAACTGGAAAACTTTCAGCCCAAAATAGTAATAGAAAACATAAATTTTAGTGATTGGTTTTTATTTAGGGAGTGGCTATTTTGCCGTCAATGACATTTTACCCCTGCACTCTATTTTCCGTTGAATGTTGGTGATTGGTCAATTTGAGTGACATATTAAAAACGTGACTTTTAGTCGTTTGTGATTGGTCAATCTCTATAATGTATTAAAATTGACAAAAAGTGACAAAAAAGTGATTTGACAAAAATGGAGCTTTTAGCTTACACTCCCACTTATATCCACTAACTGTCATCCCCTTTTTAATGTATACTGCCTCGGTTTAAGTATTCTGCTTGCAAAGATTCAAACTTCTAACCATTTTATTCATTGTTAGTATCACCATAAACACTACTATGAGCACGCCAAAACAATACTACGAGCACTGCAGCAAATTAGCCAATTTTGAAGATACACAAACGTTGAACGGCAAAATAGATTGCAGAGGTAAAATGCCGTCAAAGGTAAAATAGCCACTTTTAGTTAGCACTTCCATGGTTAAGACCAAGGACCCATTTCAAAATGCCACAAAATAGCCTAAAACTACATACGCCATTATCAAAAGGGAGGCCCCTCGACAACTTTAAAAAGGGGGGGCCTGAGGCAGCTGCCTCATTTGCCTCACCCAATATCCACCACTGGTAGTAGGGCTTCCAGTCAGCAATTTGTATTTATGACTGGTTCGAAATGGAATGTCACTTTCTCCTTGCCTGATCTTGACTGCGTTTGCGGTTTGAAGGTTGTTGTATTTTTAAATATATATATGATGACAATTTTCCACACAAGGTTAACTTCATCTCACAACGATTACATAGAAATACCAGAACGTAATGGAATGAATGAAAACGCCTAGACACCTGCTTAATATATACAGTGTGATTCTAATTGTAATTGCGTAATCTGGACCTGTTGTTACTTTAGTGGTTGCATTGCGCCAGAAGCATGTGCGTTTGTCAGCATGGCTTACGGGGTTTGCATAATTTAAGAAGGCAAGACGTGCGGGGCGCATAGCGGGGTTTCCAGCATAAAATAATCACACACATAATATAACACAACAAAGATGGAAACTGTTTTTCATAGCGTCTTGATATTGAGGAAGACGAGGGGTAGACACAACAACAACAACAACAACAACAACAACACTTTTGTGCATGCTGCAGTGATTACAATGCTATCTCGCGATCAGTAAACATGAGTTCAACCTTTTTGCCGAGTCGTGCTAACGAATTCAAAATGAAATTTAAAGATCTTTAGTCTATCCTTATCAATCAGAGTAATGTGAAAGTGGAAACAAAATTTACTCAGTTATGAGTAAACAGATGTTGAGGCTAAAACAATACGCTTCATTCATTGGAAAACACAAACAAAAAGCTTTATAGTGGCAAGTTGCAGTCGTTTATCACAACTATATTGTTGTGTTTTCATTAATTGTGCTCAAAGTAAATCATTTAAGCTCCGCAATCCTACAAAAGTAATAGTTTCCGCCAGGTGGCGGTAGAGATTGGCACGAACTTATCATTGGTCGGTTGACAGTTAAAATGTTGTTGTACAATTACTGTTTGGTGATTTCTATTTCCGATTCTTTACTACAAAGGCTTGTAATAGGCCGCTTTCGCGTATCTTTTTGCTGGCAACTAACTTTCTAGTTTGGAGATGGAACAAAGCGCTGTTAACTGCTTACACATTGGGATCTATCGTCTATCGCTTACCCCATGTAACAATAACCTGATCTTTTATGTTATTTTTACAGACCATAAGGTGTTAACTGTTTTTTAATTACTGGTTTCACTGATGGGAAGGACAACATTTGATATCATGCGTTTCTTATGTTTAATAGGATAACATGATGGTCACTTCATGAAAATATTCTGTCAAAACAATTTTTTATTTGCCGGTAAGGATTGCTCAGCGTGATAAGGCGTTGGCTGTGATCGATGAGTTGCAAGTTCAAGTCATTGAGCATGCTTTGTATTTGTGTCCTTGAAAAAAGCACATAACGGCAATTTTCCTTGTTTGATGTAGTGCTTGTGGTAGAAATACATTATTTCAATAACCTACGCCCTCAATCACTACTAATAAAAATAGCAGGATTAACTCTGGAAAAGAGCTGTAGGAAAACTTGAAGTCGTGGCGAAAAAAGATTTGACTTGATACAAGTCATTTGCGCCAAATGACTCGACTCGAGATCTCTGAATCCTGACTCTAGTTCAAGCAACACATTTCTAGCGCTCACGCGCTCTTAAAAATATTAAACTTTTGTTGAAGCCATTCATTAAATTTGTGAAAATTTTTAAGAACAACAAATTGTGCTATTTTATAAGCACGTGAAAGTAACAAAAAATACAAGTTCACATTCTTTGATATTCAAAACTTTAGTTACTTTAGTGCCAACTAATCAACACGTTATCAAGAGTTTAATGTTGTTCATCAATCATTGGTGTGCATCAAGCGGCCCACGACATGCAATTTTTTGGACCGCGAAAAGATCGCAAATGTGGCCCGCGATGTGAAATTTGGTGGCTTTGGATGGAAAACCTATTACTTACATTTCGGAAAAAAACGATCCCCAAAAAAGGTTCTCACTCGAAAAATTTGGAAAATTTGGTAAAAATATTGCTTTAAAAGTATTAATGTCCCAAAAGAAAAGGCCTTTACCGCCATTGTATTAGCACTGCCACCAGCCATTGCTTTGAAGCTTACATGAGCGTAGAAACAACGTGGATTACAAACTTTCATCGGCCCGCAAAATTTTCAAGAAATTTCATATTGGTCCGACAGCAAAAAAGGTTGCTCACCCTTCACTGATTGTTTGCTTAAGACAAACTAATATTTACTTTGTCATTATCAATTCAAAACTCATTCTTTATTTGGCAATTGCAGACGAATGGGAATTGTTAAAAACATTGTTTTTGAAGCTTGTTTAGGACCACACAATTAAAAAACATGACTGAGTAAATTTTATATTTGACATTTTAATTTCTTATATTATCTCTATTGTTGAGCGTTATGAAAAGATCTTATAAGCATAGTCCATAAATATGATTCGAGAAGGAAATGAAACCGAGGTCAATCGGCTGCGTATAAATTTTAGTGGACAGCTTTGAGAACTGGTCCCTAGCTGTTTGGAGCTGGTCAGTCCATTACCTGAGAGCTGAAGTCCATTCAAGGCCTGTGAAAATTGTCTCCTGGCTCACTGTCCATTTCTGGGTCATCAGATTTCAGTTCGTTAAATCACTAGATTCCGGAACACAAAGCGTTTCCACCTCGACTCGCTCTTACATCTTTAATAGCATATTGCTTACTCGCTTCTTTCTTCTAGATAAAGCAACGTCAACGCCAGCCATGGAATCAAGATACCACTCTTCTTTCTGAGCCAGAAGGAACTGACGATCTTCTACGACCTTGATTATATGCTACGCATTATTGTGTGATATCTCGAACAAGCGATCCAATCACTTCTTGAAGTTTGTCTGCTTGTCTAACTCACGCGTGTTATTCCGATCGATGGACTTTTTCAAGTTTTGCCATTCCTTGTGCTATTTTCTTCACCTGATTTATCACATGGTTTTGATGGTGTGTTTGACTTCAAACGGGCAAAAGTAAAGATGCTGGTTTCTTCACATTACTTTTCAAATCAAGTCCATTTGTACAGCGAAAACCAAACAAAATTCGAAATACTTCTTCTCGGAATGGTAATGTTGTAACGCTAAAATAATTACGAGCACCACCTATTAGCCAAATTTTGTTTTTGGACCTTTTCACTGCCATCACACAACCAAAACTGGATTGAACTAATGTCTCATTATTTAGATTTATTACGCAAAGAAACTACATATTAAATTCTAAAGACAAATAAGTTCAACTAAATTAGGGTTGCCTTATGTCTGGATTTTCCCGGACATATCCGGAAGTTTGGTCATAAAATCGGTGCCGAGGGAATACTTTTGAAACCTTCTCAAAGGTCCGGAATTTTAGTGTTTAGTTACTAAAAGTCAAGGATTTGCTCTCCCAAGTAAGGTTAATATCAATTTAGACATTGATCTCCGAAAAAAAGTGATCGGATTGACATTATAACAAAGCAGAATTTCAAAATATTAATTTCCAAAAAAAAGTTCTTCACTTTCATGTTTTCAACCAGAAATTGCAGTGAACACAAAAATGAAAAATTTTCTAAAAGTAACCTTTGAAGCATTCCGCAACTTTACAATCTCTTTACTGTAAGCGTAGGAAATCAACCGTATCTCATTTAGATCAATGTTTTTAACTTACTGCATTACGTCGCTTTCAAGACACGACTATTTCCGCATCGCAGATTGACGCACCAAACTTTGTAACAAACCTGTAGTAGACACCGTAGCATGACATCAACGAGATGAAAAAGATTGGTATTCAAATCTCATCACATGCGGCCTTGAAGTATTATATTTCAAATGTGTATCATTGCAGAAATTGAGAGTCATATTTAGCGAGTTTCTCTGGGATAGGACGTTCAAGTGTCAACTTGTTGAGGTCGCATAATGACCCCTCTATGTGTTATAGTAATACGCTACAATGGAGGCTTTTTTGAAAATTTATTAATGAAATTCCTACACTTTTTTATGTGTTCAGTCGCTTATTATTTAAGTTCGGATCTTTTGATGCCGTTTAAGCGCTTATTGATGAAGTTCCGACCCTTTTTAATGTGTTTGGTTGCTTACTGATGAAGCTTCAATTTTTTTTAATGTAGTTCAAACGCTTATTGATGAAGTTCCGACTCTTCCTGATCTCTTTCAAAAGTTTATCAATGAACTTCCGACACTTTTCACTCTTGTTCAAACGCTTATTAATGAAGTTCCGACCCTTTTTAATGTGTTTGGTTGCTTACTGATGAAGCTTCAATTTTTTTTATGTAGTTCAAACGCTTATTGATGAAGTTCCGACACTTCCTGATCTTTTTCAAAAGTTTATCAATGAACTTCCGACACTTTTCACTCTTGTTCAAACGTTTATTAATGAACTTCCGACACTTTTTTATGTGTTTAGTCGCTTATTGATGAATTTCCGATATTTTGATGTAGTTCAAACGCTTATTGATGAACTTCCGACACTTTTCACTCTTGTTCAGACGCTTATTAATGAAGTTCCGTTCTTTTGATGCCGTTTAAGCGCTTGTTGATAAAGTTCCGACACTTTTTAATGTGTGTGGTTGCTTATTGATGAATTCCCGACACTTCCTGATCTCTTTCAGAAGTTTATCAATGAACTTCCGACACTTTTCACTCTTGTTCATACGTTTATTAATGAATTTGCAACCGTTGGTTATGCCTATTTGCCCAAGTGGTAGCTTGCAATGTAACCGCAGTGGAAAAAAAATTAGGATGCTGAGCTAAAACGCATCTGTAATCAATTCTTGAAATCGTAATAACTCAGTATGAAAATAAACAATCTTCCCAATACAACTGGCGTTTGATAACTCTAGCTGTAGTATTAGTCAAGCAAAAATCAGAGTTGAAAACCATGTTTGCGGGGAGAGAATGCCAAAACCGCTTACAGTGAGTGTATTGAACCGTCTTACCCTAATCAGTCAAGCAATCTTCATCATTGTTTAAATAGCTGCACTTGATGTTTAAACGAAAATGTGAATGAAAATTACTTTAGCGCAAGCGGCCAGCAATGCTATTTGTGCAAACTGCAGACAGAGATTCAGCTTTGATCTCTCTTCGATTACGATGAATTTAGTTTAGATGCCACATGTGTGAATTTCTAGACTACTCTTATCTAAAGTCTCTAGCCACTTGTCTATACCAATTGCTATCATGAGATCACTTAGATCGAAACACAGTCACTGCTTGCAGTTTGCTGAAAGTACTTTGTTGAGGTTTCAAGAAGTTGCATGTGTGTTGCAGGTATTTGCTATACATTTTCCTCGACATTTCCGCATTCATTGCATAATGCGTTTCTGGGCACATAGGCTATGACAATCACCATTTTAGAGCACAGAAGCAAATTTTGATGTATGGCATATTTTCTGGATGATATTTTTGATGTCTAAGTTTTGTAGCCGTGATTACTAAAACGGTTTTTCATACCTTGATCGGACTTTAAAAAAATCTAAGTACTGCAAGCAACATCAATGGCTGAACCAATACTTTCTAACTCCACATTCCTAATGGGTAGCCCAGCTAGGCGACGCCTACTAATAAATAAATAAAAAAAGCGATATGACTAGACAACAAAAAGACTGGCATTGCAAGCACTAAGTAAAGAAAGAGCTGCGAAGCGGTTTGAGGATTTAGTCTTGCGTGACGAAAATTCATTGCACACTGCTCAAAAGTTTATTATTTTTCTTTGGTGCTCCAGAATATAACCTGCCACATGTATTTACTTTGTGCCCTTCTTGTTCATAGATATTTGCTTGAACTTTCAGAGCAGTGATAAATGGTAGTCTCCGAATGGAATGTACTACTCCGAAAATTCAACGCCTTCCTTCAAATGTGCTCATGTCGAGGAGGACTTCCTACTGCCCTTGTTAGTGGGCTCAACCCTCACGATGGCTGTCTTCTTGTGCGTTTGGAAAAGCGATTCTACTTTATTTTATTTTCACCGATCACGGAACCCCATCTTATTTAAATGGATTCTGTATTTGTTCAGCAGAACTAATGCTGTTACCCACATAAGTTGAAAATGCTTTTATTACATCAAATGTACAACATGAAATATTAACAAAATTGAAAAGCATTTTCATAAATCAAATTGGCATAACTTAGAAAATGTGTTTTTTTTACGGCAAAGAGCACGATGGAACAACCTGCAACGTTTTTCCATCAGGCCCCGAAAAATCATTTAATAAAGGCGAACCTGGAGGAAGATAGATTACATTTTGGCATACACAACATAATACGATGGCCCAACACCGCACAAAGCAGCGTGAGGTATTGGCCTGAACAAATGTTACGTGTTGCAATGTGAAACAACACTGAATCAGCAGAGGGCAGATTACACATGAGCACGCCTTTGTCGATAATTTGTATCAAGTCTTCACTAATCAGAGAAAAGATCTTTCAAACAAACCCACCATTTGGTGTGCGACGTTACGACTATTTTCAGAGCTAAATACGCCACCATTTGGCTGCGCACGATCGAGCCATTAGCTGAGTCGAATTGCGAATATTCTGATCAGAAATTATTGAATTTTTAGCTGAAAATTTGCAACATGTTAAATTTTGAAACAGTTTTGATATAATGGCGTCTGTATTTAAATATGTTGCTTTTTTTTATTAATGAGCTATCGTCAGCTATAATTTCATCTCCACAGTCAGTGATATCATTGTCACTAAGACGATATTACCGCGTTCTATTTCAAAAGGGAAAGAAATAATAGGATGAAACAACAATTATGAAGAATACTTGTGATTTCGTAAACAAAACTTGATTGTGGTGAAACAAACAATGAAAATACGGTAATGGAGATGGAATACCCGAAATGTTGCTTGAAATTTAAAATCTACCAACTGAAAACAAAGGGTTAGTTAGTTAAGGATCATTATTAATGCTTGGTGTGATCGTGAGAAGCTTGAACTTCCAAATTCAAAAAATCATCAATACTATTCAAACAAAAAGGATAAGTAGTTAAGAGCCAAGCAATCGGTAATAATGTGGGTCTCAATCAAGACCAGTCAGCGAATCATTACTACATCCAGGATCGGTAAAAACTAATTGTGATGGACTAGAACTTTCTATATGCAGCAGCTATCCTTAGACGTGAACTCAGGTTTTTCAGCAAAAGAATAAAAAGAGTGCAATTTTAATTTTAAAATGCAGAAATGAGATTTCTAGGAAGAACGGAAGGTGTATCGCATATGAATAAAATCAGTTGCATTGATAGTTGGGTACAGGAAGTGCCAGCAGACTCACAGTCTGAATGTTTTAGGTATCCCAAGTTCAATTTAAGCGAGTTCTGTTCTCCTGATCTACCCCCAATGGTTCATAAACGGACACAAAACTGTAAAGCTTCAAAAAAATTTTTAACTTTCATACAATTTTAAAAGCATCGATTTCATCAAGAGACAAGCAAAAGTTCCACTTAAAATAAGAATTCGTCTCGAAAATCGGCAATAGAATCACATTCGAATAATTAATCTCCAAAAACGGCCTTTAACTGAAAAATTAAATCCATTTTTAGTAATTAATCTACAAATAAAAGAGATCACAAAAAGGCTGAACAAGTCTTCCAACTTTGGTACCACATCAAATTCCCAACGCCTGTGGAGGAAAATTGTCGCACGAAAATTCAAAATTTTGAAAAGCGACATAGGAGTGTGAAATCTAGGTGATGTTTTTGTATTGACAGATCTCAGCTACCTCGATTTGCTCATGAAAGTAAAATTACTCCACAAAGACAATCTTGTGAAATTCATTGGGAAATGATCACTTGGCAATCTATGAACTTGACAGAGGTGTTACATAAGCAAATTCGCTTGGCCAAGGCTTGGAATTGAACAAATTGAGACAATGGACGTTGCTGGAGATTGCCTGGTCTGTTGGGAAATCTCCATTGTGCCTTGGCATTCTTAATGAGAGAAACCAACCCCTCCCCCTCATAACAAATTTGGCACATGCCAGTGACAGTTTGTATCTGTCCTTTCCTTATGTGTTATATGACTAATCTTTAAATAGTTTTACTTTTTATTAGTTGTTGTATTGGTTCGGTTTATTTATGTTAAATTCGGCGACCACATCTGCCACCTACATTATTTTGTTATTTTCAACTAAAATCCGGTATTCTCTAACATGTATTCGCTGTGTATCGGTGTTGTTGTTTGTATTCCTTTTTTATTTGCTGGTCTGCTCAGTATTGATTAGGCATACGAATGGTGTGTTTAAGCGAAAATAAATTGCTTGTTGCTACGACGTCTCCATAGCCTACACCTTTGTCACTGAACCATGGCATACTATGTCAGTGAATTTTTGTTGGAAAAAGTCTTTGGCTGAAGCCAACAATGATGTTACTATGATAATTTAATCATGAAGGTGTAGACAATGCAATTGTACCACACTTTAATTGAAAAGCGGACCTATCAAGTTTCCCGCTCTTTTTCGGCAAATCAGAATGACTCAAAGCTGATTTAAAGCTAGTGATTAATTGGGTTAACCTATTTTTGTACTGTACCTTCAATCAATCTTTTGATCCTTGCAAATTAATTAGAAAAACTATATAACAAGACGTTACAATTACGATCAAAAAAGTTCTTTGGTTTATTTTTGCCATAATCAGCTATGGGTTTCTACTGCTCAATCGTGACAATCGTGGCAAACAATCGTGACAGACAAACAAAGACAGCCATCGTGAGGGTTGAGCCCACTATCAAGGGCAGTAGGAAGTCCTCCTCGACATGAGCACATTTGAAGGAAGGCGTTGAATTTTCGGAGTAGTACATTCCATTCGGAGACTACCATTTATCACTGCTCTGAAAGTTCAAGCAAATATCTATGAACAAGAAGGGCACAAAGTAAATACATGTGGCAGGTTATATTCTGGAGCACCAAAGAAAAATAATAAACTTTTGAGCAGTGTGCAATGAATTTTCGTCACGCAAGACTAAATCCTCAAACCGCTTCGCAGCTCTTTCTTTACTTAGTGCTTGCAATGCCAGTCTTTTTGTTGTCTAGTCATATCGCTTTTTTTATTTATTTATTAGTAGGCGTCGCCTAGCTGGGCTACCCATTAGGAATGTGGAGTTAGAAAGTATTGGTTCAGCCATTGATGTTGCTTGCAGTACTTAGATTTTTTTAAAGTCCGATCAAGGTATGAAAAACCGTTTTAGTAATCACGGCTACAAAACTTAGACATCAAAAATATCATCCAGAAAATATGCCATACATCAAAATTTGCTTCTGTGCTCTAAAATGGTGATTGTCATAGCCTATGTGCCCAGAAACGCATTATGCAATGAATGCGGAAATGTCGAGGAAAATGTATAGCAAATACCTGCAACACACATGCAACTTCTTGAAACCTCAACAAAGTACTTTCAGCAAACTGCAAGCAGTGACTGTGTTTCGATCTAAGTGATCTCATGATAGCAATTGGTATAGACAAGTGGCTAGAGACTTTAGATAAGAGTAGTCTAGAAATTCACACATGTGGCATCTAAACTAAATTCATCGTAATCGAAGAGAGATCAAAGCTGAATCTCTGTCTGCAGTTTGCACAAATAGCATTGCTGGCCGCTTGCGCTAAAGTAATTTTCATTCACATTTTCGTTTAAACATCAAGTGCAGCTATTTAAACAATGATGAAGATTGCTTGACTGATTAGGGTAAGACGGTTCAATACACTCACTGTAAGCGGTTTTGGCATTCTCTCCCCGCAAACATGGTTTTCAACTCTGATTTTTGCTTGACTAATACTACAGCTAGAGTTATCAAACGCCAGTTGTATTGGGAAGATTGTTTATTTTCATACTGAGTTATTACGATTTCAAGAATTGATTACAGATGCGTTTTAGCTCAGCATCCTAATTTTTTTTCCACTGCGGTTACATTGCAAGCTACCACTTGGGCAAATAGGCATAACCAACGGTTGCAAATTCATTAATAAACGTATGAACAAGAGTGAAAAGTGTCGGAAGTTCATTGATAAACTTCTGAAAGAGATCAGGAAGTGTCGGGAATTCATCAATAAGCAACCACACACATTAAAAAGTGTCGGAACTTTATCAACAAGCGCTTAAACGGCATCAAAAGAACGGAACTTCATTAATAAGCGTCTGAACAAGAGTGAAAAGTGTCGGAAGTTCATTAATAAGGGTTTGAACAACATCAAAATATCGGAACTTTATCAATAAGCGACTAAACACATTAAAAAGTGTCGGAAGTTCATTAATAAACGTTTGAACAAGAGTGAAAAGTGTCGGAAGTTCATTGATAAACTTTTGAAAGAGATCAGGAAGTGTCGGGAATTCATCAATAAGCAACCACACACATTAAAAAGTGTCGGAACTTCATCAACAAGCGCTTAAACGGCATCAAAAGAATGGAACTTCATTAATAAGCGTCTGAACAGGAGTGAAAAGTGTCGGAAGTTCATTAATAAGGGTTTGAACTACATCAAAATATCGGAACTTCATCAATAAGCGACTAAACACATTAAAAAGTGTCGGAACTTCATTAATAAACGTTTGAACAAGAGTGAAAAGTGTCGGAAGTTCATTGATAAACTTTTGAAAAAGATCAGGAAGTGTCGGAAATTCATCAATAAGCGTTTGCACTACATAAAAAAAATTGAAGCTTCATCAATAAGCAACCACACACATTAGAAAGTGTCGGAACTTCATTAATAAGCGTCTGAACAAGAGTGAAAAGTGTCGGAAGTTCATTGATAAACTTTTGAAAGAGATCAGGAAGTGTCGGAACTTCATCAATAAGCGCTTAAACGGCATCAAAAGATCCGAACTTAAATAATAAGCGACTGAACACATAAAAAAGTGTAGGAATTTCATTAATAAATTTTCAAAAAAGCCTCCATTGTAGCGTATTAGATATAACACATAGAGGGGTCATTATGCGACCTCAACAAGTTGACACTTGAACGTCCTATCCCAGAGAAACTCGCTAAATATGACTCTCAATTTCTGCAATGATACACATTTGAAATATAATACTTCAAGGCCGCATGTGATGAGATTTGAATACCAATCTTTTTCATCTCGTTGATGTCATGCTACGGTGTCTACTACAGGTTTGTTACAAAGTTTGGTGCGTCAATCTGCGATGCAGAAATAGCCGTGTCTTCTTCTTTTGGAAGGGTTCCACATTTTCAAATGCTGGCAGTGATGGTACTCAGCCAGCATCGTGTGTCGACATCCAAAACTGTCAGTCCACGTATTCCTGTGGGTGCCCGATGTACGGGACATGTCAGAATGATGTCTTCTGCGATTTGTTCTGCAGCGCCACACTCGCAATTCGATGTAGGAACAAGGCCCCATTTGTGCATGAACGACTGAAAACACCCAACACCAGCCCGCAAGCGGTTGAGCCTGACCCATGATGATCTGGGCAGGCTCATCCCCATTGGCCTAGTGCTTATCCTAGGGATGAAAGCACGGAGATCAGATGAACACTCCGAGTATTCCGTGCTCCATTTAAAGCCAGTCCATTGAGCTGCACGAATATCCAATTCAGTTAGGTCTTGCAGTAACTTCCGTGCAGCGGGCACAAAGGGGCGTCTAGATTTTAGTCTCTCTCTGTAGCCGTGTGTGGACCCAGCCAATAATTCATAGAGAATATGGCCAGGGTCCAAGCTGCCACGATATGCCAGAGAGAGCGTTGCTCCTAATCGGCGAAGCTCAGCCGGCTGGATACCTGCGAGGACGGGTAGATAGTCTGTTGGAGTTGGACGCAGGCATCCAGTGACAATGCGCAATGCGTCGTTGAGAACACTATCGATGAGGCGAGTGTGTGCACTGCGACACCAAACTGGTGCACAGTACTCCGCAGTGGAGTAGACCAGAGATAGGGCGGCTGTACGCAGTGTTTTAGCTCCAGCGCCCCAACCTGAGCCTGCAAGTCGTCTCATCAGTGCAACGCGCGTTGTTAGTTTTTTGCGCAGTGCCTCAAGATGGTGATGAAACGTGATTGATCTGTCCAGTTTAACTCCAAGATAGGTAGGGAGTGGACAGAATGGCAGGCGTTTGCCATTGATGTAGACATTAAGCTCACGTTTGGCCTCTCTGTTGTTCAGATGAAAGGTCGTCGTCACCGTTTTAGTGTGGCTGAGCTGTAGCCTCCAAGTCTGGAGATATGTTGAGATTGTAGTCATGTCTTTGGCTTAAGACTCCCTCCAGGTCCTTCCAGTCATCAGAAGAGTATAACAGTGCCAGATCATCGGCATAAGCATATCTTCTGGAGACCATTGAAGGAAGATCGTACACATAGATATTGAAAAGAAGGGGTGCCAGGACCGATCCCTGTGGGACGCCGTTTTTCAGACGTCGCAACCTGCTTCGCTTGTTGTCACCGGTAGTAAGGGTGAAACTTCTATTCCGGACAAGTTCCATGATCATACGAACCATGTGCTTATCCGGGAGAAGTCTCAGCAGATTGCAGGTGAGGCCACGATGCCAGACAGTGTCATATGCAGCTGTCAGATCTACAAACACAGCACTGGCCTTCTTTTTTGCCTCGAAAGAATCCTCGATGTTTTGTGTTAGTAAGACAACTTGATCCACTGTCGATTTACCATGTCGAAACCCAGCCTGCTCGCCTGGGAGCAGGGGGTCGACAATAGGTTTAATACGAGCGTAGATCAGTCGTTCGAGGATCTTATAGGGGACACAGAGCAAGGAGATGGGACGGTAGCTCTTTGTGTCCTCTACAGGTTTCTTTGGCTTTGGGATTGCAACTACAAGTGCTCTTCTCCAGACTTTGGGAATTTTGAGTTGGCGCAAGCAGGAAGAGAGGAAGCCACGTAACCAGGACTTCAAAGCAGTTCCAGCATGGATTGTAAGCTCCGGACAAATAGAGTCAGGGCCCGGAGCTTTCCCTGGCTTAACGTGTTGGAGAGCGGCAGCGAATTCTCTGGGCGAGAAGTCGCCAGAGAGATTCACTGGAGATGGTATCAAGGCCCTCCAACGGTCAGACACTTCTTGAGAAATGAGTCCAGACGACTAACGATCAACACCCTCGTATTTCCCGTTTCTTACCAGCTGAGCAGCAATGGCGTTAGCTGAAACGGGACAGTTACGGGGGCTGTGTCGCGACCTGCCAGTCAGATTGTTAATTGTGCTCCATGCCTTTCTGCTTGAGTGTGAGAAGTCGATGTTTCGGACTGCCTCCGACCATCGGTCCCTGCGTTTCTTGTCAAGCCAAGTTATTAGGGCTGTAGCAGCCCTGCTTGACTGGTCTCCAGCAGGAGATTGCAGAAACGTTTGGTAGAGGGCCTCACACTTAGCATCCCAACACGGTACGTAGGTGTTACGACGACCGCGTGGGATAGCTTTCTTGGCTGCTTTGCTGATGGTATTGCAAAGGTCCTGGTAGGCCTGATCCACATTTGTTGAATCAGGTGATGGCAAATTCCTTGCAAGCTTATTTGTCAAGGAATTATAGTGGCTCCAGTTGGCCTTGCGGAAGTTCCATCGCTTTACAGGCCTTCCCGGTACTGGAAGGGAAAGCCTTGGTGGCGTTATAAGCGAAGGTCGATGTTGTGACCTAGGAAATTTCTCCAAGACGCGTCTGCAAGGCAAGCGACTATCAGGACCGACGATGGTAAAGGCAAGATCCGGGTTAGTGCCAGTGATCCAGCGCCCACAATGAAAGCTAGGTTCATCCTTGGGATCGTGGAGAAGGGCAAGATTATTGGAGCTTGCCCAGGCCAATAGGCAGTCTCCATCCGCGCTGTTGGTGTTATAACCCCAATCGACATCGGGGCAGTTGAAATCACCCGCATACAGACAAGGGTGAGTGAACACTGGGAGGTCGGATACTTGCAACCGCGTTGGTGGAGGTTTGTAGATGTTAACGATTTTATAACCGTCAACATCCACGCACAACCACTCAGTCTTTGATGTCGTGGGAGATTGATCGTATAAGGTCCATTTTAGCCGCTCATGGACAAACGTGGCAAGGCCATACTTTCTGCTTAGGGAGAACCCAGCTAGTTGATAGTTTGATAGCACTAGCTTTTCTGCAGATATGCAGTGGGTCTCCTGTAGAAGGATGACGAACGCCTCAAGCTGAGTAGCAAGGTGATGAAGAACGTTCATCTTGATAGCTGTGAGGCCTTCGATGTTCAGTTGTAGTATTGAGGGCCCACGAAACTTTTTGATGATGTGCCCTGAAAAGGGCAGTTTATGTGCAACGCACTCATCATCCCGTCCTGAAAAAGACGTTTGCTGATTAGCAGGCCCTTGAACATCGGAAAGAGTGGATACCCTTCCGGGTGGGCACATTCGGTTTCCACAGAACATTAGAAAAACTTTCCAATTTCTAGGTATACTCACGATTCGCGCTAAGTGAAAGCATGTGCCATGCGGGCCAGCGGTGTCTTGAAAGCGACGTAATGAGGTAAGTTAGAAACATTGATCTAAATGAGATACAGTTAATTTCCTACGCTTACAGTAAAGAGATTGTAAAGTTGCGGAATGCTTTAAAAGTTACTTTCAGAAAATTTTTCATTTTTGCATTCACTGCGATTTCCGGTTAAGGAATAAACATCTACAATGCAAATTCATGCATTAAAAATTGAAGAAGGCATCGCCGTAACACTCTCTGCTTTTCATTGGTGTATTGTTGGGACGCATGTCTCAAAAAAAATTGAAAGACCGTCATTTTAGATCAAGTTTTTGAAAATGATGATTTTGTATGTTGGTGAAATTTGTAGGAATCTACACTTCCCCAGCTCATATACTTTTGCAGCCATGGAAATAGAAAAATACACTCTCACTCGAGCAAATATCTTTGTTTTATTTATGAGATACTAACGAGAAAACAATTCTGTTAAATACAAGGTATTTTAATGCCGTGGTCGTCATGTTTATAAAACAAACATTAGGAGTTTGGTTTGCACGTTAAAAATCCTGCCACATCTTTCCTTGATTTTATTTGAAGTTATTAGAATCCATATTGCATAAAAGAAAACACTTTTTCTTCATTGGTGCACCATTGGTGTGGAACCATCCAGAGCAGCAGGTACTACATTTACAAAAACTACTGTGGAGTCTCTTAAAAGTGTCGTTTCAAGAAGACCGAACTCAAGTTGTGTAAGAGGGGAGAGCGTTACGTAGATAGTACGGCCGCCACGTAAGCATTTCCATGCTTTATTAGGTTCTGCTTTACCCGATTCTTCCTTCCAGCCCCGAGGAAGTCTGCGCTCATACTGCTACGTGCTGTCGTGCAAGCATCCATCTGCGTTTATAGGAAGCTTAAGACGATCACAGAAAAACTATAAAAGGCGATAACCGCTTACGAAGCGACGCAAACGCAGTTTTTGTTTGTTTCGGCATTAACAGAACAAGGTAACGTTTGTACAACTTCTACAAACATTAACTGGTTGCATCTTTATATTTTATGTCAGCCACTTCTGTAACATTTGTTGTTTGTCGGTGATATCAAATTATAACGTCGTTTGATATCAACACACGCACGATTAAATTAATGTTATAACCACAGGGATGCGACCAGGTTTTTGTTAAGAAAGAATAGCAAACTTTATGTACATCCAAAATCTGACTATTTAATATTGAAAATCCACCAACGAAACTAAGATTGAGCTATAGCAATATATTTCGAGTAATTGATGTAGTTAAGAGTGCTTTGTGGAGATCAACGAAACTTCTTATGTTGTGTTCTTGCTTTACCGTGCGGATTGTGCCCTTGCATATGATTGTAATGCTACTGTTGTTTTATTTTAATTGGTTAGAGTAATTTTACACTTCATAACTGCAGCTCGTTTTGATAATGAACTGGATAACGATTTTGTGCGTCGCTATTTTCTTGAGTTGCCAATGTTCTGTTGGACATGGACAGGGCGAAGAAACTCCGGTAAGTCCTGAAGAATTTGAAAGGTATTACAAGAAATTAGTGACTCCTGTAATAGCAAAGACAATGCGTTGTGAAGAAATAGAATTAACTTACTATCAAGGCACAATTCAGGTGCGTATTCGTTTTAGGCCTAGTATGCATGTTTTCTGCTTTCTGCATTTGTAATGTTTGATATAAAAGTAATTGCAATGTTATTGCAAGGTTCGGAAAAGATTTTGAAACCGTAAGAGTTGTGAGAATTTGGTTTCTTGTCATCAATAATTAACTCCTTTGTATCATTAAGTTTATAACTTACAGACTCTGCATCCTATTTCAATCATGCATCTGATATTTTACTCAAGGGGTTCAGTTTGAGATATATTCTTAGCACAGCATATACGCGATTTTGTCATTTCTAAGATTATGTTTTTAAACTTTCTTGTTGTCAATTCTGTAAATCAGCAATTCTGAGGAAACCGGTCTTAATAACACGAAAATCCATATTTCCAATGACGAGGGATTGTGAAAGCATGGAGTATTTGGTCACATAGAATGTCATTCGAGTTGCAAAATTGTTAGCTTCAAAACCAAAGGCTTTTTTAACAGTGAAGCAATCTTGACATTTTTTAACTTTAGAGTAGTCATCGTATGTGTTCAAGAAAGACTTCGATCTATAGCCAAACAATCGTCAGTAACGTGAATGAGCGTTATGATCTTGTTCATGTCAATCCTGTATGACTCAAAATAGATACACATATCTGAAAAATGAAGACTTATCAGTCGAAAATCTCAAATTGCTACTTGTCGAAATAGAGCACTTAGCAATTGCTTTGGTCAATAATCATAACCATAATAATCAACGTATGAACTTATCTATAAAATAAAGCAAGACTTGTCATTAGTGCTGATAGATCGATATCTCATTACATTTTTTTTGATGTGGAAGGAAATATGAATTGGATAAAGGAATTGCAAAGTTGTTTATTGTTTCAGACCTCGCCAAAAACACTACCCATCCTGAAGTTTTTCGCTGGAGTGAATTGTGACGGATTTCAGGTAAGCATAACATAGCGAAACAATAAGTCAGATTATCAGTTGACAGCCTGTCTATGTGATGGGTTCAAACCTCACAGTGGCTGCTTGGTTGATTGTTTCGGAAAAGCATTAATCAATGGTTTCCTCTGTTTGTTGGATTCTAACATGCAGTAAATTTAAAGAAAATACTACTAACCCTGCTTTCGCAAATAGCGGTTATCGCAATCAAGATTAAAACTTGTAAACGATAATAATTTAACCGGGTTTTTAGACGAAGTTTTGTTGCTTGATAGTGAGTACAAACAGAACGACGCTCTCTTTGCACTCAGTATCAAGCAGAGAAACCTCGTCATAAAACCTCTTAAAACATCAGTACGAAGTTTCAATGCTGGTGGCGAAAACCGCTCTGTGTGAACGCAGCCTAACTCAAGCAAAATGTTCTAAATTAAAAGCTCCGAACCAGCTATGGATAATTTTCAGTAGAAATCCATGAAACAATTATCCTGTCTGGCGACTTAGGTGAACTGCTCTGCGTAAATGAAGACTCAAGGTCTTCTTGTCATTGTCAGAAAGTGGGCAAGATAAAAATGCTACAAACCAACCAACCATGTTTACTGCTTAAGGAATTGCGTGCTAAAACGGTTGAAGTCATTGTTTCATCAAAATATTGAAAATACCAAAGTTTAAAGAGAAAACATTTAGTGATATAGTTATTAGTCTGCTCCTTGTATGCTTGCCACCGAAGACTTGGCATAAATACCTACGTGATTTGCAATAAAAATATAACTTGCTTTTTGAGTTCTACGAGATTTTGGTTGATCTAGAAGAATTTTGATAAAAGATGGGTTTTTGCTCCGGTGTCTTGCCAATAACTGATATTTGTTTTTAAGATGTTTATCACCTTTGAACGAGTTAAGATATTAGAATATTTTTAATCATGCTGAAATAATTTGTTGCAGCAAACGTGCTTATTTGACATTGAGATAATTCCTTTGCTGCCAAATCCAGTGGCTGTAGTAAACAAGCATATCTGCTGGAACTCCATGTTACAATAACTGGTACGTATTCTTGAATGGTGGTAGTGTATAAGTAACCCGGTTGATAACCACTATTGTAACCCAAATCAATTAATAACTCACTATCCAAGTCATCCATGAGCATACTGTCGTCTGATGGAATCCCGCTGTATATTGGATATACTCATTCATTAACTGTGACCAACGAGAACGGCGATTATGAGACTTTTTAAGTTCGAAGGATTGCTTGTTGCATTTTTACCTGATTTGACTAGCACTAAACGAATCTCTGCGTCTTGCGCGCATTCTTGAGAGTCATTTGCTTGAACAGCTAAGATTAACGTCAAACAAAGCTCATCAATTACAACTTGACGTGCTATTCTTAGTTGCATATTGCGTGTAGAAACGTCAAGCCAAAGTTTCATCTTCAATCATTGGAAACTACCCAACTATTTGGCGAGTTTCGGTAGCCGAGTGCTATAAGACGGTGTTCACGGTTGGAACATCTTGTTTTTATACGTCTCTTTAACTCGCTTTCCACTCAGAAGGGTCGAGGGGGCAGCAGCCATAGTAGCTCCCTACAAGCCTGATGATTTCCAACTACATTTGTTTTCTCAGTTCGTTCAATTCTAAGCCTTGACCAAGCCAAGTCGCATATACAACTTGTCCATCTAAATTATTAGATACCAACTAAGTTTTTCCAATTAATGTGGCAAAAAATTTTGATGAGGTAGTCTATCTCGGGACTTTCTATCATATAGTTAAATCAATCCAGGAAAGTTTTCCCATTATAAGTAAGCAACGGCTTGATCGTACAAGATTTTCGAATTTTGGAAATACGAGTTTAGCCATTTGTGATCATAATTGACCGACTAAAGAATTTATTTTAGGATCATGGAAACTTCAATCGAATTCATGATTTATAAATTACTAGCAACTTCTATATTTTGTACAAAACATAGAAATTGTAAAGCAAGGTTATTATAAATTATGATCTTTTAAATGAAAATATAGGAAAAATCTTGGGACTTTTGCAAAAAAAAATCTTTCTGGTTTTCTTGTTTTGAGCAAAGATCATGAACTTTGTTGTTAGTATTTCAGTGGGGAGGGCAGATCAATCAAAATTTGGAGAATAAGTGACGCGGAATGAATTGAGCAAATACTTTCTTTTTGCGGGACAAAACAGACTCATTTATGGGAGTTTCTACTTTGGAGATCAACCTAAGATATTTGATTTGTCAAAATATTTTTGGGCTTTGGAAATTCTTGCACAAAAACTGCCGTTTTGTTGATTGTTTTGCGTTGTTGTTTGGAGTTTTGCAGCTTCAAGTTGCCAACTTTGTCCGTGATGCAATTTCAATTTTTCTTAAAACTTATATTTTCGCATTTTCCAAACAAGCTCTCACTCTCTCCGTCATGCTACAAAGCTCCTGGGTTCATATCTCAGAAAAGCTACTACTGCTGCTGCTTGTTGTTTCGAACCACATTTACAACAGTTTTTAATGATATTGCTATATAGATAGTGATATATTGACTGGTTTCATCAAGTTCAACATTATCAGCTAAGAATTGATCTTGATTATTCACGTTTTTTTTTATCTTTTATGAATATTATGAGTGATCGTTTAAAATTGGAAGTTGAAACTTTCAATATTGCAGTAACCACCAATGACAATATTCCTCTTACTAAATATTTGTTTTATTTTTAGATCACTCCCATTAAATTTCAAGCAACATCTTAGATACAACAACTCCATCTTGTTCGTTTTTTGTTTCACCACGGCCAAATTTTGTTTAATCACAGATAATTTTCACAATCTTTGCTTCGTTTTATTGCTCCCTTCTCTATTATTAAACAACACGTTTTAATGACGTGTTCTTCCCAGATAACTTCATGAACATGGTTCATGAAGCCACCAGGAGTCGATATCGACTCGACAGGCGGACTAATAATGACGTGTTGGTGACGATTACGTTGTTGATGTTGTAGAAACGTCACAGATAACAAAGACGTTGTAGCTGACCAAAGTGTTATAAATGTAAAAGAAAACATATTCGGATACAGACGTCAGTGATGACGAAGATTACGTCAGAAATTAAATAGAATATAAAACAGTTTTAAAATTTAACAAGTTGAAAATTTTCTGCTTAGATTTTAGTGATTTCTGGTCAACATATTAGCCACATGACTAATTTGGTGGTCTGACTAGTGCGCAGCCAGATGTTGGCGTTTTGACCTCTGGAAACAGTTGCAACATTGCGTATCATGTGTTTGAATCGTTTGAAAAATTGTTCCTGTGGATAGTGACGGCATAATACCTTGCAAGTCGCTTGCAAAATCGCCGATGCTGCGTTAACAGTATCGGCGGTTTTACATCCGTTAAACGATCCACTGATCAGCGTTAACGACATTCATTGATGCAATTTTACTTCACATTATAACACGCAGTGTACGTTTGGCTAATGCCTCATGGTTCTTCGTGCTAAAACAGGTCGTCATAATATACTGTGGTGTCAAAAGTATGATATATCTTCCTACAAGCCGGTGATTTGGAATTGGTTTCTAGGGTCCTCATAAAAAAACATGTTGATTTGCTTCATTCTATTCTCAATCAAAAATACGGCTCATTTTTTGGTTTTACTGTATGAATCGAAAAAATATTGTTAAATTTTGTTAATATTTTATTTTGTAAATTTGATTTTAAAAAAGCAGATTCAACTGTTAAGTGATGTTTGGTAAAAGCAGTAGTATCAGCTTTAATTTCTCAGCTTCAGAGAGATTGGGTCCCGTGATTGGCAAAAGTCAAAGTGAAGTAAAACAGCCCTTACCAAGGTGCAAGAGAGCAGCCGTCGTGAGATTTGATTGTAGCCAATAGTGTTAAAGTATTTGTCTGCTATCTTCTTGGCTTTAGCCTACAGATGTCTACGGCAATAATTTACCTACTAATTCTTTATTCAAATACTTCTGAGATTATTCAGACACTAATATTTATTTGCGTGATAGTTAAAGATTTAAAGGGACAAAAAACTGACATTGCACTTCTGCAAGAAAAGCCCTCTACTTCAAAAGCTCAAAACTTTTGTGAATTGGAATGAAGTAGTATTATGCTATGCCTTCGTGGAACTACTAAAAGCAAAAAAGTACCTATTTTATTTAAACGCAATTTGAAATAGTCTGTTATGCGACATGACAATGATACGCATGGACTATCCCAGTTTATTGATGTCATCAGAGCCGGATTTACCTACAGGCTTGGCAGGCTGAAGCCTAGGGCCTCCAAATTTATTGGGGCCTCGACATTTAATTTTGAAACACAATTCATTTTCAATTCTTTTTTAAATTTAAAAAGATTAAAAAGTTTGTAATTCTATTGTAGGAATTCCAGTGTATTTTTAATGATTATGTGTCTTGATTAATTTTCCATCTAGTCTCTCCTCAGCGACAGTAGGAAAATCCTGTCAACAGCTGCAAACTTTTGTCTTGGACTTACAGGCTTCATCGGTGGTGTAACGTCCAAAAATAACTCAAACGGCGATTCTACCGAATAAGGGAGACGGCCGCTAACGTATTAATATAAACTGCGGGCCGCTAACTGTACTTGCGGTGGTGGTAGCAATAACACGCCACACTCGTAGAGCGCACTCTAGGACTAACTAGCGAACAATTAAAGCCACTAACATAAAACTTAACTCCAGCCACCGCAACAAGTAAACTGAGACTAATATCAAAATGCGATAGTGAGGTGGCCCGCTAGACACTGTACGCATTTAAAAGAGGAAACCAATGTCGCTAAGATTAATCGTTACAGCTAAAACTAAATAAAACGTCTCGAAGGATTATCGTCAAAGAGAAAAACACACAACATAAGTTTGCTGCATCTTGTGGTGTGTATTGTGTGGTAAAAATTCGAAAGATTGATTGAAGATGTTCATCAGAAAGTGCTGCCCTCCATTTTGATTTATTGAAGTTTATGACTGAAAAGGTCTTCAATGACATTTCGGAACGCAGTTGCTTCAATGCATCATTACCGTTCCAATCTTCTTCAATTAGCTTCTTACGTGCCATGTAGTGAGACAGATCTCCTCTATTCTGCTGTTTTTGCATCAAGTCCAGTTTTCTTCGAAATGCTTTCACTTGATCATAAAGACTTGAAACAAATTTGCCAGCTCCTTGAAGATACGAATTCAAACTGTTTAAGTGATTCATAATATCGCTTAAAAAAGCTAAATTACCCAGCCATTGATAGCATTTCAGTTTAGGCACCTCTTGATTTTTAAAATTTTCGAACTCAGCAATTTCATTTCGAAATAAAAAATCGCATTAGTGTTGCTCCTTTACTTAGCCATCCGACTGGAGCAAAATACACAACATCTCCATATTCTGCGTTACACTCTTCGAGAAAAGTCTTAAATTGGCCATGGTTTAATCCCGTTTTTAAATGAAATTCAAGCACTTTACCACAATTTTCATAACATTATTCATGTTAAGAACACGTGTGACCAGGGCTTCCTGGTGAATAATGCAGTGGAAGTGTATTAGATCTGATTTTTTAATTGTCCGCTGCTTTTTTTCTCAGCAGAGTTACAAGACCTGATTCTTTTCCAGTCATGGAAGGGGCGCCATTTGTCGTTACCCCGACTAACTGAGATCATTGCAAGTGGCTTTTATCAATAGCATCAGACACTGCATCGCATAGATCCGAGCCTCGCGTTCGGTCTTTTAAACGTACCATTGCGAAAAGTTCTTCCAAAATTTGAAAGTTTTCTGTTGCTCCTCGAATAAAAATTAGAATTGCGCCGTAGACCCAATGTCCGTGGACTTATTCAAAGCCAGCGACACAGATACACATTTTTCTATATCATTGTCGAGTTGATCGTTAATGCCACTACCAATTTCTTCCACTCTACGTCATATAGCCATTCTTGATAAACTTACATTTTGGAATGCACGTAGTTTATCAGGGCATACTATTTCTGCTACTTTTAGCATAGAGTCTTTGGCAAATTGTCCTTCTAAAAATGGTTTTCCTCGCTTTGCAATTTCAGTAGCTACCACGTAGCTTGCATCAGTAGATGCTTTCGATTCTTGGTTTGACTTTTTAAACATTGACTGTTGTGCAAGGAATTCTTTTCGTAATTTTTCTATTTTTCTGTTCTCTTTTCTCCAACAAACAGTTTGAAAGCTTCATGATTTTTTTCAAACTGTCTATTCAAATTGTAATCTTTCATGACAGGTATGTTCTTCTTACATATCAAGCATAAGGCTTTCTCGGCATGAGCAATAAAAAAATATTTGTCATTCCATTGCATCTGAAATGGGCGCTCCTCATCTTCAATTCGTCTTTTCTTGGCTGCATTCATTTCTTAATTTTGATAATTAAAATAAAGTTAAATAACGAAACACTGCGGTAGTTAGCAAATTGAAACACTGCGAATAACATGGTAATAAAGGGCAAGAGAAAGGCAATTGAAATCAAATGGTAAGATGATAAGACCAATCACTACTTTCTTGCATCAGCCTCTGGCAGAATCAACAGGTGCCGGCAGTGAAGCAAGTGAAACATCAAGCACGGAAGCAGTAAAACATTTTTAAAAGTCTTCTGTATGACCAGTCGAGGATTGAACCAACACCTACCATTACGCCACGAAGCAGTCTGGAATATAAAACATGCTGCAGAATGCTAATTTGTGTGCGAGAGACAATGATAAGAGGAAGGGCTTAAATCTTACCATTTCATTTATTAAAAATTTCAGTTGATTCCATAATATTTTTACGATTCTAGGTTAACGCAAGTTTTTCACAGTGTTGGTTACGTTTATGTAATGCATCATTGCATGTATACTACACTCATATCTTTGACACTTAGCAATGGCATGTCCAGTTGTTTAGAAAGAAATTTTGAGTTCGAAAATGGGAAGGAACCCTCGTATATGGAATCACCTAAAGTCTTTCATCGTCTAAATCCGGTCCTGGATGTCATATTTGACAAAATCACGTTTGTAATTGCAAACATATATGGCCCAAATAACGATGACACCAATTTCATTTAAATTTTTTTTATAGATTTATATAACTTTTCAATTCGTGTAGTCATCTTTGGGGAAGATCGTAATATTGTATTAAACAATGCCTTAGATAAATTTTACGGTGAATCACATAACAAACAATTAGCGAAAAAAGAACTTTTTTATGTTTAATGAAATTGGTTCTTCTTTTTGGTATTCACCGAGAATAGCATTCTTTTTAAAAGCAATATTCATGATATCTATTCAATCCTGTAACTGCGACCCCCTTGATTACTTTTTAGTTTCAAAAATTGTTTTTTCGAAAATTTCTGACTACTTGAATATTGTCTAGTCAAAAATCAAATCATGAACTGGCTAACATTTTTGTTGCCTAAAAACCAACAGAAAGAGGTCAAGGATACTGGAATTTCATACCTCAATTCTTCAAGACGATCAGCGCGTAAATGAAACTAGAGACGCCATTTTAGATTTTCTAATTAAACAATCCTGACGACGGTTCCATAAGCTCACATGCCTGGTGGGATTCGCTGAAATGATATTTAATAGGTCATACTATTAAATGTTGTTCTAAAAAGCTCAAGCAAATGATGTCTCGTGAAGCTACATTCCAGGCACTGATTAAATACGAAGAAAAAATGTTACAAAACTCCGACCATCTTTCCAAGTTTGACTGTATTAACAATATTTGTACACCTTAGTATAATAGTGAAAATTGGCATAGAATTGCACCAGTGGTGCAATTATTATAAAACAATCAAAATGGATGGAACATGGTGAAAAATACTAATACTTTCAAATCTTGAAAAAAGAAACTATGACAAAAAAGCATTACGAAGCTTTAAAATGATGGAAGTGTTAACAACGACAAAAATCACGTATTAGAAGATTGAGAAATTACTATCAAGCATTGTTTTATGACTCAAGCTCCAAATTAACTAAAAACTCTAAAGATTTGCCCATCTACGTTTTGCGGGCAAATCTACGTTTATGTAATTTGCCAATTATTGCTCAAAAATGTAAACGGGCCATTGACCAATTGAGAGATCAAAAATCATCCAAATTGGATCGCTTTTCTATAGAATTTTACAAAGCCTTTTGAAAAGAACTGGAAGACATATCTATGCAGTGCATCACATATAGCAAACTATCAGGTCACCTTTTCCATAGGCAATATCAGAAGTTATCTCTTTAATTCCCAGGTCGGGTAAAGATTTTTTATTACCTTTTAACTGTCAATCGTCCTGTTACCTTATTCAAATGTTATTACAAAATTATCTCAAAGTTTAAAATAATCGTATTCAACCGTTGTTGGAAGAATTAATTGGGCGAGAACGCAACGTTTTTTTTAAGGACATATATATTGACCACAATCTACGAATATCATTTGATTTCATTAACCATGTAGATAACGAAAAACTACATGGAACGCTGCTTTCGATAGATATGTGCAAATCTTTTGACTCCTTGCAGTGGAAATTCATTCTTGAAGTTTTAGGCGGTTACAAATTTGGTGCCTATTCTTGTAAATGGTTTAAGATTATCCATAAAACCCCAAAATAATGCATCGTAAATAACGCTTAAGAACTATTTTTCCTCCTTTTTTGATGCATCAAAAGGCGTCCGACAAAGCGTCCCTTGATCACCAATCATTTTTATTCTATATGTGCACTGTCTAGCTAAAGCCTTGGTCTTGGATGAAAAGTTTACAGATTTTGCAAATGCAAATGATATACTAAAGGTGCCGATGTTTGTGGATGATACCTTACTTCTTTAAACCGTTTTGAACGGGTGCTCGCAATATCAACCAAATTTGCCTTCGTTTTTGGTTGTCGGATTAATTTATCTAAATCATAACCTCTTTTTGTTGGCAGTAAACGGAACAAAAGCGCGAAACCGTTTCACAGTACCAGTGATATCTAGAACATCTGCATGTTTATGTTCTAGATATCCCTGCACAATACGTGATTGATCTGGCCTACAAGATGCTTCAAATACTTGGGTATCTGGATTCCTATAAAAAATCAAACTAGAAATAATACATTTTTGTACTAACGAAACTTTGAAATTGCTATGGGTGACATAAAAATTGTTTGTTGTACTTGGTCATCTAAATGTTTTAATTTGTTAGGTAAAGCCGCAATTACTAATAACTTGATTATATCTCAACTTACTAATAAATTAGCGAATATATCTTGCATCAACCCAAATCAATTTTTGAAACAACTTTATAACGTGCTTTACAAGTTCATTTGGGAATCCGACTGGGAAAGAATTGCTTGTAAAGCTTTGTGCGCAGATATTCAAGAAGAATGATTGAAATTAAAACCTAATTTACTGCATTACAACTTTAGTGGCCTATGTTACAGTTTAACAGATAGTTTGTTGTTATAATTTATCGTTTCAGTGGAAACCAATTGTGCAACGTCAATTAGATAAAAACCTTTTGCATGCTCTCCTGAAGCCCAATACGAGAATACAAAATAAACCTAACAAAAAATTACTTTCTTTGCGCTCCCTCGCAGTTTTAATTCAAACGCTAAAAAAACTCTTTGCCAACACATTTGGTGATGGAGACACTTTTTTATGGCTGAATAATAAAGTGAGATATAATCGCAGGCATTTTAGACACTAGGAAACTAATCAATAACGATGATAACTTTGAACAATGCAATAGCTCGGCGGAGGAATTTGACTTTTTAACCAACAACTCTTATTTCATTAGATATTAGTATCAGCTATGCCAAATGAATGGCAGCTATTTATGCCGTATAGTGGCTCGCGGGAGCAAATGTTCCAAGAGCTACTTGATACAGTTAAACTCTATGGAAGAAATAGAAAATCAATTTCTGCAGGTGTAATAAATGATACAGTCAGGCATCTCATTAAACAAAAACTGCGTTGGATGCAAGATCTTGACCTTTCACACAACCCAATGCGGCAGAGAAAGCATTACGTAAGCTGTTAACTTGTAACAAATGAAACAAAACCAAGATCGTTTCTAACAGAGCTAAATAGGAGAGCTATTTTTACAGACATGCAGTCACACAGGTTTGAAATTAAAGACAGGAATATATGGATACTCTGTAATATACGTAATTTCAAAAACCGCAACCAAAATTTCAACTGTTATATAACATCAATTGCTGGCACCACGTGGTTACGATCGATAGTGAGCGTCTTATAAGCGAGAAGCGAAACAGCAAAGCAACGTTAGTATGGCAAAATTGTAACCAAGGTACGGGTAGTTGAAACGCATCGTCATCACTAGGTTTCATGTCGAGTGCAAGACATTTTAGATGGCCCCCGACCTGGCCAATATCCTACATGGGACTGTATACGAAACAAACTCAAACAATCAAACACAAAGCACAAGACTTACCTACCGTTTACTTTTGAACCAGGTTCGTTTTGACATTACTGATAACCGTTCAAGTACAAAGTTAAACTGATATCTCTACATAAAGTTGATCACCCAATGAGTGGTTTGGTATAGAGAGACGTTCTAAAGGTTAAAAACTAAATGTGGTGTTTTAAGGCGTAGTTGTCAGCACTAAGTTATGCTTCAGCGAGTCTCGGCACGCGAAGAGACCAGCTGAAGACCGGCGCGATGGTGCAGTGGTTAGAGCGTCCACATTGTAGTCGGTAGACCTGGGGTTCATTCCTAAGTCAGGTCATACTAAAAGACTTTAAAAAATGGTATTCACAGCTTCCCTGCTTGGCGCTCAGCATAAAAAAAGGATAATGTGGAGAACAAGCCGGCAAGCTTGCTTGTTGTGTCCTTGGGCAAGGCACTTAACGGGACGTCTCCACCTTGATGTGGCAGACAGGTGGCCCTCCCGTACTTCACCGGATTATAATTGTGAAGTTGCTAACCCAGAATGCCAGACGACTCTTGGGTACCCACCAATGGCAGTCCGCCTTGTTGGTGGTGGAGCTACCAGTCACTCAAGACTGGTTCGAAATGGGCTGTCATCTTTCCTCGAGCCTAATATCAATTAGGTTGACGGCATGAACCTGTTACCGTTTATGCCATACCTCCATCCCGAGGAAGTGGAGGGGTAAACACAAACAAACAAACAAACAAACAAGAGACCAGCTCGAAAGACGCTGGTTCAAATCTCACGGGCACCAGACACGACGCAACACACCTACGGACGAAAATTAGTATTTACAAAAGATCACGATCTGAGCAACGTCAGTACAGAGAAATAGGCGGGACCATCCCAGGACCCAGGTTTCGGCCTTTTGGCCTCATCAGCAAGGACTCATCCGACTTAACGCAGCGCCTTTGGAGGGGACGTTGTGCGCACAGAATTACAAATTAATGTTGTTCCTGCATTGCAGTTGGACGCGATGCATGACTGGAAAATGAATAGCTACGGTATCGGGGTAAAGCAATGTGGTATCACGAACCGTAACAGCGCATAAGCCAACGTTAAAGTGTTAAAAGTGCAAATCACGGGGCTAGTTAAAACAAACAATGTTGTCAGAATCTACGTAGCCCAGGACTGTCATAAAGCGGGCAGTCGGGCGCGTGGTGTTTAAAATTTAGGCGGCTGGGCGAAACCAATGCCTTTGTTCCACTCGAAAACGAGGGTCGGATGCCTCATTTAACAAAGCTATAAAAATTAATGCTTTCCTTCAGAGTTTAATCTACCTGTAGGCCACAAACTTATTTTTCAAGAGCGTTCTCTAGCGCAGGTAACAGCTTTACACCATGACCGCATTGTGACGTTCTACTTGCCTGGTCACGCAATGTGGACTAAGATGAGATTGTTTTGATTTTGAGCATTTTTCATTGATGAAACGTTGAAAAATATTTTGTTTTTTGTTTGGCCAGCTGAAAAATGTGGCAGCTTTGTTTACCAAGGTGACCACTTTTATAATTTTGTCCACTTGCCCAGATTTTCATGGGCGTATACGGAGCGAATGAGCGGCACAGCGCGTCTGTACTGCTGCGGGGCATTCATTTTGGGTGTGTTTTTGTTCCTTATTTTTAATTCTGAACATTGCTACAGCACCGCCGTAACCTTGTCCAACCACATATCCAATATGTATTTCTGATTTCTTGTGATTGAATAAAATTGGTGTTACAATATCAATATCGTTACAATCAAAGTCGCACATTTCATCAAGATAAAAAAACGTTCACTAATTACACCTCAACAAATGTAACCTAAACACATGGATAGCTGTGCGCTTTTCAATGTATTTGTTGTTTCATAAGCTTGCCTGGCAAAAAAATGAGCTTGCTTAATTTCGTCAACAACGTATTGTTGAAAAGTCGTAACAATCACTTCTATTACTTGATTTTGACGTTTTAGTGATATGTCAGTAGAATTTTTGCCTCTCCAAAAAATCGTCGCGTGGAACTTTGTCATTGCATGCTACCATTAGCTGAAGTGTCGTCCTGAGATTCCCGTGACTATAATTAATAAAAGTTCTTGATGACCCATTTTCGTTATTGGGAAGTGGGAGCTTTCTGCAGTCGCGGTGTCCACACAGAGGCCGACCAAGCCTGCCAATAAATTTGATTTATGGAATTATTCGTCGCAATTCGCTCCGGTTTTTCTCTTTCTGTTGCACAGCAGAAATATCAACCTATTCACCGATATTTTCTCTTTGAGATTTGATCAAAGCTATAAAAGTATTGTTTGAGAATTCTCGTACAAGTTAGTTTTCAATTGGAGACTCAAGTAATCATGTTTCCGGTAAGTTGCGCGTAGCTTTGAAGTATTGCTTTTACCAAACAATTGAGGTGGACTCCGCTCTTTTCCGAAGGGAATACGAAAAACATGTGTAAGAAGCGGTAAGATGTTGGAAATTAAGATATCTACGTTTTATTTTCTGTCCATTTTTGTGATCGATACAAGGTGAGCCAAAGTCAGAGAGTGGGGACCAAGATTGTTCAAAAAAGTTGACTTTTTAAGTCAGTGTAATTATGCCAGATTGAGGCAAAATCAACGTCGTGTTTACCCATCATTCTTCGCACATGCAGAGTACAGTAATTACCACTTCATCTATTGCTGCGACTTTTCTGATGACGGAGTCACGACAGATCGTCCTGCTTGCGATTCATGTAAAAGCTCGGCATCTCTTGATGTCGCGTTAAAATTTTCATCAGCTCTTGCATTTAATTGATATGTTTTTTAATTCTTGGCAGTTGCAGTGCAAACAAGGAAATCAAAAAATTTTGTCTTCATTTCGCACTAACTTGCTTTCGTACTCAGCTAACATTTTCCTTAAATATAAAACTAAAAACGTAACAACGCTAAAGCAAAAACGTTTATCACTTTAAAGACATTCCCTGTCTTACCAACTGTCTTAAACCAACGACATCATTGGCGTGTTATACAATAAACCGCTAAATCAAGAAATTATGACGTCACAAATCCGAATAAAATCTCAAGAAAAATAGTTTACATGTCGCTTTAAACCAGTGTTTTCCAAACTGTGTGCCGCGGTTTAACAGTTATACAAGTTTTTAGCCAAAATTAAGTAAATGCTTCCATGAAGTAACGGTCGATAACGTCGGAGATCGTGTTATGTTGCCCGAAAAAGTGGGTATCTCCAAAAAAAGGTCATCATCTTTTTCGCTGTCACCTGTAATGCTACTCAAGATCACCATGAATAGGTTCATGTGGTTGGTGTGCCGCAAAATTTCTTTAGCTTTTTTACTGTGCCAACAGACAAAAAAGTTTGGGAAACACTGCTTTAAACTGCGTTAACAAAAAAGTTTAACAGCGCTAACGTCAGCGTTTACAGCCCAAAATTTTGACGGCACATGCTAAAGCGTTATCGCTGACAAAAATTGACGGCGTCAGCGTTAATTCTGGCGTCAAGATTTTGAAAATTATTCGCAAGAAAAAGTTAGCATCAAGTAGGCTAAATATTTTGCAAACTTTCAACCAAACTGATTGCTAAATGATTATTATTTTATAAAAGTTTTCCATATGATAAAACCAAATTTAAAGCGAAAACCAGAAAAATAGCAGGCTCAGGCACCAACTACACCAGGAGCACTCAAACTTTTTTTTAGCAACGTACTTTTTCTTAAAACTTAGATGTGGGGCGCAACCCTAAAAAGAATTTTCTTTGTCTTTTCTCAACATGAAGACCTTTGTCTTTTTTGGAAATGATGTATTTTAGAGCAGTGCTTCTCGAACTTTTTTATTCTGCGACCCCATTTTAGAAAAGAAAATTCTACGCGATCCCTGAATGGGTAGCCTACACGTTAATGATATTTAAGGAATAAAGACTCATTACAGGCACTGGCGTGTTTGGAAACAATTATGTTTTGAGGGGGGGCGGGGAGCGAAGCATTAAGTAAGCCTAATCTTATTATCAAGCGATCATATCAAATACGTGTACTCGATCTTCTTTCGGAGAGCGAAGCATTAAACAAAGAAAACTAGGTTTTAAGTGTCAGGTCTTGGCCTGTTTGAAAATGATCTCCACAAGAAAAATCTTTAGTTTAGTATACCCGTCTTTTTGGAGTTGATCTCCGAAAAGAGATCTTCAATTAAAGAACTCCGAAAAAAGACAAAGATCTTGGAAAGGATTCGCGTCCGGCCCACGGTATCAGGCAACTGAGTAAAATTGGCCTGCTTGCGCAAGTCTGCATACCCGTGGTCTAAACGGATACAAAATTGATTGATTTGACTAATTAACAAGCACAGTAGCCTACACTCATGGCCTGAACTGTCCACTTTTATCAAGATGTTTCTAATACATGTAGTTTGGATGCTATCGAGACATTTTTTGAACAGAATATTTTGCTGAGCTAGCTGCAGTAGTTGGTTATTGTTGGCTTAAGTGGCAAGGTAATACTAAACGAGCAGTTGTGCTTTGAATAAAATACCCGGAAAAACTTGATCCAAAAAGGCAACATCATTATGCTGCCTATTTATATACATGTAGTTCATTGTAGCAAACCTAGCCTACTTTGGAAATTTTGTTTAAAGTAGAAGCACCACTCTCGTTTGGTTACCTGACTATGATGATTGATGAGTTTCTGGCCGAATCATTGTTCTGTTTCTTGTCATTAACATGTGAGAATCGCCTTGCAGCCTTTCTAGAATACCGTTGTGTCGCTATAACCTCAAGATAAATAGCTCATGTCTATCCTACACACTGAAAAAACCGTGTAAAATAAAAAGAAAAATGCCAAACTTTACATGTCATACGTAACTAACTCTTCAAACTTTTGAATCGAAAACCTACATTAGTTAGAATTGCTCTCACTATAAACCTATTAACAAACCTACATCAAAGTTTAGGGAGGAAGAAGGCACAGGAAGCACATAGTTTAAAACCCTTAGTAAAAAGGAGGCCCGAGCGCCAAAGTTTTCTTATTTATTTTTTTAGAGAATACCTCAGACATTGGGAAAAGAAGTTGCGTTTCATTATGCATATATGTCCCTTTTTCAAAATAAAATTGAAACCTGCTTGGGCTTCGGCCTATTCTGGCCGTGGTTCTAAAAACTGTTCTAAAAACTGTGCTGGAAATAGGCTGATGTGTTGCCACGAAGTTTATGTTCGAAAATCGATTTCCGAAGACTTATTTTGTTAACTACTTTACGAATTTCTTCTTCAGACTCACAGGACGAGCAATGTCAGTGGCGCAAATTATGAGATGAATTATCCAAACCTACCTCGGAGATTCTAATTTTCATGTTTTACGTAAGTAAACTTGATGTTGCTTCTTTAGAATTTGCGAGCAGAGAAATCCGCGCAAAGTTCTATGTTCAAGGGCGCGACAACGCAGTCGTCGCCAATATTGAAATCGTGATCGTCGAATTGTAGTCGCCATCAAAAACCACCTATAGTTTTCTCAAACACGTTGGTAGTCACTCACTCCTAGTCACGTTGCTAGTCACTCCTGAAAAAGCCACTAAAAAGGAATACAATTACGGACGTACCTCTTGCTAAACTCTGCTTTGCCACGAATGGTTAGCTTAAGAACACGACACGTGTTCTTTTTATTGTCGTTGCAGCGATTTTACAAGAGCTTGAAAGAGCCCAAACGTCGGTGAAACAAAGTGCCGTAGGGCAAGCTCGTGTTCTGAATGGCTTGTGCGGTTAGGGTTGAAAGACGCTCAGCTAGTCAATGACAAACCGTCGCGTCAATGACTTTTTCGTCGCACTGTTGTCACGCGATAGTAAATCGCCTGTTTTTTCACGCTGAACAATCATTCGATTTGCTATTGCTGTTTGTGAAAATGATTCACAAAATTCTGGAAACGGCTTTTACTGTGCGCCCCATTCCAAATTATAGGCAATTCTAATCCATGCTAGTAGTGTCTCTTATCATAGTGGCTTATCTAACTTTTAGATTTATCTTTAAACCAGGGATGTGGAAGCGGTTATTTTTCAAACGCTTACGCTTCCGCTTCCACACCTACCGCTTCCGCTTCCACCAACAAAAAACGAAAAAACGATCGTTGACAATTTTTAAAAACTTTTGTGGCTTTATAGCCTGCCTTCTCCTACACTTCATCATTTTGAGAAAACAAAAACCTTGATTTACTGCTATTTCTTTACCTACATCGATTGAGCTTATTGTTCCGAACTACTCTGTGTTTCTTTTTCATAGATATCAAAACTCGTGTTGAATGTAGAACAGAGCTTTCAATCTTTTTTGTCATCGCGGAGCCCCTAATGTACTTTTGCGTTTGTCACGGAACCCCCTCTAACAAAAATTTATAAATCACCAACTGCTTGCAAGAAAATCAAATATTTCGTTACTACAATTCAAAAAGCAATTAAACACTTCAACCAATAGACAGTTATTATAAGTTCCTTCACTACTTACAACTACTTTTACAACAAATGGATGTTAAGGCACTATATGCCTTAACTATATGCCTTAACATCCATTAATTAAAAGTAATATCTTAAACAGGCTAACACCAGCTCCTATAATTCGTATTACTTTTACAACAGTTAACTTAATGCTTCTCAGATCTAAACCGTATGACCACATATTACAGCAAGTGTCAACAACTTGTCGTCACAACAACAAATTACACTGTATAGCGTTGATTTTCCCTCTCTATCCTCAACTAACTGTGATTTTGAGTTAACTTTAACTCTAATCATCATTACGGACCTTCTGTCCGTCCCCAAAACACGTATTGACTCCGATTTTTTGGATAGTGAAGTGCGAAATTTCTGTCGTATATGTAGTATGTAAATGTAAAGCGAGCAAAATTGAACTGTACCAATCAACAGCCTCCTCAACGTGGTGGTGCGGTCCCCAGCCCGTTTGGGTTGGGTCAAAATGGCTGTTGGCCTTCCCGAGGGTCCCAGTTACCCTGGGCACTCCCCTCACACAAACCATTTTTTCGCCGTGCAGCCCCCTGAACGACCGCAGAAGGGTAGCACGCAGCCTCTTTAAAATCGACCTGTCTTCTCTCTACTCCTGCCTTTGTCTTGCCCGTCTTCTCATTCTTCTCCTTCTCCTGATGAGCAGCAACGTTTATCCTCATCCTTGCCCTGTCTTTCCCTATTTAGTGTGCGCCTGAAATGTGACCTGGTGGGGTAAGTCAGTGCAATGCTGCACGTGCTCTAATTGGGTTCATTTAAAGTGCTCACCACTCTCCTTTTCTAGATTCAGAACTCTTGGCAGCTCTCACTCCTGGAGCTGCCCTCCCTGCTTGTTTTTGAGATTCTACACCTACCAGCAGTGTGACTTTCTCCTCGGACTCCTCCATCTGGTATACCTTCACCCAGTCCCGTAGCACTCCAACTTCGGGCCCCCCCCCCAAAGTAAGCGCAAGAGCCCCTGCGCACAGGTCATATCACTTTAGAGGTGTAAAATTGAAAAGCTGCATTAAGAAAATACATCACAATTTGTACATAAGTAAACAGGCTAATGTCAGAATAAAGCATGCCGATACCGAAGGTGCAAGTCATAAAAAATTCGGCACCGATGCCAGAGATCAGTAGGACATTTATGCAGACACTGCGAAACGAAAGCAATGACACTGAAAAACATGAAAAAGTTATAAAAACACGGTATCATTTAAATAGTCTGGAGCGAACCTTTTTGTTCGCAAATGCTGTTATGACATTGTCATAATCAAGAGATCGGGCGCAGTCATTTTCGATTGACAACATGGCTAATGAAGATAGTCTACTGTCTGTCATAGACGTTCTATTAAAAGTTTTGATCAGTTTCAATTTGCTGAAGCTTCTTTCAGCGCTGGCAACAGTCACGGGGCAAGTTAGTAAGATTCGAAGTGCGATGTACACATTCGGATACAATTCAAATGAATGAGTCTTTAGAAGATAGTTCAGAAAGTCTTGAGCCGTATTGAGATTGCGTTTTTTTTGTAAAATTAAAACAAACCGCTGTAGCTCAGCGCTCATTTCATCAGAATCAATGTCACCGAACTTTTTTTGGAACTCTTTACAGCAAGTAAGAAGAGCATTTTCTTGTTGCACAAGCAAAAGTTTGTCTCGTGTGTACATAAACGAAAAGGCGGAAGAAACCTCACGTAACAAATTAAAGCGCTCCTTTATTGACATAATAGCCTGGTCTACTAATGGATAGAAAAAGTTGCTTTTAAATTTCAGTTCAGGAGTAGCTCGTTGTTCCTCTTCACCTTGGTAATCAAACAATCTTCTTTTCTTTCCACTTCTTGACGGAGGAAAAGAAGGATCAATATCCAATTCCTGTGCTATTTCAACAGCAGATGTTGCGGCACTGTCATAACCTGTTGTGCGATAGTTTTGCAAAAACTTTTCAGTTGCCTGGATTTCCGTTTCCATTGTATGAAGGGAGACTCCATACGATTGAAGAATCTTGCTTGCTTTATTGACTTGGAATAGGATATCATACCAAATAAACACCGACAAAAGAAAACTCCATTTTGATAAATGAGCTATCAACGATTTTGTTTCTGAGGCAGCTCTTCCATCTTTTCTTTCTATGGAAATGGCTTCCAAGTCTTTCAGTGCCAGCAACACCTCTTTTAAATTGTATCGAAGAGGTTTGATGCATTTAATTCTGCTTTCCCAACGAGTATTAGATTGTGACTTTATGGACAGCTCCACATGTTTCTTCAAAATTTCCCAACGCTGAGCAGAGGAAGAAAACAGCACATACAACCTTGTAAGTACTCCAAAAAATGTCAATGCTTCCGTCGATCAATTAGCACTGTCAACAACAACTAAGTTAAGGGTATGGTTTGCACAGGGCACGTAAACAGCTTTGGGATTGATGTCTAGCATTCTTGCTTGGACCCCAGTATGTTTTCCTTTCATGTTAGCACCATTATCATATGACTGACCTCGACAATCAGACAATTCGAGTTGCAGTTCGGTCGCTTTTTCTAAGAAAGCGTCCAACAAGCCTTTCCCAGTACTGTCACTTATTCTCAAGTAGCCAAAAAATGTTTCTTTAACAACAGCAGCTTCTTCATTACATAGTACATAACGGAGAATGACAGACATTTGTTCATGATGTGACATATCTGGAGTGCAGTCCAAAATTATAGAAAAATATTTTGCCAATTTCAATTGCTGTAAATTTTCTTTTTCAACTTCTGTCGCTAGCAATTCAATTAGTTCATTTTGTATGGTAGGACTCAAATAGTGATCTTTAGTGTTTTTATTCTTGATTCTGTCTTGAAGCTTTTTTAGGATCGGATCTCTTCTTGCCAAAAGCTCAAATATACCCAGAAAATTTCCATTGTGAGGAGATCCTAAGACTTCTTCAGATCCTCTAAAAGCAAGATTCCTTTCCGATAGAAACAAGACAATGTCGATAAGTCTCTCTAAAACATTTCTCCAAAAACGTCTTTCATTGAAAAAAATATTCATCTCGCGTTTGTCGATAGTGGATGAATTTCTTATCCCTTCAGCTAGCAACATCCATTGACTGCAGCATTCTTGGTGGGAAATGCCGTTTTCATGGTCTTTCAGTTTTTTCGAAAAACCCTCCCATGTATTTATACCACTACAAAAGGGGCTTAGTGTTTTTCCAAATAGCTTACAACAAAAGCAAAAAACTTGATCTGATTCCCCAGAATAAACTAGCCACGACCGTGAAACACTTTCACCATTAGGTAACACACGTTTATAATGGTTGGAGGAAAAACGTCGCCTTGGAGTTGTGTTATTATATGGAAAATTTATTATTAGTTGATGTGGTCCACGCTTTACTATATCACATCGTTGAGCATCAGAAATACTTTCAGGCCATTTACATGGGTTATCAGGGATAGGGATAAATTGAGATTCAGTTATTTTTGATATTAAAGGTTGCGTATTGGCAGGTAAATCACAACTTACATTTTCTGGAAATTCACAATCACTTTGATGCTGATCGTCATAGTCTTCTTTTTCTTGTACACTATAGTTTTCTTTATCCCTCTCGGTACTAGTGCCAGGTCTACTCTGCTCAGTAATCTTGAAAAAATCTGTCATCTTGGGCAATTTCGCTACAGCATCTCGAGCAGTGGCTGCTTCATTTCTCTTTTGAGCAGCACTTTTTAAACGTTTCATTCTATACAATGTCAATAAAATACTTTATCTGCACTCTGCAGTGTATATATATATTGTCCCGGTATTTATAGCCAAACAGAATTCCAGACCATTCTATGATTGTTGCGTAACAACGGCATTGTTACGTCAATCGAATATTCAAGATTCTACCAGAAAATCAATCGAAATATTCTAGATTCTGCGAGATAAAATGACGTTGCATTCACTTATGATGTCGCAAGCCAATTTCTTCCTACAGTTTAAATCGGTTGTAAACAAGTCTGCTGAACTGAAAATAGTCACGTAGCCAAAAAGCAATTTCAGACTAACTTGGGCCCCCAAAGTTGGCCTGGGCCCCCCCAATTGGGGGGTTTGGGGGGCGGCTGCTACGTCTCTGCCTTCACCGCTCAATCTGACCCATCTGGCCCCCTTCTGCTAATGCAACACTCGCACCCCACCCTCGCCTTCAAACCTCCTATTCTTTTTCCGCCCACTTTGTATCTTCTCCCTCTGCACCCTTACCACCGCTTCATGCTCCTGGGTGTTTCTCTTTACCTCCTGTTTCTTCTTCCCCTCCATAACTCTCTCAGGATGTTTCAATGCAATGCTGGGGGTCTTCGAGCCAGGAGCACTAAACTACTACACTTTATTTCGTCTCATCCTGTTGACCTTATTCATATCCAGGAATCTAACCTTAATTTATCTTCCTCTTTTCAGATCCCTGGATTCTCTGCTCTGCGATCCCATGGCACCCACCCCCGATTTGGTATTTTTTCTACTGATGTCGCAGACGCTAGCGGCGGCGTCATCATATTTGTCAAGCAAAGCTTATTTTTCTCTGAGCTTTCTACCTCCTCTTTTTCTTTGCTTGACCCTTACTCTGATTATGTAGAGGTCAACATCTCTCTAAACGACTTCTCCTCGCTCTCATTTTTTAATGTTTATGCTCCCCCTATTCGTTCTTCTACGAAGAATAGCAGAACCAATATTTTTCTCTCTCCATTCTTCCCTCCTATGTGGAAGCGGAAGCGGTGGATTTTTCGCGCTTCTCCTTCCACCGCTTCCGCTTCCAGCTTCCGCTTCTGCTTCCACATCCCTGCTTTAAATTCAAGGACATGAAAGTGTTACATGTATCTTGTTTTCCCCGTCAACAATGCTGAAAGTGTTGACACTTGCCAGTTGCAACTCGATTTTGAGTAGCAGTTCAGTAGCAAGTTTTCAAAAATAAAACACGCAAAATCATTACTTGATCATCAAGTCATATTTTATTTAGTATAAGTAGTGGAAAACATCATGTCATGTATTTTTGAAGCTAAATGATGAAAACTAAACAGACAAACGTTCTCATATGAAAATAATTGTTGTTTCATTCATATTAAGCACAAAACTGAAAAACATAAATTAATATTGATTTGTAGTACCAAGTTACCTTAAGCTCAAATAGTCTAAAGCAATACTAAACTTTTTACCAGAAAATATTGTTGTTCTGCTGCGGAGAACCTAGTGGCAATACCGTGCGTATCTACAATGAGTTTTTAAGCAATTTGATTGGCTACTGAGAACGCGTGATATGACGTAATAGCCGGACTGGATCAATGAAGTTGAATTAGCGCAGGCCGTAAACGCAGGGAAGCAAAGAAAGAATTCATTTATAGCAGTGCAGGGGTGTGTTGACTTCAGATTATATAACTAGTACTTTTGATAGTGTTAATGATTGTAGATTACAGTTGCATTTTATTGACCGGTACTTTTTTGAAATTAGGTAATAATGATGGCAAAATGTTGGGTAGTCTTTGTGGTAGTGTGGTTATAAAAGTCATGGTAAACTAGCTTTTATTTACCAATATTAAATAGGCATATGCAAACATAGATGATGAAATTTTAAACTTTTGATGTACCCAAAATACAAACAAAGGCTATTATGCTTTTATTCTCTGATATAATGCTTGGACATCATCTGTATTTGAGCTAAAATCACTGCTGGTAGCACTCAAATATAGAGTAACCGTTACAAAATGCAGCAATTGTTACGGAAATATAAAAAAACAACTAAAGTACGAAAGCCACAGAAATGAGGAAATTCTGAAAAGCATAATTAACTCTATGTAATTGTCTAATTTTACCCAGTTGGATGGTTGTAGTTTTAGTTTTTATCGACTTCCGTAATATTCTGTATTCTGTCATTTCCATTTTGCTTTGGGCAATTGTTTTTCTGTAATTCAGTAATTTCTTATTTTAAAATGAAAATCCGTAATTTCATGCTTTGAGGTAAATTCCCGTGTTTTAGTGTTGTCCCTTAATAGGTTGTTATCAATATACATCAATTTTTTCAAGGCGTTAGATGTTTACTTTGAGTTTCTTTCCGCTGCCTGTCTGTGCACTTACTTTTCATTTTGAGATATAGCCTACCGGTACTATACCGCAATCGAGCTAATCTGTTAGTGATGCTAGACCGCTATACCGCATTGTACCGTATTTGAGCTCTACCGATACACCGCAGTCGAGCTAATCTGTAAACGTAGTCTATTAATTTGTTTTAAAGTTTGTTCTTGACCTCTTACGAAATTAATGCTGAGCTGATTAACATTAGCTTGGCAAAAGGCTGATTGGTGAAACAGTATGATTAAAAGTCACACTGAAGGTAACATATTGCTTTCGTTCAATTTTACTCTAGGCTTAAACTGTTTTTATTTCTTAGGGTTTATGTACAGCAGGTTTTGTTTTTAAAATGACGTAGACTTTTGCCAGCTGCATTCAAAACTTGTATTTTAGGTTTTAACTGAGATAACATGAAGTTGCATGTACTATTTCTTTTTTTCCTTCATTATTTTATTTCACCAGCAACTTCTAATACATCGGTGGGTATTTTTTGTGCTGTATCTAAGTTTGGCGACTTACAATATTTAAATTTTGCTCTAGTGTGGTGGACGTTTTGATGCAAAAGATGGTGGAGAAATATCAACGCCAAACTATCCAGAGCTATACGAACGTAATTTGTCTTGTCAGTGGATATTAGAAGCACCCAAGGGCTACGTGGTTGAGTTGGTTTTCCTCGACATGGACATAGATCATTTTTATCAGGACTGTTTTACTGATGAACTGCATGTGAGAGATGGACGTACATCAAACAGTCCTCTACTTGGACAAGTTCTCTGTGGACAAAGAATACCAGAAGTGGTAACCAGTACAGGGCAGTATATGTTCCTAAAGTTCTCTTCGGATATTATATCAGAAAGAGGGCGAGGATTTCGTGCAAAGTACTACACAGTAGGCAAGTTCTAACTTTGTCGGTAGACTTCCTAATACTAAGCTAAGGCATAACTCAAAAATCAGGTTACAAAACTCAATCGAAAATGGTAGTGCTTTCTATATCGGTGCTTGTCCACCATTTTTGTAGTGGTACACCTGATTTTACTCTACAAAAATTCTGTACACCCCAATAATGTTTTAAGTACATAAACGCGTAAAATAAAGTCAAAACAGCATTTAATGCAAAGTGGCTGCTGTTCAAATCCTGTAAAGAGGTGTTTAGTTTAAAAACTTAAAGGTTTGTTTTAAACTTAAATTTTCACAAGTGAATAAATCTAAAAGCCATAAGAAATGTTAAAGTCTCCAACTGCATTTTCAAACAATGAAAATTAGATTTTAAAATTGTAGTATGAATTCAAGTGTATTGAGGTAAAAAGTTGAATGTAGTGAAGCAAATTAGACAAAAACTACGTATTTCCAAGCACTTGCCAGTTATTTAAAATTTCTACACTCTCTTTTTCACTTTAAAACTTTTGTTTGTTGTGTTGTCCTTACATGTTGCAATTGTGATCTCGACATGATCGCAAGCTTTGCTATGGATAATTCAAAAGCGTTTTGAAGCCATCTGCAAGCAGGACAGTTTGAAAAATCTCCAAATGTTGGAGCCAGAATCAGATTTGAAAAATTTTAAACATTTAAAAAATTAATACACATAGGTCTTTGTCGTAAGCGTTTTCTTGTCGAATACGTAATTCCATGTTGCCCAGGGGGAAGAAAATATGATTTTATTAATTGCCCTTATAAACTATTGCAGGTTTAAAGCTTATCGTTTTCACAAATATCTTACATTAGATTAACTTTAACACATCACATATGATACAGTGCCTAAAACAATAACTATCAGCGAGCTCTCAAGAAATATAAGTAGGTAAGAAAGGAAAAGAAATGTTTTGCTTGTGATTTTGAAACTGGAGACTTGTTGCGAAGCACTGTAACTAGGTAAATCTGTAATACTTTTTCAAGAAAATTTTAAAATCCTCATTTCCTACAGACGTTAAATGCAGAATTCTTCATAACATCAAAGACAGTTGCTTCACTCAATAGCAAAATTTCTGGGACTTCAACAAGTGGCCGGTTAGCTCAATCGGTTGTAGTGTCGTGTTAATGTCGCGGGTTCGAGCCCCGTACTGGCCATTACTGCCTCGATAGCTCAGTTGGAAGAGCATCAGACTGAAGATCTAAAAGTTACCGGTTCAAACCCGGGTCTGGGCATTTATTTTGTGCGAGTGTGGTGATGAGTGCAGCATAATAGTTTTGAAATGTGCCAAATAGTTATTTTGATTCGAAAAATAAACCGTTCTGTGCAGATTTCTACCTAAACAAGTAATTTTGCGGAGATGATGAAATTTTATGTCTGTTGGCAGTGATAAACCTGAGTTTTTTTCTTCTCAATAAGCTATGAAAAGCTTTATTTTGAATTCTTGCGCCAGATCTGGGGACTTCTTGTGCACATCTGGAGTTGATGAAAAACGGAAACATTTGTCTGGAATTACACTTTAACACTTCTCCATCAGAAACAATCAATGTCATAATTCATGCAAAATTGGCTGATTGACCGACTGATAGAAACGCATTGACTGATTTCTGATGGATACACTACAGATTGAAAGAATATTAAAAAAGGATCCCTATGCAAAGATTTTTAAGGGTGTTTATCCTAAGGATCTGTCTACTGTTGAGTGTATTGGGAGTTATGTTGTCAACACCGACCCGAGCACTGCCCCTGGAGAACACTGGGTTGCTACGTTCTTTAACAATCAAGGATCTGCTGAGTTTTTTGATAGCTACGGGCTACATCCAATTGTTCAACAAATTTTTTTGGACTCCTATTCCTCATCCTGGATCTACAATTCAAAGACCTTACAGAGTTTGATATCTGAAGTCTGTAGTCTGTGGTTGCTATACTACATGTTATTTCGCTCGCGTGGTTGCTCTCTATCTGATATATTAAACCCGTTTCTCTAATAATGTTACTTTGAATGATAAAACTATTGAGCGCTTTATTCAAAATTTACTGAAATAGAGTTGTAACTGCTTCACGTGTAAACAGAATTGAATATGAACGAGTGTTTTTATTATACAATATAAATTCGATTTACATCCAAAATAACCACTCGACAGATAGGACATTCTTTAGAATAAAGTTTTGCAGCACAATTCAAACAACCAAAAGAGTGTCTGCAAGGCATCGCCAAAGCATTAATTCGAGCGTCAAAACACATTTTACATAAAAGTTCTTGAGATGTGTCACACTCTTTTGCTTCAGATAGGGGAATTATGTATGGCTCTTCATTTTCAACAGGTGAAGTTCTTACAAACGTCGGATGTGCTGCTTCTTCAAGAATAACAAAGCTGAATCTTATTCCCGACAAAAACTCATCTTCTGGGATGCGAAAGTTATTGTGTTGGGCGATGAAACCAGTTCCAAACGTTCTCTCTAGATATGCACATGCGGACCAGTACTTAGCGTGCTCAATTTCTGGGATGTCAGTGTCCCCACACTGGTAAAGACATAAGCCGCAGTAAAAGCAAATAGTTCAATCATTGCTGCCTCTGTACAAAAATCCAGTTTTAGCCATTCTTTTAGGGCTTAAATTATCGACTCGATGAGGCCAAGTATCTGAGAAGGATAAGATTCGCGTTTCCTCATGTTCAAAAGAAGGGCACAGCATTTTAAACAAATTTACTCAAACCTAAAGATGAATACAAGCGTAAACACTGTAAAGAATCACACATTCATTGTTATATATTTAGTGGAGAGGTTTTTCTCTTCTTTTGATAAAGTTCAGTACTTCTAGGCAGACTACTAGATCGCTTTTTCTTCCCGGCTGTGTGTTTCATGTCTTTCAAGGTTTTCACAATAGCTAATAACTCCTTGCTTATACCACAGTTTTCATTTCTGATGATGAATATAGATGATCGATCTGTAGATGTTGAAAATATTTCTCAGGTGTGAAGATAGGCTCCACTTTAAATCGAATAGGAAAATTGTCCACCGCAACTTCTTTTTTGAAAATCTCCAATCTTGTTTTTACTTCACAGACATCGTCATATTGACAGTTGGGTGAGAAAGTACCACCACGTAAAGACGTGCATCTGCTGGGCCTTTAAAAGCCACAAGCGGTAGTTCATCAAACATATGCTCACACACTTGAATGAGCTGATCGGTTGAAAAGAGAGTTTTCCTCTTGACACAGTCAGCACGCCTTTCCTCAACATCTCACTGTCTGAGGGTATTGACTTCCCTTCTTTGGCGATGTCTTTGAAGATTTTTCATATTTTCCTTGCTTCTTCTTGGTGTTTTCTTGCACGCCCCAATAACTCCGATTGCTCCAACATCCCATCGTAGCATGAGGAGTAGGGATGATTTGTTGTAACGTCGACATTTTCTGCTCTCTCTCTTCATATTCGTCAGCAATTGAAGAGTGTGTCTCGTCGCAGCTCTCCATTATTCTTCTTCTGGTTTTCTCGCAAAACATACGGCTTTTATAGAGAAATATTAACAAGGAAAGAAGAAAAATCACTATTCTTGCTTAGACTTGTCTTGTTCTTTCAAAAAATTGCGCAATGAAAACTGTGATGTAATGCATATAAAAACGCCCGCTGGTTCGTAATTGGCCAAATGAGAGGTAAGAATGTTTATAACTAGTGGTTTTTAAAGACTTAATCATCTCCGTACGGTCTATGCTTCCGCTGGCGTCAGATTTTTTGTTGACAGTAAACCATTTTTGAAGTTCTATATCGATTGTGATTGGTTAAAGGTTTGCTGACGTGATGTTGATGCTTCCGTTTGCATCACATTTTTTGTTGATAGTAAGCTTAGCTGATTTCCTGACTTTGAAAAATATGAACTTTATGTTCGTGGCTTTAGAATTTGATAGTTTTTACTTAAAACAGTGTGATAATAGGATACAATTTTGGTTTTTAGTTGTATGAAAAGATATTGTAAATTAGATGCGTGGTGAATGTTTACAAGTAAAAGTTTAACAATTATTGAAGTAGTCTCCAAAAACAATCTGCACACAATAAAGTTCAATCTTTTTGGTTTAACAATATTTAGTAGTGATTAAAAACTGCTGAATTTAAACAAATTTCACTGTTCTGACCTTTCCTTTTCAAAATGTTTCTACCACTGTACTAAAATTTTACTACCTTACTGTCATATGTGAAGCAAGACTACATTTCACTCAAAGGTCTGGTCAAGCTGCTGAAATTTTCTTCCAAGAAAATGTGAAACTAACGGTAAAAGATTTAATTGAAATTGTATCAAATTTGATATTGTTTCTTTCACCAAGCTTTTCTGGAAACAAACTCACAGTGTCACTGCATGTGATTTTTCTCCAGCAAACCTGATAATCTAGAAAAATGTTGGTTATTTTCCTCTAAAACTAATGACTAGCTGTAATAAACGTAAATGTTTTGATTAAAATAACTGTATGATCTAGAAAACTGTTTGTTATTTTCCTCTAAAACTAACGACTAGCGGTAATAAACATAAATGTTTTGATTGAAATACCTGTATGATCTAGAAAAACTGTTGATTATATAGTATTTCCTTCTGTAAGCTTACAGCTAGTGATGAACAAGCAGATTTTTCCTTCAAGCATCTGTCTTTCATGACACTGGTAACTACATCTATATTCCTCCACGATTGTATCTGTCGCTTGTTCTAAAATCTATACTTCTCCAAAATTTATCTGCAGTTAGTTCAGAACTACTGGTTGTACTTTCAAATTATTTTCTTATGTTCATTTTCAGCCAGTGATACGCATAATTTTCCCTCAAACATCTGTCGTTCATCATACTGGCAATTATACTGCATTTAAAAAATTTTTTTTCTTCCTCCAAGATTGTATTGTAATAGGAGTGAATCCATTGTTTGCATGTATATACTGGAATTGATATAAAGAACCTTTTAACTGCAGAACTTATATCAAGATAACGTGTAAAAGAAAATATCTCCAATAAATGCATCTAGAAAAGCAAAGATGCAATATTCTAGGGGATCAAAAGGAGAAATCGATCAGAGGCTATATGATTTTATAAACAATTTTCAAGAAACAATGTGAACGACACGAGCGACAGTTGCTTCCTCTCGTTTATTGTTTATGATATAGCATCAAAGGCTTATATCTTCAGTCACGACATAGAAGATAATGTTTCCGTTTTACAACAGTGGTGCTTACAGTAGGACAAAAGATCGTTTACGAGCTGAAAACCAAAGCGAAATTAATTGGAGAACTTTTGAAGGGGGTATTCTGAAGCGAGGGTACAACATCAAATCAAGTCATTTTCAAAAATAAATGAAATCATTTTCAAAAAGAAACAAAACAATTTCCAAAAACAAATAACAACATTTCCAAAACCAAATATAATCATTCCTAAAAACAAATAAAGCCATTTCCAAAACCAAATAAAACCATTCCTAAAAACAAATAAAATCATTTCCAAAAACAAATAAAAGCATTTCCAAAAAACAAATAAAAATTCATACAAATAAAACCATTCCTAAACAGAACTCAAACAAATAAAACATTCCTAAAAAGAACTCAAACAAAATCACAAAACAAATAAAACCATTTTCTTTCAATTACCAACTTGAAATGTTACAACAAGTTCATGCTAGTAAAATACAGGGTGGGCCGTAAATAACGCACCAAAGATTTAAAATAAATTGTGATGTGAAATAATGTAAATATCTTTTCTTTGGGTATCTGTTAAATTTAATTTCAATATCAGTTACTATAACTGTTAAATTTAATTTCAATTCAATTTAATTTAATTTCAAGCCCAAAACGTTTGTTATTATTATCTGAATTGTTTTATATGCTTTGGTGCGTTATTTATGGCCCACCCTGTATACTTCCAAGTTTATGTACAAGATCGTGTTCAACGGAAATGACGTACTTGCAAAGTTGTGCACGTTCGGAAATGACGTAATACACCACGTTCGGAAATGACGTAGCGCGCCACAAAAAACAGATCGAAATTTATATCACATACTACTTATGCCCATGTTGTGTTTTTGCATGAAACGGCAGAATTTTGTGCTTTTTTCAGTTCAACTAGATTTTTTTGGTGACTTCAAGGCCTTTATTTCAGATAGTCAGACCATGGACTGAGATAGATATACCGCTGCAACGACAATAACAAGTTTTTTTAATCCTGTACATAGTGTAAATGCATTGTACATATTGTTGGGGACGGTTATTTTATATTATTTGCATTACATAAATACATTTGTATTATCTGGACTTTTTCATTATCCGGACAGGTTCCTACACCGTCTTGTCCGGAAAAACGAGGGTCGAGTGTATAGTCTCAGCAATAACTTTGATCTTAGCGGAATAACTAAAGGCAATTCAATTGTTTTATTTTAATAGCTGAATACAAATGGTCATGCATAAACAATTTGTGTGGTGGAGTAATCGAAAATGTTTCTTCGTGCCGTATCCAGTCGCCCGGCTATCCTGTCAGCTTCCAATCTTCTCTCAATTGCTCGTGGCTAGTTCGAGCTCCGCAACCAAGCCAAACGATTTCTTTTTGGTTCAATCAACTGGATTTGGACGAAACCGATTCCTTGTGTGAACAAAACAGCGTTACTCTACATGACGGCGCAAACGGAGCTGCGTCAATAATTCACGAACGATTTTGTGATTTAGATCATAATCGCTTGAAGAACATAAAAATCAATTCAACAGGTATATGATGAGTATCATAGTTTCATTGAAAGTATTGTTTTGCTTATCACTTTCAAGCTTGTCATGGTTATAATTGTTGATCCATCATGAAATGCATTTCATTAGCTTGCCAATGTTTAAAGAAAACCTACAACCGTTTGGTTTTAGAGTAGGTCGCATTGATGATTCCATTTTCGTTCGTTGTTTTATTTTTTGTTTTTCGTGCTGTTTTGAATGAGGGTAAAAATTCGTATGGTTGCTATGTTGTCGAAAACGAAAAGGAAATAGCGGTTGGTGTGAGCTGTATCTTAGACATGTTTTCAGGTCCCTTTTTATACATAAATTTGCGAACGAGAACTAGTTCACCGGAAGATGAAAAGATAAATGGATTCAGCGCAAGATATGAAGTAGTAAATCCATTGAGTACTGGTACTATGCCTACTACTGTTACTACATCGACTTCCAAACAAAACACAGCCACATTTATTAAAGACAATGCAAAGTCTACGACAAAGTAAGCGCTACTGTATAAATGGAATTAGCTTCCTGCATAGCCCTTCTCAGTTTTCCTCTTTTATTTTGTAGCCAAAGTTTTTGTTCCTCAGGTTCACTTGTAATGGTTAACTTTGTGTTTAAAATCTTCTGTTTACATTGGGCAAAATAATAAATTTGTTCATACATCGGTGTGCATTTTTAGATTTCGTTTTCGCCCCTCGTCAATTTTTTTAGACGTTATAAAGTAAAAGTAAGCGTGGAGTCTTTCGGCGCCCTTTTATCACCGTTTGGTCTGTCAAAACTTTTTATAGCTTTTGAGAAACCAAACAGTGATAAGACTCTTATTACGGTTTTCAAAAAGAAGAGATTATCTCTTTTTGATATAGATAAGCTTTTGGTTAGATAGTTCTATTAAGTGTTTGGTGTTTCAAGAACCGTTACCAGCGATCATCCCAATATATCATCAGAATCAGCTAAAAATAGCAATACTCCGGGACCGGAAACGATTGCTAACAAAGCCAATACCACCATCAAACAGAAAATGCCGCTGCCAGACAACAGAGGTGTGTTTATTTTAAGAATATTGATTTGATAATTGTTAAAGTTTGTTTCGAATTTAACCAGAAAAGTGTTTTTGCTCTGCACGATTTTCTCCGTCACGTCTGTTTCTTTGAAATAGTTGTTTTCATTTATGATAGGAAATCAAAACATCGGAAACTAGTTGCTTGACAATTCCCCTGGCCTGTGGCCACGTTCATATTTGAATAATTCAAAACAAATGGAAATTGGTTATTCAATTCCTTTTGCAAAAAACTTTATTGTTTCGTAGCTCCATGTCGCGCGCTACCGGTGCAGTTACTGCTGTATCAAGAAAATTAATAATAATTCAATCTATCAATACTTCCGCTAAACATTGTTGGAAAATTAACATTGTTGGAACTAGTATGTTAAACATTGTTGGAAATGGGATTCGAACGTACATTGATACCAACCAGTCGAATGAGGGTGATTGGCTTCCATGTGTAGAAGAGCATGACAAGAACTTTACGTCAGTGTATCGTGTAGTAATGCTTACTGTACCTGCACAGTTGCGTTGCCGCCACCAGACTGTGCTTGCAATCGATTCGCCATGAGTTCAAAACTCGCCGGGTGGTCGTGTTTTTAAGAAATACATTTTGCAACTATTTCTTCTGTTTGATTTCTGCATTTGCGGTAGAAATTCACTTATGCAGGTAATTTTGGTGTCGGTTTAAACACAATATTATTTGTCATACCCTTAAGTTTTTCTAACACCGATCGATAGCGTGTGCTTTGAATATTGTTGATCACAGCTGTTTTGCCTGGACTTGCGATTGGAGTGATCTTTGTAATCGCGATTTTGATTATAGCAGTGATAGTTATGATCCTGTTTTATCGATGGAAAAAGCGAAACGAAAGGTATATGTTCTAGTGTTTTATAAATGAAAATAATTATTGATTGCAACAAACATTTTTAACTACTGTGTATATGTGTATCAGAGATAAGCGGAGTCACTTTCTGGGGTCCGAGAGCACTCATACTTCATTAACTCGAGCTCCCGCTCCATTCCGACTCCTATATTTTTTAGTGAAAATTAATCCAACTCCATTTGACTGCAAATTGATAAATTTGCATGTTATGCAAAAGACTGATAAAAGCGGGTTAAGGTAAAGATTCCATGGCGTAAGTGTTCGTCGGGACAGTTAAGTTGAGAATTACACTGTATTACAAAGCAGAGCAGGTGATGGATAGTGCCCATCTCTTCTCTCTTCTTTCCTTGAAACATCACAGCTCTAATTCTCACCCAACCACACCACGGTCAACAAGAGCTTTCCAGCATGCAATTCATAATAAACTTTTACTATACGAAGTCTTTAAAAGGTAGCCTGCTAAATCAATCAAAGTTCTATCGGTTACTTTCGCGTTCTCTCACCAAATAACTTGTTTTTAAAACTGACATGCTTTTCATATTTAGTGCATACTGATACGAAACTTTGTCGCTTGAAAAAATAAACAAACTGAAGTGAATTTACAAAGTATTAGGTAGCGGTTGTGTTACCAAATTTCTGTAGCTTATAAAAAAGCATTTATTTTTTAAAGTTCCTTTGGATTTAGTTTTTTACTTCGGCAACAGCGTTGCAAAGTGCCAATGTTGTCAACCTCGAATCTAAATTGTAAATTTTGGTAGTGCTGCCAATTTTGTTTCTTCATGAAAAGAAGTTTTGACTAAAATTGTAAAACTTTTCCTTTTGAAATCAAACTCTGACTCCAGCCGAACTCCATTCTCTCTATAAAAAAATTGACTTCATCTGCACTCCGACTCCAACAACATATGCCATACTCGGACTCCGGATTTTGCTTATCTCTGCTGCGTAGTGCTTTGTGATTTCGTTTTCTAGACGTTTCTTTTTGGTTTGTTACAACGGATGATTAATTTTTACGCATTACCGCTTATTGGATCATTTGATTTAAATGGAATGGCACGTGCCCCTTGAAGCAAGTGCGCGTTAGCGTACCGTCACTCGGTGTGAGAACAATTACAAATTTTGCGTCGAAGCTTCGTTGATTTTGTATTTGGTTAACACAGCAATCTTTTTGTTTTTGTAGTATATTTGAACAAGGAATAAATAGCAATGCTCTGATATTAATATACGATGTGATGAATAAAATGCAATGTGTTGTGCGAGAGTTTGATTTTGAATTTCGGTGCAACAAGTAAGAAAAGAGCTAATCTTCGTATCAAGAGTCAGCGCACACGCCAATTCAGCTACATTGCCAATCCAGACCTATCTACACATCAAAACTGAGTGCTTCTTCACCACCCCCTGTCCACTTCCATGATCCGCATCCATGATCTCCCTTCACCATTCTTTTGTGAAAACTTAACTTTACTAAATGGACGCGCCTTTTTGTATTATGCCTGACTTTTGGGTAAATAATAACTTCAGAAATTTTTTAATAATTGCAGTTCTATTTTGAACCAACGGCATATATGCTGTTCGACGAAGCTACCAGATTCAAACTGCTGCTTTAAACCACCTTGAAGAAGCAATCAGTTTTGACCAAAATTTCAGACATGTTACTACAAATAGATTGACCTATTTCACTGTATTAAACCAAACAGTAATCACGTTGGGACTGAAAAAGTACTTCTGACTCCCATGGCGAGGAACTATTTAATTGGGTTATCTTCTCTGACCTCTTTCTTCTCAACCTTGACACACCGACTCTTCTCCATTGCTCTTCTCGTGGTCGCTCCTCTCCTGACATCTCTTGCTTTCTCTTCTCTTGCTCCTGGGAGGTGCTTCAGGACTTGGGCTCTAATCGCCTACCAATTCTTCTAACGATACCTCTTTCTCCAGTCTTCCGCCCCAACAAACGACCCCCTTCCTTCAATTTTCAGAAAGCTTGTTGAGATGACTTTGCTTTTTGCTTCGACTGTCACTGTCCTGCACAGGAATACTCGTCTCTTTTCTCTGCTGCTGCTCTCTTTACTTCTCTGGCGCTGAAGGCTGCCAAATTTTTTCATTTCTTTCGGCCGCGTCAAACGCCAACATTAAGCCTGGTGGTCTCCTGATGTAGAAAAAGCGATAAGCAAAAGACGTGAGCCTTTTGCTGCCCTCATATGATCAAGATTGACAAGCTTACACCTCTGCTTCCCGACATACCTCGTTGCCAAGGCAGAGGCATGGCAGGCGAAATGCTAATCTCTCTTTCCTAAATCTGGCCATAAAGCTGTGTATTCTCTTCTTTATTCTGTCGCCGGTTTTTCTTCTTCACCTTCCTTCTTCCCCTGACTTCTCTAACTATTCTTCTCCCATAGAGTCACTTCTGTCTTCTCCGACTACCTGAGATTCCACTTTTTTGTTTCCCAGCCAAAAACCTTGCATAGCAGAGCCAGAGGCTACTTGTCCGAGCTCCGCCAAACCACATGCTTTGACGAGTTTCATTCTTCTTTCTGCTCCCTTTTCTTTCCCGATAAAATTCTCGCGGCAGACACAAACCTCTTCTCGTCCACTGCCACTGGCCCAACAAAGTTTCCTATCCGATGCCAAAGCATGCTAACCCTTTCGGCTCATCTCCCTCACCTCCTGCATCTCAAAGCATTTTAAACGCATCATTCTTTCGCGTCTACTTTTCTATCTCAAATCTAATTCCATTTTCTCTCCCACACCAGATTGGTTTCCGCCCTGGATGGTCTACTTTCAATCAAATTCTATTCTATTCTCAGTCTATTTCAGAAGGGTTTAACAAACCCAAGCCTGGCTTTCGGACAAATTTTGCTGGCCTATTTTCTTTAAGGCTTTCGACTCTGTCTGGCACCATGCCTTTTTCCACAAACTTATTTCGGCTGGCCTCCATCCTTGCTTTGCTTGTTTTACCCATCTTTCCTTTTTGATAGGTGCACTTGCGCGATTTTTCAAAACCACAAAAACTGCTTTTTTTGAGTTTGTCGAGATGTTCCGCAAGGATGTGCTCTTGACCCTGTACTTTTCTATTTTTCTGCTTCTCTGCCTTCTTCTGTCAGCTGTTGTTTTTATGCTGACAAACTGGCCATTTGATCCTCCTCCCCTTCCGTTTCTGCTGAGATGGAGACTGCACAAGGAGCTCTGATTCAACTGGAGTACCGATATTTGTACTGCTGTCCTCCTCTCCATTCCATTAAATGTGAGGCCTCTTGCTTCTCAGAGGATCCTCATTAAGCTAGCTTGCAGTACCACCTCGTTTTATTCAACTCTTTACTCCATTTCCATCCCACTCCAACATTCCTTGGGGTGAACTTCAACCACACTTTCTTCTTTTCTATACATGCATCTTCGTTGAAGGCCAAGTTCCCTCGTCTCAAGGCCGTACGCTGTATCTTTGCTGTCTCGTGGGGCTCATCTAATGAGTTCCTCACTCTTTCATATAAACTTTTTTCGGTATGTTTTCTTTTACGCTTTATCAGGATGGTTTCTTTTTTTTACCGTTATCAACACTATAAAACTGGAACGTTTTCACCAAGCAACCAATCGCGCCATCACCGGCTGCATCTCGTCCTCCCTTATCCCTCCTCCTTCTCGGAAGCGTCTACACCTCCCCAACGCGTTACCCTGACTCATTTCGCACTGTCATCTCATAAGCGTCCATTTGTCTCTTTACCACGTTAACCATTTCAAGTTTGGCCAGACTCGGAGTGAAACCAAGACTCTGCATACCCTCCTAAAGAGCTTTTACGTCCACTTATCCGCTCATGCTTGCTCTTACTTCTTTAAAGGAGGTTCTCTTTGGACACCCTCTCTCTTCTCCTTGGAATCTGCCTTCCTTCACTGAGAAGTTTACCCTTTCCTTTCCATGCTCCCGCTCTGATACCCTCCTTTCTCTCGCCAAGGTGCGGCTCTTGCTCATCTTGACTCTCTCCCACCTCACAATCTGGTGATCTGGACCTATGGCTCTGTTCCTATTATTTTTGGCAAAGGCGACTCTGGCGTCCGTGCCAACTACTCACTTTGTGGCACTGAGGCCGCCTTTTTCTTTTGGACGGGTTCAGTTTGTTCAAGTTTTTCCATTGTAGCCTGCGCCATTCTGCAAGCACTTTGTTGGTCTTAACACTCATTTTTCCCAAGGAGCAACACGGGTGATGAGCAGGCCAGACGGAGTGCGTTACTCGTGCACTCTGCAATCACTTGTAGCCTTTCTCCTCTCGTATTTACTCTTGTCATTTCTCGGACTGGAGGCGTACTGTTTCATCTAAATGCTTTGACACACAGGCTCTTTCGGTTTGCTCTGAGGAACTTGTGCTCTCTCGTCATGCTCGCTATGTACTCTCTTGCCTTCGCTGCAACAGACATAGCTTTCTATTAATTTCTTACCTCTATGAGTCGGCAGAATCGATATTCCTTCACGCAGCGCCTGAGGACATCCGCACCAGGACACTTCTCATCTCATTGTGCACTGTCTAGCTGAGACTCTTTGCGCCGCTCGCTCTTTGACGACTCTGTATCTATGACCTCCGGTTCAGCTCCTGGAGAGTTGCCCGGCTTCTAGGGTTCTATGGTCTTCCGCTATGCCCCTATTTTTGGAAAAGGTCGTGTAACAACAACAGCATCCTGAATTCTTTTAAAGTAAAACAAAAGTTAAAAGTACAAAGGCACAAAGAATTTTTGAGAAATAAACTTTTTACCAATTTACATTATTTAAAACCAAATTTTGTCGCAAGACATTTTAGAAAGTACCCCGTCCAAAGTTTCGGTGGGGGCTTCACTTCAGGTCGCCACGGCGCTGTTTGACATAAACTCATAAACAATGTAATTTATTTGATTATCAATTTTTTAAAGCAAGAGGCTATTTATCATCTACTAAAATAGGAAAACAAACCAAAAAATTTTTTCTACTTTACCGTTATTGCGCCTTGTAAACGACACCAAGCAGTCTTTTGAGTGTGGAGCAGGTTGACCAATCCGGTCATGTAAAAACGATAGTTGCTATTGGATGATATTGAAGCAAACGATCTAGAGATCTTGTATGTGATTAATAATTTATGAAAGTATAGTTTTAAGTTTATAGGTCAAAAGAACTGGCCTAATTAATAAGAGCACACGCTTTATGCTTTTTTCTTGAGCGAGCTGATCAATTCCAAATTAAGCTCTGTCAATAATTACGGGTCCGGGTCAGTTTTGTTTAAAAGTTGATATTCAACGTTCATCAAACTCAAATTATTCAGCATCGTTCGGCTGACTGTGCTCTTCAATTAATTCTTAGTTCTTTTTTAGTTTTTTGTTGACTAACAACTACGATATCAAAATAGCTAAGCGTGCACTTACAATAAGAAAATGACCAGCAAATTGCAATTGAAATTATAATGACGTCACGTTTACTTCATAGACCACTGAGAACACATTCCTTCGTGTGCTCGTTTCGAATCAAAACGCAAAAGTCAACACTGTCATGTATTGACGTACCGCTGTTTGTTTATATGGATATCACATCAGCTAAAAGTCCAAATAATTCGCCAGCTATAAACTGACCGGACCAAATTGCTTACATGAAACACAAATAACTTAAAATTGTTTAGACCATTAGACTATAGGTCCTAGAATTCAGAAAAGTTTCCAAATCCCAGGCCCAAACCGCAGGGCGTTTGGCATTCCCACATTTGCCACGCGGTAAATACGGGCCTGTATATTGCTACAAAACAATCGCCGAGCTGTTAGCATTGGCTAGGTAAGTGGCAGGTTGGTAAAACAGTTTGATTAAAAGGTATCAAACTGATTTAATGATTTATTGTGTCACGAATAAGAAAATTTGCTTTGAAAGAATAATTTTTACCTATGTATAGTTATTATATCCTGTTGTTTTATTTTGCAGTGATCGTTTTATTTGTAAATCTGAATTGTCTGAACCCCTAAACTCGCTAAACTGTCTTCGAGAAAAAGACCTTTTTAAAAAAAAACCTTTCAACACGCCTCTTCTCTCGTCACAATGGTTGACGACGTGACTAGGTTCCAGTGTATTCTAGTGAATCTTGTTTCTTCTCGAAGATTTTTCTTTCCTATTACCGATTACATAATTTATTAACGGTGTTTTCTCTGTGTAACGTGATGTTCTAGCATTTTCTAAAAGCTCGTATTTTTGTATATAAAGCAGCCAGACTTTTTCGATTGAGAGAGAGAGAGAGAGAGAGTAGTTTAGTAGTCCTAGTTAGTGGTAGAGTAGAAAGAATAGTAAAAATGCGTTGTTCTGTGGTGATTGTTGTGACAGGATCAAGCGATTATTTTGATGGTTTTAGTTTTGGTTAGTCTCAGATATTCATATATTAAAGTGCTTTAGTTTCTGTGTTTGACAAGCGAAGGAATTCGAAGTTTTAAAGTGGTTTGTAAATATATTTGTTCTGTTCGTGATCGAGAAGTGCGCCGGTTAAAGTATCTCAGTGGAAGCCAATCTTTTCCTAGCTATTTAGTTACAACCAGGGTTAAATATTCGAGCGAAACTACAAGTCGCCTCAATTTTTAGAAGTGAATTAAAGATTGAGATAGAAAAAAAATTCTATTGTAACTTGACATATTGGTTTCGTTCAATTTTGTTGGCCTTCTTTCCTTACTAATGAGCTCAAAGTTATGTTTGCTAGTCTTTTGTCAGCCTGGGCAACCACGATGGATAGACTGCTTTGCCCCGCCATCTGTCTGCCACCTAAAGATGGAGGAATGAGGACTTCTATTAAATGCTTTACTCAAAGACACAACAATCGAGCTGGTAGCCTTTTTCTCGACACCATTCCTTTTGTGGTGAGCGTCAAACGACAAAGCTATGTATACCGTTTTTAGTCTTCGATATAACTCGACAAGAAAGTTGAAACTAAGTCTACCGAACACAAAGCTGATGCTTTGACCACTTCGCCACGAAGTCAGTTATTTTTGGTCTAAATCTGTTTTGTTTTTTAGCGTTTCACACAGCAAGTTTTATCGTAAATATGATACAGCTTTTGCCAGCTGCATTCAAAACTTGTATTTTAGATTTTAGCTGAGATAACATGAAGTTGCATGTACTATTTCTTTTTTTCCTTCATTATTTTATTTTACCTGCAACTTCTAATACATCGGTGGGTATTTTTTGTGCTGTATCTAAGTTTGGCGACTTACAATATTTAAATTTTGCTCTAGTGTGGTGGACGTTTTGATGCAAAAGATGGTGGAGAAATATCAACGCCAAACTATCCAGAGCTATACGAACGTAATTTGTCTTGTCAGTGGATATTAGAAGCACCCAAGGGCTACGTGGTTGAGTTGGTTTTCCTCGACATGGACATGGATCATTTTTATCAGGACTGTTTTACTGATGAACTGCATGTGAGAGATGGACGTACATCAAACAGTCCTCTACTTGGACAAGTTCTCTGTGGACAAAGAATACCAGAAGTGGTAACCAGTACAGGACAGTATATGTTTGTAAATTTCTCTTCGCATGCTATATCAGAAAGAGGAAGGGGATTTCATGCAAAGTACTACACAGTAGGCAAATGTAGTAATTTTGCCTGCAATACTCCTACTCATTTTCATAACGTTGACCTAACGTTCTGCCCAAGCGTAACAAAAAACTGTAAAAACTTCTTGTGTTTATGATTTGGGCAAGTTTTTTTAATACAATCAATTTTTTGATAGTAAGTTTGAGCGGATGTTTGTTTGTAAGAGTTTTTGAGACAAAGAGTAAGTTTCATGTTCTTGATTTGATAGATCATTAAAGAGTCAATTTTACATCATTGAGTCAATTTTTTTAGATTAATATAGTCAATTTTTTATATTTAACACTGTTAGTCAAAATGTTTCTTTCGTATTAGTAAGAAACACTTATAACTGTAATAAGTGTCATACAATTCACCTATTGTTTTGTTTTTACTTGCAATGTTTGTCAAGTTTTTTTACGGTAGTACAGATTGCTACTTCTCACAATTAAACGGATGTGGTGCAATGTAATCAAAGTCAGACAAAATTACGTGCGACCGCATTGCAATCGAATAGTTGCGACAAATAGGAAGTCCAACACTAAACATTTGTTAGATAAAAGCGTTTACAGCATACCCAAAAGGCACCTACGATGATAGTTTAGACATTTTTTTCATTGTTTACGGTAAATCCAGAAAGAGCGAGTAGTTTATTTATGCAGGTGCAGTATGCAAGCTCACTAACCGATGGTATTTTACTATTCTAAAGTGCGATCAACTTTCAATAGGTTTACGCGACGTATTTATTTAGATTTTGCTTTAGTTTGTGTTATAGGCTTTTATATGATGCCAAAAGTTAAAGCTATCAAAACACCTAGAAATCCAAATTCTTGTTGGTGGTACAGAATTTTAATATACAGTAGCTTTGAAAAAACCTGTTTGAGCCATAAGCTTTTCGTGACGCTCTCATCAGTGGCGGTATCGCGTCAATAGGGAAGATCTAATGTGAGCAAGTGTTTTATGTGGTTAATTTGGACGTAGGCAATCAAGACAGCCCAATGATAGCGCCAAACAAAGATTTCGCAATAGCGAAAGTTAGAGAAAGCACAGTAGGAAGTCAAATGCCGCGATTATCAAAAGAGTTTGAGAGTGTAAACAAACTCTTTCTGTCTGCATAAAGCCGGCCGCTGGGTCTTGATATAAGCAGCCTCTAAGAGATTAGAGCGGAAAGAGCTACGGGCTGTGGCGAGGATTGAAAACTCTTTGTTATCATACGAGTTTAATGCACATAGTTTGATGTGCATTAAACTCGTTTGTTGTGCAATAAAGTTTAATGCACACAGTTTAATGCTCGTAGTTTAATGCACGTTGTTCATTATCTAAAAGATGTCGAACAATGGCAGAGTCACAATCCGGTTTGGTGTCGTTTCGTTTGCACGATCTGTGTGGTTGAGATCGGCGTGGACGGGTCAATTGCTGTCTTTATTATTGCGGAACACCTTGCTTGATGCGATCCTGTAGCCGTTGAGATGTTCGCCCTACGTACCGACTATCACAGTGGCACTTATATTCATATATGACAGAACTTTTCTGAGTGGTAGCTAGAACATCTTTGCTGGCCACAGGCAGCATGCGCTTTGACGTAAAGATCAAGCGGGTGCTGACGGAACCATTGCAGCTCTCACAGCGGTTTTGGCTTCTTTTTGCAAGTTTGTAGAGGGCTTACCAATCCAAGGGACCCTCAAGTACATCGGGCACTTTTGTGGGCCGAATCGCTTAAGGGTGGAAAACTAAGCGATTTTCCTGGTAATCTGAGTGTTGATGACGTTTTTAGGATATCCATTGTTCAGTAATATTTTCTTGATCCGTTCTATTTCTCCATTGAGTCTACGTTTTGTGCAAATCATTAGGGCTCCATGCACCACTGTAGATATTAGACTTATTTTACGTTTGAGAGGACTAAAGGACCCCCAACGTAAATACTGGCTGGTGAAAGTGGATTTCCGGTATACACTGGTTTCAAAGCCAATATTTATTCGACGTAAACGTTCTTTCGGCGTAAACATCAAGAAACGGTAGACATTTGTCTTCCTCTTTTTCAAAGGTAAATTTGAGGGATGGATGAAAGCAATTGAGTTTGGTCAGGAATTCATCTGCTTCAGCTTCGTGATCAAAGCTGAGCACAACCGAGGACTCTTAATCAATTCAACAAACACGTCCTTTGGAATGAGTGGTTGGGAATCAGAATCGCTGTAAAGAGCATTTGAACAAATTTTGATAATTTCATTTAGGGGAACGCTGGCAAACAAGCTGGACACATCAAAAGAATACATGAAGACATTAGGGTCGATGTCAAGATTTTGCATGGTCTTAGCAAACGCAAACGAATCTGAAATGCAATGTGACGAAAACCGCTCTAACACATGTTGCAATAGGTCAGCCAACCACTTGCCAAGTTCATGATGGGACGAACCTGTCATTGACAGACAGGGCGAAGTGGAATGCCTTCTTTTTGTGTTTTCGGCAAACCACACATTTGAGGTTTTTGCGATTTATTTGGTCGTATTGCGTCATATATCTACTTCGGCATAAGATCGACTTTGACTAAGTCAAGCAACCGCTTCTGAAGGCGCGATTCAATGCTGGCTGTGTTGTAATAGCTGAAGACCGGACCAACTTTTTTGAATTTCGATTGATCATCAAGAATCTTGTTCATTTTATCGACTTAGTCACTTTTGTTTAAAAGGACAACGCCGGAGCCTTTGCGCGGCTTAGTGATAAATTATCACTTAATTCCTTAAATACGTTACTTTAATTCTGTCATCGTATATCAGTAAATTATTTAATTGCTGCGTAGAACAAGGTGGGTTTCCAAATGCACGAAAAATAGCTGAAGTCGTGGAGATTTACAAAAAAAGGTACCCTAATCTGTGCACCAATTACAGGCTTGTTTTTTTATCATCACCATTCAGTAAAATTTTAGAAAAATTTGTTTTTGTTCGTATTTGCTCTTATTTAGAAAAATATGACATGCTGAGCAAGTAGCGGTTTGGCCTTAGAAAAAACATCTCTACTACACAAACTATATGCAACACACACGAGAAAGTAATAAAAAACATAGACTGCAGTCTTTATCCTTGCTGTGTTCTTCTAGATTTAACAAAAGCGTTTGATACTGTAAAACACGCAATACTACTGCACAAAATAGAGCATAATTTTGAAGTTCGTAGATTACTACTGCAACTATTCAAAAGCTACCAATTAAATAGATATCAATATACAAAAATAACAACGACAAATCTTCACTGTCAAAAGTATCATGCGAAGTCCCTCAAGGATCCTCCTTAGGGCCGCTACTCTTCCTTCTCTACATAAATGACCTGCCCCAAGTAAGTTGGTTCGGCACTACGCTATTTGCGGATGATACACTTTGTATGTTAAGTGATAAAAACTTAAATAATTTGGAGAATAAGGTAAATAACGAGCTAAACAAAATTGACTGTCGGTTGAAAAAAAATAAGCTATCGCTAAAATATACTAAAACAAGCTACATGTTAATTAACAAACGACCCGACATTTCCCGCATCGTTGAGTTGCAATTGCAGCTAAACAAAACTCTAAAAAGAGAGCACACCGTAAAATATCTAGAAATATTTTTGGACAAAAACTTGAAGTGGTGTGATCAAATCCAACAACTGTCTCTTCAGCTAGCTCGTTATTCTGGCTTGATTTATAAAATTTGTAACTTTCTCCCGAGACAGATATTACGCATACTGTATCACAGTTTGATATACTCCAAATTACAATACGGTATTTTGGTTTGAGGCACTACATCTAAAACTTATCTTTGTGAATTAGTGGTTCGATCAAACAACATTGTTCGCATTATTACCTTAAGTAGGAATTGTAGTCAAATGTCGAATTTATACAAAAGTTTATACCTTCTGAAACTAACTGATATATACAAACTTGAACTTGCCAAATTCATGTTTGCGCTTCATAATAATCGCTCGCCAAAAATTTTTGAGGACTCGCTCACCAAACCAAAGTCGGTATGTGATCATAACACCAGACAATTAACAAAAAAATGTTTATTTTAAACTCTCAGTTAATAAAAACATCGGTAGAGAGACTACATTATATAAGGCAGGGAGTCTATCGGGAGAAATAGATGTGAATATCGAAAACGCTAATTGGGCATCCTTCAAAATGCAATACGAAAACTTTAATTGAATCTTACGGCTCATAAATTTATAATTCGTCCCAAAATTTTCTGTCCCTCATTTATTTCAGCAACAACTTTGAATATAGTTCTCATCCTCGCATATATCTTCTGGTACTTGACTAAAAGGACTTTCTACGGATCTCGATTTTTTTCTGTAGATGCCTATGTGTTGTATTTCGAGTTAAATCTCGCTCTTTGCAGACCAGTTTTACATCAAATTCACTGATGACATTAGGAAACTATTTTGTTGTTTGCTGTCGTCTTCGCTGCCTTCTTAAACTTATTATCAATTTTGAATTCTGCACTTTTTGTTCAGTATTATTTGCCCGACAGGAAACATATTTGCTCGACAGGAAGCATCTTGACTAGATAACCTTTGGGTTCTTCGGTGCTTCCTAGTCTGAACAGACCATTTCCAATTGCTGTAATTTTTTTTCTTTTTCTTTTTTTTGTTTTACATATTAAGACCTGAATTTATCCTATGTTTAGAGTTGAATTTATCGTTTGTTCACACAAAAATAAACCAGAGTGATTGATTGGTTGTAGTGCTAAAAAAAAAGTGTAGTGACGCACAATTAGTGTGGATCTTTCAGTGATGCTAGTGAGAAACAGTGCAAGGACGCTGCTCCCACGCCTTTCCATACGACTACACTCCTGATGTTAAGTGAGATGCCAGTTTGAAAATGTGGTCTTTATAGCAAAGCTTGCCCCCTTCTCTCAGCAACCCAATGCGTGTAATTACATTTACTACATCACTTTGCTAAATAGCTAAGCTAAGCCAATGAATAAAATAATACTGAAATATAAATGTTCTGTTAAACACAACGAAATTAGAGATAATGCAAAGCTCTTAACTTGTAAACCCTGAAATGCGAATAATCCTCCCCTAAAAAGTGTAAAATTCTCCCTTGGCTGGGAACCACCGAGTTACTATATCAATCAGTAGCTAATATTGTACGTGTGCAATGAATTGATATAATGTGCGTGAACTATATGTGGCTCTATGTGTATGTATGTAGTTACACTCTGTACATATGTGTTTGTAAATCTGCGTGTATGTGTGCATGTGCATAAAAATGCTGTGTGTATTTTTGTTTTTGGTTTTGCTGTAATTGGTTTTAGGAAGCATCTCGGTTCAATAATCTAATTGGTTTTTTGATGCTTCGTGATCATTGCATTTCTTTTTCTGTTTCACTGTTTGTATTTTGTTCATTGTTTTTCATTGATTTTGTAAAGATGAACACAAACTATCTATCTGCACGAATTTCTCTGTTACATCTATTTCTTTAGTGAGCACAAATAAAAGTTTGGGTACTTGTGGGTTATCTGTCACCACTTTTTTTAAGCTGAAAGGGCAGTGTACACTGTAGGGCCAGGCCCGGTATGTAAATGTACGGGGCAGTGTACACTCCCCCACCCTGTACACTCCCTTCCAGTGTACACTGCCCCGTACATTTACATACCGGGCCTGGCCCTACAGTGTACACTGCCCTTTCAGCTTAAAAAAAGTGGTGACAGATAACCCACAAGTACCAAAGTTTGTATAACAAAACTAAAGTAACAACTACAACAAAATTGCAGCACCTCTGTACTGGAAACGAGATCTCTTTACCTGTTTATTACGTACGTGCTATAAGCCGGCTTAGCCCGCACTCCTCCGCTGCTTCTTTAAATGAATCAGGAACACAAGCTAAAATAAGAGAAAGACGCCAAAGTAGTTGTTTTCGCAAATGCAAAAATAGAACATTAAGTGGTAGATTTGTTAGTTTGGTCTGTTGAACTCCCGGTGAGGGTGTAAAATGCTTCGGTGTCTTTTGTAATGATTATTACTTCAGTCATACATAATAAACTTTTATTTGTGCTTATAATATGGTTTGTGAAAAACGTGTTAATTTCTTAGAGTTAGTTGTTTTTATCTGCAATAGGAAATCATGGCGTTGGAAACTAGTTTGTTGATAGCGTTTCACTGGCCTGTGAACACAGATATATGCATATCAACTACTCAAAACAAATTCGAATGTTTTAACAAACAAATTTGTCCACTAGGTTGTACACAAAACTTTTTTTGGTTCAGCAATCTCTCCCCCATGTGGTAAACATCTTTAATTGGGTTTACTCTCTTCTCAAACAATACTGGAAGAGGGATTCAAACCCACCTCTTCGGCAACCAGTCGACTGTGGTCATTAGCTTGTAGGTGTAAAGCATGACCTGTGTTGCGTATAGTCTTTTTGTCGACATAAGTTGCTTAAAGTTATAGGATTGCGTTCTTGCAATCGACTGGCCATGAGTTGAAAGTTTGCCTTGATTGTTGTATCTGCAAAATATACACTTTATAATTATTTTTTCTCTATAACTTCTGTACTTTAGCAGAAATTCCATTGTACAGCAAGCTTTGAAATCGGTGTGAACACCGTTTTTTTGTCATAACCTTGAGTACTTCTACTAACGAGCAGCAGCGTGCAACATAAAATATTTTGATGGCAGATGGTTAATCTGGACTTGTGCTTGGAGTGATCGTTGCAATCGTGATTTTGATTCTAGCAGTGATAGTTATGATTCTGTTTTATCAATGGAAAAAGCCAAACGAAAGGTATGTGTTCCAGTGTTTATGATTGAAAACAATCATTGATTACAACAAACATTTTTGACTGCTTTTGCAATGCATACCAGAGATAAGCGGAGTCACTTTCTGGGGTCCGAGGGCAGTCCTACTTCATTAACTCGAGCTCCCACTTCATTCCGACACCTATATTTTTTAGTGAAATTAAATCCTACTCCGATTTGACTGCAAATTGATAAATTTGCATGTTATGCAAAAGACTGATAAAAGCGGGTTAAGGTAAAGATTCCATAGCGTAAGTGTTCGTCGGGACAGTTAAGTTGAGAATTACACTGTATTACAAAGCAGAGCAGGTGATGGACAGTGCCCATCTCTTCTCTCTTCTTTCCTTAAAACATCACAGCTCTAATTCTCACCCATTCACACCACGGTCAACAAGAGCTTTCCAGCATGCAATTCATAATAAACTTTTACTATACGAAGTCTTTAAAAGGTAGCCTACTAAATCAATCAAAGTTCTATCGGTTACTTTCGCGTTCTCTCACCAAATAACTTGTTTTTAAAACTGACATGCTTTTCATATTTAGTGCATACTGATACGAAACTTTGTCGCTTGAAAAAATAAACAAACTGAAGTGAATTTACAAAGTATTAGGTAGCGGTTGTGTTACCAAATTTCTGTAGCTTATAAAAAAGCATATATTTTTAAAGTTCCTTTGGATTTAGTTTTTCACTTCGGCAACAGCGTTGCAAAGTGCTAATATTGCCAACTTCGAATCTAAATTGTAAATTTTGGCAGTGCTGCCAATTTTGTTTCTTCATGAAAAGAAGTTTTGACTAAAATTGCAAGACTTTTCCTTTTAAAATCAAACTCTGACTCCAGCCCAACTCCATTTTCTCTATAAAAAAATTGACTTCATCTGCACTCCGACTCCAACAAAATATGCCATACTCGGACTCCGGATTTTGCTCACCTGCTGCGTAGTGCTTTGTGATTTCGTTTTCTAGACGTTTCTTTTTGGTTTGTTACAACGGATGATTAATTTTTACGCATTACCGCTTATTGGATCATTTGATTTAAATGGAATGGCAACGTGCCCCTTGAAGCAAGTGCGCGTTAGTGTACCGTCACTCGGCGTGAGAACAATTACAAATTTTGCGTCGAAGCTTCGTTGATTTTGTATTTGGTTAACACAGCAATCTTTTTGTTTTTGTAGTACAGTATATTTGAATAAGAAATAAATAGCAATGATTTGATATTAATATACGATGTGATGAATAAAATGCAATGTGTTGTGCGAGAGTTTGATTTTGAATTTCGGTGCAACAAGTAAGAAAAGAACCCACTTTCATATCAAGAGTCAGCACAATTGCCGATGCAGCTACACTACCAATCTCCATCTAACACATCAAAACTGAGTGCTTCTTCACCACCCCCTGTTCACTTTCATGACCTTCCTTCCGCATCCATGATCTTTCTTCACTATTTTTTTCTTGTGAAAACTTTACTTCACCAATGGACGCGCCTTTTTGTATTATGCCTGACTTTTGGGTAAATAATAACGTGAGATGTTTTTAAATATTGCAGTTCTATTTTGAACCAATGGCATGCAGGCAATTCGACGAAGCCACCAAATTCAAGCTGCTCCTCTAAACCACCTTGAGGAAGCAATCAGTTTTGACCAAAATTTCAGACGTGTTACTGCAAATAAATTGACCTGTTTCACTGTATATAAACCAAACAGTAATCACGTTGGGACTGAAAAAGTACTTCTGACTCCAGTGGAAAGAAAGTATTCTATTGGGTTATTTTCTCTGACCTCCTTCCTCTCAACAACCCTGACACGCCAACACTTCTCCATCGCTCTCCTGACATCTCCTTTGCTTTCTCTTCTCTTGCCTTCTCTTGCTCCTGGCAGGTGCTTCGGGACTTGGTCTCTGATCGCCTACCAATTCTTCTAACAATACCTCTTTCTCCAGTCTTCCACCCCAACGAACGTCTCCCTTGTTTCAATTTGCAGAGGTCTCGTTGGGATCACTTCCTTTTTACTTCGACTCTTACTGTTTTCCTGCCGAGGAATACTCCTCTCTTTCTCTTTCCTCTGCTGCTGCTGCTCTCTTTCTCTGGTACTGAATGCGGCCAAATTTTTCCATTCCTTTCGGCAACTTCAAACGCCAATCTCAAGCCTGGTGATCTCTTGAAGCGATAAGCGAATGACGTAAGACTGCCCCTCATAAAAGTAATGAAGACCGATAGGCTTACATCTCCGCTTTCCCACATGCCTCGTCACTCATTGCCAAGGCTGAGGCATGGCATGCGACATGCTCATTTCTCTTCTAAATCTGACCATAAAGCTGTGCATTCTCTTCTTCATTTTGCCGCTGGCTCTTCTTCCTCACTTTCCTTCTCCCCTAACTTCTCCAACTGTTCTTCTCACAGGGAGTCGACTTCAGTTTTCGCCGACCATCTAAAATCCCATTTTTCTATCTCTCAGACAAAGGCCTTGCGTAGTAGAGCCAGAGACTACTTGTCCGAGCTCCGCCCAGCCACAAGCCCTGACGTGTTTCATTCTTATTTCTGTTACCCCTTCTTCCCCGATAATTTTTTGCAGCAGCCACAAACCTCTCCTCGTGGACTACCACTGCCCCAAACAAAGTTGCCTATCCCATGTTAAAGCATGCTAATCCTTCCCACCTATCTCTTTTACTTCCTGCGTCTCAAAATGTTTTGAACGCATTATTCTTTCGCGTCTACTCTTCCATCTCATCTCTAATTCCATTTTTTCTCCCCCACCAGGTTTGTTTCCGCCCTGCATGGTCTACTCTCGATTAAATTGGTTTTTTTCTCAGTCCATTTTGGATGGGTTTACCAAACCCAAGCTGACTCTGGGATGATTCTTGCTACGACTGATTTTCCTGTATGGCACGCCGCCGTTTATCACAAACTTGTTTCGCCTGGCCTCCCTCCTTGCTTTGCTTGTTGAACCCAATCTTTCCTTTCTGATAAGCGCGCTTGCGTGGTTTATCAAAATTACAAAAGTTGCTCTTTTCGAGTCCGTTGAGATATTTTGCAAGGATTCGTTTTTGGTCCCGTACTTTTCTCTCTTTCCATCAATGATCTTCCTGCTTCTCTGCCTTCTTCCATCAGCGGTTGTCTTTATGATGACGACCTGGCCATTTGATCCTCTTCCCCCTCAGTCCCTGCAGCAGTGGAGGCTACACAAGAAGCTCTGATCTGACTGGAGCGCTGGTCTGAGAACTGGTGTTTTCTTTTAAGTCCAAGAAAATGTGAGGCCTCATTCTTCTCATTGGATCGCCACCAAGCTAGCCTCCAGCTACACTTTCATATTTAACTCTTCATTCCGCTTCAATTCAACTCCAACTTTTCGTGGGGTCACCTTCGACCGCACTCTATTTCTTTTCTAAACATGTATCTTCGCTGAAGACCAAGTCCTTCCCTCATGTCAAGGCCGTACGCTGTATCTTTGCTTCCTCACGGGGCCTCTTTAATAAGTCTCTCTATCTCTCTTTTGTATAAAGCTTTTCTTCGGTCCCTTCTCACTTATGCTTCACCCGAGTGGTTTCTTTTTTCTTAGCGTTTCCAACACTATCAAATTGAAACGTCTTTACCGAGCGGCCAGTCGCGCCATCATTGCCTGCCTCTCGTCCTCCCCTATTCCTCTTCTCCTCTCTGACGCGTCTCTACCTCCCCTACAAGTCACCCTAACTCATTTTGCTCCGTCTTTTTATGAGCAGGCCCCTTGCTTCGTAACCTTCTTTTCCATTTCAGGTTTGGCTAGACTTGGAGTGAAACCAAGACTCCTAGATCCTCCTCGAAAGCTTTTACGTCCATCCACCCGCTCTTGCTTGCTCCTGCTTTTCCTAGGGAGGTTCTCTTTGCTTGCCCTTCCTCTTCTCCTTGGAACTTGCCTTCATTCATTGTGAAGTTCACTCTTTCCTCTTCATGCTCTCGCTCTCACCCTCCCCTTTCTCGACAAAATACGGTCCTTGCTGACCTTGGCTCTCTCCCAACTCACGATCTAGTGATTTGGACTGATGGCTATATTCCTTTTCCTTTTCGCAAAGGATGCTTTGGCGTATTTGCCAGTTGTTCACTTTGTGGCACTGAGACCATCCTCGCCTTTGCGGCAGGCTCAGCTTGTTCAAGTGTTTCCATTGAAGCCTGCATCATTCTGCAAGCTCTCCGCTGATCAGAGCGGCACCAAGAAGCCTGTCATTTTTGTTCTCTTCTTCTCCTCTCCAACTCTCGCTCTATTCTTGCCACTCTGTCCTCTCTTCCGTCTTTTCGGTTACCTCAAACTCTGTGGCAGATCTGGCAGGAACTGCCTTCTCTCTACTCCTGCACTATTAGGCTACAATGGGTTTTGGGCACTCATTTTTCCCGAGGAACAACACTGCTGATGAGCTGACTAAACGGGAAGCGCCGCTCCTGCTCTCTGCATTCCCTTGTAGTCTCTTACCTCTCATGTCCACTCTTCTCTTTTCTCGGACTGGAGGCGTACTTTCTCATCTAAATTCTTTGACACGCAGGTATCCTTGGTTTCCAGTGGGGAACTTGTGCTCTCTTGTCACGCTTGCTGTGTCCTCCATCGTCTTCGCTGCAACGAACACAACCTTCTGGTAAACTATTACCTCTCCAGAATTGGCAGAATCGACAAACCTTCGTGCAGCGTCTTTGGTCATCCATCTCAGGACACTTCTGATCTCGTTTTGCACTGTCTAGCTACGGACTCTTTGCGCAGCTCGCTCTTTGGCGACTCTTTATCTCTATGACCTCTGGTCCAAACCCTGGAGAGTTGCTCGGCTTCTGGGGCTCCATGGTTTTCCGCCCTGTCCCCATCTTTCGAAAGGAGTCGGGTAACAACAACATCCCAAATATTTTTGAAGTGAATCAAAAATTAACTTATTTTTACCAAACTGGCTCTATAGATTTGGCACGCCAGCTGGTAGACTATTATTGCGATGCCCGTCGGATGTAAATTAGGCTACAATGATACCACTTTACGCCTGCAAGAGCTAGTTGACTACGTGGTGCGATCGAAAATTGAGAACTTATCATTTGAAGAGATTAAATCACGAAAAGCCATCAATGTTGAAAATGATGGTAAATCATATGCTGAAACTGATACAGATACTCGAGAGGACCCTAGTTGCCTTTTTCCTCCTTGCAAATACCATCAACGCTTTGGTGCAAAAGCGTGTCCTATAGATGTCATGATCCTTAATGATACAATTTTTGTAATTAGCCACTTTCATCTAAACATCAGGAAAACTTCCGAACTGGGTCCATGAATTAGAAAACTGTAGCAAACGGCGCCAACAAAATACCTATAACAAGATGCTTGTCAGAAATAAAACGAGTGACATCGATTTTTTGGTTGACTCAGGCGCCTGTCGCAGTGTATCCCTAAAAGCCACGTTTGACCAATGGTTACCTACCTGGGCTCCGTGAGAAGCTTTCAGGGGTTTCGTGCATGCTTTGGCGAATTTTGATTTCGCTACGAAAAATTGATTCACTTGACGGTTTCTTAAGTTTTTGATCATATTCTTTGATGGTTCGCATAATTAACTATAAGTGTGATTGCCAAATTGTAGTACGCTACTCCAAGTGGAGTCGCCTATGGTTTTAAAAACTTAATCCCCCCCAAAAAAGAAAAAATGATCTTTAAACCCATCCGTTAAACACAATTTGCCAATCCGTACTTGATATACATTCATCTCTATAAAAATGGTCTTTTTATCAATCTGTTAATGAAAATTCGTAAATCCCAACTTTGAGTAGCTCAGGAATCATTAGCATGTTCATCGAGTTCCGAACAAAATTTAGGTGGGGTCCGCACGATTGACAATTTTATAAAAGGGTCCGTGTTCGCACCGCACTGCCAGGTCCTGTGGGTCTGACTACTAGAATGATTACTCACCTGTTGGTTATATACAAGCTGGAAAGCCAGCCATATCTAACGTGCAATATAGAAATTAGATATCACTCGCAAAATACGACTTGCTGAATACGGAACTATGACATACTGTGCGAGGTTTCAAAAACCGTGCTCGTGTAATTGTACCCAACAAACTACGCTTACAATCCGTGCTCGTGTAATTGTACCCCACAAACTACGCTTACAATCCGTGCTCGTGTAATTGTACCCCACAAACTACGCTTTACTGCTTTCAGGCTGTGCAATTATATTTGCTTCTATTTTGAATATAACAGAGCAATTGACTTTTTTGTTACGCTTTTTTAAAAGTAGCACTGTTTCAAGAAAATCACAAGAAAACGCTGGAATATGTGCAATACAACAAAGATGAAGACCACCGCTCGCCAGATGTCGTAAAACTTCCTCTTTCCAACGGATAAACGCCAAAAATATCAATTTGCAGCTGCCGCTCCAAAAAAATTGAAGGCGCTTGTCTATCCCAAGGGTCGGCAACCTTTTGTGGCCCAGGCCAAAATCCACTCCCCAAGATCTTGGCGGACTAGATCAACGCAACAATACGATGTACACATTGCTTGCATTATCTTTTCCTGTCTACTGATAGGTGACATTTTCAGCAACGCAAGATGTTAAACTTTTTTTCAGAGGTCTGTGAATTTAAGGTGTGCGTTCATAATGCAGCCAAAATGCAAACCTTTGTCTTTTCTTTTTTTTTGAGATCTAACTTCTTGCAGCGGAAACTCTTACTGCACTCTAGAAAAAACTCTTTTTCAAGTTTGACAACACCATCCATAAACACCCATGTCTCTTATACTGTAAGTAAGCACGTTGTTTAAATTATGCACAATCTAATAACAGATCAACAAGGGCTCATGCTACGGGTCATAAAAGTCGATTCGCGGGCCGTAGGTTGTGGACCTACGGTCTTATACCATTCACTGATGAACAAGCGCATGATGCGGAAAAGTTACCATTGTTTTTTTTGTTTTTGTCGACTCGCATTCACACGAACATCACACTGTTATCACGTTGTTGTTTTAAACGTGTTTTGAATGAGTCACTTTGTCATTTTATGAGTTGGTTAGTCGGTTAGCTGTTGTATCTGGGTTCTCCAGCAACCAAAAACTTCTAAGCAGTCTGACATCAAACATTTTATCTTAGATCAGCTTCGGAATGACCATTACCGCAACCTCAATCCATTTCTATCTCAATCATTGCAACTTTAACAGAGAAATTTCTGCAAAGTTCTTCACCCAGCGGCGCATTATTGCCGCTTTACTGCAGGCGCGATGATGTGTTTTTCACCGGGTTGAAATAAGAAAAGCTACCGTCATTATGTCGTTAAAGCAAAGATTGGGCACCCAACAGCGGCAGTCCTTCTGGGTGGTAGTGGTGTAACCAGTCTGCAAGTTGTACTCATGGCTGGTTCAAAATGGAATGCCGCTTTTCCCTACTCACTTTTTGATCACGGTTGCGAGGAGGGAGAGAAGCAGGAACAACACAACACTACTGCGCATAGTGTGGTGGTTGGGATTTGTCTTTGCAATCAGTAAATGTGGGTTCAGTTCTTTAGTCGAGCGATGCTGATGACTTTAAAAATGTTATTTACACATTTTCTGCGTGTCGCTGATCAAAAAAAGTAATGTGAAAGTTAAAACAAAATTTGCACAGCTAGGGCTGAAAACACTTTGGGACTAAAAAATACTTTAGTGGAAACCACAAAATTTTTATGATATCGAATTGCTGTCACGTTGCGCGGCTGTATCGTCACGTTTTTATCAATTTTGCTCGAGGTAAATCGCTAACGCCGCAAACTTACAAAAGTAATAAATTCCGTCAGGTGACGCTATAAATTTAAATAAACTGATTGTCGCTTGTTCGACAGTTCAAACCATTGCCATCATGCTAAGCTTCAAACTATTGCTCAATGATTACTGTTTGGGGGAAGCTATTTGTGCTTCTTCATTGCCAAAGTGTGCAAATCAACTTGATAGTTTGAATGGGTGCAAAGATGGACGTCCACTAGGGGGAGGGGCAAACGGGTCTCTTATCCTCTTGGAGTTTTAGCTGTAATAAAATTGAACTAAGTGTTGCGTAAAACTTTGCAAAATAGACGGAAAATTGCATTTATTAGAACTTGCTCCTTTCTGGCTTTTTACTTTATGCGAAAATTTTGGATTATTTTATCACTCTCCCTCTGTTTTCACCTCTATTTGCGAGGAAGAATATGACCAATTATGAAAAATTTTGAAAATTTTCCCCCGACCCCGTCTGTAAAACTTTCAGCGGACGTCCCTGCGCACAAAGCGGTGTAGACCGCTTACGCTTTTGGATCTGCAATATCTCGCTAGACCTCAAATGACAACAACCTCTTATTTCACATTATTTTTTTGACCATTAAATGTTTATTTGCAATTGATTCCCTGATTGGAGAGTAAACACTTTGTCATAATGATTTTTTTTTAATCTAGCAAGACGACATAATGCTCTGCTGAAGACATTTAGGGGCTGTTGTCAACAAAATCATATTTTCTTTTAGCAAACAACGTTTTGGAGCAAAAACGAACATATGGCAAAGCAGAACTTAGCCTAAGACAATATTTGGTTTAAAAATGGTAGTTACGTTGATAATGAAATCAACTTATTTTATTCTTAAGAATTACGAGCCGGTTGGACTCGAGTCGCGGTAAAAAAAGACTCGACTTGAGTTATTTGCACGAAACGATTCGATATCAATGACTAGAAACTAGGCTATACTAGTCCTATACTACCATTTCTCGAACTCGAGCGAAGACTCGATTGACCTGCTAATAATGAAAGTACAGTACTTGCCTTAAAAGTTTTCTACCATGGAAATCTCGATCCTAACGAATGTAAAATAATTTTTGAACAGCGAGGCTGTGGCACAAAATTAAAAGATTGCATAAAGCAATCCATTTTTGAAGCGTCTTGATAGGTACTGCAAGCGCTGAAAAGAAAATTGCGCAAGTGGTCTATGATTTTGAGGCAGAAAGGTGGTTGGCGGTCGCCTTTTTCAAAGAAAAAGCCTTGAAAATACGTTGTTTCAAGTCAATTAGGATCACAAAATGTAACAGGAGATCACAAAATTCGCTATTAAACTAAATTTGTCAAACCAATTAAAAATATGAATATTTTGTTTACATGTAAGTAATGCAGCAAGATATTTATTACAGTATTCTGGAGCAAGATTTTGGTTTCGATAAAACGACTATAAACAATTTGTTTTCTATTGCTTGTTTGGTAGTGGTGTTTCACAATCATCTGCCAAATAGTAGTTTTGTATAAAGTAACAATCAGCAAAATGGCGGAAGGCCAAGGTCATTGTCGTAGTGATAGCTCAGTGTGATAAGGCGGTTGGCTCTGATCAGTAAGTTGCGCGTTAAAATCATCGTGCACTCTATGCATTTGTGAACTTGAAAAAAGCACATTGAGGTGATGTTTCGTTTGATGCCGTGCTTGTGGTAGAAATGCATTGTTTCAATAGCCTGCGCCCTCAATCACTACTAATAAAAAATCACAGGATAAACTCCGACAAACAAATAAGAAAGAAATGTTGGGAAGATTTGAGTCGTAATAAAAATTGGCTGGACCAAAGTTGTCTGCAAGAAATGACTTAAACTTGACATCAGTGACTCGTGACTCTATTTCCAGCAACTCGTTCCAACACTGATGCTTACTTTACTCTCATTAAACTTTTGTTCCAGCCACTCGTAAAATTTATTAAAATATTTAAACGTATAAAATTGTGTGCTACATTCTGTGTAACAGGTAGTAAGTTATTTATTCAGTGTTTCCTCCTCTATCGCGGTAATTCCGTTCCAAGACTACGCACGATAGGTGAAAATTCGCAAAGTAGAAAATAGTTAAAAATAAAAGAAAATGTAATCAAATCGTCGAATATTATATCTCGTTTTCTAATCACAAACCCATTCTGCACTTTCTGCACAAATACCGTTAACTCAAACACAGCACAAGGCAGTGGCGACTCCAACTTTTCATAGCTACTCGGGCTCGTCAATGATAGTGTCGCAAAATATTGCAAAAAAAATAAATACAGATCTAAACTAGCGAGAAGACAAAAAATAGCAACAGTTTATCCAGCCATTTAACTATTGTAAAACGCCTTTATTTATACAGTTTAACAAAACGCGTGCTTTTATCAAATGTGCCCAAGCAAAAAAGCGTCTGAAAAATTGCAATCAACGCTCGCTTTGTTAGAGTTCGGGCAACTGCAATCAAGCCCAAGTTGGATTTGATGCGAAAAAATGCTTGAAAATCGTTTCTCTGTTATTTCTCTGTACAGCGTGTCTGACTATTTTCCCCAAGCCCAAGCTAGACAAAACTACATTACACGTTCTTTTAATTACTGTTTTTATCTACCTTTTTCTGATTGCAATTCGGGCTGTTTCTCGCGAGCCCGAGTTCAACAAAAAAATTTAACAAAAAAAGTGTCTGAAACAACGCAATGAACGCTCGCATTGTCAGAGCTCGGGCAACTGCAATCAAGTCTGAGTTGGATTTGATGCGAAAAATGCTTAAAAATCGTTTCTCTCGTTATTTCTCTGCACAGCGTATCTGGTTATTTTCCCCAAGCCCGAGCTAAACACAACGTTGAGCACAAAAAAGCAAGTGCCACCTCAAACACCGGTGGTTTATACGATGCCCGGCTTCTTTTCTGGACTTAATATAAATTAAGTTAAAAAGCTTTAAACTTGTTTTGCAGAATTTAAATTTAACAAAGCCTTCCCTCATTTCGTAACTCAGGCTCAGCCCGAGTAGCCCGAGTGCCGGAGTCGCCTCTGGCACAAAGCAAAGGAATCCAAGCCGCGTGAACGTTTTCAGCGAGTTGGTAGCTGCAAACAAATCATGCGACATATATTTTTGTGCTATTTCATGCAAGCTTTGTCATATATAGACTAGGAAATGCTATTGCATACTACTTATTATCATTATTTAATGAACTTACGGCAAAATTTTTGCGGTTCAATTTTCGCGATTTTTCTAGATTTTTCCAGGAATTCCGCAATGTAAATTCCATATAAATTAAGTGGGCAGAAAAAGTAATTATCTTGTTTAAGCAAAAATAACTCAAAAACTAAGCTTTACACACAAATTAAATTTGATAGATGTCATGAGCAGCTAATTTTGGTCAAGCGGTGAAATTTTCAGCCAAAAGTATTCATAAACACAGGAAAAATGAGGAAACATAATTTAGGTCAAAATGCAATGCCAGACTTTTGGAGCTTTAATCGAGAAGATGATCAATATTGCCTCCGCCCTTGAAATCAACCCATCAAAGTTTTTTTTCAAGGTAGATATGGATATACGAATTTCAGCAACTAATATTTTATTCCGCTTTTCTTTCGTCTTGTCCTTCAATTCCTGTTCCGTGTACTTTTCCGTCCTCTCGGCATAAGCTTTTTTGGTTAACAAATCCCAAACACTGTAGTCCATTGGGTTCAAGTCAGGTGGCTGTGGGGGCCACTCATCCTCTTTATCAACATTGGAGCGTTCTGTTCCAAGTATTCCTGGGCAACACGGTTTCAGTTGTAATTGAACTTTCAGGGACCATGCAAGGTTGGGTTGAGTGAGGTGAGGAAAAAGCAAATCTGAGCTCTCTAAAAAATAACGTCTGTTATTGCACATTTTGACCTGAATGTTGCATTCCCTTATCATTCCTGTTTGTGAATATTTTTGGCCAAAAATTTCACCACTTGACCAAAACTAGCTGCTCATGACATAGACCAAATTTTATTTGTATGCAAGCTTAGGTTTTTGAGTTGTTTTTGATTAAGGAGGGTTACCGCTTTTTCTTGCCCACCCGATATATTGCAAAAAATTTGCGAAGTCGTAAATCCGTATAATTGCAACCGCGATGTAGTGAGAGAACGCCGTATCCTTTAATCGTTTAACATTAAATAACTTTAATGCAAACTACTGTATTTCACACATATTTAATAGTTCGATGTTTTTCATTAAATATTTGCCCATGATAGACTAATATTTACTCTGTCGTTGTTAATTTAAAAGCCTTTCCATCACAAATAATAAATCAACAGCTATTGTTAAAAACACTGTTTTAGGCCCTTACAATTAGAAGCCATGTCTCAGTAAATTTTATATCAATTTGGCATTGCAATTTCTTATATTATTTTTACTCTAGAGCACGATAAAAAGATTTTTAAAACACGAAGATTTTTGATATAATTCGATGAGGGAATGAAACAGAGATCAATCGGCTGCGTAGTAAACGTTCTTATCGCTGCATACACTGTCTCGTTTTTTCAAAATAAGCTGCGAAAATATTTGCCGGTTGCCGAGTTACGCTTTGAGATTTGCAGCAAAGACAGAACAATCTGAGCCAGAACAGCACGCCCAAAGTCGCTCATTGGCAGTGTTCGACACCATATACGGTTAAAACAATGTAAACAGGTGCACATTGTGCACGTTCGCTGTAAAACATTTTCATGACTGTAAGTTGAAAGCCGGTTCGTGCAAATGTAAAGTTTAATGAGATTACCGGCAAGCATCACCACTCCTCATTAAAAGCCGATTTTTTGCTTGCCCACCTAGGTGAGCTATCGGAAAATAAATAAGTAGGGATAAGCGTACCAAACAAAAGGCCTAAGATAGTTTTTGGTCTCCATTTTCATCAATGAACCTTTGTTAGGCCTTGGTGTATTGTTTTCACTTTAAAAATACTTTCTTGTTTTGATTAAGCCAAAAAATTTGGGGGGAAACAATCTCTTCGCCTACGCAGAGATAGTGATCAAGAATTAACTTGTTTGCAAGCCATGAAAACGTTCTTGTATATCATTACTGTTGTGAACCTAATTCTTTTCGGGAAGGATAAAGCCTCACGCCCCACGCACCCTCTAAGATGCTCCACCGGATAATATTTTAATTTTTACGAGGGCACGCTCAGCGTCCACCCTTCACCAAAATTTCATACTCCAAACAAACACGCCGTGCGCCCAAGTTAAGTGATGATGCTGTCTTCACGACAAACGAGCAGTCAAATCCTACACCCCCTTCATTTTTTTTCTGGCTATGCGCCTGCGCATCAGTGCTTAGTATTTTCTTTTACGTTGTTGATAATACACTATCCACCAGTCCCAGGCTCCCGCCCAAACAATTTTTCAATGCGTCATTGCTTGGAATGTTGGTATGACAAATGATTTCATCCATCGCCCACGGGAAAAATATTTTTAAATGTCAAAAACGAGTCATTTTTTTGCTCAAAAATGTGACACATAATTGATGAAATATGATAATAGCACAGGCCATCTTGTCCTCCGGTATGCGTTTGCTTTTTTCGCAAAAAACTTGTTCATGAGTAAACTTGCGGCCTAGCGCTGAGAAGAAAAGGCGTTCAGACATGCAGACAAGCGAGTTTTTTTGGTTATTTTTGGAATTTTGTACGTTTCTGAGCGATCGTGTACACCAAATGTAGAAAACTTATAATATCACTAGCTGGCCTAAGCCGGCAGCGCTACCGCTCAGTTATATTGGAGTAGTAACGTTGGTTCAGCCGGCTATGCCAGCTTCTTTCAAATTCTATTTTCAAGACCGCAAGTGATAAGTTGAATGGGTGCATCGCCTCTATACCCCAAATCCCAATCGTAGTAATAGTACTTTGAAGTAAAAGAAGTTTTAGAAATTCTCTATAATTTCACAAATTCTATTCGTTCCTTCAAATAAGTGGAGAACAAACGCAAAGTTGGGAATGGTCACCGTAATGGCTTTTGCTTAACGATCACACATTATTTGGTGCATATTTCGGGACTTGGTGTAACCCCCTCGTAAAAATAATAAACAGCAAAGAAACAAAGAAATTATTAAATACGAATGATGTCCCCAGTCCTGACCTTTCTGTTGCTTTTTTTGCGACGCTTCCAAAGAAATTGCTGGTGGTAAGTGTATTGGGCTATCCTACATACAAGCGCAAAATAAAGGCGACGCAGTCAAACGCTTGATATTGAGTCAAGTAGCATTCCAGGTCAGTCAGTATAAATACAATTGAACTAACAATACCCAAATAGCTATCCCACTGAATTAATAACGTATTTGAAGTTGACATTTAGAATTAATCATTCCTCGCAAAAGCGAACACTAAATGAAGGTAAAAAGATGGTTTACTTATGATATTGAGCAAGGAGTGAAACAATAAATCGTTTTTCTCAAAGCGTTCCATAATATTTGATGAAAGCTGGCGTCATTCACAAAAATTATCATTTCATCTCTCAAAAATGATTTCAACGGCATTTGTACGGTCAGTATTTTTTGAGAAAATACAAAAACAACTTTTATAATAAATCGTCAATTATAACGTCATCTTAAACAACAAAGAAATGAAAATTGTTGAAATTTGGATGGTTTGGTGATGACTTTTTTAACCACAAAAGCGTTTTCTTCCGTGAAGAGAGTGGAGTTTCACAAAAAATTTTTTCCATCATAGCCTGATCTTAATGTCACAAATCTTTTTATGACATTCACCCAGTGGAAGTGGTCAATCTTGCCCATTCTTATTTATGCCTTGGACAATTTGGAGTAAATAAAAGGCAAAGGCCCCCAAGTGGTTTGATTGGACGTTCAAAGACTTGATCTATGAGAAAAAAAGGTGATAATGAGCGTTTAGATACAAACAAGGACAAATGTCTTATTTTCAAAACGTTGGCGTTCAAAAAAAAAGTATTTATGCTGGTTTGGAGATTAATAATGGCAAGATTTTCACACTTTTAAAACGTTTATGTATCTTAATGCTCTGCACTCCCCTCTCCTCAAAACAGATAGTGCCTACCTATGCTATAAGATTGCTTAATGAAGTGATTTAGTTTACTTAAAAAGGTCGGCCAATCATTATTTATCTTTATTAAACATTTAGAAAAGTAAAGTCGCATTGTACCGTGTTCGCTGTATCGAGACCCTTAGGCAGCCTCCGAACTAGAGACATACCACCGTTGCACCTCATGACGAATTTTAAGATTTCGTTACGCGTACGGCCGCTTCTTCGCGTACTCCCTTTACCTCTCTCTCTTTTTGCTTCACATCTCTTGTTTAATGATGTTCGTAATGAACCACACAGAGAACAATAGAAAGCGGCGATGATGTAATTATATCCTGGATGCTTGCACGTGTGACAAATAAAGAAAAGCGTAGCTTGGCGCAGCGTAACGGTTTCAAAACTATTTTGAGCCAAGTAGCTTCTTCGTCACAAGGTGAAGCAGAAAACGACTTCTTATTCGAAACTTAAATCTTTCCTATGTGTAATTCCCTCAGCAGATGCTAGTTCAACTCAAAACTTAACTTCTTGCTCAGCTTCAACTTGAGAATGAAGTACCGGCGTCATTTTGGAGCAGTTGCTACTGTATTGCATCGCTTGAGGTGCAATGTGTGATGACCAAATCAGCTGAACAAGTGCAATGATACAGGGCAGAGGCGCTTGTCTGATACAGTACTAAGTGTACGTGCACGATTACCACTGGCTAAATTCTAGCATGAGCTACTGACAACCTAGAAATTTAGATCGTCTGCAAAGTAAACATTGTAACAATATTTACAGACCTGTTTCTAGTTGCATGATTTGATTTTAGCCACCGCTCTAATTGCAAGAGCATTGCCATGATAACAACCTTAAGTATGGTAAGTTCTTCTGCAGCGTCAGGTTGTGGTATCTTGCATTGTTACAGCTGATTTGCAGCATTTCAGTCTTGGCTTGTCTAAGATTTTATACCGACAGTTATCACGCAATGTCCGCCTCAATCTATCATTAGAAAAAAAAACGCAGTTTCTTTGGCAGAAGGAGGGAAAAAGATGAGACATGCCAAATTCTTCAAGCCTTGGATCAAAAAATATGATCGCAAATCCGAACAAGTTGTCTTTAATGTCGTTGTATTGAAAGCCTATTCCTGATTGATGATCGGTGGTGCTGGTGCAGGCAAGCATTGTCGTTTGGAGAAGATCCACTAGCATAAATTACTGTAATATTGATGTCTAAAAATAAGCTATTTAAAAAACACGAACTTCGAAATATTTGGTAAATCCAAGTTTCCGAATCTACCCCTCGATCTGCCACTGCAGTGCATTGCCAAATTTTGAAATTTTGGTCATCACAGCTCTGGGCTTACTACCATTGTCGGATTCAGAGGAATGCCCTAGGATTTTCTCGGCAAATACGCAAAGTGAAAATCAATTGACTTTTACTTACACAAATGTTAACACATCACAGCAAATCCTCATTCAAATAGAATGGTTCAGAGAAAAAATGATTTTCGGTAACCTTGACCTTGTTACAATTGTGTTGGCCTAGACCAGGGGTTGGCACTCTATTACGAGCGAAGAGCCATTTGAGTCCAATTTCCTCAAAAAAGAGAGCAATGAGAGCCGCAAAAGATTGTATTTGGAAGGATTTGTATGACATAGCCCATTAAATCATGGGTGTTCTCTTAAAAAGAAAAGGTCTTCACTTTTAATTTGTGGCAAAGAAGCGAATTTCTAGACACGCTCACCTGGTTCGCACCTTCCCAACAGAAGTGTTTTCCCCAAAAAGGCAAAGGAGCAGCAGGTTGAGCACAAAAGAGCAGCCGGTTGCCGACCCCTGGCCTAGACTCTAACCTGTCTTCACACCAATAGTACACAAAGTACAAGTAGCCAAATCTTGGGCCAAATCACTACAAGCGTGCCCCCGCACACACGACAAAAATTTTTGAAAAAACTTTCAACATTTTTGCAGACATGTTGGTGATTTTACGAAAGATCTTTTTCTCAAAATCCGCCATTTCTCGTCAGATATTTCTGGGTCTGATAGTGTCCCCTGTACGGTATGACCAAGTAGCAACCTTTTTACGGTTGGACGTGCATTGCTCCCAAATCGAAAGAAAAAAGTTGTCTTCTCCTGGTTTATGGAGGGGATATATATAAAATGCATTTATTTGGTCCAAAAGTTTTTCTAGTAGAGAATTTAGTAAAAGGCTTCGTGGGAAGAAGGATACAATTGATAGAAATCGGAAAAGTTCTCGAAAGGAAATTGAGAAGGGTGTCGAGTAGCAGTCTTTAAATAACTAAAATTTACTCAGTTTAAAGGGGTCGGCTTGCCACCTATATCTACCCGCTCCAAATAGGACTTTTTAAGCTTCAAAAAATACTCTTGTCTCGTTTTGTCACTTTTTAGTGCTGTTTTAAATTGTACGCAATGTGCTATTGCAGCACAGCAAGCTACAAGTAGTAGTTATCTGAATCATAGGTATGCCACCTGCCTCCCGCGGAAGAAGATGAATTTTGGCTTGCGTCCACTGAAAATAAAACTAGGTTTTAGGTGTCGGGTCTCGGCCTGTTTGAAAATGATCTCCACAAGAAAAATCTTTAGTTTAGTATACCCGTCTTTTTGGAGTTGATCTCCGAAAAGTGATCTTCAATTAAAAAACTCCGAAAAAAGACAAAGGTCTTGGAAAGAATTCGCCTCCGGCCCACGGTATCAGGCAACTGAGTAAAATTGGCCTGCTTGCGCAAGTCTGCATACCCGTGGTCTAAACGGATACAAAATTGATTGATTTGACTAATTAACAAGCACAGTAGCCTACACTCATGACCTGAACTGTCCACTTTTATTAAGAATGTTTCAAATACATGTAGTTTGGATGCTATCAAGACATTTTTTGAACAGAATATTTTGCTGAGCTAGCTGCAGTAGTTGGTTATTGTTGGCTCAAGAGGCAAAGTAATATAAAACGAGCAGTTGTGCTTTAGATAAAATACCCGGAAAAACTTGATCCAAAAAGGCAACATTATTATGCTGCCTATTTATATACATGTAGTTCATTGTAGCAAACCTAGCCTACTTTGGAAATTTTGTTTAAAGTAGAAGCACCACTCTCGTTTGGTTACCTGACTATGATGATTGATGAGTTTCTGGCCGAATCATTGCTCTGTTTCTTGTCATTAACATGTGAGAATCGCCTTGCAGCCTTTCTAGAATACCGTTGTGTCGCTATAACCTCAAGATAAATAGCTCAGGTCTATCCTACACACTGAAAAAACCGTGTAAAATAGAAAGAAAAATGCAAAACTTTACATGTCATACGTAACTAGCTCTTCAAACTTTTAAATTGAAAACCTACATTAGTTAGAATCGCTCTCACTATAAACCTATTAACAAACCTACATCAAAGTTTAGGGAGGAAGAAGGCACAGGAAGCACATAGTTTAAAACCCTAAGTAAAAAGGAGGCCTGAGCGCCAAAGTTTTCTTATTTATTTTTTTAGAGAATACCTCAGACATTGGGAAAAGAAGTTGCGTTTTATTATGCAAATATGTCTCTTTTTCAAAATAAAATTGAAACCTGCTTGGGCTTCGGCCTATTCTGGCCGTGGTTCTAAAACCTTCTGTGCTGGAAATAGGCTGATGTGTTGCCACGAAGTTTATGTTCGAAAATCGATTTTAGAAGACTTATTTTGTTAACTACTTTACGAATTTCTTCTTCAGACTCACAGGACGAGCAATGTCAGTGGCGCAAATTATGAGATGCATTGTCCAAACCTACCTCGGAGATCCTAATTTTCATGTTTTACGTAAGTAAACTTGATGTTGCTTCTAAAGAATTTCCGAGCAGAGAAATCCGCGCAAAGTTCCATGTTCAAGGGCGCGACAACGCAGTCGTCGCCAATATCGAACTCGTGATCGTCGAATTGTAGTCGCCATCAAAAACTACCTATAGTTTTCTCGATCACGTTGCTAGTCGTTGAAGGATTTGAACTCCTGAAAAAGCCACTAAAAAGGAATACAATTACGGACGTACCTCTTGCTAAACTCTGCTTTGCCACGAATGGTTAGCTTAAGAACACGACACGTGTTCTTTTTATTGTCGTTGCAGCGATTTTACAAGAGTTTGAAAGAGCCCAAACGTCGGTGAAACAAAGTGCCGTAGGGTAAGCTCGTGTTCTGAATGGCTTGTGCGGTTATGGTTGAAAGACGCTCAGCTAGTCAATGACAAACCGTCGCGTCAATGACTTTTTCGTCGCGCTGTTGTCACGCGATAGTAAATCGCCTGTTTTTTCACGCTGAACAAGCACTCGATTTTCTATTGCTGTTTGTGAAAGTGATTCACAAAATTCTGGAAACGGCTTTTACTGTGCGCCCCATTCCAAATTATAGGCAATTCTAATCTATACTAATAGTGTCTCTAATCATAGTGGCTTATCTAACTTTTAAGTTTATCTTTAAATTCAAGGACATGGAAGTGTTACAGACATCTTGTTTTCCCAGCCAACAATGTTGAAAGTGTTGACACTTGCCAGTTGCAACTCGGTTTTGAGTAGCAGTTCAGTAGCAAGTTTTCAAAAATAAAACACGCAAAATCATTACTTGATCATCAAGTCATGGTTTATTTAGTATAAGTAGTGGAAAACATCATGTCATGTATTTTTGAAGCTAAATGGTGAAAACTAAACAGACAAACGTTGTCATATGAAAATAATTGTTGTTTCATTCATAGCAAGCACAAAACTCAAAAACGTAAATTAATATTGATTTGTAGTTCCAAGTTACCTCAAGATCAAATAGTCTAAAGCAATACTAAACTTTTCACCACAAATAATTGTTGTTCTGCTGCGGAGAACCTAGTGGCAATACCGTGCGTATCTACAATGAGTTTTTAAGCAATTTGATTGGCTACTGAGAACGCGTGATATGACGTAATAGCCGGTCTGGATCAATGAAGTTGAATTAGCGCAGGCCGTAAACGCAGGAAAGCAAAGAAAGAATTCATTTATAGCAGTGCAGGGGTGTGTTGACTTCAGATTATATAACTAGTACTTTTGATAGTGTTAATGATTGTAGATTATAGTTGCATTGTATTGAACGGTACTTTTTTGAAATTAGGTGAATATGGTGGCAAAATGTTGGATAGTCTTTGTGGTAGTGTGGTTATAATAGTCATGGTAAACTAGCTTTTATTTACCGATATTAAATAGGCATATGCAAACATAGATGATGAAATTTTAAACTTTTGATGTACCCAAAATACAAACAAAGGCTTTTATGTTTTTATTCTCTGATATAATGCTTGGACATCATCTGTATTTGAGCTAAAATCTACTGCTGGTAGCACTCAAATATAGTGACCGTTACAAAATGCAGCAATTGTTACGAAAATAAAAAAACAACTAAAGTACGAAAGCCACAGAAATGAGGAAATTCTGAAAAGCATTACTAACTCTATGTAATTATCTAATTTTACCCAGTTGGGTGGTTGTAGTTTTAGTTTTTATCGACTTCCGTAATATTCTGTATTCTGTCATTTCCATTTTGCTTTGAGCAATTGTTTTTCCGTAATTCAGTAATTTCTTATTCTAAAATGAAAATCCGTAATTTCATGCTTTGAGGTAAATTTCCGTGTTTTAGTGTTGTCCCTTAATAGGTTGTTATCAATATACATCAATTTTTTCAAGGCGTTAGATGTTTACTTTGAGTTTCTTTCCGCTGCCTGTCTGTGCACCTACTTTTGATTTTGAGATGTTGCCTACCGATACTGTAACGCAATCGAGCTAATCTGTTAGTGATGCTAGACCGCTATACCGCATTGTACCGTATTCGAGCTCTACCGATACACCGCAGTCGAGCTAATTTGTAAACGTAGTCTATTAATTTGTTTTAAAGTTTGTTCTTAACCTCTTACAAAATTAATGCTGAGCTGATTAACATTAGCTTGGCGAAAGACTGATTGGTAAAACAGTATGATTAAAAGTCACACTGAAGGCAACATATTGCTTGAATGATTGATTGCTTTCATTCAATTTTACTCTAGGCTTAAACTGTTTTTATTTCTTAGGGTTTACGTACAGCAGGTTTTGTTTTTAAAAATAACGTAGACTTTTGCCAGCTGCATTCAAAACTTGTATTTTAGGTTTTAGCTGAGATAACATGAAATTGCATGTACTATTTCTTTTTTTTCTTCATTATTTTGTTTCACCAGCAACTTCTAATACATCGGTGGGTATTTTTTGTGCTGTATCTAAGTTTGGCGATTCACAATACTTGAATTTTGCTCTAGTGTGGTGGACTTTTTGATGCAAAAGATGGTGGAGAAATATCAACGCCCAACTATCCAGAGCAATACGAACGTAATTTGTCTTGTCAGTGGATATTAAAAGCACCCAAGGGCTACGTGGTTGAGTTGGTTTTCCTCGACATGGACATGGACAATTTTCTTGAGGACTGTTTAACTGATGTACTGCATGTGAGAGATGGACGTACGTCAAACAGTCCTCTACTTGGACAAGTTCTCTGTGGACAAAGAATACCAGAAGTGGTAACCAGTACAGGGCAGTATATGTTCCTAAATTTCTCTTCGGATATTATATCAGAAAGAGGGCGAGGATTTCGTGCAAAGTACTACATAGTAGGCAAGTTCTAACTTTGTCGGTAGATTTTCTAACACTAAGCTAAGGCATAACTCAAAAATCAGGTTATAAAAATCAATCGAAAATGGTAGTGCTTTCTATATCGGTGCTTGTCCACCATTTTTGTAGAGGTACACCTGATTTTACTCTACAATTCTGTACACCCCAATAATGTTTTAAGTACATAAACGCGTAAAATAAAGTCAAAACAGCATTTAATGCAAAGTGGCTGCTGCTCAAATCCTGTAAAGAGGTGTTTAGTTTAAAAGCTTAAAGGTTTGATTTCAAAAGACCGTCTTTAGTTTTAGAGTTTGAAGAGACGGCATCTAGTATGCCTATGCACCCTCATTCAAAATGGTACGCCCTTGAAATATTTTGGTACACGTTGGGGTGTATGCTACACCCGTTCACAAGCACTGCTCTAAATTTCAAACGCGTTGCATTTTGAAACTTCTTTACTAATTTGGCTTGCAATACTCTTATGCATATAAATGACATTTGCAGCTCAACCTTGACCTGATTTGCTGCACGAACATAAAAAAATGTCTCAATGTTTTTACTACCACATGTACATGTACATCGATTTTGTGTCTTTCTGTTTTATGGGATGGTCGAAGGCTGCATGATGAAGATCTGTGAACGTACTGTCATCAGCTTATTATCAATTGACCCTGAAAAGAAAACTAACGGCTATGCCAAACCGCATGTGGTCGGACCCGATTTTTTAGGAGTCTTATGAAATGTATAATTTACGGCATGCTGTTTATGTTTGGGTCCAGTTTTATCTCCGCTTCTCAGTGAACTAATGTCAAAGCCAAATTTTTCGAAATATGTTGCCTTATTTTTTGTGCATTGACTTCAAAAACTTTTCGTCTAAATGAATACAAAGACAAAAAATGTAATTGTAAAATGCATTCCCAAATACACTCGATCTTCATTTTCCGGACCTCGTTAATCCGGATTTCGGTTCATCTGGACAGTGAGTCCGGATGGCCGACAAATAAATTCAAACAACACGGGCCTTGCGTTCTGCCAGCATTGCCAGATATGTGGCTACCGTCGCTCGTAAGCACCGTGTTTTGTCGAGCATCAATGAAAATTTTTCCGTTCCGTACAAAAACACAACGTGAGTAGACGGAAAATTATATCATTTTATGAAGTAATAGTGAAAACATACGAAAATTTAACTTGTAATGTCACATTACTGAAACAATGGAACACAAAAAGTTAAATATCTTTAAGCATGAAATATGCCCATGTTGTGTTTTTGCGTGAAACGGCAGAATTTGTGCTTTTTTCAGTTCAACTAGATTTTTTTGGTGACTTCAAGGCCTTTATTTCAGATAGTCAGACCATGGACTGAGATAGATATACCGCTGCAACGACAATAACAAGGTTTTTAATCCTGTACATAGTGTAAATGCATTGTACATATTGTTGGGGACGGTTATTTCATTTTATTTGCATTACATAAATACATTTGTGTTATCCGGACTTTTTCATTATCCGGACAGGTTCCTACACCGTCTTGTCCGGAAAAACGAGGATCGAGTGTATAGTCTCAGCAATAGCTTTGATCTTAGCGGAATAACTAAAGGCAATTCAATTGTTTTATTTTAATAGCTGAACACAAATGGTCATGCATAAACAATTTGTGTGGTGGAGTAATCGAAGATGTTTCTTCGTGCCGTATTCAATCGCCCGGTTATCCTGTCAGCTTCCAATCTTCTCTCAATTGCTCGTGGCTAGTTCGAGCTCCGCAACCAAGCCAAACGATTTCTTTTTGGTTCAATCAACTGGATTTGGACGAAACCGATTCCTTGTGTGAACAAAACAGCGTTACTCTACATGACGGCGCAAACGGAGCTGCACCAATAATTCACGAACGATTTTGTGACTTGGATCACAATCGCTTGAAGAACATAAAAATCAATTCAACAGGTATATGATGAGTATCATAGTTTCATTGAAAGTACTGTTTTGATTAGCAGTTGCAAGCTTGTCATGGTTATAATTGTTGATCCATCATGAAATGCATTTCATTAGCTTGCCAATGTTTAAAGAAAACCTACAACCGTTTGGTTTTAGAGTAGGTCGCATTGTTGATGATTCCATTTTCGTTTGTTGTTTTATTTTTTGTTTTTCGTGCTGTTTTGAATGAGGGTAAAAATTCGTATGGTTGCTATGTTGTCGAAAAGGAAATAGCTGTTGGTATGAGCTGTATCTTAGACATGTTTTTCAGGTCCCTTTTTATACATAAATTTGAGAACAAGAACTATTTCACCGGAAGATGAAAAGATAAATGGATTCAGCGCAAGATATGAAGTAGTAAATCCATTGACTACTGGTACTATGCCTACTACTGTTACTGCATCGACTTCCAAACAAAACACAGCCACATTTATTAAAGACAATACAGAGTCTACGACAAAGTAAGCGCTACTGTATAAATGGAATTAGCTTCCTGCATAGCCCTTCTCATTTTCCTCTTTTATTGTAGCCAAAGTTTTTGTTCCTCAGGTTCACTTGTAATGGTTAACTTTGTGTTTAAAATTTTCTGTTTACATCGGGTAAAATAATAAATTTGTTTATCGATCGGTGTGCATTTTTAGATTTCGTTTTCGCCCCTCGTCAATTTTTTTAGACGTTATAAAGTAAAAGTAAGCGTGGAGTCTTTCGGCGCCCTTTTATCACCGTTTGGTCTGTCAAAACTTTTTATAGCTTTTGAGAAACCAAACAGTGATAAGACTCTTATTACGGTTTTCAAAAAGAAGAGATTGTCTCTTTTTGATATAGATAAGCTTTTGGTTAGATAGTTCAATTAAGTGTTTGGTGTTTCAAGAGCCGTTACCAGCGATCATCCCAATACATCATCAGAATCAGCTAAAAATAGCAATACTCCGAGACCGGAAACGACTGTTAACAAAGCCAATACCACCATCAAACAGAAAACGCCGCTGCCAGACAACAGAGGTGTGTTTATTTTAAGAATATTGATTTGATAATTGTTAATGTTTGTTTTGAATTTAACCGGAAAAGTGTTGTTGCTCTGCACGATTTTCTCCGTCACGTCTGTTTCTTTGAAATAGTTGTTTTTCATTTATGATAGAAAATCAAAACATCGGAAACTAGTTGCTTGACAATTCCCCCGGGCTTGTGGCCACGTTCATATTTGAATGATTTAAAACAAATGGAAATTGGTTATTCAATTCCTTTTGCGAAAAATTTTATTGTTTCGTAGCTCCATGTGGCGCGCTACCTGTGCAGAACCGCTGTATCAAGAAAATTAGTAATACAGTAGGCGCCGCTTATTATGATCACGGATAATATGACCAGCCGGTTATTATGACCAATTTGGTATGGTCCGGAATTTTTCCATTTAAAATTCTCCGTTTGATATGACCAAATTTCGGATAATGTGACCAACATTTTCTCCATCTCTCTTGTTACGGTACAGTATTTTTTCCAGCCACGCACTTATAACTTCGTTTTTTCAACATATTGTTACATACTGTACTTAGTTTTACCGTCACTTGTGCTGTTACAGTACTGTACTTTGTTTTACTGCCAACGTCACACTGTTTCTTCGGTTAAACGATGCATTAGACGGTATTTGGACTTCTTGTGGCTTACGGCGTCGATTCAGGAGCTGTTATGGAGGCTTCAGTTTTTATAACCATTCGGATATTATGACCAAAATGATCTGATCCCAAGGTGGTCATATTAAGCGGCGTTTACTGTAATTCAATATACTTCCGCTCTTAGTATGTTAAACATTGTTGGAAATGGGATTCGAACGTACATTGATAGTAACCAGTCGAATGAGGGTGATTGGCTTCCATGTGTAGAAGAGCATGACAAGAACCTTACGCCAGTGTATCGTGTAGTATAGCGTACGGTACCTGCACAGTTGCGTCGTCGCCACTCGACTGTGCTTGCAATCGATTGGCCACGAATTCAAAACTCGCCCGGGTGGTCGTGTTTTTAGGAAACGCATTTTGCAACTATTTCTTTTGTTTGATTTCTGTATTGGCGGTAGAAATTCACTTATGCAGGCAATTTCGGTGTCGGTTTAAACACAATATTTTTTGTCATACCCTTAAGTTTTTCTAACACCGAGCGATAGCGTGAGCCTTGAATATTGTTGATCACAGCTGTTTTGCCTGGACTTGTGATTGGAGTGATCGTTGCAATCGTGATTTTGATTCTAGCAGTGATAGTTATGATCCTGTTTTATCACTGGAAAAAGCGAAACGAAAGGTATGTATTGTGATGTTTATTTTGTTTAATGAAAGTACTTTTTGACTGTAGCGGGAAGCAGTTTTAATTGTTTTGAAAATCGGAAGTTCTAGCCTAATCCAGACTGTTGCAGTTTCTACTTTACATAATAGAACAGTTAGGTTATGGGAGTATTAGTTGGTTCAAACGAGGCTTTCCGCCGGTTTGATTCATAAAACATGTATGCATAGAGAAGCTAGCGTAACATACGAGCCATCATAACATATGGTGTTGTGTCAATCGCTTCCTCTCAGTATTAAGCATTGGCTTGTCTTGGTCCTAAATGGATGAAAATTAATCAACTGGTAAACCTCTTGGCATGCACTTGAGAAAAACTATTCAAAAGCTGCAGATGCAAATGAATAAGACTTATAAATGATATGTTGATGACACAGCTTAAACATGCATACAGCTCCTTAACTCGCTTTCTCTGTAGTAAAGTCGCGAGAACAGCAGCCTTCGGAGTTCGTAAAAAAATTCGCGATCCAGCTACATAACTGGTTCAACAAGCCTTAGGCTAGCCAAGTCGCTAAGTGGCAACTCAGCCACCTGGTTTTGGGGCGGCCCAGTTATCGAAGTGGTAGTTTGCCACACTCTTCTTGACGCTCTTACCAATGACAATCTGGCGGTGTTGCGTCAAATGGGAAGAGTTTGAATAAACACTTTACCACTGATGAGTGGGTGACGAAAAGTTTAAACCGCACGCTTGCACGGTTACTTGATAACGTATATCTACTTAGAACAGGAAACTAGGCAAAAAAGCACCCCGGTATGGGAGCACTTCTCCGCAGTACACCCCACTGGTTTGGACCCAGTCCAAGCTCAATGGTGTACTCGGCTTGGAAACTTAAATTGCAAAATTGCCGCGGCATTTTACAAAAGCAAACACGAGCTGGAATACTGGAGGCAAAACGGACCTTGTGTAAGTGCAACATGAAGGATAACCGTAACCTAAAAAACGACGTGATGGTTAGGCCTGCTGTAGAGTTGTTTCTGCTCCTTGACGAAGTGCATTTCTGCGTCAAACATTGTCCTTTTGTGACTTGTCACCCTTTACACGAGATCTCATTTTCTATATGCTACCTATATTCCATCACGCCTTCGGTCTCCCGCCATAGTTCCATCCCGAGAAAGGAATCTGCTAGTAACTTAACTACATTGTCGTGAAGCGCCTTTTAGAAATATCATTTACACAGAAGCAACTAGAGCTCTGGGATATGCTGAGTTTTTTTGTGGCGGGCAAATTTCGCTCAACGAAATAATACCGCGAGCCTGGTGCGGATCCTTTATGATGTCCATGTGTTTTTGAGATCAACCTCCACAGGTCGGAGTTTTCATACTGAAGGTCTTTTTTATTTTGGGTCGTCATTCCGTGAATGCAGGCTGCAGTTTGCACAGTGCTGCACTGTAGTATCACCACCTATCTTTTTTCGGTGTAGTGAGGTGAACTTTTTGCATATTTTTAGACTAAATCGAACTTTCAGAGAAGCTGATGCTCAGAGCGACATTAACGCACTTTTGTCATCGAAAGATTCGGTTGAAAGTGTTAAAAAACTTCCAAATAGTATTGAACGGCGAATAGAGACGCAGCAACTTTGAAACAGAACTTCTTTTCGTTCTTTCTTCTTGACTGTTGTTGATTTCTGTCTTGAATGTTTAGTTTAATACTGCCTGTGACGTGTGGTTTAGATTTATGCGCTGGGTCAGTTCAGGAAGGGAATAATGGAATGAAAATAATAGGTTTTGAAAGTGTATTTTTTGGGTATAACTCATTTCTAATGAGACTTTGTTTCGCACACTGAGGGTAAGAATTCAAACATCAAAACACAATAAGACTATTTGTGTTTATTTATCATTTTGGTATTCACTATTCGTAAACTGAATAAAATCAGACAGTCGACCGTTATGCAGTGTACATTTGTTGTTTGTCATTTACTTATTTATCTTGCAATTTGTGCTCTAGAAAAATTAACTTGATCTTCTAATTGTTACCCACGTGACAAGTCACACTGTGTGTCTGTTTGCAAAATTGTTCTCAATCCAGTTTTTCTGGTGTTATTAATGCACCTGAATTGTGATGTAAATAGGCAATCGAATTAGCTATCTCCAAAAATGTTTGCATTAACAGCTTGAGCCGAATTGCATAAGATTTGTTCTCTTTTCATTGCTGTAAGCATATTTATGCTTGGTTTTCTAAGTCACGTTTGAATCTACACACAAGCTTTTTTTTCTTGTACATTCTTCGATTTTCAAGTCAAATGCTGTATTTTTACGCCTATCCAAGCTTTAAAGATTGGCTATGAAAGGTTTGTTGTGAACTCCAAGCCTGGACCTATGCTGCAGAAAGCATATACGCCTAGAAAATGTATATACTCGCTTGTTTAAGCACAGTCGTGACAACGACGAATTTTAAAGTTATAAAATATTAAAAGCAGTTTTGCTTTTTTCTCAAATTTTAGCATGCCCTTATAAGGAAACACCTTACATGCTTGAGTCGATGTTTTTGTGAAAGGGCTTGGCTTTAGCTTCTAAATTTCGGTGTGATGTTGTTCTTGGGTGTAGTGTAGTAAAACAATGTATCAGGTCCCATTGTTATTGTTACCTTATCAATTTTTAGTTCATGCGTTTATAATTCAAGAGCTGTGACCTTGTTTTGCAATGAAGTCATTGGTCCAATGTGGCCATGTTTTTTAGCGTTCATTTGAAACTGTATATCTGATGTGTAGTAACTGTGTTGAATCATTAGTGTTCACAATTAAAGACTGATTTGAAGATTTTTTTTGGATGGTTGCTGTGAACTGGTGGAAGAAAAAGTCCTGGCCCACCCAAAGTATGGCGACCTTGCAAATATTTATTTTAAAAGCGTCTTTTAAATTTTCGAGTTTTGAAACCGTAACATTAGACTAGGTTGCTGATTTCAGTTTCTGTGCGTGTTATGTTAAAATTATATGTTCTCCATATTTTTCAATTAAATGTTACTTCATGTGATACTAACTAGTAGTTTGCTTTGCACGGTAGGCTGTTTGCGTGGTGATTCTGCAGTAGGCATATTATCGAGTGAAAGGCTGTCGCAGAGACAAGTGCATCAAGTTTTTACACGCTCTTGGTGATAGTTGAAAAACCAAAGGACATCGTTAACTTTGGTAACAATTCTCCTGTGTAAAGATTAGACAAGCGCTTTCTTGAGCTCGACAGAAAATGGCTGCAAAACCAAAAGCCACCTTCAATCTTTCGCAAAGAATCAAAACAAATAGTGCATGCAGCTATCCCATACTGGTGGATAAACATAGTCTATCTTTTTTGTAGTGTTTTCATGCCTTCATTTTTGTGTAGAAAGTGTTATCCGCTGGATATTTATATGAAACTAGCCGGCGTCGCCCGCAGGGCTCCCTCGTCAATGATGTCGAGGTTAACAGTATGGTTCAGCTGGCCAAGCCGGCTTCACCCAATGCATAGTCATGAAAACCGTATTAAAAAGTTTTATGTTTTATTAAGTGGCCAAGTCTCGTTCCGAAACAAAAATCTTTTTTTAACGCAAAACCTTGGAGGGTTGAGCCTAACGACCAAGTGTCTCCCGAGTTTATCCAGTCCTTGGCAACGTTGTGTTTGCCCTGTTTTCAATATGGCGTCCTTAAACGCAATACATTTTTATCCGTAGAATTCAGCAAGTGCTTCAATTGAAAACATATCAAGGTTGTGGAATGGCGCTAAGGTGATTGCTATGTATTTTGGGGATTAAAGTATCAAATATCCAGTCCCCTACTTACGACTTTTTCTTAATTCTAAGCGAATTCGTATGGAAAATTGCCTCTGGCTGGGCGCATGTTGCTTGGTGCTGGTGAAACGCAGCCAAGCAAAAAGGAAACTAACCCAAAATCAAGCACTCAAGGTTAAGTTATTACGATAGCAGAGCCTCCATTGACATTGTTGGGGTTCACAACATCGGTGCACCCGGTTTCATTCAATGATATTTATCAGAATAGCGATATAAAGTTAATATCTTGCTGACACACTCAATTCTCGTTCCAAAATCAAAAGTATCTTTTTTTGAATGAAATCGCTTAAGCCAGAAAAAAATTTCAGGGGTTTGCGCAGAGCCCCCACTTTTCCCAAAGTTTCTGTAGCCCCTGGTTCAGTCTTGCTCTCCTTGTTTGGTACGTACAAACTGGACTTGATCACAATTGAAACAGCCAACAATTTTAAACAGTTATGTTTGTTCATTCGATGAAGTGCAAGGAAGCGTAATTTCAATGTAAAGGGGTAGGAGAGGCTCCAAAGTAATTGATATATGAATTTTCTGAAATAATCCCTTGAATATTAGGACCACTACTTACAACTTTTTCGTAATTTTATGCCTGTTTTTACGACCTAAACCCTCTGGTTGCGCGCCTGTTGCTTTGCCACGCAAAGAGCAATCTAACCGGAAGCGATGCGCCTACAGTTAAGTTATTGCAACAGCCGCGCCCCCCGTCAATAATGTCGCGGTTAAGAATATCAAATCAGCCGGCTTTATCCAATTGGAGAGGAAATTGCTTCAACGTTTAGATGGTATGTAGGTTGACACTACTACTTTGTTGCAAACGATAAAACAGGACTATGCTTGCCCCTAATTTAGGGACATCATTTGCAACGTTTTTTTGCTTGGAGTGAGCTACTTTTTAAAATTTCTAGAGACTTCATTTTTAGATAAATGTTTTCAACAATTTTGATAGATAATACCAAAGAGCCTTGATTTTAAGGAAGAGTGGTAAAAATGTACCAAAGAACTTAGTTTTTCTAGAAATCGCAATTTTGTCCAGGCACCAAAATTTTAAGTGTTTTTGACTCATAGGCTCCATTGCAAAATTTTTAGAGGCTTCATTTTCTGATGAATCTTTTTGAAAATTTATATTGCTGGTTCCAAGTGGTTACGATCGATAGAGAGCGTCTTATAAGCGAAAAACAAAACAACAGAGCGAGGCCTCCGAAGGAAGCAATGCTATTGAGAGATATATTTAAATTTACAAAGCCATCCCTGGACGCGTTTCGTCCTTTTGGACTCATCAGCAGGGCTTTCGAAGGGCCGAGAGGTCCCCCCAATAGCATCAACGTTGACTATTATAAAACAGACCAACACAAAACACGAGACTTACGTGCCGTTTACTATTGAGCGAGGTTCGTTTTGACGTAGTTCTAGCCGCTCGACCATGAACTGATATTGATATCCTTATGCGAAGTTGATCACACCAGCAGTGATTATGCATAAAAAGGTCTTCCAAAGGTTACAAACTAAATGCGGTGCCTTAAGGCATAGCTGGCAGCACGTGGCGCATGGCAGCAAAAAATCGGCGCGCGAGGAGGCCAGATCCAAAGACGCAGGTTCGAATCCCTCAGGCGCGTCGCACCAGCGCTGACTTTTAAAAACGCAATGCACGCGTAACGTCCAATTTCGGCGGGTCCCAAATGACTGCACTGCGGCTTATATAATGCACGGCCGCCAAGAGATCAGCCACTTCGCCTATTCCACTCCGAGCGTAGCTACCGATTCCGACAACCAGCCCACCGCACGGGTAATAACTAGTGTGTTGCATAGCGTAGCCCGATCAGCGACGTAACTAGCGCCAGATACCACTTAACAATCACACGCGGAGATTCCCCCACACAGTTCTTCGGCAGGGTTTGCGCGATCACAGTGCTCGAGTTACTAACAGGGCCCCTCACCACAGGAGCACACCGGAACGGGCGTTTAACCGAACGATGAACTTGTTAACATGAACGGTCCCAATGCCCCAAGAACTTAGTTTTTCTAGAAATCGCAGTTTTGTCCAGGCACCAAAATTTTAAGTGTTTTTGACTCGTAGGCTCCATTGCAAAATTTTTAGAGGCTTCATTTTCTGATGAATCTTTTTGAAAATTTAGATAGATAACGCCAAAAAACCATGCTTGCGAGGAAAAGTAGTCAAAATGTACCAAAGAACTAAGCTTGTCAAAAAGTTGCAGATATCTTAGATCTAGTAGGACAATTATTCAACATGATGTATGGCAACCAAGTTTTGATCAGGCATTATAAACTAATCTTTAGCCCTAACATATAAGAGTTACGGTACGTATTGTGAGACAGCAAATTTGCTTATCTTTCAAACAACACTAATTGTTAGTACCTTATTTTAATCATTATATATTGAAGTTGCCTGTTTTTACTCAGCTTATCTTTTTTTGAAAAGAGGCAAAAAGCTACTCAGCAGGTCTTAAAAGTTCAATGTTTCTAGTTTATAAACAAATAGTGAAGATACAAGTCATGTATTATCAAAATAGCTTTGAATTAACCCTCAATTGGTAAAAACAATTTTTAAAATCGGTTGAGAAATGAGGTTACAAATTAGTTTTAACTAGTGATGGGACGATACCCAATTTTATAACGATTCCGATACGAGCAATTTAAGTTTCCGATGATGGGATCTGCGTACCAGAATTGTTTTGTACTACGCTTTTGGTGCGTACTTTGCCGATACAACCGGATGTTTGAACAAAGCATATGCTATAAACCATTTAACAAGTAGCAAAGCGGATGAGAATTTCCGCGCAAAAACGCATGAGAAAAAAACTTAGAAAATCGGTTGAAAAGCGCACAAAGGCGTATAGTGTGTGCTGCACATCCACCTTACATGCATTTTATCACGTTGTGTAAACTGCATAAGTTGCGTATCAAGTAAGGACGTTCATTTTCCGGACTTGTTCAGTATGCGGATATTGTGCGCCGCCTACAAACTTTCTAAGTATTTAGGAGAAAGTACCATCGTCTTTGGATGATTGCAGTCAATACACTTTTACTGCTTTAAATATCAGTACTTCCATTTTAATTTTTTCAAAAAGCACAAGGTTTATGCGCTGAAAGCCTGCTATCAAGCTTGTTTTTATTAAGGGGAGAAAGGCAAGAGAGTAATAATCCCCCAAATGGAAAAAGCTTTCAAAAACTTGTAGCTTTAGGTCTTATCTGAAGAACTTTCTTTCCCTTTCAGTCAAACCGATTTTTTAATTTCGGCCGATTGATATCTTAAAAATGCAGATATCTTTACGGTGTCACCTTCAACCCAAGTTGTCAACACTTCATCGATTTTGTTGCTGGCTACACCCTTTCTTTCGCAAGTACTTCAAAAATTTTCAGCGCCAAACAGATTTCACGGAGTTGAGTAAATTTATTTATTTTTCTTTCTCCACGTTGCTCCTACCGCTGAGCGCCAAACAATAGCTTTGAGAATAATATTGACAACAGGAAAAAATAGCATCAAAAAAACACTTTTTGTAGTGTGCTACAACATGACAACAGAGGTGAATCGATTAGAAATCATGTCTATCATCTGCAAAGCGCAAGTTTTAGGTAGACGCGAATCCACAGTTTTTGTAAGGAAGGGCTTGGGACCAACTAAGCTATTACAGTCGTTTTAGTAGAAAAGTTGTGAAAAATTTCTAAAAATAAACTTTTGATGTTTTTCGGTAGCGTATTTAAGGGCGGGTGATCTCGACAGCAAAGGAAAAACAAGCTAAATGTGTGGATTTGCATCTTACCTAGATCTTCAAAACAAGGTGATTTAGCCTATTTAAAAAGGAGCAAAAGGGTTCCTACCACAGGTCTCCATAAAAAAGGTCACTATTCTTTACCAAGCCGGAAAAGTCTTTCTCCTTCGCAAAAATCCTCGGTACGCCACTGCTTGCTTTGGAGGTAAAGTAAAATGCCTAGAGGCGCATGCGTCAAAGTGAGGAGTTGGGGGCTGAAGCCCCCCAGACGGTTTTCATTTCTCAAAAAACTTAAAACTGGGCAAAGTGCCAACTTTCGAAAGCTGATCTCAAAGAAAAGCATGCACCTGTTAATCAGTTTTCGAGTCAAGCTGCTACCTACAGCTAGCGCAAGTTTGAATGGAGTCAGAACACATCAAGGGAGAAAACAAAAAATACTAGGCTGACCCTGTCCAGTACCGTTGGTTAAGGCATCATCAGAGTCTGTGGCATCAGGGTTGTTTTCTAAAGGTGACACCTCTAGTTAAATAAATGATAGCTAGAATGTCACCCCATATTTTGTTGAGATATCTAAAACAAAGTCTTGCACCTCATTTTGGGAGTGTTTCAGAAAATAAAACTGGAGTGATCACCGATACAGGTCTTCTGCCGTATATAATAGAATACACCAGTGATTCTCAACGTTTTTTCTATGTTCTTCCCATACAAACCTCAGACAGAGTCGTTTTCTCCCTACCGCAGATTACAAAAATACATGTAGGCTACAAAAAATAACTTTTTTGGAAATCTGGAGAACTTTTGAAGATTTTTGGAGAAAAAAAATACTTTCATAGTCTGAACAGACGTATTTTCGATCTAAAGTAAAGGTAAAAAAGACCTTCTTTACAATTTTTTGGAAATCGTCAAATATGTAAATAAATCAGTGACAATTTGCTGAAATACTAAGGTCTATACGTAATTTATAAAATAATAACTTAAAATCCTTACTTTCCTTTCAATTCCCCCCTAAAAAAATTTCTTCCCAGCAATAAATTATTCCTACTTGTGTGAGTTTAATAGTTTCCTATTAAGAACCACTGATATGCACCATTTGTTTTGCAGAAGTATAGAACGGGGCTGTGGCCGCACCACGTCGATACCCGCCCATGAGCACAAGAAACTCATTGAGCAGTAGAAACCCACAGCTATGACAAAAATAAACCAAAGAACTTTTTTGATCGTAATTGTAACTTCTTGTTATATTGTTTTTCTAATTAATTTGCAAGGATCAAAAGATTGATTGAAGGTGCAGTACAAAAATAGGTTAACCCAATTAATCACTAGCTTTAAATCAGCTTTGAGTCATTCTGATTTGCCGAAAAAGAGCGGGAAACTTGATAGGTCCGCTTTTCAATTAAAGTGTGGTACAATTGCATTGTCTACAGCTTCACGATTAAGTAATTATAGTAACATCATTGTTGGCTTCAGCCAAAGACTTTTTCCAACAAAAATTCACTGACATAGAATGCCATGGTTCAGTGACAAAGGTGTATGCTATGGAGACGTCGTAGTAACAAGCAATTTATTTTCGCTTAAACACACCATTCGTATGCCTAATCAATACTGAGCAGACCAGCAAATAAAAAAGGAATACAAACAACAACACGGATACACAGCGGATACATGTTAAAGCATACCGGATTTTAGTTGAAAATAACAAAATAATGTAGGTGGCAGATGTGGTCGCCGACTCTAACATAAATAAACCGAACCAATACAACAACTAATAAAAAGTAAAACTATTTAAAGATTAATCATATAACACATAAGGAAAGGACAGATACAAACTGTCACTGGGATGTGCCAAATTTGTTATGAGGGGGAGGGGTTGGTTTCTCTCATTAAGAATGCCAAGGCACAATTATTCTAGGGTGCTCGAGGGCATGCCCCCGGAAAAATTTTGAAAATGACATCCCAAAATAAGCGTTTTAAGTATCAGACTAATGCTTGCATGAATTTTTTATTAAGATAGTTTTTTAAAAGATTGTTTTAAAAAATTGTATATCAATAATATTCATGGGGGTGGAGGGGTAGACCCCCAAATCGCCCAGCGCGTAAACCGCCGCCAACTGTAGAATTGGCAAAAATATTGCTCTTTGATTACTGTACAATGTAAAGACCCACAGGCAGACGCAATTATTGATTCTCTTAATGCAATATTGGGTTCAAGGCGTGCCGCACATATTCACGACTAGAGTGATTACGTCCCCATACCGTAGCTTATGCCAAGTTCTGAATGTAATTGAAAAAAATTGTTAAAATGACACCCAGATCTGCAGTGAGTAAAATGCCTCTTTATCTGTCTTGTACCCACAGTTTAAAATTTAAACCTGCAATTTTTAAACCAAAAAATGAAACAACGCCCGCCAAGCATTAAAAGAATGTGAGAATCAATTGCGTGCAAAAAGAGAATAGCTTAGAAAATTTACTTAAGAATGTCAGGTTTTCGCGCTTATGTTCGGGTTTGATTTGTTTTTCGAGGATTACGTTGTAGTGCAATCTGGAGATGGAGTATTTATTTGTATAAGTGGCAGCAAGATTCAAAAGTAGCACATGAGATAATGAGTTAAAGCAACTGTTGTAAAACTATTGATATTAAAACCTTTTAACAGCAGTTTTTTAAACGATAGTTTCTTAGGCCTACTATGTGGTTGTAGCATTTGAAGGGAATTAATGATGATTAAAACGCTACGGCAGGAGCCCCAACCGAAGTGAGCTGAAAAGCTAAAATAACGAAAAATTCTGATTTTTTTCAAGAAGGGGGTGGTGATTCAGTGGGGCTGCTGCTTCTTATGAACTTCAATTCTATTTCGCAGCTCTCCCTTCATATAATCAATCACTGAAAGGAATGACAAGTTAATATTTGGCGTATCGGTATTTAGATGAGAGGACAGGGATTTCAAACCACTTTCAGTTGTGCTAAAACCCTACTTTTACTTGAAATCTACATCGTCCTTTTTGTGGAGCAGAAAAAGCTCTCTTGGTATACTTTTCAGAATTCCTTACAAAATCAATTACCAAATGAGTTTTGATGTTCGTACGTAAATGATATCAGTAAATTTAATATTCAAAAAATAACTAAAATTTAAAAATTTTGAGGCAATAAATAAATCAATAATTGATATAGAAAGCATAAGCTTAGCTTTGGGTGGAAGGCAACAGGTCCATGACCCCCAAATTTATTTGGCCCCATTTTTCTTTAATCTGTTTCAATAGCATAGTGATTGCACAAAAATATAATGACGGGAGCGTAATAGATAATTCAACGAGCAGAATGGAAACGAAGAGTTTGGGAGACTGCAATGTGACCTTACCATCTATTCTTCCAGTCAGCAGTCACCTGCATTTGTCGTTGCGGTCGGTGCAAGCTACGGTTTCAACCTGAAACATGAACTTTAATGGAAACACCGATCCCGCATGCACAGTGCACAAACGGTATAGTTTTCTTTTTCTATAAAATTTTCAACTTTCAAGAATTATTCAACTTTGCTTTAGTTTGTTATTAGCAAAGATTGAATTTACCTAATGTATTTGTTTAACGTCAATAATGAGTGGTAGTTAAGCCAGTTGGCGGAACTGAAGATGCGAAACTTTATCATAACCTGAATAACATGAATTGAACAATTATTACTAGTTTCATATCTTTTTTTAAATCATTATTTTTTTGATTTTCTCTTTTCCTAAACGATAATTCTGGCTACATTTGTGTCAGAGGGCATCAGTCTTTCACATTAATTCTCAAATGGATTGGTTTTACTTGTTTGCTATGTTATTTCTGCATATTTATATTATTTGTAAAAGGAGCTACAAACCTAACGAGGAAATTATAAGTACAAAATACTTCCCACTTCCTTGGCCCTGGCAAACAGTTACCGCCCTTCTATTCATGTATTAAAATACCTTGTGACGTCTACAGTGATCTAAATTCTGATTGGTTGAAACATATCGCGTGATCCTCATTACATTACGTCATTTTCGAAGACTTGCCACGGTATGCGCCGGTTGTCTAGCGACTAGATCGTAGTAAAAAGTCTCATGCAAACAGCGATTGATGAGCCGGTATGCGGTACAGTACGAAGCATTTGGGCAACAATAACATATTTCGATGATTACTGTTTTATTGCGTAAGTTATACAAAGATAATGAAGGTACTTGTGGGTTATCTGTCACCACTTTTTTTCACCAGGTATTAAATTACTATTATTTAACTGTATATATAATGTTTAAGCCTAAAATGAGTTTGGAAGGCAGTGTACACTGAAGGGGCAGGCCCGGTATGTAAATGTATGGGGCAGTGTACACTGGAAGGGAGTGTACAGGGTTAGGTTTATTAAATTAAAAAAAAGTGGTGACAGATAACCCATAAGTACCATAATGAAATTTCAGGTGTGTCTTGCAGGAAGGGCAAATCAAAATTTTTAAGTCAGGGTTAACAGGTTCTGCTTGTAGCACTCATGTTGCGCTATGTAATTAAATTATGATTTAATAAATTAAATATATCGATAAGCAATAGTCCACGTTAATGTTAAATCCCCATTAGCGCAAGAAGCGTGTTGTTATTTAGACGTTGTTTGCGGTTTGGCAATGTACCATATTTTTAGAACCCCTACCCTTATGGTAGTGGCTTGTAGGATGGCTGTGGCATGAAGATCAATTTTACTCCTGAGTAGTAATACGTCACGGCTATATTTTTTCAGGATTATTCATTTATAGGCTTCGGTTAATTCAAATTCCAATTAATAATTTAATTTATTAATTCCAATTTTCATTAATGATAAAAGATGTTGATATTAGATGTTATTGGCTTGTTCACTTGTTTTCTTTTAACCAAGGCATCAAATTCACCGGTAAGTTTATGCATTACCGGTATATCTTATATTCTTTGAAGTAGCATTAACCGTGTGTTGTTTGTGAAAGGCTTTCTACCAAAGCTGCATGACATTAGATTTTGTTAGACCTAATCACAAAGTTACGAATTAAACTAAGTTTACTAGCACACTACTGTACGTTGTAGCAACTTACGTTGGGTGTCCCGCGAGAATATAACCATCAAAATAAGGTTTCTGAACAATATTTGATAAACTGTTCTGAATCTTGTGCCCCACGGGTCAAGGGGTTAGTACGTGGCAACACTATATTCCGAAACTACAGAAATAACGAAAAAATGCCAACTAAATTATTCAGTTATCAAGTTGCACTTAATTAGGTAGGCTAGATATATTTCCGATGCTTAATTTTTTTGTCAGATATTCTAAGTAGCGGTGTTTTTGCGATTTCTTTTGTGTGATTGGTATTTTTATATTTTTTCACAATTTAATAACTTTGTTACTCCTCATTTCCGGTTGTAGGCGTTGCTGCCCCTTGGTACGCTCCTGCCATGTCATCGTAAGATGTGTGTGGCCTATATTGTATATGTTTGTTCTATTTTATGAGTAATCAATATAACTGTTTTATGGATTTTACTAGGCCTGTTTGTTTTAATATTTTATCAAAATTGTCAAACTCCTTAGCCGCATATCTTTTATCTGCGGTATTACGTCAGGGGGCGTGTGAAAGGTCTAACCGACATTCGTTCTGTGTTAGCATACAAGTATGTAGGTAGGCTTGCACAAAGTAGAATAATTGCTTATTCTAGAATAAAACAAAGAGCAAATAATGTATTTATGAATTTTACTAAAACGAGCCGTTGAAAATGCAAACGTGACACACAAACATAATAGTCTAGTGCAAATGTAAACTACAATAAAAATTTTACCTAAAGTTGGAGCACAGATAAAATAGCCACAGAAACGCTGTACAATATTACTATTTTCAGTGTGGTGGTCTTTTAAATGCGAAAAATGGCGACGTCTTTACTCCTAATTACCCACATCACTACGACTTCGACAAAACTTGCCAGTGGATAATAGAAGCGCCAGTTGACCACGTTGTTCAGCTTACTTTTATGGATTTCGATGTCGCCAGTATGGATAATTTTGGCAGCGATTGTTTAATCGATAAAGTTCACATTCGAAACGGAAAAGACTCTAGCAGCCCCACACTCGGGAAAATTCTTTGCGGACAATTCACGCCGGAAATAGTGACCAGCTCTGGCCGCTATATGATGATTGACTTCACTGCCAGTGACTATTCATTCGGAGGACGTGGCTTTCATGCTCAGTACAGGACTGTCCCAAGTATGTATTGCTACGTTAGCATTTATAATTGCTTTGCTTTAGTTAAAGAGCTCGAGTTTCTTATTTCAGAATTTTTAAAACCGTTTTGCACCGACAAATTTCGAGCCGTTTCCTGTGAAATTATTACACCATGGCATATCGACAAAAATTACGATGTCGAAAGCATGTTGACAATTTATTTCACTTTTTGTGCAGAGGATGGTGGAAAATCTTGCGTTATGAATGCTTGCGGTGGTGTGATTGAAAATTCTCCTTCTTGCCAAGTCCAATCGCCTGGCTATCCTTCAAGTTTTCAATCTTCACTCAACTGTACATGGCTTATCAAAGCTCCTCAGCCTAGCCACAAGATTTTGTTTGAGTTTATAGAACTGGACTTGGACGAAACCAATTCTCTTTGTGAACAAAACAGCGTAACTTTGCGTGACGGTGCCAATGCAAATGCACCAATAATTCGTGAAAGCTTTTGCGATTTGTCTCACAATCGACTGCGAAAGCTGGTATTAAAATCGTCAGGTACAACCTTAAATTTTACTAACTATGCAATCTAGTTGTATAGTAATATCAACAAGGCTTTTGTAAGGATGCCCATTTCTTGGCTGCACAAACTTATGCTTTTCAAAGTGTAGCTCCTAGACAACTTCATAATTCTCTTGTTTTCGACAAACAGTTTACAAAATTCAAAAAGCCAGCTAATTATTAGTGGCACTAAAATATGGCAGGAGATAAACGCAATATTTAAAAGCATATGTATGGGATTTCTTTCAAAACGCATATAATAAATAGTTGAGCAATTATCAATACTTTTAGAATCTAGTCTACTGATGGTGCATTACTAGAAATTTATTTATTGGTTGATTGAAGCAGTATGTTCATAGGCTTAATTTTGTTACGCTTTTGCACCGCAATCAGAAAGCTACTTAACTCGAAAGCTTATAGGTTTTTTCTTGCTTCCTGGCATGTATACTGCTCACTCGCTTGCACTTCATTTGATTTTTGTTGCATTTATTAACTACGTATTTCGTATGCTCGCCAATCAATCGGTTTAATGTGTGCAACTTGAATTAACTATTTCAGGTCCGTCTGTGTACATGAATCTACAAACATCTACGTCTTCAACAGCGGGTGGAGTGAATGGATTTAATATTAAATTTAAAATAATCGATAGAGAAGGAAATGTAATTACGTCTTCTGATATCCCTGCTGAAAGTGACCTGTCTACCACAACTTTAACAACTACCTCTACGTCTACAGCCAGTCCTATCATGACCAAAATTACTTCGTCCATTAAAAAAACCACAAACATCAAAACGACATTGTCGGCAAAGTAAGTGATTGTGGAATTAGTAAAATGCCATTAAACGTAGTACTCACAGGAATTACATCATGAGATAAAATTTTACAAGCAAATTGCCTTGAATAGTAATTGTTTTTGACCATTGGAAATTAAGGTAACTGTATTTTAAAAATAATGGTTCGATTTTTTTGGTTAGGTGGTAATTTTGTATCAAAACTTATAACAAAAAAACTTTTGCTTTGTAGAACCAGTGGTCCTAGTGAAGACAAAACAAGCGTGACAAAAACAACAAGCGAAGCTACTACAAAAGAAATGTTGTCCAATGATTTAAGCTCTGATCCTGGTATGTTGAATTACCTGTAAATTGGCCAGCATTGTGTGGGCAGTGGCTTCAGTGGCAGCTAAAAAGTCAGGTTCTCCCCAGGCAATGAGGCGGTATCTTTCAACACTCTTTATATTCATCCCAGACATTTTGGGTATTCTCATTTTTGCTTCAGCATTCGCAGTTTTCCATTTTTCAAACAATTGTTACTATTTCGAGTGCGATTTATATTAAGATTTGGTCACACAGTTTGTTTTTTAGCTATTGTTGTTGGTGCTATGTTGGGTATTGAATAATAAATGTTCAGAATATTCATCAAGCTCTCGCTCTACTTTTCAGCTGCTGTATCTGGATTAGCTATTGGAATTATTGCGTTGATGACCATCTTTTTAATGATTGTCGTTGTAGTTTTGGTATACCGTAAGAAGAAAAACCTTAGGTATGTATTTTTTTATTATTTGATGCTCTGCTAGGCTTGCTTTGTTTTGCTTGATTTTTAGTCGAAGCTATTGATGTGGTGGGCTTTTAGGAACAGATAAGATTAGGATCCCCTGATGTTAAAATATCTTTATTTTTCAGCACCTTATTCCATTGACGTAATTCCACAGCAATTTTTCAATACTCGCTTATTTTCTTTTAAAAATCCAATCTAACCGTCACCGTAAGCAACAGCTTGTCTGTGCTTTTATAGTTTTTTTGTGGTAGCGTATTGTGTTAATGCCGACTGCCTACTACATGTATATGACGCGTCTCTTCCCTTTCCGGCATATTCGGTGGCGTGATATGGTAGTCGAGGCTGTTGTGTGCGTTATAACTTCATACAGTGTACCGCCTTTGTTTTATCTTCACGAAGTGGTGATGGTGGCAAAAAAAGGACACAAAGTGAAAATGTTATGACCACTACTTGACCTGCAGAACCTAAACCCTATATTTGCAAATAATCATCTCCTATGACACTTTTGTGCGATGAAGAGCAGGCTAATTACAAGTTCCGAGTACATTGTCTATGCATCATGCTGTTTCGCCCCTGAGAAAGTCACTTTACGGCTGTTACCTGCTTATGCTAAAATGCACTTTGCCAGCGGTGCTGCCAGCTCCGAAGCGGGTGTGAACAAAAGTTCTGCGTATAACTAAAGTTCCTTGACTGCAGAATAAAGACATAACTACCATCTTGCTGTGTGGTTGATGCGACGAGATTGCAGTTGTTTGTTGTTTAGAATGTGCCGAAAAACGAAAAGTGAAGGGAGCCAGAATGATGTCAACAAGCTACTGTCATCGAACGAATCAAACGAAAGTCTTGGCAGTGCAGAGTCGTCTATCGTACGTAACCTTTGATCGCTTTCTCTTGTTATAAATGTTGGTCTCGTTTCTACTCAGTCACGCCATAGACGAAGTCTTGTGCTTTGTGTTCCTTGAAGTTAGTTGTGACTGTGTGCACTTAAAGATTTAGTTCGTTATATCATTGAAGAAGTTTCTTCAGATCGCGAGCAATCTTCAGCTCCGTTCACTGCATGCCTAAGCCAGGTCAAAGAAGCGAATCCGGCGCTGAATGAGCCATCCCCCCCCCCCCCCCCAAACAAAACGAGACGTGTCGCCCCGAACCAAATTCTCTGCCACTCAAAATAAACCCGTGTTCAGTTTTTTGTTGCCAAATGAGACTAGCCAGAGAAAGTGCATCTTTGAAATAGCTTCTCAAAACATCTTTTTAAAGTGATGTCGTTTTCAAAATCTTGGCACCGAGAGTCTATCATGGCTAAGCTTCCAGTTGCGCTGTTCCTAATGTATACCCTCTTACAAGGCTTATTTGTATTTATAATTTAAAAATTTTGATGTAGCCCAATCAGGAATCGAGCCGCTAACGTTATATGCATGCTTTTTCTGTTTTGTTGTCTGCACAAGATTTGATTTGTAGCAGAAAACGTATTGCATGATGTACGCAGTGTCTGTACAAGTTAATTTAGGGTTGGGCGAGAAAATAATTTAAAGCAGCTGCTTTTACATACTTAGACAAGGTGAATTTTTTGAGCTGATATATTTTTTGGCTTGCAAAACAAAGTGCGGTAAAAAAACGCAACAAAGCAACAGTCAAAAATGGGAACCAGCAACACGCTCTGCGTTAAGACGCGCAACTTTAACTTCAAAAACACATAAAAAAATGAAATTGGGTGAACCAACACGTATCCCCTTCTTCTGTCAATACAAACCTGTTTGTTAAATTTTACTTGACGTCTGCCGGAAAAGATTGGCCTGTGTTGATTTGCTGTGAGTTTTTGCACTGTGACTATAAGCTACACTTAACAATATCGCTTGATACAACTGAAGTTCACATTACAACTAATACTGTTTAGTTTAATTAGCTTGATTTATTCATTGTCGTATTTGTGGACGCTTGTTTTCTCTATTGCTCTTTGTAAATAGCCAATTCTGCTTAATGCAGGTATTATTTTTTTACCAATGTAAAACATGCTGTGGTGTTATATCATCTGTTTGTTTTGCTAATTTCATGTTTGGTGCAAATTAAGATGCGTGATTGCATCCGTAAATTCTCGAGCCCCACCTAGCGGGGGGAGATGATATTAAATTATTCATGAAAAACCTGCGTAATATAACGTGACGCATGAGTACGAAAAGTGAGCGCATGAACGACTTGAAAATGACAGTGGCACACTGGGTCCTGTATCCAAGTCACAGGAAAAATTCTGAAGTTCACGACTCCTAAATGGGCTTTCGTTTGCACACTACAAAGCGTGCAGCGATGTTTTTCCGTTGTGGGAGAACGGCAACCCTATTGGAATCAAAGTAGTAATGGCGAACAATCTGCCTGTTGTTGCGCTAATCTTTGTAAATTTTACCGAGTATGACAGGTATAACCCTTGAAAACTCAGTTGTCATCCAACTTCAGTTGACAAAGCTGCTTTTTTAACGTATGAATGGATTACTATACTTCTGTTTAGTCAATTGTTTATTTTTTAATAAATTCAAAAACTTGAACATGTAGGATGTGGTAAAGTTGTAGATCAGTAAGTTCATTTCGAACATCTGCACCAAACGATGACGTAAACACTGACCTTAGCATCTGCAAACAGAGTTTCTTAACATGGAGAGAGAATTAATTAGCGCTGGGTAATAAAATGTGAGCTACAATGAAGCTTCACTTTTACCGAATTTAATGAGAAATGCATAATTATTGCCCCACCTAAAAGGTCAAAAATATAGATCAATGGTCTTAATCGGGAACCACTTTGTTGTTACCGACTCCATAGGCGTAGGAAGTGGGGGGTCCGGGGGGGCACTGGCCCCCCCTGCTTGTAAAATTTCGGGAAATTTTTGATTTTTCGGGCAATTTGAGTAAGTGTCTTTATATGTTGCCCGAAAAATTTGTCACTGCAATAACATCTCCGAAAAAAAAAAGGTTATCAGTTGTTTGGCCTCACGTTTGGTGACAGATTTAGACCGAAAATGATGGAAAAGGTGCAGTGAAACAGGCGATAACCTTTTTTTTTTTTTTTGGAGGTGTTATTGCAGCGACAAATTTTTCGGGCAAAAATTTGGTGCCCCCCCAAATTGGTTTGAGCTCATACGCCCATGACCGACTCCTTCCGAGGGACTGGGGGCATGGCGGAAGACCATGGAGCCCCTGGGCCTAAACCAGAGGTCGTAAAAAAAAGTTGCCGAAGAGCGAGCGGCGCAGAGTCTGTAGTTAGTCCGTGCTAAATGTGCTGAGAAGTATCCATAGGCGCGGCGAAAAAGATTCTCAATTCTGAGGATCCTAAAGAGATCAGAGTTGAACAGAAGGCTATGTCCGTTGCAGCAAAGACGAGAGAGCACACGGCGAGTGTGACAAGGGCGCACAAGTTTCTCAGTGGAAATCTAGGGAACCTGTGTGTCAAAAGAATTTAGATGAAATGACAAGAGAGAGACTACAAATGATTGCAGGGGACACGAGTAGCGCTTCCCGTCTGGTCAAAATCATCACCCACATCGTTTCCGGCAAGAAACGAGTGTCCAGTTACCATTAAAGCCTGGTAGTACAGGAGGGAAGAAAGGACAGTTCCTGCGAGATCTGCCAAAGAGATTGTGATAAACGGAAAGGCGGAAGAGCAGAGTGGGTGGTGACAAGGACAGAGCGAGAGGAGGAGCAGGAAAGGGAAATGGCAGACTTGTTGGTGCTGTCCAAACTAGCGGAAAGCTTGCAGAATGGCTCAAGCTTCAGCGGAAGACACTTTGTTCGGTAAGGAAGGAGTGATTACTGGCTGGAAAGAAACTGCATGTTCAAGGTAGGAAAAAAAATTCTAAGTTTTTATTAAATGATTCGCATATAGACTTCGGTATTTCAGTGAGTTGGTGCTGAATTAATCCGGTATGTAAACAAAAGATTTTGAAAGTAGACTTCCGAACAAAAAAGGTCTTCCTTTTAATTTAAATTAAAAATACGTTAATTATTAGTTAATCATTATTATTAAATAGGTTTCCGCCGTGGTGTAGTGATACTGTTGCAGGCTTCAGAGCAAAAGATCTGGAGTTCAAAACTGAATAGAAACACCGCTGGCATTCGTCAGGAAGGGCATCCGGAATTTAAAACGCTACGTTGCTCCAGTAAAAAGTCTAGTTCAAAAGCGAGTATAGAGTGGTAGTCATACATTGAATCAGACCGTCTAAGCCTGCGAAACAGGAAAAATGATGTAAAACCGACTTTTTTTAATTCATACTTAGAAATCCAAGATCTCCACACAAAAAGGCCCTTTTACCATTGACTTACAATAGGGAGGAAATGACTCTCTGATACGAAGAGAAAAATCGTTGGGAATCACTGGTATAGAGTAGAGAATGTCGTGTTTGAGGCAGGAAGTATACAACTCCGTAAAAAGAATATATTTTTCATATGTTACGAAATTAATGACAATGATCGTAGTGCTTAGCAGGCGTAGGAGTTTATTTACGAGTGCCCAATACCCACCTTAAGAGTCATTTCCGAAACAAAAGTTTAATCGGTGACGATAAATTCATTCTACACCTAAAGCAGTGAATCTTTTCCGACAAGCAGCTGTGAGGCCATTTTGTGCTTCGACGCCCTATTTGTAAAAGGACTTTTTTACTAGAAATGAAAGGCAATTCGATAATAGCAAATTATTTCTGATATCTCAATATGCTGCTTGGAGACAGTTTTTCAAAATTGAAAAATCTGGGCGGAGAATTGTCTTCGAAAAACTGGTCTTTCTAAAGAAAAGTCAAAAATATGACCAATATGCACACTAAATAGTCATGAGCCTTTAACTACGCTAAAAAGAGCAGACAAGATTGCGTGCAAAACAAAACCGGCCATCTCGTTCAAGGACAATTCCGAAGACTGACCAGTCACCGTCAAGACAAACTGCCATAGGTGTATACAACACTAATTGTTCAACATTTATGTGGTAAGAAAAAAATGTTTGGCAAATTTGCTAAAACTTTGTTTACACCCGCTGCTCAGTTACCAGTATTTTTAGAACATTGGATTTTTAATTGTAGGCCAAAAGCAGAGGAAAACGTTCAACAGTAAAACGATGCTGCCTTCGTAAAGTTGTTGTTACCCGATTCTTTCCGAGAGATGTGGCGGAAGACCATGGAACCTTAGAAGCTGGGCAACTCCCACGGCCTGAAACAGATGTCGTAAAGAGTCGCCAAAGAACAAGCGGCGCAGAGTCCGTAAATGGGCAGTGAAGAATGAGAGGAGCCTTGGGACAAATGGCTGCAAGCACTGCAAGGATTCTTGATTTTGCCAATTCTGGAGATAAGAACGTAACAGAGTGCTATGTCCGTTGCAGCAAAGATGAAAGGGGACACAGCGAGCGTGACGTGGGCGAACAAGTTCCTCAGTGGAAACCTGTGAGTCAAAGAATGTAGATGAAACAGTACGCCCCCAGACCGAGAAAAGACAGAAGAGGTCAAAGGAATCTTCGTAAATTTCGAACGGACAATCGTTGCCGTCTTTCCAATTAACACGATCTGCGGCAAAGACGCTTTCAAGTCGTACTGCGTAAACCACTGAACAGAACTCGATTAAACGCGGGACAATCTTGCTTTTCTCCTCTGTGTATGAGCATGTACTCTTTGTTTTCCAGTCTTTTGCTACAACAAGCTGGTATATCTGCCGTATAGAGGTATCCAGTCAAGTGCCTCTACCCAAGACACAAGCGAACTTGCCTATTTTTTGAAACGTCAACATGGGATCGGAATTGACGTCTACCGGCTCCGAAGCGGATGCTCCAACCACTACAATACAAAGACTCGAAAATATTTTGTTGCTCCCAATCGCAACAATACGTTTAGCAATTTATTGTAAAAAGTGCAAGCCTGGGTAACAATCACAATTTATACTGATTAGAATGAAAATTATAAAATTTAACAGTAAAAAGAATTACAGCATCCTGTTGCGACAGACAGATGACAAAAACTGCATAATTGGAACGTCTAAACATCAAGCACGACAAAGCATCTAATGAAACTTGAGAACTATGCAAGTGACAATACTTTTTTTCATTCACTTTATACGTGGACACAGTTCGACAAGCAAGGAATTTTTCTGATTAAATTAAATCATAATCAAAGGCTTTCACTTAGGCAAGTTGACACTCGCTTTCAACTTTATTTGGTACAGAAAGGCGTAAATTACAACGAAGTACCAGCAATGTTCCACGCATCGGTATTGTTGGATCTCTGATTCTTCTGACAGAACAATCTTGACATGCGTGCTCTTAGCAACAAGAATTTTCTTATAGTGATAAACCGATGCAAGCGCAAAAGTAGCACTCTAACTTCTTGGAAAGAAAAAACAACCAAAGGCTTATTGTAAAAAGCATCTGTTGATCTGGGGGTTTTATTTATGCATGATTGGGGAGGTAGGAGAGCCATAACCGTAATTACATTTGCAACGGTATCAAGCATATCGATTGCGGGATCAAGATAAGCGAACAGCCAGGTCTCGCCAACACCAATTTCTTTCTAATCACGCTCGTGCCAGGTTAGATTACAAGTTAAAAGTACGTTTTGTGACAGTACAAACTTCTACGTTTACGAAAATCATTATACAGTATATTCAGCAGCGATACAGTGCAGTTTCAAGTACGTTTGCATATTTGAAATTGAATATGATTGGTTTTGAAAACTTGATTTAATATTTTTGGCAAAGCATTCTTCAAGGAAATCGTCTTAGCCAAGCTGAGTAGGGCCGTTTTCTCAAACGTCAATACCTTCAGGCGATTTTCTACAAGAGTGTCGGACGAAAAACTTTGTAAAATAGTAAACGCAAACTTTAAAACCAAATAAGCCATCAAAAAAACTACTCAAGCTTTAAATTGCAGTACAACACTACCTACTAGAGAATACAGCCATATAAACCAGATTCAATTACTAAGTTACCAGACCGACTTTTCTTGGCATTGCAAACGTAGTTCGACTATTGTATGTGCAGCGTAAGAAAACAATTGTGATGGCACTCACACACTCTATTGAAACCATTGGAAAAGAGCAAACTTACCCGTAATAAAGTGACTAACTGTACGGGTAGAGTTACGCATTTTGTTTGCATTGCAGTTCTAAGCAACAGTCGTAAAAATTAGAACTTAACGCAAAACATCAGATTTGAGAAGTTTACCTGGCAAAACGTTGTAGCACAAATTTTATTAATTTAAGTTATACCTGCGGCCATAGTCTTAGCATTTACTGAATCGGCTGGTTTCAAGCGATAGGCATGTATAGATGTTATGGGGGTACGCCATGGAAGTGATTACATTTTTTTCGCCTATCACATATTATTGTACCAAGAGATAAATAATGCAATTTTAATTTCTTAAAATTAACTAGAAAAAGTTGGAATTGCAGTGCAATTATCAGTCAAAGTTAATATTTTGCGGTGTTGCAGTTCACAGTTAAGGTGAAAGATTTATGAAATAAATGATGCCAGTATTTACAAAACTTTAAAGGTTTTATATGATAGGCATAAACTACATTGCATGCAGTTTCGATTATCTTTTGGTGTTTCATGTTAAGCATTGCAAAAGCAAGAATTAACACTGAAGCCAATAGCTGCTTTCGTGTCAGTGATGAAAGTATACATGATAAAATTGTATGCGATTTGTTGCAGGAATTGCGTTCTACAGTAATACTGTACTGTGAATTGTTGATAAGTGCATTAGGTAAGTTGTGATGGTAAATAAATAGGTGGTTTTTGGTTGCATATCTGGACATAAATCTGCAGATGAATAAGTGTTGGGTTTTGAATTTGTTTTAAAGAACCAGGGTCGCAGGAAAAATAGATAAAATTTGTTAATCGCCGTGATTGGAAGCCTACAAAAAGTTACGTTATTTGCATTAAACAATTTAAAGAATTTCTTAAGCGAGCAAAAAATCATCCTGAAAAAATACCTTCATCCTTATCCAACAGTTTAGTGAATGCAATTCATCCGATGCCTATAAATGTCTCAAAACTGAAGGGTTCGTAACCGGCTTTCCCCAAATTCATGAAGCCATCAAAGTTGATAAGAAACTGCATGTACAACTTCAATTTTGTGGCAACAATGTGCCTTTGCCGCAATGTTCGTTAAAGGCAAAACTGCTCAGTTGAGTACCATCAGAATGCTGGGTAATTTTCCCTCCTATCTCAAAAGTTTTAAGGACAATCAAAACGAACTGCTTATTGAAATGAGTAACCAACAATATTACAAGGCCAAAGGACGCTTGCCTTATTTATCGCAATTTATTCGTCTTACATTATTGGTTGGTTACCCTTCAGCATAAGCATACACACTACTTCAAGAGCATCTTCCTATGCCTCTGTATCTCTACTATACAAACTTAGAAATAGTGATGTGGATGCAATGAAAGTATGCAAATATTTGAAAGAAAATGATAAAATTTCAGACGATATAATAATTATGGTTGATGAAATGAACTTGCGAAAATGTGCTCCATATAATGCAGGCAAATTTATCGGTTGTGATGAATTTTGCAAAGGAATCATTGTTTTCATAATTGAAGGAATAAAAACCTCTGTGCCGGTTGTCGTCAAAGGCTGTCCAATAATGTATTAAATGGAGAATGGTTGGCTAAAGAAATTGAAGCTTCTATTTTTGTTTTAGCAAATTTAGACTTAGTTTCGGCAGTAGTTACCGACCGTCATGTTGCAAATATTAATGCATTTAAAGCACTCCAATAATGAGTTGTGCATGCAACACCAGGAGAATAAAACAGCAACTTAATGTTCATCTAAAAAAAATTTGAGAAACAACATGCTAAACCCGAAAAAGTTGGTATCGCCAGCATTTTCATTTTACCTAATGGAGAAGTTCTGCAGAGTGAGAAAGCTCTTTTGAGCAAGTCACTGATAAAAGAATGCGATGATATTTTGGAAGACATTCTTGACATTGACCATCATTCTAAGCTCCAGCAATTCGACGAAATTTTCCAAATGTGGTATGAAGAAAGTGATGTAAACAACATAGCCTTATGCAAAGACAGTGAGAAAGTTACGGTGACTGTATCTGGCTATATAGCAAAAAATTGCTTGCCAAACGTAAGTGTGAAGTTTGTCTTTCATTCATGGTGAGTGATTCAACCGCCATGTCCTATTTTCTTCACTTTTCAAAAAGCTTGGCAGTGCCCTCAACCTCACTTGGTGATTTCACTCGCTCAGTTTTTGCTTTACTGCAGTATTATGATGACTTTATCGCACGACAGGATTACGTAAATGCTCGGGATGCTGGTAGTTACATATTGCACCAGTGCTATCCACAACATAATTTTTCGTAGGAAACCCATAACGCAATTGCTTTAAAGTTTGCCATTAAAATGGTAGTGAACATTTACTACTGTATAATAACAAAAGATAAAAAAATGATAGTGTGAAAAAAGATGCCATTACAAGCTTTAAAAAGCGACAGAGAGAAAAATAGTATACGTATTTGCTCAACCTTTCGCTATGTAAGGGTGTGTCTGCTTTTTAATAAGCCGATTAATTAAAGGAGCACAGTAACTTAGGATTTATTATTTACCAAGCCGGTGTAAAATCAAAAAACTTAAATTCGGTTTCAACTATACGTCCAACGTAGTAGCCATGCTCGATTAAGAAATGCGTAGGCCTAATAGGCATTTAGTATTTGTCATTGTATCATGCGCAATTTCGCTGTATTAAAAACATTTGTGCGTTTCTAAACTATTGTGGATTCCACAAGTGATATGAAACATTTGATTCAACCATCAAAATACGTTTGTGCATATTATTATTTAACAAAAAATGCAACTTTAAGTACTGATTGTAAATCCCTAATTTAGTAGTCACTACTTTTGCCAAAAATCGGCCTGGTAATTTTAGCATCCTACGGTGACATATAAGCCATATTCTCTAGTGTGCCGTGAGTACAAAAATACCTAATACTGCAATAAATAAGTAGCATAAAATGGAGGTATGAAAGCAAAAGGAATTGAAGAATTGATCACATAAGTTGAAAACCGAAAGCAAAAATTTTATAAAAGTTGAAAATACATATATTTTTAAAAGTTGACATCCTTCCTAACTTTATCTTAAAATATTAAAGATTGCCTCTTAAAAATAACGGCCGTTATTGTCCAAACCAGTCTTATACTTTCAATTGATAAAGAAAAGCGGAATAATGATTTACCAGCACACTGTCAATCGAAGATCATTAGGATTCAGATTACAGGGATTTTAAAATATTTTCGATAATGCGAAGAAGAGTACAAAAACGTGGTCGTTTATCGGCTTCGTCGTACCAGCAAGGAAACATTACTTCATTGTAGTAGCGCTCAGGACAGTTCAGCTGACGTGGCATTCGATAACCTACAAGAATAATGCAATAAATCACAGCTACATTTTCCTCTCATACCTCTTCCTTCTTCAATATCTCTCACATCTTTTTTGATGAAATTCATCACTGCAAAAAGGTTATTAGGTTTTTTGTATAATTATGTTAACTCTTTCTTAGCTTCTTTCCTCAAATTAAGAACCTCTTTCTTTGCTAGATTTTTTATATTTGTATATTCAGCCTTGCTTTCCTCCGATTGATTTGCACACCTGCTTTTACATGCCACTTTCTTTTGTCGTATTGCTTCCTTCATCTCTTCATTCCACCACCACGTATCCCTATGGTTCCTCCTACCTTTCTTCTTTCCACATACTTCCTCACAAGCTTTTAAAATAGTATTTTTAACATTATTTCATATATCAGGTGCATCAACATTAATCAATTCCTTAAATCTTTCTTGAAATCTTGCTTTCATGTTGTTTTCCTTCAACTTCCAAACTCTCCTCCCAACGATTTGATCGTTCTTCACTACTTTTTTGTTCAGGTCTGCTACCAGCAGGCGATGTTACCACCCCCAAAGGATTGCTTTCACATCTTTTAAATACTTTACGCTCTTTTCACCAAATGCAAAATCAATCTCGGTTTCATTTCCACCCATACTGTATGTTTTTCTCTGCTCCTTTTTTTCAAGCCATGTATTTGCCACACACAAGCCCTTTTCATCAAAAAACTCGAGCAGTCTTCTCTCAACATTCCTTTCGCCAATTCCATATCCACCATCGGCACCCTCAAAACCAGCAATCCGTCCCTTAAAATGTCCGTTGAAGTCCGCCAAACCAAAAATCATTTCCCCAGGGTTTTGCAAAACCCACTCACCAGCCATTTCATTTTAAAATTGGTCCTTCTCGCAGTCTGATTTTCTCACCTGAGGAGCATACGCAAATATGACTCTTATAATCTCTTCCCCAAAAACCAATACCATTGCCATCACTCAATCACTTTTTCTTCGAACTTATACAGCCTTCTCTCGTAGTTCTTCTTTCGCTAAAATTCCAACACCTCCTATCATTATTTCCAGACCACCACAGCTTACATCCTCTACCTTTGAAACCCACAAATCGAGCTCCTTTCACTCTTCATCTTACTTCCTGCAGTCAGTACATATCAACTTTCCTCTTTTTTAACTGCTCACCCTCACACATTTTTGTACCTTTTCGACAAAAAACTTCCAACATTTCAACTTCCAAATCTTGCCTGATATTTCTGTAACTTTGAGATTCTTTGCATCCCCTGCCCATTTAAAAAGAAAAATATTTAACTTTGGGTTGCCTCTTTCTCACCTAAAAACGTGGTTGCGCAATTAACGTTAATTTTATCTCAAGGAAAGGATATATAAATTGTACATCATGAAATTACGTTTATACATTATTTGCTTTAAATTACCAGTACAACTACTAGCTGACTCAGTGCAATTCTACCATGAACACCGCAACCAAAGTAGGGAAATTGCCGTAATCCGTACCTACTGAAACAGTGGTTGCCAACTGTTTCGATGCCATAAACGCTTGTCAAAATTTGGCTAAAGCTGTGGAACCCTCAACTCAATCTTCGTCGTATGAGCTGTTTGTTGTGAGCATTATGCAGGAAGATGTATATATAGACCACACTTCGTTAGCGCTCACGCTCGGTTTGCGAGTCTTCAGTTAGACTGGGGCCACCACGACGGGTAGACTGCTTGGCCCCACCACCTGTCTGCCATATGATGGTGGAGACATCCCGTTAAGTGTCTTGCCCAAGGACACAACAAGCAAGCTTGCCGGCTTGTTCTCCACACTATCCCTATTTTGCTGAGCGCCAAGCAGGAAAGCTGTGAATACCATTTTCTAAAGTCTTTTGGTATGACTCGACTTGGGAAATGAACTCCAGGTCTACCGACTACGAAGCGGACGCTCTAACCACTACGCCATCGCACCCGATCTCAACTCAATATTAGCCATAACTGTTTAAAAATAAATGGAAAAAAGCTTCCATTCGCGAATGTTTTCAGTGTTTACAGTGAGTCCTCACTTACCATCGCAACAAGTCCATAAGCGAGTACCTCACTGAAATTTTTTTGTAAACTCCTAAAAGTTTTCTTGATCCCCAGTTTGAAACCACTGTAGAAGATAACTAATACAGATAAGAAAACCAAGATAACCAAAGCTGATAAGCCTTCGGCAAAACATTTAGCACACGGTCCTAAAAACTGATAAAGCTTGCTTGAAGTTCTATAACATCAATAAAAACGGAACCTGCTGAAACTTGATCTCTAGCTTGTGTGTTGGTCATGTTTGGATAGGGCCGCTCTCCATATGAAAAGACTTCCCACGACAAGATGCCAAAGCTCCAAACATCACTGGCCGATGTGAACTTGCCTTAAATTTTGTACATCACATTTAATAATTTATCTTTCAAAAATTACAAAAAATACAATATTTCTACAGCCACTTGTCAGGCTTTCTTTAGGGTAAATCAATGCAAAAAACGACGGAAAAAATCCAATTGAACGAACGAGTCTACTCTGATTGGTCAAGGTTGTGCCCAATCAGAGTACACTACAGGTTTAGTCAGCATAAATTTGACAATCTTTTTGATAAATCTGGCTTCTAAAAATCTGCTTAAGAAGGAACTGTTATACAGCAAGACTACTTGTTTTAGTTCTACATTTTGAAGCCATAATTTACTGTCGTAAATCAGCTGAGTAAATGAAAGGAGACTTTGTGCTGTATTGAAATCATTGATCATCTACAGAAAAAAACAATCCACCTCGCTTTTTATCACTTCACGGATACTTTATCGGAACGGCTTAAACAAGCAAACAAATAAAAAACAGAGCAACATCTGAACATTAATAAACAGACTGTACTTAAGTCTTTGTGAGGAAATGGAAGGCTTTGGCGTTTTGCCTCTCCAGTTTCCAGTTTTGTGTTACCAATTATTTTTGCTAAACTTTTTCTGCTTGTTTGGCTCCCACCCTTTTTCAACACAGAGCATGGTAATAGCAAAAGATGAAACACAAACTTTCTTGCTCCTTACCAAAGCTCATCGCTTCCGGTGCAGTCCATCTCATGGGAATGGATTTCATAGTGCCGCTCACGGAATAGATTCCGTCGTCCTCTTCACGCGACATTCCGAAATCCGTTATTTTCACGATTCCTTCATCCGATACTAAACAGTTTCGGGCGGCGACGTCCCTAAATATTCGTAGTTAAGTCGCAATCGCGCTATCCTGTAATTTCTAGCCATGGTGAATCTCTAACAAAACTACGGTTCAGGTCGATCAAAGAGGTTCTTTTTCCGTTTTACAGTGATAAACGTGCCGGTTCCATGTGTGTCTATCACTACTCGGACTGCCTTCGAATCAGACTTTTGCTAAAACCAACACAGGACTTTAAGATTTGGGTACTCTTCCACACAAACACCAGAGGGGTTTTAATAAATGGGCCTTTCGTTCCAATTACCACAACAGCACGAAAGTTAAAAGTAACTTTCCATTCACCTGTGAATACATTTTTTCTCTTCCAAGTAAGAAAGGCCAGCGCAAGCATCCCTGCAGAAATTTATCAAATGAAGAGTGATAAGCGACGTCTGATGTTTTTTAACATAGCAAGCAAGATCACCAGCTAAAAAAATACAGGAATGCTATGAAACTCAAAAAGAAAATCTGATTCAATAGCATTCGGAGTCGAATGTCTACTTGGTTGAGTGTTCAGAGCGCTGGGCTACTTGAGGCAAAGCGGAACAAAACTACTGCTTTAAATTCGCGACTACGGTTTAAGCCATTGTTTCGCCTTGCCGGAACAAAAAAGTAAGGGTTTTTTGTGCTTCACCGAGATAGAATAGAAAAGCCTTCATCCAGCATGCGGTGAGGCGACTATGGAGCACCCACCAATAGCAGTCAGCCTTGTTGGTGGTCGGAGATGGGACTATTAGTCCGCAACTTGCAACTAAGAGTGGCTCGCAATGAACAGCCTCTCCTTTGATTAGGCTTGAATTTCCCGTTCAAATCTGATTTGCCATTTATGTCGTGTCTATCTCCTAAAAGAAATGAACAAGGCTTGAACAGATAGTTGCTGGATCGAACACGACTGTTAACGTCCTCTCGCAGCCTCCCCAACTATTCGTTCATCATGCGTTTGATTGCTAAAATAGGTTCTTAGTATGGAACAGGCATGCAAACACTCAACTTTACTTTTGTGGTGAATAGTTTTAGTGAAAGTAAAACTAGCACACGTTTCGATTTTCAAGACGTGCACACACACACACCATGTTTTTCTTACCTGACACTAGTTCTAGAACAATGTATATCGGATGACGGTCAGTGCAAACTCCAATTAACTTCACAATATTGGGATGGTCGTATCCTTTCATAATTCTAAAAAACAGAAATTGCATAAACAAAAAAGCAACTGAATAAAACATCAAGTCCTTCTTGCTCAGATTTCCATGATGTTAGGCTACGACGACCCTGCCTAAACAAAGTTAAGCTTGAAATTTGGAATACCAGCGTTATCTAAATACATGGCTGTATTAGAAACCGGTTTTAGGTCAGGTCAGGTGGGCAACCTTTTTGCATGCGCGGGCCGAATGCAATATCGATATTGCCAAGGCGGGCCGCAATGATGGTAATGACACAAAAAAGCACGCGTAATTTAGTTCAAGTATCAGAAAGAATCTTTATTTGACTTGAAGCCAATTCCCACATCGCAATCCAAGAATGTCACAATTGCGTTTTTGTAGTCTTGTAACAGAGGACAACTTAAACTTGCATTTACTCAACGAATTACGATTTTCTGATAAAGAGACACAGTTCAAACGTAAATAAACACAACTTCATAATGTGGAAAATATAACCACAACAATTGCAGGGAAAAATATTTTTATCCGTGTGGTAAATAAGTTAGTAGCTATGATAGAAATCGCTTGTTGCAAGATTGCGTCTCAGCATTGGATAACAAGTTTGTTGATGCCAGCAGCAGTACGTCGTCTAAGTGTGCGTCTGTCAATTTTGTTCTCAAGTGATTCTTGATGTGTTTCATTCTTGAAAACAACTGCTCACATACGTATGTGCTGCCAAACAGTGATGCCATCTGTTTCACGCGGTCCACCAAGTTTGAAAACTTTCTAGAGGGAAGAAGATACTTCTTGTAAAAATCAATAAGAGACATATCATCTGCATCAAATTTGTTTTAATCGTTGTACTGCATATCTTTAATGACTTCCATTTGCAAATTTTGTGGAACACTTTCTAAGTTCGCATTGGCAGGGGTCTAAAATAAGCTCAAGTCGCCTGCATACAAACGAAAGCTAGCAAAACTTGACCCAAACTCAGCTTTCAGTTCACAAATAACCGTAATAAAAGTAAACGAATCAGGTGGTTGGCTTCTTTGAAAATTCGAAAAATGGACATACCGTATTTATTCGAGTATAGGTCGCACCCCATATTTGACCTGATCAAATGGTACAAAATTTTTTAAACAACATTTATTCATGAAAATTACGTGACAAAAACTTAAAAGCCATCAAAGTCACTGCATTCACTGTCCTCAAATAGTTTATCCTAGTCTTCTTTTGGTACATCCTCAGTAGCCCATGATAATGGCAAGATCTTTTCAATTGATCACCTTCATCATCAGAGCTGTCACACCATAATTAATCATCTCCACTCCCATCCAGGGTATTTGCAATTCCAGTTTTTAAAAAATTTTTTCACCCAATCTTTTAGAATATCATTCCAAGCACTTTTTACCCAGGATAAGCCGCACCTCGTGCTTAACGCGAGAGTAACGGTAAAACCTAAAACTTTCATACTTGCTAAGAAAATCATTTAAATTAAAACTAAACCCCCACATATCATGTTTTTTTGAAAAGATGAAAATTAGAATCATGACATGCACTTTAAATTTTGTTTTAGTGTACGTCTCAACCGCAAAAATCTCCTTCAAAAAGGTAATATTCTTGATATTTTCAATTTTTCTACTGTTTTTGAAAATGCTAAAACACTTCCATTAATCAATCTAATTTTTTTGCTGGTTAGACATCCACCCTAAGTATATAAAATAATGAGAGCTTTTGTAGAAAAACTTTTTGCGTGATGTTTTACCATAGTTTTTGAAAAATGACTATTAAAACCTAATTTTGCGTAATAATTTTGGAGAATAATCCCATATTTTATGCAATGAATGAAAATCCTTTCATTAAGTCATTTTAGACCTCTTTCTAAACATATATTGAAAATTTGAGGCAATTTGGACAAGAAATGAAAAAGTAGTAGTAAATTAAAACCTTAGAAATGCCAATTTGAGCAAATCGCTTTTAAAGTAACACAAGAAAACTTGGCAAATCATCAACTTTTTTCATTTGCACAAACACAATAAATTACTTTCTTTTTTAACTTCGAAGATGGAACTCCTCTGAAAGTAAATTTTTTACTTTTTCTAGGAATTTGTATTTTATCAATAACTGTAAACGTTGTAAAACAATCCCTGTAAAGCAGTGAAAGAGTAGGCTTCTGACTGCAGTAAGCTGAGTAACTTAGCTTTATGTGAAAGCCTAGTAACCAGTTACATCTGTGGATAATGTCTAATAAACTTATCCTCTTCAACCTAATTTATTAGCAATATAAGCCTGCCTGCTACCAACCTCCTGTAGTACTAAATTACCAGTATTTTACAAGGTTGGGGCTAAGCTTTTTTAAACTGACAGCAACATTATTTATGTCATAACGTAAGTAGCATGCACTAAACCCTCATGTATAGCCAAAAAATTTCATACTTGCCAAAACTCTCTGTTGTTTTCTACCATTGCCTATTGTTGCCAACTGAGCAACTGGAAGCACTAATAGCCAGTATATTCCAAGATCAGAATCGCTAAAATTAGATCTTGTTTCTAGCAAAAATAATTTAAATTGGCAAGAAAGCAGACATATAAGTAAGCATTACATTTTTCTTTTGCAAAAATGTTTTTGACTGTTAAAATGCGAAGGAAGGGCTCAGTAAAAGATAATTTTGAGAATAAAGGAGTATGAAATGTAGAAACATTTTAGGATATTAAGATTGCTGATGAAATTTCCTACCACTTAAAAAAAATATGTGCATGAACAAAAAATTTTTTTTCACTGTTACTCTCGCCTTAAGTCGCACCGCGTGTAGAAGTCGCACCGCGTGTAGAAGTCGCATTGCATGTAGAAGTCGCATTACATGTAGAAGTCGCATTGCATGTAGAAGTCGCATTACATGTAGAAGTCGCACCGCGTGTAGAAGTCGCATTGCGTGTAGAAGTCGCATTACATGTAGAAGTCGCATTGCGTGTAGAAGTCGCACCGCATGCAGAAGTTGCATTGGGAGTGTAAGTCGCATTGCGTGTAGAAGTCGCATTGCGTGTAGAAGTCGCACCGCGTGTAGAAGTCATGCCTGACTTTTTGGGATAATTTTTGGTGCAAAAAAATGCAACTTATATTCGAATAAATGCGGCAGTTTTGAAGCTCGTGTTCCCACAATCGATGCCTCCGTTCAAAGGCTGTAATGCGCCAATACATCCAGTTGTACAACTGGTTTTTCACTAGCAGTTTCAAGTTTAAGTCTTTCAGGTGCGAGGTGATGTCAACCAAAAATCCCAAACTTGAAATCCAAAGTGGGTCGCGAAAATCTGAGACACTCATTTCTGCTTTCGTGGAGCAATTTCTTCATGTAAAGCATTCACTATGTGTAACATTTTTTCACAACTTATAAAAATTGCTGGAATTGACGACGATTTAGTCCACGAGCTAAATCAGATTTAAGACTTTTACTGCCACGTTCACTACTTTCTTAGTTCCAGAGATTTCGCACATAATGCCTCTTGATGAATAATGCAGTAAATTTTTTTAATTTTGTGGGAAATTCCAATGTCTTTTATCCGTCTTTCCAGGAGGGAAACGACGCCTTTTTTTCTGTCCGATCATTACTGGAGGCCATCCGCAGTACAACAGTAAAAGTTTCACGTCTGCCATTACTGTCAGCAAGGCTTTGAAAATATCTTCTCCCGTAATCGTACCCTCTATTGGAATTAACTGGACTACTTTTTCTACAATAACTAAACTCGGCATTACTCTTCGCATTAAGACTGCAAGTTGTTCAGTGTCTTTCAACCCTGTGCTTTCGTCAATAGCTACAAAAAAACTGTCAAATCTAGCGCAGGTGTCCTTAAAGCTCCTCGCACCTGCTGACATATCCTCAATTCGTCTCGTAACTGTCTTTCTAGAAAGACTAATGGCTGAAAATAACAGCTTTTTTCAGGACAAACAATGTCTACAACTGCCATAAAGCATTCCATCACAAATTCTCCTAGAAAAGGCTTTATCTTCTCTGCTATCAGCATTCCTAGTGCGTAACTCGTGCGGGGATTTCTTTCTGTTTCTGCGCTATTCTTTGTAAAGAAGGAAGGTTGCTGCTGCAAAGATTTTGTGAGTTTACAAACTTCATCTTTTCTAGTCCGCCCACGCAGTTCCTTATAAATTCTGCGTGCTTAGTTTCGTAGTGCCACTTGACGTTGTACTCTTTGTTCACACCAATACTGTCATGACAGATGAGGCAAATAAGATTCCCAAAATGCTTCTTAAAGAAGTAGTCGAAAGTCCAAGATTCCTGAAAGCTTCGACACTGAGCATCAACCTTCCTGCATTTAGCAGCCATTATGTACAATTATTAAATAAAGTACCGGTACTTGCTTGTACAAAGGTTGAGGCTGGTTTCTACTAGGCGTAGCGTAAAACATTTTTTGTTTCTCTATTCAGTTTTATACTCCGCGCATAAAACTTATTAAAGAAACAAAGAATTTTTTGCGCCACGCCTGCAATCTACGCCTAATGGAAACCAGCCTTTAACCTTGAACAGATTTGCCTATGTTACTAATAATCAAAACTAAGTAGTCTACAAACTTCAACGCAACTCTCCGACGAAGTTCCAATGTGCGTGCACGCACACTAATTTTGGCGCTATGCGTAATAATGCTCAGTTCTAATTCAATAGACCATATTAATGGTCAATCCAAAAGCTCCTGTTGTGGCCTACATAGGCTAAAGGCCGCTACACATCAGTGCATACAACATACAAGCAATATTCCGCGGAAATTGCATTCCGAGGGGTTGGGGGGAATCAAAAGTTTAATGCGGCGGCGCGCCGGGTACATAGGACTATTTCAAATGCGGTCAAGGATCGCATAAAATGGACGGGGAGGGTGGGGGGGGAAGGCGTAGATAGTCCACACTTGTTTAAGCAGATAAGAGTTGGAAATAAACAAAAAAGAGGAAAATGTTTCTGAAAACAGCTTTAAGCTCCAGGAGAAAAGTTTCTAAAAAATTCGGTAACATTTTGCTTGGAGAACATTGAAATAATTAGAACAAAATAGTCTGGTCATCACAAGTAGTTTAAGAAAATATAGCAATTATAGATGTATTAGCAGAGTGTGTACACATCCTAATGGCATTTTATTTTGAATAACATTTTATTTGAATAACTTCTATGTTGCTGCAACTTTGGCTCGTGTTTAGTTTTATTTCTAAATCACGGATATCCTCGAACGTTGTTTCACTAATCCTCTACATTTACGGATTGTCACCTCTGTAACTAGATGAAGTAAACATTGGTTAGTGAGTAAGTTATGCTTGCTAAGCCTGTTCATATGAACGAATTGCTTATTTAGAGAATTTCATAGCCGCTCAGTCAGAACAAGAAGAAATAGCAAAGGATCTCCATCTTGAGCAATAAAATAAGAAAAGTTTGTGGAGCACCACCGTGTCTAATGTGGGACCAAGGGACCTTGAGGGGTCCACATCACAGGTTAGTCTTCAAAAAAGATTATTATAAAAAGCGGAACACAAAAATTAGCTCAATTTTTCTTTATTTCTCTTTTATTTGAAATTTTCTACGTACGCCAGAAATGGAAAGGTATGCAGAACGAAAAATTGTCGATTCAGGAACAGATCTCGGCTTTGAACAAACTGCTGATAAGCAACTTGAGGCCGTTTACTGTCGGCCAACGGAGCTCAGAATGAAAGACATCGGTTGCACCACATCTCACTTACTTTGCTTCCATTAAGAATTTGTCTTTCGTACGCGCATCTACTGTTTCTTTGCACGTTTTGACGGCAACATACTGGTTTGTGGACCGCATGTAACCACGGAATACAGTTCCGAAATTACCGCCTCCTAGTTGGTCGAGTATATCAATGTCGTCGTGTGACAGCTGCCATTTGTCCTGCAATAAGACACGCTTCAAAGTTTAAAGCAAACAACTGGGATCTTGTTGCTTGCTATTCCTTGGAATAGGCTGATGGAGGCACCGCTTGAAACGAACATTCAAGTTCACACTGCAAATCTACACGAGAGCAAACTGACCAAAAAGAAGTCCATTTTGAAGCCCAATGAAAACAAATTGCAGACGGATAGCTTTACCATCAGCGGGACGAACTTTCATTAACGAGTGCTCAACGGTCGCTTCTTTAGATTTTTGAAAAAATAAGTATGCCAAGTAGTAGGCAAACAAACAACAACGTAAACGGCTTTAAAGATACGCAGGCATGCAAAATCAAATATTGATCATCAGCTTACCTGCTGCACCTGCCAACAACGCAGGAGCGAAAAGTTAAGCTTTCAACGCAGTACTGATATCAGTTCGTCACTTGGGCGTTGGATTTTGACCCCCACACTCACTCAGCAGCGACAGTAGCGCCAAAATGGAACAATAATCGATCTGCCTCGGAGTTTCACATTCAAACACCTCGCTTGAATTGCTTAGCATTACTTTCGATAGAGCTGCGTTTGTTGGAATTCGCCGAGTACCGAAAATTAAAACCTAGCGTCTCTTCCAACAACAATTCAGTCATCGGAAAGATTTTCACGCACGATTGTCACAAAACTTTCCATCGTTAGTAGGGTTATGCATTCAAACCTCACAATTACTGTAGTTGTTGCACTCTTGGTAAGAAACTTTCACTTTACTCGGTTGCCTTTGCGGCAGCAATGCATACCGTGCAGTACTCATAACTACGAAGCTGACCCGAGCACGAGTTGTTCAACGAATAACCGACAAACTGCACCAATCAACAGCCGCTTCAACGAGGTGGTGCAGTCACCGAACCTGCTTGGGTTCGCTCGAAATGGCTGTTGGTCCACCCGAGGGTCCCAGTTACACCGGATACTCCCCTCGCACAAACCATTTTTTCGTCGTGCTGCTCCCTGAACGACAGCAGAAGGGCAGCACGCATCTTCTTTAAAACCGGTCGCCTGTCTTTTCTCTTCTCCTGCCTTTCTCTTGCCCGTCTTCGTCTCCTCATTCTTCTCCTTCTCTTGATGAGCGGCAACGTTCATCTTAACCCTGGCACCATCTTTTCCTGTTCACTGTGCGCTGGAAATGTGACCTGGTCGTGTAGATCAGTGCAATGCTACAGCTGCTCAAAATGGGTTCATCTAAAGTGCTCATTACTCTCCTTCCCTAAATTCAGAACTCTTGGCAGCTTTCACTCCTGGAGCTGCCCTTTGCTGTGTCCTTGCTTCTTCTAAAGATAACACTGTGACTTCCTCCTCGAGCTCCTCCAGCTTGCATACCTCCACCGTTCAATCTGGCCCATCTGGCCCCGTCTGCTAATGCAGCGCTCCCGCCCCACCCTCGTCTTCAAACCTCTTATCCCTCTTCCACCCACTTTTCCCTCTGCACATTCACCACCGCCTCTTGCTCCCGGCTGCCTCTCTACACTTCCTCTTCTTTCTGACTTCCTCAGGGTTCTTCAACGGAATGCTGGGGGTCTCCGAGCCAGGAGCACTAAACTTCTACACTTTATTTCGTCTTATCCCGTTGACCTTATCTGTATCCACGAATCCAATCTTAATTCATCTTCCTCTTTCCGGATCCTTAGATTCTCTGCTCCGCGATCTGATCGCACCCACTCCCGGCCTTGCTTTCTCTCTCCAGATGCCACACACGCTAGTGGCGGCGTCATCATATTCGTCAGGCAAGGCTTATCTTTCTCGGAACTTTCTACCTCCTCTTTCTTTCTTCGCTATACCCCTACTCTAATTATGTAGGCGTCAACATCTCTCTAAACAACTCCTCCTCGCTCTCATTCCTTCATGTTTATGCTCCCCCTATTCCTTCTTCTTCGACAGATAGCAGAACCGACTCCTTTTCTCCCTCCACTCTTCCTCCTCCAGAAATCTCTTCATTCTGGAAGACTTCAACTGCCATCACCCACTTTGAGATTCAAAAGATACTTTTAACCCCCGTGGGGAGGAAGTATTCGATTGGGTCATCTCTTCTGACCCCCTCCCCTTCAATGACCCTGAGATACCTACTTTCCTCCATCGCTTCTCTGGCAGTTGCCCCTCTCCTGACATTTCCTTTGCACCCTCCTCTCTTGCCCTCTCCTGCTCCAGAAAGGAGCTTCAGTACCTGGGTTCTGATCACCTGCCAATTGTACTTACTGTCCCTCTTTCTCCAGTCTTTCGCCTCAACTAACATTCCCTATCCTTCAACTTTCAGAGAGCTCGCTGGGATGACTCCGCCTATAATTTGGACTCTCACTGTTTCTCTGCTGAGGAATACTCGTCTCTTGCTCTTTCCTCTGCTGCTCCTCTCTTTACTAGTCTGACACTGAGTGCTGCCAAATCTTCCATTCCTTTCGGCCGCATCAAACGCCATCCTAAAGCCTGGGGGTCCGCTGAAGTGGAAGAAGCGGTTAGTAAAAGACGCAAAGCTTTCGCTGCCGCTAACAGAAGTGATGAAGATTGTCAGGCTAACATCTCCGCTTTCCGACGCGCCTCGTCAGTCATTGCCAAGGCTAAGGCTGAGCCATGGCAAACGACTTGCTGTTTTCTCTCGCCCATATCTAACCCTAAATCTGTGTACTCTCTAATCCGCTCTATCGCTGGCTCATCTTCCTCCTCTCCTAACTTCCCCAACTGCTCCTCTCCCAGAAAGTCAGCTACGGTCTACGCCGATTACCTGAGATCCCACTTTTCTGTCTCCCAGCCAGAGGCTACCTTTCCGAGCTCCGCCGAGCCACGTGCCCTGAGGAGTCTCACTCGTCCTTTTGCTCTCCCTTCTCCCCCCGCTGAATTTCTTGAGCCTGCCTCCAACCTCTCATCGTCCACTGCCACTGGCCCAGACAAAGTTGTCTACCCTATGCTAAAGCACCTTCCTCGTTCTGGCATGGATTTTCTTCTTCACATTTTCAATCGTTCCTGGACTTCGCATTCCTTTCCTTCCATCTGGAAAACATCTTCTATTATACCCATCCACAACATGGAAAACCTCTCGACTCTCCTGCTTCCTTCCGGCCTATCTCTCTCACCTCCTGCGTCTCAAAGCTTTTTGAACGCATCATTATATCCCGTCTACTCTTCTTTCTGGAATCTAATTCCATTCTCTCACCCCGCCAGACCGGTTTCTGCTCTGACGGTCTACCATAGATTTTGTTCCTTTTTCAGTCCATTTCGGATGGGTTTAACAAACCCAGGCCGGGTCGGACAATCCTGTCTACTATTGATTTCTCTAAAGCTTTTGACTCTGTCTGGCACCCCGCCCTTTTCCACAAACTCATTTCGGCTGGCCTCCCTCTTTGCTTTGCTCGTTTGACTCAATCTTTCCTTTCTGACAGGTGCACTTGCGTGATTTTTTAAAATCGCAAAAATCGCTCTTTTCGAGTCCGTCAAGATGTTCCGCAAGGATCCATTCCTGGCCCTGTACTTTTTTCTCTCTTCATTAATGATCATCCGGCCTCTCTGCCTTCTTCCGTCAGCTGTTCTCTTTACGCTGACAATCTGGCCATTTGGTCCTCCTCTCCCTCGGTCCCCACTACGGTGGAGGCGACACAAGGAGCTCTGTTTCGATTGGAGCGCTGGTCTGAGTACTGGTGTCATCCTCTTAATCCGAGCAAATGGGAGGCCTCTCTCTCTTATCAATGGATCACCATCAAGCTAGCCTCCAGCCCAATCTTCTCTTACTCAACACCCGCCTCCATTTCAATCCAACTCCAACTTTTCTTGGGGTCACCTTCGACCGCACGTTTTCCTTTTCTAAACATGTATCCTCGCTGAAGGCCAAGCTTTCAGTCGTTTTAAGGCCTTACGCTGTATCTTTGCTTCTTCATGGGGCCCCTCTAAGGAGTCCCTCTCTCTTCTGTATGAAGCTTCTCTTCAGCCCCTTTTCTCTTATGATTCACCTGGAAGGTTTCCTTGTTTAAGTGTTACCAATTTCACCAAATTGAAACGCCTTCACCGAGTGGCTGGTCGCGCCATACCCAGTTGCCTTTCGTCCTCCCCTATCCCACTCCTTCTCTCCGAGGCTTCTCTACCCTCCTACGAGTCACTCTGACTCATTTCGCTTTGTCTTTTTATAAGCAGGCTCTTCGTCTCCCAACCTCCTTTCCCATTTCAGATTTGGCCAGACTTGGAGTGAAACCAAGACTCTGCAGATCCACCTCGAGAGCTTTTGCGTCCACTCACCCGCTCATGCTTCCTTCTACTTCAACTTGGGAGGCTCTTCTTGCTTGCCCTCCCGCACCTACTTGGAACCCGCCTTCTTTCACTGTGAAGTCCACTCTTTCCTTTCCATGCTTCCGTTCTGATCCCCCTCTCTCTCGCCAAGGTGTGGCTCTCGCTCACCTTGACTCTCTACCATCTTACGATCTGGTACTCTGGACAGACGGCTCTGTTCCTTTTCCTTTTGGCAAAAACGGCTGTGGTGTACTTGCCAACTGCTGTCTGTGGCACTGAGGCTATTCTTTCGTTTTCAGCTGGCCCAGTATGTTCAAGTTTTTCCGCTGAAGGCTGCGCCATTCTGCAAGCTCTACGCTGGTCTCGGCACCACCAACAAGTCTACCACTTGTCCTAACTCGTTCTGTTCTCACCACCCTGTCCTCTTCTCCATCTTTCCTTTTACCTCAATCTCTTTAGTAGAAATTGTCTTCTCTCTCCTCCGGTTCCATCAGACTACAATGGGTCCCCGGACACTCGTTTCTCCGGGGGAACGCGGCTGATGAGTTGGGGAGCACTACTAGCGCCCTCTGCAATTTCTTGTAGTCTCTCTCCTCTTACCTCTCGTATCTACACTTCTCATTTCTCAGACTGGAGACGTACTGTCTCATCTAAATTCTTTGATACACAGGTTCCCTCGATTTCTACCGAGGAACTTGTGCTCCCTCGTCATGCTCGCTGTGTTCTCTCTCGTCTTCGCTGCAACGGACACAGCCAGTTGTTACGCTCCTATCTCTCTAGAATTGGTAAAATCGAGAATTCTTCATGCAGCGCCTGCGTACACTTGTCCCACGACACCTCTCATCGCATTCTGCACTGTCCAGCTACGGACTCTTTGCGCCGCTCACTCTTTGGCGACTCTCTGTCTCTGTGCGACCTCTGGTCGAGGCCTTGGAGAGCTGCCCGGCTTCTGGGGATCCATGGTCTTCAGCCATGCCCCCATCCCTCGGAAGGGGTCGGGTAATCAACACCAACCGACAAAAAATTTACAAAACACGTGTAATCTAAACTCTAAACTTACCTTGCAAATCGGAACCAGCAAAACGCATTTCGGGTTTCGTTTGATTGGTATTTTATTCTTGAAGTGATAACTGATCAGTTCAAATACAGAAGGAAAAGCGGTGTCTTCGAATTTGTAAAGGCCCTAAATGAACAAAATTACGTTAACGGGCAGTGATCGTATAATCAAGCTATAGTAAGACATAACATATTGTGAAATTCTTTTACAGCCCATAGCAACTTTATAATAGTCTCTTGAAGTTGTCCTTGTTTACTCCTCTTTCTTGGGATATAGCACAAAGCGGTTTTCCAGGATCACACTGCAAGCTTACAAGAGATTGGGCTGAGGGAAAAGCAGCAGTTCATTTTGTACCAGTGATGAATATAGACAAGCAGCCCCACCACTAACAAGACGGGCAGTCATTGGTGGCACCACAAGAGGCCCTTCACGTCATGCTGGGTGAGCAGCTTCTTTCATCTAACCCGGTAACGCACAAGTAAAGAATAATAATCTATTAAGGAGTTGAAAACACAACAGATAAACTGCAACACACACTACTCAAATGGAAGAGACAAAGAAGATTGGTTTAAGGGAGAATGCCCTGAATCGAACAAAGTGGAGAGATGGAGTGCGAAGAATTGTGGAAGAAATGGGGTGAATCCGGCAATCTCCGTTAAGGGGAAAATACCGGATAAAAACAGAATCACTTCTATATCACCAATACTTACTAAAAAACAATGACAATTTTCGTGGTAGAGTAGTAACTATTCTTGATATCTAAGCATAAGGCCTACGTTTAAAGCTCATCAAAAAAAAAACAAAATTGAAATTTAAAGTACTGTGTTGCTTTAGTACAGTGTTTCTTAACCTGGGGTGCTGGGAGGTATAAGGTAGGATGGCCATAGGTCCCGCTTTAGTGCTGATAAAGCAGGTATACTGGCAGCGAAATCAGCCGACAACTACAAGAAATAAGTGGTGACCTTTTTTTTTTTTTGAGATCGACCCCACCCCATGGCCAAAAAGCTGTTTTGGTGAATAAACCAAACAATTGATCGAGTTGTATTGCACTTGTCTTTAATTTATCCTTACCAGTAACCATGTGTTAGCCAATGGCAGGGGGTGCTGGACTGCTAGGCTTGACCAGAAGGGGTGCTGTGGAAGAAAAAGGTTAAGAAACACTGCTTTAGTACAATGAAAGCGAGTTAATAGAGGCAAAAAGAATGGCACCGGTATGTCAACGCCCATGAAAATCTAGCTTTCTCTTATGACCCAAACAAATTCAAGCGCAAAAGTTGAATTTCGATCTGATATGCATTTGGAGATATTTAAAGGTAATACATTTTGTTCAAGAGACTTAGGAAATATATTGCTGTTCAACTGATGGTCCTCATCAGTTTTAAGTAAAAAAACACGAACAAGGTAAAAGCTAACAGTTGCATCTTACCCAAATCAATATGCATATCTTACACAAAAATTTTAAATTCCGGTTTCTAAAGTTAGCCATGTCTGTATCAGCCTGCCCATTTGAACACCTGGTCTTGAATGCAGAGAATACATAACCTTTGGATCCGGTTTGTGGCGCCAAACATGAAGAATCAGAATATCTACTAATGTCGTTTTGTAACACTGCAAACACTTTAAACTGCACTTTAAATATCTCCAGCAAGGCCAAGAAAACTTTTACGGCTACCGAGATGACACCCGCGTCTCAAGGAAGGGGTTAGGTAACAATAACAAATTTGAAGAACGTGACTATAACAGTTTGAAGCTTTTAATTATGCACTTGAAAAAGATCGGCCAAAGTGCTTTAAAATACTAACTGCTGAAAAACGCGGTAACGCACTGGGTTCACCGTTCCCTGATCGCCTGTGATGCGCTTCATTACTTACATTATCAGTCGGTAAGAGACGAAAATGACGAGGCTGGCCGTCAGATTGAGCAGAAAGAACTAAATCTCCGGCTTCTCTTTCCCGGAGCAAGAAACTTCCTTCCTCGTTCAAGAGTCTGGAGGCCTCGTTCCTTGGGATTGCTCCATGAAACCACGCTTGCTCTCGGATGCCTTTAGAAGAATCAAAGACGGCAGAAGTTGGCTGAAAAAAACCTTCCCACTAAACATGCATTAATTGATTACTATTAATCTCCATATCTCCAACAATCCCAAGATCAGAAATTTCAGGAACCAAACACTTATCAAAACAATAATTTTATTGCATCAAGGAAAACAAAAAATAATCCTTAGTTTTGTAACTGCTTGGCTTCACAACTGAAAATAAAAAGTCTACTTTAGAGCGTTTTCGCAACTTAAGGCTGGTTTCCATTAGGCGTAGATTTTATGCGCGGAGCGAGCGCACTTGTGTACCTATCAATCTTTCTAGCTTGAGCGCAGTCTTACTTTTTCTGATTCCATTGTCTTCTTAAAAAAGCGAATAATTCCACCGCCACGAGTTGGTGTCTGAAAGCAATAAACTGATCAGTCACATGCAGGAAACTTTGATAGAGGCAGTCGAAAATTTCTCGCCATCAACTTCAGCAGCCTGATTTGTGCAAATGCAGCATGACAACATAGAAGCTGAAAATAGCGGTAACAGTGCTTTGTAAAGAAAACGTTCCTTCTCTTCTTCAGAACGGTGGTGCGGCTGGCACTGTTTTCCAAGTTCCCACCGCAATCTAAATGTTGATCAGAATATGTGGTAGTCTTGTCTTAGTCAGCTATAAACACAAATTTGAAACCAGTAGCTTCACCATCACCAAGGCGGACAAAATCAAGACGATGTACTGCCGTTTCCTCTGCAAACCAGGATCTCAAAACGACATAGAACGTTATGCATTTTAGGATTTTTCTTTGCATGCATAGAAAAAAAGATGTAAAAGATAAAAGCGACGCAATGTATAAATATATTGGAGAAAAACACCTTCATTAGAAACAAAGTTAGAAACTACCATTGCAGGGAGTCAAGTAAAATTACCTACCTTATCACTATTAACAGGAACTTCGATTTCCTGGAGGACAAGGCCTGGGGGTGGGTCTCGGTCTCCCAACTCCTGCATGGGTTGATTTAAGAGATAGCATAGCTGTTGCAATCGTAAGTGCAGGTTCTCTTTTTCGATCAGTTCCAACTTGGTGTTCATGAACTCTTGCTGCTTCATCAGCAACCTAGATCAAGAAATTTGTTGTTGGTACAGATATTTACGAGCACGCAGCTCGGAAAGAAAGCTGTTTTGCCACAAGCTCACTTGACGCTCTCATCAGTGGCGGTAATGAGTCAAATGGAAAGAGCTCAAGCACACCAGTCCTTGTACCACGATCATCTCTTGGTTGCGAATGAATTATCAAAATATAAGAACGTATTCACTCTTGCTTTTCTCATTTACGCGACTCTGCCTCTGATGAGTGCGTAACAACCAGCTTCAGGCAAAGCATGTTTTTTAAAGCTATATTAAGTTCAGATTAGAATTGCAATAGCATTTTTTTATGCTTTGGTAACCGGGAAACCTCACTACTACTGCACTTACACACAGAACTACTTGCGCTTACATGCGCTTCCGACATGGCATTGAAAGCAACATGCATTTCTGCTGAAATTGCAGCCAAGCTGCGGAAACGGCCGAGCCTATAAATAAGGCACAATACCATGCGGTCTTGAACTGAAGATCTTTTGACTACAAAAGTGTTATCTCGCGGTCCCAAGACTATACAAAGTTTTAGACTAGTATCATTTTAGTACCGCAAGAATTCCTGGACCCTTTACTGCTTAGGACCAGTAAAACTTTAGAGATGCAGCATGAGTACAGATAGCCGAGCCTTTTGTAGCTGCGGACTACTTGCATTAGTTTGAGCAAAAGTAACACGAAGTCAAAAACATCACTGCTGATTTTATAAATGTTACTGAATGTGTTTAAAAGCGTAACTTTTGGACTTCTTAGCCTCGTAAACTTCAGAGAAGATCGTCCAAAAAATGACTATGTAAACGCCGTTTATAGCAGGAAAGAAAAAATGTCACTGGATGAGTGATGCAAACACCTATTGGTCACAAATGTGGCCAATCAACGGAGAAACCGAAATAAACCGTAAAGATATTGTTTTGTTGAAATAAAATGAGACTGGAATTTTGAATATAGGCAATCCGATTTTAGCGTCGAAAACAGGCTAATAAAATGACGTTCATTGCTGTCTTAGTTTTATTGACAAGTTGGCTCAGAAATGTTAGATTAAAAGAACGATGTAAAAGCAATTAAAATAGCATCACAAATCATCTGCTGAAAATCATTGAAATAAAAAAAAAATATTAATTACCCAATCTTTGAAGCACTGAAGAACCTCCTGTGCAAGAAATCGCGCTGAATGAAAACAAAGAAGCCAAGAAAAGTTACAACATTCATGCAACATGCATCACGAGAATCACAGTTCAAATACAATATAAAACAAAAAATTACAAGCAAAAAATTCTAATAAACATACTGACAACAATTTACAGTGAAGATGCTTTTTGGTAAGCTTATAGTATCCTATTTTTAGTATGCTTAATAAAGTCTTTTTTGCAACCACTTAGCTCATCAAAATTGAAAAAAATTCTTTTCAAATAAATGCATTGTAATATACGTTCAACTATATCATCGCTTTCAAGCTTCCTTACAATAGAACCTAAAACGTAACCACCATTTAGTGAAACAAACAGAGGAGCACAGAAGTACATAGCATGGAGATTTAGTCTCTGAATAATGTTAGCCAAGATGAAGTAAAGCTATATTCGTCATGTGGTAGGTGGCCAGTTCAGACCTTAACTGGGTCATATCAAAAACTTCCCAATTCACAATTTTTTGCTGTGGTACCCAACACAAAATTGGTAGCGTGGAGAATAGCCGGCAAATTCCTAAGTGGTACTCAAGATCAAGGCTCTTAACCCCCTATAAACCAACTGCATAAATTTATGGCATTTTAGTTTTTATCATTTTATTGACTCGGCATAAAATTTTTTGCTCTGATGTCAATATCCTTATCTTTGTTACATTTAGTAGTACAACTTTTGATTTGAAACCCTCAAAATGACAATGCTTTGTCACTCTTAGTCGACTTGAAGCTTTTTGATTTAGGTAGTGTGAGTAAGATGTGGGAAATACGTTTTTGTTGTAATTTCTTGGCTTTAGGCTTAACCATGTCAACTGTAAATTTTCTTGTGTTATGCTCTTGTATTTCACAGTTACTTAAAAGATACCAGGAATATTCTTTTATTGCTGGTAAAGTAGGCTAGCCTAGATCTAAACGTACCAAATCTGTTTACTTGGTCCATTTGTGGGATGTATGCATTGAGTATTGGGGCATGAGGATTGGGGTATGAGGATCCCCCAATATTTCCAAATGCCCTTTTTAAGCACTACTCTAAATGATTGTTTAGTCTCGTGCAAAGGTGTAGTAGTGCATTACTTCTATCTTTAAGCCTGAGAGACCGTAACTAAATGTCGTAAAAGTCTCGAACTCAACTCCACAGCAAGTCAATTCAAAGCATAGCTTTCCAAGCTGAGTGATTGTGCGTCATTTGAAAGTTGTATCCAGGAAGAAAACGCATTCAACACCTTTAGTTGAAGAAAAAATTAAGCAATTTGAAAATTTGAAAACGATTACGCCTCTAAATACTTCTTATGCCTCCCCAAATATAGTATTTTGGCACCGACGAGTATAAGTTGCTCGTGCTTTGTATATAAACTCTGTGATGCTAACGGAGGGAGGAAGGCAACCCCAGTTATCGTTTCCCGAATGAGTCGTTAAGCCTTTTTTTCCTCAAACGGCAGCAGTACCCCGGAAAAAACTCACTCTATAGTCTTTGTTAAAAATCGAATCAATACAATGAGTTTTGGGAACAATTTTGTCTCCCATTTCACTGCTTGACACAATTTTAAATGCAGCAAAAAAGTGTGCATGCCGAAATGAAAAAAGACAAAATATTTTTGGAAAATTTACAAATAGAAATAGCTAAGGGGCTTCAGGTATGCATTGCACGTAAACTGGTAAAAATATTTCCAAGCTGATACTGTAGCATGCAATTATGATCCCCATTACAGCAAAATTTCGTCAAATGCCTGTGTTTAGTATAAATAGTTAATAACCAAGTTCTTGCGCTAATTTCGATGCTACAGGTGTGCACGCGAATGCGACGGTATTAGTATGATATTGAATGTATTTACTAGTGCGAGCGAACATTTTCAATTTTTTGTTTGGGAGACCAAATTTTGTGGTCGAACTCGACAGAACTGAATTTTAAAAGTGTCGACGTAAAACTTTAATCGTTGGAGCCAGCAAGTCACATCCTTAAATTCTTTGGCGGATCGCAATATTTAAAATTGCGGGTTGCATTTGGCTTGCTGGTGCAAGTTGCACACTCCTGCGCCATAGGTGCTGAGTTTTCAATTTTTGGGAGGCGATATAGTGACGTAACACTATGGTGACATAATAATTCGCATAACCAACTCGGCAAACGAACTGTCACTGATTAAGTTCAGAAGAGGTGAGCGACCGAGCTATTTTTGGAAATAGCAAATGATACGCGATTTCAATTAAGTTTAGGCTGTACTAAAACAGTGGGCTTGGGTAACAAAATATCAAAACAGACTCCATTTGTAACCTAGTAGTTTTACTTGATCAATGGAGGGACTACCCACCAGTATAAATTTTCCAGAGGGGAAAGGGGGTGGGCAGCACACCCCCATATCGGTGCCACATTCCCAAGTTAAATTAATTGAAGCATGCTCATGAACACGTCATTTACACACTTTGGCTCAATTGCACATTTCTCTGAAGTTCAACCTATTTGAAGGAATATGTTGCTTTTGGTGTTGGTTTGCTTGGTGGACCAATGGTAAAAATTTGGCACGTTTTAAAAACTGGGGAGTAAAGCACGCAAATTGTAAAAAAAACAAAATCAGGCCACCAAGAAGGTCCTAATATATATCCAAAACCACCCACAAAAAATTTCAAAGTCAGAAAAAATTATGTTCATAGAGGGCAAACTGAATTCCCACGCCTCTCTGTGGCATTCACGTAGTGAGCCAAGCAGTCTACTCGCCGCGGAGACCCAACTCAACTAATGACAAGCAAACAGAATATAAGCTTATTCGCATAAAGTAATAAAGAACCCTTTATTACCTTATGGGATCAGTAAAACTTCGGTTGGGGTTTGAATCCCTGCTACCCTGCGGTGTGGACCCTGGAGAATGTTTGGTAAAATGGTCTTTCAGGCGAACTTTTCATAATTGTTTGTAAGGTAAAATCATAAATTATACCTTTCCACAAAAATTTGCACCTATACAACTTTTAGCACTGTGAAACGATGCGATTCATATACTTTTATCAATCACCTAAAACAGGTTTCAAAATTTACATAGGCAGGCAAATAACGTAACCCTATATCAGGTTATCGAATCTCACAAAAAACATTTGCCAGAAAAAATGTTTCGTTCGATAGAAGGCAAGCTACTACTTTGATCAGCTATGCTGAAATTTCAGCGTATCACTATTTTCTTTTTTTTTCTTATCCCGTGGCGATTGTCGTTGGGGCGTTGCAGATGAGCAATCTGTTTTGGTTGTGTTCATCATGCAGCGAATCTTAGGCTAAGACACCTGGCGAAGCCCATCCCTCTCCAGGCCTGGCCACCTGTCTTTCACATAAAAGTGGGGGCGTCCCGTTAAGTGCCTTGCCCAAGGACACAACAAGCGAACTTGCCGGCTTGTTCTCCACAACTTCCCCTAAATGCCGAGCGCCAAGCAGGGAAGCTGTGAATGCCATTTTTTGAAGTCTTTTGGTATGACTCGACAAGGGGAATGAACCCCAGGTCTACCGATTACAAAGCAGACGCTCTAACCACTACACCATCGCGTCGGTTAGATTTTCTTTATATTTTCTTTAGAAAAGCTTGAAATAGAAGCACGGAATAACATGCAAAGTTGAGGTGTCTACTGAAGGCAAAAGAGAAACAAAAGTGATGCTGTCATCTTCAAACCATAAAGAAAAATAATCATATGTTGTATTATAACATATTTTTCGGGTGTTTCGCCCCACAAATGGCACTTGGGCATTGTGTGACCGATTTATTGAGGGTCAGTTTATAACGCAGACGCTAGATAGTGCATTCGCAACCGGACTCAAAGAGCTACATCTGATTTCACCATCTCGTGCAATTACAAAATAGAAACAAAAATAAGCTCCGATATATTCTGCTATAGACCACCCTATAAGTATTGTTTGAAAATCATTTTCAAAGCAACAATCAAGATTATAAAATGACTCGATATCAACATGCAGTAAACAACAGCAAGAACAAAGATCTTCTTACGATAGGCTGTCTTTGTTTTGAACGAACTGTCGGATCTCTTCGTCCAACTCATTGAGCTTCTGATTGTGATTATCAATTTGACTTTGAACAACATCAGAGTCGTCCCGGTAACTATTAACCCTTGAAAAAACATCCATCAAAATCTGGCTTCTGCTTGTTTGACGAGCGCTTGCACAAAATCAACCGAACAAAAATACGTGAGAATTAATGGTGTATTACGAATATACAAAGTCGTAACGCCGCAATGTGAAAATCTCGTTACATGCGGCCGCTGATTTTTCGTATCAAAAAGTCAAGTCAAGCAATTTTTGCTTACATTGCTTGGCCATGAAGCAAAAATGCCTGGAAAAAACTCCTCGTCAAATTCTTTTTGCCACTCAAGCTAGAAAAAAGACACACTCCACCCAAAGAATTAGGTGGATGAAATGCATAAACAACTTGGGCTGGTCAAGGTTTGGAATTGAACCAATTGAGTTAACAGATGTAACTGGAAATCGACAAGTCATTAGAGAACTCTTAGGCTGCCACCGCGACCCTCCTAAAGAAAAAGCGGGAAAAAGCGGGTTAAGGAGATGTATGTGCGTAAAACACTTCGCAAGAGAATGTAGTGCAGCTGACCTTAAAACATCATGCAAACTTCCGCCTTGTAAATGCAATAGTTTCGTTGCCATTGCCAATGGGAAGGCAGTCTTATCCCGAAACCAATCGAGCTTGACAGGAAATTAAAAGTGACATCCTGTAAAGAGCGCTTGCCATACAAACAAAACAAAAACCCTAATCAATTGGCAGCGACAAAATAAAAATATAAGCAACGAAGCAAAAAGAATAAATTGTTCAAAAGTTTCGAGGGGCGTGTCCCCCTGCAAATAGAGCCATGAGTGCGACTGTAAGGTGGTCACGTTTTGAAAAGTATCGGAAACCATCCGCTTACTTAGCTAGGGAAAAAGTAACGCTTGATCACTGACAAGATAGGCATACACTGATCGACCAAAGCACAAAAAATTTCTTAACGCAGTGGTTTTGACTAGGGATGCACGCCGCACCCCTTAAAGAATGCGAATGCCATTACCTAGTCTAGCAGCTTGACTCGAGTCCCCGTCGTTTTTCACATTTTCTTGCGACAAACAAAAAATTAACGACAGCGTCTCTCGTTTTCTCCAGGATCAAGAATGCTTTTAGACTAAGACAACACAAGTAATTACAGCGCAAAAAATTTATGGAATTAGGCATAAGTTCAAGAAAAACTGCCATAAAGGCGCTGTCTTCCACAATACGGCAATCTGCAATAACGGAATAACAGGACGAAACCAAAGGGCAGTTTAAACTTAATAAAAAAGTTGCTCTGAATTGAGCATTTCAGTTTCTTTTACTATTACACTAGCCGGCTCTGCGGCGTCGCTCGCAGGGTACCGCCATCAGTATGCAGAGGATAAGAATAACGTCGACCCGGCTGAACCGACTTTGCTCAATGGGTAGTTGTGAGAAGAGCAATTAAAACTTGATGCTTTTTGACATAAAAAATTGTCCTTCCAAAACAAAACTATTGTTTTTTAAAAGAAAATCGAGTAGAAAAATATTACAGGGAGTTGCGCATAGCAGCTGCATCTCTACCAAGTTTCTCGAGTCCCTGGCAACGCCTTATTTACCTTGTCTACACCACAGGCGTCCTTAAACTTAGCAAACTTTTATTCGCTAAAATTCAATAAGTGCTTGGGGGCATATAAAAGTTGTGGGAGGGCGCCAAAGTGATTGATATGTACATAGCAAAACTGCAGACAGTGACACTGTTTCGACCTATCAGGTCTCTTCAGTGCAGTTGGTGACCGACAAGAAGCTAGAGGCTTTTAATAAAGCATAGCTTAGACCGCCACACTTGCGGGATCTATACTAGATCCACTTCGTGGATGGTCTGTCAGTACTCTGCGAAGCCGCAAGTGTGGCGGTCTAAGCTATGCTTTATTAAAAGCCTCTAGCTTCTTGTCGGTCACCAACTGCACTGAAGAGACCTGATAGGTCGAAACAGTGTCACTGTCTGCAGTTTTGCTATGTGCATCGCTAGCCTCTTCCATTACTATACATGATTGATATGTATTTTCACGATTAAGCTATAAAATATTAGGCCCACTACTAACTACTTTTTCGCAACAGTACGCAATTTTTGTGAGTAAAAGCCACTGGCTGCGAGTATGTTGCTTCGCCTTGGCATGAACGTAGTTAGGGAAGAGCATGTTGAACCGAAGTGAAGCACCACAGTTAAGTTATTGCAATCGCAGGGCCGCCATCAGTAATGTCAAGGTAAAAAATATCGGATCAGATGGCTGCTCCAGGTTCATCCTATTGATAGTTGTAAGTAAAAAAAAGCTAATGATCTTTGACACAGCAAACTGTCGTTCCAAAATCAAATCGATTATAGATATATTACAGGGGGTTGTGCATAGACGCCACATTTCTCCCAGAGTTTCTCAAGTCGCTGGTTACTTCTTGCCTGCCCTGTTTCCAGCCTAGGCCTACCTAGGACCTGGGCTGGCTCACAATCGAAACATCCAACTATTTCACAAGCGTTTATGCGTTCATTTGATGAAGTGCTTGGAAGCATAATTTCAAGATTGTGGAGGGTCGTTAGAGTGATTTGATATAAGTTATTCAATATAAGAACCACTACTTATTTTTCGTAATTATATGCCTATTTGTACGACCGAACGCCTCTGGCTGCGCGCATGTTGCTTAGTTCTGGCATAAACACAGCCAGGCAAAGAGCAAACTAACCCAAAGTGATCCACTTACGGCTAAGTCATTACAATTGCAGTGCCCCCATCAGTAATGTCGAGATTGAGAATATGGGCAGGGGTGAGAACAGCACTAAAAAGTTAATGTTTTTTGACGTAGCCAATTATCGTTTTAACATCAAAAGTTCCGTATTCTTCATGGAAATCGATTAGAAACACATCATAGGTGGAGGCACATAGACGTTATATTTCCCCCAAGGTTTTTGAAGTCCCAAGCAACGTCTCGTTTGCCCTGTTTCCAGCATGTACTTTGGAAGTGGACTTGCTGACAATTGACCCAGTCAATGATATTACAAACTTTTATCCGTTTATTTTACCACTTGCAGGGAAGTATCAATGCAAAGTAGTGAGGTAAGGGAGGAGGGGGGCCGCCAAAGTGATTGCTGTGCAATTTTAGAAATAAACTGCTAAATGTTTGGCATACTTCTTACGACTTTTTGAATTGTATGCCTATTTGTATGGCCTACTATCTATGGCTGCAGGCATATTGCTAGGTCCTGGCATAATTGCAGCTGAAGAAAGTGCTTAAGGGTAGGTTTTTGTGGTAAAAATGAAGATAATTGTTGTGGTTCTTGAAAGGTTAACGAGAAAAATCGTAAATTTGTTTAATTTTACTGCAATTAATTAATATGTGCTAGTGGCTGACATCAGCCAGGCTTGCGACAAAACTAAATAAAAGTGCTATAATTTGCCATTGCATATAAACAACTGTAAATTTTTTGACCTGTTTGTACTCTAATGCATCATTCTTCTTTAACTGGCAGCATATAAATTGGTTGGTTTCGAAATAACAGTGAATAAAAGCTTTTGGCGTAGCTGATGTCGGCTGCTTTTTTTCACTGAGTGATACCAGACACATTATGACATCATAGAGCAAATTTAAAGCGTTCAAGAAAAAGAGAACCTTGCTTAAAATGCTCAAAAAAGAATAGCTTGTTGCATCGCCAATTTAGCAAAAACTGTAATAAATTTTTTTATCGAACGCACCTTGTGAATATCTCCGAAAAAGCTTTTAATCGCGTTTTTACCATCAGTAGTATATCAGAAAATACAGAGAACCAATTGCGCAATCAAGAATTAGCTGTGAAGTCATCTTAGACCGCAAAAAGAAAAATTTTTGCAGGTTGGGGGCTGGTTTCTATTTGAGCAAATAATCCGCTTTCTTCCGTCAAAAAATGTAAATTAAAAAAGTTATCTTTGATCGTGACATCACGAACCCCCTTATGACACTCAACCCAGTGAGGAGATCCATGGTCGAAAGTTTGATGTTTGTACGCCCAGTCGTTTCGTAGGAGTTAAAACATACAGAGAGATAGAAAGAATGAGACTTTACAGTATTGAAGCATGACATGATACTAAGCAACAATAAAAACAAACGGTTTTGTTCAGCTGAGCTCATTTTCGGTGACTTATTTTGAGTCCTAGCACGTTTTCAATGTGAGCAAGCACTGATCCTACACCAATCTTTGAGCACAAAATACGATCGTGCTTCTGAAATGATGATCATATATTAATCTAATTGCGCCACTGAGTTCCTCCACTTTTGTGTGGTAGCTGTTGCTCACGGTCTGGGTTTATTCCTGCCCCTTAGCGGCTTAAAAAGCCACAAAAACTGTTCAACGGGCAGTGAAACCGAACAAGGAAATTACTTAGACTTCTAGTGAATTCATTTTGAACTGTGTGCTTCCGCGTTACATTTTAATCATACGCTTGCGGCTTGGTAAAAGGCGATGACGCCAGCATTTACCACTTATATGAAAGGTGGGCAAATGAAGTCAGATTTACTACACGTGTATTTCCTCACAACGCGCAAAATTATAGATAGAGACGGAAACTTTCTTAAAGATTTTATTGACGTTTACATGCAAAGTCACAAGGTAAAAGCCTTCGGCCGATACCAACCAAGATGTTGGACATGCAGCTTTTACATCGGCTAAGCGGTTTTCATAAGCAATCAGCTTAATGCTAACTAGTTTTAAATTACTGCAGCATTAACTTAATCTTTTTGTTCTGTTAAATTTTTTTTCTTTACACTAATGGCGATTTTTTGTGATTATTTCTAGCTTTGGGTAACGATCAAAGGTCAAGCGATTTTTAGTCTTTGGGACTGAGTTCCAGAAAATTTTGCCATCTGCATTACCCAATAACTAACATAAAGGAATGGTTCTTCAAAGATGTGCTTAAAATGTCAGAAGCGTCCATTTAAAAATTAGGGTTTTCCCATTCCACCCTTCCTCGGTACGCTCTTGACTTCAGTGCCAACGGTGTTGCGCCATGGCATGCCCGGCTGATGTTAAGACAAAAACTTACAGATGGTCGATTCCTTGCATACTGAGACTGTCTAGTAGGATCTGTCCGTGTGGTAAGGTAGCGCCTTTTCCTATCAGGGGTTCAAAGGTAATGGAAGCTTCCATCTCCAATTCGGATCTGAAAAGAAAAAAATTTAGAAGAAAATTGGTAAGATTTCGTTTATATTCCCCTAAAATAGGACAGAACCCACTTGAACCAACATGACGGTTTGGTGTTGATGTTGCGCAATACACTATATACGCCTGCGGAGACGACGGAACTTTTACGTTTTCAAAATGATCAACTTATATTCAGCACGCTTTCGAGCTGCTGAAGCTGCACGCAAAGAGTATTGCTACTACAATAACTGCAATCCAGCTAAAGGTGGCCGGTAAGAGCCTTTTCCCAAGGCACATCGACGCTGAAGTAAACTTAGAACGTCACCAAATCCTTCCGGGGCTCGTAACAAATTACTACATGTGCCCGCGGATTTTTCGATTTCAAGAAAGAAATTGCGGTTTAATTTCTTGTTTCCGCTATACCAGCATTGTGTTAGGCTAATGTAAATCATTATGCATTCTGACACACTAGTCGTCTTGTTTTTACCACGAGCTAAATTGGTGTCAATTGAAGGCAAACTACTTATCTAATGAGCAAAAAAAACAATAAAAATGAAGAGCTAATTTTGCAACAACGTGAAAACAATTGAGAATAACAACATGTCTTTTTGTTGTTGTCATTTGAAAGCAAGTGTGTACTGGTATACACACACTGAATCTGCACGGCTGAAGACTGGTTTCCGTGAGAAGTAAATTGCCTGCGTGGCGTAAAAATTCTTCCTTAATTTATTCAATTTCACTCGTGGAGCGCGTCTGACCGTAAAATAACTTTAAATAGATAGAAGAATTTTTACGCCATGCCAAAAATTTACTTATAAAGAAAACTAGCTTTAAGCCTACGAATACGCAGAAAAAAAGACGTAAAATCGACTTTTACTGATTTAAAATGAATAGCAGCAATTTTTCGCTAGTTCAATTTCGTTATTAGTTAAAACTATTAGTTATTGAAATCAAAATAACGAGCCGTCGCCCAGCCGACTTATATGCTGTTGCTCACTAATGGGTAGCACCGCAATTGGTTAGGAGCCACTTATCTACATCTTCTTCACAAATTGATAAAGAACAAGCTTTGACACACTGCGTACTCTGCTAAATAAAATTTACAATCAAAGCAAATAGGTTTTAAACGTAAGAGATTGCTGGGAGCTGGAGAAAGGCGCTTTACAATAATTTCCTTTGCTAGTTGCATTGCCCTTGTTAGAAATGCGCTAAGCTGATTAACAGAGCTAACTCCAAAGCGGGTGCAATCCGTAAAAACCAGTACTTTTGCTGGATTCTACAAATACCTATGAAGATTTTCCCAAGAAAGACGGATCAAAGTACAAAAACAACAAACAATTCGTCGCCAATCACTCTGCCAGACTGCAAAGTTTGACCTACTACAACAATGAAGGTGTAATGCCAACAATTAACCAAACAGGTTCCTTACAGAAAGACTATGTTTCAACTTCCGCTTACGTCAAGCACTGACAAAGCTGTTGTTGAAGGGCAGTAAATTCACTGCGGCTTTATACTAAGTTAGAATAATGAAGCTACTTACGGGGCATGTCGTAAAAGATGACTTTAGGGCACCTAGCAATGGCAGTAAGCCTTGTTGCTGGTATCAATACCACTGTGCACTGTAACTGTTCGAGACGATTGCTGCTTCGTTTCTACTCGTACAACGATTGCGTGAGGTGGGCTTTGATATACCAATTCATCTAGTGCCTCTCCCATGAAAGAAAGATAAATAACCAAAAGCATGTAAGGCTAAGCTAAGTCTTTCAAACACAAAGTATTATTCAAAAGTTTGTCCTAAATTTGCGCATTTCCTAGTGCCACGTTCCATCTTCAAAACTGAAAAATTTACGTTTGCTCAAAATGTAGCATAAAAGGTAGACTTTACTAAAGACTGACCGATATTTCCGCAAATGATATATATATCGTGCTATATACGGATCATGCCTATGTATCGTATCGGCTATTGTTTGCCGTTAATTATCGGTAATGACGATAAGTTGATTATGGCGGCACATTAAACATTATGAAATATAAGGGCAAGCTGGTGACGTTAATTTTGAAGATCAACTTCTCACCAAAACCGAGTTATAAAATTAGACAATACCCATCAGTTTTGAAGCAGGTTTTCTTTGTGGCCGCTCAAGGTCAAATATCGGCCAATTACTGGTACTTAATTTACGGTATAACAAGCGCGAGATTTGAACATCGCAAAACTGCTATCACGCATTGCGCATACAAGCGGTAAAAACAAGAGCTTTTCACTTGAAGTTAAGAGAAGATATATGTTATAAAACTCCCCTGCTTCGTAGCCAGCAACTTATAACAAACTACAAAAAAAATCCAAGGAACCAAAAAACTGTTCTGATGTTGTTGTTATTTCCCGACCCGTTCTAAGGGATGGGGGCAAGCCTGAATACCATGGATCCCCAGAAGCCAAGAAACTCCCCAGGGCCTCGACCAGAGGTCGTACAGACGGAGAGTCGCCAAAGAGTGAACGGCGCAAAGAGTCCGTAGCTGGACAGTGCAGAATGAGATGAGATGTGTCCTGGAACTAGTGTCCGCAGGCGCTGCAGGAATGTGTCCGTTGCAGCGTAGACTAGAGAGAACATAGCTAGTGTGACGAGGGCGCACAAGTTCTTCGGTGGAAATCAAGGGAACCTGTGTGACGAAAAATTTAGATGAGACAGTACACCTTTAGTCTGAGAAATGAGAAGAATAGATACGAGAGATAAGAGGAGAGAGACTGCAAGGGATTGCAGAGGGCATGAGTAGCGCTCCCCGTCTGGCCAACTCATTAGCCGCGTCGTTCCCCGGAGAAATGAGTGTCCGGGGACCCATTCCAGCCTGATGGAACAGGAGGAGGGAAAAGACAGTTCCTGCTAGAGAGATTGAGGTAAAAGGAAAGATGGAGAATAGGACAGAGTGGTGAGAACAGAGCGAGATAGGAGAAGAGATGAGAAGTGGCAGGCTTGGTGCTGCCGAGACCAGCGAAGGGCTTGCAGAATGGCACAGGCTTTAGCAGAGAAACTTGAGCATACTGGGCCTGGTGAAACGAAAAGAATAGCCTCAGTGCCACAGACAGAGCAGTTGGCAAGTACACCACAGCCGTTTTTGTCAAAAAGATAAGGAACAGAGCGTCTGTCCAGAGTACCGAATCGTAAGATGGTAGAGAGTCAGAGTGAGCGAGAGCCACACCTTGGCGAGAGAGAGGGGGATCAGAGCGGGAGCATGGAGAGGAAAGAGTGGACTTCACAGTGAAAGAAGGCGGGTTCCAAGGAGGTGAGGGAGGGCAAGCAAGAAGAGCCTCCCAAGTTGAAGTAGAAGGAAGCATGAGCGGGTGAGTGGACGCAAAAGCTCTCGAGGTGGATCTGCAGAGTCTTGGTTTCACTTCAAGTCTGGCCAAACCTGAAATCGGAAAAGGAGGTTGGGAGACGAAGAGCCAGCTCGTAAGACGAAAGAGTGAAATGAGTCAGAGTGACTCGTAGGGGAGGTAGGGACGCCTCGGAGAAAAGCAGTGGGATTGGAAGGAACGAAAGGCAGCTGGGGATAGCGCGACCAGCCACTCGGTGGAGGCGTTCTAATTTGGTAATATTGGTAACGCTTAAACTGGCACGATGGTGTAGTGGTTAGAGCGTCCGCTTTGTAATCGGTAGACCTGGGGTTCAATCCCCTTGTCTAGTTATACCAAAAGACTTTAAAAAATGGTATTCACAGCTTCCCTGCTTAGGCGCTAGGTATTTGGGAGAGGTTGTGGAGAACAAGCCGGCAAATTCGCTTGTTGTGTCCTTGGGCAAGGCACTTAACGGGACGCCCCCACTTTTATGTGGAAGACAAGTGGCCCAGTTTTCCCTCTGAAGAAAGGGTTAGTGGCAGGAAGGGCATCCGACCGTAAAAACAAAAACGCCATGTTATAAAAATGCAGACTATCTGCTGTGGCGACCCCTATTCGGGAAAAGCCGAAAGAAAAAGAAGAAGGTAACGCTTAAACAAGGAAACCATCCGGGTGAATCATAAGTGAGGAGCCGATGAAAAGCTTTTTACAGAACAGAGAGGGACTCTTTAGAGGGGCCCCATGAAGAAGCAAAGATACAGCGTAAGGCCTTGAGACGTGGAAAGAACTTGGCCTTCAGTGAAGATACATGTTTAGAAAAGGAAAACGTGCGAGGAGTTGGATTGTAATGGAGGCGGGAGTTGATTAAGAGAAGATTGGGCTGGAGGCTAGCTTGATGGTGATCCATCGATAAGAGAAAGGCCTCCCATTTGCTTGGTTTGAGAGGATGACACCAGTACTCAGACCAGCGCTCCAATCGAAACAGAGCTCCTTGTGTCGCCTCCACCGTAGTGGGGACCGAGGGAGAGGAGGACCAAATGGCCAGATTGTCAGCGTAAAGAGAACAGCTGACGGAAGAAAGTAGAGAAGCAGGGAGATCATTAATGAAGAGAGAGAAAAGTACAGGGCCAGGAATGGGATCCTTGCGGAACATCTTGACGGACTCGAAAGGAGCGACTTTTGCGATTTTGATAAACCACGCAAGTGCGCCTATCAGAAAGAAAAGATTGAGTCAAACGAGCAAAGCAAGGAGGGAGGCCAGCCGAAATGAGTTTGTGGAAAAGGGCGAGATACCAGACAGAGTCAAAAGCTTTCGAGAAATCGATAGTAGCGAGGATCGTACGAGAGCCCAGCCTGGGTTTGTTAAACCCATCAGAGATGGATTGAGAAAGATTTGATCTAGAGTAGACCGTCCAGGGCGGAAACCGGTCTGAGAGAATGAAATTAGATTCCAGAAAAAAGAGTAGACGGTATAGAATGATGTGTTCAAAAAGCTTTGATACGCAGCGAGTTATATACCCGATTGTTCGGTGAGTATATCGTGCTTAGCTCGTGTTCCTCTTTCTCCAAAATCAAATATTTTAAACGCCCATTTAGTTCTGTCGTTTGCTGTCACTTCCACTGCTGTTCTATCTGCTATGCTTGGATTCAAACTGACCGTAGACTTATCGCTGTTAGACGTTACAGGAAGAGTAGTAGCATCACTTGTGAGAAAAAAACTGGAGCATTTTGTATCTCATCTTCATTGCTCAGCTCTTCTCCAAAACAGACAACTCTCAGTTAAAAGCATTTTCTTAGTATTCGGCGTCACTTTCTCCTAAATCTTCCTCATCGAGCAAATTTAGCACTTGCGCTCTTTTAAACCTTTTTGGCCGCTGACCAGACATTATTTTTGAAACTACTATCAGCTACAGTTACTACAGAAGCAAACATAAACTAACCACTGTGCATTGGTAAACTTCTGCTCGTTTGCCTCAGTCTTTTTCCCGCGGACTACAGGCTGATTTTCGCAGCTTACTTTCCCACCAAAATTAACGTCGCATTGTTCTCAATGAAAGTTGCGTTTCACAGCTGGACGCAAGGCAAGACCAAGCTGAAGACAATTTTGTGAATTAGAGATATCCTGCCGTCTTTGTGCATTTTTACAATTCTCTACAGTCACAAAAAGATCTTTTATAATGCTTTTCTGCAGTGATCAAATTCATCGCTTTTTGCTGCTTGAGGTAATCCGGCTCCAAAGGATTAAATGAGTAGGGATTTTGACTTACAATTTCCATGGATTATGCAAAAGCATATTTAGGAAAAGTCAAAAAAGTGTTACGACGGTTCGGTATGTATAAACGAAAATATGATGCTTTGAAAAAGGAAAACGGTCAAGTTGATCGCTTCGGCTGTACTACAGTGGTGTTAACAATTTGTAATAGAAGTGTAAAAGCAAACGCAAAACGACAACAGATATAAAGAACACAATCGATCAGGCGTACAAGTAATAAGGCAACGAACAATTTTCAAACTCTCTCAAGAACAGCGCCAACGCTAATACCAGCGATTGAACATGAACCACGGCCAACAATGATGCAAAATTCCTAATAATATTTATCGCGCATTAAATGGACAATGTCAATAAGCTAACATAACAAGGTCTAGAGGCCTTAACGTTCGCCATATGCTCACTGTTCACAAACATGAGCAAATGAAACTAATTATTTTAGTCACAGTTTAACTGAAACTGAATATGAGCATATCACTTAAAACGAGATCAATATGCGCAAAATAGATATCACTAATTTAAGTAAAAGGATGCTTGAAGAGACAGCGCAACATTCTTATAAAGAAACAATCGATAATACTTATATTCCTGAATAAACATTTGCGTTTTTTCCACCTTTTGTATTTTCAGATGCACATTAGATTACACAAAAATTACCTTTGTGAGTTGATAAATCCATCATACTCCGAAGACGAATCAATCCTACAAACACCTTCTTCAGCTTGCTTATGGGCAGATATGAATTCTTCTCGACATGGTGATGTATAATACAGAAAATCGTTCACAATTTCTTTTCTGAAAGGTTATAGAGCATTAGGGAACTTATACACCGATTCACACGCTAATTTCATGTCAGTTTCATTTCAAATAGAGGTCATTCCATGACAAATCACCACAAAAAAAAGATGTTTAACCACTACACTTTGATGAAAATTGGTGTATGGGGTTATCTTATAGCCAAAACCCACTGGTGAAAGTTTTAGATTTCTATGACTCATATTTTTTTAGTTATAGGGAGGTGAAGTTTTGGGGGAACAAAAACTCTCCTTTCAAAAAATACATTTATCTTCCTCAAGATACGTTTAAAATATAACATGTTATATATGGTTGGAATCAGAAAAGAACAAGAAATTCAAATATAGTATCAAAAATTCTATAAATATTAATATAAAAGATTATTGACTTTTAAAAAATATTTTTCCCCACACCCCCCAAGTATTTTGAAACCCCCCAAAATATTTTGATCCATAAACCATAAAAATATGCAATAAAAACAATGGGTATAGACCAATTATTATGCTTAACACTCGATAAAAATGATCCGCTAAAGCAATTTTTAGGAAAGATTTTAATAAATTTAATCCAAATATAATGGATTATTTTAAATAAAGCTTTGAAAAAAAAGTTGTTTTTCCCATAAGCTTTTCGTGACGCTCTCATCAGTGGCTAACGCGTCAAAGGGAAAGGTCAAGAGTGAAAACGTAATGATATTTCAACAATTCGGACGTCAGCTGACAACACCAACCACTTACAACAAACTATCGAAATATAATTATGCTTTCACTTTAAGTCTTTCCTTTAGATGTAGAAGTTGAATATAAACAGTGAGTGAAAGTGGACAGACGCACTTTGTTGGAAAAAAACAGAAGACTACGATGATTTTAGTACTTCAGTGAGTGAAAGAATATATAAATTAACAAGACACCACTATATTCCAAAATCTATCAAAATTTTTCTTCAAAATCTAAAAAGCAATCTTCTCATAAATGAAGAAATAATATTGTTGGATTTTTATGAGAATTTTTCTTTTATCATACAAAGCGAACCCTATGGTTTTCATTGGGAAAATTCCCAATGTAATGTACACCCATTTGTAGTTTGCCACGAGAAATCAAATGATGATGAAATTACCCATAAACGTTTTTGTTTTTTATCCCTAAACACAAAGCATAATACAGCATATCTGGTTTAATGCCTAAAACAGTGATTCTTAACCTTTTTTTTGCGGCACACTTTTAACGATTTCAAAATTTGGCGGCACACATAGAAAAAGATAAAGTTTAAAAATTATTTACTTGCCAATAACACACTGCGTAAAATAGTTTATGATAATAATTTTAAATATGAGAAATAAAATAATACGTACTACAAAAATAACAGTACGCTTATTTAAGGATTAATTACAAGTTAATAATAAAAATACTTTTAATGCAAAATATAACTAAAATTTGGCGGCACACTTTTATAATTTTGCGACACACAAAAGTGCCCCGGCTCAGTGGTTGAGAATCACTAGCCTAAAATTAAGTGCTCTATACCCGAAATGAGCAAAATTTATTACTACAGTGAAGGTTGCGCTGGACAATATTAAAACAGATTTAATTTTACAAATTTATGTTATCAGAAAATGAATTTTGATGTACAGTGTGAGTGGCACTTTTTGCAACTTCACATGGAAAAAGTGTTTGTGATGGAATTCAGGAGTGGTGAAAAAGATTACCGCTAAAGCTAGACAACAGAGATCACTTGAAAATCAAATATTAACTCCTCAGGACATGTATACATTTTGCAAAGAAAATTTTGGAGAAAAAATTAGTTTTTCATACTTTCAGTGAAGAAATCGAGAAGAAAAAATTTTGGCAACCAGATTCCAAAATGCTCGATTAATTCCTGGAACCCAAAAATTGTATCAAATAATTCCAACCAGCAATGGTAGAGTTAAAATCTATGAAACACCAAATGCTAATGAAGGAGAGGAAAGAATTCAAAAAAAGATGTGGTTCAAGATTTGGTTCACCCAAAATGTGGAGACTATGTCATTTGCAAATATGATGACAAAGTTTGGGTGGCATTCATCAGCTCTTACGGTGAAGAGTTTGATGATTTTAAAGTTAAATTGTTGTATCCGAGTGGATATAATAAATATTATTGCTATCCTGAAATAGAAGACTAGTGCCATTTGGACAAAAAAATATCGTGAAAATATTGGCTGCTTCATCCTTAATTTAGAAACTCACAGAATCCAATATTACTTTAAACCAAAGAAGTAACAATTATGAAATGAACAAACTACAATTTAACTTGCTACAGTAATTTATGTACACCTTCACATTCAGCTAATACTTTAAATGATTTTTAACAGTCTAGATATGATATTTTTTGGAATTTTCATTTGCAAATGCGTTTAAAAATGAGTTTTTATAATTATCAGGGATATCTAGAACAATGGAATTGAATACAATGTTTTTCTGCACTTTTGAAGTGTCTCAAGAAGGGTCAAAAGTACAAATAAACCATTACTAGTAGCTGTGGATTAAGTCTAGTAATGTAGTGATATGACTTACACAAAAGCTACGCAGAGGCGCTAGGTTGTTTAGCTTATAAGTGTAATTTTGTTTGTCTGCCACTGCTCTATCCTGCACAGAATGCAATTTTCAAGACATCCGATTGAAATCATATCATTGCAACTTCGTTTTGATTTTCCTAATTACATTTAATTGCTTTGCTAAAAATCAGTTAAAACGTTTAAACAATTGTACAAACTCGGAAGATCTCCAACTTAAATGCTTGATAAAAGTTCGTACGCTCAGTAATGGCCCAAGGCTTTGGGGGGCCTGGGCAAAAGTAGTAAGGGGCGGACTCCTGGAAAAACACATGTTGATGCGACCATGTGGATTTCAATTGCCAAACTGCATGGAGCAACAATACATAAACATTGGACAAATACCAGTAGCATCACTATATCAGCTGCAATAAACAAAAGCAATGTTTTTGAAATCTAACAAAATAGCAAAAAAAAACTTGCGAAAGAAAAGCAAACCTTGGAAATGTACAGGAACAAAAAAATTAAAAATATTGCTGTCACCTATCAGTATCGGTTTCAACAAATTTCTACAACCCATGGTATATAGGCAATAGGCATGCTTTTAAAGTTTTGTAAAGCTGATCAAGTCACAGAGTGACAATAGTATTCAAACTTAAAAAACTAGTTTAATCATGATGAAGTACGAATGTCAAGTATGGGGGGGCTCATTAAAGTTTTCCATTATATTTAGACCAAACTTATTAAAATCTTTTCTAAAAATTGCTTTAGCGGCATAATAATTGGTCTATACCCGTTGTTTTTATTGCATATTTTTATGGTTTATGGATCAAAATATTTTGGGGGGTTTCAAAATACTTGGGGGGTGCAGGGAGAAAATATTTTTTAAAAGTTAATAACTTTTTTATATTAATAATTATAGGATTTTTGATACTTTATTTACATTTCTTGTTCTTTTCTGATTCCAACCATATATAACATGTTATATTTTAAACGTATCTTGAGGAAGATAAATGTATTTTTTGAAAGGAGGGTTTCTGTTTCCCCCAAAACTTCACCTCCCTATAACTAAAAAAATATGAGTCATAGAAATCTAAAACTTTCACCAGTGGGTTTTGGCTATAAGATAATCCCACACACCAATTTTCATCAAAATCAGAGTGGCAGTCGTTAAAGACTTCTGGTGATTTGTCATAGAATGACCTATAGAGCAGTACAAATCCAACGACAACGCCACAGGGATTTTAACTCCCAACCTTCTGCTAGCACCGAATACGGGGGTGTGGGTTAAAGTTTTCTTGTACGTTTTTGCTTTTGTATTGCTTCTGCGGTAAATGACTAAACACAAGCAGTGCAGTACAAACCGAAAGGTTAGTTCATTCAATACGAACTAATGCGATAAAGAGTCTAGACTGGTAGCTTAGAGTAGATCACAATAAGGTTACTATTGTGAAGCAACGCTGTCAAAGAAATAACCACTGCGTATATCTATCGCCAAATGCTGGAGACAAGCTGTACAAAGGACAATAGCTGATTATGAAGAGCTCCAACGGCTCTAGTAAAAGAGCTAAGAAATTAGTCTTTTTTTTTATTGGGGAAACTTTACCATTTACTAAGTGCACTCGGTAAACCATTTTAATAGTTTTGAAAATTATCGTTTTCTTTGATGAGCTTACAAAATATGTCACAGATCAAAACTTGTTTTTATTTGTGCACTCTACAAGGATAAGCTGAGCAATTTTTTCCTTATCACACTTTCGTGAATACACATTTACAAATTAAGCTTTTGGCAAAGCAAAAAGTTTTCCAAAACAAAAATCAATGTGCGTAATTGTGCAAGTATTAAGAGACAGTTTCAGATTTCAGTTGTAAAAGCTTAAATATCCAACAAGCCTTCGTTGTGAAGAGATAATAAACCTTGACCATTATTATTGCTATCATTATATCGGATCAAAAAGTTTGAGATCAACCAAAAACAGGGGCAAATACCAAGCTAAAAAAATACCAGTTAAAAAGCACACATACACGCACGCACGCATGCACGCACACACACACACTCACGGTCTCAAAAAAATCAGGTGAACAAAAATGTGCGATATGATAGACTGCACCAATCAACAGCCACCTTGACGTGGTGGTGCGGTCCCCGGCCTCGTTTGGGTTGGGTCGAAATGGCTGTTGGCCTTCCCGAGGGTCCCAGTTACCCCGGGCACCCCCTTCATTTTTTCATTATGCTGCCCCCTGAACGACCGCAGAAGGGCAGCACACAGCTTCTTTAAAATTGGTCCCTTGTTTTCTCTTTTTCTTTTCTCCTCCCCTCTCTTGCCCTTTTCGTCTCCTCATTCTCCTCCTTCTGTTGATGAGCGGTAACGTTCATCCCAACCCTGGCCCCATCTTTCCTTGCTCTGTGTGCACTGGACATGAGACCTGGTGGGACAAGTCAGTGCAATGCTGCGCTTGCTCCAAATGAGTCCATCTAAGGTGCTCACAACTTTCCCTCTCAAATTCAGAGCTCTTGGCAGCTTTCACTCTTGGAGCTGCTCCCCCTGCTGAATCACTCTGACTCCCTCCTCGGACTCCTCCAACATGTATACCTCCACTGTGCAATCTAGCCCCGCCTCTGCTAATGCTGCTCTCTCGCCCCACCCTCATCTCCAAACTTCTTATCCCCCATTTGCCCATTCTATATCTTCTCCCTCTGCCTCCAGACCACCGTCCCTTGCTCCAGGCTGTCCTTCTGCGCCTCCTGCTTCCTCTCCCCCTGACTCTCTCAGGGTTCTTCAATGGAATGCTGGATTTCTTAGAGCCAGGAGCATTGAACTACTTCACTTTTTTTCGTCCCATCCTGTCGAGTTTATCTGCATTCAGGAATCCAATCTTAACTCCTCTTCCTCTTTCCAGATTTCTGGATTCTCTGCTCTGCGTTCTGATTGTACCCACTCCCGGTCTGGCACTCTCTCTTCTGATACCATGCACACTAGCGGCGGCATTGTCATTTTTGTCAGGCAGGGCCTATCTTTTTCTGAACTTTCTACCTCCACTTTTTCTTTGCTTGATCCCTACTCTGATTATGTAGGGATCAACATCTCTCTTAACAACTCCTCCTCGGTGTCATTTCTTAATGCATACGCCCCCCCTATTTGCTCCTCCCAAATGGATGGCTGAATCGATTCCTTCTCTCCCTCCATGCTTCCCTCCTCCAGAAATCTCTTCATTCTGGGGGACTTCAATTGCCATCACCCCCTTTGGGACTCAAGAGTCACTTCCAACCCACGCAGGGAGGAAGTATTTGACTGGATCATCTCCTCTGACCTCCTCCCCCTCAATGACCCTGACACATCCACCGTTCTCCATCGCTCCTCTGGCAGTCGCTCTTCTCCTGACATCTCCTTTGCTCCCTCCTCTCTAGCCCTTTCTTGCTCCTGGGAGGTGCTACAGGACCTTGGTTCTGACCACTTACCAATTCTTCTATCTATCCCTCTCTCTCCGGTCTTTCGCCCCAACGAGTGCCCCCCTTCCTTCAATCTTCAGAAAGCTTGCTGGGATGGGTTTGCCTCCTACATTGACTCTCACTGTCCTTCAGCAGAGAAATACTCATCTCTTTCTCTTTTCTCTGCTGCTGCTCTCTTTACCTCTCTGGCACTGAAAGCGGCCAAATCTTCTATTCCTTTTGGCCGCATCAAACGCCCTCCTATAGCCTGGTGGTCTGCTGAGGTGGAAGATGCAGTTAGTGAAAGATGCAAGGCTTTCAGTGCCGCTCACAGAAGTAATGAAGGTTGCCAAGCTTACATCTCCACTTCTCGACGCGCCTTGTCAGTCATTGCCAAGGCCAAGGCTGAGGCATGGCAGATGACTCACTCTTCTCTTTTACCTACGTCTAACCCTAAATCTGTCCACTCTCTTCTTCGCTCTATCGCTGGCTCTCCTTCCTCCTCTCCTAACTTCCCCAACTGTTCTTCTCCCAGAGAATCGGCTTCGGTCTATGCTGATTACCTGAGATCTCACTTTTCCATTTCTCAGCCAAAGGCTCTGCATAGCAGAGCCAAAGGCTACCTCTCTGAGCTCCGCCGAGCCACATGCCCTGTGGAGTCTCACTCGTCCTTTTGCTCTCCTTTCATTCTCGCTGAATTTCTTGCGGCTGCCTCCAACCTCTTCTCCTCCACTGCCACTGGCCCAGACAAAGTTGCTTAACCCATGGTAAAGCATTTTCCTCGCACTGGCATGGATTTTCTTCTTCACATCTTCAATCTTTCCTGGTCTTTGCAGTCCTTTCCTTCTATCTGGAAGACATCTTCCATTATTCCCATACATAAGATGGGAAAACCTCTCGACTCTCCTGCTTCCTTTTGGCCTATCTCTCTCACCTACTGCGTATCAAAGCTGTTTGAACGCATCATTCTATCCCGTCTACTCTTCTTTCTGGAATCTAATTCCATTCTTTCTCCCCACCAGGCTGGTTTCCACCCTGGGCGGTCTACACTTGATCAAATTTTGTACCTTTCTCAGTCCATTTCGGATGGGTTTAACAAACCCAGGCTGGGCTCTCGTACGATCCTGTCTACTATTGATTTCTCAAAAGCTTTTGACTCTGTCTGGCATCCCGCCCTTTTCCACAAACTCATTTCGGCTGGCCTCCCTTCTTGCTTTGCTCGTTGGACTCAATCTTTCCTTTCTGATAGGCACGCTTTTGTGGTCTATCAAAATCGTAAAAGCCGCTCCTTTCGAGTCCGTCAAGATGTTCCGCAAGGATCCGTTCTTGGCCCTGTACTTTTCTCTCTCTTCATTAATGATCATCCGGCCTCTCTGCCTTCTTCCATCAGCTGCTCTCTTTACGCTGACAATCTGGCCATTTGGTCCTCCTCCCCTTCAGACCCCACTGCCGTGGAGGCCACACAAGGAGCTCTGTTTTGACTGGAGTGCTGGTCTGAGTACTGGTGTCATCCTCTCAATTCGAGCAAATGTGAGGTCTCCTTCTTCTCAGTGGATCACCACCAAGCTAATCTCCAGCCCAAACTCCTCTTACTCAGCTCCGGCCTCCATTTCAATCCCACTCCAACTTTTCTTGGGGTCACCTTCGACCGCACTCTTTCCATTTCTAAACATGTATCTTTGCTGAAGGCCAAGTTCTTCTCACATCTCAAGGCCTTACGCTGTATCTCTGCTTCCTCATGCGACCTCTCTAAGGAGTCCCTCTCTGTTCTGTACAAATCTTTTCTTTGGTCCCTTCTCACTTACGCTACACCCAGATGGTTTCCTTTCCTAAGCGCTACCAATTTCACCAAATTGGAACGCCTCCACCAAGTGGCCAGTCGCGCCATCACTGGCTGCCTCTCGACTTCCCCTATCCCTCTGCTTCTCTCTGAGGCTTTTTTACCTCCCCTACAAGTCACCCTGACTCATTTCACTCTTTTATAGTATGAGCGGGCTCTTCATCTCCCAACCTCTTTTCCCATCTCAGGTTTGGCCAGACTAGGAGCGAGACCAAGACTCTGCAGATCGTCCTGGAGAGCTTTTGCGTCCACTCACCTGCTCATGCTTCCTTCTACTTGTTCTAGGGGAGGCTCTTCTTGCTTGCCCTCCCTTTCCTCCTTGGCATCTGCCTTCCTTCACAGTGGAGTCCACCCTTTCCACTCCATGCTCTCGCTCTGATCCCCTCTCTTTCGACAAGGTGCGACTCTCGCCCATCTTGACTCTCTCCCCCCTCATGATCTGGTGCTTTGGACTGATGGCTCTGTTCCTTTTCCTTTTGGCAAAGACGGTTCCGGCGTTCTTGCTAACTGCTCTCTGTGTGGCACTGAGGCCATTCTTTCCTTTTCGGTAGGCCCAGTATGTTCAAGTTTTTCCGCTGAAGCCTTTGCCATTCTGCACACTCTACGCTGGTCTCGGCAACACCATAAAGTCTGCCATTTTTCTTCTCTTCTCCTACTATCTGACTCTCGTTCTGTCCTCGCCACCCTGTCCTTTCCTCCATCTTTCCTCTCATCTCAAACTCTGTGGCAGATCTGGCAGGAACTGTCTTCTCTCTCCTGTTCTATTAGACTACAATGGGTCTCCGGACACTCGCTTCTCCCAGGGAACAATGCAGCTGATGAGCTGGCCAAACAGGGTGCGCTACTTGCGCCATTCGCAATCCCTTGTAGTCTCTCTCTTCTTACCTCTTGTATCCACTCTCGTCTTATCTCGGACTGGAGGCGTACTGTCTCATCAAAGTTCTTTATGACACACAGGTTCCCTCGATTTCTACCGAGGAACTTGTGCTCCCTCATCATGCTCGCTGTGTCCTCTCTTGTCTTCGCCGCAACGGACACAGCCTTCTTTTAGGTTCTTATCTCTCTAGGATTGGCAGAATTGAGAATCCTTCCTGCAGTGCCTGTGGACACTCGTCCCAGAACACCTCTCATCTCATTCTGCACTGTCCAGCTACGGACTCTTTGCGCTGCTCACTCTGGCGACTCTTTTTCTCTGTACGACCTCTGGTCCAGACCCTGGGGAGTTTCCCGGCTTGTGGGGCTCCATGGTCTTTCGCCATGCCCCCATCCCTCGGAAGGGGTCGGGTAAACAACAACAACAACATAAGATAGAAAATATAAAGAGTAATAAGCGCCAGATGTCATTAATGACCAAACTAACAGAGTACTTGAAAAGTGACAGCGTTTTATAAAACTAAACACAAATTTGAGCAGTAGAAAGTAATACGGGATATTGCGTGTTACTCGCAATGCAATTATATCGACAGTGCATAACCAAATAATTTATTGGTTGTCAAGCTATTTTAGCTGGCAAAACTCTTTTGCCTCTTTGAAACAATGGCAGACCCCCATTAATTTTAAAAACAAGTTTAAAAAATATTTGCTATGAAATTCCAAATGCAGTTTCATAGAATGCCTCGACTAGACCTTCGTTTTGTTGTTTAAAAAAAAATAACCATGGAAACCAAACTTTTGACGTTTTAAGTCGATATAATTGAGTTGAAAACTTTTTTCCAAAATGTTGTGAATTAAAATGGCGCTTGCGTTTATTGAGTTTCAAGGCTCCCACACTTAAGAGAATTGCAAACAGCGTGACACAAAACGCATTAAAGCTTAACCACGCATACCAATCGAAAAAAGACCTAATTTTAAGAAAATCTTTGTTGTGCAAACATTGTTTTCCAGCAATCCTGTGGGTAGAAAGCGGTGTTACAAATTTTAAATTAACATTCACTATTTCGATTTACCGACTAAAAACACTTACTAATTACGACTCATACTTCAATTGTGTCAACTTGTATGAAGACAAAATTATTCCAAACAACGCAGACGTATAAAACAAAAAAGTGAACCACGTGACAGGCAAATCGGCTGATATAAAAATATTTAATTATAAATCAATAGATTTAATTTATTAAAAAGAACGTACTTCGCGTTTGACTCAAAAACTAAAGAACGTTTTTCGCACCTCTTGAAAAATCATTAGCACCCAGCTTGGAACCATTAACATAATTAATGAAAAATACAAAAGATGGCCCACAAATTAACGTTTATCCGCGTTAAAAGCTTTAAAAAGTTAGATTAACTGTGACCTTGTTCATTGTATTTAAGCCCTTTACATTTAAATAATTAATATATAAGCTCTTTACACAGCCCATACTGCTTATCATCAATGTGGCTATTCTAAAATATTTTAAGCACACGAAAAAAATTACCAAAACGTGTCTAAAATGACCTGGCATTGCAGCAGAACAAAAAAACTTACATAGAATCAACGTATTGCATTTCCATGTACTGTAAACCGTTGAGTAGTTCAGGAAGTACACTCGTTCTATATTTAAACAGTGCATTAACTTACTTTAAAGCGGAAAAAGCAGTCAAATAGAGGTAAGATGCAGTACATCATATTTTTTAATCCAACTTACTTGAAACGAAAGCAGCAAGTAAAATTTTTATGAGTAAAAGACACAACATGTTACACAACGTAACAACTTACACAACGCAGCATGTTGTGTAACCAAAGTTATAGTAAGAGAGTCTAACCAAAACAATACCGATTTTTTAGGGGCTAAGTTGTTTGATTGTCTCTAAAAAACAGTCTTTAACCTTGTTCAAAGCAAATTAAATGTCTAGCCCTTTTCTCTTGATAGTGCTCTTGCAGAGCAGATAAATTGATCTCGGTAGAATTGCACCAGCAAAAACACGATAAAGCACACTTAGCTTATAAGTCGATCGCAGTCCCAACCATCTTTTTATACATTATCCCGTGTGGAATATAACTCCGAAATAATGAAAATGACGATAAAAAAACTAAAAATCAAAAGGCTAAAAAGTACATTTACGTATGAAAAAAAACTGAAAAAAACGTAGAAAATTTATATTGAATGATTACCTATTTTTTCCAGAGAATCAAATCTACTTATAGCTCAGAAATAAAAAATCGGTTGGAAACGAAGTACCTACGTTGAACAAAATCAATTAACAAAGCGGCTTTTGGATCGTCTCAAGAGCGACGTTTTGATGCACAAGTCCGAAGGGGTATTCTCTTTAACACGTTGACTGCCATATCAACAATTATTGTTGACGGCACATTTTTATGGAGGGCCATGTCAACAATTATTTTTGACACTTTTTTCCTTTAGATTTGCTAGTCGACGTCCAATGTTAATTCCTATGGTAATACAGTAGTTTCCGCTTAATTGGGCCGCCGGTTAATCGGGTCAGCCGTTTAATTGGGCCAAATAGTTAAGAACAAAATCCAATCAAAGATAATGCACTATGTTAAATCCGCATAATCGGGCCACCATTTCGCTTAATCGGGCCACAGCTGTGGCCAGACATACATTTGTGTAATTGCAAAACCGCCTCTGTAATGTAATGGAACTCGATATCACAAAGCCAACTATATTATGTAACAATTGAACAATACAAACGCAATTTATTTGGTCATTTTATGCTTTTGGACATGGTAATTGTTGTGTTTTGTCGCAAATTGTGTGAAGTCCTCAGTAGAAATGCCGCAAAAAGAATTAACAATTGCTGAAAAGATTTTTGTTTTAAGAAAAATTAGAAAGCAGCCTCCAAACACTAGTCATTGCCAGCTAGCTGAGATAACTGGTGTACCAAAGGACAACCCTGGCACTGATACTGCAAGACTTCGGATAATCGGGTCAGCCGCTTAATCGGGCCAAATGGTGCTCGTCCCGATGTGACCCGATTAAGCGGAATCTACTGTATATATATATATATATGTGGACATACACATATTGTTGACTGGAGCATGAAAAAATATTATATTTCTATACCTTTATTATCATCATACTTTAATTTTTTATTGTTAACAAAAATTGAAAAATCGTGGCCCCCAGGGTCATTTTCGGAAAACCCAACGTGGCAGTCAACGTTCTAACAGGCAATTGTAGCTATCAGCAAAGCCTACTCCAATAAGAGTTCTTTTCTGCGCTACATAGCCTAATTATTAACTACATTGTTGTTTACTGCTTTCGCATTATTTAATTAACGTGGAATAAATTTCTCACGGATTCATTCTCTACATATTTTTTATTGCTAAAGGTTCAACAAGAGCACAGTCAATACCATTGCAAAGTATTTGGTATAAACTCACAAGGAAATGGAACCCATGCCATTTGACAGTAAAACTGAGGACAATCAATAAGATCATTCACTGATATTAATTATTTCATATCAAATCAAAATTATGGCATATGCTCTTAAAAAAACACTTTAGTTGCCTTGGAGGTAGGGTGCTAGTTTGCTTAATATCCAACCTGTAATGCTTTTGGTGCATCTTTGCTTCTTCAACTTGCAATACATAGTCGTTGTGATAATTATGTAGCTTCATGGTCGTCTTTCGATATTTATCTTGAGCTTTGTCAAGAGCGTTTTGACGGACTGCACCAATAAAAATATCATTAAATCTAACAAGAATTCACTTCTTTGCAAAAGCGCTACTTCAATAGAAATACTTACGTACAACTTTAGCAGGATGAAATATTTCTGTTCCTTCTTACGCATATCAATTATTTCATTCAAAAAAGATATTGCTCTATTTTTTGGCATACTGAATTTTATTGATTATGCAACAGCCAACACTTCCGCGCTAAAAACCGATTCCAGGACCAACAATGCATTCATCCAAAATTTAATAATCAGTTTATACGTCACAAATCGGTTGTCATTGCATCTCGATACCACTGCGAAACGAGATTGCCGCTGTATTTCCATACGTTTTACCTTTTTTCTGGACAGCTTGATCATAACCATTTTGGGCATTTGTAGTATCTGTTTCCATTCGTACATAAACGTTCCGCTTTTTATCCAATTCGGTGTGAATAACCTGCACATGGCCACGTTAACTTCGCTATCACTGTATTCCATAACAGATAACCACATCTTTTCGATAAAGCAAAACATATCAGGCAAACAATATTGTGACACTCTGAAAACTCAATAGAAAAAACCTTTTTTCATTAAACAAGGCTTTTTCTTCGTACTTTTTGCAATTTAGATGACAATGATTCCACCAAAACCTTTATTAAAGTTAGGAGAGAAAGGCTATTTTTGATGATTACAAATAACGGAAAAGATCGAAAATGAATTTGCCCATGAGCAGGGCTTGAATTCATAAAAGCAGATGTTAATTACAGGATTTTTCCATGTCAAAGCGGTTTAAGTGTCTGCTTCCAATGCTATAAGTGGCTGGTCCAAACGGTGGGAGAACCTTACCAAAGACTAGCAATGAGAGACTCACGAAAGAATTCCGAAAAATCATACTCAGAGCCTTCTTGGTTGGTGATCAGCGCTAAAAGCAAGACGAGAAAAAAAGCGAACTAGTCAGCTTACTATGCCCTTACGGAAAGTACTCCACGAGAATCCTCCATTGCTATGTGGCAGATCAGGCGGTGGAGTTGAATCGTTTACGATGGTTTACTCTTACTTGGGACTAGGAAACAAAGTACGAGCTCATACGCAATCACGTGTGAATGAGTGCATAAAAGGCAGTTTGCGCTTGGCATAAAAGGCAGTTTGCGCTTGGCATAAAACGCTATATTCCAAATATACTCAATGCAACGGTTACTACATTCACAACTAGCTAGAACAAAAGTGAATTAAAAAAAGCTGAGCCTGCTGTCTTATGACAATATTTACTTTTAATAGGTGGTTGTCTATTCGTTCTCTATTTTCTGAATAAGTCTTTTTTACAGCGCTTTTATCCTTGATAAGACTTGACAGCTTGTCATATGTACTTGTTTGCAGTGCTTCCACATTTTTTCTAATTGTTTGGGCAGTTTGTGAGATTTCATTCACCACCTCTTTCCATGCCTAAAATAATATGATCATTGATCAGCTCTACATTAATTGAATGGAGGTAAAGAATTCACATAACAGCGATGAGCCGCAGCGTGAAAGCACACCCCGATTTGTGAAAATCAAATACGTCGAATCCAGCAATTTCGTTTGAGCTTATACCATAAATAAACAGATTTCCAGACTAAATTAAAATTAATCATAGTAAAACACCACAATAATAGAACTTTGCCAACTGAAATCGATTGCAAACTCTTATCTACTTTCAATGTTAGATATGAACTGCATAGTATTTGACATCAACTAATTTTTGCTCAATTGTATTAAGGAAAACCACGTGCTTTCAAAAGTGGTAGAAATGCGATGTTGCTATTACTGTATAGCACATTTTTTCACTTCTCTGTATGTTTAAAAGTTAGTTCAAGCACCATTGTGTAAAAATAAGATGGTTTACTATTCAATGTTTAGTCCATGTAAACTTTAAATTGTGCGCCATACAGGAGATGGCAATATTATTATGCGACCTGTTTACTTTAGCAATAGAAACCAGCACTTCACAGGTGCATAAGCATTGCTGTAAAACTGGTCTAACTTTATGTAATTTTTAATCTTTTAACATAAAAAGCGCAATTCTGCCTCTGCATATGAAATGTAAATGCTCCAAAATTACAGGGTGCAGAAACATGAAACTTTATAGGGAGTTCAACGATGTCATAGTTGCTTTCAAGTAATGAGCTGTTAGGTCTGAAGCCATTCACGACTATTTACAACAGGAGATTAATAATAGGCTGTCCACAAATAAGAATTTACTTGCAATATTTTTTTAAAGTTATAGTCTCTTCAATGAAAAGAATAGCACGGTGACAAAGAAAACAACATAAGGACACTAGATTCCTGACGTTTAAGGAACGTCCTCTCATAATAATTCTTTTCTAAAACATATTTCTCCAGCGAAAAAGCGGTTACCCTAAACAGGCATAGTACCCTTATAGTTGGGTTTAGGGATAGGACCAAAGTAGTATCACTTTTACCGGTTATACTAAAGAAGCATAGTGCATCAAAAATTGTGGTTGGGTTAGGCTACAGTTTGGGTTGGTTAGGGTTCAAGTTACGATTACAATGAGGGGGCTAGTTTGTGGAATCTGCAGATTTTGCTCGTGTAGTACCACCGTATATGATGTTCTCAAACTTGTCTTAGAATGAAGGCAGCTTGGCCGGTTGATCGGAAATATCTAATCCACTATATCACCATCAAGAAGGTCCGCCGGAAAGTAAAAGGTGTGACATAACATGGAGCTGCATAAAAACCAACAACATCTATCAAGCTGAATTATAAAATAAACAGAAAAGGATAAATTTTCTGAATTTATGAAACGTTATAATGATATGAAACATTTATGAAAACGTTATAATGATACATCCTTGATTATTATATTGTAGTTTAATGGCTACAACATTCATTCACACACAAAATCCAGTTTGTTTAATCAAATACAAAATTTATTTCAATAGCAATTTGAGTTATTTAATTGTAATTAATGGTGTCACAGGCGAAATCAAAATCAATGTTTTTGAAAATACCTAAACACAGATTCTATTTTAATTTCATTACTTCATAGGTAATATTCTACTTCAGTGGTCACCAGAGTGGGATCATGCGACCCCTGGTGAGTAGAGGAGCAGTTTCAGGGGTTGGCACAAAAAGATTTCAATCTCTTCTTGTCATTGGTAGATTTCCATTCAAACTCAATCATAGGAAACTCTTTTGAAATTATTGCTAGCAGTAAATTTCAATTTATTCTTAAGCAATCAACAAAGAATTGCAAGGGAACCCTTGTGAAAAATATTTCATAAAGTTTTAGAACCACTTTTTTAATTCTATTGATGCTATGCTTTCAAAAACAGCCTTCAATTTTTGATTTTAACTCTCATCTATGCTGTATGTATTTTTGATTATTGTTTTGCACCACACTCCATAGCACTGTGGAACAACACAAAAAAACAGTGTACATTACAATTAACTCTGCATTACTTATGCTATATGCAAAATGAGGGGCGAAATCTTTCAATGTCACTAAATAAATAAAAAAATGTGAACCTTTACTGTTGAAACAACCTTGATTTTCTTAAAAAACTAAACTGGTTCAGTTTTTCTTATGCACACGTTGCAAAAGCATCTAATATGCACAGCGCAATTCTGATTGTAAGTACAATCTAACTCCTCCAAAACTAATGGACGTACAAACATCAAACTTGGCAAGACTGATCACCACCCAGGGGTGAGTGTCATAAGGGTGTTTTGTGACATCATATTTCAAGATAATTTTTTTAAATTTACATTTCCTAACAGAGTAAAACCGTTTTTTGCTCAAACGAAAGCTAGCACCCAACCTATCACTTTACAAAATATTTCATCCCTTTGGGATCATAATGGCATTACAAACAATGCTTGATTGTGCAATTTGGTAGCTGTATTTTCTCAAAAACTACTGATCGTAGAAATGTGATTAAACGCATTATCAGGTTATATTAGCAAGGTGATTTTGATTAAATCAAGTCTACAACAATTTAAGCTTATTTGACAATGCAACAAGCAAGTCGTCATTTAAGCATTTTCTGTCTTTTACGAATGCCGCTTCTCCTTTTCTCTCGCTCACTTAAAATTTGTTCTATGATGTGATAATGTCGTCTGGAACGATTGACATTCTTTCGCTGACAGAAATTATAATATGATTTTTTCTAAAATTGCAACATTTTTACAAAATCAGTGTACTCAAAAACTGATTTGTGATCTCATTTCTTGACTGATTTTCAAACTTTTTTCACCAAATTAAAGATTATTTCAAGATGACTCCGATAGAATATAATATATATCCTTAGTATTTGGTTTTATACAAAAAACTGAACTTTATCACAGATAGCGTAACCTTTTATCCCTCCCAAAAATTGGTAAGCTAAGTAAAAAGGTTCTGTTTTTGGTTGAACAACTATCCTACTTGACCTCATAAACTTGCAATTGTTAGACAAAGTTAGCTCTTTAGCATATTTTGACCATTTCTTCTCACAGGCATGGCTCTTTGACATTATCTGTCAGCGTTTTCAAAAGCATTTATCAGGAAATGAAGTCTCAAAACGTTTATAAAATGTAGCCTATCGGCTAAATCACTCAAAACTGTGGTGCCTGCATTTCACAAAATTGTAATTTCTACAAAAACTAACTACTTTGTTACATGTTTTCTATTCATTCTCAATTGCATGGATCTTTGATCATATCCACCAAAATATTCAGAAATAATCATCTAAAAATGAAGTCTCTAAAAAGTTAAAATGTAATCAACTCTAAGCAAGATACTTGGTGATCATCCAAGAAAAAAAGAACGGAAATAAAGATGGTCCTGTATATTTTTGCAACAAAATATTAGTGTCCGCCTACATATCATCTAAACATTGAAGCAATTTACTTTGTGATTGGGTGAGACTGGCACAGCCACCTGATTTGATATTCTTAATCTCGACATTATTAATGGAGGCCCTGCCACTACAATAACTTAACTACGAGTTCTTCATTTTGGGTTTGTTTGCTTTTTGCACGACTGTGTTTACGCCACAAACAAGCAACAAGCATGCGGTCAAAGATGTTAGCTCATACAAATTTGCCTACAGTAATGAAAAAGTGGTTAGTAAATCTCCTAATATTTAATGGCTTAATTTTGAAAATACATGCACCAACGTGATGGTGTTGTGGATAGAGCGTCCGCTTTGCGATCGGTAGACTTGGGGTTCATTCCCCTTGTCGAGTCATACCAAAAGACTTTAAAAAATGGTATTTGCAGCTTCCCTGCTTGGTGCTCAGCATTTAGGGGAGGTTGTGGAGTACAAGCCGACAAGTTTGCTTGTTGTGTCCTTGGGCAAGGCACTTAACGGGATGCCTCCACCTTTACGTGGAAGACAGGTGGCCCAGTTTTGCCTCCAAATAGAGGGTTAGTGGCAGGAAGGGCATCCAACTGTAAAACAAATGCCATGTCATAAAAATGCAGATATCTGCTGTGGTGACCCCTAATCGGGAATACACCGAAAGACAAGACAAAGAAGAATCTTGAAAATACATACGAATCACCTAGAGCCCTCCAATCTTTCCTCTAATTTTTTTTCGTCAAGTGCAGGAAAATTTTTGAAGTGTGTGCACTTAAAAAAATCTAAATTTGCTTTGAAAAGTATATAAATTTCATGTGCGGCATCATTCTACTAGTGTGCATGCACACAAGTGCACACCTTAGAGGGAACACTGGTGCCCTCTCATATCTTTGATATGCTTTCAACCACTTACTGAGTTTAACGGATAAAAGTCTATTTGATTTAATAACACCTATAGTAAAAACAGGGGTAATAAGATGTTGACAGCACATGATAAACTTGGTAGACATGTAGTGGCTGTGCACACTCAAACATACTGTTGTTTAATCGATTGCATATAAACAAGCGTTAATTTTTGCTAAAAGTACCTCTATAACATCCTACACTGTATCAAGGCGCAATAAGCAATTATTAATTTCAGTATTTTGTTGTCAAGCTTTTTTCCTGTCTTGAATCTTTTTACAAAACAGTGTTTGGTCATAATCTTAAATGACATCACAATGCTTGTTATTATATAGTGAGAACAGCAGCAAGTGGCGTAATTATCCACTATGATTTTCATGGCAAGCATAAACAGTAAAGCCCATTTCTGATTTTTGTAACTGATGTACCCTTTGTATTGATATGAAACACTGATCTACATTTAAAATAGAGAGGTGGGAATTAAGGCCAAAGTTAAATCTAATAATATCCAAAGTTTAAGGAAAAATCAAAATTAAACAGTAATAGCATAATTTAAAAAATTGGAATTAAGAGAAAACGTTTTTGTTTCAAAAGAGCTCAATAGGCATTTACTGGCATACACTCGACCCTCGTTTTTCCAGACCTCATGAATCTGGACTTTGATTTATCTGGACAGTGAGTACAAACAGCCGACAAATGAATTCAAACAGTGGATGCCTCACATACTAACAGAAATGCTAAATAGGTGGCTACCTATGCTTGTAAACATCATGCTTTGTCAGGTATCAGTGAACAATTTTGCCATTTCATACAAAAACGAGTGAACGGAAAATTACATCATTGCATAAAGTAACAGTGAAAATAATACGAATACAAAAAGAATCTTGTAGATAGTGTAAATGCATCATTGTTCATATTGTCAAGAACGATTATTTTATTTTATTTGCATTACATAAATACATTTGTGTTATTTGGACTTTTTCACTATCCATCAGGTTCCTGCACCATCTAGTGTGGAAAAATAAGAGTCAAGTGTAAATTATATGACTTTGGGGAAAGGCATGGCCCCATTTCTATGGCGCCAATGCAAATAGTGCAGCCCAAAAATTTAATGTCACATATATAAAGATGAAAGGAGGCCCACCAAATTGTCAAATAGGTCTACTACTATCTACCTTATTTTTTAATTGACAAAACGACCACTATCTGGATGCTACCATCAATTTTGACTGTGGTTCATTCCCTATCATCCTACAGCTTTAAAAAGTATGAATGATGGTTTGTGACATTCTTTCCTTTTCAGTATTGCCAGTCTTGATTTATAGACCAAGATGATCATTATTAAGTGTACAGGATCTATGGTCAATATTTTCTACAATTTTTCATTGCTGCTCTCACAAATGTTTACATGGTAAAGGCAGCACAGCTGGCTTAATTGATATGTTTTAACTCGGTGCAGGTGATAGCATGACCTGCTAGGGAAAAATCACACCATACTTAGGAGAAACATTTTTTATATTTTACTTGATAATACCTGTATAGAGCTACCAGGATCAAACTTAAACTTTTGGAGAAAACTAAGGACTCTCATAACTGCTTAAAGCGCATCTAAGCAAGGAAAAATGAACCTGCAACATATTGGCTAGCCAGTAAGGACTTGAAAAAAGATTTAGAGCTAAAAAGAAAATAACTTGTCACTGTGTCAAATCATACCACATGGAAGATATTATTGGTATTTTGCTTTAAAGAGCTACCAGGATCATACTTAAAAATTTGGGGAAAGTAAGGATTCTTTTAACTATCCAGGGCATGCCAAGCAAGGAAACAGAAACATGCAACATAATGTCTAGCCAGCAAGGACTTGAAAAGGTTTAAGGAGAAATATAAAAAAAATGTCCCAGTGTGAAATTGCACCGCATGAAAAACATTTTGGCTATTTCACTTGAAAATAGTTTTATGCACCAAGTGAGGAAGAGGAATGCACCAAGTAGTGAAATTCTTATGCACAGAAAAAACATAAACTTTTTGTTACTCTTCACTCAAGTGCTTGATGTGGGAGGCAGGCTTGGCCGGCTGAACTGACATTCTCAATCCTGACGTTATTGATGGGGGCTCTGTGGGTGATGCTGACATATACTACAAAGCAAGAATTTTTTCTTTGGCTGATATGCTGCCTGTTAAGGCATCTACATCTATACTATACAGCAATGTAATAAAATTCCAAGTTTATGGTTTTATAACTAACAATTTGTAAATTTAGAGAATATTTTGTTTCCAAATAATGTGGCTTGATGAGCTTATGGTAATTGAATTTGGGGAAGTAATAATTATATTTGTTGCTATACTGAAAAAAAAAAACAAATAGCGCAACCAAACAACATAATATAACACATATAAATAGGAGAAGAATCACATCAAATTGCAAAATAGGCTTACCACTAAATAGTTTATTTTTGTATTTGTGAAAACAACCTGCCACCATCACTTTTCACTGTGTTTTAAACTCTCATGCCTCACACTTTCTAAAAGTATTATTTGAGGCAACATTCTTTATTTGTGAGGATTGCCAGTTTTGATTAAGAGATTAAGATGATCACCATTATGTGTAAAAGAATTTATGAATGAGCACAAAAACACAATTTTATCATAATTGTTGACACACGTTCACAATTGGTAAAGCCTACACAGCCAGCTGAAACAATATTTTTAACTGCAACCTTACTGATGGGAGTCCTTGCAGGCAACGCTAGCTACTAACAATATAAAAACTAAAGATACCAGGGTAGAAATAAAAGTGAAAATACACGATGGCTATTTACCAGGTATGCCTTGGGTTCACCAATTTTATTTCTGTACTTTGGATTTCTTGTAATTTTTATTTTTCATAGTTTGTGTCATTCCTAAATTTCTGTTTCTACTTTTTTGATTTCAAGCACTGCATTTATGTTTTAGTGTACCATCTGAAAAAATACAAAATAATAGTAGGCCCTAAGATGTAATTAGATTAAAAGAAAATAATTATTCTGTATTTTTTATTGCTATTCACCTTTTTCCATGCAGAACTACAAAATTTTAACATATTTCAGTATTGCACTAAAAATCATACTTGATAAACTAGGCTGTTGTAATTTGGAGGGTCAAGCTTTGCAGCAGTAGTAGCAAGTTGGCTTAGATTTTGAGCATAGTCTTTTTCATATTTTATTCGAGAAGACATAGTTCTTTTCATTACCTGTATAAAATATAAACACCAAATAAGACTGACAAAAACAATAAGAGTACATAAACGTTAACGTTACAGAAAACCTATTTAAGCAGATAAACTGAAAACACCAATGCATGTTTAGAGAAATAATTTGAAAAATCAAGTCTACTGCTATGATTCCATATAATTGCAAGATAAAATTTACATAGTTTTACCTACTAGTTAGAGTACTAAATTCTTTTTCAACCAGTAGTTTGCATAAAAAAATCATACCATTTTAAGTTAAAATTTTCTGCACTTACTTCCAGTAATTTTATTTCATACTCCTGAAGTTTAATCAGAGCATCATGTGAAGGCTTGCCCAGTAATGATGTACGAAAACTAGAAGTCATGATCTTAGTTTAAAAGCTGCATGAGGCAAACCTACTCAACGTTTTACAGACACTAGAAAGAAACCAGAACTTGCAGGAATTCCAAGTAGTTCTAAATAATATATGTTTACAGTGTCTGCATAATACAAGGTCTGAGTTAGGGTTAGCTTTAAGGTTAGTTATGTTGACATCGCAAGACATTGTGAAGCACAATATGCATTGTAGACATGAACTATTAAATAGGACTGATAAAATCTGTGTGTATCTATTGCATGATAATAGTCTACACTCTAGAGTACAATTTTAACTTTTCTAAAACTACTGGATGTGGAAACTTGATACCATTGATATTAACTGTAGGTTGAGAGTCATAATAAGAAGAAAGTGGTCATTTTGCTGTTGACTGCATTTTACCCTTGGAAACCATTTTGCCATCACCAGTCAGGTGTGTTTATATAGTCGTAATTGCTACAATTCTGGCAGTAATGCTGTGGTGTAAGGATAGTGCAGCTTCCTCAAAATGCAACAGTTATGGGTAGGAATTTTGGCTGGCAAGGCACTTAGAGAAAGGCAGTGTTCACCGGAGTAAAGGCCTGGTATGTGAATGTACAGGCTTGTGCACACTGGGAGGAAGTGTACACTGGGGGTGCTAACTTTTTTTAATTGATCATTAAAATTGACCGATCAGAAGTGACCAAAAGTCACATGTTTAATACATCATTAAAATTGACCAATCACAAATGTCTGATGGCAAAATAGCCTCCAAGGTAAAATGCCATTCACAACAAATAAGCCATTGCCTAAAAAGAAAGCTCTTGACTAGTGAAATTTAGATTTTAAAATCTACACTTTTAGTTGAAAAAACTTTTTAGCTCCTACAAAAACTAGGCACTAACTCATCAACTTCAAAACAACTCTAGGAAAAATGCAGTTGTATTAAACATTTCTTGGAAAAACCTGTTTTCTTCATTTTCTGAAATATGACACAATCTGATTCACCTACGCAAGCAACACTAAAATAATAAAAATCTGATTAATAGAAACCGGCGCGGTGGTGTAGTGGTTAGAGCGTCCGCTTTGCAGTCAATAGACTAGGGGTTCATTCCCCTTGTTGAGTCATACCACAAGACTTTAAAAAATGGTATCCACAGCTTCCCTGCTTGGCGCTCGGCATTTATGGGAGGTTGTAGAGAACAAGCCGGCAAGTTCGCTTGTTGTGTCCTTGGGCAAGGCACTTAACGGGACGCCTCCGCCTTTATGTGGAACACAGGTGGTCCAGACACCTCAAAAAATGGCAACTCCCAAGCGAGTGCGGACGTCCCGTTCAAAATATAGCGATACAATTCGCTTTCTCGTAAATAGAGGATAAATATGAACAAATACAAAAAATATGGCATCAGTACTGCAGTGTGAAATATCACAAATTCTAAAATAGGGAACTATTGGCATTCAATTAGGCAAAGTGTACCAACTATGAAACTATGAAGACATGAAAAACTACCAGCTGAAAAAGCAAAAAAATTTCAGAAACATGAATATTTATGAAAGTTAATAAATAAATAAAAATGTAATCATGCAATTAGATTTTTTTTATTTCATAAAATTAAATAATTGAATTGAGTTGAATCATGCACCTTGATATTTAATGACTAGATAGATTAAATTCAAATATAGGCAGCAGCTAGTTTGTAGGTGACAATATTTTGCCTTTGATACCTATTTTGCCATTGCTTGTTAATAATTGGTCAATTTCTAGGATGTGTTAACCCATTAACTGCCAACGTTGCTTATATGGTACACCATCTTGCCACTATGACATGAAGCTGTTTCATGAATTTTTTGAGTTATTTTTTTCATATAATCTTTATTGACATTTCGTTTTGTCATGAATGCACAAGTTTGTTTAGCAATTTGAAATTATATCATAAATGTTGCATTTAGTTAAGGGATTTTGTTTGAAATTTGGATGGTATTGTCATATCACTTTTTTGCTTGTTACAATTGCCTGACAATTGCACCACTTTTTCATTAGTATTAGAAAAGCTTATTTTGAATTCTCATAATAAAACTTGTTTGAAATATCAAACACATAGATGTTCTTATTGCACAAAACATTGGTCTACCATCTAAGCAACATTGGCACAAACTGATAAAATAATAATAGCAATCTGTTTCACGTCCATGGAAAATTCTTTGAAGCAAACATGTCTGGACCAAAACAAAAGAATGTATTGATACTGGGATTTCTGACTGGAACTGCAAATGTGAAGTCACTGCAGGAGGTCTGTTATTATGAAATAAGATGTCCTAAGCACTTTTATTGGCAAATATGGTTTTGAAACCAGCTTGCAACAGTTTATCACTTCTCAAATAGTTTAGATACTACCCAGAGTAGCAGTTTGAAATTAGTTAGTTCATTGAATAAGTGGTTTGCCTTTGTTGTAGGCAAACATATAAAAAAGTAGACAACAGCGCATACAGGGTGATTGGAAAGTAATGCCCGATTTTGATTTCAAAAGTTTGGGGGTTTAAACATGCAAATTTTTCTTTTAAATTTAAATACAATTGTATTTTGTTATAGGTCATTTTTCTATAAATTTATTTGTTATTAGGTCATCAAACACTGGTGTTTGTACTTGCATAAATTCCTTAGAATCTGTAATCTGACATTTGATTGATCGCATTATGTAGAATTCAAAATCAGGCATTACTTTCCAATCACCCTGTATATATTAGCAAGGTCAAAAGAAAGATAAAATTACAAGCAAGGGAAGCTAATTTTTGCATAAATAACCTTGATATTTTAGTAGACTTAGGGGGGCTAACTAGCAGGAATAACATATCAAACAAAAATTTAATTGGTTTGTTTATAACGTCTTGTATCATCTATTCTCAGTGATGTATTTAGAAACAAATTGTAGAGGGTCAATTGTTGATGGCCTTTTTTCTAAAAATCAACTTATGGAAACCAAGATTTTTGCCTATTTTTCTATCCAATCACACAAAAACACTCTTTTATCTCAAAGTTATTGCTACTGTCATACTGTTTGGGGGAGGGCCATCACCTTTTATCCCTGCAAAATACGTCACTAATTACACTATGCTTGATTTTTCCAAGTTATTTTTTCTGATTGTTGTGTATTTTTACCATTAACTTTAGGCAGGGGCTATTTTGCCATCGATGGCTATTTGCCCTCAGAGACTAATTTGCCGTGAGTTATTTGTGGTTGGTCAATCTTATTGATGTACTAAACATGTGACTTTTGGTCATTTCTGATTGGTCAATTTTAAAAACCAATTAAAAAAATTTTGCACCCCCAGGTCTCTATCCCCCACCCTGTACACTCCCTTCCAGTGTACACTGCCCTGTACATTTACATACCAGGCCTGCCCCTTCAGTGTACACTGCCTTTCTTTTAATGCCCTGCCAGCTGAGATTCAAACCCACAACCATGGTATCTCAAGCCCAGCACACTATCCACTACATCACAGTGTCACTGGTGTAATTGTAGCAAATATGGCTATATAAACACACATGAATGATTACGACAAAATAGATTCCAAGGGCAAATTGCCATCGACAGCAAAGTAGCCACTGCCTTAACTTTACATATCATGATATTGCTAATGTGCTTTTTATACCCTTTACCATTAGGCAGTGGCTATTTTGCAGTCGACGGCAATTTACCCTCAGAGACTATTTTGCTGTGAGTTATTTCTGATTGGTCAATCTAAATGACGTACTAAACATGTGACTTTTGGTCGTTTCTGATTGGTCAATTTTAAAAACCAATTAAAAAAATTTTGCACCCCCAGGTCGCTATCCCCCACCCTATACACTCCCTGCCAGTGTACACTGCCCCATACATTTACATACCGGGCCTGCCCCTTCAGTGTACACTGCCTTTCTTTTAAAGCCCTGCCAGCTGAGATTTGAACCTGCAACCATGGTATCTCAAGACCAGCACTCTATCCACCACACCACAGTGTCACTGGTGTGAGTATAGCAAATTTAGCTGTATAAACACACGTGAATGATTACAGCAAAATAGATTCCAAGGGCAAATTGCCGTCGACGGCAAAATAGCCACTGCCTTACCATTAATGTACTGTTTATGCAACACCACATATTATTAGTTTCACAAACAAAAATTGAAAATAAATGGTTGCAATGTCAAGTTAACATTAAATGTATAATATATACACAAAAAACAAATTATGGCAAATGGAATTATGTGTGGTGGTTAATGGATCAAAAACCATGACTTTAGGTTGAGCTTTGTGACATATTAAAACATGACTTGGCAAAACTTCAATCCTCAGTGTACCCCAATATATTTACATTTCTGCTCTCCTCCCTTCCATTGAACACTGCAAAGAATCAAACTCCAAACAATGGAGGCGAGGTGCCAGATTATTTTAGCACAATGTGCCAAATTAATTGTGCCAAAATTTTTGGCACATGTGCCAAAAAAATTTGCTACTCCTGTTGTAACAATGGCATTTGAATGTAGTGATACTAACCATTTCCATAATTTTTCATGTTTCTGCAATCTCTCTACTTTTTTAGTTAATTGGTCTAGCCTTTTTGTTTGTCTGTACCTCAGCAATTTCATTTTTAAAATGAATTTCTGTATTTTCATAGTTTCACCTTTTAGCATGATGTTTGTAACTCAAAAATTCCATATTTCCATATAAAATTTTATAAGTCTAAATTCTTGTTTTTTAGTTTTGTTGTGCTTGGCTATGATGATCTTGTGGATCTTTGTCTCTGCACTGTACATTTGGATTACAAAATTTTTTTCAAATACAGTATGAGTTACAATGCTATTTTATCATGGGTCTACTAAATAGTTGACCATATTCAGATATTGCTTAAAGTAACTTTGATCATTATTCCAAGTTTATCTAACCCACATTCTAACCCTAAGTCTAACTAACAATAATCCCAAAAAATGATCTGCAAGTTGACGTTTCAGTAGTGTCCTATTCCACTATCCAGCAATATGGCTGACTCTTTAGCAGACCTATTTTTTTTTTGTTCTTGATCTAGTAAATAAACTCACTGAACTACACTAACAGATTAATGGGTAATTTATTTACTAGTACTGTGCATTCTGCATTTTCTGGTCTACTTGGCAACCTATACTGTGGTCATTTGTGGCATGCCAAAAGTAATTAATTGTATTCTTTGCTTCTTTTAGTCTGCTGCACGTTACAATTTGTAAAGTTATAGGCAACAGAAAATAATGGGGTCTTACACCTGTAGAATATCTGTTAGATCTCCCAACACCCTCTTTTATGCCTGCTTGATACTTGTGCATTTTGTTTGGCAGTGGCTGGTCTGCTGTAAATGATATTTTACCTTTGGCAGCTGTTTTTTCGTCAGACATTTGTGATTGGTCAATTTTAATGATCAAATAAAAAGTCAGCACTCCCAGTGTATACTGCCCTGAACAATCATATACCGAGTCCTGCCTCCATTGAACACTGCTTTTCTCTAAGTGCCCTGCCAGCCAAGATTCCAGCTCATAATCATTGTATTTCAAGGCAGCTGCACTATCCATGTGCCACAGGGTTAATCACATAAATGTAGCAATCATCAGTAGGGACCACTGTTTTAATTGGGAAATCGTTTCCTTATCAGGAAACCGTTGCCCGATCGGAAAATTCTTATCTTGGCTATTTAACCACACATTAATGGTGACAGCAAAACAGCCACTTTTTTTTATTTTTAAGGAGAAAGTTCCCAGCTTTGCAATCTTTCATAACCTGATACCTGTATAATTTAGGTACAGTTACTCGTTTACATACTGAGGTTAGGGTAGATTTGGTCAGGCATGATATAAAAACTTCATAAAATCATTTAGTATCTACGATTACTTAACTGGCATAGTAGCAATGTTTGCAAGCAAAAAATACCAAAACTTTTTGTACCTTTAATGCAAAATCGTTTAAAGATGGCAGTTGCTTTGCAGATTCCTGCTTTTCAGCACACTTTTTCAATGAAAAGGCTAAAAAATTTTTAGTGCCTGATGACAACGGACCTAAAGTTTGGGCCTCCTCTCCTCCTTAACATAGTGTACAAATTTGTAATTGCTTCTGCTTATACAGTTCAACAATATGTAATCATGTCAGATACCAGCACTGTTTAAATGAAATATGGTAGCTTAATACAAAACTAAAAGCGTTTGGCACTCTAAACCATCAACAATTGGTTAACTGGCGCACTTCGTTTGGACTACTAAAAAGTTGTGGATTAACCTACAAAGTATAAAAACTGAGTGCTAAACTACGGAAGCACTCATCACTCAACCGTGACGCATCACTCATAAATGAATGTAACAGATCATTTAGTTTAAGATCCTAAAAAATAGAAATTGAATCACAAGTACAAAACACCCCCACAGGATTTATTCAAAAAAGTGAAGAAAGTGCTGGAAAATATTTTGTTAACACGTATTGTTTTTTCAAAATTATGGTCAGCAATATACTATAGATAAACCAGTAGTTAACTTTAGGTTGCCTATTGCTACTGGTTTATCATTAATTCATTTAGTCTGGTTTTAGCCAACCATTTATTTCACTAAGAACAACTTTAGTGTAAAATGAAATGTTTTAATATCATGCTCACCACCATTTTGGATTGCTCTTTTTGATAAAAATGGAAATCGACGGGATAATTTTTGTATGTTTTAATCGCTTGGAAATGATCGGAACAATTTGTTTTTGATACAAACATCAAGTGGACTTGATTAAAGTATTTTTGGTGTATTGGATGTTATATGATAAAACAAACTAGTTAACCTTTGTAGAGTTGAACTTATTTCATAACATACAATTTAAGAAGACAAATGAATAAACTTTTTGGTAGGAAATCAATAAGGATTCCAAGGAACTACAAAATTTGCTCTTTTGGGGAATACCCGTAACAAAAACTATGTGATCCACGTTCATTGTGAATGTAAAGATTGGATTAAATGCAAAGATCTTTCTTTATCAAGCGTTTGCATTGAAGACGATATGTTGATGTCATAAACATTGCAATAGAAGAACAGTTTGCTGAGCCTATGATAATAGTTCAGTAGCTACTTTGTATTACATGCTGTATAGTGTACTGAATTGATATAGTAGAGCATTGGTGTACAGTTAAGCGATGGTGATTGTACCAGGGTACTAACAGACTAACGTGCCTCAACACAAAGCCAGCAGAGATAAGCAGAGCCCTATTTTTTGAGTATGATTCCAAGTCTACTCCATTAACTCAAACTCCAACTAGAGTTTGAATCAAAAAAATTTTTTGTGATTTGCTATTGTGGCCAAAAATAAAATAATTTCCAATGAAATATTTTTGAATAAGTTTCAATCCGACTCTGATTTTGATTCCGTAGTTGCAAGTCTTGGAAATTTTTAAAGCCATTTGGTATTTTTTTCACAAAAAAGTTTGGAATTTTTAAACTGATTTTGAAAATTTCAATAAATTTTTGAATTTTTTTGGTCCAAATATGTGGCAAAACAACTTAGATTTTGATATAGAAACCTGAAATTTTGGGATTTTAAGTGGCTAATTACCATCAATGGCACTTTACCTTTGAATCTATTTTTCCAAACATGATAAGTGTGTTTCTAAGTAAGCATAAAGAGGAGTCTACACTAGGGACAGAATTTTTGTCAAGTTGTGTGTTTCATACATCATAGCTATTGACCAATTACGAATCACCAAAAGTCACATTTTCAATATGTCATCAAAATTGACTAATTCAAATTGATAAATTTGCACATTATTCAAAGACTGGTAAAAACACGGTAGTTCTAACTAGTCCAAGTCTGCAATATCTGCTGTATACAAGATTTGGGTTTACCTAAGGGTGTGGGTTCAGGTTAGAGTATGATTTAGCCGACATTGCAAGACATATTAATTAAAATTGCGTGCATCCTATACAACACAGGAACATTCTGGACATTGCAGATAGATACCATTTATTAATACCAATAAAAACATGGTAAAGTGACAATCAAAACACTTTTGTAGTCGTTGGGACAGATGATGGTAAAATTGGCACTGCATTACAAGGCTGAGCGGCACCCATCTTTTGCTTTCTCTATCCTTAGAACAAGAAATTCCAGGTACTTGCCCAATCACGGCAAGTCATTAAGAGTTTTCCAGCTAGCAATTGTGAATAAGTTTAACTAAGAAAGTGGCTGTTTTGATGTCAACGACATTCTATCCAGGAAACTATTTTGCCGTCACCATTTATGTGTGTGTTTATATTGCTGTAATTGCTACAATTCTGCTAGTGACACTGTGGCATGTGGATAATGCACCTGCCTAGAAATACAGTGGTTATGGGTTGGAACCTTGGCTGGCAGGGCACTTAGAGAAAGGCAATATACACTGGAGGGGAGGGCCCAGTATGTAAATGTTTGGGGCAGTGTACACTGGGAGGGAGTGTACAATGTGGGGGTGCAGCTTTTTTTAAATGATCATTAAAATTGATCAATCAGAAATGACCAAAAGTCACTTGTTCAATTCGTGATTAAGATTGACCAATCACAAATAACTCATGGCAAAATAGCCTCCAAGGTTAAAATATCCACTGCCTTGAACTAATGTAGCAGAAGGTGTTAAAGATGGCTTACTAAATCAGTCAAATATCTATTAGTTAAATTTTTGCTGTCTCATAATTTCGTAGCAGTGCCAAGTGACAAATTTGGACAGCAATGCTGCTAATTTCTGTAATCTGATTTCTGCTAAGCTTTGCCAATTTTAGACTAATTTTTTTGGCTGAAGAATTTTTAGCTAATATTATAAAAATTCTATTTTTAAAAATAAATGCTGACTTCCATTTTGTTCTTTCTAAAAACACTCTGACTTCAACTATATATGCCATACTTTGACTCCACTCCAATTTCACTTTAGATGTTGATCATATCTGAAAAGCAATTTTTATCTTGGACAACACTGAAATATAGAAATTTAAATTCACAAAAACATGGAGATTCATTTTGAAATATTGAATTACTGAATCATTTATTGTACCAACTGAAAAATTACAAAATTGTAGAAATACAGAAATTTATGTAATATAGCTTTGAAAAAAGCTGTTTGAGCCATAAGCTTTTCGTGACGCTCTCATCAGTGGTGGTATTGCATCAAAAGAGAAGATCTAGAGTAAATAAGTGTGTTATATGTGAATAATTTGGACGTTACGCAATCAAGACAAGCCAATGATAGCGCTAGTATTGCAAAGCATGCCAAAAAAAGATTTTGCAATTGTAAAAGTTAGAGAAGGCGCAGCAGGAGGCCAAATGCCATGATTATCGAAAGAGTTTGAGAGTGTAAACAAACTCTTTTTGTCTGCATAACACCAGGCGTCGGGTCTTAATATAAATAGCCTCTAAAAGATTAAATTTTATTCACATATAACACACTTATTCACTCTAGATCTTCCCTTTTGATGTGATACCGCCACTGATGAGAGCGTCACAAAAAGCTTATGGCTCAAACAGCTTTTTTCAAAGCTATATTAAAATTCTGTATCACCAACAAAATTTATGTAAGTCAGTAAAATTAAAATTATATTCACTCAATGGAGTAAAATTAAAAATTGAGTTAAGTTAAGCATTATTATATCTGTTGTTCTAATTGGTATGTGTCCATGATGTGCTTGATGTTTGCCATGTTCATGTTATTTTGCCACTGACGATATTTTATCCTTGCAGGCTATTTCCTTGTCATCATTTATATAGATATTTTGCTGCAGTTCTGGTAGTGCTGCTATGGTGCAGTGGATAGTGCAGCTGCCTTCAAATGTGATAATTGTTGGTTCCAATTTTCACTGTCAGGGTACTTAGACTAAGGCAATGTACACTGAAGGGGGGACCTGGTATATGAATGTATGGGAGATTGTGCACTAGAGGTACCATTTTTTAAGTCGTTATAGATATTAACCAGTCAGAAACTACCAAAAATGACATGTTTGATATGTCATTAAAATTGATTAATCACAAATGTCTGACAGCAAAATAGCTTCTGAAGGTAAAATGTCATTGATGGCCAATTAGCCACTGCCTTAAGTTTAGTTTAGGGTTAGCTGACATCATCATGGATGTCTTACACATTGCAGACATTGTGAATACTGGTAACATGTACTAATTGTAGCATATTTAGTGCTACAATTTTTGTATTTGTATAATTTCTCTAATTTAGTTGCTGTTATTTCCCTATTGTGATAAAAATCTCCGTATTTTAGTGTAGCACATGGGTAGAACATATAGTATACTGCATAGACTGGCTGCTAACTATTTTTATAACTCAGGGATGTGCTGTGAAAGGTGACACAAACTAGGCTATATTTGAGTGGGATTGTTACTACTTATGCTGCATATGTTCAACTGGTGTGCCTATATAAGATGAAGTTTGGGGAGAATCTTTTAGGAAAAACTGGTCATGCTGCTCTACTGAAACTCCAGGACAATGAAATAAAGATGTTGGAGGTTTGTTTAACATGTTTGTAAAGTCTTAAATATTTTTGTAGGCAGTACTGTGTATTTATCTAGAATATTAGGCTTAGTACCTGCAACTATTTTGTGGCTTGAGAATAGAAAACTAAGTCGAAAAACATTGTTATAAGAATGTCCACTTTATTTTAATTTTGCAAAAAATTTATCACACCATAAGTCAAGATAACTTTTTAATGCATTGAGATGATAGGAAGGCGTTTACCCCACATTTGAAGTGTTTAAAGTCTTGAAAAAGTTAAAAAAGAAAATATCAAAAATGTGATTTGGATTTGTTATATTTTCCAGCAGTTATTCATCATGATTAGGCTTGTTGGCTTTTTGTCAAATTTGAAGAACATTTATACATCAACCAACAAAATACAATCACATTAATAACCCTTGCTAAACAAGTATTGATTACCATATTTCTTTGAATGTAATCCACCCTCGAATAGTAACTGCATAAAATAAAAAAAACAAAAAAATAGAAGCTGTATAAATTACTGAATCTATTGGAATTTCCTGCTTGTTTACATCTCTAATAAGGTACATATTCTCATTCAATAAGGTACCTAATTGTATCTAATATTCAAGTTTATTAATACAAAGCATTATATTTTTACAATTGATTTTTACAGTAGCATCATACTTCATTAGTTACCAACACTGGTACTGGCACATAAACTTCATCCTCATCAATAATATTGTTTATGTCAGTGGTACTTTTTTCGGTATGGTTGTCAGAGAATAGATTTTTTAGAGGTGAAAGGAGAGAAGGACATTTTAAATCACGTCCACAATTGTGTTTAAAGAAACCTTGTTTCTACAACTTTACCACGTGTCATAATTTTTGACAAATGAGTGATTAGCGGTATTTTCAAAGGTGCAAGATTACCATGTTTGGATTACCACAAAGTTTCATTGAGCCTTTATTCGGATTAACAGCAGAAGATCAATTATTTAAACCGGTTTTAATTTCCTACACAAATAATCTCAGTTGCAAAGTTTAAATCTTTTTGGCTGGAATAAATTTTTAAGCTCTGTTAGTAAGTATGATGACAAAAAACAATAAAAGCTGCCCTCGATTAAAAATTGCCCTTGAATAGAAATTGCACAAAATGACCACGGAAATAAATACGGTATTATAGAAATGACAGTGTAACACTTGTTGTTGTCAATTGTTCATTACATAAAACCTGAGGTTGCATTTTAATATCTCCTGACATATTATTCCAATAGCATATTTTATCGACCATAGCACAAGAGTTAAGGAATGCTGCATAGTGTATTGGTATTCAGCAATTTTTACTATTTGTTTTTACATACCAATGATAGCTTTACAAACATATATGTAAATGGGTTACCCTGCTAAGTATTGCATCAATAGTCATGCATTGAAATGTCGTAATAGCTATGTAGCTGAATTTTTAAAAAGACGCTTTATGGCAATTTACCCTGCTTATGGTAGAAATTCAATGTGCCTATGTATGAGTTTGGATAACTGGCGATTGTACATTAACTGAAGATCTTTGCTGCTGCATCTTGTAGACCAAAATGAAATTGAACAACTAAAGATAACTCAGAAGAATGGATCCATTTATTAACGAGCTAGACTGAACAAAAACAAATTTACTGAACCAATCTGAAGGCAGTTAACACAAGTTTTAACTGAACCTACTGAATTGAACTGGACACAGTTAAAACAAAATCAACTAATTCGTAAAATGCTGTAAGCAAAATTAAAAACCTAAATTGTGCACTTAATTAATGAAACAGCTTTCAAACTAAACAAATCAAATGAGGTTCACAAATAAATGTGTGCTGTTGCACAAAGTGATTACATTGATTAACTTCACATAACGCTGTAACATAAAAACCAAGTTTAAACCCGCAGCACCTGTAGTCTAGAATAACCAGGAGAAATCATAATGCTTTGGTTATCTTTATTTTGGCAACCAAGCAAAAACATTGGCTTAACTCAACGATTCATGATTGTAAGTTTCCTTTGAAAGATAATGTTCTTTTTCATACCAAAAACCATTTTTGACAAAATTCAGGCAACACTAAAATGCCATAATGCCGATTTTTTAAAATACAAAAAACACTGCCTGAATCTAGAAAATTGCAGAAATTCGAAAATTTCTTTTGTTTATTACATTTATTTTTGGCCTATGCATCAAGCAAAAGAGCTCAATAAAGCAATAGCCAAAAATAGGAAGCAGCAGCAAGCGCTATGCGTTAAGACGCACAACTTAACCTTGTGAAACACATAGAAAATCAAATTATTGTGCATTTGCTGCACCTGAAAGAACAGAAAATTAATTTTATGCACGCATACCTTATGTACACACATTAGTTTTTGTCTGCTATTATAAATAGTAAAATGCTGAAACCTGTCTGAGTAGATTGTGTTTCAAAGCCTACACTGCCAAGGTGGTGATGAAGGAAGAATGTGATATGAAAAAATATTGCAAATGATCGGCATTGGGTGGCAAATAAAGCCAAACGTTTAGTGGTGACCTTGGAAGGAGAAATGTTCATATCGTAATATGACAATTAAAATGAAGTCAGTCAGCATCTGTAAAAAAATGGATACGGCAAAAGCTAGCAAAATAAACTTCAATTTTATTATTGGCACCCATAAATCACTTTTTGAATTAATACGTTGTTTGTAGTAGGAACACTTTTTGTGCTTTACAAAACCCTTTAAAATGGTTTTAATGCTTTTGATTTAATCAGATATTTTATTCCACATTTCAGGCCCTTTATATTTAAAAGACTGTTTGGTTTCATTTAAATGACGGTATTTTAGGAAAACATTTGAACCGTTTCTAGTTTTGCTAGTATTGCTTAAAATGTTTTGATCAAAAGGATGTCCAAATACGTTCCATAACAAGTTATTAACATGTCAATACATCAAGTTTGCGATCTCAAATTTAAATTACTGTGAAATGACATTATTTAGTTTTCTTTTGTTATGTAAGAAACATATGTCCTATAATTCAAATTTGAGTATTAAGAATAGATTTCTTCACACTACATTGAAGTTTTTGATTTATAGTTGTATTTCCAAAATACAATAAGAAAATGCAGTATGTTGGGTGGCTTTTTGTCAGAGAGTTGTTAAGCATCATTAATGCAGTTTTGTTCAATCATAAAGATACCTTCTTACTATTAGAAAGTTAATTTTAATCTTTTTATAAATACATTCCTTATGCATCTTTCAGCTCAGATGTTCATGGATTATTACCTCCAAAAATTTTGTTGAATTCACTCGTTTAATACGGGTATTTTTTATATAAAGGCTAAGATTACTCCAGAAAGGTTGATTGTTTGGGTTGTGAAAAACTATGAAATTTGCCTAATTAACACTTAAGATTAGCTTATTGGCATGCAACCCGGAGTCAGTATTTTCTAATTCATGATTGGCATCATCAAAGAGTGATTTACAGCACTCTTTTGAAGAAAATGTTGGTGTCATCGCCAAACATGACAATATTTTCGTTATTTGTGCAGTTAGGGAGATCATTCACGTAAATTAGAAACAGTAGTGGCCCAAGTATTGAACCCTGAGAAACTCAACATTGCATCACTCTTTTATCAGTTCAACGTGTTGAGATCTTCCACACAGAAAATTACAGAACCAATCACTTGAAGGAATGTTCGTTTGAACCAGAACCAATCGTTTGAATGAATATATTACTATGAACTCTTTGAGTGGTACACTGCAATCATTTGAAAATTTGAAGAACTAATCTTTAAACCAATGTAGTTTTTACAAGTCAAGATAAATGGTTTAAATATAACCAATTTGGTCCAATTGTGTGGTTATATTATACGTTTTGATTGACTTCTGCAAATTTTTATATTTCGGTGATTTGTGTATTTCTTTAATAGGTATTTTTTTATATTTCCATAACTCAGTAATTCCATATTTTGGTGTAAATTTTTGCATTTTCGTGGCTTGTTAATTCTATATTTTATCATGAATTTTTGTGACTCAGCACTGCCGTATTTCAGTGCGAGTTTCTGTTCGTTAGTTTGCCACAAAGTTCTGGGTATAAACAAGGTCTTTACTGGATTTATTAGTACATGGTTGAGTTTCCTTTTAAGTCAACATTTTTTGGCGAGCTAGCGATTCATTTAGCACAAGCTAACTTTATTTCCATCTTTTTAAAACAACAGTAGGTGCACATTTTATTTACTTATTTGAAAATACACAATGTTTCTTAGGTTTATAGTTACGGATATTAATATGGAAGGAAGAAAGTGATACGCTCGTGTATGCAAACGAAATGAAAAAATGTACAATGCTATTTGTCTTAAACTTTCATGATCCGTGGCCCCCTTCCAAAGACTCTCAACACTTGTGGCCCCTGCTCTTCTATAAAAATACCTAGTTCTGCTTTTAACGGGTTTCCATCAGATATTTTATTCGGCACTTTTGGTAATAAAAAAGCCAACAAGCGAAAGTAAAAGAATAAATGCATTGCAGTCAAAGAATCAAACAAATCACAGTAAATTTTCTTTAAATTAACGTAGTCAGTGCGAAGCGTGTTCTTGTACTCGCTTGAAGAGACCTTTAATGTTTGGCTCCGTCTTGGACTGAGCAAGGGGAATGTCACTGCATACATTTAGGCGATTTCTGCATTTTATTTTTATGGACCCCAAATCAGAAAATCCAGCTTCGCAGAGGTAGGTAGTTGCGAATTGAATGAGAATTACGGAAGCCTTCTTGCTGAGTGGTGGATATGAATCATGAAGAGACAACCAAAAGCTGGAGCCGTCAGTTTTGTTATTAAATGCCAGCTTTATTGCATTCGAAGCTTTGAACTCTGCCAACTCCTCTGCTTATTTGGCATTAGGGTCAATTTCAGTTTTGAACAGGGCTCTGTACCATGACACACTCAACAAGTCGTCGTTGAAATATGATCAAAACTCAGCAGAGACGATTTCAAGATGCCCTGTGATGCAAGTTTTGATGTTACCTGGCAAATCAATTCTATTCATTTTCGGGCGCCTTTCCAGAAAAGGAAACGAGGTAGTGGACCCTACCTCGATTCCTGCTTGCCAGAATCCCATTCGAGCAGCTTGTCTTTAACGTCGCTGACTGTCACATCACGGCCTTGCAAAGACAAGTTCATGTCGTTGAGATGGCCAGATATATCGGCCAGGTACGCAAGCATCACAACAAACTCTTCATTGTGACATTGGACATGGAGGTTGTTTTTGTTTTCTCGAAGACAGATTTCAACCTCATTTTTAAATTCATACAACCGAGAGAGGCATTTGCCTCTCAACAGCCAATGGATTTTGGTATAAAACAAAAGTACCACATGTTGCGCTCCGATTTCTTTGGCCAAAAGTTGGAAGAGCCGGTGATTTTTTGCCCTCGAACAAATGAAGTCGATCACTTTGACCGCAACGTCCATAACTTCCATCAAATGTAGAGGTAGAGTCTTTGATGCTAAAGTGTATCGGGGTAATGAACGGTGCGAGGACGTCAGCGCCATTCGTTCTTCACCAGTGTGACAAACCCTGATTTGACGCCAGTCATCGCTGGGGCACCGTCAATACAGATGTGCTTGAAATTCTGCCAGCTGAGCTCGTTGGCTTCAGAAAAAGAGTTCACGAGAGCTTTGACATCAGCAGCAGTTTGTTGTGGCTGACAGGGTATTGCTGAACAAGAACTCTTCCATCATCTTTCTCGTATCGGGCGAAGGCGATCAAGTGGCTTTCTAAAGCGTTATCGGTAAACTAGCCCAGTTGAACGCTAGCCTGGAACGTGCTTTGCTTGATTTCGGAGCAAACTTGCTGGCACACATTAGCAGCAATATCGTCAATCCGTCGGTGAATGGTGTCATTAAAGAGCGAAACTTGAGGGATTTTCACCAACTATATACAGGGTGGCCACAAAGTCACGCACCAATGTTAATTAAAAAGTTATAGTAGTAACAACTACAGAAACTTTGAATTTCGTATTGGCTCGTGCATAGCTGCAAACGGCGAACATATCGAGCATTTGTAATCCTTGTAAAGAACTTTGAATTTGAATAAATGTTACTACTATAACTTTTAATTAACATTGGTGCGTGACTTTGTGGCCATCCTGTATTTTCTAGGGCAGGACGCGCCAAACTCCTTCCACTACTTACAATCACTTATCTTCGTAACAACAAATTACAACGATATAGCGCAGTATTCCGTCTCTATCCGCAACTAACTTTCACCTCGAGTTAACTCTAATCATCAACACCGACCTTCCGTTTGTTCCCACAACGCGTTTCCACTCTAATCCTTCTGAATGGTAAAGTGCGAAATTTCGGTTGTGTACATCTAAAGCGAGCAAAATTGAAATTACCAGACGCACTATTACGTAACACTATTTTTTTCTCTTTTATGCCTTTGGTTTGGTACTATATCGTCTGTTTAGTTTTAGTCGAGGAATAGCATTATGTAGTGTTTTGTTCAAGTGAGTAGTTAGTCCACCCCCTTAGTTTAGTTTATTTCCCGTTCGTATAAATAAGTTCACGAAATATTATTAGCTTTGTATTTCAATTTCCAACCAGTGTAAGATAGTCAGTTCTGTTTTCTTATTTTATAATTACGGTAAGTTGGTTTATGCATTTTGTATTTTCGTTTTACATAGAAATTGAAAATGCCTGTATAAGGCGAAATCGATATTTCTTATAATAAAGTAGCTCAGCTGATCTAGTGTACCTTGATTTTATCTATTATATGATTATCAACCTGGATCGCTTCGAGCAAGTTACTTCACGGGTAGATTCCTGGTAGTATATTTACTTTTGCTGTAACAAAGGGAGTTAGCAAATTCAGACGTTTTTAAAGTTGTCAACAGAAGTACGCCACAATCTGCAACTTGCTATCACAAGATTCCATTACTATATATAAAAACTTAATCATTTAATTTATGTAATGCGACAGATTTAAAACAAAGCTACAATGTACCGGATAATTTAAGAACGTTCCAGAAAAATGCCTCTCCGAACGTCACAAGGGAGGTGTACGACGTAATGATGAAAACTACAAATTCAAGTTTAACTGGCGAATACTAAATATCGTGACACTTGAGTTTTGCAATACTAGTGAAGGCCTCTGCAAAACTATATAGTAAAGGCCTTTGCTCAAGGCTCCCTGAAAACTCTCCGTGGCCCCCAAGGGGTGCCGAGGGCCTCATTTGAGAAACCTTGGTTTGGAATGAGATAAACTTATAGGTATTGCGCCATAATCATAATTGCCAATTTGGGAAATTTATTCCAAATCTATCTAAATATGAGTTAAACTGTAAGTTGCGTCTCATACAAATTCTATTAGTACCGGTACCTACTTTCAGATACAATTTGTGATCATTGCTTAAAATTTAATTTTCACACAACGTTGAAATGTTTTGAACAGCATTTCTTATCAAAGACACCAACTTGTGCACTTTGGCAGAAGTAGTGCTTTTTTCTGGGCAATTATCCAAATTAAAAAGTTGGTGATTTAACCTTCAGATCATGACCAAGATTTTTGAGTACATACTTTGTTGTCAAAAGCTTATTGTAGGTACCGGTTTATTTCCATTTTCTTTCAAAAAACTTGATATGCTGGTGTGCCACCATGAGTTTAGGACTCAGTTACCAACTCAAATAGTAATCATGCATTTAGAGAAGTGCTGAAGCTTGAAAATACAAAGCAGCAGTGGACAATCGTTCTATGCTTAGGCTGTTAGCACCACTATTCAGTCCCATGTAAGTCTAGAAAATAAACATGAAATGCCTTTTAATTCTTTAGCTGTTTGGACTCTTAGCATTTAGTAAAGTTTACTCTGATCTAAACGCTGGAAAATATGGGTTTACTTGTGAAAGATTTCAAGTAAGCATTTACAAAATTTGCCTGTAGGATATAAATACGCTTTTGAAAAACAGTTTATCACAATGGTTTATTGAGAATCTCTATGCAGGTGAAGATGTTTACCTTATCATGTCTTGAAGAGAAGAAATTGATTTATATTTTAATAAGTGACAGATTATTTTATGCCTTTTCAATACTTCTTCATTTGACGGTTACGTGAGAATTGTTGTTAACTCTCTTAAACTCGGGTTTTAATTTGCGGTAGAACTTACTTTGACTGATATTGAATCAATATACAAGGTCATCAATATTTAGCGTTACAATATACAGTAGATTCCGCTTAATCGGGCCACATCGGGATAAGCACCATTTGGCCCGATTAAGCGGCCGACCCGATTATCCGAAGTCTTGCAGTATCTGTGCCAGGGTTATCCTTGGTACACCAGTTATCTCAGCTAGCTGGCAATGACTAATGTTTGGAGGTTGCTCTCTAATTTTTCTTAGGACAACAACCCTTTCAGCAATTGTTAATTCTTTTTGTGGCATCTCTGCTTGGGATTTCACAAAATTTGCAACAAAACACAACAATTACCATGTCCAAGGGCATGAAATGACAAAATAATTTGCGCCTGTATTTTTCAATTGTTACATAATAAAGTTGGCTTTGTGATATCGAGTTCTATAACATTACAAAGGCGGTTTTGCAATTAAACCAGTGTATGTCTGACTACAGTTGTGGCCCGATTAAGCGGAATAGTGGCCCGATTATGCGGATTTAACGTAGTGCATTATCTTTGATTGGATTTTGTTCTTAACAATTTGGCCCAATTAAACGGCTGTCCCGATTAACCGGCGGCCCAATTAAGCGGAATCTACTGTATATTAAATCGAATTTTTAATACGTTTTCCTGTTAAATTTTTTTTTTTAATTTTGAAACTGTATTTGTAACCCTTAAACTTTTAGAAATTAAAATATAGTCATGACTAGTTGTGTAGACAAATCTACAGCAATTGTTGAGCTGTTTAAAGCAGGAAACTTTAAAAGGGAAATTTGTAAAAATCTGAATTGCCCAGAGTGTAATTCGTGACACGTGTAAGTCGTTTCCTAAACGTCTTCAGTTGGTTATCAAACGTCTTCAGGTTGGACATATTGAATGATACTTTTTGTACTTTTTTCTATTAATTTTTCTTTAACATTGCATTTGTATTACTTGTAAATTTTGTTTACTTTTGTAAATATAATCTGTTTAAGTTGTAACGATAAATATTGATGACCCTGTAAATGTACATTTACCTGAGGTAAATAACTTAAAAATCCCATTTAGAACTTGCACTGTTTACTGCTTTTGTTGTATTTATTACACTGTAGAAACGAAGCTATTAAAGTGAGTAAATCGTTTATTTTGTCAACAGGCGGTAAAAAAAACGCTGATCATGAGAAGCAAATGTGAGAAGGAATGTGGTCAATCATTGTCTCAAATTCAGTTTCAATGTGGAGGTATAGACCCACCAAATTATGAAAGTAAACTGCATCAGGTTTGTCACAAATCATATTGGTCTCTCCTCACGTAAACTAGAATAAAGATTCCTGAGAAACTATGAAGTGATCTTGCAGCCTTCAAAAAAGCACTCACTTGTGGCTTTTATTGTTCCACATAATATTTTGCTGCGACTTTATTATTTTTTTATTTCTTGGAAAGGTGGTGCGATAGACTGAGCTTTGTTGACTTGTCAGTAAAAGACTGCGAGTTAATGCCTTGAGCACGTGATGGATGCACCATGGTCGAGTGGAGCTTGATATTTGCATCAAAATTTGTATTTTGGTTTCAAAATTTGTATGTTGTATGGATAGCATCAACGGCAACAACATATATGGGTGATTGCTGATTTAAAAATAGTAAGGTCACTTTCTGACCTCTCAAGCTCTTTGTTCATCTTGCGTTTGATGAGTAATTTCTCATTGTTTTAGACTAGTCCGCATAGCTTAAAGTAAAAACAATAAATATATTGCAATCAACAAAAAAAGCATATGAAACAAAGCTTAACCTACAGTTTCGTTCAGTACTGTGTTGAAGAACTAGTGCTATTTACTAGTTTTGAGAATGCAATTAACGTTTTTTGCCTTACTGTTAATGAATTGTTGTAAATAATCAAAATCTGGTTTCAGGCATGGCAAGATATCATTTCAGACATTGGGTATACTGGTCAAGTGTTAATTAAGCGATCAGAGAACCTCCAGTTGCTTAGCAAAAAGCTTGGCTTTTTAATCAAAGAAAAAGCAAGTATTAAAAAAGCATATTCAAAACAAAGAGAAAAATTGGACAATGAATTAGTGAAGGTAAAGAAAACCGTGCAAATGGTTAATGTTTTTATGTGAATTGAAACCATCCTTTGTATGTTAGTACGACATGTTGCGTAATAGCTAGTGCTTTCGAACTCTTAATTAAAAAGGTGCGTACAAACACTACCAATTAATTTGTTACAAAGCAGCACATCTCAAAATTCTCCTGGATTAAAACCCAATCAATGTTGTGTGTGTCTCTCTCTCGTCCATGGGATGGTGGCTTGGCAGACAACAGTGGTACAGATTTACACTGTAAACCTCATCAAGATCTGGCTAGGTTGATGAGGCAGCCCATTTTGAACCAGTCATGAACATGAAATGCAGGCTGAAAGCCCATCACCAACAATGGAGACCCATTAGTGAGTGCCCTAAACTTTTCCCTGAGGGCAAATCAACTGTAGTAGTGTATGTCTTCGTTGAACATCTTACTAACATTGTAGATTACGTAATGTACATCGGTAGCGTATGTTACTGACTCATGTTTTAGTCGGTACTTTGTTGCAATGATTTATTTTTGTGTTGGCTAGAGCTTAAATACCAATACTCTAATTATCTTTGGAAAACACTGACTTAGGTAAAGCTACTTTCACGTTGATTTTTATGCAAAGAGCAGCTCATAATAAGATCACTCTCTTCTTTTTAATTTGCAGACTATGTACTCGACTCTCAACCATAAGCATAGCTGCTGTGTGAAAGCTGAAGATGAGGTTTCAAGTGCTCACAAAAGCTACGACCAAATAGCATCTAAAAAAGGTGAAGCATTCTTAGTATTTTTGAACAGCTTTGGCGTGGGTAGTTTTATAATAAAGTGTAAATCTTCTGTGATGGATTAAGTGTAAATCTTGTCAACTAGACCAGGGGCTGACCACCTTCGCTTTTTTTTTATTCTTACACTAAGGCTCTGAATGACTTGGAATGATCTATACTATAAAGCAGAGTTTTTTTTAATAAAAGTGACAAAAGGTTTAAATCACCGCCAGTTCCGTTTGTTACTAAATGAGACAGAAAGGATGTTCTCTGATCTTTTGTTGTACAACAAAGTTTGCTAGCTGTCCAGAGGAGTGGCGTTAGACTGCTTTACTGCATGTCTAGGAGAGGAGTATAGAGTTTATCTTTTTTGAACTGGAACAGCCTCAGTGAACGGAAAAGCACCGCTTTTGCGTGGGCATGGCAATAGATCTGAACACGCTGAATGTAGCTCTTTTGGGAAGAGGAGGCAAGCGCTTAACATGCTGGAGGAGGTGTTGAAGTTTGAGCGCAGGCTGACAGTTTTAGTAATATATTTACTGAAAGGCACACTGTCTCACTTAACTTTTGAGAGTTCAAAAAAACTTACAGGTTCATATCAGTTTCTTTTGTCAAGTGCTTCACATCACAACGGGAACAACACATAACAATACAGATAGAGTGAAAGGTGCAGTCACTTAACCAGGAGACCGTAGATAGACTAAAAGGTCACCAAACTCAGCTCTCACCTTAGTAAGTAAATTTCACTGTTATATTTACCGTTGTGAAAACAAAAATAAATACATTTGTGTAAAATTTATAAAAATACCTTATTAAAAACAAAAACAAAACAATGCACACAACTAAAAAAACAAAAAACACGCGCGCAATGTTGTGAAATAAAGGAAAATATACCACGGCTTTCTGAATGCTGGATCAATTATTCAAGCTATCTTTTTACTTTATACAGTGTGAAGCAAAAAATTCTCGTAAGCGTTTTTGAATTGGTATTTAGGTAGTTTTTGTATTGTTTAGTAATTCTTGCCTTGTTTTGAGGGCCTGCAAATACGATCATAAATTTTACCAAGTTGTTTTGTATTGATGGTTTCAGGTAGTTCTCCATATTGGCTGATCTTGCGTTATATTGATGTACCGAGCTTAGATCAGAAAGTGGATGGGTTGAATTAGTTGTCCCGATTTTATTTTTGAGATTGTACAACCATGTAATTTTAGTAGGAATTTAGTGGATAGTGGATGAGAGCTAGCTTAATATATACCACCAGTAATGATTCTAGTGATTTGTTTTTAAGTGTCTGTTAATGGTTGAAGAGTAGGCTTTGCTGCTCTTCTCCACCTCGTCATACAATGGGAGCATATTATGCCGTAATTAACAGTTTGTAAAATGTGAATATTTGCATGTCTTTCTAGTTTAGCAGCGAGATATGATCCTCTGCAAAGTTTAGCATCAATATGGCGTACGCGATTTTTCTGGCCTAGTTTGTGATCAATCATTACATCTAGATATTTACACGTTTTTGATGAGTAATTTCATTTAGGCCTTTTATTAAAAGAAGATCCATTTATCTTTTTTGTTTGATGATTATCATGTGGTTTATCTTTTGTTTGTCAATTGCATGCCTTTTTTATTCTCATTTAATTTCAATTTTTTTCCGATTCTTCATTTGTTTTTTGATCGAAATGGGTTGCGTTTTTATCATATAGTGACGAAATCACATCATCCGCTTTTATTTTTGTCAAAATTGGTTTCAAAGGTTGCAGATCCCTAAACTATACAGACAGCTGTAATTGTATGTGGTAATGAATCGTAGCGGCTATCTAGTGTGCATCTCGTCATTGAACACCCTGATTAGAGTATGCTGTAACAGTTTTTGTTTACAATTTGTCAATAGGAAAAACGTCAGCTCTTGAAAAAGCTCAAGACAAATATCGAAAAACGACTATGAAACTGCATAATTATCACAACGACTACGTTTTTCAAGTTGAAGAAGCAAAGATTTACCAAAAGCAGTACAGGTTGGAATTCCTAAATTTGCAATAAAACAAACTGAAATTAAGCATGCTGTGTTAAGTTTATGTAACCGATCATTGTCCTGGCATAAATTCGGTCGAGCAATGATATCGTGTTTATGTCAGCGGACTGAGGTTTAATGCGCTGTGTTATTTCATTACTTCATGAACATCGTGTTGGTGTTGTTTTGTAATTTCACACGTTTTTGTCATTGCCACTCCTGACTCATTTATGGTTCTTTTATTTGTCACCTTGTAGTGGTAAATAATAAGTTTATTTTACTTACAGGCACATAAAATCATAGTAATCTAAAAAGCGTGCGAGAAAAGACAATTATCAAAATGTAGGGCCAAAAACACCAGAAAGTCTTGAAGAATCTTAGTTTGTTTTATTAAATTTGTTTCCTGAAGTTGAAAACGAGTCAGTAGGAAGCACATAAAAACAACTGACAATCAGTGGTGGGCCAACTGACCGCAAAATTTACTTTGTTTGCAGCTAATCTGCTTGTGGAAAACGATAACTTGAGGATGGTTAACATAGTAGTGTTGTTGTTTTGACTCTTGCAAATACAAACCTACCGTAGGCGGCACGATACACAATGGTATTGTTATTTAGTTTGTTGTTTCCTCTACGTGCGAGTTGTCACAAGTAGTCAAGGCAGTTATTTTGATCTTTCTGATAGTCAAAACTGTAATCTAAAAAAAGTATAGTCACCCGCGTACCATATTCAAAAGGATAAATGTAAAGTTAGTGAACAAAACTATAAGATTTTACTGTTTTGGGGTTCAGGTGTGTAATTGCAACATTGCTCTTTAAAAATCTCACAAACACATCATTAGAATAGAAAATAGCCTATCATTTTAATAGTATATTCTGTCTATGGGTACCAACGTGTTGTAACGGGGGTTTGGAGCCAAAAGTTATTACAAAAACGTACGCTCTAGACAAACAGTAAGTGTAATTCTCAGAGCGTATTTAGTTTTTCATTAAAGTGTTACCGGTACTTGTAACCGATTTACCAGGACAAAATAGTGAAGCTGTTTACCCAGCGTGTTGTAAAAGGCAAGCATTGGCCATTTCACCGCTGACAGTCCATTTTGCTGTGGTGGGGCTACTGGTGTGCAATTAGCATTTATCGCTGGTTCGAAATGAACTGTCGCTTGTTTCTAAGCCAGGAATAGCGAATCTTTTTAATTGAATGGGTTACGTATGAGACCTTAACCTGAAAAAAAGCAAAAGTGGGCCATAGATTTAATAATATGTGAATGTACCAATCAACTACCATGCGTTATGACGTATAATAACGGTCATAGTAGTTGTGCCAGACTGCTACATAGCAACTCAGTTACTGCTGGATTAAAATATGGCGTGGCCTCATTACAAATATTTGGTATCCCGTTTGTCGCTAAAATATTTGCTCATATTTTCTCTTAATTTTTGCTACAACAAGTAGTAGTCCCCTTAGCGGAGTCGGCCAATTTCATCCATTCCTTCCGTAATTCTTCGCACTCCATTGAAAAAGTGGGTCTCTAAAATAACGCACAAGTGGATCACTAAAATGCCAGTGACAAGCCATCTTGTAGCTCGCTGGTCAATGGTGTGCCACCTCTGCCCTGGAGCGATCTTGTTTGGGTTTGCGGCTCAATACCCGTTTCACGCCCTTTCTCAATCCCAAGAGGAGTTAAATTGGACGGTTAGACAATAAATAACTGCAGTACTTCAAAATGTAATAAAAATGAACTACTAATACGTGTGGCTGGTTATAATGATCTTTCATAATTTAGACGCCAAGTCAAGCTAAACGATATCGTTTATACTGCTTCGAATAATGCGGTTGTGCTCTGGTTTCATGGATGCGTCAATATCACTTCATAAATTAGCCCTAGTAGGGCATGGTAGGGCTGCCCTACCATATCCAAGTGGTGCCTCAGTTGCAATGTCGTTCAAACGCCTAATATTGACATAAAGTTACTTAATGCTTAAGATTGTTAATTGATATCTAACTATCATATCGCAGATCTTCTACATTGGTTGAGCTTTTAAATGGATTGCAGAGTTTGGAAACAAATTTTGTTGATGCCATGTAAGTAGTTATACTAGCCCATCTTTTTCGAAGTATTGTAGTTGTTAGTTGCACGGTTGTTCAATAAAAAGATTAACACCTTTTGAAGGTGGTTTTATCTCTTAGATCTGTAGTTGCTGAAAGGGACACAGTTTGATCCAAAAGCATTGAAAAGACTGAAATCGCATGGTTTTTATCTCACGAGACGATTTAGTGATAAGGGTTTTTGGTTTTCAGTATGTTTCCTGGTTGCAGCTACTTGCAAGCTGTTGTATTGGTTAAATGATTCACTTCCTTTTCGATGTTAGACACAGCTCTCTTTCTGTGTTGGAAACTTCCTTCAACTTGTTAATGTTTTATTTGCATTACTGCATGCATGCCAATACCGCCGCCACCATATTTTACTAAAACTGATATTCATTTACGCCAGGCATAGTAACGCTTTTTAAGATTGGAGAAAAAAAGCAATGAATTTGCGTAATGCAATGTGGCAGCGTGTAGATGTCTAACATCCGAAAGCATTCATTCATCTATTTCAGGGTATATGACCCCGTGTTTTGTTTGCAAGTCTGCAGTCAGGTTGAGCTGCCACCTGGGGTATACTGTGTGGCCCCACCACCAGTCTGCCACTGAACGCCTGACAAAGGAGCGGTGAATATTGTTTTTCAAGATGTCATCGATAAGACCCGATCGAAGTTACAATTAGCAATCTGCTGTATTTGAGGCGAACGCTGTAACCACTATGCCATCAAACCAGTTACCAAGGCACGATTGTGTAAGCAAAAAAGGCTTTGCCAAACGACTGTGAAACATGGAGCGAGCTAGTAAAGATCGACTTTATCATCACATTACTGCATTAGTTTTTGGAAGTATTTCACAAGTTTGATTCCACTGTCTTTGTTAGTATTTCACAAGTTTGATTCCACTGTTTTTGTTATCTTCAAACTGTCTTTGATTTTAGAAAAGACATTTTTTCTGAATACCTTCGATGTACTTCATCCTCTACTGATGATATCATCTCTAAGCGTACACTGACGGAAAATCAGACCAAGAAAATCAGTTCGAAACACGAATACAATGACTTTGTTGCACTCCACAGGTAGCTTGCATGACAATTGGCATAATCATTTTTGATAGATGCCTACACCCTGTTTCGACATGAGTTTTTGTCGGAGCATCATTCATTTATGCCTATGAGCTCGCGCTCTATTTGCTAGTCTTTTTTTCAGACTCGATTGCCGCGAATGTACACTGTCTACCATGTAAAGATGGGGGAATTTCGTCAAGTGCTTTTGTCAAGGCCATTGTAAGCGAACTTGCCTGTTTTTCTCCACACTATCTCTCGTGCTGCGCGCCTTGCACGAGAAGCTGTAGATACCATTTTTTTAAAGACTTTGATATCACTATTGTTATTGTTGTTACACGACCTCCTCTGAGAGATGGGGACATGGCGAAAGACCATGGAGCCCCAGAAGCCGGGAAACTCCCAGGGTCCTGAACTAGAGGTCGTAAAACAAAAGAGTTGCCAAAGATCAAGCGGCGCAAAGAGTCCGTAGCTGGACAGGGCAAAATGAGATGAGAGGTGTCCTAGATCGAATGACCGTAGGCGCTGCACAAAGGATTCTCGATTCTGTCAATTCTAGAGAGATGAGAGTTGCAGAAAGCTTTTCCGTTGCCACGAAGACGAGAGAGGGCACAGCGGGCGTGACGAAGAAGCACAAGCTCCTTAGTGGATACCAAGAGGATCTGTGTGCCGAAGAATTTAGATGAGACCGTACGTCTCCAGTCCGAGAGAAGAGTAAATGCGAGAGGTCAGAGGAGAAAGATCACAAGGGACTGTCAAGGGCAGGGATAGCGCACCTTGCCTGGCCAACTCGTTAGTCGCGTCATTTTCACGTAGTTCAATTTTTTGCACGCCAAAAGAAAACTTTGTATGAGACGCTCAACCCTCCACAAAAACGCTTGCTTTTGGATGTTCGGATAGTGGATTGTGTACCTGCGGTAGAGGAGGAAAAAGAAAACAGTTTTTGCCACATGTGCCAGAGAGTTTGAGGTAAAAAGAAAGACGGAGGAGAGAGCAGAGGGGCAAGGACAGAGCGAGAGTCGGAGAGGAGAAGAAAGGAAGAGAAATGGCAGACTTGTTGGTGCTGCCGAGACCAGCGGAGAGCTTGCAGAATGGCGCAGGCTTCAGCGGAAAACTTGAGCATAATGGGCCTGCCGAAAAGGAAAGGGTGGCCTCAGTGCCACAAGGATAGCAGTCGGCAATGGCAATTACGCCAAAGCCGCCTTTGCCAAAAGGAAAAGGAGCAGAGCAGAGCCATCTGTCCATATCACCACATTGCGAGATGGGAGAGAGTGAAAGGTGAGCAAGAGCCACACCATGGCGTGAGAGAGGGGCATCAGAGCGGTAGCATGAAGAGAAAAGAGTGGACTTCACAGTGAAGAAAGACGGGTTCCAAGGAGGAGAGGGAGGGCGTGCAAAGGGAACTTTCCTAGGGGAAGCAGAAGAAAGCGCAAGCGGGTGAGTGGATGTAAAAGCCCTCGCAAAGGATCTGCAGAGTCTTGGTTTCACTCCAAGTCTGACCAAACCTGAAATAGGAAAGGAGGTTGAAAGACAAAGGGCACGCTCATAAAAAGACAGAGTGAAACGAGTCAGGAGGACGAAAGGTAGCCGGTGATGGCGCGATTAGCCGCTTGGTAAATACGTTCAAATTTGTTCGTGTTAGCAATGCAAAGAAAAAGATACCATCCGAGTGAAACATAAGTGAGAATGGGCCGAAGAAAAGCTTTATACGAAAGAGAGAAGGACTCTTTAGAGGGGCGTTATGATGAAGCAGAGATACAGCGTAAGGCCTTGAGACGAAGGAAGAACTTGGCCTTCAGCGAGGATACGTTTATAGAAAGAAAAAGAGTGGTTGAAGATGACCCCAAAGAATATTGAAATAGGATAGGAGTGGAGGCGGAGTTGCATAAGAGGAGGTTGAGCTGGGAGGCTAGCTCGATGGTGATTCATTGATAAGAAAGAGGCCTCCCATTTGCTTGGATTGAGAGGAAGACACCAGTACTCACACTAGCGCTGCAGTTGAATCAGAGCTCCTTGTGTGGCCACCACCGCAGCAGGGACCGAGGGAGAGGAGGAACAAATGGCCAGGTCGTCAGCATAAAGAGAACAGCTGACGGAAAAAGACAAGAAGTAAGAAAATCGTTGATGAAGAAAGAAAAAGTACAGGGCCAAGAACGGATCCTTGCGAAACACCTTGACGGACTCAAAAGGAATGATTTCTGTGATTAAAAAAACACCCAAGCACGCCTATCAAAAAAAAGATTATGAGTCCAACGAGCAAAGCAAGGAGGGAGGCCAGCCGAAATCAGTGTGTGGAAAAGGACGGGGTGCCAGACAGAGACAAAAACCTTAGAAAAGTCGATAGTAGCAAGAATCGTCCGAGAGCCCGACCTGGGTTTGTTGAACCCATCCGAAATGGACTGAGAAAGGTACAGAATTTGATCAAGAGTAGACCGTCCAGGGCAGAAACCGGCATGGCCGGGAGAGAGAATGAAGTTAGATTCCAGATAGTCGCGATAGAATGATGCATTCAAAAAGCTTTGAGACGCTGGGGCTGATAGAGATAGGCCGGAAGGAAGCAGGAGAGTCGAGAGGTTTTCCCATCTTATGGGTGGGAATAATATAAGATGTCTTCCAAATGGAAGGAAAGGAATGTAAAGAACAGGAAAGATTGAAAATATGTAGACGAATATCCACGCCAGAACGAGGAAGGTGCTTTGGCATGGGATAGGCGACTTTGTCTGGACTAGTGGCAATGGACGATGAGAAGTTCGTGGCAGCTGTGAAAAATTTAGCGGAAGCGAAGTGGTAGCAGAAAGAGAAATGAGACTCCTCAGGGCACGTGGCCCGTCAGAGCTTGTCAAGTAGCCTCTGGCTCTGCTAGGCAAGGCTTTTGGCTGGAAAACCGAAAAGTGAGATCTTAGGTAGTTGGCAAAGACCGATGACGACTCACTACGGGAAGATCTGATGGAAAAGTCAGGAGAGAAGAAAGATGATGAACAAGAAACGACAGAACGAAGGAAAGAATAGACTAATTGAGGATCAGATTTGAAAGAGAGACAGACGAAGTTTTTTGGTATGACTTGACTAAGGAATTGAACTCATGTTTACCGACTGCGAAGCGGACACTAACTGCTTCTCCATCGAACCGGTTGGAGCGTCTTCTTTGCAGTCGATAGATTTGGGTTCAATTCCTTCGTCGAGTCGTACCAAAAGACTTTAAAAAATACTATTCACAGCTTTCCTGATTAGCGCTTAACGCGAAAGGGAGAGTGTGGAGAAAAATGCCTCCAAGTTCGTTTGTTTTGTCCTTGACTAGATACCAATCTTTATGGGGCTACGAGCACTTTACCGGTTGCCGTGTCCAATCTAAATAAAGGCAGCACACAGAGCATGAGCTCAGATGCGTGGATAAATAAAGCATCGACGTGGGAAGGAATGCAAGCACCTTCGCGTGGTGCTTCCTGTAAGTAGTAACTTAATGCAAAACCGAGCTTGCAAGAAGAGAGCAATCTTATAGGCTCACTGCTTAACCTCCTATTTAATAGCTTTCATAATTAAAACCTCGCTCATACAAAAAGAAGAGCATCTACGTAACGAAAATCGCATCGTGTTAACGAGATGACCAGTTAAGAGTAGACGCTACATGCCACGTAAAAACGCCTTGAAAATATTTATTTATTTTTGTAACAAGGCCACATTAACGCTTTCTATTGCAACTTGGCTCAAATCGATAAAGAGTTGGTCTCACAATTGCAAGGTGGCGAGTTCAATGGCTGCCATGTTGTGCTGTTGTAGACTCTTTTTATGGTGATTTCTCTGCTTGTCCAATTCAAACAACCAGCGAATTTAGCGGGATAAATCCACTCCAAATATATCATAGGTATCAGGAATAGCCTCCGTGATTTAATGGTAATTGTTTCAGGCCTCGGGATAAAAGGTCTGGAGTTCGAAACTCGATAAAAGTACCATTGGTATTTGCCGAAAAAGCATGCAAAATTTGAAGTGCTATGTTGCTCCAGCTAGCCAAAGTAGATCTTGTCAATGAATTTGGGTTTTGCGCCACCGTTGCTGTCCTGCCAGTTTGAAGAATAAGAAATTTATACAAAACAAAGCCTGCTACGACAATATTCTAAGTTTTGTCGCATTACCGTACTGGCATCTTCCTGTCGAGTTTGAATATACGTTCAGCTTGAACCGAAAAATTTTTTTATCGCGGAAAACAAAGCAATATGTCTATCGAACAAAGTTTATAATGAGCATGTATTAGAATAAATCTGTGTCAGAGCTGCAGCCGTTGTGAAGTGGTGGAAATTGTTTCGGTCTGTGGAGCAAAGGCCCATAGTTTGAAAATTTATAAAAACACTGCCATGATTTTCTGAAAGGGCAATGCTGTTCCAGCAAAAGTTTGGCATGAAAGCGAGTGGATTGCGACAGACTCCCCCACCGATCCAGCACGTTCCAGCTTGCAAAGCTGGGGAAGAAGAACGTAAAATTTAGCTTTGTTTCAGAGCTGCACTAGAAGAAGAAGTGAAGATTTATTTTGTTCCCTATGCCGGACAAGATTCAAAGTTTCCCAAAGGACAGATTGTTGTGGATAGCTTAACCATTCAAGACCTGGAACACCTGTAAGCAATTGTCAAATCTAAGTCAAGTGTCAGCTGTCGCCAGTGGTAGGTGGTGAATTGAACGTCAATCATGTAGTCCGAAGTCTGCTGGTTGAGGCCTCAGAGCGATGCGTTGCATGCGTCACTGCGGTGTGGGATCATTTTCAGCTTTCAAGCTCACGTTTTGGGTTAAACTATGACTTGCACCAACCACCACGACATTTATGGTGACTGCTGATTCAAGATTCGAGCTCTTCTAGAAACTCCTCATTCATTTTTGTCATTGATCAGTAAACTAAGTTTTGATCTTCCATTACCTTCTATTAAGGGCGTGGGATGGTTTTATTTGCCAATATTTATTTAAGTAACAGCAACTTTTACCGGTAAGCGATGAAAGTAGCACTTTAATTATTAAATCTGGTCCGTTTTGTAAACGGATAGGCAAAACTACGTAGAAGTAAGCGAAGGATTTGAAGCAGTCCTACTTAGCGAAGCTTTATCTTTGGAGGTGTTGATGCCATCTGCTCCAGCCCAGACTTGAATTAAATTGTAAAGTTGCTCACCCAGCAAGCCGCGATAGGCGATTTTTAGTTACCAACCAATTAATAGCTGTACTCTTTGGTGATGGTTCTACCAATCTACATTTTGTATGCATGACTGGTTCGAAACGGACTGGCGCTTTCTCTGAGCCCAATGATGATTAGTTTTGCCGCTTTGCACCTAAATTGTTGTTCTATGCACTGCGTCCACCTTAAGGAACAAGATGAAACACGAACAGGCACACTTGATTTTAAGCATTTCTGCACTCTGTGAAATTTTTAATCCAAATTGCTATTGCACTATTAGTAAATGAAAACAGCTGATAGCAATGCTGCACTTTTTGAAGAGAAGCCGCTGCTGCTATTACTTTTTGCCACTTTTATTTTTGGTTACCTTATTAAATAACAGGCTATCTTGTCGCGGATGAATATAAAAAATTTGGCAATTAAAAACGAATAATAAAAAAATCCTTGATATAACGAATGCTTTGCACCCATCCGATAATTGCCCTGCCCTTAAGCCGATTAGTATAACAAAAAAAAATGCGAGAACAAAAAACAATGGATAAAACCCTGAAGCAACCGAATGCTTCGCACTACTTCGACGATTAGCATGGCTTTAAATTCGTAAACGATCTTTTTATGATTGCACATGACTGTAAATAATCCCTGGGACGGTAGTGCGGTACCGTAGTTTTTGCTATCATTATATTGTGCGGTTTCTATTCGTGGGCGGCTTCAAATCAAGTTTTACATTAGTCTCTCAACGAAAGATTCGGAGCTGTCAAAAAGAAGTATCTGTCCCTTGCTATTAACTTGAAGTTACGGCCAAAAAGCTCTGATCAACACCCTCATCAATTGCTTTTAAAAAGAATTGAATTGTTAGTTATTCACTGGGTCGACCAGTATGAGTACAAACTGTTGCAGGATATCATACTCGCCGACCAAAAAAGATTCTATATTAGCATCGGAAGTGTAACGGTCATGCAAGTCGACATGTACCCTTATGCTGTATTAATTTAGGTATCAATCTCGATCCTGCAATCTGCAAGAGCCTCTGCAGATTACACGCAGCAAACAGCGTATATGGGGCTCACACTTATCAAAGAATCCTTTACATGTAATAGCTGTTCGTCTATAATCAATTTGAAGTTAGCTGCCATTTTTTTTGTCGAGTGTATTGATCTTATAAATAGATGCTGACGTTCATTCGACAGTCTTATTTATAAAATTTACGTTTCGCTTCCCTTAGAAACCGGAGAACTTCGTCGGAATACCGTAGTTCTTATATCCAGAATAACGTATAGAGTCTTAGACTAAATATTTAGGTTATATTTGGTTCATACATTCTCTTTTCGGGCGTTATTCTCATTTGTATATGGGGTCGCCGGAGGGTTAATTTCCGATTTGGGGTCGTTACAGCAGTAATCTGCTTCCCCTGGCATTTTGTTTTTACGGTCGGATGCCCTTCCTGCCACCAACCCTCTCCGGACGGAAAACTGGGCCACATGTTTTCAAAATAAAGGTGAGGGCATCCCGTTGAGTCGCTTGCCCAAGGACACAACAAGCGAACTTGCCGGCTTGTTATCCACAACCGCTCTTTATATGCCAAGCAGGGAAGCCGTGGTTACCATTTTTTAAAGTATTTTTGTATGACTCCACCAGGTTATTAACCCCAGGTCTACCGACTGCAAAGCGGACGCTTTAAGCACTGCACCATTTGGTGTTACGTTTCTTTCTCCTATAGTCTCGATTGGTTCCAGGCACAACCTTCAACCAAATTAAAAGCAGATAAAAACGTATATTATTTTAAAAGTCAGTGACACAACGACGTCGTCTACTCGTCACAATCTACCAACTTAACTGTCTTCTACAGTCCTTCGCATCGGCCTCCAAAACGCTTTAGCATAATTAGCACACCGCGCGCAGAGAACCCGACCGAAGGCGGACCGCACTATCAAGACAACTCGTGTTCAAAACTAACGGGTAACATTTGGCTTACAAATTGCTTAACATATAAGAACTACCGAGTTTTGATGAAGCTTTCCAGTTAGTAAGGGAAGCGAAACGTAAATTTTACGAACAACATTGCCGAATGAACGTGTGCATCTATTTAAATAACTACGACAAACTTTTTGTAGCTTTTTTATCTTTTCAAAATTACAATTGTTTTTCAGCGTGCAAGATTATTCAGATGATATAACTGTTGTTCAAGAACAAAAACTTGAGCAGTTAGGTAAAATTAAACAGCTGGAAAACGAGTTACGTGAGTTCAAAGACAAAGAAAACAACCTGCCTTTGTAAGTTGGCAAATATTAAGGCATAGCGTACCGCATGGTTACGTACCGCATGGTACATGAACGTACCGCGTTGCGGGTTCAGAGCTCGACTGAGATGTTGAAGCTTGACATTGGGATTTGGTATGTTGCATTAACAATTTTCAACAAGAATAAAATGCAGCGATGCAATTTTACTAGCCATTTTTGCACGACTTTGTTTTATTTACAATAGATAAACAAAAAAATTTTTCACGACTAATGGTGTTTAAGTTTTTTGTGACAAAGCTCTGCTCTAACTTTATTTTTTCGGTTGACAAGAAGTTATCTTATGTTGCAATTTGAAATAGTTTTATTAGCTTGGCAAAGTCATAATCCTGTAATTTGGAAAGCCTTAACAAGTTATTTTTCTAATGAGCTGTTTATTTGACTATTTGTTGCAGGCTGAAGAAAAGCCAAAAATGTTGAATGCTACTGCGGTGATTTTTCGTTTGTTTCATTTAATGAACTAACATGACCAACGGTCAATGCTTGACTGAAAATAAACGCTACAGGTGCAGCCATTGGCGAAACCATAAACTTTCAAGGGGATTGCGTAAGCGATGTTTGATGCATAAGAAGACTTTTCAATTAGAATGGAATCGCTAAAAAATGTGTGGGACTTGTTAGACGTGTTAGACGCAATTTCGGCGGCGTCTTACAAATAGGTAGTCACCCGATTTTATGGGTAACTGACACACTAGAAGGACTACGATTCGTCTTCACTTTATTTTAAAGGACTAGACTGCATTGTTTTGTATGTTATATTGCTAGCTCCAAGTGGTTACGATCGATAGCGTTTTATAAGCGAGAAACAAAACAACAAAGCGAGTGCTGAAGGCGCGAGGCTTCCGGAGGAAGCAATTCTTATGAGAGATATTTTCAAGTTTACAAAGCCATCCCTGGACGCGTTTTGTTCTTTTGGACTCATCAGCAGGGCTTTCCAAGGGCCAAGAGATCCTCCCCCCAGTAGCATTAACATTGACTTCTATAAAACGAACTAACACAAAGCACAAGACTTACGTGCCGTTTGCTTTTGAACGAGGTTTGTTTTGACGTACTGCTAGTCGCTCAGCTGTGGACTAAAACTGATATCCACATGTAAAGCTGATCACACAAGCAGTGATTAGGCATAAAAAGGTCTTCCAAAGGTTACAAACCAAATGCGGTGCTTTAAGGCATGGCAGCGAAACTCGGTGCGCGAGGAGGCCAGCTCCAAAGATGCGGGTTCGAATCCCACAGACGCTTTGCCACAACGCTGACGTTTAAGAATGCAATGTACGCGTAACGTTAAAAGGGCGCTTAACTGATTTCGGTGGGTCCCAAATGGCTGCACCGCGGCTTATATAATGCACGGCCGCCAAGAGGTCAACCACTTCGCATATTCCACTCCAAGCATAGCTACCAATTCCGACAACTAGCACACCGCACGGGTAATGGCTAGTGTGTTACATAACGCGATCCGATAGGCGACGTAACTAGCGCCAGATACTACTTAACAATCACACGCGGAGATTCCCCCACACAGTTCTTCGGCAGGGTTTGCGCGATCACAGTGCTCGAGCTACTAACAGGGCCCCCGCACCACAGGAGCACACCGGAACGGGCGTTTCACCGAACGATGAACTTGTTAACATGAACGGTCCCAATGCTGCGGACCTGGGTATTAAGCTTGGGGGATGCATCCATGGCGAGCGATATTATAGTAACGTCTCAGATTCATGTTTGTAGTCAGCAAAAGATTAGTGATCGTTAATAAGCAAGCGTAGACATTAGATAACATAATTATGTCTTAACACCGCTGACCTTTTCCATTGAGAACCTTATGAACAATGAAATATCACCATTAGACCGGCAATCTGAAAATACATTTTTGAGGGAGGAAGCATTTTCAAAAGATGATCATCTCAATAGTTTACCAGTTTTTAAGGTGTTTTTTGGAGGGTACACTAAAAAAATTTGAGGAATATGAGCCTACCACTCCACCCTCAATCGTTATCGGCCTGATCATTAAGCAAAATATTTGATAAAAAAGAAATTAGCATTAGTTTTTGATCTTATAAAACCAAAGCCACGTTGTAGTAAGGAGAATATGTACAGGGTGAGCCAAAAGTAGGTGGACAGCATTTGGAATAGGTTTATCCCAAAAGTAGGTGAACAGCAATTGGAATAGGTTTATGTATCAGTTATATTAATGTAATTGTTTATTATAACTATGTTATTTGTGGTATGTAATTACAATTTTATAACTAAATTTGTTTTAATTTGATGTGTTTTCATTTTTTTTCAGATTGTTAAGAGAACCCACAATGTCAAATAATTTAAATATAGACTTGTGCGAAAAATTTGTCGAAGCGTAAGAGACAGACTTCAAAGTTGTGTAAATCAAGAAGGAAAACAGTTTGAGCATTTGCGTTAATAAACAACATTAAATTTTCATTAATGTAATTGTTTTGTTACATCTAGTTGTACGTATACGTGATCTCTAAAAAAATGTTTTTTTACTGTCCAACTACTTTTGGCTCACCCTGTATATGGTTGTCTCAAGTACAGTAGAAACTTGTCGATGTTTAATATATTTCATCAATCTTTTTTAAACTTAGGTGGTTTGGGAAGCAGCAAGAATATGTGAAGACCAAGCAAAGTTTTGTTGAGAACGAAAACTATTTAGAGAGGCTCATACATTTACACCGATTGGCATCAACATCTTTGCAGGAGATTGAAGGCAAAGATCCTCCACCCGGCTTATTTTTAACTCCAACAGCGTCATCGCCATCGCAGTCTCCAACTACCCCGGACGGTGTAAGTGTATTACTTTTACTAAGTAACTAAAAAAATTGCTGTTCGTTTCATGGGGGCCCGTATTTTTTGTGAAGTACACCAAACTTAACTGTTGATTTGTAAATATAAGATAGTGGCTTCGTTTGGCACTGTAATGCTTATGAAAATGCTATCACCAAATCAGCTCATTCTTTGCTTGGTATTGTGGTGTTAGGCCAAGATGATTCTTGTTGCTATGTGCTTTCATCACATAAAATAAAGAGGTAATTACCGCTCGAAGACGCTTCCACGTAATGATGACATGATTTCAGATTAGGCGTTTCCGGTCAATATTCCTTGTTCGGGTGTAATGTATGTGGTAAAAATGCACTCTATCAGGCTAATCTGACGAAAAGTTTTTGGGTTGGCTTGGTGACAGTGATTTATTTGATGCTTCAGGACGCAGCGTTTGAAAAGACTTAAGGCTGGTTTCCATTAGTGTTGTTTTATCACGCAGGCATACACAACCAGTTTTGCTTTCACCCTCAAAAAGAAACTGAATACCTTTTCATCACCAAAGCAGACAGCAAGAAAGAAGGTGAGTCTTAAAGCATCTATGCGTTCATAACCGGAACATTTTGAAGAGGCGATCCACTGGCGTGATGCTGACCAAGTGCAGTGTAATGACGGTTGTTGGTATAGCGTTATCTTAGACAATGCACATTTGCGAGGCTGTATCGGTTACACTTGCTTCGGGTCTAGTACAGATCTGCTTGCTTTGGGAGAACCTGTTAGCAAGGCATGGTTTGAGGAAATTGGAATTCTCTATAGTTATCAATGCGCCAAGGTTTACTCTGGATCGGAGCGGTGGTACCAGTTGGGGTCTCACCTACGGCTAAATAGGCCTCGTTTACTTTAAGGTTTCAATGCAGTTGCTTCTCTAAGCGCCGCACAAACTTGTGACAGTCATTGATAGATCGAGAAGCAGTGGTGGGCGAAAGATTGATCAGAAGCAATAGCCAGCGCTTGATGCTCGCAGTGTTTGAGAATTGCTTTTTACTTCAGCTTGTACCTTTTTACATCATACGGTTTTTATTATTTTTTACTTGCCATATTTATCCTCCATTTACGAGAAAGCGAATTGTATCGCTATGTTTTGGACAGTATGTCCGAACTCGCTTGGTAGTTGCTATTTCCGAGGTGTCTGGGCCACCTGTCTTCCACATAAAGGCGGGGGCATCCCTTTAAGTGCCTTGCCCTAGGACACAATAAGCAAACTTGCCGGCTTGTTATCCACAACCTCCCTAAATGATGAGCGCCAAGCAGGAAAGCTATAGATACCATTTTTTAAAGTCTTTTGGTATGACTCGACAAGTGGAGTGAACACCAGGTCTACCGACTGCAAAGCGGACGCTCTAAGCCAGTGTTTCCCAAACTGTGTGCCATGGAAGATTTGCAGATGTGCCGCGAGTCCTTTCAAAATACTTTTTGTTGTTACCAATTTTCTGCCAAAATCGAGAAAATGCTGACATTACAGGTCACGGCGAGAGAATTAATGACCTTTTTTTTTGGAAATCAGCACCATATAGGGCTGCATCACGCGATTTTCGGTGGTTGTGGCCCAGAAAAGTGGTGATCTTCAATTAAATTTAAAAAAAGGTCGTTATCATTCTCGCTGTCGCCTGTGATGCTACTCGACATCATTTGATTAAAATCGATTCCAAGGCTGGTATGCCGCGAAATTTGTTCAACTGATTTCCTGTGCCGGCAGACAAAGAATTTGAGAACCAATGCTTTAAACACTACGCCATCGCGTAGGCCAGAAAAATTATGTAAAACCAAGGACTGCATTGAGGCAAATGGATTGCGGCCGTTGACGGGCAGCCTTGTGGTTGAATACTTTAGTTTATTTGTAGGGATCGCAAGATAGTAAGTTTAAATACCTCCGTCGTCATTCCAGCCTATGGTACAACTAATTTGTTGACCTTACAGGAATTGGTCTGCGCCAGAGGGGCAAATTTTCACTTTTTTGGTGTTTTTTACATTAATCAAACTATTCGACAGAGTATTGCTATTGATTCAAGTATACCGATACAAGAGCAATCATTTTATCACGGATCAATTCAACGGGATGAAGCAGAAAAGCTTTTGCGAAACGAAGGAGACTTTCTAATGCGTCAGAGTACACGACAGCCATACGATATGGTGTTATCGTCCTTTAATGCTGGTCTGCCTCGCCATTTTATGCTGGCCAAAACGCCTAATGTAAGAATGTGATGTTCTGTGCTCGCTACGTATTGTTGTTATCTGTCTATCGCGGAAATCCTTTGTCGGTATAAAGCAACTTATGGCTGGGTTAGCTTCGTAATTCCCAATCTTGCCATTATTTCTATGGCATTTTTGTTTTTTAGTCTCGCTGTCAGCAGCAATAGCGCTAATCACAGGATCATCGTTTAGAATTGTTTTGGAATTTTAACGTTTCGCTTGAATTGCTTGGAATTACTTTCATTATACTGTATTTGGTACTGGTAATTGTAGAACTACTGTTGCTAAAGAGTTTTTTTGCCGTTATTCTTGCGGCTTGCAAGATGGTAAAACATAAAATACCTTTCGCAGACACTATTGCATAGCCATGAACCAACGCACGCATTAAGATCCAACACGAGAACTGTTACTGGAAAGTGATGTTTGATCACGCAAAGATAATTTTAAAAAGATATTGAGCCAAAGCTGAAGAGAGTAGCTTCATAGGTTTTATTGTTAAGAGCAGTGGGGCCTACTGTAGCCGAAAATATTGATTTTCAAAAAAAGTTTTTGCCATGAATTGGCTTAAAGTGCGAAAATTTAGACTTCGAAGAAGTTGAATCCTCGAAAAAAGTCTTCACCTTTGTTTTGGATTAAAAATGTAAGAAGTAAGTCACGAAATATTTTCCAAATCAAAGATGGGCCACGAACACAAAAAGGTTGAGAACCCCTTAGTTGGAGTAGTGGCGTTGCAAAATCGTAAGAAGCAACCGTTGGCTGATTGCTTAAAGACGTTGGCGTGCAGACTACGTGTTTGCAACTTAATTCATCACTGGTTCGAGATGAGTTGAATGTTGCCGCTTTCCTCTAGCCTGGTCTAGATTAAGTTTTCGGAATGGTTCTTGATACCGCACAAGAGAATTTGCACTACATTATGATGCCGAATTAATTCCAGCTTATCTTTGTATAGGGTACCTTCTCCTTAGGAAACGCGTTCTTTCCTACGATCTCTACTCTTATTGAATTCTACTACAGAACTAAAACCCAACTCGCGGCGCAGTTCCAAGGCGCTTTGATTAATCCTATAGACAAGGTTAGTAAACAATTTGTATTTATACCTCGTAATTGAAAGTAAAGCAACCCGTGCCGTCATCGTGGTTCGGTTTAGTAAGTGATTTTGGAGAGAGGGTAGCTAGTGGATAGTGAATGGGTGTTAGATTTTCTGAATAAGGGGGATGCCCCTTCATGTGGCCTCACTAGAATCGATTTTATCCGAGGCGTTCCTGAAATGATGACCTTTTCAGACCCCAGTTTGCAACAGTGTCCCAACCTAAAATAGTGTCACTTGTTACTGACCGTCTTCCATGGTGAATCCACTGTCTTGATCCAACCATCTCGTAAATATGCTCTTGTTTTTTGTTTTTATTGCTGATGGTCAATGATGCTTATTAATTAAAGCATTTTTGGAATTCTGTCCGCAAGACTCTGTGCTTAATTATTTAGGACTGGGTTGGAATAGTTTGAGAGTAATGATAAAAGAGTACGGTGCGTGTTAAATTAATCAAGAAGAAAGAAATAGCCAAGAACTTATCGATGTGCAGTGTTTAGAAAGGCTTTAAATGGAATACCTAAAGCCAATAGAGTGAGATGGTGTGAGCATGTTCTGTGGGATGGTGTGGGCATGCTCTGTGGGATGGTGTGGGCATGCTCTGAAGAGGGGTAGTGATGATGAACTGAGAAGAGCGTTAGATTTGAGTTAGCTTTTAAAAAGACGAGGGTGACCAAAAATGACGCGGACAAAGCAAGTGGAAGAAGAGATTAAAAAGACTGGAGTATAGAAGGAAGATGCCATCGGCAGAAAGAGTAGGCGTAATACTGTTTGAGAAATTTTGAAGAGTATGAGGCAAATCCGGCCACCACCGTTGACGGAGACAATATCGTACTTTAAGAATTGGAGCTCTTTCTAAGTTCATAACCACTCATGCTGTTTGCAATTATTCACAGATCTAGGAATACCATGGCTTGACAATGTGACTTTTCCTAAAAAGTGCATGACGTTTGCGTATTTCGGCTTGTTTTTTGTTTTAATATTTGTTTTAGGTGTCCGTTAATGCAGTGACTGACGTTCCGAACCAAAAAAGCAAGGTTTGTAAAAGGTCTTACTATTACTTTATGATATATTGTTTAAACTTGTATTTTAAACGGTCTCACAGGAAAAATGGCAATTATCCCACGATGATATTATAATTGGAGAGGAGTTGGGCACGGGAAACTTTGGAGTCGTGTACAAAGGCACCTTGAAAGCAACCGATAAAAGCGTAGCGGTCAAGACTTGTAAAGATTCAGTTGATGCGATAACGAAAAACAAGTTTTTGATGGAGGCAATGTGAGTTTGTAATTAGGAGGCGTCTATTTTAGAGTGCTGTTAGTATAATTACTTTAAAACCGATTTGCAGTTACATGCTCTTCAGCGATGGCTCTACGTCATAATTACAACCACGCCACACACCGGTGTTTAGACTGAAAAGAAGAGGGTTTAAAAAAGTAGAGTAACGCTGCTCTATGGCTTGGCTGTTTTCATGGGATCGTCTCCTGAAAATACGTAAAAGCTTTGTTTAAAGTTGCTTTTTTCTGCCACATATGGCAGGCAGGCGTTGGAGCCAAGCAGTCCCTCCATCGTGGTAACTCTGCTCTATCTCCCTCAGGACTAGCAAGCAATCAGAGCATGGCGTTATACGAACGAATGTTCTTTCCAGGAATACGTTGACTTTTTCAGACAACATTACTTTCTACTGTTGAACCTAATTTTCAAACGCTGGATGGTGTTTTGCGATCGTTTTCTACACATTTAAATTTGTAAAATAATACGGCACATTTCATTAAATAATGCAATTAAAGTATAGCAAATCTAAAAAATGTTCCTTTATATTCAAAGGTGATGTCTGCGTTGTTTATAGCAACCACGATCATTGTACACTTTGCGAGATCATAAGGCGGCAATCAGTGCTTCCACAAATTTTTCTATATCTTTCACTTCAGAGTTATGTCCTCATTTCAAAAGCAAATTTCTTTCCTAATTTCCTGAAGCATTATTTTCCTAAAAATCATTTAAAAATGACTATTTTTTGCAACTTTGTAAAAAACTTGCATGTCACCTGAAATGCAATGATTTATTAAATTACATAGCCTTAGCAACTCTACAGTGTGCTATAATAAAGGCACTGTCAGAAATAAAGACTAAAATTACACAATGCAGTCGTATGCTGTGAATATCGGAATTCAAATTGAAATAAGCACCACTAGAAAAGAAATCACGCACCCTACATGGTATGCTTGTTTGAAAAATAGCACAGTACCTAAGTTAAATGGTTTTGCCTTCAGTTGACAGATGGACTCGTGGTCAAAGTGAGGTGCCCAACCTGCATAGCCCACGCACTTTTTTGTTGGCTTTCGCTTGGCTTTACTTTGACACACCAGCAATCCAAGCTATTAAAACCTAACACCTAACACCTTAGCTGCCATGTTAGGTAGGCATGAAAGAAACTCTCGTAGCTAAATTACTGGTTAAAGCTTTTTTCTGCAAAATTTTGAGCACAGTGGGATGTAAAGGGGCTTTTTTTTCAGAACTTTTGTATTTCTACATTACAAACTGGAATTTTTACATTCTTGAACTGTTATTTGTATTCCCTTCTCATTTTGATCGTTTGCTTTCAAATTTTTCCTTTGATAAATTTTATGGTCAAATTTCCTCCAAAGTAGAAGCCCTGGCGACAGTAGATTTATATTTAGCGAAATCAGGTGCAAGATACAGCTGCACCTTGATTATGAGCACTTTTTCAATGTACAATAAACCTCAAAAATAGTGTTCTGTTACTGCTGTACCGAACAACAGTTTATATTGCGAAAAAACCAGCCAAAATTATTGAGAGCAAATTTTCCTCGAAAGAACGAAAATGTTTCAGCGACAAGTATTTACCAACTTTTAAAGCAGTACCTCTCAACCTGTTTGCTGCTAGAGTTTTTGGTCTGCCTCCATATTTATTATAATTGAATATGCAAAACATTTATTATCTTGTACTTTTTGAGACTTTGCGTTTGAAAGTAGATTTTACTGTGCATAGTTTCTTTGATTTTCGATTTTGTCACGGCAGGCATTCGTTGCTTAAGTTGGCGCGCTCTGTTGTTGCGTCATGCAATTTACGCTGCAGATTATATGTGCGCAATTTGACAAAGAATTGATATTGAAAAAGTAAAATTTTAAACAAAATTTTCAATGCGTTTTCTACTATTGATAAATTTCCATTCAAAATGAAAACTGTGGCAGGAACGCCGTGTTGAATGCGCTGACTCTACTTCACTTATCACTTTAGAAAACAGCTCAGAATTTGGCGTAAAAGACTACTAATGCGTAATTAATTTGCTTGAAACAAATCGAGCTTACATCTTGTCAATCATCTTACGTTAACAAATTATCATTTTTTTCCGATCAACGTCAATCCCAAAAACCTTAGGCGAGTTTTTGCTGTCCACAAGGGAATCTTATCCAATAATCAGCTCAAAGGCTGGCTGTAAAAATTATCTTATCATTAGTGTCTTCTTGGCTTTGACGGTGTACATTTTCAACACTGACAGAAATAAGCAATAAAAAAACGAGAGAGGCTTAGTTTTGATGATGAAATAAGAGTTTTCTTAGCGTCATTATATCCTCGCATCGGTTTAATTTGTTTTTGAAGTCAGGCACAACCATCGGATAACACTAAATGCGAAAGTTTACGAAATTACGGTAATTTATATTGAAGTGTGGAATAACTGAATCACGGAAATCCGGAAATTCATATTAAACATAGAATTACGGAAATGTGGAAACTCATTTAAAAGCAATAACTGACTTAGGAAAATACGGAAAGACTACTAACCAAAAAGTACAGAGATCCCAGAAACGCGGAAATGAGGGAGGTTGACAAAAACAATATATAATCATCCAATTGAGTAAAATTACGTAATTGGATTGAATTGAACTACCGTAGGTATTTCTGTAAATTTCTGTATTGCTGCGATTTCCGTAATTGATGTTTTTTCCTTATTTCCGTATTTTAGTGTTGTCCCAACTATTGAATTGAAAATGATATTTTCAAGCATATTTGTTGCATTGATTACGTGAAATAGCGTGGCAAAAATATTGAACTATTGTGTTGTGCCTTAACGTTGAAAAATGTTGAGAGCCACAGTGTTGAAGTAAATGGTTTTGCTTGGTATGGTTATCGGCGATCATGGAGTGGTCATTTGAAAGTACAATGGAGCTAAAACACTTCATATTTGTTCACTCACAGTTGTCTTATCAGTAGTTCTGTATCTGAAGTGTAGTGGTATCTTCCTTCAAGCTAATAACTTACCAATAACTGCAAGCAAACTTTCTACATTGTAGTCAACACGTATTTGGTAGATCAATATCTTTCTTTAAGCGTTTGCTTCTGAAAAATTAAATTTACTTTATTACTATCAAATTAAAGTCGGTCTATTTGGCAAATGGTCATCAATGGTTATGATTGAAAAATACTATTTTTGTAGCTTTTTCAGCCCCAGAACATGTTAAGTTAGTATACTAAAATTGGTGTTTTGTTTAGGGTGTTAAAAGGTTATGACCATCCGAATATTGTCAAGTTGATTGGCTTTTGCACTGAGAAGGAACCGCTCTGCATAGTAATGGAGCTTATCTCAGGTTAGTCTGTTACAGGATCTCCTTCAGTGCTCTGAAACTTGTGCAATGGAGTACTCGTGATGGCAACCTTGAGTTAAATGTCCATTTGGTTTCAACTTTATGTGCTCTCGGCGAAAAACATTTGGCTGCCCTTTTTTTTTCCTGTTTACAGTGTTTGTAGAAAGCACTACATCAGCAGTGTTGGTAGCTTGGAAACAGGCGCATAGGTTGTTTTTATCAGCATTTGGAAGTGCCATAATTCCTAGTGAAGGCAGAAGTGAAACAGGAACGCTACGTGAAGACTGCTTTCAAGGTTTCTGAGCTTTGACTTGTAAGGAACATCTTTCTTCTTTTCGCCAATAGATAGCTCGCGATGTGCTCTTTTGACAAGACTAGCTGAAACAATTTGGGGTTCATCATCACTAACATTGCGAATTAGAGCCCTCGCCCTGACGTAAAGCACGGCTAAATACAGTGCGCCAGTGTGATCACGTAACGTCCACTCAAAGATTATCAACACGGTTATCAGTGGTGTCCTTTGCACTATCACGGGATGCCTGAAGCCCACTTAGTAATCAACCTGCCTTTGCTGGCATGCCTTGCTTTTACCCTTTTTCGACTCAAAGCTGCATTCTCAACCTAGCAAAATGTAAGTCAACCCAGGCTACACCCTCTGCACCATACCTTTGATTTCATGGCGACTAAACGTTTAAAATTTCGACGTTCGTTTGTTGGAACAGAGGCCTTTTTGGTGGATACCCTCAAAGAAGATGAAAGCACCAACGCTTAGATTCTTCGATCATGAGCGAAAAAATGGGGTTGGTGCCACAACGTCCCCTTGGCCTTCCAAGCTCCAAGTACAGATAATACTCTTCCCCAACATAGTCATCATGCCTAGGTGACCGTAAACCGGCTCCGACCCATGTTGGTCGTTTCCGCGACTAATCATACTGACGGGCAAGATAGACCAAAATAAGCAATATGTATCACTGTAGAACGATGCAAATTTGTTCAAAACATCTCATCGACCACGGGTCTTGGCAAACATACCTCACCAGCGTTCGTAATGTAAATGGCTCGAAGAAATAAGATTTAGAGCCTAATGAATCTTATAGGCATAACGAAGTTGTTTTTATGTATACTTGGAAAGGTATTTTCGTTAACACAACATGGAATCATACAAAGTTAACTCCAAATCTGTCGTTTAGGTGGTGACTTACGCAGTTACTTGAGAAAAAAGGAATGGGGGTTGCTACAGAAAGATATGATTCAGTTATGCAGAGATGCTTGCTCCGGTCTGGCTTATTTAGAAGAACGCAAATGCATTCACAGGTATGTAACTTTTATCGTAATCCTACGGTAAGGGAAAGTTTTGACAGCTTCGCATAGAACAGGTAGTTCTTGGGCACTGACCTCATTGCCAATCCGTTTCAATTGCATTGTGAAAGTTTTTTTAGTATAGCCATGACCAGTAGCAAACTACCGAACAGTAAAATGTCTTGTGAAAACAATTAGCAGTCTAACTGTCGCCATCACATTTTTTGATCTGACCTAACAACACACAAATATCACATCAAAACTTATAAATCTAGTTCATCGATAAGAAACTTGACCTTGCTCTGTTAAAGGCTGCGAAAAACCATAGATGAACCATATCTAAGATGGCGTGGCGAGGTTGCCGTGTCTGCAGACCCTCGCGTCGATTCTCGTTATAAACTTTTGCTCTAGCGTGCAGTCTTTAATGTTCACAGGAGTAATCCTGCAAGTTGTGATTTATATGACTATGTGCAGTAGCGATGAACTTGTGCTGTTCTGTAACCAAACATAGGTTGGTTACCCTATTTAAGGAACTGATGGTATAGGTTTGACGTCTAAAGACAAACGAAGCCAGCTTTCTATGTCTACCATTGCAGATTAATCATTAAGGTTACACCTCGTGCTATGCACGATTTCAAGGTCTAATGTTAATACAACACCTTCACACTGAACAGGGATATCGCGGCTCGCAATTGCTTAATCACTGATCACAACGTTGTGAAGATAAGCGATTTTGGACTGTCACGACAGGAAGAAGACGGAGTTTACACCATGAGCGGCGCCAACAAGAAAATACCTTTAAAATGGACTGCTCCAGAGGCTCTATGCTTCAGTTAGTGAAATTATGCTTAAATATATTTCAATCGAACTTTCTATTTATAGTGGTTCAGCGGAAAGAGATCCATTATTTTATATACGCTTTTGTCTCCGTTAACAGATGTGGCCGGATTTACTTTAGGTTTCTGGAAAGTTCATATGCTTTTATCATTTTAACTTAACGTTTAATTTAGCATGCTTTCAAACTCCACACATTGCTCTTATAATTGCTTTTTCAGTTCTCAAAATCCATCTTATTATCCCTCAGACACCATGCCTCGATCCCATACAGCATTGCCGATCTTACACAACTTTATTTATATATCCTTACTTCAGTGGCGACTTCAGCTTTTTATGGTTACTCGGGCTCGTCACTGACAGTGTCGCAAAATATTGCAAAAACAGTAAATAAAGCACTAAAACTAGCGAGAAGACAAAATATAGCAACAATTTATCTAGCCGTTGAATTATTGTAAAACGTCTTTTATTTACACAGTTATAACAAAACGCCTGTTTTTATCGACTGTGCCCGATTTCAACAAGAAAATTAAGCAAAAAAGTACCTGAAACAATGCAATAAACGCTCGCATTGTTAGAGGTCGGACAACTACAATCAAGCCGGAGTTAGATTTGATTCAAAAAATGCTTGAAAATCGTTTCTCGTTATTTCTCTGCATAGCGTGTCTGGCTATTTTCTTTGAGCCCGGACTAGACCGAACAACAGTACACGTGCTTGCAAATTACTCTTTTATTTACCTTTTTCGGATTGCAGCTCAGGCTGTTTCTCGCGGGCCCGAGTTCAGCAAAAAAATTAAGCAAAAAAGTGTCTGAAACAATGCAATAAATGCTCGCATTGTTAGAGGTTGGACAACTGCAATCAAGTCCGAGTTAGATTCGATTCGAAAAATGCTTGAAAATCGTTTCTCTCTCGTTATTTCTCTGCACAGCTTGTCTAGCTATTTTCCTTGAGCCCGAGCTAGACAAAACGTTGAGCACAAAAAGCAACTGCCACCACAAACACTGGTCGTTTGTACGATGTCCGGCTTCATTGGACTTAATATGAATTAAGTTAAAAAGTTTTAATCTTGTTTCGCATAATATAAATTTAACAAAGTCTTCCCTCATTTCGTAACTCAGGCTCAGCCCGAGTGCCGGAGTCGCCACTGCCTTACTTTGGTCTTTAACGAAAACTTTCTTCCATAAAGCAACTCTCCACATCCTATAGATTTTATCTATGCAGTTCTCGTTCTTGCTGTCACCGCTGCTACACTTCCACCACTGGCATTCAACCGGTCCCCGTAGTATCAAAGCTCTGCACAAACTAGACCTGGTTAAAAAATATTTTTTTATTTGGTTCTTTTATTGCTTTAACACATTGCTCACAAACAAAACCTTTTACCAGAGTTGTGGTCACTCGTCATTTTCGCGCACCTAGCACCCACCCATTTACTATGTTTTGTGCACATCACCGAATTTTCCATTAACCTCTTCCCGCAATTGGCACATGGATCAGCTTTACTCTGGAGTATTTTACTTTTCGAACCACAAAGATGCACCAATAATCTGGGCTCTTTTAAACTTGAAAGCATCACTGGCTGACTGGTTTAAAAGTAGCCTAATCTTTTGTATGAACTTTGTTCCACCGCTCATTAAAAAAGCTTTGTGTTATGTTGCCAGATCTTCAAAAGCTATTAAATGTTCATTAAGCCTTTCCCCAACAATATATTAGTTAAAACGTTTCTTTTTCAGATTGATTTTTTGATTTTGGTTCTATACGGTATTTTTCATGCTGATTATGAAAACAGCTTGTAATTATTGTTTTTCCCCATTTCTGTGGTTGATGGAAAACGTGTTGGTGCTGCATTCCTCTGACAACTTTAGGCTTCTCCAAGCTCTCCTCACCTCACCTTCCTCCCTCCTCCTCATCCTCATTTGTCGAGAAATAGTCATTATTTGATGAACTGTCATTAAAAGTATTTAAGCTTTTGAGGGAAGGTTCATATTCCCTATCTTACTCAGGACGAGGCATTTGGGGTGTAAATTATTTGAAAAGGGTACCAAAAATGAGTGGTAATTAGGATGAAAACAAGACCCATGTGACGACGGTAATTGCCAGAGCAAGTCTTGTGAGAGCATCCTAGAAATTCCACAGCTCCACTCTGTCGCCTCTGACACGCGTAGGATTTGACTAGAATACTCGTTTCACACGTAGAATGGCTTAGAAAGGCTCAGAATCGACGAGTATATACGTCTGTAGCTGGTTTTTGAAGGTCAATTTTTAGACGAGTTTACTCGTCGACGACTGAAAACGTAACATTTAGTGGAAACGAGTTACTCGTTTCTGCAAAGGAAGGGGTTAAAGCACGGTTTTCATGTTGCTGTTGTTGTTGTGGACAGTGCAGAATGAGATGAGAGATGTCCTGGGACGAGTGTACGCAGGCGCTGCAGGAAGGATTCTCGATTCTGCCAATCCTAGAGAGAGAAGAGCTCAACAGAAGGCTGTGTCCGTTGCAGCGTAGACGAGAGAGAACACAGCGAGCATGACGAGGGAGCACAAGTTCCTCAGTGGAAATCGAGGAAACCTGCGTGTCGAAGAATTTAGATGAGACAGTACGCCTCCAGTCCCAGAAAAGACAAGAGTAGATGACGAGAGATAAGAGGAGAGAAACTACAAGGGATTGCAGAAGGCGCGAGTAGCGCTCCCTGCCTGGCCAGCTCGTCAGCCGCGTTGTTCCCCGGGAGAAACGAGTGTCCGGGGACTCATTGTGGTCTGATAGAACAGGAGGAGAGATCTGCCAGATCTGCCACAGAGTTTCAGGTAAAAGGAAAGACGGAGGAGAGGACAGAGTGGCGAGAACAGAACGATAGTCAGATAATAGGAGAAGAAAAGTGGCAGGCTTGTTGGTGATGCCGAGACCAGCAAAGAGCGTGCAGAATGGCGCAGGCTTCAGCGAAAAAACTTGAACATACTGGGCCAGCTGAAAAGGAAAGAGTGGCCTCAGTGCCACAGAGAAATCAGTTGGCAAGTACGCCAGAACGGCCGTTGCCAAGAGGAGAAGGAACAGAGCGGTCAGTCCAGAGTATCAGATCATGAGAGGGGAGAGAGTCAAGGTGGGCGAGAGCCGCACCTTGGCGAGAGAAAGGGGGATCAGAGCGAGAGCATGGAGAGGAAAGGGTGGACTCCTCAGTGAACGAAGGCAGATTCCAAGGAGGAAAGGGAGGGAAAGCAAGAAGAGCCTTCCTAAGAGAAGTAGAAGGAAGCATGAGTGGGTGAGTGGACGCAAAAGCTCTCCAGGACGATCTGCAGAGTCTTGGTTTCACTCGTAGTCTGGCCAAACTTGAAATAGGAAAGAACGTTGGGAGACGTAGAGCCCGCTCATAAGACGAAAGAGTGAAATGAGTCAGGGTGACTCGTAGGGGAGGTAAAGAAGCCTTGGAGAGAAGAAGAGGGATAGGGGAGGACTAGAGGCCGCCGGTGATGACGCGACTAGCCGCTCGGTGGAGGCGTTCCAATTTAGTGATGTTGGTAGCGCTTAGGAAAGAAAATCATCCGGATGAAACATAAGTGAGAAGGGGCCGAAGAAAAGATTTATACAGAACAGAGAGAGGGGCCCCATGAGGAAGCAGAGATACAGCGTAAGGCATTGAGATGTGGAAAGAATTTGGCCTTCAGCGAAGATACATGCTTAGAAAAGGAAAGAGTGCGGTCGAAAAATACCCCACGAAAAGTTGGAGTTGAGTTTAAACGGAGGCGGGAGCCGAGTAAGAGGAGGTTGGGCTGGAGGTTAGCTTGGTGGGGATCCACTGAAAAGAAGGAGGCCTCACATTTGCTCGGATTGGGGAAGACACCAGTACTCAGACCAGCGCTTCGATCGAAACAGAGCTCCTTGTGCGGTTTCCACCGAAGGGGAAGAGGACCAAATGGCCAGATCGTCAGCGTAAAGCGAGCAGCTGACGGAAGAAGGCAAAGAAGCCGGAAGATCATTAATGAAGAGGGAGAAAAGTACGGGGCCAAGAACGGATCCTTGCGGAACACCTCGACGGACTCGAAAGGAACGACTTTTGTGATTTTGATAAACCATGCAAGCGCGCCTGTCAGAAAGGAAAGATTGAGTCAAACGAGCAAAGCAAGGAGGAAGGCCAGCCGAAATGAGTTTGTGGAAAAGGGCGGGATGCCAGACAGAGTCAAAAGCTTTAGAGAAATCAATAGTAGACAGGATCGTCCGAGAGCCCGGCCTGGGTTTGTTAAACCCATCCGAAATGGACTGAGAAAGGTACAGAATTTGATCAAGTGTAGACCGTTCAGGCCGGAAACCGGCCTGGCGGGGAGAGAGAATGGAATTAGATTCCAGAAAAAAAGAGTAGACGGGATAGAATGATGCGTTCAAAAAGCTTTGAGACGCAGGAGGTTAGAGAGATAAGCCGGAAGGAAGCAAGAGAGTCGAGAGGTCTTCCCATCTTGTGTATGGGAATAATGGAAGATGTTTTCCAGATGGAAGGAAAGGAATGCGAAGACCAGGAAAGATTGAAGATGTGAAGAAGAAAATCCATGCCAGAGCGAGGAAAATGCTTTAGCATGGGATAGGCAACTTTGTCTGGACCAATGGCGGTGGAGGAGGAAAGGTTGGAGGCAGCCGCAAGAAATTCAATGGGGGAGAAAGGAGAGCAGAAGGACGAGTGAGACTCCTCCGGGTACGTGGCTCGGCGGAGCTCAGAGAGGTAGCCTCTGGCTCTGCTACGCAGGGTCTTTGGCTGAGAAATGGGAAAGTTAGATTTTGGGTAAGCGGCATAGACCGAAGCCGATTCCCTGGAAAAAGAACAGTTGGGGAAATTAGGAGAAAAGGAAGACGAGGAAGATGAGGCAGCGATGTAGCCAAGAAGAGAGTATACAGATTTAGGGTTTGATTTTGGTGAATGAGAAGAGCAAGTCGTCTGCCATGCCTCAGCCTTGGCCTTGGCCTTGGCGATGACTGACGAGGCGCGTCGGGAAGCGGAGATGTAAGCCTGGCGATCTTCATCTCTTCTGTGAGCGGCAGCGAAAGCGTTACGTCTTTCACTAACCGCATCTTCCACCTCAGCAGACCGCCAGGCTTTAGGAGGGCGTTTGATGCGGCCGAAAGGAATGGAAGGTTTGGCCGCTTTCAGTGCCAGAGAGGTAAAGAGAGCAGCAGCAGAGGAAAGAGAAAGAGACGAGTATTCCTCTGCTAAAGGACAGTGAGAGTCAAAGTAGAAGTCAAAGTCAAAATCATCCCAGCGAGCTTTCTGAAAGTTGAAGGAAGGAGGACGCTCGTTGGGGTGAAAGACCGGAGAGAGAGAGGGATAGATAGAAGAATTGGTAAGTGGTCAGAACTCAGGTCCTGAAGCACCTCCCAGAAGGAAGAAAGGGCGAGAGAGGAGGGAGCAAAGGAGATGTCAGGGAAGGAGCGACTGCCAGAGGAGCGATGGAGAACGGTGGGTGTGTCAGGGTCATTGAGGGGGAGGAGGTCAGAGGAGATGACCCAGTCAAATACTTTCTCTCCACGGGGGAGGAGTCCCAGAGAGGTTAATGGCAATTGAAGTCCCCCAGAATGAAGAGATTTCTGGAGGAGGGAAGAATGGAAGGAGAAAAGGAGTCGGTTCTGCCATCCGTCGGAGAGGAGCGAATAAGGGGGCGTACACATTAAGAAATGACACCGAGGAGGAGTTGTTAAGAGAGATGTTGACCCCTACATAATCAGAGTAGGGATCGAGCGAAGAAAGAGAGGAGGTAGAAAGTTCAGAGAACGATAAGCCCTGCCTGACAAAAATGATGACAGCGCCGCTAGCGTGCGTGGCATCAGGAGAAAGAATGCCAGACCGGGAGTGGGTGCGATCAGAACGCAGAGCAGAGAATTCAAAAATCCGGAAAGAGGAAGAGGAGTTAAGATTGGATTCCTGGATAAAGATACGGTCAGCAGGATGGGACGAAAGAAAGTGGAGTAGTTCAGTGCTCCTGGCTCGAAGACCTCCAGCATTCCATTGGAGAACCCTGAGAGAGTCAGGGGGGGAGACGAGGCAGGAGGCGTAGAAAGACAGCCAGGAGCAAGGGATGGTGGGAGGGGGTAGAGGGAGAAGATACAGAAAGGACCGACGGGGATAAGAGGTTTGAAGACGAGGGTGGGGCGGGAGTGCAGCATTAGCAGACGAAGGGCTAGATTGTACAGTGGAGGTATACATGTCGGAGGAGTCCGAGGAGAGAGTCACAGTGTGACGAGTGGGGACACAGCAGAGGGAGAAGCTCCAAGAGTGGGAGGTGCCAAGAGTTCTGAATTTGGAGAGGGAAAGTTGTGAGCACCTTGGTTGGATCAATTTGGAGCAGGTGCATCATTGCACTGACTTGCCCCGCCAGGTCACATTTTCAGCGCACACAGAGCAAGGAAAGATGGGGCCAAGGTTTGGATGAACGTTACCCCTCATCAAGAGAAGGAGAGGAATGAGGAGACGAAGACGGGCAAGAGCAGGGCAGGAGAAAAGAGAAAGGGAAAACAGGCGACCAATTTTAAGGTAGCTGTATGCTGCCCTACTGCGGTCGTTCAGGGGGAACACAGCGAAAAAATGAAGGGGAGTGCCCGGGGTAACTGGGACTCTCGTGAAGTCCAACAGCCATTTCAACCCAACCCAAACGGGGTCGGGGACCGAACCACCACGTTGAGGCGGCTGTTGATTGGTGCAGCGCGGTTTTCATCGGTGGTAGTGATCAAATGTCATGGGTTCAAATCTCACGATGACTGAGTTGTGCGTTTGAAAGAGTCTTTTTACGTTTGTTTTCTTTGTTCGGCCGATTGTGTCAAGGAGTAAATTTGTCGAAAATTACACCACACAATTCTTGCACAATGTTGAAACTATAAGTTTCGAAAATTGTTTTATGTGTTGCCATACTGTCAACTGCCCTGCCTGTCAGAAGGATAAATAGGCAATATCTAAAAAATATACTGCTTTAGATTATAGAAGCTACGAAGCTATTTCATGTGCCACAAGAAGCTTGCAGCTCTGTGGTACATCTTTTTCCAGATATTTTAAAGTTTCGTGTTTACAATAAGTAAATTTTTGTTTTTCAAGAAACTTTTACTTCTGCAAGTGATGTGTGGAGTTTTGGAATACTCTCGTGGGAAGTATTTTCTTATGGAAAAACCCCTTATCCAGGAATGACAAACCAGCTGGTTTTTGATCAGCTTCTGGCAGGTGTGTTAGTTATTTTATAAGATTAAAACTTATTTGATTCAATGAACTCAGAACAGAGTTTGGGAAACTGCGAAATCCTGCGATGTTGTTGTTATCCGACCCCTTCAGAGGGATAGGGGTATGCTAGAAGATTATGAAGCCCCAGAAACCGGGCAACTTCCGAAGTCCAGGATCAGAGGTCCTAGAGAGAGAGAGTTGCGAAAGAGCAAGGGGTGCAAAGAGTCCTAGGGAGGACACAGAAAGCGTAACGTAGGAGTACTTGTTCCGAGGAACCTGTGTGTCGAACAATTGAAATTGAAATACCGGTGCGATGGCGTAGTGCTTGGAGTGTCCGCTGCGCAGTCGGTAGACCTGGGGTTTATTCCCTAAGTCGAGTCATACCAAAAGGCTTTAAAAAATGGTATTCACGGCTTCTCTGCTTGACGCTTAGCACAAAAAGCGATACTGTGGAGAACAAGCCGGCAAGCTTGCTTGCTGTGTCCTTGGGAAGGCTATTAGCGGGACGCCTCCGCCTTTATGTGGCAGACAGGTGGCCTACCCGTACTTCACCGGGTTACAATTGTGAAGTTGCTCACCCAGCATGTCTTAAAAAGCGACTTTTCGGTACCCACCAGTGGCAGTTCGCCTTGTTGGTGGTGGGGCTACCAACCGCTCATGACTGTTTCGAAATGAGCTGCCATCTTTCCCCTAGTCTAATTTCAATTAGGTTGACGGCATGAACTTGAATTGCCGTTCGTGCCGTACCTCCATCCCGAGGAAGAGGAGGGGTAATCACTACAACAGCAACAACAAGAATTGAGATGAGATCGCTCGCATCCAGTCCGAGAAAAGAGAGGAGTGACTGCGAGAAGTTAGAGAAGAAAGACTACAAGGGATTGCCTGGAGCAGCAGTAGCACACTCATCAGCCGCGTCGTTACCCGGGAGAAACGAGTGTCCGTGGACCTCTGATAGCAAAGGAGGAAAGAATGCAGTTTTTGCTAGAAAGTTTGAGTTAAAAGGAAAGACAGAGTAGCAAAGAGAGCGAGAGGAGGAGAAGAAAAAAGGCAGACTTGTTAGTGCTGCCGAGACCAGCGGAAAGCTTACAGAATGGTGGCTTGCGAGCTTCAGCGAAAAAATCTGAGCAAACTGGGCCTGTGGAAAAGGAAAGAACGGCCTCAGCACCACAAAGTGAGCAGTCAGCAAGAACGCCCGAACCGCCTCTTCCTATAGAAAAACGAACAGATCCATCGGTCCACATCACCAGATCGTGAGGTGGGAGAGAGTCAGGGTGAGCAAGAGCCGCATCTTGGCGAAAGAGAGAGGGATCATAGCGGGAGCATGGAGAGGAGATGGTGAATTTCACAATGAAGGAAGGCAGGTTCCAGGGAGGAGAGGAATGGCATGCAAATTGAGATTTTCTTGGAGAAGTTGAAGGAAGCTGAGTGGGTGAGTGGACGCAATAGCTCTCGAAGAGGATCTGAAGAGTCTTGGCTTCACTCCAAGTTTGGCCAAACCTAAAATGGGAAAGGAGGTGGGAAGACAAAAGTGCCGCTCACAAGAAGTCAGAGCGAAATGAGTCAGGTTGGCTCGTAGGGGAGGTAGAAACGTCTCAGAGAGGAGAAGTGGGATAGAAGAGGACGAGAGGCTGCCGGTGATGGCGCGACTAACCGCTCGGTGAAGGCGTTCCAATTTGTTAATGTTTGTAACGCTAAGAAAAAGGAAACCGTCCGGGTGAAGCATAAGTGGTAATAAGCCGAAGAAAAGCTTTATGCAATAGAGAGAGGGACTCCTTAGAGGGGCCCCATGAGGAAGTAGAGATACAGCGTAAGGCTTTGAGACGAGGAAAGAACTTAGCTTTCAGCGAAGATACATGTTTAGAAAAGAAAAGAATGCGGTCGAAGATGACCCCACGAAAAGTTGGAGTGAGATTGAAACGGCGGCGGGAGTCGAATAAAAAAAGTGTGGCTGGAGGTTAGCTTGATGGGGATCCACTGAGAAGAAGAGGCCTCAAATTTGCTTGGATTGAGAGGAAGACACCAGTACTTAGACTAGCGCTCCAGTCGAATCGGAGCTCCTTGAGCGGCTCCCACCGCAGTAGAAACCGAGGGGAGGAGGACCAAATGGTCAGGTCGTCAGCATATAGAGAAAACTACTGACGGAAGAAGGCAAAGAAGCCGGATGATCATTGATGAAACGAGAGAAAAATGCAGGGCCAAGAATGGATTCTTCCGGAACACCTCGATGTGGACTCGAAAGGAGCGACTTTTGTGAATTTAAAAACCACGCAAGCGCGCCTATCATAAAGGAATGATTATAAGTCCAACGAGCAAAGCAAGGAGGGAGGCCAGCCGAAATAAGTTTGTGGAAAAGAGCAGAATGCCAGACAGAGTCAAAAGCTTTGGAGAAGTCGTTAGTAGCAAGAATCGTCCGAGAGGCCGACTTGGATTCGTTTAACCCATCCAATATGGGCTGAAAAAGAAACAGAATTTAATCGAGAGGAAACCGGCCTGGCGGGGAGAGAGAACAGAGTTAGACTATAGAAAGAAGAGTAGTCGCGATAGAACAATGCATTCAAAAAGCTTTGAGACGCTGGGGCTGATAGATATAGGCCGGAAGAAAGCCGTAGAGTCGAGAGGATTTCCCATTTTATGGATGGGAATAATATAAGATGTCTTCCAGATAGAAGGAAAGGAATGCAGAGACCAGGAATGATCAAAAATTTAAAGGAGAAAATCCATGCCAGAGCGAGGAAAGTGCTTTGGCATGGGTAGGCAACTTTGTCTGGACCAGTGGCAGTGGACGAGGAGAGGTTTGTGGCATTCGCGAAAAATTCAGCTGGATAGAAGTGGGAGCAGAAAGAGAAATGAGACTCCTTAGGGCTCGTTGCTCGGCGGAGCTCGGACAGGTAGCCTCTAGCTCTGCTAGGCAAAGCCTTTGGGGATAAACCAAAAAGTGACATCTGAGGTAATCTGCTAAGATCAAGGCCGAACTCCTTAAAAGAGCAGTTGAAGGAGTTAGGAAGAAGAATCAGTGACAGAGCGGAGAGAATACACAAATTTAAGGTCAGATTTAAAAGAGAGAGATGAGCATGTCACCTGCCATGTCTCAGCTTTGGCTTTGGCGATGACAGACGAGGCATGTCGAAAAGCGGAGATGTATGCCTGACGACTTTCATTACTTCTATGGGCTGCAGCAAAAGCCTTACGTCTTTCGCTTACCACTTCTTCCACTTTAACAGACCACCAGGCTTGAGGATGGCGTTTGATGCGACTGAAAGGAATAAAAAAATTTGGCCGTATTCAGTGCCAGAGAAGTAAAGAGAGCAGTAGCAGAGGAATGAGAAAGGGAGGAGTATTTCTCCTCAAAAGGACAGTGCCAGTCGAAGTAAAAGGTAAAGCCATCCCAACGAGCTTTCTGAAAATTGAAGGATAGGGAATTTTCGTTGGAGCTGAGGAGTAGAAAAAGAGGGACAGCTAATAGAATTAATAGAAGATCAGAACCCAAGTACGGAGGTACCTTCCTGGAGCAAGAGAGGAGGAAGCAAAGGAGATGTCTGAAGAGGAGCGACTTCCGGAGGAGCGATGGAGAAGAGTTAGGTGCTGGGGTCATTAAGAGGAAGGAGATAAGAGGAGATGACTCAATCGAATACTTCCTCCCCACGGGAATCAAAAGTATCTTTTGAGTCCCAGAGGGGTTGATGGCAGTTAAATTTTTCCTGAGTAAAGATATTTCTGGAGGAGAGAATGGAAGGGAAAGGAGTCGATTCTGCTGTCCGTCGAAGAAGAGCGAATAGGGAGAGCATAAACATTAAGGAAAGAGAACGAGGAGTAGTTGTTTAGTGAGATGTTGACCCTTGCGTAGTCAGAGTAGGGGTCAAACGAAGAGAGGGAGAGGAGGTGGAAAGTTCAGAGAAAGATAGGTCCTGCCTTACGAAAATGATGACACCATCGCTAGCGTGCGGGTCATCGGGTGGAAGAATGCTAGACCGAGAGTGAGTGCGATCAGATCGCAGAGCGGATTATCCAGGGATTCTAAAAGAGGAAGAGGAGTAAAAACGGGATTTCTGAATACAGATACAATCCACATAATGAGACGAGATAAAGTGGAGTAGTTCAGCGCTCCTGGATCAATAACCTCGAGTATTCTATTGAAGAATCCTGAGCGAGTCAGGGGATGAAGAGGAAGCAGGAGGTATAGGAGAACAGCCAGAAATACGAGGGAGTGGGGAGGGTGCAGAGGGAAAAGATACGAAATGAGTGGAAGGAGGGTATGAGTGGAGCGGGAGCGCTGCATTGGCTGAGAGTGGGCCAGATGGATCAGGTTGAACTGTGGAGCGAATTGTTTTCGGTCTTCGAATTGATTGCCGCTCAAAGGCTACGTACATGCCGGCCGCATTGCCATGTTAAAGCGTATACCAACAACAATTCCTCTTGAAACATTTTAAATTTGCTTTCTCACTACTCATTTTTCTTTTTTGTGTGCAATCCAAACGACTCGTGATTTGTGGCTTGCGTTGTTAGACAGGCGTCTGAGCAATTGGCCAAAATTACAAACAGATGCAAAAGAGCAATAAACTCTTCGTGTATAACTTCGTCGTGAAGTTCATTGAAACCCGACTTTCCCTTGCTCATTCGTTGCTTGAAAGTGCTATCGCTCTGCAATTTTATAAAGGAAACCAAAGTTTTTCAAATAGGATTGTTGCTCATTGTTTTGAATAGAAAGAAGCCAATATGAGTCACAAATTGATTTTTCAAGGTTATCGAATGCCTCAGCAACCGAACTGCCCTGATGAATATTATAATAAAGTAATACGGCCATGTTGGAGTGCAGAAGCCGCGAACAGACCTCAGTTTAAAGAACTAATTGGCGTTATAAAGAAAATCTTAAAGTCTTTGTAGCTTGGACCAGCGACCAACAAAGTACCTATAATTGTTCGTTTTTGATTGGTGATACAAGTTTATTTTGTTATAGACCATCGCAGGTTATGTTTTGTTTTGTGTGTGCCGACGTACATACGGACGCGTGTCGTTGCTGGCTAATTAGATAACCGTTCATTATTTCTGTCGTTCATCAACATGCATTGCTATGTACAATAATTCGAATAAGGAAAGCTTGTAACAGTTTGACAACGTTGTTTGTCAACCGGGTGAGTTATACATTTTGGGTGCACCTCAACGTGAAAGGGTAAACTAGTTTTAAAACTGAGGAACTTTTGATGCAGATCGGCCACAACGTAAGCATCAGCCTTCGCATTAATCGCAGTTCTAACTTAATTCTCTTAGTTCCTTTGATTTTAACATGGTTAGGTGTAAGAAACTTTGCAGAAAGGTGTACTACATCCAAAAAAGATTGACAAATACCGGATTGTATTATTCAGAAAAAAATAGAAGCAGTGTTACCATACCACACAATAAAAAATAAATTCGCAATCCACAAGTGCACTGGCTCGTGCTTTCAAAATTATCTTGCTTTTCTTGAGCCGCTAGGCCACAGGCTGTTGCTTTTTATGCATAAGCATTATTTGTTTTGAGAACATACCATCAGTTATGGAAACCTTGTGGCTTCTTGTCGGCAAAAAACTTTACTTTTATGGAGATCATCCCACAATTTGGTTGAAAGATTAACTAAACCGTGGTCCCTTTCAGTTTGAAATTCGGTTACATCCCAAAAAAGGTTGGGAAACGTTGATTTGGCAAAATGCGGTGTTAAGGAGTTGATCTCATGGAAGAAAAAAAATTTGATCAAAATTAATTTGGTTGCACACGAAGCTGCTACCTTCCTAAAAGAAGTGAGGTTTCCGTTTATACTAGCGTATACTGGAGGAAAGCTTTGTTCTATGCCCTCTTGGGTTTGACAGCAGCGCATAAAAACTGTTTAATTCAGGTTTGTAAGTGATCCTCAAAAAAATCTTTTATGGAATTTTACCCCATTTTTGGCAAAATTCTGAGTGGTCCCTGAAAAGTTTACTGGATTAATAGCTAGGTTATGTCGTTACCTCTGTTTCTAAAATCCTGGCAATCCCAGTGTTTGTATATCACCATTCTTCATGTTTTCAACGTTGTCGCATCCATTTGTTCACCATGTGTTATTATAACTGCTGTAAAAAGTTTTTTAGCTTGATTGTTTACTGCTTTTTCTTGCCACTTTTGTAGTTAATTGATTTAAAACTCGGGGCCTGAAAGACAAAAATAAAACATGTCGGGGGGGGTAGGATATGTTATACAGCCACAGTTCAATCCCTATGGTGAATGAAGTCAGTTTCATACAATTTTAATCAATTGCTCTCTCTATTTTCGATCATGATGGAGACTTTTGATATAAATCCTGTTTGGCCAGAAGCTTTTCGTGACGGTGTTATAAGTCTGGAATGGAAATGTGTGAATGGCTAGAGCTGGAGGGAACATGTTCTTATATCGGAAATTCGGACGAAGCAGCGCTTCGCGACAGCACGCGGTTAAACGCGCCAAAGAGGATAGAATGCTATGCATCAACACTTCTCTAAAAGAAAGCGTGGGGCAGATTCTTTGCGATGCCAATCAAGATAAAACTAGAGAAGAGCGGTTGTCTATTTCGAACCAGAAAATGTTGATTCTACTTTTTTTTTCCCATTTTGCAGGCTTGTTTGTGTTGATTCGGTTCATGTTTACCACTACACAATCGTTTACGAAGTACAGTAGAACGCCGATTATCCGAACGCGATTTTAACAAAAGTCATTAGAGCCTGACATCAATGAGGGAGAAGCATTAGAACGTCAATTGTGTGTAGAAAAAATAAATGTGTCCAAAAAGCAATTGACTCGTGGAGTATTTATTTAAATTTGCAACCAGTTACTATACTACCAGTGCTAGTAATATGCAATAAATCACAATGTCTGTGAACTGTATATGATGTATTTTCCTAATATTCCATGTTGTTCGATTATCCGAACAAATCACTTTTTCGAACCACCCCTGGTTTTAATTAGTTCGGAAAAATGGCGTTCTACTGTAGAATTTTTGTTGAAGCAAAGCAACGTTTAATTCCGAATGTTATACCAATGGTGCTTTTATGTGATTTCGAACTCCAGATCTATTATTTGGAAGTCGGGAACAATTACCCCGGTAGCCCCGCCACCAACAAGCGGACTGCCTGAAAGTTTTCTCTTTCACATGCTTGGTGATCAGCTTCACTCTACCGATTCGTGAACCACGGTTGAAGTCCTGTAATCGTTAGTGCGTTCGCTCAACGTAGCGACTATTACAATGAGAAAGAGATCTAATTTTTTAAATCCGGTATTGCTTTCGTTACCGGAGATGGCCGTACTGACCCCACGTTTCTCAGAAATTTATGAGCAGCCAGCGCGCCACTACCTTCGTTAACGGCATCTTCTTGTATCCAATCTGTTTTTCCAACAACCTCCATGTCATCTTCGGTCGTCCATGCCCTATTGCAATCTCTTTAAAAGCAGTGGCACTCGCTGCTTATACAAAGCAAAGCCATTTCGTGAAGTAATTAGAACGTCTTCACGAACTACAGGTTGAATTTAATGTCAAAGACAAAAAATGAAGCAGGACAGGCATTCCGACCTTAACCTTGCAGGCGCATAAAAGGAAGCTGTTTGAATTCTCGAAATGTAAGAACGTGTTCTTTGTAGCTCCTTTAATTTGAAGCGATACAGTCTCTGATAAAAAGCGTTACGAAAACCTTGTGCCAAGAAAGCATTTTTGAATGTTATACAAAGTTCTGCGCCCCCAACAAATCGCTTATCGGTATTGTAAAATGTCTGAAAAAGTTGTATAAAATTGTAATTATGTAGCAATCAGTGTTTTTATATTTTGTGCCCCGCTGATCAACGATCTTGAAAAACATGCACAAGTTTAGGACTTAGGCTTGTATGCAAATCACGGTCTACCATAACAAGAGTGTGAAATTGATGATTTTAAGTGTACTCAAGTGTATCTTCAATCGCTTTGATACCTAGTTCACTCCCTATTTGATGTTTATGCCTTGGTAGTTTATGTTTAAGCTGTACTCTGCTGGTTAGGCACTACCGTATTACACTTCAGTCGCGGTTTTGTCCAGTTGAGCGTTACCGGTACCGAACATTGTATTTTTGTGTAACCTATTTTGTTCCATCAAAATTTATTTCATTTATAAGCACAATTAAAAAAAAGAAAGTTCAGCCTATTGTACTTTTTTCGAATGTTGGTAATGGCCGCGAAGGAACGTTTAAATCAGTGGTTCTTAACCGGGAAACCATTTGCAATGCTCAGGGATATCAGGAGACCTAGTGAAAATACTGTCGCCGAGTCAACTGTTTTTTTCCTGCATGTGGAGTGCTGCTAAAAATTTAAAGGGTAAAATTTAGTGCATATTTGCTTTTATGTTGTCTATAATTTACATCAATACAACTCCAGATCCATGCTCGTCTCGTTGCATTCAGACGCTATTAGTGTAGGTTCATTTAGATCTATCGCTTCGGAAGAAGTTTACTCATAGAAGGAAAAACCCGTGTGTGAATGTTTAAGCTCATTACAATTGCTCAGGCTATAAACTATCGGTCAATTAAGGTTGTTTGGACTATCTCTGAAGCAGTTCGAGGTGTTCTGGCAAGAGATCAAACATTAATTTCACGCCGACATTTAAGTATACGGTTTTACAGCTCATTCTGCTTTCCGTAATATATTTTCAATGTGCCATCAAAGCTTTTGCGAAGTTGCCGTAAGTGTCCTACAGAGTGGAACAAACAACTTACCTCTTCAAGAGGATAGTGTAAGCCCGAATTTATTGAAACCACTGGCAGTTTTGATAGAGTCATGCAGTCAACGTCTGTGATTATTTTTCGACACGGCTTCAAATAACCAGGCAATTCTTTGTTGAGCAAGGTTTATTTTTAAAGAAAGCTGTTGACCTCACAACGTCATCCTTCCTATTTCCGATGCTAAATATAGGCTAATCGTATTTTGAATTCACATTTCAGGATGTATCAGTTTTGCGTAATGTCGATAGACTATGATTGAATTAAATTGCATCCATTTACAATTTGAGATGTCTTGTACAGCTACGTGCCGTGAAAAGACGGATCAACGTCACCAAACCGGAAGCGTTGTATTGAATAGGACAAAGTTAGGAATGGGAAATCCAACTAATTTGTACAAGATTAGTTGAAATTTAGAGCAGAGTTTCTCGACGTAGGACAGTTAGAATCGCAAGGAGAGCAATTTGCAACCTGAAGTCTCGTCGTAGGATAGATGTTGAGCTTGGAGTCGAGCTATATATTTCTACAACCTACTGCAGTCACAGGAGACATTTTGTTGGTTATACAAAAATATTTTGTTTAGACCCATTTGGAGTTACCAATACCGCTGGTGCAAAGGATTTCTACTGCAAGCAGAAGGAAGAGCCGTTATTTTGAGAAGAATGATGTCTTGACCTATTGTGATAAATATAGCCAGTTTAGGCGTTCAATCCTGGTTATGACTCCATTTTTATCAGGAATTACATTATCCTGTCACCTAAAGGTTTTTAAAGAGTTGGAAAACCAGCGTGAGAAAAGTAGTAGCAGTGGTTTTTATTTTAGTAGCAATACTTGTCTGGTTACAAAAAAATCTTTACAACTGTAGGCTACACAGAAACTCTTTGGAGCTGCTTACATCAAGCTATCAATATTTTTTGCCCTTAGTCTGTATATGTAGGCTGCATAAGCGATAAAACATCTGCGCTGCTTTTTGTTTTTTAATAGCGAGTTATTTGCCCTACACTCTACCACTTTTTTGCGACATAAAGATGGAGGTACTCCGATAAGTGCCTTACTCAAGAACGCAGCGAGTGATTTTGCTCTTCTTTTCGCACATTATGTCAGCAGGAAAGCTATAGAGTGTGCGATGTGACCCGGAAGAATAATTGAACCCAGACCTACCGGCAGCGAAACGGACGCTCTAACTACATTACCGTACCAATGTGTCCTTAGCAGCTGGCTACAGTGCCATATATGGTTATACACTGTAATCGAGCAAAAAAAACGCCTTTTATGTATACGTTGTAGAAATACACACCATTGAAATAATTTTATGACCAAAAACTTCGCAAGATTCAACAGCCGATTTCGAGTTGCCTTTACCGAAGTTGGTGGTGTAAACAGTTATGGCAACTTTTCGCAACTGGACCAATTCTTAAGCTTGTATGCAAAAGACCGAGATTTTAATGTGCAGAGAGCTACAGCACTTTATATGGCCGAAAGGAGCGGTCATTTGCCTCACTCTATTTTCCCTGAGAGAGTTTGATTCGATACAAGCCCCAACCAAGGCTCGATTTCTCAAAAAGTAAAAGTATGTGGGCTTTGGAGTTTCTTAACTTTTTCTATTAAAAAATTTGTCATAGATTTGTGAAAAAAATATTTGTATACCTACTAGTTTTTTGGCAAATCAACTCTTTCCTAAAAAATTTTAATAAAATGTTCTAGTTTTTGAGTTTGCTACGCTGTATGAGTCATACTGCGTCAGCGTGAACTTAACGAAGAATGCTTCTGTTAAAGCAGGGAAGAGATGGGGTGCAATTTTGCTGAGTTTGATCGTTAAGGCATGACCCTTCAACCCCTTTAGCTGCTGCTATCGTAACAGCAAAATTTACGATCGGTTTAAACCAAAAAATAATTATGCAGCTGCTGAACAAGTTTTTGCCGAAAGCTTGTTATAGCGAAAATACTCTATATTTATAGTGATATACATGTGATATACCGTATATGATATTATATGTTGTAGCGAAAATACTAAAATGATACAAAATACTAAAACCCTAATTACAGCGCAACCGAAAATTTTTGATTGAATCAAAAATACCAATTACTACAAATCATTTTTGTCTAAAAATAGCGTCTTGTAGACGTTTCAAAAATAGCCCCTTGGAAAGAAATTTTTTATTTAGCAGGCCTACTCCTGTCAATAAATGGTCTTTTTTTCGAATCATACTTGATATTACGTAGCTTTTACCTCCCCCTCCCACCCCACCAAACTAATTTTTCTCAATATTTTTCTGCTTGCGTACCACTTGGAAAATTTTTACTGTCGTTGCGTACCATCAAAGGCGCAACCAGGAGGAAGGCGACAGAACTCTCTATTTTATCCATCCTCTGAGAGCCATACGTCTGACAACTGTTCCTAGAAAACTATACCATAGGCGTCCTTTTCCAAATATGACTTTCACTTCTATGACTTTTGCATTTCAAATGATTTTTGTCGTACGATAAGAGAGAATTTCAATTTGATGTTTAAAATTCGCATTTAAAAGCAAATTTAGTAAAAAAAAGTATTATGCTCTTTTTCAAATTTTGCTTCTCTCTACGCCAATGAGCAGATTGTAAATAATTTGTCTTTTTTTGAAACTTTTGTTTCCAGTTGGAAATGGCTGCTAAATTTCGTTTTTATTTCAGCAAAACGCTGGCGAATAACGCTTCTGTGCGTTTGGCGTTTGTAGTGAACATTCAGGCTTTTTATTATCTTCGCGAGTCTTTCTGGAATAATACCACCTTGTGTTTCTGTTCTTTTGATTTGATGAAAACGGGGCAGTGAGCCATAAATTTTTTGTCTTTTTTCCTGGAAATATCACTACTTGAGCTTTTTTGTTTTCATAAAAGCCAGGCCGTGAGTCATAAATTTCTTGTCTCTTGCTTTTGGTTTTTGGATAGAACAATAGCTACTGGACGAGTTGCTAATTTTGATTCCTACATTTGTTTTGTTTAGCAAAGGTTAAAAACCCAGCAAAATCGTGTAAATTAGAGAGAGCTTCGAGAAGAGCATTGTTGTTCAAGAACTCACGACAAACTTCATGCAATTCGTAAGCCCACTGTGCAACAAACAAGCCACGCCTCTGAGACTAGATATAGATAAAGCAAGTCGCATCAAGTAAATCAAAACTTTATTCATCTGTCGCTATGTCTCTAAACTAGAGGTTGTTAAATTGTGATGCGTACATCTCCAGTCCACTGGTGGTTCACTAGCTTTTTACTGAAGATATGCTAGCACTATGCCGAAGGTATGCAAATTTTTATGTCCAATAAATTCATTTTGTCTATTGCAATTGTCATTTCAGTTAAACAGCTGTTGTCTCCAAACAAATTATTTGCTGACAAGTGCTCTGCGACGCACATCATAAACTTTTGTCAGGGAAGGAAAGGGAGTGGCCCAAACACATTTATAAATCTCTAAGACAGATTTTTAAACGATTTTTAGAAGCAGATTTTATTAAATATCTCTAAAGTTTTTACTTGATTTTCGAAACCGCTTTGGCGGGCGTATTGCTTTTAAAATGTAGTGAAATAGGGTGGGCTTCTGCATCACAGCTCTACCCTGGCTACAGCTTTAGCAGCACGCAGTTACAGTAAAAGTATATGTAGTGTAACATAAACTTTCAGGTGATACGCAAACAGGAAAAATTAAAAATTATTGATATCAACCCACAAAACGCTTCCAAGAGACAAAAAAAACAATATGCGTGTGGTAGCAATTTTGTCGAAGTTAGCTTTTGCAAACTCGAATATGGGAAATGCAATTTGCAAGGAGTTTTTGCGAATCTCAACTAGTCTCATAAAAATTGTTTGGCAACAAGATTCAACTTCACAATGCTGATCTTGACCAGGAGTGGGCAAACTACGACCCACCAGAGCATTTAGTGCGGCCCGCCAACACTTGTAGAAACCTCCAGATATCTAATTTAATATGACAAGAAAGGCCACACTTGCCGTACTAAAGAGCGAAAACGATAGAAGCCTTCATTGAAAAAGCCACAAAGCCGTGAGTCACAAAGCAGTTCTTAGTTTGAATTGACGCAATTTCTGTCCAAAGAAAGTGCGATGATCTTTTTTTGGAGACAATCATTTTCAAAGCCCGAAATTATTGCAAGATTTTAAGCACTGGCTCTCTCGGCCAACTTTTGAATGATCAATGCGGCCTTACGGCTAAAAAGTTAGCCCGCCCTTGATCTTGACCGAAATAAAGGTCTTTGCCTTAACAGTGCCAAAGAAGTAACAGATAAAAACGGTCACATGTGCTTTAAAAATTCGTAAACGAATCTTCATAAACAAACCTTTCAGAATAAGATTTTTAAAATCAATTAATGCCTCGTTTGATCTTTAAGCAATCTCCTATGAAGAGTTGATTTCCAATAAAAGTTCTTCGCTTTGGCAAAGGCCCACATAAATTGACGTAGACCCGTTGAACTCCAAAGTATTGGTCTCTATACAGGACGTAAAAAGTTTAGACCAAAGAAACGTGGTCCGAAATTAGAAATCTTAGGACACCCTTGCTATAAGGCAGTTTGCTTTCAGATAACTGCCATAAAATCTTATCATTTTGAATAATTTAAAAAGGTTGGCATTGATATTTACAAAAATAGTTGTGGGCAATATGCAAAGTTGTGGGCAATATGCAATCTTGAGAGCCGCATTTGAGAATTATTCCGCGTTATAGCCAGTGTTGAAGAGTCTGCTATCAATCAACAGCAATAAGGTCAGCTTAGACATTTATTTGTTAGATGAAAAATCGATTTCACTAACGCATCCTCAGTTTCTGCAAAAAATTAAATTCGCACAAAAAATATTAAATATTCTTTGAAACAAATAAAGAAAACTTACATGTACTAATGGCATAAACACAGCAATCAAGTTTTAACTTGTCAAGTCAACATAAATTTTGGTTAATGTTACAATGCATTGTTTAAACAGCAATATAATTCGATGGACTAACAAATTTTACATACAAAAGCAAGGCATCATTACAGGGGACAATAATTCGTATTGGTAGCTAGTATTTCAATGCATTTCATTTTGCTTAAAATCAGAAAGATACTGAATCAAACACGACCCCTCAAAAGATTTATTGACGACAATATTTGTCGGTCATGTAGCAGTGAATTTACTGAAAAAATTGAGCAAGTATTAACGAATACATGCGTGGGTACGGACTGAAACTCACTTTTAGATAAGTAAGCACTAATAAAACAGGAAAAAGCCTGGAGTTTCTGAATGTCCTTCACATGATTGGCAATTCTAACAAATTCGGTATATTTACTACTGGTTTTATTAAAGAAACAGCTGCTTAAAGATTGTTTTTAAATGGCAATTCATACCATCCTTTATGCATTTTTAAATCTATTGTTTTCGGTGAATCTATAAGACTGCGCAAATTAAATAAACAAATAAGTTTCATTTTAAAGATTTAGAAAGGCTGAAAAAGAAATGCTTAAATAAATATAATATATTGCCAAAAAAGTGGTGGAGAAAATCATTAATTTGGCAAAAATATGGACTGATCGTTTTGGACCACAACCATTTAACGAAAAAAAAACTACAGGGCCAATGTTGATTTGGGCATCTGCTTTTTCCAATTTGCTCCAAATTACTTCTTCTTCTTCTTTTTCTTTCGGCTTATTCCCGATTAGGGGTCGCCACAGCAGATATCTGCATTCTTATGACATGGCATTTGTTTTACGGTCGGATGCCCTTCCTGCCACCAACCCTCTCTTCAGAGGGAAACTGGGCCACCTGTCTGCCACATAAAGGTGGAGGCGTCCCGTTAAGTGTCTTGCCCAAGGACACAACAAGCGAGCTTGCCGGCTTGTTCTCCACAACCTCCACTAAATGCTGAGCGCCAAGCAGGGAAGCTGTAAATACCATTTTGTAAAGTCTTTTGGTATGACTCGACAAGGGGAATGAACCCTTGGTCTACCGGCTGCGAAGCGGTGCTCCAAACACTCTGCCATCGCGTCGGTTAATTTGCTCCAAATTACTACCAAAGTGAAAAGCCTAGTACAAGCCACACTTGTGCATAAACGTCTACCTGCCCCTTGCCACTATGCTCACCAATTATAAAAGATAGCTCATTCAACGACTGAAAACACTGGTGATGGAAGTTTTCAACCTTGTAAGAAATGCACCCTTTGCTGCCATCTCAACCAATATAAATCTATGGTAGGCCTACATCAAACCAGTACCCTCACTGCAGCCAATGGTAAAACCTTTGCATTGAACCAGACCTTAGGTTGTTTAAGCTACTGCATATACGTGGCTAGATGCCGTTTATGTCACAAACAATATATTGGTCAAGCCATGAACATATTTTCAAAACGCTGGTGCCACAACAGATTTATTTAGAATCAAATTAACCATGACAACATTGATTATAAAGCTGCATTTCTACACCACTACCACATCTTTCATGGACTCACACTACAAACAAAGCCAGACATTGCCGATTGTTTTTTTGTAACGTTTGTAGAGCAACCACCCAAACATTTTTTATCCATTTTTGAAAACATATGGCTAGACAAATTAAATACCATAATTTCTTAATTTATCCAGCCATATGTTTTCGAAAATGGATGAGTATCCGCCAAAACATCTTTTATCAATCAATTTCTTCAACCGACAAACATCTTTTGTCAATTTCTGAAAACATATAGCTAGACAAATTAAATGACGCAATTGATTTAAATAAAATGCCCTTGCCCTCGATTAAGCAATTTTATAGCTATTTTTGGTTTTGTAATACAGTGCTTCCTTGATTATCCGGTCTAGTTGGGATAATACTTTCAGAAACCTGAACGGATAAGCAAAAAAATTGGATAACTAAATTCTTAACGTTTAAGTCAAGGGAACAAAAACAAACAAAAACACAACACATTCATGGTTTTAAAAATGATAGAAGCTCAACATTACAATATTCTAAGAAATTTCCACTTAACTATTACTTGCAACACTAGATCTACTAAAATAGGAATCAATTTTAGATTGCTTGCCGAAAGATTCGCGTTTTTCAGCAGCAAACTCGCGAAGTCGTACCAATGTGGAAGTGTTTGAAACTGTTGCTTCCGGCTGAATACGGAGCCACGTTAGGCAATGGTCAACCATTTGCATTGCCTCTGCACGAGAAAAAGAGCATTGTACTTTTTGCGTTGAATGTTGGGTATTCTCATCTGCATCCTCTTCTTCATCACATTCGTTCCCTTCTGCTACTGAAACAAGATCAACTATTCCCTACTCATCCAAATATTCATAACCTGGCCCATCAGCATAAAACCAGCCATCAATATAGTCAATTTGATATTTAGTGCAGCCAATTGTTCTACGAAGACGTCATTCAGCCCTCTCTCTGAACAAATTGCGTTTTCAAAAAAAATTCAAAAAAAATCCCAAAAAAAATTCGCCGACAATACAGTATTTTAGCTTTTTTTTAGTGGGATTTAGAGTAAAGTTTCCCGGAAACTATTCCTGCAACATCTAGTTAAAAGCAATCTAATTTTGAAATGTTGCAGCAAAATAAAGCGACCGGATAATTGAATGCCGGTTAAACTAAGTACGGATAATTGAGGAAGCACCTTACTGCTTTAGTTGTTTTCCTCTCATCTCTTGTGCGTTATTTAACCACTTACGCCACCGCTTCTATAGGTTATGCCCTTTTACTTATTATTATGTAATACAGCCCTTTGTTTATTTAGTAATAAGACATCTTATTTATCTCCTACCTATTTCTATATAATTTTACTTATCATATTAGTTTGAATGTAAGTTGAAAGGAGTCGGAGCTAGTTTTATGGCTTGTAGTTTTGATCTCTGCTTGTTATTATAGACACCGAACTAAAAAATGTTTTTGCTTCGTGTAAAGTTTTGAGGATTTTAGTAACTTAGTACAGCCTTTTTTCCTGTCGTTTGATATTTTGGGCTGTGTGAGCGTTATTTCAATTGAACCTTACGCTTTATGATTTGTCTTGTTTGAGGTTTTCACGTAAGCACTTTTCACTGTATATTTACTAGAAACTGGGGTAGATCCGGGTTTATTCTCGGTAACTTTCTTCGGCGTACAACTTAGTCGTTGTTCAATATTTTTTTTTTGATGCTGTAATGTTTTTGCTTGGTATTTTTTACAGTGATTGTTTGCTTATTAGCAGCTTGGGAGTAGAACTACCCTATTATTTTCTAGCATTATACAGGGTGGTCCAAAAGTAGGTGGACAGTAGTCAAAATTGGCTTATACCTAAATTAGGTGAATATTAGTAAAAAAAAGATTATTTGTTAGTTATATAAGAAAGAATAAAGAAAAAATATATAATAAATATAAATATAACTAACAAATAATCTTTTTTTTACTAATATTCACCTAATTTAGGTATAAGCCAATTTTGACTACTGTCCACCTACTTTTGGACCACCCTGTATATACATATATTTCCTCGGGTCTATTATTCTAGCCACCAGCATTTTAAAAGTTTTTGGGGTATCATTATGGTTCATACTTACGATAAACTTTTTGGTCTTTCTTTTAGTTCTTTTTTCTACTCTTTCCACTTTTTGACCTAATTTAATACGTATATAAAAAAAAAATTTTTTGAGGGTCTATGCTGTTTTCATGTATATGGGTTTATAACATTAGTAAGTTATCTTTATTTTTTTAAAAAATATTTAATACATTTTCGTGGCATTTTTATTTTTTGCAGAAACTGAGGATGCGTTAGCGAAATAGATTTTTCGTATAACAAATACTAGTCTAAGCTGACTTAATTACTGTTTATTAATAGCAGACTCTTTTCAACACTTACTGATATGAAGTAAAGTCGGTTAAATAGACTATCCTGCTAGGGTATGATTATTGTTTTCCAGTTTTGTTACGTTATAGCCTATTTTGTTACAATATTGCCTACAAATCTCTCACTCAAACTTTGAAATCAACACAAGATTGCTCTTTTTGCATACTTGAAGTTTTTTTTTGACAAATTGTTAATATCTCTGGTTGGCATAAATATTTTTTTAAACTTTGACCAAAAATTTATTTGTGCTTCAAGAAGCATATCAATTAAAAAAATACAAAAGTTTATTCAATGGTTAAGATTTAATTATGTTAAGCGTTGCTAGGAAGAGGCCATAGGGGCCATGCCCTCTACAAATTTTGCTATTCGCTTAAGGAATAAAGGCATAAAGGCATGTAAGCATTTGGCCGAAAATAATCACGTTCAAAAAGTTAATCTCCAAAAACAGGTCTTCATTTTCGTTTTGGGCCGAAAATAGCTACCTTCAACAAATTTCATATTTTTGGCCGCCGAAATTTGTTTCTGGTTACTTTACTGCTGCCTATACACCTACGACAATGTTTGAGAAACATGCCTATCGGTTTTACAGGGAACTTAAACGACGGCGAAGTGATAATAATATTTGCAAAGAAAAAGCCCATCAATTAATCATATTTATTTTCAGCCAAATCTTGACAAGGCCCTGCTGCACTTGCAAGAGTTGAGTTCGCGATCAGTCAAAAAGAAAATTTGGCGTTTTTGCGTAAGAATGGCGGCATAAACAAATGCTTTTCACGAAGATAAGTGTCAAATCGCCAAGCTTTTTCAGTTCCTAGATTATTAAAAAAAATTCATTCCAAACATTTTGGGCTGGTTGGACAGAAAAATAATTTTTTCCAACATGTCTCAAAATTTATCTTTCGTCATGTAGTTTTCAAGTTATTGCGATAAAACAAAGAAGTTATCCTTTCGATACATCGCAGGGCAGTTAACAGAAACCTCAGGAAGAATAGGGTTCAGTTCACGCTTCAGGTTCAGAGCGCTGCTTGCGGCGATCCTACCTACATCGGTGGGTGCTAACTTGAAAAAGAGGAAGCTCGCCCTGCAGTCTCTAGAGACCTAAATTTCCGTGTCCGTTAAGTAGACGATAAGCAACAGACATCAGTTTTAAAAAACGTAGGGGAGAGTGCTCAACAGTGCTCCAGGTGCCTATATCGCTCCACTTTTAATTTCCCACAATGCCTTTTAATATACCTTCTCGAGGTCAAAAAATCGTCGTCGTTTGGTTAGGCACCCAAACTAAATCCGGGCCAGCACAAATCAAAGCCAGAGCCCAGGGTCGATCTTTTTACTATTCCGGGATGCTGTGCTGCCCAGATTAAATGCTGGCAGTGATGGTGTTAAGCCAACATCGAGTTGCGTCATCCAAAACCTTCAGACCTCGTGTTTCTCTTGGTACATGATGTATGAGGCAAGAAGATATAACGTGATCTGCAGTTTGCTCAGTGGCGCCACATTCGCAATGCAGATTGGAGCGAGACCCCATTTGTACATTGACGAGTGAAAATGTCCTACGCCAGTCCGCAGGTGAGCCTTACCCAAAATGTTCTGGGCAGACTGATTCCAAGCGATCTTGAACTGACCCCGGGAATGAAAGCACGGACCCTTGAAGTACTCTTCAAGTAGTCGGAATCCTATTTACCGTATTTGCTCGTTTTGTAGCCCGGGCCCTTATTTTTTTCAACCAAACTCACTACCGGGCCCTTATTCAAACGGGCCCTTATTCAAGCACGGGCGCTTGTTATTTTCAAAGTAAAATTATGTACAAAAATTATTGTTGAAGACAAATATTTCACGACATTAATCCTTTTTCCATGTCAATTTATTTACGTCAAACGCAAATTATTTACGTCTAAAGAGTAATTCCCTCATATTAGTTTAAATTATTAACAAGAAATAACAAATCAAAATTTGAGCTGCTTCTTATTTCCTATTGTTCTCTACCACTGAAAAATCAGCTTTTACATCGGGCGGGTATTCAAGCACGGGCCCTTATTTATTTTTAAGTTCTGTTCACACGGGCGGCTATTCAAACGGGCCCTTAATCAAGACCGGGCGGTAAAACGAGCATATACGGTATGTTTCGTCCACTGTTTGATGCGGATGTCCAGCTTCGACAAACTACCTAATAGTTTCCACGCAGCAGGTACAAATGGGCCTCTTGATCTAAGTCTTCCCAGGTGCGCATCCTGCTGCCCAACCAACTGTCCCTGCAGCACATAGTCGGAATCATGGATAGCACGATTCGCCAAGGAGAGTGCCGCTCCTAATCGGCGGAGCTCAGCTGGCTGAATGCCTGCGAGGAGAGTTAAGTCCTCCGTTGATGTGGGACGCAAGCACCCAGTAACAATGCGCAAAGCATCATTGAGAATGCTGTCAAGGATGCGAGTATGCGTACTACGACACTAAACTGGTGCGCAGTACTCAGCGGTGGAGTAGACCAGGGCTTTCCAAACTGGTGGTCGCGACCCCTTCGGGGGTCGCGTAATGATGTTCAGGGGTCGCAGAGAGTATATCAATTTTACACAAAGTACTGCATGTACTATAGTTTCTGTAGTAACTGCACATACTATACTGCATGTACTATAGTAACTATAGTATATGCAGTACTTTGTGTAAAATTGGTATACTCTCTCCAACCTTTGATGGTCTTTAAAAACTATTGCAATTGTGTAAACCATCTTTCTTAACTTAGCTGTAGATTTTACGCAAATAGGCGTAGCTATAGTCAAATAGTGGGACTTTGTTAATTGACAGCGGTTGGACTTTTGCGCATTCGTATCACGTGGAATAACTGCATGCATAACTTTTTTGTTTCGTCACTCCGGTATCATGTGGCACAGCTGGATGCATCTCTTTTTGTTTTGTCACTTCAGTTAATGACGCCATAGCGCTGTGCAGACGAGAGAATAGTAGCTAAATATCAAAAAAAAAACTGATCTAATCAATGGATAGCTGGTTAAAAAATCGAACGATAACGGTAATAAGCCTACTGCAGATGATGTTGAAGCAACAGTAGAGGTAGATGCATCACTGACTGGCAGATCGATGAAAGTTCAATGAGAAAAACGAGGTTAGTCATATCAAAAACTTATTACGGCAGTTTTTTGCAGTATGGTTTCGCTTTCATATCGGAAAACAATGAACACCGTTCTCTGTGTTTGATTTAAAAAAAGCGTTGGCAAGTGAGAGTCTTAAGCCTGCCAAGTTGAAACGACATCTTCACACCAAGCATGATTCTCATCGCAACAGGCCTGTGGAGTTTTTTCATCGCTTTCTGCGAACATCGAAAAGACAAAGACAATCATTTGAAAGTGAATGTGTAAATGAAGGGAAGTATACGCAAGCATCGTTTGAGGCTTCCTTGTTGATTGCAAGGAGTAAGAAACTTTACCACATTGGCGAAATTTTCTTCTATCAGCTGCAATTGAAATGAGCGCAATTGTTCGCGGCAAAAAAGAGGCCAATGAAATGCGAAAAATTTCATTGTCATACAGTACTGTGTCCAAGCGAATTTCCAAAATAGGAAAAGATCAACGCGTGCAACTCATTCTACGAATTAAAGAAAGCCATAAATTTACCATTCAGCTTGATGAGTTGACGGACAAAGTACCGAGCACCTCTCTCTTAAATTTCAGGAAGAGCTTGCTGATCTATCTTTTGAATCTAAATTGCAGCTTGAATTTTCTGAAAACAACTTCACACTTTTTGGGCTAGCGTTGGAGCGGAATATCCATCATTATCTGACTCAGCAGTAACCGCACTCCTGCTGTTTGTCTCGACGCATCAATGCGAGTTAGCGTTTTTAACGTTGAGGGCAATCAAAACAAAATGCCGTTTCAGCCTAAGCAACATTGAAACCGCCTTGGGACCAGTATTAACAAATATTGAGCCAGGGCTGGACTTGTTTTGTAGCAGAAGGCAGCCGCACTCATTTCATTAAATGAGTTTGCTTTTTGTTTTGTTTCGTTTCCAATAAGCTACCTAAGTGTAAATTAGAAGGCTTTGAGTACCGGTAGCTTTTTTTATTTTTCGCCTTTCAATAATTATCCCAAATGCATATTTTGCAGCGTTTATCATTTTAACCGTGAAGGGTCGCGGAAAATTTTAGGAGATTAAAAGGGGTAGCGAGCGAAAAAGTTTGGGAAGCCCTGGAGTAGACCAGGGAAAGAGCAGAGATGCGCAAAGTTTTGGTACCTGCACCCCATCCGGATTCGGCAAGTCGCCTCAACAGCGCAACTCGGGTGGAGAATTTTTTGCGCAAAACCTCGAGGTGGTGACGGAAAGTGAGCGACCTATCCATCTTTACCCCAAGATACGTTGGAACTGGATAGAGTAGCAATAGGTTGCCATTGTTGTAAACATTAAGCTCACGTTTGGCCTCTCTGTTGACCAACGAAAGATGAACGTTAGAGAACTCTCCAAAGCTACGTGGGACTGCAAGAACAGAGGAATTGAATCACAGATATGCTAAAGTGGCACGAAGCGCTGCAACCTCTGCCTAGCCGAGAAACTGCCCATTTTGCCTGCTGATCAATGTATGCTCCAAAACAAACGATCCGAGTTCATCTCCAAGTGCAGAAACCGGACCAAATTCAAGCTGAAAAATATTAATTAAGGCAATCTTTACTGATTTTTTCATTTTTGGTTTTTCATTTGTGCACTGTTTCAATTCTATCTTTTTTTTAGCTTCTGCAATTGTTTTGCCCTTCACTCTTTACCTTTCACGTTTCCCACCCTTCAGTGACCTCATTTTAATTTTTGACTTTCACCCACACTGCCTTATACCAGTGTTGTGTTTTAGAATTACCTCCTGACGAGCCGCCTTACATGAAACAGACTGTTGATTTGTTTTTAGCTTTAATATATTTCATTCATTATATTTTATTGCTCTGACTCGGTGATCGAGCCCTCTACTGTCAAATCGATTAATTACGCATCCAACATTTTATATTCAATTACTTGAGAATAGATCAAATTTAAATGGCAGGAAAAAGTTCGGAAAAAACATTTTGGTTTGTTCAAAACATGGTATTTTGTAAAAAGGGAGGCGGTTTCCCTACCATTTAGGGAAAGAAAACATTTCGAGACACATATGCTGGCATCGTCAACAGTTCGGTTGTCGTCTTTGCTAATCGTAGTTTGCTTTTCAGATAAAATGTCAAGCACTAACAGCTATTTTGATGTTGCCTCTTCCACTACTAGATCAGCGGAAAAGTCAACCACAGATCCTCATAATCATTCTACCGATATTGGTGAACATGTTACTGTTATCACTCTCGTGGTTATTAGTGTATATTTGATGATAGTGACTCTCTTCTATTACTGCAAGCACTCGTTATCCCAACTGCGACTGATAGACTGGCTGATTTGCGTCACGCCCGTTTTAGTTCTTGTGCAGTGCTGTTGGTTTGAAGTTGAAATTTCCATGACTCAACACACGACAACTTTTTGCACTGTCTATACAGTTATAAACGTCGGTCTTGCTACTGCAATTAGAACGCTGATATACTCTGTTTTATGGATCCGACAACGAAGCATTTACAAAGGCCCCCTGCAGAACACGAATACCACGGCTACGCGAATCAGCTGGATTACGCTGGGAGGAATTTTATTTTTTAGCTTATGTCAAATTATTATTTTTGGCTTTGTGTCTCAAAAACCTGTTCCTGGGGGCTGCGAAAGCGAAGAACTCAGCCTTGCTTTAGAAGTGATCTTGCCATTGGTCTTCACCTGCACGTCTATGTTTCAGTTTATTTTGCTTGGATTGACGCTGTATCCTGTTGTCAAGCAGCTGCGAGAACGAAATATAAATAGTCGCAAAGGTCAGCTCAAAACAGTAGCGGTTCGTTTGTGCATCTCCACAGCTGTATGCTTTTTCGTGGACATCCTATTCATTATCATTTTGCAACTGAAACCGGCTGATGCATCGATAAGTTATCTTCCCATTTGCTATGCATTTAACACTCTTGTTAACACCATTGCGACCTTATGCTCGTTTGCTAATTACAGGCAAAGACTGTGGCCTTTTGGCAAAGACAATTCTGGGACAGCACCCCCATCTAGACAAGGCGCTAGCAGCACAGCATCGAGAAGCAAGTAAACTGCTATTGCAAGACTGCTGGAGGCTGCACCAACAAAGAGCAAGCATCTGCTATAGATGAGCAATTCAAGAGGCAAAAAACAAGAGACCAAATCAATCATCATTTAAGAAATCTGCTGTTGTCTGCAAGAAATACACTAGATTTCATTGAAAAATCATTAACAATGACTTGTAAAATCAGATACTGTCGCTTATGACGCAGGAAGCATCGGAAGGTGTTGACCATCATCGCAATGTTAATCAGTGCATAATAAACGGCTGGCTACTTCATGATTGACAGTTGTTTCTTGGATTAGCGACGAAAAAAGACTAGAATTCATTACATTTTGATAGTCAACAGCCCAAAAGCCGACTGAGTTTAAGTTTTGGTTTCGACGGTGGAGGGGTATGCTTTGTTAAAAAGCCTAAGCAACGGCAAAACTTCGAGTCCGGTGCTTCTGCTTCTTGAACGACAGCATCTAATATTCATAAATGTTTCATGAACTAAAATTCTGACAATGTGAATCGTAAAATTTTTCCACAGCTATTGTTTCTTCATCTGCGCACATTTAGTTGGCAGAGTTTAAAACACGATAATTTTGGCGTTTGGTAAAGCATTTTTTTAGAGTCGATCAAAATACAGGGTAGAACATTTTTTTTGCTGCTAGGTTAATTTACATTTGAACGCTAGATTACGGACGTATTGCTGCTAATTAATCACTTTTGCATTTTTATTTTTCTGCTTTTTAGGAAAGTTGAGTAAAATCAGATTTCACATTGCAATCGGCTGTGCAGAACAGTCTAATTTAAGGGATTACCCTTTCCGCCAAAATTATGTTGTTTTAGACTCGGCCGTTTAGTTAATCCAATGTTATGTTGTCATCAAAGTAGAGAAATTACTAATACTCTCAACATAAGTTGCTCGTAGCCAGGGGTGGTCAAGTGGCCTAGAAATCTACTTGAGCAAAACTATTGTTACTCACTTAAAATGATACTCTAGTAAAAGTAAAAAGTAACGATAGGTATTTTTACTTGAGTAAAAGTAAAAAGTAGTCAATAATTAAAACTGCTTAAGTAGTAAAAGTAGAAGATATCACTTTTTGAGTTTTATCCTTTATCTATTTTAATTTTGTTCTCTATCTTTCTAAACCAATGATTCTCATTTAGGGGTGATCGCACCACTTAAGATGCGAGAAGGGATTTTTGAAGATGCAAGCTTTTCTGTCAATTTGTCGCTAAATTTACATTAGCGATCATGTTAAAGGTTCACGTATATGCTGCAGGCAATGTCGTCTCCATAAAAAGAGTTCGCTTCCGGAGACCTTATGTTAGTGGATTTCACTATTTTTAGAAAATTCCTTAAAAGATTTACGTCAGTTTAAATTAATGGCTGGTAAGCTTTGTCAAGTTAGATTAATTATTATAGTAGTTACTACTTTTTCTGAAAATCTAATGAATTATGTTTTTCAAAGTTGTCTCATCCTTTTGATACAAATATCGTTTTAATAGTTGAAAGTCGTTAAAACGTGAGCAATTCGATGAAACCAACGTTCTTTTGCTTCTAAACAAAAAAACTTACATTTTGTATGTAAAAATATCTGAGAGCGTTGTGGCAAATTTTTTTTTTCTTGAATCACATTTGTAATCATGACCTTTTTTGATTATTTTAGATATCTCTTAGAATTTTGGTAAGAATTGGTAGAATTGAGCAAACTTTAAAAACATTTGCTGAGGTTAAACTTACACGATAAGTTTTGTAAAGAGCACCAGAGAATTTAGTCCAAATAAAACTTCTATAAATATTTTAGGAGGACAATTGCCCCTTTTGCCACTTTGGCCGCTCCCTTGACGTGAACATAAGTGGTATGTGAACAAACGGCAGGCTTAAAAAGTTAAGACAAACAAAAAACAATTACATAAATTAGCTTAGAATAAAGTTCTAGAGAACGAATTCATTGCACTCTTGTAAAGCATGAATAAACTTGAACGTTCTTCTGGCTCTCATTAGATATTACAGCCACAATGATCGTATCTGCCCATCTCAACCAGTCTTGATCTTTTCTCCACCCACTGCATTTGAGGAATTCTTTTATGTTTGCTTAAACTTTGCAACAACTTCATTTACATTCAGAGGCCACTTTTCTCTCTTCCTTCAATATCTCTAGCTCATTTAAGAATATCTAAACATGAATATCTCTTGGAATCATTGACAGAAAGCGAGATCAGTGGAATTACTGAAAGAAACCATCTAGATCTGCGCTGATTCTCTGCATAACAGTGAGTTGGCCCCTCTCACTAGTTCTAAAGCACTTTTCACTGAGAGGCTAACCGCATCTACTACGTCACTTCAGTTTCAAAAATACTATCCACAAATTGATTGATGGTGTTGTCATGGGCTCTGCTCTTGGTCCATCACTTGCCAATTTATTTGTAGGATACTACGAAAATCGCCTTGACGAACCATCAAACTTGTTCTGTATTTCCGCTACGTTGATGACCCCTCAGCCATTGTCAACGAGAATCTGATTGTGACAGTTTTCTCACGGAAATAAACTCTTTACTTCCTTTCTTGAACTTCATTTTTAAAAATGGAGCTGATGGCAAACTATTCATTCCAGACCTAGAGAAAGCTAGCAAGAACTCTTCTCGTCCATATACCGAAAATTGGCCTTTAATGGACAGCATGCAAGTGTTGGAAACGAGTCTCTTGATTTCGACTCTCGAATAAAGTGACCAGTTGTTGATGTCGAGTTGAATGATTTCGTCCAAACGACTCGAGTCAAGTCGTATGTTTTTTTCCACGACTCGAGTCTTTCCAACATTTCATTGCCAGTGTTTAGTTTCCTGTGATTTTTTAATACTTGCAATCGATTCGTATAACATTGTTTGGTAAATTAAAATATTTTGTGCTCTAAGCTAGACTTAACTAAGCTTCGATCTCGACAGTCTAAAAGTCACTTTTAATGCTATAGCGCCACTAGTAATAATAAGTCTACTGCTTTACTAATTGCAGCGGGCTAGGAAGTCGGGCTTACGGCTTTGTAGTTTAGAAACAAATTTCAAAAAATTAGGAACGCATTTATGAGCTAACATATACAACGTACTAGATGCAAAATCTCAAACAAAAAAAACCGTACAGGGTTGCATTACGAAATAATAAAACAGATTTGCAACATCTTGAAACAATATTAGAGTTGCCAGCTGGGGCGTGTACAGACATTTTTTGAGAGGGGCGGGAAAATATGCTGAAGGTAGAGTTTCGCTTTGTGAATGCCGCAGATGCGATTATCCCAGGGGGTCCGGAAGCATGCCCGCCCAGAAAAATTTTGTAAAATTACACGCCAATATACGCGATTTCCGTGCTTTCTAAAACCACTTTAAAGGTAATTTTTGTTTGAAATTTGTTAGCCTTTGTCACTACTACGCCTACGAAATTATTAGCTGCTTTCGCTTTTCACGTACACGCTGCAGCTGCGCAACAAGCCTTTCAAAGACCTAAAAAGATCCTGCTTGTAATTTACATTGTTTCACCCTGTATTATTACCACATTTACCTTGTAATTCATATCGCTTAGCAAGCAAACAATTACTCAAGCAAAGTTGAATAAAGTTCTATTTTTATCAGTAAACGTTGAGTGATTTATCAAAAAGAATCACGAATAACTTGAAACACGTAATGTTTTCCAACACTTTAGGCATTTAAACTATTCTGTCTTTGTAGAACAGATTTTTGTTTCTTACTGGTGCAAGCGCAATGACTGAAAATAATATTCAACGTTTTCCTGAGTGGGGGCGTGCATAAGAGACCCTCCGCTCACAACTGGTTGCCAGTGAGCAAAAAACTTATTCTTAAACACACGAATTTTCAAGGTACAATTTTTGATAAATCAAACTTTGCAAGAGAAAAAAATTTTTTCATGCAAGTAATTTCATTATCACCAGACTGGTCGATATTTTTATGCTGTCGTACTGCATTTGCAGTTCAACTGACATCAAATTTTTAGCATCTACTGTAGTGGAAGTTGTAACTACTCAAGTAGCGTTGCTTCCCTATTGATCTACTCAAGTAAAAGTACAAGTCGTAACAACTAAAACTACTCAAGTAAGCAGCTCCCTACAGCAAATCTACTGGAGTACTGTACTTACTTAAAATCATGTCGTTGCTGACCACCTCTGCTGGTAGCCTATCTAGAACAGACCTTTTTTAATTGCACTCGGTGTTGCACATACTTAGCAAGTTTGGCAAAAACATCGAATTGTAAGGGATGTGTATGAAGAATGTAAAAAGGGGTTGTCAATAGATGGTGTTGTGTCTGTTCAAGTTTTTAAGAAGCGCTTTCCCACGCGTCTTTTTTTAGCGCAACATCCGTGCTTGTTACACATCATGTACTGTAAGACCACCTTTATACTTGATCTTTTGTGCCTTCAACATTTAGCGAAATACAAAGCAACACAAACTGATAACATTATTTTGATAATTGAAAATATGGAATGGAGATATTTTCAAATCAAAAGCTTTAGTTAGAGTGTTACAAACAACGTAAACCAATTTTTAACTCAATGTTTGTTCTCGTCGTTTAACCAACTGTGAATAAACAATGGTTATGTCTGCAACGTAAACTGTTTGGTATTTTCGCTGTTTTTTTCATGGGCAGTGCCGTCGCGAAAGCAAACCCAGTGATGGGGCACAAACCCAAAGTGAGGGGACACCAAAATCGATAAAATTCTACAGATTAAAACTATTTATTACCGCTGCAAGTCTTGTACGATTTTGGAAATTTTGTATTTTTTTCGGAAAAACGGACAATAGATTACGAAACGCCTTGGTGCAGGGATGCGCAGCTATTTTTGCTGATTGGTCAGTAGCAAACTAGATAAAATTTTGCCGACCAGTTGGAGTTTACAAACCAAACAGTTGCCTAAGACCGTGTGTGGCATGTGGCGCTGACAAGCTGCAAGTAAACACGCACAAGTGCTGGTTGGTCATATTTTGTTGGTTGGTCAGATATTTGATGAATGGCCAGTAGTGAATTCAACCTCGGACACTAAAATTCTTCCACCAGCGAAAAACTTTGCGTCACGGGCCTCAGGCAGCACAGCACCCCAGCTCTAAGGGGGGGAGTGGACACAAGCTGCTGTTAGGGAGCATGGTCCCCGTAGCGACAGTACTGCTCATGGCTATTAATGGCGTTTAGATGCTAGTCTGAGCAACTAAATTCATTGTTCTCCTATGTAATTGATTATTATGCTTGTTATTTAAATTTCTTTGAATATTGCCAATGCCTGTTTTGCGAAATAATTTCATAAGATATTCAAGCACATTCTCTAGCATACTTCCAAGATTTCAGCTTGGAAGAGTAGTGGTTTCAGACTGGTACAGTAGTAGATGATAAACATTTTTCCAACTTGTTTTCACAAATATGCAACAAGTTGCAGTCAAAATGGTCAATTGTTAGTGTGGGAAAGAAAATTGTATTAATGGAAGAAGTCAGTAGGTAGATTTTTCGAAACATCCCTATTTTTTGATATCTGAATATCATGTGCAGTTTTTATCAACTTTCGAACCCATCACTTAGCCCAGCAAAACAAGAACTTGTTCATATTTTTAAGCGATCTGAAAAAATCTTGCTGACTATTTTTGGGTGATTGCAAAAAACTTGTTGGGCATTTTTGTGTGACCGCAAGAAAATTTTTGTACGCTTTTTACGAGTAGTACGGCAACACCAGGTTTTAATTCTCTGATTCCCGCGCCAAGCGTACCATTGTTGGTTAGCACTGAACCAGTCGAGTTGTTTTGTAGTGCTAGTAATATTAGCACTACGGATACTTCCTGCTTCGTCAAAAAAGGAAGCGATTGAAGTTTTCTTGCAAGTTTTATTTACAAATGACCGACGCGATGGCGCAGTGGTTAGAGCATTCGCTTCGCAGTCGGTAGACCCGGGGTTCATTCCCCTTGTCGAGTCATACCAAAAGACTTTAAAAAATGGTGTTCACAGCTTCCCTGCTTGGCGCTCGGCATTTATGGGAGGTTGTGGAGAACAAGCCGGCAAGTTCGCTTGTGGTGTTCTTGGGCAAGGCACTTAACGGGACGCCCCGTCTTCATGCGGAAGACAGGTGGCCCAGACACAACTTCCAAGCGAGTGCGGAAATACAGTCCAAAACATAGAGATACAATTCGCTTTCTCCTGAATGGAGGATAAATATGGTAAATAAAAAAAAAAAATATGCGCAGCTCCGCTCAGCGTGCGCAGTGCAAAAATTCCACGGCAATAAAGGCTGCGACACAGCCTTCACGTTTGTTCCGCCACGTTCACGCTTTGACAAAGAATGGTGAAAACACACGTGGTCAGCATATACATATTGCATATGAACAGATGCCCGTGTCATATACAGGGCGACGCACGAGTGTATTTACAGTAAAGTAAAAGACACTACTCGTGATTGGAAGGACATAAAAATTTATTTTGAGAATTTTAATATGTACAAATGGGTAAACCTACATTTATTTCGCGTATATGTTCAAAAGTCAGTGTACGCTGTGGCATGACCTTTAAAAATGACGAAGTGAACGCGTAATTTATCAAACAATCAAAGGCAGACAGGTAGTTTGCAGCGACCTCTACTAGCTAAACTGGCGTGTAAGTCACCAAGCTGATTCATATGCGAAGCCTAGCTCGTAGAAATGACTCTTGCAACCGATCGATGAAGGCCCGCAGCTGCCTCTGCAAAGTACAGGCAGCTAACTTAGGGAGAAGGATAGCCAATACAACAGATTTAGTAGGTGCTTTAGTGTTTATACACTCGTGCGTCACCCTGTATAAATGAGTTAAACATGTGGCCTTAGTTAGCCACAGGGTAAAGAACAAAGAAAGACTACAACAAAGGGAAGGCTTTGGAAGTAGTTCGCAGAAAGCCCGGTTAAAACCGTCTACTACTTCTCAGTAGGGACTAATTGATCGGTTCGCCTTAGGAATCTAAATTTGAAGCTATAATTTACTTAAACTCCTAACGATATAACACGAAATCACTTAATCTTTTATCACAATATCAATAAATTTTGTAAAAAGTTGCTTATGATTTTTTTGCGTGACATTCTCTAGCGACCACGCTTTATGAAGCCAAATTTTAAGAAACTACATGGCGATTGATGGAACAATGCGATTAAATGTCGTCAGCAGGTTAGAAAAAATATTTTTACTTGCTGATGACTGAAGTGCTGCAAAAGTGATTTTCAAGAGATTATATTCGTCTGTCGTTTGCGAGATCTTTCAAGAGATCATTCGTCATTTGTGAAATTTTCTCTGAAGAGACAACGTTGGACATGTTTTCGCTGCCACATTGCTGCAGCAGTTTAGCGTAGCCTTTTTTTACGTCTCTGTCATTGCATGAATTCTTATTGATGTAAATATTGCCACTTTACTCCATCAACTGAAGTTCTAGTAATGAAACAACTTATGTCCAAACCACGTGTGTGCTTGTATTAGGCTACTATAGCCGAGAAATTAAACTATTATTAGAACATAACACACACAAACAGAATCGGACAGAGCAATTTACAGCTACGCAGAAATCGTTGTGGAAACTGAAATACTGTAGGCAGTGATGGATTATGGGTGAAGCAAATGAGGGAGCTGCCTCGGGCTCTCCTTTTGGGGGGCCCCAACTTATAGACAAATATTATATTCTGCCTTTAGGGCCTTTTAAAATAGTGGTGATCTCAAAAAACACTTATAAGTTTACAACCAATTTACCTATTCCAAACCTTCAAAATAGAAGTATTCTTTAAGAAAAAAAAACAGAGATCTCCGATGAAGACTTGACCAATTGGGGCTCTTTATGAAATCTTGCCTCGGGCTCCTAAAATCCTAATCCGCCACTGACTGCAGGCTGCTGATGATACATAGTCCTATTCGATTAATTTTAAATTTTTTAAGATTATTGTTACCCGACTCTTTTCTCGGCTTGTAGACATAGTGGAAGACCATGGAGAACCAGAAGTCAAAAAACTCCTTTCGGCGTGAACCAGGGGTAGTAACTAAACAAAGAGTTGCCCAAGAGCGTGCAATGTAAAGACTCCGTAGTAAGACAGAATGAGAAGTATCCTGAGTCTAATAACCATAAACGTAAAGATTTTCAATTCTGGATAAATAAAGAATTAAAAAAGCTCTATCCACAGCAACAAAGAATAGAAAAGACATAACGAGGAAAAGCATAAGTTCTTTAGTGGATACCGGAAAAACTTGTGTGTCGAAAACTTTTCAAAATCAATAGGATCCTTTACCTTCTTTTGTGCATCTTTTACGCACTTCATTCTTACAAAAAAAGAATTAACCCTTTGAGGACCTTTGGTACACATATGTACCATGATTGTTGATTGTGGTATCATTATGACGTCATAACCAATTATCTGAAATCCATTACATTTCCGTTGTTACCAAACAATTGAGGCATTGTTTCAAATTTTATGAATTAAATTCTTGTGGTCCTTAAAGGGTTAAGGGCGTGAAAAAGAAACTAAATGACACCGGCTATAGCAGCGCACCTCGCCTGGCCAGCTCCTCGAACGTGTCGTTACCCGTGAGAAATGAATCACCGAGGACCCATTGCAGTCTGAGGAGAGAAGCGGTAAACTCCTGCTACATGAACCAGAGAGAATGAGAGACATAGAAAGGCGAAGGAGAAAAAAGAGCAGAGGGAGGGTCTGAGAAGAAGTGGCAAACTTGTTGAATGGTGGTACTGCTTGCGTGCGCAGATGGTGCTATTTCCAATAACATTGACAAAACCTAGGCTACAAGCCTACATTATTGCCTCAACAGAAAACTTATATTTGCGTTTTGAAACTTTGCAAGTAGCAAATGCTGTTTTCAAAGATTTTCATACAGCCCATATATTTCGAAACCAGGAAAAGTTTCGCACAGTTGATTACCGGATAACTGTTTTTTTTTACGGTCACGTAAAAATATCTCGCAGAAATTTTCTAATTGTTGTGTAAAAATAGCCTACGAAAATTCCTTTACGTCTTATAAAAATAGACTATAGAAAATTTTTTTCTTTTTCCTCTTTCCGCTCTTCCCTTTTAATCTTATCACGTGTGAGCTTTTTCGAACGTCAAGTATGCGACGCCTGCAAAAAAAGCTGCGACTTTGAACTATTGTAACGTTGTTAATTTATGTCGTGCCGCTGTGATGTTTACACGTTTAAATTCACATTAAACAATAGTCCATATTTAGCAAACTTGGTTGTGAATTCATCAAATTTGACCTGCAAAACAGAAAACTCGTTGCGGTTTAGCGAGAAAGTTGCTCCAAGAACAGGATTTCCCTGTTGTTCATTAAACAATATCGAAACAATATGCTTGGTTATTCCCAACATAATCCGCACGTGCATTGTGCCAATCAGCGCTTTTTTTTCTTGGTTTCATTTGTCATTTCACGATAGTTGCAAAATTACTCTACGACCATGTAATCAGCAAATGTTAGCTTACTGAAAAATTTTCCGGTTGGTTTCTATTGCCACCATATCTAACATAGTTTTGTTAAATGTAGTTACCGTGTTTTAATTGGAGTTGCAGCTCTTTTTTCAGCGTCTGCTTATCCAGTAAGACCATTAACTACATTTGCTATGCTTTGAAATCGAAACAGCAGTTGCCAGTTTGGCTATTAAGCGAAATTATTTTTCGGGTATTGCTTGTACTAGCTGTGTATGCTTATCTATCTTAGGTTTACTCCGTGTTTGCGTAGTTTGTTTCGTCTAATGCTGATTCGATGTCGCGAACCAAGTTTGTTTTGTAAACCATAGATCTGTCTTCCGATAGGAACCCTTCACGATTATCGCCTTCTCTCTATATATTTTCAATTTTGGGAAAACTTTCATGAGGGCAATTTACGTTGTTTTGTTTATCCGTATTATTTAAATAATCTGTATCTAAGCTGTTGCTTTCGTATCAAAATCATCTGTTATGCGTTGTAACAGTTTTTAAGGAGACAAGTGTAGCCCAGCCATAATCTCACTTTACTAAATTAATTTCCGCAAATAATTTACCGTATTTGCCGGTGTATAAGTCGACCTTTTTCGATCAAAAATCGACCTAAAAAAATCGACCTCGACTTATACACCGAGTCATGAAATTCAATTTTGTATTCATCGCTTCAAATGTGATGGTAATTACTACACTTCACAAAAAGTTATAAGCCAGTAAAAGCAGAATAATGTGGTTGCTCTTACAAGGGCAGATATTGCGTTCACTGCCCTTAAAAGGACACATTATGTGTTCTCGTACGTGGAAGTCGCTCAATACTTTGTTCGGCATCTCGTTGTGCGTGATTACCGTATGTCTGCTAGAAAAAAGTACCGTACTGGGTATTGGGCGATTTTGATGAAGACGGATTTTGAACTCTATGTAAGTGATTTTGAACTCTATGTAATTTACGGTATTGTTTCTTAGCTAAAAATAAACCGCTTTCTAAGAGTGTTCATTGTTGTTAGTCTCTCTCGGCGCGTAATATCACAGGGTTACAAAGTAAATAGTATTCAAAATGGCGTATAGATTTCGTCAATAAATTTCGCATATTTCTGGTTGAATTTTAAAGTTTAAGATAATGAAACAATTGAGCTCGACTTATACAAAGGATATATCATAAAATCGTAAATTTCCGTCGAATTTTAGGGGGTCGACTTATACAACGAGTCGACTTATACACCGGCAAATACGGTAATCACAGATCAGAATTACGCCAGCGCAATGAACGGCAAAACCATGTAATCACAAAGTAGGATCTAAAGAAGGAATGCAGCCATTAATGCATCCAAGCCAACTACATTCAACCAGATTATACCACAGGTCACACTTGAGTTTCTTACTATCTAATATTTGTAGTTTTGGGATAAAACTAGAATCAAGACCTTTTTAAAAGGTCATTCAGAATATTTTCATAAGTAATTGTTCTGGAGTACAATTAAAATGAAGAACATTTTTTGAATTCTCAAGGTGTTTCCTAAATTCGAAGTTTTTTATTTTACAAAAATTTAACCTTGGCATTTCGCAAAATTTCCGTAGGCGTGTCGCAGGTTGCGATTTCTTGGTCAAAAACCTAAATCAAAAATGTTGTCATATTTAAAAAAACTCATACTGGATTGGTGTAATCAAAATGTTTTTGTTTTTAATTGCAAATCTTTAGGGGACCAAAGCTTGCAATTATTTAGAAAATTGAGTAAAGATATTTAATTGGGTATTATAGACACTCAAAAACATCCTCCTATATCCTCAGATAGACGTTTTCTCGCTGTAGAAACATTCCATAGAATAAGTCTCATAAATCGTTTAAAAAACCCTTTGGCTCTTTTTTAGAGACAATTTTGGCCTTAAAATAGCATTTGGTATGAGCTTTACGTTTATAAAATCCATGGAGATACATATTTACTTCTGACAATGACGTGATCACGGTTTCACGGCTCCACTTTTGACTTTCATCCAGGGATGCTGATCAATCCTGTAACTTTCAAGTTTTTATGGTCAAAACTTTCAGTGGAATTCAATTTCTCTTGATTTCTGTTTCTTTTACTCTCTCTCTCTCTCTCTCTCTCTCCCACACCCACACCAACACCCACACCCACCCACACCCACTCACACACACCCACCCACCCACACACCCACACACACCCACACACACACACCCACCCACACCCACACACCCACCCACACACCCCCACACACACACACACACACTTATTCAAAATGATGCTTTGTAATATCAAATTTCGAGGATTTCACAAAAGCAAACTGTAAGCGCCAAATTAAACTAAAATTTCCTTATTCAGATTTAAACTAAAATTTCCTTATTCAGATTTCGAACCCCTTTCTATAAATCTTGTATCACATATCGATCACCTATCTATGCAGTAACATTAATCACTTGCCCGAAGATAAGCTCGCCCTTGTTTTGCTTCACTTTAGTTCGCACAACTTTGCAACTGTTTCAACGGCCTTTGTTCAAAATAGCTCTTGGTTTATTGAGTTGAGCTGCGTTTAATTTCAAGTAGTGTGTAGTTGCAGTTTCTGAAATCTCACTATGATTTAATTTAAAGTCTTTGTCTTTGCTTGTTTATTCAGATCAATAGTTATTAGCACTAATCGTATTGCAAATTTGTCGAATTAATAATTAATCGAAGTGACTGCCGGAATTGCCGGTAAGTAAATATTCCAAATTGTTTATATGCTGTCAATTTCCATGTCTAATGTCAAGTATAAGGGTCAACGTTAAATCCTTCGTAATATTGTATCGTATTTAATTGTGCTGAATTTGTATATTTTATTTTAGAAAACGGTACAAGTTCTACCAATAATAAATAGAACAACAACAAATCCATGTGAGGCTCCACAAGTCACCCAGAATTCCTATAGCCGCCACAATAATCAAACGGCGGATATACAAACAATTATTCGGTTTTTGATTTAAGTTTTGTAGGCCTATGTTACCTACAATTCTGTTCAACACTACTGAAAATATGATATAATCTATTTAAGTGGTGAAATTATGCTGCAACTCTTAGATCTGCCATGTCCAACCATTTTGACTTTCAGGGCCACAGATAAAGTCTGGCATATGTTCAAGGGCCGCAGGTTGTCTAAGGACAAAATGTGTTACGATCGTGTGTTATCTCAACTAGTAAAACTTGCTTTCGACATGTCTTATAAACTTCGTCTCTTAAATCGTTTGTTTAATGTTAAAATACACAAAAACACAAAAATTGTTTATTTTGTAGATTTCTTCAGTGTGACGTTTGCTTCTGAATATCAAAGCTAAGTTTGTTAATGTCGACTGGCAAGTTGGTAACTGCGCAACGTAATTCATTCATCATGTTAGTATCCGTCAGTCTACTTCGGCTTTTCGACTTTACAATTTTCAATCTTGAGAAAAATGATTCGCATGCAAACGTTGTGCCCAATGCCGCCGCAATTCGCAATGCCTGTCGTTTTAGATTCGGAAATTCACTTTCCGGAACATGGTCTCTATAAAACTGCAGTTTATCCATAGTATAAAATAGCGATTTTCGTTCTGTATTGACTTGAAGATCAATCAACTCTAGTTGCAAATACTCAGGTGCGTCTTCGGGTACAAAATCAAAAGGACAAGCAAATATACGAAATGACTTTTCATATTTTTTCAGATATTCAAACCTTTCGCTAAATGCTCGTAATAATTTCTCAGTTTCAGCGGAGTATTTTGTAACATCTTTACCTTCGGAATTAAAGGTGTTCAGAAGTGGGAAATGATATGCATTTTTTGACGCAAGCTGTCTTTCATACAACTTTAATTTAGTAATGAATGCTTGTACATCTTCATAGCAATCTGTAATTAGTTTGTCCTTTCCTTGAAGCTTCTTATTAAGCTCGTTTAACTTCGTTGTTATGTCGACCAAAAAGCACAAATCCAGGAGCCATTTCCCATCTTCTAGTTGCGGAACAGGACTACCTTTTTCAGTCATAAAGTTTCCGACTTCTTCTTTTAAATTCCAAAATCTTTCTAAACACCTTCCCCTACTTAACCAAGGAACCTTTGCATAATATAATAAATCACCATATTCGGATTGCAATTCTATCAAATGTTGCTGGAACTGGCGGTGTTTCAGAGCATTATGTTTTATCACATTAACCCATTACAGCCCAATTTTTTTATTATGACCGAATCTGATTAATTATGTTGGTACTGAGTATTTATGACCATTTTTGAGTTTATTTTACATGACTCGGTATATTTTAGCGAGTTACAGTGGAAAAATGTAGCGGCAACATTTGTTGCCATTGGGCTGTTGGGATATCGCAATGGCTGAATAAAAGAACAATTAGATTTAGAGTAATATATATTCTGTTTCGAGAATATTTAACAAACAAGACTTGATTCAGAGAACTTTCTGGACTTTTTTCGAGTCACTCTTGATGGTAAATCTGGAAGCATTCTACATGCAGAGGTGTATCGCATTTGATGCACTTGACCGAACACCGTCTTCCACATTGTCGGCATCGTGAAAATCGCGTTGGTAGGGGAACTGGCCAGTGGCTCTGACAATCATATCGGATGGCTCTTGCAGCTTGTGGTCGACTATGAGATGGTCTTCTTTCTCCAAATCTTGATCCAGTTCCATATTGCTTCAGCAGCTGCTGTGCGACGGACCTGCGAAAATGCAACAGTGGCATCGTACTTTCCATGACTTTCTTCTGCAGCAGCCAGGCATTGACAATAGATGCATCGAGGCACCATGAAAAAAAGGGCCACCACCACTTTTTACTTCTAATTTTGGTACGGTAGTTGTTGACAAACTCGTCAAAAAGATCAACACCCCCCATTGATTGGTTGTAGCACAGAATGACTTTTGGCATGACCACTTAAACAATTTTGCGATCGGTCCGAGAGTATCGGCTGGCAGAACATTTGGTGTCAGTGAAGATGCTGTTGGAAAGAACAGAAACTACTGAATTGTCATACTATTTGGTAAGGACATGGTTTCCATCAGACACTTGAGAATAGGTTCCACGATCAGATTTCTCCATGTCTTTTTTGGAGGGCAGGGGAGCATTCTTGCATCTGTCAGCTCTGATTGTTCCAGTGGCTCCTATTTTATGTTCCTTGAGCATATCCAGTAACTTAAAGGAAGTGAACCAGTTGTCGAAAAATAAATGATAACCTTCAGAAACATGACACTCGTTCACTAAGCTCATCACAACATTTCCCCCAAGACCAAGTGAGATTTCGGAAAGTTCAGTGTCTCTTCCGCAATATGGTTTAGCATGGTATAAATATCCAGACGGGGATGCCAAAGAAAAAAGCTTGTAACCGAACCTAATCGGCTTTCCCCTGACAAACTGTTTTGTGCCATGCCTTCCATAATACTTGATCATGGTTTCGTCTATGCTTAGATTGTCGCTCAAGGGAAGAATTTTGAAGCACCTATTCAAATGGGAAAAAAGTGGGCGGATTTTGTAGTACCTGTCCTGGTTGATCTTGGTGTTATCTGCAAAATGCAAAAACTGAAGTATTTTGTCAAACGTGTTCCTTCTGATGTTCTCAGAAACAAGCAGATTGTGGACATCATTCTCTTTTGACCAATAAAGCCTTCTATATGGTACAGGGTGGTAACCAGAAACCAGGAGAACGCCTAGAAAGCAATAAAATTCGCTTTTCGTGATAGAAACGTCACTGCCTCTTTGTTTGGCATAGATATGGCTTTGTTCAATAATTTCATCCAGAAATGCCTCAGAAAAAAACAGAGAAAAGGCCTCTGCTGGTGTTCTACAGCAAGAATGCAGATACCCATGAATATTTGGGCCAAAGACACGAGGTGGTTTCTCAGGGATTTCTGACTTGGGAAAATTTTTGACCCATTGCTTCCTTGATTTTTTCATTTTTTTACGGATAGGCTCTCCTGATGACGAAGAGGCGGGAACATTTTCTGCAGCTGAAGAACCATTTTCAGCTGTAGCGGCCAAAATTCTTCGAGGCAGATAAACAAAATCTCCAGCAACCTCATCGTCCGACTTGTCTGAATCTTCATCTGTTATAAAGCCTTCTGGTTCTCGGGGTTGTATGACAATATCAATTGTAGGATTAGGCCTGCTTTCGTCATCAGACAACTCTAAATCTGATTCATCTTCTTGAAGCAGAGATAAGATCTCATTTGTGTTCAGCCTAAAAGAAAGGAAAAGAATAAAAAAGAATAAGCAACAGTAAATCTAATTTATAATACTTTGATATTGCTACATCCCAGTGGCAACATTTGTTGCCAGTGACTTTTACTGAGATATACTAATGAGCATGTAACTTTTATTGGACTGGTTGCAACACTATGCTACAGAATGATAGTTTTGTAACAATATAACATGATTTTTGTTTCTATTGTACTCTATATGATATCAATACTTACGGTCTTTGAAAAGGCATCTCTGAGTTGAAATCGCATCAAAGATACTATGACTTTTGCAACAGAATAAATCAAGGTTTGAAAATCAAAATGATAAAAAAAAAATCATACTCACAACACAGGTATATTAAATCGTAAATCTAAAACAAAAAAAAAGCCAAATTGCTGCATATATCATAAGTTATGTTCACTTATTTGGAAACAAACATATTGGCAACAATTGTTGCCAGTGGGCTTTAATGGGTTAACAGTTGTCACAACAACTTTCATTACGTGGGACATATCGAGCACTTGGGCGCAAAGATTTTCTAAATGCAGGAAGCAATGGCAAATAAACATTTCATCTGTAGCACTTGAACCTTCCTTCAAACTGTCAATGTGTGACAGAATCAAAGTAACAGCTCCTGCATTTCTTCCCACCATCGAAGGGGCGCCATCAGTTGCAATGCCAATAAGATTTTTCAAATCAAGTTCGTGATCTTCAGCACATTTTACAACGGCATCCTTTACGTTACTGCCAGCAGTTCTTTCTTTCAGGCCAATAACATCCAAAAAATCTTCAGTTACCTTCATTTCATCACTTACTCCTCTGACAAAGATCGAGAGCTGTGATGTATCCAAAATATCTGTCGTCTCATCAAACGCCAATGTAAAATAGATAATTAGTTTGATGCAGTTTTGAGGGTATTGGAAATTTGATTGGATATGAGATCAATTCTTCGGGTTACAGTTTGACGGGAAAGACTTATCTTTCGAAAAAATCGTTTACTTTAGTTGGGGCAAGTTCTTCTACAGCAGCCAGCAGGCAATCTTTTACAAATTCACCATCCGAAAATGACTTCAGTTTTTTCGCTATAATTTGGAATATTCGCAGACTTGCATTTACTATTGCCTTATCTTCAGAAGCTGCTTTTTGAAAGTCATTTTGCTGGGCTTGTAGATTTGATTTAAGCAACTGCAGCTTGGTGTTTCGAGCGGAATCATCAAGTTTAGCAATCACATCATGCTTTTGCTCATGATGTCTTTTCAAATTGTACGACTTAAGCGTGTTAAATGATTGAAGACATATCAAACACACAGCTTTGTCTTTCACCTGAGTAAAAAAATACAATTTTTCCCATTCAACTTGAAACGTACTTTACAAAGAAAAAGAAAAATCTTCAATTTTTCTTTTTCTTTGTGAAGCCATAAACAGGTTAACTTACTCTTCTTGCTAATAATGTGTATACTGGTAGCTTCTAACCAACTTATGTAACACTGCATCTGGCGAAGCGCCACCTTGAACTAACTGTTAGTTCCTTTTTCTTTCTTACAGATTTTCTTTATTTCAACCCAACGACTTTTTTAACTATTTTTTTGATTTTCTCATTCCTCTTAATTCCTTCAGTTTCATCATTTCCTTTAAAAGTTTCCTCTTTTATAAATTTTAAGGTGAAGTTTCCCCAAATGAAGAATTTTCTCAGCAGCGAAATGCTTGTGCACCAGGGATGTGGAAGAGGCCTTTTTTCTGCAGAAGCAGATGCGCGAAAATTCTACCGCTTCCGCTTTCACATAGGTTATTGGACTTGAAGAGTAACTTGGCGAAAAAGTTTTGTCCATTTCTCAATGTGGATTAAACGATCATTCTGAGTCTGAGTGAACGTGCGATATCAGTAGCGCGAGAGAACAAGAAAAAGTAATACTAGCATCACATTTCATATCGATTACGGGTAAGAAAAAGTAGTTTGAACAACAAAACGTAACCGACAAAATGATGATTTGATTAAACTTAACTAACCTTGGTTAGGGGGTTGAAAACGTTGAAAAAGCAAATTACTCACGATGGAAACAACTTGATCAATCTACATCAGCACTCTTCAACAGGGGTTCCGCAAAACATGTAGTTGTGTTCTGTGAGTTCAAAGAGTTCCATCGGGGACCACGAAGGTTCTTTGTTTATTATTAGTACTCATTTCTTATTTCAGTATGTTGATTCTTGTATGTAGTAGTATTCTGTGTATATAAATAGTTAGTAATGGAATCTTGTGATAGCAAGTTACAGATTGTGATGTAATCCTGTTTTCAATTTTAAGAACGTCTAAATTTTCTAACTCCTTTTGTTACGTAATTGTGCATCTGTAATTTCAATTTTGCTCACTGCATAATCGTCCGTCAAGTTGATGTCGACTCCTGATGACTTCATGAGTCGCCCTTCTCCATTCGCTCCTGTTTTTTGCAAGTTTTTGAGTACTTTAAAGGTTGAGTACCAGTTCCTTCGTGATTTCATCTCGTCATCTTCTTCTTGGTCTTCCCCTTCTTCTTTTCATTTCCACTTTTCCCTTCATAATTACTTTTTCCAAGCTGTTGTCAGTTCTCAAAATGTGTCGGCAATACTTTGGTTTACCTCGTTCAATGATATTGAGGAGTGATATGTAGTGCTGTATGTGCTCCTAAACTTAATCATTCGTTTTTTTTTGGGAGTCCATGGAATCCTTAGTTGCCGTCTCCAAGTCATATTCCGAATGATTTCAGTCTCCGCTGATTCGTGTGGCGCAGTGTCCAACTTTCGCTGCCATCTGTCACTACTAGGAACAGAAGGAAATAAACCAGTTTTGTTTTTGTGGCTACAGATATGTCGTCATCTTTCATTATTTTTGCCAGCTTAATCAAGGTACTACAACCCATGGCTAGCTTTCTCCGAATTTCTTTCTTGCAATCTGCATCGTCGCAGATAATTGACCCCAACAAATTGAAGTTTTGTACAATTTCGATGTGATCATCTTCCAGTTTGAATTCCTGAAGTCCAACTGTTGTCATCACCTTTGTTTTCTTTATATTTAATCTCAAGCCGGCTTTTTCGCTAGTTTCTTTGACTGTGTTTATGAGTATTTTGAGATCATGTAAGTTTCCATTGATCAGTGCTGTATCATCTGCGTATCTCAAGTTATTTATCAATCTCCTCCTGTTGTTATTCCTTGTATCGTCTCTATTCCAGATTTTGTCATTATGCCCTCAGTGTAAAGATTAAATAGACATGGATATAATATGCAATCTTGACGTACACCTTTTTTAATTTTTAACAACAATGTGTTACCAAATTCCGTCCTCAAGGTAACTTTTTGGTTAGTGGACAGATTGTTCATTAGCTTTATTAAGTGTCAAGGTATCCCCAACTCTTGCAAGTTTCTCCGTAGTAAATCATGGTTGACGCCATCAAATGCTTTGCTGTAATCAATGAAACACATAAAAATATCTTTTTGCATTTCTCTCGCTTTTTCCGTTATCCAACGCAGGTTTGCAATATGGTTTCTAGTCCCTCCACCTCTATGAAATCCAGCCTGCTCTTGTGGCAATTCAAATTCTTGTATCCTTTTCTGTATAATTTTTAGTAAAACTTTACCTGCGTGAGATATTAGAGCTATTTGTTCAGGGGTTGGAGCATTCCCTTATGCATTCCCGTAAAGGGATGTATATAGATCTATTCTAGTCAATAGGCCATTCGCATGTTTCCCACATATTTTTACACAGAATTGCAACAATTTTTATTCCTTCTTCTCCTGTCACCTTTTAAGTTCATACTGTACATATGACCGAAATTTGACATTTCAATATTCAGAAAGATTTGAGTCAATACGTGTTGTAGAGACGGACAGAAGGTACGTATTGATAATTAGAGTTAAAGTTAACTCAAAGTCAGAGTTAGTGGAGGATAGAGAGGAAAAATTTGTGCTATATTGTTGTAATTTGTTGTTGTGACAACAGGTTAATGTTGAGAGGCGTAATATGTGGTCATAGGGTTTAGATTCGAGAAGCATTAGATTAATTGTTGTAAAACTGATTGTAAGTAGTAAAGGAACTTGTAATAACTGTTTATTCGTTGAATAGTATAATTATTTTTTGAAGTATGGTAACGAAATATTTGATTTTCTTACAAGCAATTCGTGATTTTTTAACTTTTGTTGGTGGAGGTTTCGTGACAAACGCAAAAGTACGTCGGGGGTTACGCGATGACAAAAAGATTAAAGAGCACAGTTTTATATTCAACACGAGTTCTGATATCTAAGAACAAACAAACACAGAGTAGTTTGGAACAATAAGCTTAAGCGAAGTAGGTAAAGTAATAGCAATATATGGATGGGTTTTTGTCTCCTCAAAATAATAAAGTGTAGGAGAAGGCAGGCTACAGACCAACAAAAGTTTAAAAAATTGTCAACGATCGTTTTCTCGTTTTTTTTTTGTGGAAGCGGAAACGATAAGTGTGGAAGCGGTTGACGAAATAGCCGCTCCCACATCCCTGGTGTGCACTCTTTAGAAGTGCCAAGAAGAGATGCACATCGGAGCCGGATTTTAAAATCAGGGTTGTCCGGCTTTTTTTGTCGGACTTGGATTGTAAATTTTTGAATTTTCCGATTCGGATTTTGATTTTATGACTTGGTTAGAAAGAGACGTTATTTATAGCATCAGCAGGTATGTTTAGATATCCCTGAGCATCAGAAGCAAATATCGAAATTTTTGATTTTCAGGATTCGGAGTCGGATTCAGATTATAATTTTTGATTTGCTAGGAGTCGGAGTTGGATTCGGATTTGCATTTGTCGGATTAGAATTTGGAGTTAGATTCAAAATTTTTCACTTTGAACGCTTCTGCTGGGTACCGGAGCTGTTCAAAGATGTTTCTGCTACTATTTGCCTTTGTGATTAAGCAAAGCACATGAAGGTTGATTTGATCAAAGGTCAATAATCTGAAACTACTCAACTGTGACGACAGGCTGACATATTGGGGATAGCTCAATTGCATGTGATTGCATCAATTTTTTGAATTGCTCAGCTCTGTACGCAATTTTGCTTTTGTGACATAGCACCATTCTTATATAAATGAAACAATGGAATTCAAGGATCAATGTGAAGTTTGACCATTGTATGATTGATACCTGTGATATATGAAGAATAAAGTCAGAAAGTACAAATATACTAATAGACTACAAATTTAGAGTATCAAACTTATTATTTGGTTGATGTAACTTAGATGCATAAGGGATATGATAGTCCAACAGCAAACTCAGGCTACTAGGCTTGTACAGAGTGGCCCGAAATGAGTGATACCCACACAAGTGCTCATTGTTTTCACAATGGTTGATAGATCTCAACATTACTCAATTTTTACTCAAATTTATTCTAGGCTGTAACAATTCAGCCCTGTAAGTTTGAGTTCATAGCATTAACAGTTCTGTTATTTTAGCTTGTTCAAAAATCTGTTTATGGTCGCTAACATTTTGATGTAAGTACTGTTAAATGCAATATGTGACTGACCAAGGTACAGACAGCATCAACATTTCCTGGAAGCCTGACACTCAAGTGCCACCCAGTTGCAACTTTTTCACTTCCTCATTTCAGTTTCAGCACAGTTTCTTTGCTCTTGAACTTTTCAACCCGTCTGTAAATTAAACCGGTATCAATTTGTTTGGAAAATGGTGAAATTCAAATTACCAACAAAATTTGGTACTTTTTCGTTTGTTCCCCCTGGCCATCATTTTGGATGCATTGGGAAGAATTGGGGTGGTCATAAATGGGCATAGTTGGCATAGTGACATAGTATTAGCATGGTAGATGTGCATATGCATAAGTCAGTAATAGCTGGCATAATGCAGGCATTGGTTTAAATTGTTGTCATTGATCCTGAAAAAAGTATTATTTATTTGCTATCAATTCCAACAGCAGCAAAATAAAATTGTTTTTAGAATTCTGTACATAAAGAAACCTGCTTGAAGCCTGTACTATGCCTACTATACTTGTTTAGTACTAGCAGAATAATTGCACCCCTAATGTACACACCACTGTACATTCACATACTGGTCCTCTCCCTGCAGTGTACACTGCCTTTGTCCAAGTACCCTGCCAGTGAAAATTCAAACCCATAATCATAGCATTTTAGCTTACATTCACTCCAAGATGGCAGCCTGGGGTAACAAATGAAAAAGTGCCCGAAATTTGGAAACACAATTTTTATACATTTTGTCTCAATTAAAGTCTCAACACAAAACATCTCAGTTGTTTAAGACATTTTTCATAAGCTTCTGTAGTCAAGTTTTATTGCTAACTCCTACTCAAGTTGAATCTAAAATATAAGATTGGTAGCATTACTATAAAAGATTTTCACTGCTATGTGGTGTCACACTTGTCAGGCCATCCTGTACCTAGCAATGAGCTTTAAGCTTATAGGCTTGTGCTTACAGCATAGAAGCATAATTTGTCTCTTGGCCAAGAAGCTACTGGTATACCTTCTTTTTTCTCTTTTGTCATTAGAGTTTATTTTAGGCAGTGGCTATTTTGCTGTTGACAGCAATTTACCCTCTGAGACTATTTTGCCGTGAGGTATTTGTGATTGGTCAATCTAAATGATGTACTAAACATGTGACTTTTGGTCGTTTCTGATTGGTCAATTTAAAAAACCAATTAAAAAAATTTTGCACCCCCAGGTCTCTATCCCCCCACCCTGTACACTCCCTTCCAGTGTACACTGCCCCGTACATTTACATATCGAGCCTGCCCCTTTAGTGTACACTGCCTTTCTTTTAATGCCCTGCCAGCTGAGATTTGAACCCGCAACCATTGAATCTCAAGACCAGCGCACTATCCACTACACCACAGTGTCACTGACGTAATTATAGCAAATACAGCTATATAAACACATGTGAATGATTACGGCAAAATAGATTCCAAGGGCAAATTGCCATCGACAGCCAAATAGCCACTGCCTTTATTTTATGGCAATGGCTATTTTGCCGTCGATGGCAATTTACCCTCAGATACTATTTTGCTGTGAGTTGTTTGTGATTGGTCAATCTTAATGATGTACTAAACATGTGACTTTTGGTCGTCTCTGATTGGTCAATTTTAAAAACCAAAAAAAAAAATTTTGCACCCCCAGGTCTCTATCCCCCACCCTGCACACTCCCTTGCAGTGTACACTGCCCCGTACATTTACATACCGGGCCTGCCCCTTCAGTGTACACTGCCTTTCTTTTAAAGCCCTGGCCAGCTGAGATTCGAACCCAATAACCTTGGTATCTCAAGACCAGCGCTCTATCCACTACACCACAGAGTCACTGGTGCGATAATAGCAAATATGGCTATATAAACACACGTGAATGATCACGGCAAAATAGATTCCAAGGGCAAATTGCCGTCGATGGCGAAATAGCCACTGCCTTATTTTATCCTTTCATCACAAAAAAAAACATTCCAGTTATGCAGAGAGCATTTTGAGTTAGAACCTGTTATGCAGTTACTAGTATATGTACTGCTGGCACAGTGCATTTCTACCTCAACTTGGCCACTAAGCTGGAAAGAATATTGGATAGGCAAAACACAACAACACGACTGTAGTAAGGTTTAAGCTGACAATCATTGTTGTTGTAAGAGGGTGCTCCAAACTACTTGACCTTGGTTTGCAGGAATTACACAGTTAGCCTACAGATAAATTGTGCAAGTAAAGAAGTAGGGCTAAAGGAACCTTTTGCCTGTTTTCTATCAGTGTTAACAAACACAAAAATACATACCAATAAGCATAACATATGCAATATAAAAACTAAGTAAAATTTTCAGCAAAAATAAGGCAAGTAAAATGCCTGCTTTGGTGTCCTTTTTTAATAGGGGTTTAGGTGTGTACTAATATTTTTACCTGTTTTTATTTTCCTTTTTTGACAGGGTTTTAGATCTGGTTAACAATATTTTGAGGACCAAAATACATAGCAGTCTAAATAGCATAGGGTGACAGTCAAATTCTGCATGGATTTGAAATCTAAGAATGCGTTGAAAGTAACATGTTAGCATGCTACATCTGTAACATTGTGCATTAGATAATTGAGGAGTTGCCATATTTTTCATTGAAACTAATGACCAACCTTACAGTCAGATTCAAACAGCATGGCTAAGAAAAATTGGTGCTTTTTTGTTACCCCAGGCTGCCATCTTGAATCGAATGCGACTTGAAATGCTGTGGTTATAGGTTCAAATCTTCACTGGCAGGGTTCTTAGACAAAACCAGTGTACACCGGAATGTGAGGCCTGGTATGTGAATGTACAGTGGAGTGTACACTGGAGGTGCGATTCTGCTCACTACTTTTAAGATGGTGGCCTGGGCTAGCAAATGAAAAAGGGCCACAAAATTGTTGCTTGCTTTTAAACCCATTTTCAGGTTCAAACTTTAAATTGTGGTTTGACTCAAGTACATCTATTGATAGGTGCTGACTTAACAATTGGTCTCTGGGATACATTTTTCAATAAAATGACCTTTTTGCCAGTGTTGGAGCCTTTCTTGTGTGGTTTGAATTTGATATACCAATTTTTAGTATTTTCAGTTAGGCATAATGGGATGACATCTTTTAAATTCTGGTGGTTACATTTAGCTGACTTATTTTTTTGATGTTATTGTAATTGCAGGTTATAAACTAATTGCTAGAATAGGTGTTTACAAGATACTTGACATTATGTCATTGGAAGAAACTGGTAAGGTGTACAGATTAGAAGAAGTAAAAAAGCACAATGACGTAAAATCAACATGGATAGTTATTGACAATCAAGTATATGATATAACAACATTTTTGGAAGAAGTAAGTTATTTGAAGGACTTTTGCTGATATAATACCTTAAGCAAGTCATACTGTACCTAACAGATTGCACTCAAAAAATCTCTTAAGATTTGAGAAAAACAATAAGTGCATTAGCAAACTTGAACAAAGTGTCTTCATTTTAATTACCTATTGTATTGATATCCTGAAGAAAAATCTGTTCCTCTTGATGCAGTCCATCCTTTTATCACGACAATTAGACTATGGGTTAACAGAACATGAAAAACTGCACATTACTTCATATTCAATGCTTAGGCATAGAAGTAGCCACAGGTGCCATGCCCCCAAATTTTGAGAACTTGATTAAGAAGCTTATTCTACATTTCTACGGCTACAAAACATTGATCTCCGAAGACTAAAAGAGAAGGCCATCAAACAATTTGAGAACAAAATTAGGAGTTAAAGAGTCTATCTTGACAAGAAAAAGACAAAGAGTTCATGAAAAAATATTGAAAAGTTGAAAAATAAGTTTTTGGTTTGCCACAAATTTACTTCTGGCCCCAATAATAATTTAGTGCTGTGGATTAAAGTGTATGAAAGGTTTTTGTAAAAATGAGACAAATTATGCTGACTTAAGTACCACAAGGAGTGGGCATGACATAGTGGTGCCCCCCTATATAGGTTAGCACAATGCTCCCCAACCCTAAATACGTTAGCTCAATGTCCTCTTCATACTATAGTGGGTGCAACTTGTTCTTGGTATGACACTGATGGCTGCCATTTTAAGTGGCAGAGGATAAAAAACTAAAGTAGCTGAAAATGGCAGTACAAACAGCTATGCTTTAAAAGCCCAACTGTGAGGACATGGACATCATGCACACACATTTATGCGTTACTTGCCAGACAGAAAAATTAAAAGTTTAAGTCACAAATCTTGTGTGGCCAATCATGTCCTCAGTAAATGAATTGGTACTAAATGTTTACCAAAGTGATGAACAAGTTCAAGTGATAAAATTGAGTTAATCACTCAAAGAATATGTAGACAAAGCAAAGCTTTGCTGAAGCTTGAACCCAGTCTGGATTTTGGTAGCTGATTGCTCTAATTCAAGCAGACTCTTTCTCCTAGCAATCCTAACTATTGAATCCAGTTTTCCTGTTGGGCAAGTATTGCATCAATACACATGAGGAATGTCTGTGGCCATGCAGTCGCTTTTTTAGGGGATAATTACTGTGTGCTTGCAGCTATTTTCATTCTTTCTTTTTAGTCTTACACATAATATAAGTTAATGTACTGAATAAATAGTACAATTTATTTATAATGGCACTTCCAAGGAATGCAAAAAATTGTCATTGGAGATAATTTGACATTCTAAACAAATTATAGTGCACCATTCCAACACTGTTGTTCCATTAAACATAAAAGATGTAGTATTTGGTCAGGTTTACCAGTGCAACAAAAAAACCACCAGCTTGGCAAAAGTCTCGGAAATACTTCCAAAAGTTTTTGTTCAACATTCCACAGTAGAATACAATTTGCGTGGTACACTGCTTGCTAAGTGATACAAAACCTTTATAAGCAAAAAAGTTATTGATCTTATGCTGCTAGTTTTTTGAGTTGAATTTCTGTAAGTACATGTAAATACTAGATAACTCACAAAAAGGAGTCTTAGCTGAATGAAAGATAATCAACGGCTGTGGGAGACATGATGGCTGAGGCCTAAAGTGCTATTGTGAACAAACAAAACATGTCTTGGGTGCAAATAAAAAGTCTCGTTTTGTGCGTATATCAAAGTCGCAGGTAATGTGATAAAAAAAACTTTAGTGTATGCCAAAAAAGAATTTTTGTTAAGAGTCCAGACAAATGTGGTGTTATTAGCTAAGCAGTTACGATTAAATGCTTTGGCAATTTTAATTTAATGGTTTTTTATCGGTAGGTGATCAAATACTGTTAAACCCTTAATGTTCACCTTTAACTGCTGCCAATTGCAATGAAGATAGACTATTAAATATATTTTTTCTTTAGACTTGTTTCTTTCTTAAGTGAACTAAAACAACAAATGTAAAATTCAAAAGCCTATTGGTATGTGATAACGTGAGGCTCAAGAACATTAGGAAATTGATTTGTTGAAAGAGGAAATTCGGGTTTGATTTGGCTGTAATTTTTGTGTTAATGACTCCAGTACATGTAATTCCTACATGATGTAGTTCGCTTTCTGCCCTTTCCCAATTTGAACATAAATATAACTTATAAGCACTAAACATGCTCTAATACTTTTAAACAAGATTTTTGCTGCTTATACAAGCATTTTTGTTTCAATCATTGTGGCCATTAACCTAATTTTTTTGATATGTTGGCAATTTATTTAAGTACATGCCAACATAATGTCAAAAAGCATGTTTTTCAAGCAACAGCAGGGCATTTTTCTGATAACAGCAACATTTTCTGATGCACCGGTTATTTAATGCCGTAAATTTTACACTTCAGCAAACGTAATTATTTTTTTTTTTATTTGTTAACTACAGTAGGTGCTGGAGTTGAACCCTCGTAATCTTCAACTCAAAGCCAATATTTTTGAGCTTGTGCCAAGATGTAAAAACGTGGCTGAGGAAACACTGGTTGCATGTCTTGTGTGATGTGCAAAAATGCATTGTTGTGAATAAAGTAGTTTTATTGCAAAGAGTATTCCAAATTTTTTGAATATCATAGAAAAAATAGTACATTTTTAGAAAATCTTGCCCTGACTGACATCTTATAATGAAGGACAGGAAACTATAAAATTCATGGTTGAAAGTCTACAACTAAAATATTCAGAACTCTAAGTTGCACAGGGCGTGGGCAAGCTACTGTTAGCTTACCATCTCGTGCTTCTATTGTTGCCTGCAGTGAATGTGTGGCTGCTTACTCGAGAACGCATACTCATTTTGCAGTCAACAGAGGTTGTGGCAAACTGCAAATGTACTTTTAGATCAGCAACTGTTCAATTTACCATTGTACGTGGTGCATACCATAGTTTAAACTCAAGGGTAAGCTTTAAAAGCAAGCTACGATTTTGACCAGCCATGTCAAAAGCAGCAATTATTCTTTAATTTTTTATCCAGCTACTTAGTTGCAAGCGTCTCATTCATTTGAATGAACTACTTTTATCTAATCGCAAGCTTGATTATAAATTGAATTTATTTTGAAATGCATGATAATGCAGTTGGATTACGATAGATTATGGTTCTCTAAGCGTGAATTGTTACTTTACATAAACTAGGCCCACTGAAAATATTCTTTAATTGAAATCAATTGTAACACGTAGTCTACAATATATATTATGTTGTTGCAGCATCCGGGAGGGGAAGAGGTTCTACTTGAGCAAGCAGGTATAAATCATAAGTTTCGTTCAGCTAGTGTACACTTCAAATTTTTATTTCGCCCAGCAGTTCTGTAATTGAAGCACATACAACAGTTTTGTGGTAAACATGGAGAAAACTAAAATGCGGAATTACGAAAATATCAAAATAGTCATCACACTGGCTTAACTGCTAAATACCGAGATGCATACCTTAAATTTTGTATCATTTTCTGTATATTTCCGTATTTCAGTTGCTAGTTTTTCGTAATTCAGTTATTCCATGCTGTATAACGAATTACGAAACTCGTAATTCAGTAATTTCATGTTTTAATTGAAATTGCCGTAATTCAGGAATTTCACATTTTGGTGTCAATTGTGATTAGGGATGCACATTTTAGAATTTCGAATTATTGAGATTCAAATCTTGGATTCGAATCCAGGTTTGCATTTTTAATCGGGTAATAGGATCCAAAAATAACTAGTCATGAATCTTAATGCAGACAGTTAATACAGACTAAATGGTTAATTGCATACAAATATGAAATCTCAAACTAAATCCCATCTAACTTTATGTAAAATTTTTATTTTAGTGTACATTTGCACTGTATTGTAATGGTGTTGTTGTTGTGATTACCCCTCCTCTTCCTCGGGATAGAGGTATGGCACGAACGGCAATTCAGGTTCATGGCCGTCAACCCAATTGAAATTAGGCTAGGGGAAAGATGGCAGCCCATTACGAACCACTCATGAATGACTGGTAGCCACACCACCAATAGGGCTGACTGCCATTGGTGGGTACCCAAGAGTCGCCTCTTACGACATACTGGTTGAGCAGCTTCACAATTGTAACCCGGTGAAGTATGGGTGGGCCACCACCTGTCTGCCACATAAAGGTGGAGGCGTCCCGTTAAGTGCCTTGCCCAAGGACACAACAAGCCAGCTTGCCGGCTTGTTCTCCACACTATCCTTTTTATGCTGGAGCGCCAAGCAGGGAAGCTGTGAATACCATTTTTTAAAGTCTTTTGGTATAACTCGACATAGGAAATTAGCCCCAGATCTACCGACTACAAAGCGGACGCTCCAACCACTACACCATCGCGCTGGTTGTATTATAATGGTTGTGAATCATGTTTGCATTTTCAATGGTTCGTTTTAGTAGAATTTATAAATACTTTATTTGCTTTTTATTTTATTCTAGAATAGAATTCGAGGTTCTGGATTCAAAATTACTATCCTAGAATTATTCTAGAATAAGCAATTGTTCTACTTTGTGCAACCCTAGTCGTGACTCAGTAATTTCTTATTTCAATAGGAATCGTCGTATTTGAGTTTTTACGGAAACAAGGAATTCTAGCATAGTTGGCTAATCAGTGCTACCTAACAATTCCAGTCATCTTGAATTTTATTACATCGTGCAGAAATTGTACCATGAATGGTGCTAATTTTCTATCTGTAGGGTGAACAGAAAGTCCTTGGACCAAATTTTTATTGTTTTTTTAATACATAAAGTACTAAAAATAACAAAAAAAGATTCAGAATGGTAGTTAATGCACATAAAAATTCGTATAATTTGTTTTATTCAATATGTCTACCATTAACCTCAATAGCTTTTTCAATTCTTCTGCGGAAGTCTTCTATTGAGGCACGAACCTGATCGTGGGGTATTTTTGACCATTCTCGTCGCAGGGATCTCTTCAAAGCTTCAACACTGGTGTGAGAAACTTAACATGCCTTGGTCTTCGACAAGGATCACACGCAGAAGTCCATCGGGTTCAAATCTGTCAATGAAGGAGGCCACATTTTCTTGTTCCAGAGCCTCGGAAAATGTGAGCACCACTCCTGCGTTTTGTTTAAAGTGTGGGAAGGCGCACCATCTTGCTGAAAGATGAAAACCCTATCATGAAAGTGTTTCTTCGTCTCTTTGCTGGCTGGGACCAAAATATCTTCACTGTAGCGATTGGTGTTGGTCTTGATGCCCTGATCCACAAAAATCAAAGGCGATTTCCAGGTCTTTGGGACTGCGAAAATAATGGTGAATAGTTTGCTTAATTTTCATAAAAAAAAAAGCCCAAGGACTTTCTATTCACCTTGTATAATAATCTGTTAATTATGTAAATAGTTTTTTGTTCTACAGTGTGTTGGAGTCAAGTTGTAAAAAATATTGCTAGGGCCAAAGTTGAGATTAATTTCAGAATCACCATGGTAATCACCAGCAATATTGAGCAGGTGGCGATGCGACGGAAGCCTTTGAAGATGTTGGCCACTCTCAAGACGCTCGAGCAATGAGAAAAGAATATTATATTGGTGATCTCCATCCTGTATGTACAGTTTTTCTTGTATTTTCTATGTTTAACATTGAAAATGCAAATAGTTTGCCAATGTAGGTGTAAGTTTAGATGGCTTCTTGCCTTAAACAATAAACTTTAAAAGGTTGCAAATTTGCCATGCAATTGACATTTGTGGTTGTGAGAATAATTTAACTTGATCTTATTGTTAGTCACTTATTGGTAATAACTAGTCAAGCAAATTTTACGTAGTTTGATCCTCTCGAACATTGATAGAAACGTCTTTGAAAAATAATTCTTTGATACACTTTAAAATTGCAGGACGATCACTTTGCTCCTCCAGAAAGAGCTCCTTATGTGACCATATCCGATAAAGAACAATCAAGGTACATTTGTTTAAAATTTTTGGTCTTCGCACTTCTCATTGTTCGAGTAGGCTTTAGGCTGATTGCTGTCTATGGCGACTTGGATCATGCATTCAAACTTTAGCAGTGGTTGTTTGCTTGGTATAGGCACTTAAAAAGCTTTCTCTGCTTGATAGATTTTACTAAGCCGTAGATTTATCAGGAGTAGTGCCTTAATATGAACGTTGGAAACTTAACAACTCTGAAACACCAGTGGTAATGAGTTTCCCACATATGCATTAAGGCTGGTTTCCATTAGGCGTAGATTGTAGGCGTGGCGCGAAACATTTTTTGTTTCTCTGTTTAGTTTTATGCGCGGGAGCGCGGTGCTCCTGCTCATAAAATTAAACATGAAATTTATAAAGAAAAACATGGCCCCGAGCAAAATGACAACACTGTAAAACAAAAAATATGCTAAAAATAAGAATGTGCGTACCGGGAGAGAGACTTGCGCATAAAACAAAATAGAGAAACACAAAATGTTTCGCGCCACGCTTGCAGTCTACGCCTAATGGAAATCAGCCTTTGTTGTTGAGCTTTTGGGAAAAGTACTTTTAAGCAAGTTTCTTGCTTGTGAAGGTATACACTCTGCCTGCAGTTTTGCCATGCAGAGAGATGTGATCATAAAAGTTTCCCTTGAATGGAGGGCGAAAGTATGTAACTCAGTTTAAACGCCCCTGATGAAATATTTCGATGCGCTACAACAGGCATTGTTCAGCTGTTGGTGTTAAATAGTTTGTCTCAAATACATAGAGACCTTTTGTAACGTACAATGTGGCGTAGTCGTGACCTCTTATGCATATAAGTAAATGTTTAACTTACACGTTTTGCCTTATGACGTCACCGGGCTGTTAAGACCCCTATGGCGAAAATGAAGAACCTTTGCTTAAAATGTTGAATGGAATTACTATCGTACTCGTTCTGTTGCGTTTGCTACATAGTACCTAGTCTAGGACATGATTAATGATGTTTGTTAGAGAAATACTGTTGCTGCTCACACACAGTAGGGCACAACTTAAAATATCCTCTGAACACAACTATTAGTTTACATTTGACATGTTTGCTGCTGCTGTAATGGAAATAATCTTTGCTGGCAATTCCTATGCAAATCTGAATGCAGCTTGTAGGTTTTATTGTATGTTGCCAAGTTGCAATTAATTAATCTTTGTAGTTACGGCAAAAGCGCTACTTGACATGTCTGTCAGTTTGGTATAAGCTAATTAATTCGCATAACAAAAGATAATTTTACATTCACCCAACAGTTGTTTCTCTTAAATGCTAACCAGGATTGTGCAAAATCTTATCTTGTGGATCCTTTGGAAAACCGCTGTAGCATGGATTTATTTAGAATGTACAAGAATGTGTGATCTTTCATGTCACGGTAGATTTAGTTACCGAATGTTACCAAATTGCTATTTTTCCAGTGGATGGTCGAACTGGGTAATTCCTGCTTTGATTGTTCTTGGAGTTGGATTCATTCATCGCTATTTTTCGTCAAGTTAACTCTCTATTACTGGCACTTCTGCAATCCGCCTGCTCTAGTGTTGGTACAAAGGTTTTCGACCGCCATACATCTTATTGTATTTTTGTTTGTAATTACGTGTAATATTGCTTATCGAATTATGTCCTATTGAATGAGTTTATAGTGCAGATTTGAAGACAATTGTTAGAGCAATCCTGCGTGTTTTTGTTGAATAATTGGTTTACTTACAGGAAGTTCAGTGGATTAGCTATATGCAATACCAAGTATGGCATATAGTTTATTTAACTGCTAAAACTGCACTAAATAGCATCTTGCTTATACTCACTATAATGTGTTATTGACAGTATGACTTGTTGCCACATGGTGTTTTCAAAATAAGCAAGAACTGCAGTTACCCAAAGTGCATGCTGTTACCCGACCCCTTCCGAGGGATGGGTGCATGGCGGGAGACCACGTTGCCTCAGAAACCGGGCAACTTTCAAAGGCCCGGACCAGAAGTGGTAAAGGGGAAAGGAGTCGCCAAAAAGCGAGTAGCGTAAAGTCGTTAGCTGGACTGTACAGAATAGGGCTGGAAGTAACCTGGGTCGGATAACTGCAGGCGCTGCGTGGCTGATTTTCAATTCGTGACAGATAAAAGTTTAACACAAGACTGTGTCCGTTGCAGCGGATATGAGAGAAAATACAACGAGCGTGACCAGGGACTATGAGTTCCTCGGTAAAACTGAAGGAACCTGTGAGTGGAAGATTTAGGTGAGGCAGTAAACCTTCAGTCCTAGAAAAGAGTGGGTATAAGGAGAGAGACTCCAAGGGACTGTGGATGGCTGGAGTAGTGCACCTTGGCTGGCTAGCTCATTGCTGGCAAGAAGGGGTGACCAGGAACCCAATGCGGCCTGGTAATAAAGACCTGGTAGTGCTTTCCAGAGAAGAAATCGTAGCAAGAGGAGAAGTGGCAGGTTTGTTGCTGCGGCCGAGACTTGCAAAGAGCTTTCAGAATAGCCCAGGCTTCAGCAGAAAAGTTTAAACGCGCTTGGTCTGCCGAATCGAAAAGAGTAACCTCAGGGCCAAAAGGTGAGCATTTGTTTAGGACACTGGAACCTTTTTCAAAAGAAAAAGGGATAATGTCATCAGTTCAAACATATAAATTAGAAATCGTGAGATGGAAGAGAGTCCAGGTGAGCGAGAGCAGAACCTTGCCGTAAAAGAGTGAGAGCATGAAGTAGAAAAAAGCTCCACTTGGAAGGAAGGTAAATGCAAGGAGAAAAAGGGCAAGCAAAGAAAGCCTCCTTTGGAAAGAAAGAAAAACCATGAGTAGACGCCAGGGCTAGGGAATCTTGGTTTAACTCTAAGCCTGGCCGCACTTGAAAGGGGAAGAAAGTTGGGAGACGAAGGGGCCTCTGACAAGATAACATGGCAAAATGAGTCACAGTGACTCGTAGTGAAGGTAGGAACGTAGCCTAAAATATAGCTTATACATGTATTGTGCTGTAGTGATGAAGGTAAGGACTTAGTCTAGAAAAGAACGGATTCTTGCGAAATATCTCGGCGGACTCGAAAGAAGCAGCTTTTTCTAATTTTGAAAAACCACGCGAGAGCACCTGTCGGAAAGAAAAGATTGAATCCACCGATCAAACCAAAAAGGAAGATCTAACAAAATAAGCTTGTAAAAAATAGTGGGCTGCCAGACAGAGTAAAAAGCTTTGAAAAAGTTAATAGCAGCAAAGTCGTCCTAGAGCCAGGCTTTGATTTGTCAATCCCATGAGAAGTAAACTGAGAAGGATAAAGAATTTGATTAAGAGTAGATCAGTCGGGACGGAAACCGGCCTGGTGGGGAGAGAAAATGAAGTAAACACCAAAAAGAAGATTAGATGAGATAGAATGATGCGTCCACACTGCTTTGAGACGCAGAAGGTGAGAGAAATAGGCTGAAAGGAAACAGGTGAGTCGAGCAGTTTTTTCATCTTGTAGGAGGGAATAATAGAGGAAGATTTGCAGATGGAAGGAAAGAACTGTAAAGACGAGGAATAATTGAAGATGTAAAGACCAAGATTCGCTCTGGAGCGAGAGACATGCTTCAGGGTGGGGTGAGCGACATTGTTTGAGGCGGCGGAAGAGAAGTAGGCGGCAGCCTCAAGATATTCAATGGAGGTAAAAGAAAAGCAGAAACAAAACGAAACTTTTCAAAACAGGAGACCCAACGGAGCTCACACAAAGAGCCTTTGGCTCTGCTATGTAAAGCATTTGGCTGAGAAACTGAAAAGTGAGAACTTAAATAGTTGGCATGAAACGATGCTTATTTCCTGGGAGAGGAGCAGTTGGGGAAGCTGTGGGAGGAAGGAAAAGCGGAACCAGCAGTTGATTAAAAGATGGAGTAAACCGATTTGGGATCAGATTTAGAAGAGAGAGAGAGACAAGCATGCCTCGTGACATGTCTTGGCCTTGGCTTTAGCGATAACCATCGAGGCATGCCGAGAAGTATGTTGTCGTTCTAATCAAAGTTTTCGACAGTCATGGTTCTGAAGCTAGAGAGACACCATGTAGCAGTGAGGAACAGCTATACTGGCCGCTTCTATTTGAGAGATCCTGTCTCTAGCCGTCTTGCTCACCAGAGATCTTCGACGCACGAGCACACACCAACTTGCAGAACATCAAGACTATTAAAAGACAGAAATTTTGCTCACAAATTAGCTGTACGGACACACAAGGCATATCTGGCTCTAGTTATTACAAGATATTAAAATCTACATAAAATTCATAAAAACTCAACGTTTCGAAAAACTAAAATCAGTTTTTCTTCGTCAGGAGTGACTAAAAGTTCAAACACAGACAACGGTTACATAGTAATCAACAGAGCGAAAAGGAGAAAAGAAAATTATCGTAATAAACAAGTGCAGTAGCGACAACTGGCGGTCAAAAATTTATAAATTTGTACAATCCGGGATAAAAACTGTTTATTTTATCGTTAAAAGAAAAATCAGTTTTGTGTATATAAAATGATTCTGTAGGAAATAAGTTCCTTAGAGCAATAACGTGCTGACTGAATCCCAATTGCTGGGAACTATGGCAGTCACAAGGCGGAAGGCACGACAGCAAAACTTTATTCCACCAATTTACGCGGTTGTGGTAACAATCGAATTACGTCCGTCCGTCACGAAACCCAACGATGAAAGAGAGCACAATATCTCCGACCACATGGTCGGTAACAAAATCTGCACGCGACACCAGAAATTAGGTCGCTGCACACGTCTATGTAAACAGGACACTGCACACGTCACATGGACAAAAAAATTACGGATAAACAACCTAATGGCGGGAAAGGCAAGCCGATCACCGAGCTACCAAGAGAAGACAAAAATAAACATTATCTATCCCTAACAAAAAAAATAAAAATGTGTGTGTGTGATTTTAGACGCATACAATAATAACACACGAATGCACATAGTAAAAACTAGAATCACACAAAACAGCCGAAAGCAAACTAACAAAAAAATAAAAAAAAGGACAAAAAGATGTTTGGCATGGCAGCTTGATGAAGAGCGAGGCGCGACACGCTACAATTCTAAAAACCGTCTTTTCTTATAGTCACTTTCAATAGCTAAAATTGCAGAGTTTTCCCAATCAATCCGGTGTCCATTTAAACAAACGTGTTTCACTAGAGCAGATTTCTTTTTTAAATCCTCATTTGTTAGGTGGGCAATTATATCAGGTTTGACGTCCCTTTGATGTTCTTTGCGTCGTGTTTTAAATGATCGACCAGTCTCACCGATATAAACACCTGTGCAATCTAAACATGGAATTTTATATACAACACGAATCTACACCACAGAATTCTATAGGTAGATTCGTCTTTCCTACAGAATTCTAAACCGAGATTCAACAAAATGCATTGAAAGACGTTTAAACAGCTTTATTTACAATTTATTTAAGTCACAACACATTACACAAATGCAATACTATCAATTACGGAGCACGGATGCCACAGCACCCCGGTTGTACGGTTTACCCAAAATTCATAAAAAAGGTATTCCCATGCGGCCCATTGTGTCGTTTATAAATTCTCCATTATACAATTTGTCCAAATTTTTATGTAAATTGTTATCTCCATTAGTTGCCAATACTGAATTTACAGTAAAGAATTCATACGAGTTTGTTCAATTTATAAATTCCATTGTATTAAAAAAGAATGAATGCATGGTTTCTTTTGATGTCGTTTCACTCTTTACTGATCTAGTAGAATTGGCAAAAAAAGCTACCTTTGATTTGTTAAATGGAGATGATACATTATGTAATCGTACCGATTTGAGAATGGATGATATTGAAATCGCTTTAAATTTTTGCTTGAATAACACTTATTTCACATTCGAAGGAAAATATTATCAGCAGATATTTGGCGTACCTATGGGGTCCCCCATTTCTGTGGTAATTGCAAACTTGGTAATGGAATATGTCGAACAGAAAGCAATCTCTTCTTTCAGTTCATCTCCTAAATTATGGAAACGATTTGTCGATGACACATTTGTGATCATGCAAACCAATGAAGTGAATAGATTTTTTGATCATTTGAATAACGTGGACCCGAACATAAATTTTACAATTGAACTAGAGCAAGATGACAAATTAGCATTTTTAGATGACCTAGTCATGCGAACGCAGGATGGAAAATTGGTTACTAAAGTACACCGAAAAACAACCCACACTAATCGATATTTGAATTACCATTCAGCTCACTCCATTGAACAAAAACAAGGTGTGGTGATAAATTTATACAATCGAGCACAATCGCTCATTACCAAATCAACAGACCGGAAAAAAGAAAAAAGTTTTCTGTCTCATATGCTCACTGAAAATGATTGTCCTAAATGGTTCATACAAAAAGCACTGAAAAAAAAGGCTCAAACTCAAACTGAGTTACAAGAAGAAGAAAGACATATCGGATTAGTTATTTTGCCATTTATACCTGGAATAACTGAAAGATTGAAACGTCTTTTGAAAAACCATCAAATCAAAGTGGCAACAAAACCATTACGCACTGTGGGAAACATGCTCCCAAGTTTAAAAAATAAAATTAACAAATTTGATCAACGTGGTGTTGTATATAAAATTCCATGTTTAGATTGCACAGGTGTTTATATTGGTGAGACTGGTCGATCATTTAAAACACGACGCAAAGAACATCAAAGGGACGTCAAACCTGATATAATTGCCCACCTAACAAATGAGGATTTAAAAAAGAAATCTGCTCTAGTGAAACACGTTTGTTTAAATGGACACCGGATTGATTGGGAAAACTCTGCAATTTTAGCTATTGAAAGTGACTATAAGAAAAGACGGTTTTTAGAATCATTTTATATACACAAAACTGATTTTTCTTTTAACGATAAAATAAACAGTTTTTATCCCGGATTGTACAAATTTATAAATTTTTGACCGCCAGTTGTCGCTACTGCACTTGTTTATTACGATAATTTTCTTTTCTCCTTTTCGCTCTGTTGATTACTATGTAACCGTTGTCTGTGTTTGAACTTTTAGTCACTCCTGACGAAGAAAAACTGATTTTAGTTTTTCGAAACGTTGAGTTTTTATGAATTTTATGTAGATTTTAAATCTAAATAAAGATCATTTTAACTTCCAGTTACACCAGAAGAGCTATATTGAGAAGAGAAAACAATTTGCCGTATTAATTTATAAATGATTCACTGTACCAAACTCACGGTTTCTTTCCATCAAGGGTTGAACGTAATTGAAAACGATTTCATGAGTCATCCCATATTACAAAACATTCCTATTCCTCATTTATTACAATTGATGATCTACTAAATGAGGCGGCAAAAACAACAGCTGAAAAGGCGAAAGCTTCCGAACAATTATAATAGGCCTATTAACAGTTATTTTACTAAAAGGATAAACCAATGACAGAGCACATATATCACGTAAACACACCATTTTGAAAATATTGTGACCGGTTTTAATATAACGTTTTCAAAGGGAATGGCCACTTAGCAACAGTTGTAAGGACAGCCTGCTGCAGATGCTCTGCTTTGCTCATTTAAATCAAATCTGATTTTCAGTGTGTTTGTGCCTAAAATCAAAGTCTTAAAAAAGATGCTTTGCTCCAACCACATATTGTGAATAATGGCCGCAGCGGCAATCTTGGGCTGCCAGTGTTTTTCCCGCTGCGTGAAGTTAAACAACTCATTGAAAATGGGGAAGAGTTGGTGGTAGGTAAGGGAGTTCACTAGCATCAAGGTGTCCTCTAAAGTGGGCGTAATTCTTTCAGATGAATGACATTTACATGAGCAAAAAGAAACCCTTAAAACGGGCTAGGTTAAACTCTACCGCTCAGCCATAAATTTAGATATCAGAGGTTCCCAAACTTCGATCCGCGACGACTGCGTAAAGGTCCGTGGCTTCGTCCCGGTCTGTCAATCAATCAACGTCTGTCCCGGTTAGCAAAAAGTCCCGAAAATTTACTTTAGCGGTATTATGGAAAGTGACTCTTGCCCTCCGAGGAATTGGACCACGAGTAACATAATCGCGGCAGAAGTACAGCTGTCGACCTTTTTTTTGGAAAGCACCCTTATTTTTTATGTATACGTGTTTTTAACATTATTATTGTAAATGAGTCTGGTTACAAGAGTAATGTCACATATATTTGGGGTCCGCAATAAGGCAGACTCGCAAAAAGAAGTCCGCGAAGCAGCAGATTTCCAACATGGGTTCCGGGAAGCAGCAAATTTGCAAAAAGAGGTTCGCGAAGCAAAAAGTTTGGGAAACCCTGATTTAGATCACTTGTTGTTAGTGATGGGGGCGCGATCACGGACGTTTCAGTTTGGAAATGTCGATACAGCTGTACACAAAACGAAATTGTAAAAGCGAAACTCTATACTTTGCCAAGATGCTAAAGCGTCACCGATTTCGATACCGATATTTTTAATTTACTGGCAATTATACGTCATCCAAGTGTCCAATATTCGCCTTTTTACGATGAGTCTCGATATAGTCAGAAAAATCAAGATTATTGACTTAGATGGGCAAAGCAATTGCTTTCGAGTATTTGATCTCCAAAAAAAAGATCTTCAAGTAAGAAAGTAACAAAATAAAGAATTGTTCGACTGCAGTGGGAAAGTGTTGGCTTTCGAATAGTTTGACAAAACTCAAAGACCAACAAAAAATTTGATACAAAAATTTTGTTCTCCAAGGTGTTGAAAATATGGCAACCCCATTTTGACGTAGCTGATATGGCAATGCCAATTGGACTAAAATGTAAAGAACAAGAGTGCTCTAGTTCGGTTTGTAGTTAGTACCAGACTGATTTGTGTTGTTGTTGTTGTTTACCCGACCCCTTTTGAGAAATGGTGGCATGGCGGAAGACCATGGAGCCCCAGAAGCCGGGCAACTCCCCAGGGTCTGGACCAGAGGTCGTACAGAGACAGAGAGTCGCCAAAGAGTGAGCGGCGCAGAGTCCGTAGCTGGACAGTGCAGAATGAGATCAGAGGTGTCCTGGGACGAGTGTCCACAGGCGCTGCAGGAAGGATTCTCGATTCTGCCAATCCTAGAGAGATAAGAACCTAAAAGAAGGCTGTGTCTGTTGCAGCGAAGATGAGAGAGGACACAGCGAGCATGACGAGGGAGCACAAGTTCCTCAGTGGAAATCGAGGGAACCTGTGTATCAAAGAATTTAGATGAGACAGTACGCCTCCAGTCCGAGATAAGACGAGAGTGGATACGAGAGATAAGAGGAGAGAGACTACAAGGGATAGCGGAGGGCGCAAGCAGCGCAACCCGTCTGGCCAGCTCATCGGCCGCGTCGTTCCCCGGGAGAAACAAATGTCCGGGGACCCATTGTAGTCTAATAGAACAGAAGGAGAGAGAAGACAGTTCCTGCCAGATCTGCCACAGAGTTTGAGATGAGAGGACAGGGCGGCGAGCACAGAACGAGAGTCAGATAATAGGAGAAGAGAAGAGAAATGGCAGACTTGTTGATGCTGCCGAGACCAGCAAAGAGCGTGCAGAATGGCGCAGGCTTCAGCGGAAAAACTTGAGCATACTGGGCCTGCCGAAAAGGAAAGAGTGGCCTCAGCGCCACAGAGAGAGCAGTTGGCAAGAACGCCGGAGCCGCCCTTGCCAACAGGAAAAGGAACAGAGCCGTCAGTCCAAAGCACCAGATCATGAGGGGGAGGAGCCAAGGTGGACGAGAGCCGCACCTTGGCCAGACAGGGGGATCAGAGCGAGAGCATGGAGTGGAAAGGGCGGACTCCACCGTGAAGGAAGGCAGATTCCAAGGAGGACAGGGAGGACAAGCAAGAAGAGCCTCCCCTAGAACAAGTAGAAGAAGGCATGAGCGGGTGAGTAGACGCAAAAGCTCTCCAGGACGATCTGCAGAGTCTTGGTTTCACTCTAAGTCTGGCCAAACCTGAAATAAGAAAGGAGATTGGGAGACGAAGAGCCCGTTCATAAGATGACAAAGTGAAATGAGTCAGGGTGACTCGTAAAGGAGGTAAAAAAGCCTCGGAGAGAAGAAGTGGGATAGGGAGGACGAGAGGCAGCCGGTGATGGCGCGACTGGCCGCTCGGTCGAGGCGTTCCCATTTGGTGAAATTGGTAGCGCTTAGGAAAGGAAACCATCCGGGTGGAGCGTAAGTGAGAAGGGACCGAAGAAAAGATTTATACAGAACAGAGAGGGACTCCTTAGAGGGCCCCCATGAGGAAGCAGAGATACAGCGGCATTGAGACGTGAAAAGAACTTGGCTTTCAGCGAAGATACATGCTTAGAAAAGGAAAGAGTGCGGTCGAAGGTGACCCCAAGAAAAGTTGGAGTGGGATTGAAACGGAGCCGGGATCCGAGTAGGAGGAGGTTGGGCTGGAGGTTAGCCTGGTAGGGATCCACTGAGAAGAAGGAGACCTCACATTTGCTCGAATTGAGAGGAAGACACCAGTACTCAGACCAGCGCTCCAATCGAAGCAGAGTTCCTTCTGTGGCTTCCACCGCAGTGGGGACCGAAGTAGAGGAGGACCAAATGACCAGATTGTCAGCGTAAAGCGAGCAGCTGACGGAAAATGGCAGAGAGGCCGGATGATCATTGATGAAGAGAGAGAAAGTACAGGGCCAAGAACGAATCCTTGCGGAACACCTCAACGGACTCGAAAGGAACAACTTTTGTGATTTTGATAGACCACAAAAGCGCGCCTGTCAGAAAGGAAAGATTAAGCCCAACGAGCAAAGCAAGAAGAGAGGCCAGCCGAAATGAGTTTGTGGAAAAGGGCGGGATGCCAGACAGAGTCAAAAGCTTTGGAGAAATCGACAGTAAACAGGATCGTCCGAGAGCCCGGCCTGGGTTTGTTAAACCCATCCGAAATGGACTGAGAAAGGTACAGAATTTGATCAAGTGTAGACCGTCCAGGGTGGAAACCGGCCAGGCGGGGAGAGAGAATGGAATTAGATTCCAGAAAGAAGAGAAGACGGGATAGAATGATGCGTTCAAACAGCTTTGAGACGCAGGAGGTGAGAGAGATAGGCCAAAAGGAAGCAGGAGAGTCGAGAGGTCTTCCCATATTGTTTATGGGAATAATGGAAGATGTCTTCCAGATGGAAGGAAAGGAATGCGAAGACCAGGAAAGATTGAAGATGTGGAGAAGAAAATCCATGCCAGAGCGAGGAAGATGCTTTAGCATGGGATAGGCAACTTTGTCTGGGCCAGTGGCAGTGGACGAGGAAAGGTTGGAGGCAGCCGCATGAAATTCAGCGAGAGTGAAAGGAGAGCAAAAGGACGAGTGAGACTCCTCCGAGCACGTGGCTCGGCGGAGCTCAGAGAGGTAGCCTCTGGCTCTGCTACGCAGAGCCTTTGGCTGAGAAATGGAAAGGCGGGATCTCAGGTAAGCGGCATAGACCGAAGCCGATTCCCTGGGAGAAGAACAGTGAGGAAAGTTAGGAGAGGAGGAAGATGAGCCAGCGATAGACCCAAAAAGAGAGTATACAGATTTAGGGTTAGATTTGTGTGAAAGAGAAGAGCAAGTCGTCTTCCATGCCTCAGCCTTGGCCTTGGCTTTGGCGATGACTGACGAGGCGCGTCGAGAAGCGGAGATGTAAGCCTGGCAATCTTCATCACTTCTGTGAGCGGCAGCGAAAGCCTTGAGTCTTTCACTAACCGCTTCTTCCACCTCAGCAGACCACCAGGCTATAGGAGGGCGTTTGATTCGGCCGAAAGGAATGAAAGATTTGGTCGCATTCAGTGCCAGAGAGGTAAAGAGAGCAGCAGCAGAGGAAAGAGAAAGAGACGAGTATATCTCTGTTGAGGGACAGTGAGAGTCAATGTAGGAGGCAAACCCATCCCAGCGAGCTTTCTGAAAATTGTAGGAAGGGTGACAATCGTTGGGGCGAAAGACCGGAGAGAGAGGGATAGATAGAAGAATTGGTAAGTGGTCAGAACCAAGGTCCTGTAGCACCTCCCAGGAGCAAGAAAGGGCTAGAGAAAAGGGGGCAAAGGAGATGTCAGGAGAAGAGCGACTGCTAGAGGAACAATGGAGAAGGGTGGGTGTGTCAGAGTCATTAAGGGGGAGGAGGTCAGAGGAGATGACCCAGTCGAATACTTCCTTCCCGCGGGGATTGGAAGTGACTCTTGAGTCCCAAAGGGGGTGATGGCAATTGAAGTCCCCAAGAATGAAGAGATTTCTGGAGGAGGAAAGAATGGAGGGAAAGAAGGAATCGGTTCTGCCATCCGTTGGGGAGGAGCGAATAGGAGAGGGCGTACACATTAAGAAATGACACCGAGGAGGAGTTGCTTAGGGAGATGTTGATCCCTACATAATTAGAGTAGGGATCATGCGAAGAAAGAGAGGAGGTAGAAAGTTCAGAGAAAGATAGGCCCTGCCTGACAAAAATGACAACGCTGCCGCTAGCGTGCGTGGTACCAGAAGAGAGAATGCCAGACCGGGAGTGGGTGCGATTAGAACGCAGAGCAGAGAATCCGGGAATCCGGAAAGAGGAAGATGAGTTAAGATTGCATTCCTAAATGCAGATAAGGTTGACAGGATGGAACGAAAGAAAGTGAAGTAGTTTAATGCTCCTGACTTGAAGACCTCCAGCATTCCATTGAAGAACCCTGAGAGAGTCAGGGGGGAGTGGAGAAAGAAAGCGCAGAAGAAAAACCAGGAGCAAGGGACGGTGGAGGAGGGCAGAGGAAGAAGATATAGAATGGGCAGATGAGAGATAAGAAGTTTGGAGACGAGGGTGGGGCGAGAGAGCAGCATTAGCAGAGGCGGGGCTAGATTGCACAGTGGAGGTGTACATGTCGGAGGAGTCCGAAGAGGGAGTCACAGTGATTCGGCAGGGGGAGCAGCTCCAAGAGTGAGAGCTACCAAGAGCTCTGAATTGGGATAAGGAAATTGTGAGCACCTTAGATGGACCCATTTGGAGCAAGCGCAGCATTGCACTGACTTGCCCCGCCAGGTCACATTTCCAGTGCACACAGAGCAAGGAAAGATGGGGCCAGGGTTGGGATGAACGTTACCGCTCATCAACAGAAGGAGGAGAATGAGGAGACGAAAAAGGGCAAGAGAGGGACAGGAGAAAAGAAAAGGAGAAAACAAGCGACTGATTTTAAAGAAACTGTGTGCTGCCCTTCTGCGGTCGTTCAGGGGGCAGCATAGCGAAAAAATGAAGGGGAGTGCCCGGGGTAACTGGGACCCTCGGGAAGGCCAACAGCCATTTCGACCCAACCCAAACGGGGCCGGAGACCTCACCACCACGTTGAGGCGGCTGTTGATTGGTGCAGTGACTGATTTGTCGCAGAAGCAGTTGGTAAATTCATCAATACAGTTTATTACAATGCAAGTAGATCGAACCATATACAATTATTTATACCAATATATGGGAGTAAAATTCTTTGCGCCAAAATGTACTTCAAAACAGAAACCGACTACACGATGAAAATTTGATAACCCAAGACATTGCTGTTAACTTGAGTTAATTATTTGTTGTTAAGAAATAGGCTTTGAATTGCAAGCTGTAACGCCAAAGTGATTTGAATGTTATTAGATGCATTTTGCGCGAATTTAGGTTTTACTATACAGACTACAACATATTTAGTTATTTACACCTCTAGTTTGCTACAAGCTATTCACATTGTATATGTAGTAATCTGGTAACCTTTAACCACACTTACAAAAATACCTTTGATTTTTGGCTTATGCGAAATTGTGGTCTTGGTTCTTGTTCACAAATAGTCTAAAATCCTAAGTGGTCTTGGTCTTGATTGAGCGGTCTTGGTCTTGGCATATGTGGTCTTGGTCTTGAAAAAAAATGAGGTCTTGGTCTTGCTGCTTGCAGTCTTGACTATATCACTGCTACTAATTATTACGGATTGCTTAATTGCAAGTTTTGACAAAACATTGGGTTGGTTAATTAGGTAGACACAGGAATGCAGTAGTGTGCGAATGGTGTTCCATTACTATTTTACACTAACCTAAGTGGAAAATGTGTATTTCTACTCCGTGCGTTCTCGCACTTCTGTTTTTAGCACTAGGCTACATCCCTGGGTGGACATCTTGAGAGATCTAGTAACTTATTCTATACCCCTAAAAAATCAGGTCATTTGTACGTGAATGAAACTTTGTTTTGTACTTAAACATGAGCTACTCATTGCTAACTGACAAAATTTAACAAATGGCACCGAGAAGAAATGGCCCCTTTTCGATTTTGCTGCCCCATATGGTTTTCCATCTATAGCCTACACGGACTGCTTATTATCAGTTGGTAAAATCTAAGAGAAATTTTTGATTTATTGGGAGTAATATCCCTTTTTCTTTTACAGCACTCTTCCGCGAAATTGTGTTATTGGTAGGTCCACATGAATGAAAACGTGGTATTTTCCCTATGCATCGAATACTGGCTGACAATTAGTAAGTTGTAATGTCGTGATTCCTCACTCGGTATGACAGTTAATAAATATATTAACGGAATGTGAGCCATGAGGGCAAAGCAAGTGAAGCAGAAGTAACTTGATTCAAAGCATTAGCGAAGCAAATAATTGACCAGCAAATAATCATCATAAGCAATGCGAACATATATAAATGCGAACACGAATCACGTGACACGATAAAGCAATGGAGTTTTGATAAGGTTGATGTGAAAGCAATGCAATTTCCTATACCAAATGTCAACATTGATATTTGACACCCATAATAGGAAATACTGATAGTGATATTAAAAATGAAGCCAAATACAAATTAAATTAAAATCAAATATACACGCAATCACCCCAGTAACATATAATTCTTGTTTATAAGTAGTAATGGCCGGTTTTCGCTTATGACTCTACTAACAGCATATTTCCTCTAAGCACAGATTGCTGATTTACCAAATCTAACCAAAGATTCTCATTTGTTGGGTGATAGCGATTCTTTTCACTGACGACGAGTCTAAAATAGCCTTACTAGGAGCCATAAATGAAAGTTTGGTTTTTCCGCTATACACAGATTTCTTCTTGCTAATTCACAAAATCTAGCAAAAATTCTGGCAGAGCAATCAATCTGGTAATTAATAATCGCACTAAAGCTAGAAGCAGTTGCTCATGGGAATCCAGTGACCTGAATTATTGAAAATTAATGCACCTATCTTCAAAATTATTGCCCACTGAAAAGTTTTTTTTAGATTGAAGACAGTGAGAAAAGTTGCTCGCAAACTTTCTCATGAAGAATATTCTGTGTATGATTAAATTCTCTTTTCCAGATAAACCCCTTATTTCCTTTTAAAGCAGTTGCTATGGAAACTTTGAAGCGTTTGCTTAATATTGCTGCCTAAGCAATAGTCAGTTTGCGTTACGTTCGATTCAGCACTTGCAAATTTCGCTCTCCGAATTCATAGCAAAGAAGCACCGAGTTTTAACAAAATTTTTTTCGCTCTGGAACCTATCCTCATTGAACATTTTGTTTTAAATCAGTTGGAGGGGTAGCGGAGTTGGAAGGACCTCATATTTCAAATGAGGGTCGGGTTTTCGTTAAAGGCTTTTCAAACTCATTTTTAAAAGTGTCACATTACATTGAATGCAAGCGCTTTCACGAAACTATTATATCGGCGATGAAAAATTTTGCTCTCCTGTGATTTAAAGAAATTGTTGACAAAGAAGAAATGGAGGTACATCGTAGCAACCTGGCTGAATTGTGTGAAGAATCGCAACTTTCGCTTGAGACATTTTTGTCGGAATCTCAGGAAAAATTTTTGAAGTATAAAAATCTAACTCAACCGAGGTAACTGGAAAGGAAGGTTATGGTAAAAAGCTGAATTTTGGTAGAAATATATTGATTTTGTTCATATGCGTCATTGCTTAACAAGAAACTTGCAGACGAAAGTTTAAGCTGTTTGTTTCTCGCGTCGCCGAACTGTCAGATATTGAGAGATATGTCTTTTGTTATGAATCACTATAACAAGCAATATCAGGTAAACTTTGTTCAAATGAAATAAATTCACCTGAAAAAGCATTTGCATTTTTTCAAACGATATGCTTTCCATCTATCAAATATTGAAGCTATTTCCTGAGGTTGAAGTAGTAGCTTTAACCTCAATGAAAACTATGGATACAGATACCGCAAACTCCATTAAAGGAGTCAAATCAATAACGAATTCCATATCTGCCAGCCGTCAATTAGCCGAGATCCATTGCCTAAGAATTGATCTTCTCTTCCTATATTAAATGCATTGGCAACAAACGGACCAGAAAATGTCATCCAATTGAGGTCAGAACCTCACAGAAAACCAGATGAAAACAAAGAGTAAAAAAATGAGCAATGTCATTCTGGACTAAATAAACCCTTTTGATAAATCTCGATTTGAGAAGCCAGGCTTCATGTTTTGGTACGAGTTAATTTGTCAAAAACAGAAACTAAAAATTCCGCGGGCGATATCGATCGAGATACAACGTGACATTTTTCAACTTTCATTCGAAAATTTTCTGAAATTCACCAAGGTTTGGATGACCAATTTCAAAAACAAAAGTTGACACTTTTTAAATGGGAGCTGCCAAGAAAAATTTGTGAGCTAAAGATAGTTAAATAGTAGCAGCATGAAGGATAGGAGATCTTTATGGAACCATCTTGCTGCTTGCATTACAGAAAAAAAGCTGACGTTGCTGACGTTTTGAAGTTTCCTCGTACACCGATTTTATTGGCATCGAGCGTTGCCAATGATTGCGTGTTCAAAACAAACAAATCAACCTCACTAAAAAATTTAGCACCCCGGGTTCAACTCCTATCTCCACTGATTGTTGATTCAATATTTATTCTTTATCTGCTTCCAAATATGCCCGAGATTTTTCGAGATGTTGCAAGGCATGTGTTGTAAACACTGGTCTCTCTAAAAGGTGATACTATACGCTTTGCTTCGAACAAGGTTGGTTTCCCAATCATATAAACGTAGCAAGCGCAAAAATCGAGATAAAGATTTGACCACCTATGAAATACGAAATAATAGTCTTCCAATTGGCAGCAGAGTCGCAAAAATTAAAGATTTAAGTAATTTAGATCAACTTTTTGGTAAGCATTCGGCCAGATTGCGTAGTTATTGTAATATCCCACCGAACAAGGATTTGATTGCAAACAACGGAAGCAAAAACAAGATAAACTGTAAAACAAGAAAAATTGCCTAAAAATAACCATCAATATCATGCTGCACAATGCAACTATCTATTACATATTCGAGGTGATTTGCCAGCTAGCAACTAGCTCCATCTATACTAATTAACAACGGAAGTGATTATTTCAAGTTTTTGGTTATGTATGATACAATAGTCAAACAAAAAGTAGTTTGGCTATGCAGCGGCAATGCCCGAGATAGGGATACAAGCATGTTTCTTGCCCATGGCTTCAGCTTTCCTTGACAAAATATTGATATCATACTTACTGAGGACTACAGCCAGCCTTGCAATTGCTTTGGTGTTTGGAAGCTGTTTCTGTAAAATTGAGTTTATGGCTAAAAGTAGGAATGCATTCAAAAATCTTTCTTCGTTTCATTTTCGCTAGTTGACCACAAATGAAAACAGTTTGGCATTATGTTTCGCCTTATCAGCGTATCTTACTTTTACGTGCTGTGACTAGAGCCCATCACAGCATTTTTTGCAAAGAAAAGATAAGGCTTCTGAATGTTTTAGAGTCGATTCCTTACTCAATGAGCATTTTTTAAGAGTTTCTACAATGAATTTTCATGAACGCATAATTGAAAAGTGTTTGTACAATGTACTAATGCAGTAAGATGGAACGTAAACTACGTAAGTGAAGCTAGACTTCAATCTTTTTTAAAAAGAACTGAATATTTCATCTGCTACGAAGGTAGGTGTGTCCACGTTGCCTACTTGTCTAAATGTACTGACCTAAATTTACGTCGGACCCAAACTTTGCAAAATGCTTGATGAATGTCGCTTTGCATCCAGTACCAGTAGAGTTTTCTCATCAGTCCTGTTGCTGCTGCACTGCAATAGAAAAATGCGCACTCTAGTGGTTTGAAGAAGAGCAAATACCGAGTAAGTTGGGTTTTACAGTTGCTGCAGATTCTTCCGAAGATGTGATTGATTTTTCAAGTAAAGTTGTTGGATTTGTTTAAATGTGTAACGTTCTGTTTATAAGCGGTGTTGTAAAATTAAATGATGAAACTGAGTTGGACACCGTAGCATGAGTGTAATGGTGTGGGAACTGGTGGCAATTGCGCTTCCACACTCTTTCACACCAACCTGAGTGGAAAATGTACCGGTATATTTCCACCCTGTGCGTTTCCACACTTCTTGTTTTCGCTCGACATCCCTGCACTGCAATCACAGCGACGAAGATTTGAAGCCGGAAGAGTTTACTCCAACCGTATTCACAGCCTACATCGTATATTTTATTCATAAATAAATGCATTTTTCCATATACAGAGCGATCCTTGCTAATTTTCATATAATTAGGCAAATCAAAATATTGACTTAAACTTATCACCACTTCACTGACGAATTTCAACTCATGCTCTGTTTGCACGGCTTTGATCAGACTGGTCCACCACAACATGTGAACTGCTCGGACCCGCCACCTGTCTGACACATAAAGATGGGAGTACGCTTGTTTTTCGCTGTGTCAACCTAAGGACACTGCAAGTGAAGTTGCTAGCTTTTGCACCTCACCATCCATTTCAGGCTGAGCACCAAGCAGGAAAACCACAAATACCATTTTTTTAAATCTTTTGTTATATCTCGGCGAGGGAATTGAACCTAGGTCTATCGTCTAGGATGCTTTAACAACTACGTCACTGCGTCTTGCCGGTTCATTGCCACTGTTTCTAAAATATTTTCTGAACTGACAACTAACCAATCTGTCTGCGGAAATAGCGGGATTTTGTTTATGAAGGTTCAAAAATTACCCCAATATATGCGAAAAAAACGCAATTACTCCATAGTAAATCATAACCTTTCGTTAAATTTTGTGAATTAGAAATAAGCAATGAGAATAGCGTCTAGTAGAAACATCATGCTTTTATTTATGCACTAATGACACTGTTTTTTTTGGGGTGAGTAATAAGAGAAAAGGACCAACCCCCCCAACAAACCAGAATGTTTTGTTAGATTTGGTAAATCAGCAATAAACAATTGTGTAGAGTGGAAACACCACACTTTCTTTCATGCCCTAATGATACAATTGCCCACAATAAACCAAAATTTTATGCTAGATTTACCCTTAACAACCAGTATTCTGTGAATAGTGGATATACTATACTTTGATTCAATTGCTTATGGCACTATTTTGGGGGTCACAAGCGAAAAAGGGCTAATACCTCTAATAAACCAGAATTTTTTGTTTGACTTTTTCAATCAACAGGAAGCAGTCCATGTGGGCTATCTGGGAAATCTAGGCTATCAGTCCATCTAAGAAATCTAGGCTATCAGTTCCACTAGGAAAGCAACCCTTTCATGCATAAAGGGGAAGTAAGGGTAAAATGGGACTGGACTTTTCTAATGCTGACCTAAGTTTCTTTCTTGGTAAATTGATTTGTCGCAATAGTTTTCACGTCAACATAGAACGGTTGCATTGTGCGCGCTTCCTTAGAAGGATAGATTTTGTATTTTTTGTCAGTTTACTGCATGGAAACAGGTATAGGCCTACCTGAAGGAATATTTTTACTGGAAATTTTGCAAGGACTCCACCGATATTTGCAGTCCCGTAGCACTCCAACTTCGGGCCCCCCCAAAGTAAGCGCAAGAGCCCCTGCGCACAGGTCATATCACTTTAGAGGTGTAAAATTGTAAAGCTGCATTAAGAAAATACACCACAATTTGTACATAAGTAAACAGGCTAATGTCAGAATAAAGCATGCCGATACCGAAGGTGCAAGTCATAAAAAATTCGGCACCGATGCCAGAGTTCAGTAGGACATTTATGCAGACACTGCGAAACGAAAGCAATGACACTGAAAAACATGAAAAAGTTATAAAAACACAGTATCATTTAAATAGTCTGGAGCGAACCTTTTTGTTCGCAAATGCTGTTATGACATTGTCATAATCAAGAGATCGGGCGCAGTCATTTTCGATTGACAACATGGCTAATGAAGATAGTCTACTGTCTGTCATAGACGTTCTATTAAAAGTTTTGATCAGTTTCAATTTGCTGAAGCTTCTTTCAGCGCTGGCAACAGTCACGGGGCAAGTTAGTAAGATTCGAAGTGCGATGTACACATTCGGATACAATTCAAATAAATGAGTCTTTAGAAGATAGTTCAGAAAGTCTTGAGCCGTATTGAGATTGCGTTTTTTTTGTAAAATTAAAACAAACCGCTGTAGCTCAGCGCTCATTTCATCAGAATCAATGTCACCGAACTTTTTTGGAACTCTTTACAGCAAGTAAGAAGAGCATTTTCTTGTTGCACAAGCAAAAGTTTGTCTCGTGTGTACAAAAACGAAAAGGCGGAAGAAACCTCACGTAACAAATTAAAGCGCTCCTTTATTGACATAATAGCCTGGTCTACTAATGGATAGAAAAAGTTGCTTTTAAATTTCAGTTCAGGAGTAGCTCGTTGTTCCTCTTCACCTTGGTAATCAAACAATCTTCTTTTCTTTCCACTTCTTGACGGAGGAAAAGAAGGATCAATATCCAATTCCTGTGCTATTTCAACAGCAGATGTTGTGGCACTGTCATAACCCGTTGTGCGATAGTTTTGCAAAAACTTTTCAGTTGCCTGGATTTCCGTTTCCATTGTATGAAGGGAGACTCCATACGATTGAAGAATCTTGCTTGCTTTATTGACTTGGAATAGGATATCATACCAAATAAACACCGACAAAAGAAAACTCCATTTTGATAAATGAGCTATCAACGATTTTGTTTCTGAGGCAGCTCTTCCATCTTTTCTTTCTATGGAAATGGCTTCCAAGTCTTTCAGTGCCAGCAACACCTCTTTTAAATTGTATCGAAGAGGTTTGATGCATTTAATTCTGCTTTCCCAACGAGTATCAGATTGTGACTTTATGGACAGCTCCACATGTTTCTTCAAAATTTCCCAACGCTGAGCAGAGGAAGAAAACAGCACATACAACCTTGTAAGTACTCCAAAAAATGTCAATGCTTCCGTCGATGAATTAGCACTGTCAACAACAACTAAGTTAAGGGTATGGTTTGCACAGGGCACGTAAACAGCTTTGGGATTGATGTCTAGCATTCTTGCTTGGACCCCAGAATGTTTTCCTTTCATGTTAGCACCATTATCATATGACTGACCTCGACAATCAGACAATTCGAGTTGCAGTTCGGTCGCTTTTTCTAAGAAAGCGTCCAACAAGCCTTTCCCAGTACTGTCACTTATTCTCAAGTAGCCAAAAAATGTTTCTTTAACAACAGCAGCTTCTTCATTACATAGTATATAACGGAGAATGACAGACATTTGTTCATGATGTGACATATCTGGAGTGCAGTCCAAAATTATAGAAAAATATTTTGCCAATTTCAATTGCTGTAAATTTTCTTTTTCAACTTCTGTCGCTAGCAATTCAATTAGTTCATTTTGTATGGTAGGACTCAAATAGTGATCTTTAGTGTTTTTATTCTTGATTCTGTCTTGAAGCTCTTTTAGGATCGGATCTCTTCTTGCCAAAAGCTCAAATATACCCAGAAAATTTCCATTGTGAGGAGATCCTAAGACTTCTCCAGATCCTCTAAAAGCAAGATTCCTTTCCGATAGAAACAAGGCAATGTCGATAAGTCTCTCTAAAACATTTCTCCAAAAACGTCTTTCATTGAAAAAAATATTCATCTCGCGTTTGTCGATAGTGGATGAATATCTTATCCCTTCAGCTAGCAACATCCATTAACTGCAGCATTCTTGGTGGGAAATGCCGTTTTCATGGTCTTTCAGTTTTTTCGAAAAACCCTCCCATGTATTTATACCACTACAAAAGGGGCTTAGTGTTTTTCCAAATAGCTTACAACAAAAGCAAAAAACTTGATCTGATTCCCCAGAATAAACTAGCCACGACCGTGAAACACTTTCACCATTAGGTAACACACGTTTATAATGGTTGGAGGAAAAACGTCGCCTTGGAGTTGTGTTATTATATGGAAAATTCATTATTAGTTCATGTGGTCCACGCTTTACTATATCACATCGTTGAGCATCAGAAATACTTTCAGGCCATTTACATGGGTCATCAGGGATAGGGGTAAATTGAGATTCAGTTATTTTTGATATTGAAGGTTGCGTATTGGCAGGTAAATCACAACTTACATTTTCTGGAAATTCACAATCACTTTGATGCTGATCGTCATAGTCTTCTTTTTCTTGTACACTATAGTTTTCTTCATCCCTCTCGGTACTAGTGCCAGGTCTACTCTGCTCAGTAATCTTGAAAAAATCTGTCATCTTGGGCAATTTCGCTACAGCATCTCGAGCAGTGGCTGCTTCTTTTCTCTTTTGAGCACCACTTTTTGAACGTTTCATTCTATACAATGTCAATAAAATACTTTATCTGCACTCTGCAGTGTATATATATATTGTCCCGGTATTTCTAGCCAAACAGAATTCCAGACATTCTATGATTGTTGCGTAACAACGGCATTGTTACGTCAATCGAATATTCAAGATTCTACCAGAAAATCAATCGAAATATTCTAGATTCTGCGAGATAAAATGACGTTGCATTCACTTATGATGTCACAAGCCAATTTCTTCCTACAGTTTAAATCGGTTGTAAACAAGTCTGCTGAACTGAAAATAGTCACGTAGCCAAAAAGCAATTTCAGACTAACTTGGGCCCCCAAAGTTGGCCTGGGCCCTCCCCAATTGGGGGTTTGGGGGGCGGCTGCTACGTCTCTGGATATTTGCTTAGGCCTACTAGATAGTCAATCGGTAAAACAAAAAAAAACTTAGTACAATTTTAAAAGTGAGCATAAAATGTCAAAATAAGAAAACCGATTTCAAAATAGTTAAACATTTGTGAGTAAAACAAGAACAAAGTACAGATAATGGAGCTGCATTTATTAGCCTTATTGTTTCAGAAAAGATAGCTACCAGTATGAGGTCATGTTACAATGAATATCGCAAACATAGCTTAATCTATAGCCTCTTTAATTTGTAAAATGTTAGCTAGGCTAGGTTGCCTAGCTAAGGTCTTAGCACTATCTGCTAGCTAACCTGTTAGTATTTCAAATCATGACGTTCAGTTTTTTTGTATATAGGTTAGTTTGGCCAAATTGAATTTTTAATTGGCAATGATTATTGTCGGTGTTTTTCTTTTTTTGAAATTAGTAGCTTGCCAATATTACGCTAATTAGCTATGCCTCTCCACAGGCCAGCTACTAATGCGAATAACATTTGTGCGTTCAAAATATTTTAAGGAGCTCATATTATTTTGTAGGGGTATCAGTTCCAAATGCATCTTATTTTTCATGTATTAAGCAGACTGGCTGGCGAGAATCGAAACCTGCCAAACGCGAATCAAATTGTCCGTGTAACCGGCAAAGAGAGTTTGACCGTCGGGAGACCAGGCCAACGAAAGGCATTCCGGCTGCCTTGCCTTGCTGTTTGGGTTGATGAGCTCGGGTCGAAGTTCATCCAGTAACGCTTTGCCCTCTAAATCCCAAATTTTAATCGTGGGGCCGCACGCAGCACAAAGCCAGTAGCGGTTCGGTGAAAATGCGAGAGCGTGGATTTCGTTCTCCCCGTTGGTCAACGTGTACAAATGTTTGCCTTCGCTAAGATCCCACAACATAGCTTGTCCATCTTTCCTACAGAAGCACTCAAGGAACCGTCAGGAGAGACAGTTACCGAATTAATATAAGCTGTATGGCCGTAGTGGTTCGTTTTCAACTTGCAGTTAGTTAAGTTTCATACCTTGACCACTTTATCCCAGCCACTCGATACAATGATAGGGGTGTTTGGATTCGGGAAAAATTAAACGCACGACATCCAATCATCGTGGTTGTCTTCAGTGATAGTATATTTGCATTGGCCGAGAGTGTTCCACAATTTAATTGTTCTGTCTCTTGATGCAGAGATGATTTGTCGATTGTCACCAGAAAATGCTACCGACAATACGTCTTTTGTGTGGCCAGTGAATCGTCGCGTTGTTATTCCCAGCTGCAGATTCCAAAGTCTAAGATCTTTATCCCATGACCCAGACAGGGCAAACTGGCCATCAGATGAAATGACCACACAAACGACGATTCATGACACCATAAGTAGTTTCATCTCGAGTAAGTTTCCAGTTATGGTTATGCCTTTCTCAAAATGTTTAAAACCCCGAAAAGCTATTTGCATTTGTGTCTGCTAAATATTTTACTTTTTTGCGGTAGTACTAACAGGCTTAGTAGACATGCCCGTGCTACGCCTAGTGTTTAACATCACCCATTTTTTGTGCTGTGTCATAGTTTTTATGCTGAAAAAATATTGTTTTTGTTTCTGATGTGGCTTTATTTTCCTGCGTCTTATTTTATCCACATAGAATTGGGTAAAATGGAATTTAATAAACTGCCACAATCTAGCTTACTGGAATTGGTGTTGCAGGTATTTTGATTTTGCTGCCTCGTAAACTTAGCGCATCGAACAAGTTTCTTTCGCAGTGAATTTGATTGGTTGTTTTATGTGCAGCTGAGCTGTAAAGCTTAGGTAACCCAGACTCCCTCTCTCGTGACACCATTTTGTGGGTTATAAAAGCAAACAAGGTTATTACACCCAGATTCTACCTGAATTTTTGCTAGACTTTGTAAATAAGCAACAAATAGCTCACGTTTAACATAGGCGAAAATTCACCCATATACAAATGGCCCTACTTTTTAGGGGTATGTAGGGTACTCGACTTTTTGGGATGTCTGCTCCCTTTATTCACCTTGTTTTATCAAAATTTTCAATAAGCAATTTGTAATAACAGAAAATTCCATTTCTTCAAAGTTATACAATAGAAGGGGACTTGCTCCCTCGTCCACGACACTTTTTTGTTAGATTTTGTGAACACGCAATCGCAGCATGTTTAAAAAGATTTTGCCTTACGTTTATCACTGATCGCATATTTTAGGTGTCATGCCACGTTGTTGCGGGTGGCAAGTACCTTTGTACATGACATAATTTTGTATTAAGTTGAGTGTATTACAAAGAATAATCAAAATTTACTTTATGTGCAAATGACTCCACTTTTTAGTGTAAGGCCAAACCCTTATCCTGTTCTGCTCAACCAACCGGGCAAAAAGAAATTCAATCAAGAGGCAGTAAGCTGTGTTTCTAGTATTCACACCTTTTGTAGGAGCGACTCCACCTAATTCAATTTTGATTTTACAGTTTGGGCACAGCATAAAACAACGGCAATGGCACGAGTAATCGTTGCTGCCAGTCTCTGCTTTGTGATTAAAGCTCTACGATGGTTAGATTTTTTCTGTATATTGGCTCACTTGAAAACAATTTGAATAACAAAGCCACTGCAAATTGTACCTAAAAGTAAGAGATTGATCAGCGACACTAATGGCCATTTTTTATTACTTTAGTAAAACAAGTTGTAATAACGCATTCAATGAAGTCACACTTTACACGGACAATGCTAATCCAAACTAACGTTGACAGCATTCTTTCTCATGTGATAAGTAACGGCATAGAATGGAAGAACAAAGCCCGATGCAACAAACATACAAATTTTGATGAGTAACACCCAGCGATTTTGAAAAGGATTGAAGGGCAGCATGTCCTTGGCTGTTGCAGGTCCATGTGAGCCAGATCTTCTCAATGAGGTTGCAAAACCTCGGCGAATCAAAAAGATTGATGCTCTACCAATCATGATTGCAGAGATCTTTAAAAATAGATATTATTGCTCAGGTAAACGGCCTTCTCCCCTTATAATTAATAGGGCTGTTCAAATTTACGTCATTCATGAAAAGTAAAGTTTGCATTAACTTTTCCCATCTTACCGACCTAAAAAATGAGTTTGACAAAACAATTTTTTAAATCATCCTTCATTTTGCTCCTCCACAAAAGCTTTAAAGTTTTCGATTCCAAATCGCATAAACTAGGAGATTTCCTACAGTTTAAGCATGCTATGCTATATTTAGTTTTATTTATTCGATTCTAAATGTTTTATTTTCGTAAAATATTTCTGATTGGCCTGGAGTTGATGTTGAGAGATAATATGATATGTTTATCCACTAGTAAGTCGAAATTAGGGGAAATCCGCAAACAAATGCTGAGAACAACTTTTTGACAAAAATTTCAATTTTGTTTCCAAAAAAATGTCTTACACGTGAGATAAATCTACAGCAAAACAGACTAAGTTAGACCAACAACCATTTACTGCAGGAACTTATCTTATTGCGCCATCGGTTAAATCAACTGATGGACCAAAACTGTTAACTTTGCAGCAAGTCTTACAGTACGTTTTATGTGTAAAAGAGATCTCTTCACAAACAACTCCAACAAGCATAATCCTAACCCAAGCAGTCGAAAACGTTTCCAGTTTTTGGAATACCGCTGAAATAGGCAATAGAAAAGAGGAGCGATGCGAGGAACCTAGGGCCAGTTTTGAAAAAATGGATTGTTTTAAGAGAAAAGAATACAGGGGAAGATCCCGAACAGAAAAAGAAAAAACTTCGTACACAATCTCAATAAATTGCGTAACCTTGGATTAGTGCAGTATATGCCATACAAGTCATTCAAACCAGCAGGTTTACGTCTGCTTCAAAAAATTCGACGATACATATGTTTATGAAGATCATCAGGGACCACGTGGTGCGGTCATGATCGGAAAAGATAAAGTTTTTAAGGAAAAGGTTAACCGTAAGATTTTACAGCAAAGCAGAAAAACTATCTAACCAACATAGATCCTGGGACCACTGAAGATTGCCATACCTCGTCAGAAGAGAGCGATGCTACTGACTCAAGCTCAGAAATAACCTTTTGACCAATCCAAATAAAAGAGCCTCCCAGATGATGGAAGCTGAATACATTTCTTTCCATGAACCACCAAATTTTATTAATGATTCTGATAAAACCATAATGGTTGACACGTTAAAGATTTTTCATGACAATATTCGTGGCTGCTTTGTGCCACTATCATTAAATCGTGCAATAGTGACGTAAACGACTTTGTTTTGTCAAGGTCAACTCTACCGGTATCGAAAAACAAATCGCGTAGAGATAGCTGATAGAGTATTGCACGAATTTGGCATAAAGCGTCCTAAAACGTGGCTTTGCGTTGGGATCGCAAATCAACGAAACACCGACTGGGAAACAGCTTCGGGGCTCTGGTTAAAATTGCTTTTTCCTCAACATCTTAAAAAAATGGCAAGGTGTTTCGAATTTAAAAAATTGCAAATGCTCCAGCATCGCTCTAACCAGGGCAACGTTCAACATCTTAAAGAACTGGAATCTTGTTGACAAAGCCACTGCATGGATGTTTTCACTTCATCCAGTAATATTGTTTGAAAAAAAGGAGAGACCAATTTGTTGAAAGGTTTATTGTAAAAAATTGCAAAAGTCGTGATGAGCTGTAAGAGGGGCTAAACTTAAAACAGATTATGCCACAATTTTAATTGACAACGACAAACAACAAGCAGCCTTATTCGAAGCAATTGAAAAAAATTTTTAGATTGAAAAAAATTCACCGTATCCAAATAGTTTTCTTCATGAATCTATTTTCTAATCTCTAATAACGATTGAAGTGGTTGTTTGTGCAGCCACGGCTCACCATGGCATATTGAAAAAGTGGTTTGACTTTTCTTAAATGCTAAATATTAAGTTGCCATAAATGTTTGTACTGTTATTGTTTGAAAAACTTCTTTGCGTTTTCAGTTATCTCAATTTTCCAAAGCTCCAAGTCTTCTCAGGATACTAAATGGTACATCTTATTGCTTCAAGACTGGTTACTCGGGAATCACGCACAATTTTGGGGCAACTTCCTGGGAGAGGAGTTAATAACAGAGATGAAACCTAACAGATATGACACAATATTTAGCAAAATCACCGCTTCAAGCTTAAATAAATGAATCTACCGATATGCCAAATCATGCCTAAATTGTAGGGAATCCCCAAATTAACGCGACTTGGGGGGGGAAATGTTAAAATCTTTGAAAAGGTGTGAAATGAAGGCGAATTTAAAAAATTTTTTCACCAAACTCAGTTTTTAGGTCAGTAGCATCGGAAAAGATGATGCAAATCCAACTTTTTAAAAATGACGTAATATGAACAACCCTAATAATCAATGGTCAACAAATAAATTCTAACTTCTCTATTTAATAAACTTTGGTGAAAAACTAAAATCACCTGTACTACTCGTATATAAAAACGTGGGATCACAGTGCAATGATCAAATGGTTATGGGTTTAAACCAGTCTAAAACGACCGAGTTATTGCGGCCTTGATCAAAGCAGTTTACAACCTCAGCTCGGCAGATTGTAACAACCATAATTTAAATACTGAGCAATTCAAGTAAAATGTTGCACCTACTAACTTTGATGTGGGTCTATACAAATGTCTTATGTTCAGCGTCACCGTCTTACAATTTCGGAAAGAAAATATGCAATGAGCCTCACCTGTAACTTAAACTTGCAAATCAACTATATATCCTTTTTGCAACGACTATTACACAAAACAATTTCAACCACCTGTAAAATACAGAAACCATTGCTGAATATTATTTGGTAGCTTAAGGCAACTGTTTTGTTGTCCTAGAGCTAATACTTTATTACAAACCAGTAGTTCTAAACAGGGGTAACAAACCCAATAGAAGGGAACCTGAATTCAAATGATATTGCTTAAAACAGCACTTCAACAAACTGCACCCTGCTGAAATACTTTAGTAAAAAGCCTTTTTTGAGGAGGGCGGCATCGGTGGAAGATACAGTAGCTTTAAATAAGGCGTGAGGTATAGAGTAAAGAAACATTTACAGACGACTTTAAAAATAGACTTAATGAGTTGTACTCCATAAGTGCACTCAAATCAATGGTTTTCAAGAAAATTATTGTGAAATATTACTTAAGATCCAGATCTTGTGAGCCTGTTTTAACTGCAGTGAGCCTGTACTGGACAGTGAATGCCAACATCTATCTGCAAAGAATCTATTTTTTTCCCAAATGTCAAGTTGTATACAATATTCGTACCAGCTGTTCCGGATTTCATAATAAAATGGCATAAGTTACAGCAGAGGCCATTGGTAGACTGCTGCTCCCAGACTAAAACACTAAACGAAAGTTACATCATGCTCATGAAACTTGAACAAAAAGCGTAATGTTCTCACCAAGTGACAACATACAGTTAGATAATTATTGAATGGAAACCAGACATGGTAGTTAACATCGACAATTGTTATAAAAAACCATACCAAAGACCGACAGCATAAACAAACTTAAATAGCATGCAGCAAGTATACTTACAGGGTAAAATACATAAGATCACAAATATAAATGGGCTACTTTTTACCACCTACCATTCCAGCACGTGACTATTAAGTACTGAACAACAATAAGTAACTCTCCTTGGATGTTGATTGTTGGTTAACCTCAATCAACAGTGTCACAGCAAAATAAAGAAATAATAGGTGCATTAAGTGTTTTGTCACTTGTATAAACGAGAAGTTACAAGATACCAGTAAAGTCAGTGAAATTAAAGTAATACAAGAAGCCAAGGATGCAGACACTGTCTGCAGTATGCTCACAGTGGAATTACTTACTTCAAGTATTGGCTACACAAACAGCTTGAACTGTTTTATGTTGCAACTTTATAGAAAATCTATGAGAGCTATATTAACAACTCATACTTCACACTTGCTGCAGAAGTTTTAGTTCTTGAGACAAATTCATTTACCATATGGTTTTGAAAAGATCAAGAACTTTATTCTGCATGATTGCAGTGTGCTTTCAAAATAGCTAGATTATTTAGTCATGGTCACATCTGTGTATATTACAGGTAAGTTTTCAACTTGAGCAGAGTAGAAAAAGGCTGCTTTGTTTTATATGCAAAGTAGTGATTTGATGATACCAAATTTTATAACAATTCTGATACAAGTCCTGATACCTCATTAAAATTCCAATTCTGATACGAGTCCAAATTTCTGATACAGGCAATGAATTGATGATAATTTTTAGACCCTGAAGCTGGTTTAAGAAACAAATACTTTTTGGACAAAGTACTTTTATTAATTATGCATTCAGAAGGAACACAAATGGTTTTGTTATAGCAAAAAAGAAAAAGAAATTTCTTATATAATAAAATGAAATGAAAAGAGTAAATGTTTACAAAAAAAATATTCAAGCAAATTCCTTAAAGGTATTTAATTACATTCAAGTCCCAATATTATTAGATTGTAATTTAAGTTGCAACCTTACGAATTCCAAAGAATCGTTTTCAGAATCAAAAATTCAATTAAAATTCTCCGATTCCAATACCAGAAAAAGTTTTGATATTTTCGATTCCTGATTCTGGTACTCATCCCATCACTAATGCAAAGCTGAGAACAATGTAAGTTTTTCATGCAGAAAAAAAGCATGGTGCAACATCATCTACAGCATAATTTTGTCAACTCTTGAATGATTTTGGGAGCAGAGCTGAAACAGCTCAATCTTCTGAACCAAGCAAACACCAGCATGGTGTCACTCACAATTTCTACAAAATCCTATTACCATCAAAACTCTTCACAGCATTTATGTGTTACTAGCTATAGCTTTATGTTCCTAAAGACAGCACCAAAAGTTTGATTTTTTCAAAATATGTATTTGGTGCAACAGAGTGTTTTCTGCTGTTTCAAAAACTTATTCAATTACATTGACAAAGAATTCATGTATTTTATCAATGAATGCACAACAAACCCATTTTCATACCCAGTATTTGAAAGTTGCTTTCCAGTTACTTTACCAGTATGACCATACAGGGTGGGCCAATAAAATGTTACCACTTTTTGAATCCTTGCTATTTTCAAAATAGATTTTTTTTATTCTCAAAAATACTAACAACAAAACATTGAATTCTCACACCAATGGATCGAAAACAATATACTGTGAAGGAGAGAGTAAAGATCGTGGAAGCATATTTTGAATTAAAATTGGTAACCCAGACTCAGTGATGATTCGTCATTGACGTTCCGGAAAGAAATCCTCCATGTATACTCACAATCAGACATCTTCTTCGAAAATTCAGGAAAACAGGATATGCGACCAAAGCGAATAAAGGACATAGTGGTAGGCCAAGGTCTGCGAGAACAGCCATTAACACAGAGATCGTGAGACAGCGTCTGGAGGAATCACCAAGAAAATTGACCAGATGTTTGTCAGAGGGAGACTGCCCTCTCAAGGACCACTCTCAGACGCATACTGAACACAGATCTTTATTTCTTTCCCTACAGAGTTCAGATTTTACAAATTCATTGATATTAAATGTTGGTTTAATGTTTCTTATCACAAATCTTTGAATAAAAATTTTGAATAAATTCACATTTGAAAACTTGGGTATGATTGAAAAGTGGTAACATTTTATTGGCCCACCCTGTACTTATTTTGATTTATTATTATATGATATAAATAGCATTTACTAAAAGCCTACTCTTTTAAAAATGTGCCATAGCCCCACTATGATGTAGATCTAAAACATGGAGAACTGAAGAAAAGTTTTTTAAACTTGGTTTTACACATGTGATTTCATACATTGTACTGTGCAGCATTTATATATAAAAAAATGTGAGTATAATAATTTTTATAGCTTTGATAACACATGACATAATGCCATCTTGGCAAATCAATACACAATTGTGTTTACATTGTCACCTACCTAGAGCAGTTTTGACACAATTGGAATGCATTACTTTTAAAATGGTTCCTGGAGGTTAGCGAAGTGATGTAGACAATTGCTAAACAGAGTAACTGTGACAACTGCCACTCATTCACGAGTGATACAGCTTCACAGAGTACTGACAGACCTTCCACCAAAGAGGATCTAGTATAGATCCCACAAGTGTGGCAATCTTAGCTATGCTTCATTAAAAGCCTCTAGCTTCTTGTCGGTCATCAATTGACTGAAGATACCTGATAGGTTGAAAAAGTGTCACTGTCTGCAGTTTGCAAAGTAAAACACTTTCCATAATTTTTAACTGGGTGGTTTCTGACAAGATTATTATTATTCCAATTTTTCTCTTAAAAACGCTTGACAAAAAACAAAGAAACCAGATGTATTTAGCCCTTCTTAGTGTCAAGCTTAGGAATGTGACATCCCTACACCTACAGGATCCATGCCAGTAAGCAAGCAATAAATTCATTGTGGCAATTGCAGAGCTTCTTTTAAATTTGAGACAAATTGGTATATGCCTCAAGCATGACTGCAAACTAAAGCTTTGGTGTGACGAAGTGCTTAGCCTCTTTTTCTTGCAAATTTTTTCTGTTTCCTACTGTGCAACTCTAAGGACATTTAATCTCAGATCCATCATATATCTCCAAATAACAAGCACTAGCTGTTGTATTTGTATGAGAACAAGTGTTTGATGCAATGATGGCATGCATCCACAAAAATTACAACTTTGCAAAAAAACACTTAAAGAAAACCAGGCCTAAGCTTAACTCGAAAATAATCAGGCACAGAGACTATAAATTGAATGCTCCAAACCATGCCTTGATCCAGGGCTTTTCAGCCCTTTTTTCTGAGACTCATAATCATTTAAAAACACAGTTTAAATGTAAATCATAAGCAAAATATTATCACCCATTTCTGTGCTTTTCACTTTTAAAATAATCCAAAATAAAAACAGCAAGAGAAAACCTTAGGCAGTCGCTATTTTGCCATTAGCAGCATTTTACCTTTGGAATCTATTTTGAAAATGAACATTTGGGATGGGTCAATTTTATAAACAAGACTCTTTATTGTTTGTGACTGGTCAATTTCTATAACATACTAAAAACACATGAACAGATAAAAATTTTATCCCCAGTGTATCATCAACTCTTTGTTAACATGTTGGACCCCCTCACCAGACACTTCCTCTGTCAGAGTACCCTACCTGCAAAGAATAGAACCCGAAACCATTGCATTTGAAGGCAGTAGCACTACCCACTACACCATAACATCAATCTATACATTATAGTAAATGTGCTTATTTAAAGATACCCAGACACTCAACAGCAAAATAGATTTCAAGGGTAAAATGCAACCCACAGCAAAACAGCAACTTCTAAAACCTTATGCATTGATAAGGTATGAATGACTTTCTGGCTACTTTTTGACCATTTGACCAATTTCTTTTCCAAAACTGGAAGGTATTTTTTGAAATACATGTGCTATATGCAACTGGAAAAATCAATCAAAATTACGATATTTGTTTAGTTGCAAATTAAATGTATACCTACGGTATGTCTTTCTTGCCTCCTCTAACACAGACCTAGGCTATATATAAAAAGCAATTATTGCTTTTATGTTTCATCATGCCACTACTTAATTAATATAAAGGAAAAACATAAGCCTAGTGTGTCATAAAAGCAAGCAAGAACATTTTAACTGATAAAAGTTTTTTTACAGTTTTCTCAATTTTGACTAACTTATTTAGGAAATGAAAGAAAAAAACTCACATAATGTGAACTGGAAAAACTGTACTTTTTACTGATGCAAACTAGGACAACTTTGCTTCCACATAAACACCAACTCTGAAAAATGTTGGAATTTTTTTTTGGGTTATTTCAAAATCACTACTTGTGATCTGTTCTCTTTAAGCTGTGTCTTGTTAAAGTGATGATGTTATATTGCACTTGCTTAGATTTTTTTGAAAACGAAATTTGTTTTGTTTTTTGTTTTTTTGTTTTATTTGCCATTTTTATCCTCCATTCACGAGAAAGCGAATTGTATCGCTATACTTTGGACGGGAAGTCGGCACTCGCTTGGGAGTTGCCTTTTTCGAAGTTTTATGGGCCACCTGTCTTCCAGATAAAGGCGGGGGCATCCTGTTAAGTGCCTTGCCCAAGGACACAACAAGCGAACTTGCCAGCTTGTTCTCCACAACCTCCCATAAATGCTGAGCGCCAAGCAGGGAAGCTATAGATACCATTTTTTAAAGTCTTTTGGTATGACTCGACAAGGGGAATGAACCCCAGGTCTACCGACTGCGAAGCGGACGCTCTAACCACTACGCCATCGCGTCGGTTGTTGAGTAAAGAAACAAGTTGGTTCAATAACAGCAGCATATACAGATATACCACAATAGTATCGCCAATTGCCATTTCCACAATGGATTGATGTACACAGGAAAAGCCACCATCAGTTTTTGCTGATGCAGGTTGTAAAGCAGTTGACATCACCATTTGCTATGGTTAAGCTATGCTTTCTACAATATGATTATTGACCGAAAGATTTTAAGGTTTTCACCTCAAACAGCCAAATCCCGCAACAGCACATGTAATCTTTTTATCAGCACCAGCGCTCAATGATCAAATTTGGATAACTGAATTAATTGTACGACCAAAATTCACACTTAACTAGCCTAGACTACATTATTTGGAACCGTTCCAGTAAGGTCAGAAAAGTGAACAATATTTATCAAAACGAAAAAATCCATCAACGATTGTGAGGTCACGTGATAAAATTTCAACAACCTAGAACGAGCCTGCCAAACCTTTTAAGTGTTACGGGCCGCCTTGGTATGAAGAAAGATATCGCGGGCCACAAGCGTTGTGTACTAAAACTAAATACCAATTTAGTTCATGTACAACGTTTTCAATTTCAAAGGCAAAATTTACCCCACAAATTTTTTTATGTTTTCACTTCCACAAATGCCTATTGTGATAAGTAAAAGAATGAATTTTTTATTAACAAAATTTACCCCCAGTTAAGAACCCCTGCTTTAACACAATCATCAGCCCCTCCAAGCTTTGTGATAGCGGTTTGTTGCCAGTACACCAACTTCATCAATTGTTTAATTTTATCTTCTCGTACTTGGCCTCTAATGTTGTTATACTTGGCTTTATGTCAGCTTTGATAATGGCGTTTGACATTATATTTCTAAATGACAGTTATGGTTTCTTGACATACCAAGCATAAAGGCTTCCCATTACTTTCAGTAAACAAAGATTGCATAATTCATTGCCTATCAAAAACTCTATTCTCGTCGCAGTATTTACGCTTCGGGGTTGGAGGTATGCTCATTTTTGCTAAATACTGTTAATATTCGTACTGTACTCGGAACTACTGTATATTTCACCCTACTAACAGTAACCGCAATGAAGTCGAGATCGGCGATTTAAAAGATTTAGGCTTGGTGACATAACAAATTATTTTGATTTTGATTACTATCGTGTAACAACAGGCTGTGATAATGAATCACTAGTGCCCGATGTGTTGCCAACTGGTGTATATTCATACCAAATTTTAAAAATTGGTTTATTTTCAAAGCGTTTGTGATACTAGTTTTTGACTAGTAAGCCTATGCCCGAAACAACTCTTACAATTTTGATATTTTTATGGCAAATATACTTGAGCATACAACAAAATTTTAACTAAATTTTAAAATTTTGATAACGAACTTATTATATCACCGGCCACCTTAAACAACCTTAAGGGCCGCGGATTGGATGGCCTTGATCTAATATTTTCAGATTATTTTTTTCCAATTTACTGCGGTATTCTGTAAAATTATTTAAAAGATGGAATCAAGAATACAAACATCAAAATTATTTTTTATGAAATTTATACATTAAGGGGCCAAATTTTTAATAGAGTGGTAAATCCATCGAAGGCTTACAAACATAAGGTCTAGCAAAAGCCAACAGCTGTCATTAACCTACAGACTATTGGTATAAGCTACATGAAATGAAATTCACTGCAATTTCATTGATTTTAAGCAAAGTAATTAAGATGGATCACTGGCATGTAACGTTTAGAAGAATCTCGAAAAAAACGTCATGCCTGCTTTAGTGTGTTAAAATTTGGGCTTTAAACTAAAACATAGTTTTACTCAAACCGAAATTTTATTCGATTTTAAAAGTTAGATCTTGAATTAATCCTAGAAATAAGTATTTATTTTTTGCTCAACAAATTGTAATGCAAGATAAAGTTTAGTAAAGATTTCAAAGATTGACGTTTTGTTGCCATTGATTTATAAATGGCATGCGCTCAAAAAGTTTTGAATACATGTCCCCTTTTTCTTCCCCTGGCTACACATATAGGCTATTTTATTGGCAACCAAATATCTCAGGCCATACTCATTAAAAATAAGTGTTTAGTCTATGCTCAACAAATTGTTATGCAAGCTACAGTTTAGTCAAGATTGAGCAAATAATCTCCGCAGATGTATCTTCCTGTTACAACTCTATCAACAACTTTTTAAAAATTGATTGAAACATCCTACGGTTACTTTTAGGAATGAGCTCTAAAAGTGAGTGGCTCCTCACCTATTGTTGGTCAGAACACGGTTTTAGGTCTCCTCACTGCTAAAAATGCATGACCAGTGGCGGATTAAAGATTTTACCGGCCTGAGGCAAGAATTCACGAGGGGGCACCCTACTGCCAAAGTTCTGAATGAAGCCCACTATTTGCTCTCTTCCTCGGAGCGGACGTTGCAAACGGTCGCAATATTTCCGCCTATGTTCGAACTACAGGTGATGACTATTTTTTGAAGATCATCATTGGTGGGAACTGCAGATATACTCATAGTCATAGCCATAGTTTATTGTTGTTTGTCCAATACACTCAATAGACGTCAACATAGAGCAGTAGTAAGATAAAATAGTACATTTGTGTATGGGACAGGAGACACTGAAATAACCCAACGGTTTTCTAGTCAGTGCCTCCTAATAGCAAAAAAACAACAAATAAATTACCAGCAATAAATAAAAACTTAATAGAGACTGGAAAGAAGAAATAAAAGAGGAAAAAAGAAAAACGAATAGAGGAAGTTAAATTTTGTATAAAAGAGCATAACGTGAAAGTCACATATTTGATGCATCAGCAATTTTTATGAAATAAATGTAGAATTAAAGCAAAACTTTCAGTTTAATAATCTCTAATCATTCGTTCTTTTAATATTTTTTTGAAGACTGGTAACGGTTTCGTTTTTATAGAATTGTCTAGAGTTGCCCACAATTTAGTACCCCGAAAAGCCAATTGTTTTTGTGACATTGTTTTGTTGACCCGGGTTAAGAAATAATTGTTTTTAGTTTTTTGTCCTGTACTGTACGAATGCACACTTTCAAGTTTAACAAAATTTTTTTCAAAAACTTTAGGAGTCATATTGCAATTTAATTGATGCATAAACTTTGATAATTCTAATTTGTAAATGCCTTCTAATTTCAATAATTTTAGTTGCTTATACAGTATGCTAACGTGATCAAATTTCCTACTTCAGGTCATAATCCGAACAGTGTTGTTAAGTCTTAGAAGTATTTCTTTTTGTCTAGTGTAGGTTGCTGTTCCCCATAAACTAATACCATATTGAACATGACTGTAAATCAAACTATGATATAACAATTTGAGTGTTTCAGTATCAACAAAGTTACGTAAGCGATATATTATAGCTGAGGATTTTGAAAGTTGCAGAGAAAGTTGTTTAATATGTGGATCCCAATTAAGACCATCATCTATGAGCATACCCAAAATATTTTACGTTTCTTACTCTATGTAATACATATATACTGAATTCTCATATGCTTAAACTGGGGTATCAGCCAAAACCTAACCAGTGTTGACCTCCTTTTTCGGAGATCAACTCATCGGTGACCTAATTTTTGGTATTCAAAGAATTTAACACCGAAATTTTGAACGTGTCTGAAAAAGGGAGCTGAGGCAACTGCCTTACCTTCCTCATCCTAAATTCACCTCTGTTCAAGAACTCTTGCGATTGGCCTAAGGAGTAGCCTATTAGATATGAATTTTTAATTGATATTTCTTTAACTCCTTCGCTGCTGTACTTTTTGTCATTGTATCACTACCGGTATTGTAGCGGTTTTGAACCCAGATTTTGTGTTAACAGTGTTTTTGACCTAAGTTGTCTTCTATCACTTTATCTTTTTAGCGCTTTTGGTTAATTTCTTTGTTTGCGCAGATTAGTTAAGTTCCTGATTTTGCCTTAAGCTCACTCTAAATTGGTTAAAATAATTTGGGTTTGCCTTAACTGTGTTCGATTGATTTAGTTAAGTTAGTACCGTTTTGTTTAGTTTCATTTTGTTCGATATGTTCTGTTCAGTTTGTTAAATAAATGGATCCATTTCTTTTGTTAAATATTTTGGTCAACAGAGAAGCAGCAGAAAAGATTTGCAGTTTTACGTAGGCTACGATAACCAGTCATCAAAACTGGTGATCGCTACAGTATAACCGCAAATACCGATATCCGGTATTATTTAAGTTTTTTTTATTTTGCATGTTTATTGACAGAATGCGAACTCTGCGACAACGACGAATCTCTAGAATCGAGAAACAGGGTGTTTCGCGTCTTTTTTCTGAAAAAAATAAAATGTTGAACTGCGAATATATATGACGCTTGCTTTTTTAGTAGACGTACTTGCTTTTTTTGTTTTATTGCTCTTCCGAACAAATTGCGTGTAAATCTCTGCATGCTTGATTGACAGTTTGTTACTGGAAGGAGATAGCAAAGAGTTTTCAGTTGTAGGCTATCAGGTACCAAGGGCGTTGGCAGAAAGTTTTTTTGGGGAGGGGCATAACAAAATAGGCTAGTTGAAAAATTTGCTGGTCAGTCAGAGTTTGTACGGCTAACTTTTGTATTCAAGAGTAAGGTTAGAAGCACTGGATGGTTACATTTTTACCCCGAAAAAAAAATGAAGGTCTTTTTTTGATGATCAGCACTTTCAAGGCGATATGTCACGTATTTTCCATCCAAATTTTACATCTCATCTTTTTTACGGGGAATCGCTTTTTCGAACATCGCATTGGTACTTTTGACATTCACTTTACGTTGCTGAGGGCAGGGCATAGAATGGAATAAAAAACGTTTTTTTCCATCTTCCATTCCGTTGCAGAAATCTTCCATTTTATTCCGAAATTTCTTTCCATCTTCTATCTAAATATTCATAATATCTATCCCAGAAGTACCGGTTGAAGTGTAATCTCATTTTTTCAACATGCGAATTACAAGCTTGCACAGGCTGTCTATGTTATTTAGCACTGCTTGCTATTTTTCTACACTAAGAGTAAGGTAGCTTCATGAGACAGATCTAGAAGTTGTATGATGAATTAGGATGGATTGATGGAAGACTGTCTTCCATTATCCAAATCTTCGATTTCTTTCCATCTTTGTTATCTTCCATACCAAAAATTGCCATCCATTTCCCATCCCATCCAATGCCCCAGCTTGGGGGTCACAACCCCCAGTCATAAAATTCGTCAAGAGATCTTTGCGCATGTGGTTAACACATGATAACGAATCCTGATATAATTACATGTGTATGAATTTGGCTTCCCGCATTTTTAGTTTAATTAGATCAAAAAGCCAAAACTCTACAAATCATGTTGGAACCGGCCGAAGTCTAAACTGCGGGATCTTTGAAGAGCCGAATTGTTTACTTTCTTTTGTTCATTCGTATGAACCCTTGGCATGTTTGTTAATCTTGATCGCCGCTACGAGTAGGCTGCTTGGCCCCACCAACTGTGTGCCTCATACAGATGGGGGTATTCCGTTAAGTGCTTTTCCAAGAGCATATACGAACTTGCCGGTTCTTTTTCTCAAAATCCGTATCGTGCTAAGTATCAAGCAGAGAAACTATGAATAGTTTTTGATAGTCTTTGGCATTCATCTCCGCCTCCACCATCAATGAAAAAAGGCTGACACCACACTGACGTCAAAGCGTTTTTTTGGCTGCAAGCTGACGTCAACAAAAATAGCCAAAGGCATAAATAGTTTGAGGGGGCACAAATAGATAACCCAGCTTTGAGTTTACTTTAAAGTAACGGTAATCTGGTGAAGTGGGTCAGAGAGCCTTGGTGGTGACAATGATACTGTGTTCAAAACATACCGTGGCTATCTAGCTAGGTTTTGAAAATTACTTTACAATGATTTCTCCGCTTGTGATAAAAAAAAAACATTGCGGCATCACTATTGCACTACGAAGTAGATTCAAACACGGCAATGTTCTGAAGTTCTGTAGTGATAAACATAACTGCGTCTCTTTTTACCAGAATTTGGCCTGTCTGTACCACACAAGTTTTTATTTCAATACAAAAATATTTGCACGGGCAGTTAAATTATAGCACACACAGTTGTGCAAGTCACAAGTTGTTTTACTGCACCAAGCTTTTTTTTAAAATATCAATTTTATATCTCTCAAGTTTAGAGAAAATCACAAGTAACAATAACAGACCAAGGCAAATATCACGAAAATAAACGTTTAAATAAACAACAAAATAAATAAACAAAAACATACAAAACACTTTTTAAAACAGCAAAGTCTCAATAAAGGCATGGATAACTAGTTTTATTCATTACGTAGGATACAAAATGGCAACATTGAGAATTAGCCACGCTTAAAATCTGTACAAAAGCAACTCATGCTATTTCAAATGTAAAAACACATTTGAGTCTTGTCAAAAGCTTCGAAAAGCTCAATCAAATTTGAAGGTGACGATCCGAAAATCAGACCTGAAAAATATAAAGTAGTAAGCCATAAAAAATGGTTCACGGCCTTCAAGGCGCTAAGTTATAACATATGCTATAGTCTATAAAGCATGATGCTATGGCTTATGGCCTTGATCGATGTGTATAAAACACGTTTGCCAAACTTGATTTTGTTGGCAAAACCTTTGCATTCAGCAGTTGACAACAATTGTTTGCTACAAATATCGTGGAGATAAAGCATAACTAACATGCTGCTACAAAGCAGCCTATCCGTAGGAACCCGTGGGCAACTGAAAGAAACTAATGGATATTGAAATTTCCGAGTTGGACTGTTCATCAAAATGCGGTGACCTTTCGCCACATTTAAGATCCACTGCTTTTGATTTGTAGATGTTTCTCTAGAACATGCGTCACTTTCAGGACCCACCACGAAAATACTGATGATGAACGCACTTTGACTTGGGAGCCAGCACCCCGCTGAAGCCAACTTTGGCCAGGAATGTTCACTGACGTTTTGTGGCTTCAAAACTACGGCTTGCCATGGATGTCGTCACCATTTAATCCGATCTGGTTTGACGTGCATATGCTTACATAAAATAGACGCCTAGTGAATTAGGCTTACATTCACTCATACGTAGCATTCTTTGATAGCGTTTAGTCCGTAGCCACACCATCGGTTAGTACAGGTTGCTTTTGATTAGACTGCAATACAGACCAACCGTTAAAACATGCAAATTAGTAAGCTGCAGAACGATGCCACGCGAACTCGAACTACATCATAAAGTTATAATAACTAATAATGAATTGCAATTTTGCAGAGCACAGCAACACGGATAGTAACTAATAATGAAATGCAATTTTAGAGCACAGCAACACGGATAGTAACTAATAATGAAATGCAATTTTAGACCACAGCAACACGTGCTTACAAAAATGTTAACACTGTTTAGCAGAAATATGCAGGAGCGAAAGTCGAACAGCCAGATAAGGCTTCTACGTCATCAAATTCTACTTGCCAGTTATTAGTTGATTTGTGAAAGCAATCCATAAAAGTTAGTATAAGTAGCAAAATTATTTCATTTCCGACATTATCAAGCACATTGGCACACTGTGGTGAGAGTAAGTTTTTCATAATTTTTGATTCTTACCGTGGTCACATACTGTCGATTTAATGCAGTATGATGGCGTAAAACCGCGTTTTCACTGTTTGAAGTACTCACTGAAGACTCGCTACTGCTCTCTGAAAAGATTCAATTAGACTTAATTAACTCAATCAACAAAGTAACGTACAATCAGTTGCCAAAGGGAGGTAGATATCGATTCGCCTGTTAAGCCAATCTTGGCGAGCAGCATTACCACTTCAGCTGCCATTATCAGCCAGTTAATTTCTGACCCAGGAAAACCAAGCCTTAGAGGATCTACATAAAACAACTTTGGTTCCGACTCGGTTCGGAGTTGCCACTATGCTGATACAGTACGCTTCAAACAAGTAGGGATAAGAACCTATTTCTACTGCAACGACTTGGGAACGAATAGCCAGCCTGAAAATAATCGCTTTGTACTTACCGCATTCTTCCTTCAGATCCTCGGCAATCACGTGAAAGTCGCAATAAGCCATTGGGGGCGAAAATCCGTTCGCTGATCTGGCATCGCTCTTCGAAAACCAGGAAGCCAAATGTAGCGAAGAGAGCAAAGAATACGACTGCATGTTTCCCGAGCCTACACTTGAAGAAGAGGATGATGTCGATATCGCGGAGTGAGGGCGTTTGTTGTCCTGATTTGAATGCTCGAAACTCGATACAGCGATAGAAGCTCGCGTGCGACTCTTAGCGAGACGATCCGCTAACATATTAGAGTTGCCAGGTGTCAGTGTAACAATGGAACGATCTGTTATTCGGTTTTCACTGAGAGTTTTCAAATCCAAATGGGGCTTACTGCCGACCCCCATGCTAGATAACTCGGTTTTGCGATGATCTGAACAAAAAAATAAAACAGTCGCTTTCCAGTAAGAGTGCGGTTTTCGGTCAGGTTTCATTGAACTTAGTTTGCTTGTTTATATATCTATTCTTTCTTGGGATGAAAGAGGCACCGCATGAATCGGATATTCAGGTTGGCACTGAAAACCTAATGGGAAATAGGCCTGAGGTTAGCGGCAATGTATTTCAAACCGGTCATGAATTGTTGACTGGTAGCCCACGGCCACCAAGTTAGATTAGTATGGGTGGCTTACGTAATGCAGTCGCCTCTAACACAATGAGTGAGCAGTTTCACTATACTGCCCAGCACATTTGGAAAACAAGCTTAGTAAAACGGAGTGGCCTAAAGTCCGGGAGTCGCAAAGGAAAGTTTTTATGGAGTCTCAAACATTATATTTACCACTATTTTAGTACTTATTCACATCATCGCATTGATAAAAGATCAGGAAAAAATAACATAGAGTAGTCGAACTCATCAAAAGGGGCCATGAACCCCCACAGGAGTTGACAGCACATGGTATGTTTACTCTACATTTCAGGATGGTATAGAATAAACGCCCTACAAACTTCAAAAGCATTTTTCACAAAATTCCATTCTTATGTTTAAGCAAGATTTCCTTGTCAGTTTGCAAGAGCTGATAGTTGAGACAGATTCAGTATAAGCTTTTGATAGAAGTAACTGTAAACCTACCGTGGCTGACTTACAACGCCCCCGCTTTATTGGTATTAGGTTTACTAAGTTCGACAAGATGAAATAAAAACTACATCACTAAACTAAAGAACCTTTTCAAAGAATAGGAGAAAAACCCAAGCAAGCCCTAACGGATTTAAAACTAAACATCAAATGGTGGTCATGTACGATAGAAAGAGTGAGCAGTATTTACCAGGTGACAGAAGAAATCATGAGCAGAGTTGAGTCAAGTTGCACACGTATCTACTGGACTAAGAACAACCCTTACAGTCGTCAATAAAACGACTTGTGTTTTGACCCAGTACCGCAGGCTAAGTAAATTTCAACCACAACCGCTGCAACCAAGGGAAATTTGCGAAGTCGCTGCCGAGTGTTTTTTTTCGAGTACACGACAATGCGAACGCTGCGCGAGCCCTGAACTCGCAAGCGCTTCTGAGCTGCTTTGCCAACAAACCTCAGTGGTACTAGGTACCATTTAATGCCCTGAATCTGAGGCAAAGTCAAACTGTAGCCTTGCTGAAAACTGGTTGGATCAGTACTTTATTAAGTGTGATGTCACACTGCTAACCTTTGTTTCGTAACGCTTGTTTCCATAATAAACCTCTTATTTCCTCTACCCATGCACGCTTGACAGATCTCGAAGCACTCTGAAGCACAAAACGATCTTGCGTTGCCTGAGGCCGTCGCCGTCGAAACCATATCTCAAACTTGAATCCACATTCGCCAATGTTTTCAGTTAAGCCAATCTCAGCTGTCTGCAAAAAATTCAACGTTTACATCAAGGCACACCGTAATATATGGAAAAATTGACAAGTTTTGGGATAAATGCAAGAGCACAATAAAAAACTTTCGAGGTGCCAGAAAAGTAGAAGCGCTTTTTAGCTGTTGTAGCGGAACAGTTGGTCAGATGCAATGATGAATAAAAGAGGGATGCAAGGCGCACCAGCGCGAGGGCTCGTGGTAAAAAAAAGATGCTAACATCAATAGGAAAGTCCCAATCTACCAGTCTCGAAATGGGAAACAATCTCACATTTTCAGAGTTTTGCTCTTTTCCGCCATTAGATGACTGTTTTGAACCACAGTCTCATATCGTATCACCCGCCCTCCTCCATACACTTCTAAGTATTACTGCATTAATGAAAAAATGATTTGGATTTACCTCAAATCCTATAACCACCAACCTCTTAAAAACAAGACAGGAAGTGGGGTTCGAATCCACATTCATGCCTAAGAGTTGCACAGTGGTCATCGACTGATAGGTATAAAACATGATTTAACCGGAGTTACCGCCTTTAACTCCTTTCGCTATCCTAGGTTGCTGTTGTTGGTTTACCCCTTCTCTTCCTTGGGATGGAGGTATGACGCGAACAGCAATCCAGGTTCACGCCATCAACCTAATTGAATTAGACTAGGGGAAAAGTGGCAGCCCATTTCGAACCAGACGTAAATGCAAATTGCCGACTGGTAGCCCCACCACCAACAAGGCGGACTGCCATTGATGGGTACCCAAAAGTCGCCTTTTACGCCATGCCGGGTGAGCAGCTTCACTATTCTAACCCGGTGAAGCACGGGTATCCTAGGTCGACGGTCGATATTGTACTATTTCTAATATATCTATATTGCACCAATTGTACAATTTCCAAGTTGATTTTAATATAGAGCTAACAGGCTATGCAGTTTGTGGTCAAAGCTCTCACAATGAATTTTTTGTCCGTTCACAAAGGCTGCCTTATCAGCGGTTTATTAAATGACGTCAGAGTACGTTTACGTATTTTGAGACCACAGCGATAGAATTAAAAGGTGTTTCCCCGAAATTGAAAAGATTAGCCACAAAACAGTTACGTAATTTCTATAAATGGTGGCTTACCTTATAACTGCACTTATACTGATATATATCATGGCCTCCGTGAACGTAGATTGGCTTGCTAAAAAGAATCAGATCTTCAAAGAGAAAAACCCGACGAACAATTTTTCGACGCCCACAAAAAATAACAAATTGTTCCTAAAGTAATATTTATTACTAACAACAATTTCTTATCACTATAACAGTTAGTTGGCTAATGATATCACACTTTCCGCCAGGAAAAATGTTCACGGTATTTCGCAAAACAGCTTGTATTCTGACAGGATTCGGAGCTGTCAGAACAGCTAGTACATTGGAGTTTTTCTATCGCGATCACCGCAACTAAGTTGCGCCGTTTTTCATGAAAGGACTTTCAGGAAAAACTACGCGAAGCGGATGCAAGCTTCGAGCAAGTGACTTCTAAAGCTGTTACCTGTCTTAACAAGTTGCCTTGTTCCTTTAGATTGACATCACAGTCACGTATCGAGTCCATGGTCAAAAGGTCGTTGCCATGACGAAGTTGAAACTTGACTAGTTCCTCGGCGTCCCTGAGGTTTTTCTGATCTTCAGACGAGCACTGCTTTGACATAGCGTGCAACAGCAGCGCATATTTGCCTAAACAGTTCAAGATTTCCATTAGGCGTAAATTGCAGGCGTAGTGTGAACAATTCTTTGTTTCTCTATTCAGAGAGATGCGCTCAATCAGAGCGGTCATGAAATGATCATGAGAGCTCAATCAAGAGATGCGATCAATCAATGAGCGCATCTCTTGCTGTTACGAAAAGCACCACTTTCGTGATAAAAAAACGGCTTTCAAGAACCACTAATTAAAATTAATGATTTTTTTAGCGTGCCACCCCCGAAAATGGTATTACTCGGAGAGGGTACCTCCCAGTAACGTCGTTGGTAATACTGTTGGCTTTAGTTTGCAACAATATTTACAGTTCTTTCATTCCATTCTCTTACCCATTCGCTGTACTGGTTTGAGCAGATATGAGGCTAGGTCCATTTTGTCGCCCAACTCCATTTGTTTAGTTTTGAAGAACTCGTTGCCATGTTCGTTCAGCAACTTGTCAGATTCAGGTTTGTTTTTGCTGTACAAAGCATAAAGTCCGAAGCTGTCTTTCTGCAGAAAATAATTGTGATGAAAATTGACCTGACGCATAAAAGCAGCAATCCTTAAGGCTGGTTTCCATTAGGCCTACATTGCAGGCGTAGCGCGAAAAATTCTTGTTGTTGTTGTTTACCCGACCCCTTTTGAGAAATGGGGGCATGGCGGAAGACCATGGAGCCCCACAAGCCGGGCAACTCCCCAGGGTCTGGACCAGAGGTCGTAAAGAGGCAGAGAGTCGCCAAAGAGTGAGCGGCGTAGAGTCCGTAGCTGGACAGTGCAGAATGAGATGAGAGGTGTCCTGGGACGAGTGTCCACAGGCGCTGCAGGAAGGATTCTCAGTTCTGCCAATCCTAGAGTGATAAGAACCTAAAAGAAGGCTGTGTCCGTTGCAGCGTAGACGAGAGAGGACACAGCGAGCATGACGAGGGAGCACAAGTTCCTCGGTGGAAATCGAGGGAACCTGTGTGTTAAAGAACTTCGAAGAGACAGTACGCCTCCAGTCCGAGATAAGACGAGAGTGGATACGAGAGATAAGAGGAGAGAGACTACAAGGGATTGCAGAGGGTGCAAGTAGCGCTCCCCGTCTGACCAGCTTATCAGCTGCTTCTTTTTCCCGGGAGAAATTAAGTGTCCGGGACCCATTGTCACCTGATAGAACAAGAGGAGAGAGAAGACAGTTCCTACCAGATCTGCCAGAAAGTTTGAGGTAAAAGGAAAGACGGAGGAGAGGACAGGGTGACGAGGTCAGAACGAGAGTCAGATAGGAGGAGAAGAGAAGAGAAATGGCAGACTTGTTGGTGTTGCCGAGACCAGCAAAGAGCGCGCAGAATGGCGCAGGCTTCAGCGGAAAAACTGGAGCATACTGGGCCTGCCGAAAAGGAAAGAGTGGCCTCAGTGCCACAGAGAGAGCAGTTGGCAAGAACGCAGGAGCCGCCTTTGCCAAAAGGAACAGAGCCGTCAGTCCAAAGCACCAGATCATGAGGGGAAGAGAGTCAAGGTGGGCGAGAGCCGCACTTTGTCGAGAGAGAGGGGGATCAGAGCAAGAGCATGGAGTGGAAAGGGCGGACTCCACCTTGAGCGAAGGCAGATTCCAAGGAGGAAAGGGAGGGCAAACAGCCCCCTCAACGTGGTGGTGCGGTCCCCGGCCCCGTTTGGCTTGGGTCGAAATGGCTGTTGGCCTTCCCGAGGGTCTCAGTTACCTCGGGCACTCCCCAAAAAATTCTTTGTTTCTCTATTTACTTTTACGCGCGTAGCGCGCTATAAAACTACAGAAACAAAAAATGTTTCATGCTACGCCTGCAATCTACGCCGAATGGAAACCAGCCTTCAACCAGAAGTAATTTTCCTCGTTTTTGAGTACATGGATTATTCTAGTCTGTTCGATGATAACATGATGATTTATCATTTCCGTTATACAAAAATCTGCTGATAAACGAGCATTTTGATGGTGATGTTAGTGAACTAAAATGGTTAAGGGCCAGCAGGATATCAAGACAATATTTTTTTGGCTCATCGGAATGCACGAAAAAAATAAAATAATATTTATCAATGAATCAACTACTGAAGAGGTCAGAAAGCGTCGATCAACCAAAAGGCTTTGCAGTCTAATGTTTCCTAAAAGAAAATGTTGATGTAAATAAAAAATAATATAAAACTCATTGTCGTGAACAGCAAAAAGGAAAACGAATTCATTAAAACTTCACATAACTACAAAAAGTCAAAATTAAGACCGTGAAGCAACTAGCATGTTATCAAGTTCAAATACTAACACCCAAGAAAGGCTTACACAAAAGTAATTTCTGTGTTATTAGGCGAGATCAAATTTAGCGTTAGTTTAATGAACGTGGTTTGTAGTTTTTTTTGAACGAGTAAGACGCCAAAATTTTCAGCAGTTGCGAATTTCGGCCTATTTTCCTGTATGTAAGCTGGTTTTATTCAACAGATCTAAAAGATAAAAAGAAAAAAGTTAAAAAATCACTACAACAAATAGCTGTTAATAGAGAGGAAAGCTTAAAAAGTAGGTTAAATAGGTAGAAGAATAAACGGGATGTAGGGGCGCGTCTATGTGATTAGAAAGCCGACTTTCCTGTTCACGAATTTTCAATTGACTGATGAAATCGACTTTTACTCGATTGTTTTAAATAATCAGTTATACATCTATACCTTTAATCCGCGGAAAACTTTTATCGTTAGACATAGAGCAACTTGTGTTAAAAATCGCTGTGAAATGATTAGCAATGCTGGAAGATGCTGTAAATACCGTAAACAAGCAAGACAAAACCAATGAAAATGCTCTTAGCATAGGAAAAAATTTCTTCAACTAATCAAAGGCATAGATAAATTTACACTTACGTATGCTTGAAAGATTTTCGCCACTAGATGAGGGCTTCCACTACAGTTTTGCAATTCTTTTAAAAAGAAACCACTGTGAAATTCGGCAATTTTTTCAATGTTTCCAAAAATAATGTTCCGTTTACAACGCAGAGTTTGAGGAATGTCAAGTCGACACATCTCCGGAAAGTAGTTCTACAAAACAACGTAGCGCTCACAACACAACGTAACAAAAATCCAATTCTAACCAAAAAGATTTGAGGCGATTTTGAATAACAAAATAAAAGCTTCATCTCCGCTTCATTATTACTATTTCTACAAAAAAATTTAGGAAACATATTATGTTTACAAACAACCATATTTCCTTTAAATTTTAAATCATTGCTCGAAGCGCAATGCTCTCCCGTCAAATAATTGATGTTTTGAGAAAAATTCATTCAATGTTTGACTCAGCGTTTCTGTACCTTCCCCACCACAAAAAAAAACACTTTCTAAACAGGCTTCTCATGCCACTAAAATTATTAATCTTACTGCAATGTTGCAAAAAAGGTTACTTTATAGTATACGGTAATAATCAATCACATGAAAGCAGTCAATAATTTTACAAGGCCTACTGATAAGGCATACTAACCAAAATCAAGGTTAATTTCCTTGTTTTGCTCACCTTGACTACGTAATTGAGCGACCTCACGTATTCTTTTTCGGTAAGGATCAATTCTTCTATGATTAAATCGACTTTTCTGCAAGATTAAACAGATTAAAACAGCGGCTATTATTTCTGATGATGACCATTAGTCATTGTCTACACCTGTGTACACCTAAAGCAGCCGAATTTTGTGACCTAATAGTATGATTTACTTACGACATGCCGTTTGTATTTTGCTCCACAACTTGAACCGGAGAGCCAATCACAAGCGTTCCGCCTGATTGAGAATGCACGTGACTCATAGATCGGGATGTGATTGGTTGACACGGCATGCTTGCTGTCTTTTTCAACGTTTTTCGCGGAGGTTTGCTGCTCTTTGAAGATCGATTCAAGTCGCGCAATTCAACGTAACTCCCGAGGTTTGGTGTTTGAGGTAAAGGCTGGGCAGGAAATTCGGTCGATTTCAGACAGCTTGTAGATAAACTGTTCAAAGATGATTCGTAACTTTCACACGATGAATCCGGAAGCTCAAACAGCTTAGGGCTGATAGATCGCGGTGGAGTTTCTTTTTCTTCGACCATTTGTTTATCTTTGTTTTTAGAGCGGAAAGATGACGTCATTTTTTTCGATGTTCGAAATTTTGTTTTCATCTGAAAACGAAAAAACAAACTAAAGTCGGTTCGAGAGACAAACAATCCAAGTTTTCGCAAGAAAAATCAAATTAAAGTTGTAGGCAATAACAAGATTACGATTTATCGTATAATTTTGGTTTAAAAATGAAACGCGCTCGATTGAAACATATATTGGGTATGTGCTTTCACTAATTTAAAAAAACGTAATTCGTGGTCCTAATCACATTTTCTTCAACAAGCAGAATCGAAACTTACAGCATGCGACATTGAGAAAAATGTGAATTCAACCATAAAAGCAAGACAAAAGAGCCGTACATAGTTACACGACATATGGTGTCCCAATTAACTGCTACACAAATGGCCCCAGGCAATATTTGACAATCAGCAAATGCAAAAAAAGCTTGGTGGTCTTGGAATTCATAAATGCTTTGAAATAATGAAATATTAATGGTATCAAGCTGTTAATACAGCTTATTTTGCACCAGTTTTGTGATAAAAACTATGCTACAAGAGGCAGTGCACTGGTATGTCGAAGCGATTCCGAGTACAAGTTGTATTACAACGACAAAGGGTTCCCTGCAAGTAAAGTACAGAAACTTTGCTAAAGCCAAACTAATACCGTAGTTGATGGGTTTGCAACTGTTTTTGCAAGCATGCTAACTTTTAACTAGTTGAAAATTTTACGTGCCAGCCAAGAGTTTGTAATGCTTACTTGTTAATACGCACAAATAAGCTTCGATGCACTAGCTAGTGACAGGTTTCGCCCAAAAAGAAGGTGAAGACCTTACTTTTTGAGATCAATACTTTCAATGGGAGATTTTTCGCTAAATTTTCCAGATGTAATGTTGAAGTACGTTTTTTTATTCATTATCAATTTTCGGAGATCGTGTTTATCACGATGTAGTTCAGTGTTTCCCAAATTGTGTGCCACGGCACACTGATGTGCCGTGGAAGATTTGCAGGTGTGCCGCGAGTCTTTTTAAAGTGGTTTTTGTTGAAACAAATTTTCTGCCAAAATTGAGAAAATGCTGCCATTACAGATCACCACGAGAGAGATAATGACCTTTTTTTAAAAACCAGCACCACTTTGGGCTGCATCACGCGAATTCCGGTGGTCGTTGCACAGAAAATTGGTGATCTTCGGAAAAAAACAAAAAATAAAAGAAAAGTCATCGCCATTCTCGCTGTCGCCTGTGATGCCACTCGATGTCAATTGAAATAGATTCCAATGGCTGGTGTACCACGAAATTTGTTCTACTGATTTCTTGTGCCGGCAGACAAAAAAGTGTGGGAGTCACTGATGTAGTTGATAGGTTTAACATGTCATTCGTGTGTCACAAAATCTTTCCGCGGGCCACAGAATTTCACGTTGCGGGTCGCAAGCTGCCCACCCCTGCCGAAGTTTGTTTCTTTTTCTAAATTGTTATTTAAGATTGATTGCCACCTGCAATTCACCCACGCTTAATACATTTTCACCAAATAAAAGCTTACCTTTCTCAGCAAGTCTCTTCTTTTGTTGAATAAATTACACGTTTCTGTGCATTTTTGTCGAGCAAAACTACACTGTCGCAAACACTTAGTATCACAACGTCGACACAAGTCTTCAATACGCAAGAAGTCGTCCTGTATGTGAAACAAGCGTAATTACTTGAGCACAGCCAGAAGGCAAAAGGGAAACTCTCTCCTTACAAGTTGGCAAAATAGCCTACAAGTGCCTAGTAGCAAAACGTCTTTCAGAAGCATGCCCTTAGATCACAGGCGCGAGACTTTGTTTAAAATTGGGGGAGCTAAAAGCATATCTGCATCAACAGGTTGGAGATCTTTATCACTTTTTTTGTGGAGATCAAGTTCTTTTTCCTTTTTCAGCTGCAAAACAAAGTGAACACCTCTTCTTGAAAATCAGGTTTTTCAGAGCCGTTTTTGTTACTTTGGCTCATTTTTCTAATTTCTACGGAGACTGATAATTTTCTGGGGGGGTAAAAAGTCTACAAGTCTTTAACCGCCCCCCCCCCCCAATTTCCTACAATTTTGCCTATGCCTCAGATTCTTTTTGGGTTGGCATCTTCCAGAGCTACACTAAAAGAGAAACAACCCAAAAAACTTAAATTCTCACAAACTTAAGCCTTAGTCGTGAAACATAAAAATAACAAAGGATTAAAGAAGACGGTGATATAAACTACTCCAATCAGCAGCCTGTCTTTCATATGCTATAATGCTTGCAACTGATAGCTTTAAAAACTCTCGCCTTTAGAAGCAGAAGCAAATTTTCTCACATTTTTGTGTCACAAAATGCTACATTGCAATCTATCAGCTCAAAACTCTGATGTCGACACTCTTACCTTCAGCTGGTTACAATCAGTTTCACAAGCGCACTACAAAAGGGGCGTGACAAGGGTAAAAAAGGGCTGAGCCCCCTTTTATCTTTGTCATTTTATTTCAATCAGGACAAAAAAGATAAATTTTTCAAAGATATCCAATAACGTTGCCACAAGAATACAGTTTTAACTCCCCCCTCCTTTACAAAAATTGTACACTGGAATCGTTGCTATTAATACTTGCTTCGTTTGCTTAGAACATGCTCAACACAATTTGCGCTTTCGGCAAACAAGAACTAATCCAGCATACCGTATTGAACTAAACTGTGTTAAGTCGAACTTGTCTTGACACGAACATTACAACGCCATGGTTCCAATAAGCTTACGTTGAATATTAAGTTAAATAATGAGATTAAATTTTGTGGTCTTTTCAGGTCAACTTGTCAGCAACGTGCAGAACTGAAAAGCTATCTTCTCAGCAGCCTTGACTCTATAAGCACATTTTCAATTTCCATCGCTGATGTGCAGTCGAGCCAGTAGAAAAGACACTTTTACGACGGCTGGCAACTTACAATACCGCTCTAAATGATTTGCTCTAGCGCTTTTGTAGAGGTTTTGAGTAAGATCCGGGGAGAAGAGAGACAACTGTTAAAATTACGCTTTTGCAACCACTTGCCTCGGAAATAGGAGGATTGTTTTCCATGTAGCTGTCAAATTGTTCAATCATTTTGTTGCAAGCCTCTTCGTTGCAGCACTCTTCCATTTTCAGCGTAGTTACAAACTTCATGCCTTCCAACGCCCACGAGTAAGCCTGTGATGAAGACCACGTTGTTTGAAACGTGTACAAAAATATCAAACTGCAGCTAGAAAGCCTATCACAGCTGCATTTGCGCATCGGCTTTGAGGGAGCATTTAAGGGGGGGGGGGGGAAGCGGTATGAATACCTTGTTTCCCTCTAAATGTGGTCTTGAAGCTTACCATGCCTTGCAATGAGAAACAAAAGAGAGATTCCATAACTTGCACAAAACAGAGATTTCAACACACAGTATTACACTGGTATTTGAATAAAGAATAAAAATGTTTACCCTTCTCAATTTTCATCAGAAGAAACGCCGCAGCTTTTCTTACGAAAACAGTTTTATACTGACAGTCGTTCAAATCGTAACGTTATGCTTTGTAATGTTGCAGGATGATATTGAATTAACGTGTATTCTGTCATAACTACATAGTTACAAAGATTCTAATCTTTGTTTTGCAACAGGGCGTCTAAAACATTAATAAATGGCGCTCGATACAACTTTAAACAGTGTTAAAAAGTTGACAGTCAAAGAAAGCCTGGTATTTGCCAAATCGGTTAACAGACCACTGTACAGCATGACGCTCTGCAACGGGGCAAGCATTCAATTTATGAGCTTTTTACGACCACTTTACCAGCGTAGATCTAACTAGTAACAAGTTTTATTGCCTTGGCGAATAAAATTAGCTTATTTAAGCGCACAATGGAAACACTTTAACGTCTGCTATTAGACGCATTCAGACTTACACGCGTGACGTCACTTCAAATCATTCACTATTATTCCCAAATATTAACGACGAATTCGGAAACGAAGTAACAATTCAAACCTTTATCTACTCACGCAAGAACACCAGTGTATAATTGGCTAAATATATCACATGCCTTACATGTTAAAAACCAAAAAGAATTTTAATTAACATTGGAAAGACTGGCATTAAGAACACCTTTTGCTACCACAATTAAGCCACATACCTAAAGCGTAAACCTGACGTCATTTAAAATAAATACCAACGATGCCAGAATGATGTGATAAAGCCCCTCCCCTGTACACTTGTGAACAGGAAAATCAAATATTAGGCAAATACTCGTGTATGGGCAAATGGCTTTTGGGGATTAATAGCATAGAAGAAAACAAGTCAAAATGTCAACAAAATTGCACACGATAGTGATAACGTAATTCCGTACTGACATCAAAGAATTCAGACAACAAAAGCTAATTCTGTTAGACTTAAGTGAGGCAAACTTACTACATAATATCGATACCATCAACAAATATTGCCAAAACGTCTTGCAAGATAAAAATGCTTTTATGGGAATTTTTAAAATTGATTTAAAATAGCACAAAAATTTATAATTTGCTAAATTATTTGGTGCAACGATGAAATAAGGTTTAGATTCCTTTTAAAGGAGGAATAAATAGAATTCTTACCCGTTGTGCACCTAGGAAAACATTGAGTTGGAGATAAATTATCAAGAGGCGGCAACAACCCTAAATTTTTGAGTTACGCATTTACTTTTGGTGACCCTACCATAGATTATTCTTCAGAACAGAGGATAAGCTGACGGTGGTTCTCCATTAATTCAAGCAAAAACTAAAAATCTATCAGTTTAAAATTTAGAAAACCACTGCTTTTAAAGAATTTTTTCCCTTAACCATTATGCGTCAGAACCTTTCCAAGGAGTTCGATGTCCCTTTTTTAAGGGAAACACTCTTATTCATGTAGGATCAACCTCCCGAAATCGGTTCTTATAAGCTTGCCATTCTCTCCGGAAAAACTTAAGCCAACATGACCTTAGCTAGGCTTTCATAATGTCGTAAAGTACAACTACAACCAAAATACTAGAAGTGATTATTTATTCGTGATTCGGTTACAAAATATGAAACACATTCTACAATATTTAGTGAAATGCAATCTGTGTACAGAGCACTAACAGCTTATAAATGAATGCTAGAATGTGTAAGTGTTTCTAGGAAAACCTGATGGCCCGCCCAAAAAACAAATGAAAATGACTTCTGCAGCAGTAAGTTGCCCAAAGAATAAAATTAATGGCTCCCTAGTCCAGTGGCTATTGTGAAAGTTTTTTTGCTCGCCTAAAAAGAGAAGAAGAGGCAAAATTTTTAAAATGCCTCAATATTAGGTGTTTTTTCGGTTAAATAGCCAAGTATAAAGTTTCTTGAAGGCACACTTTTATATCCTTCATCTCACCATTTTAAACACGGTGTAGCCGCATCAAGTAAATACCTGGTCTATGAACTTGTAAATGGAGGTAGATATTTCATCTTCATGTCTTCCTTGTCCCATTCTGATGTCGAAAATATTGGAATGGCAATTGATGGGTTTAATCGCTGTTGCAATCATGTAAGCTACACAGACAACATGCGTACAAGGTCACTTATGAGCATATCTAAAAAGTAATGCATAGATAAGCAATGGAATATATCAAGTTATAAGCCTAAGGGATATCATTAATTCCCGGTCACGCAAAAGTTTACACGTTTATGCGATAACCAAATTGGTGTCAGGTCCGCTTCAGTGCTAACGAACCATCTAGAAACAACAAATTCTACATTTTAGAGCAATAAATAAAGTCAAATATATTGCGATCACAGAGCCATTCTGGGGAGTCCACCCTGGATGACACCACAAGTGTACGGGGTAACACTCTAGCAGTTAATCTTCAAAAAACGCTTTTCCTTTAATTAGTGGTTGTTAAAAATAATTTTTTTTGGGTGACACTTTTGGAAGCGCTCTGGGATGTCACGTAATCTAGTGATATCTTTAGTTGTCATTGCCCATGGCCTTTGGCAGCAGTTCAATTATACAAGCGGCAAGCGGAACGCGTTGGTCTAAAGAGCTGATCGAGAGATAATTTTTTTTGTAGTGTGTAATAACACTTAATGGTGCTACAAGCAGGAAACAGAAACAACGAAGATGAGAAAACCAGAAAGCGTTCAACGTTAGGACTGCCGTACCTAGTAATACAATACGGTATTTGTTAATCTTCATTACGGCCGTAACTGTAGGTAAGAAAAGAAAGGTACAAACCCTCTCCGAAATGCGTCAAAGCTTTACTTTTCGTAAAATCTCCGCATCAATTTTTTTGTGGAAAAAAGTCGCTGTTCTGTTCTATTCAAAAACTCCTCCGAAATTCATTAAATACGATCGTGGTCTCCATGACATTTAGTTGGAAAACGGATCCAGATAAAAAAGGCATCTGTCGCTTCTGGGTCATTCCGCGAAAACCCAATAGTCGTAAAGGCTAAAGTTTAATTTAAACGCTCCGTGTGGTCGGCGCATTAAACGAACACAACAAAGTTTTTCGTTTTCCGTTCTACAAAGCCCTGCTGGCTAGTCATAAAATCTTAAAAGCTTTATAAGCGAGTTCCGCCAGCTAATACCATCGACTAAACATAAAGCCGAAGCTTTTGGCGTAACTGGGGCTGGAGCTACATAATCTAAGATTGAAGCACATTTTGAAGATAGCAAAAGACGTTCGGTATTCTAATGTTTAGGTTGACTATAAAGTGTACCAGAGGTGAGATTTTGAAAAAAAGCAGAAAAACGACTGACATATTCTTCAGCATTGGCTAAAGTACAACAATGTTCACTATTTTTTCTTGTGCAATTCAAATTTAAAAACACGTCATCATAACTGTTTTTATTTAGAGCTTATAAAATGCTTTCTTTCATTTTGCAGCTCTCTTTCGGTAACCTCAGTTCCATGCCAAATTAATTATAGCGTCTGACTCGAAAACCTGCACTGCTCAAACACCACGAAAAGCAATTACAATTAAAATCACAACTATAAACATCCACACAACAGAATCGGCTTTAGATGATTGAATGATTCATTTAATGGGTGTTTTGTCTCAAGCAAAACAAAAAGGACAAGACGCAACAACAACGCTAATTCATTATAACTTCACAACAACTATTGTTCAATCAATAGCAAACCCTTCGATTAAAAACAGCTTATTTCATATTTTGCAGTTGTACTGAAGCATGAACAGAGGTTGCTTGCTGTCGCAGCAACAGCTTTGGTTTTGGCCCAGTGACATGACGGTTTAAAAAATCGTTTTAAGCCCAAATTTACTGAAAAACGATAGTAAATTAAGTAAAGGCAAGCAGAGAAGAAATCGCGCCTCACAGAAGTTGATGAATATGGAGGTATCGACAAGTGACTGGTATGACACTGCTTTTCAGTTTTAGTGGTTACGCTATAACGTCGCTTTACAAGAAATGGAAATTATGGCTAAACTTCGTCTTACTAACATGCCAGATACTATTGAGACTCAAAGTAATCATATTTTTTTCTTATTGTTACTTGTACTTTACTTACTGTTTTGTTAAGCAATTATATTTTTTGTATTTGCTCAAACCGAATAGATAAACTTTACTTACTAACAACCTTGGCTATAACTGCTAACTTGCTGTATAACAAAAATAACAATGCCCCCTGATTCTTAATTCCTTTTGTTAAAACGTTTAAATTTAGGTTCAATCTTTCCATTAGTTAACTGTTATTGATGATAAGACGCAGACACGTACATACTCAACGACAGGCTACTATGACTCAAGTATTAAACTTTCGCTACCATAGACCAAATCTGAAACGCTGCCTTTTTTCTTCACTGATCGTAGTTGTTCATCAACTGAGAAAAAAGCAGTTCTGAGAATTCCTGAAGCGTAACGGCTACGAAATAAAATTATTTGTTTGAGAAAAAGTGAAGAGTCAAAAAGAAACTGTTGTCTGAAAATGCTTGCTTACTATAAAAGGTGCATGAGCTTTCCAGTTCTTCCACAAATAATTTTTCTACTTCCTCCAACGCAAGAAATTATTTCCTCGTTTTAAAACCAAATTTCTTCCCTAATTTCCTGACACACTTTTCTCCAAAGAATTATTTAGATATGGATTATTTTTCTAAAAATCTTGCATGGCATCAAAAATTGCCCACAAAGGTAAACTAAATTTCATAGCTTCAACAACTCAACGCTTACGAAAATACCGGAACCAAAAGCAAGCCGTAAAATAACTCGGCACAGCAGAGTGCTGAGAATAATGAATTAAAAACGAAATGAGCACCCTAAAAATAAACTCGCTCATGCAGCATAGCATGCATAGGCTATTTGAAAACACTGGTACTGATATTTGCATTCAATGAACAAACAGATTTACGGTCAAAGTGAGGTGCCCAATTTGCATAGCGTATGCACTTCTTGGCTGGCTTCAGCTCGGCTTTACTAAAACATACCAACAATCTCAAGCTTTCAAAGACAACTAAATATATCTAGACCTCAGCTGCCTAATTGGGTAGGCATGAAAAAAGAATTTAAATTACTGGCAAGGCAAAGCAGTAAAACTCTCTTTTTTGATAAAATTATGATGATAGTGGAAAATAAGCTTTTTGTTTTCCAGAATTCCTGTATTTTAAGCTGGAATTTCTTACTTTCCTCCGTTTCTTTTGAATTTTTTGATTTCCTTCTGATTTCCTCATTTTAATCATTTCCTCGAATATTTTTTTTTAATTTTTGGGTCAAATTTCGCCAAATCAGGAAATATCCTCCAAAGTTGAAGCCCTGCTTTCACCGATTGCAAAGGTTGCACCAAAGCTGCTGTTTAGCGCAACAGCAGCACAAGATGGTGTTATCCTATTGATTGTTTGCTTTACGACAGAATATATGGCAACAAAGCAACATCTTGTTGAACTGCAGTAGGAACTCAATGAGAGACAAGAACGTACGGCTTGCTACGGTGACAATAATTGCTCAGCGTTCTAAGTAAGTACCCCCTTTCACTCAAAATATCGAACGGATCATCTGAAGAATTGTCACTCTAAGCCCCTTCAGGGCGACGATTCTTCAGGTGATCCAATATTATTACAACTAGACGATTTATTTGGGGTGACGATTCTTCAAATGGTAAAGTCTAGAGTGATGATTCTTCAGTGGGAAACTCTGAGGTGACAATTCTTCAGGTGATCCTACCAAACCCCTGGTCAAGAAATAACATCACATTTGTATGGAAATATCAGCTAATGAAATACGTGTTTAATAAGCTGCAATTACTCCTATAACTTTTAAGTTTACCTAACTTTGAAACCATTTCGGAAACACAACGCTTCTTGATCAAATTATAAAAGTTCTGATGCCTTGAAAATGCGCTGTAAACCTATCTTCATGATGGTACCAACGTCAAGGCGGCTGAAGCTTATTTTATGTAAAAATCAAAAACTGTCAATACTACTCGTGATGGGATAGTTTTCACGCTATGCTCAAAGACTGAGTCAAAGTTTAGGTCCGAAAAATTCACTTCACATAACTCATAGTGGTGTTGCTTTCTACTCATAATTAACTCGCTCTAACTTTGGTCACTGTACCAAGTACTAACAACTAAAGTCAAATGCATGTCAATACTTTTTCTTACTTGGTGGCAAATTAACCATTTCACCTCACTTTCGAGGACAATGCAGCGGCGATAATAAAAAGGTCGATTCTGCATATTTGACCAGTTGCCAAGCAGTCGGTAGAGTTTTTAAGAAGCTCGGTCGAGTTTATGGCAACAGCAAAATATTTGTGGCCTCTTGCAATTAGCATAATTTTTTTCAACAACCTGTTTGCCATTCTGTGGTAGCAGCAGTATGTAATCCAAACATAAACAGCACAAGTAACCACTAGCTTACAGAGGATTTTTGAAAGGATGGGAGCGTAGAAGTGAATGGAATTGAATTTTTTGCTTTGCTGTCAAGGCATGGCACAACGTCTCCTTTCCTTAAATACGCTAGTGCCGTTAGTATTGTTGCAAAAAAGGACAATACTAACAGACATTGGACATGAAAATGTCGTGCGGTTCAATGTTATTCTGATGGTAGCTACTTGTTAGGCACTTGTTCAATCTCACACAAACAGCTCCCAATGAAAACACTTGCGTCTCATAGATCAAGATTTATCATTACGACCGATGATGCGCTAAAGCAAGAAAGATTGTCAATGTCGGCTGATTGACAAAAAGAAACAAGAAGGTGACAACCACAGCAACCGATACTGGACTTTCAAAAGTCGGTTTATTCATTTACAGTTGTTTGCAAGCAATTGTAAGGTTGCCTCATACATCAGCAGGCGTATAGCCGGAAGAAATCTGAGAAAAGATATTATTTGATACGTTTCTTGTTTTAATGATGTCATCAATATTTAGTATGTCTACTGATGCATCACTAAAATTGAGGAAGAGAAGGCAATCTTTCTTGCCCTTCCTTTTTGGATACGACACCACACATCAGGTTTCGCGATTACCTCTTGGATATCTGGTTTAATATGATCGTTTTGGTTGGTTTCCATTAAGCGTAACTTGCCGGCGTGGCGTAAATATTCTTTGTTTATCTATTTGAAGTTATTTTACGGACAAAAATACTGGGCACATAAAATTGAATGTAAAAACGAAGAATTTTTTACGCTACGCCTGCAATTTACGCCTAATGGAGACCAGTCTTTATTGATCACTACCAGTAGGATGCTAGACGTCACGAAAACCAGACTGGCTTGGCTGTTCGCTATCAATTTTCCATTCGCTCGGTCTTTGATGGGTTGCAATAAATCTTGCATCACGTTTACATTAGCTACCAATTCAGATCCAGGCAAAAAACCTGCTTTATAAAACTCTGACATTTATTTTGAAGCTTCATTAAAACAAAATTGTGTCAATAAATCTCGCAGCTAGATAAAGTTTAAAATAGCTTTGATATTTCTGGCGGTGTGATTTATGCCTGAATCAAAGATAGCAAACAAGCAACTGAAAGTCACAGCAAGCTCTCCGTCTACCTGGCACTTCTACTGTAGTTTACGCTGAGTAAAATTGGACAGCAACGTTCGCACCAAAGCAAATAAAAGAAATAAGGCGCCATTACAAATATTGGTAAAAAATAAATCTAGAACCTTGCTATTCCAGGCTGTACTCAGCCTTTTCAACAATTTCTTGCTCTTCCGTTGTTGTTGTTTGTTGATATCTCCTTGCACACGTACAGAACAATACAACTTTGTCAATAGCGTTGGGAGATGGGACTGCATGTTTTAAAAATGCCCCTACAGGACGACGAGAGTTTTGTAATAAAAAACAGCCATGAGATTAGAAAGAGGCCAAAACTATCTATCTAAAAAAGTTTATTTTGGAAAAAGAGGAGGATGTTAACCTCTCGCCCAAATTAATTTGCCTTTCTTATGATTGAAAATTGCCCTTCAAACTAACAATATGTTTTGGAAGCTGACTTTTTTTTTCTAAAGTGAGCTAACAAACTGATAGAAATGCTTAAATCAGAAATGCTAACAAACTGATAGAAATGCTTCCACATCTACTTCAATCTGCATTTTTAATTTTATTTAAATTTGTTCTCCTTTCTCAATAAAACGCAAACCTATTACTTGTAGACCATTTAGTTGGTAAACACTGCGGTAAACCTCTTTTATTTGTTTACGACGAGGTGCGTTTCTCCTCCAACACTCGAGTTTTCAAGTCTAGGAACAATGATTGGGGCCAAGTTGTATTCAAGCGAGATATCAGGGATATCAAACTGCCAAATTGTGCCAATATTTTAAAACGCTTTCAAGCTTATATTACAAACATCTCGTTCCATAAGGTGATATTTCATGGTTTTAAATGCAGCTATGAATTAAGCCTGGCTAGAAGTATATGTATAATTGAGTTGCCTAGGGCCTATAGGTTATTTTTATTCTCCGGTCACCAGAAAAGTTTTTGTTTTGAAGAATAAATTCTGCATGAAATACGTAGCAACTGACGGCTTTTTTACTGCATCGGTTTTCCGCGCCAGTACAGTTGTCAACTACGACAGTAAATTTGGTTTCAGATTTCGATCACATTACTTCTAATGCAAAGCGCCAAGTGAGAATCTGTAAATGCCATTTTTTAAATCTTCGGTATTGCTCGAAACGGGAATTGAACCCAGGTCTACATATGCGTTTGGTCCCGCTTTGGAGTAATGTTCCAGCAGCAGTCAACAGGGCAGAGGCTTTCCACAATAAATCCAGCAACCAAACAAGGAACAATGTCGTAATGGTAAAGTACTTCTCTTAAAAACACAGCTGTGCTAAAGCTCACTATTTAAAACAGACAAAACAATTCAAACCTATTTTTCCCTGTACAAGCCACTACTTTTGAATATCAAAAGGCATTTTTTTGGCAAGTAGTGTACCTGGAAAATGCTATTACAGCGCAATGTCATTGCTGAAACAATGTACCAATGTTTTGACGCAGTATCTTACAATTGTAATATCAAGACGATCATTAAAAACACTGAAGTGACAAAAATCGTTCGGTACGGTACAAATTAGTAATTTTGTTCACCAATGATAGGTTTAAAACTTTAATTCTTCTTTAAACACAGCATTAGACCCAGGATGGAATTGATAGCACCTGTGTCTATACCACACTGCTGACATGAAAGTGAAGCATCGTTTTTACTCATTCGTGACGGAGCGAATATCCTAGTGTCAACGACTCCAGGCAGTATACAAGCACAGTCCTCTAGCCTAAACTTGTACCAAATCTATTAAATGCCTGCGGCGCCACAAGCATTTCTTCCCATGCAATCAACTGGTACACTTTTACACAATAACGCTATAAATCATACGCGTGACGACAGATTTTAAATTAAATTTAACCAACACAATACCCTATGCAGATCAACAATATGAAAGTTTTCATAAATTTCTTTTCGCGTTCACGCCCAAAATTTGTTTTAAAATGCGCAGCTGTTTATGAGCATCAAACCAAAGTTTTCAAAAATTTATAAGAAATTTGGACTGGCCAGGAGCACATCATATTTTCTAACATTAATCAGGGAGCCAACGAGAGATTTTGGATGCGTTCTTCAAGGCTCAGGAAAACGTAAAGCCATCCCAAGTCGCGTCAAAAATCTTTTTTAGTCATCGCTTCCCAACAGGTGGGCTACGACTCAATGGTGGAGCGCGAAGCTGTTTTAGATGGGCCGCGAAGCATTTTGATATTGATTTCATGAAGTTGATCTCGAAAAATGGTCTACAGCAGGAGTTGGTAAACTTTACGTGTTCGCCGACTGAAAGTAAACTCTGTTTAGTCTCGAAGGGCTGATTAATTTTCCGGTACAAATTTTTATGAACTAATAAATCCTTCACTGTTTTCATGCTTCTAAACATACCGAATCGTGATAATTATGTAGAAAGAAAGTCGAGGTACTGGCTCTGCTACTTTTGTTGCAAGAAGATATTTTTTGTGTCCCATGTCTCCCTATCACTTTTCATTCAAATGGGTTATATGGATCACTAACTTTGCAATGCATCATCTTGTTGACAGTGCAATGTTGTACATACATACATACAGTGTGGTACAAAAAAATAATGCTTTAAAAATCAGTCAATGTCACAATTGTGGCGAACGTGCTCAGAAAAACCAGAAGTGCAGGCGTCATTTTGTCAGCAGAAGAAGATAAATACCTACAAGTCTTATGAAAAATTGCTGAAAAAGAAGAAATCGCTGTCAACACATAATGCACACGTGTTCACTCTCTGCCATTTCGGAAAATGTTTTGTTGGTAATCTTTTGACATTTTTGCCCATTTATCGTTTTATTTTACTTTTGGTAAGAAGTTATTAGCTGGCCTACAACACTCGGTAGGTCCATATCACCAACTTTCCCCTAACACTTTGTCTTTATGGGGTGTTGTCGTCTCAAAACAAACTCCCAACTGACATTCACAAAGGTTTAGCGAGAGTTTATTGCGGTGAGGCAGCGCATTTAGAAGGTGAATGCGTCGATGATGAGTTTATAGAATTTTGTTATGCTTAATGGTTCATTTTTTCTGAGGCGTAATCAACGCGTAGTCTTGTTAAAATCCTCGCTTTTGTTGTCCAGTCAAATGCAAACGCGCCTGCATGCGAAGTAATAGAAAACGGCGCTTGAGTTTGTTTAGTTAAGTATCAAATTGTTATTATCGAGTTTAGTGTTACATAAATAATTGATCAACACCCATAGTAGTGGCAGAAACGTGAGTGAGAAATCTCGCTTATCTTTCCCGAGCACAACCAACAAACGAAAAAATTAAGTTCGTATTGATCGACTCGCAAAATGAAATCAGTGGATGACTAAGGATAAAGTGAGCGTAGAGTTGTGCGAGAGTGTGGATATAAGTAAAAAACTTGGTATGTTCTTTTTGTGTATAGCAAAATAAAAGCCAGGTGGGTTTAAACAATGCTCACCCTGAAGCAGAAGGACCACTGCAAGACCGTCAGAAAAGAGCTGGTGCATCGATGTAAGGATGAAGGAGATAGATTCCTACACCGAATTATCACTGGTGATGAAACTTGATCTAGCCATTACAAGCCGGAATCTTTAAGCAACTGGTAATTGAATGGCGCTGCGCACATCACCAGCAACAAAGAAAGTAATGTGGACAGTCTTCTGGGTCAAAAACGCGTCCTTCTCTTGGATTTTTTGGAGTCAGTAAAAGTGGGTCACGGTCTGGAAAAGGTTTGGAAGCAATAGTTTAAGTTACGTTCCCGAACGTGATTATAATATCAATAACAACATAAAGTCGTTGTGGTTTGTTGGGCTTCTCTACAGGTAATGCTGGATTGAAAGGCGAGAAGGTTAGCTGGTCAAAGTTGTGGGATCGTAACAATCTTTTTTAGTTGACTTCGCGATTCTGTGGTGTCGAACAAAATTATTGCTTTCAAAAAAACACGGTCAAGGGCATTGAAAACTTCAGATCATTTTTTATTTCAATTATTTTTATCTTCAACATTTACTGCAAAGCGACAGTGGCGTAAAGCATAAGATAACTGTCCCCACTTGCTTCTGAGTTTGAGCTAATTGATATCGCTTTTTATAAATTCATAGCGCGTTAGAATTTTCCAAGCACAGGTTATCATCGCAAAGTGCTTTTTCCGAACCACCATGTCTTCGTGAGGTCTGAAGACACGTTCATTCGACCATCCGTATAATCTCGGAAAATAAAGGTCTGATCAACGACCGAACCCAGGCGAGACATAAAGCCCCCCAAATCATTTGTCTTAAATCAGTAATTTACTACATTTTCGTGATGTCATTAAGCGAAGTTGTAATTATCGCTTCTTCTTTAATTTTTTTCAGGCTACGCCCTTTGCGTCTGCAGGTTATTTCAGCCAAACTATCTCGTTAGCTTTCAAACTTAAACTGAACTAAAGACACAGGCTGTTTTCGGGGTTTGTCCAACGGCAATCTTACACTGCCTGCTAACTTTTTTATCTCAGGCCAAAAATATAGCTTTACTGTATTGCAAAATCTATGTCACATTTGACGGCCAACCGTTGCAATAATGTGATATACTTAAAAGAAAGGTTTCCATTCCACTAAACGTGCAAAAACGCCGTAAAGTCTTGTTTTTTTTTTCAAAAAAAGCGCTGTTCAGCGAGTGAGAAAATACATAAACATACGCCAGGGTATGAGCAAAAGTATAAGCTTTCAGAGAGGACAAAGTAGAAATCGGTCTATATGAAAGCAAGAATAAAACTTCGTCTTTGTTTGAAACAAAGACTAAATTGCAAGAATGAAACAAAGACGAAGTTTCATTTTTGCTCTCATACATCTGCTTGCATTTTTTATTTGGCATCAACAGCAGCGCTATCAAACCTAAATTTATTTGAGGAAATCAATAACACACTTGAGTGATTCTATTTCCGAATGCAAACTTCTTTTGAAATCCAATCTTTTTCCACATTAAACAAAAACTCTTCTCACGTTAGTCGCTCTAGCGTGAAGTTTTTTGAATCATATGACTAATTTGCAGCTGCTCTGTATTTCTGTCGTTAGTCAAAAGTCACCCACGAAAAATATCGTAATTTCAGCCGAACCAAAATTCTATTGGTTTTATGCATGCATTGGGAATGATTAGACTTGCATAATTGAATAACTTGTACTAGGTAGTGACATAAAAACTTCTAAGTTGAACTTAGCTATACTCATTACGATCAAAAATCATCGCGATGTTAAAATTGCTCATGTGGTCTTCGTTAGAGCTAAACCGATCTTTTTTGGCTCATGCTCTGTTGACTAATTTTTTGTTTGATTTCGCAACCGCGACGGGAAGACTCTAGGCTGCTCCGTGCCGCTACCGGTCTGCCACGAAAAGATAGCGGTATCCCGTTAAGTATGTTACCCAACCAGAGCACAACAAGCGACCAGAATAACAAGCATAACATAACAAGTATAACCAACCAACCAAAACATAACAAGCGAGCTTGAAGGCTTTCTCTCCCCATTATTCCTTTCGTGCTGCGTGTCGAGCAGAGACGCTATCGCTACTAATAAATAAATAAATATACTAATAAATAAACATAGGCTACCAATTGGTAGACGTCCGCTCAAACCACTACACCAAAGCGGCTTATAAGTCACGTTTGTATACTGTAGATGAAATCGGTTGCATTGGTGAATATACAACCTACTGCATGTTCCACAGAAAAATAAATAAAAGATATTCCACGATAGACCAACGTCACGCTTGTGAGGTGAGAATGGATTTTTAAGCAGGCCTAATCATGCCCTTTTTAGTTTGATGAGTATAGAACTGAAAACTGTAGATCAAACTGGACCGAGCAAAATTTCTGTATACTAGTTTGAAACAATAAAATGGTCATGTTACCTCAAGTCTCGACCAAAAGGTTAAATTAAGAAAGAGATTACATTTGAGTTTCTTTGTTGTAATAATACCTCAAACATAAAATGCCCACCCATGTAATTGTTTATCGGTTTCAGTGCCGCGTGTGAAGGCATAAGCTTACATCTTTCGGTTTCTGTGCGGGTAATAATAGATTATATTTCCTCTGCTTACTACTTTCTCCATCAATGCGGGTCAGAAGCTTTGTTGTGGGTTCAAAAGACAACACCTGCCAGAAGCAACCGCACAATCGTACGCTATAACTGAATTGTGTGCAATCAATTATAAATGAATTCAAAGTCAAATGTATTTAAGTGTAAGTTTACAAATTATAGCTAGGTTACTGAAAACATTTTCGCTTTGTAGTTCGGGCTAAAATCGATATCATGTATTTTTAAGGTTTCGAGTGCCAAATTGTTTCTACTTCCAATAATTGAATCAAATTAAATTCTCGGCCGCTAACGAAACGAAAATAATCTAGCAACGTTCTCTTTATGCCTGGTCTATTTTCAGTCGGATGGAAGTAACAAAAAACAATTTGTTGAAACCCTCTTCGAACCCTTTGGAAAGTTAGACTCTTCATTCTAATTGTGGAAATCAAGGGTGCAACCAACGGAGAAATAGGGAAGAAAGCTTGCTCGCCAATGAGATTTTGCTTGAAATAAGGGAGGTTTTTTTAGCCATCAAATAACTTTGCTACGAAAAGACTTTTGTAGTTTTGGTTGCCCTCTTTCCGATTATAAATACCTTCGCTGCGCCCTGTTCGGACTGATCACTGTCCTCCCCACACTCCCTCCGCAAAAAAAAGTTTAAATACACCTCTGAAATGAAACACAAACCAACAACTGATTCTCAGTAACGTAAAACTGAGACCAATGTTTCTTTATAAGTAAGACAATGCCTTGGCTAAACAAACTCATTTCGATCTGTCTATTCATAACAGCAAAAGATCTAATGACTAACAACAGTAAGTAATCAGAGAAATATTTTCTAAAGTCTATTCTGACAATGATTACTTAGTAAAAACATCCGACTTATCCCATGTAAGTTGAAAATTCATTTTCAAACAAAGATATTGTTAGTTTAACTCCAATTGCCCTTCTATGAACACAGCAAGGAATTTAAAAACTTCGGTAACCATAAACAATCACGATCAAAACAACTCTGGCCCCGCCGTCGTAAAGAACTTGAAGAGATTTCACTGCGCGGAACCTACACGTAGGTTAAAACTTTTTCCTTGGCTACACCGCAAATGTTTTGTCAACAGTTCTATTATAATTTTCCATTTGTTTTTTTGCTTTCTAGCGCACGATATAACAATTCCGAAAGTATTTCTGTTCAAACAAACGGAAAGTGAATCGAAGTGCAAATCCACGAAACTCTGGGAAAAAATTCATAGGTTTTGGAATCATATCGTGATGATGTCGGGCACGAAGTTTAGCATAGGTAATGGCGGAGGGAGTGGGACGGATAAATTCTATTGGGCAATACTGAATTTCGTGATATCTGGGATGGCTTCGTAAAGCGTCACCCCCAAAATTGAAAGGTGCCACCAGGGTTGATTTCAGAAAGAGTTTTCTAAAAAAAGGTCGTCAGCCCAAGAATATCCCATTTTGGCAAACGGAGTTCTCTAAAATTTAAAAATGATGTTTTTTATAAAATGGCACTCTCCTCCTCTCTCTAGAGATACCACTGGGTAGATTCATTTCAAATCCAACAATATGAGAAACATCTCTTTCCGAGTTGGTTGAAGTGCCGCTGACAGCGAACGAAAAGTTGTGTATTCAAATCTCACTGGGCGTGCATTGCTGTTTTACGCAACTGACCCCGTCTTGTGATTCTAGAGCAGTGTTTGCGAACCTTTTAGGCCGCTGACTAATTTGGTACTCGAATAAATCTTTGCGGACTGAAGCTACCGGAACAATACAAAAACGATTTTAGCACAATTGGTTAGCCTACCCCTACGTAGTTCAAAAGGAACTACATAAACATTATTTCTTTGTTGCCCACACTCGGGAATGAGTGATAGCAAAAGCGACACCGGGTATTTTGCCGTTTTTAAATTGTGATGACACAACAAACGAAAAGTTACCACGGCCGATATTTCCCGATAGACACAATATTACGGAAAAAACGGAAAAGTGCGTGCCTGATTCTGATAATGAACAATAATTTTATCGTGTCATTACGTTTAACAAAATTATTATTGTTTGAATGTAATAAAATAATTGTTTTTTAAAGCTGATGTGCTTGCGGACTCACCCATACCTTTTTTTGGACCCGGGATTGGTAAACACCGGTTTCGACGACAAAAATGCTGCTAAATACATATACTGTAGGCTTACAACAAATGTAAATTAACAGCTACAGCAAAAACTAGAAGGTTTAACCCGCAATGAGTACATGCAGGCTTAACGATAAATTACAGCCTTTACGTGGAGCATAGCGTGCAATCAGGAAATCAAATGGATATCGAGTTGTAGGCAGGTAAGGCGTTATTATACGCGGCAGTAAATGTAACTTTGACGACGTCGCTTCAATTATAATGTCGTGTTGACACCACTACATTACAGCAGAATTTATCTTCAACTGTACGCTACCCTTTTAGATTAATTGTGCGAAACCTTGCAGGTCTGGTGAACAAATCTGCTGTAAAAAATCGCAATCTCCTTCATCCGATTCTGGGTTGTACGCAGTAAACGGTAGCCTTATCTTTTTGGTAAGGCTGACGAGCTTTTTGAGCACCTTTAGCTGGAGACAATGATTACATGTATTGCGAGTGAAAATCTTACGACGGCTATTATGTTGGGTGCTACCGTACTAAGGGAAGATATTTTACGGCTATTTTTACTGTTTGGAAAATGATATGCTGGGCCGACCGTAGGTTACTGGTAGCTTCAAAGAGGATCTGCACACAGGCTGTTCTATATACAGGGTGAAACAAAATGATCTAACAAGTTTGGAGGCTAAATAAAAGCCAAACATAATAAGTAGTTTATTAATACTGTATATTTTCCAAATGTGCACGTAATGCCATTCTATTTTATTTACACCAAAATGTATTTACGGTATATATTTAAAAAAATTTATTTTTGTTTATTTTTAGAACATTTTTATAAACTGGACCGGCGAGCATCGCGCATTTATTGTTGAAACATTTTTCAAAAGCAACGAATTGGTAACTGCAACGCAAAAGGCATTTCGTTTGCACTTTAGCCTCAAAAGACATGATCCTCCACCTACTCGTAACATTGTGTTGCGAGTAGGTAGAGGATCAGTATTGCGAGTAGGTGGAGGATCATGTCTTTTGAGCCTAAAGTGCAAACGAAATGCCTTTTGTGTTGCAGTTACCATTTCGCTGCTTTTGAAAAATGTTTCAACAATAAATGCGCGATGCTCGCCGTTCCAGTTTATAAAAATGTTCTAAAAATACAAAAAAATAAAATTTGTTAAATATATAAATACATTTTGGTGTAAATAAAATGGAATGGCATTATGTATAGACTTGGAAAATATACAGTTTTTATAGATCATTTATTATGTTTGGCTTTTATTAAGCCTCCAAATGTGCCAGATCATTTTGTTCCACCCTGCATAAATGACAGAAAAATTTCCCATCACTGGCAAATAAAATATACGACTTACATGAAACCAATTGTTTGGTATCCCTCTGAAAACGGTGATTTTAGAAATCATTTCCGTTTTGCCTATCAATCAATCAATAACATTTATTGGACGAATATCACCCGAGAGAAGACAGATAAATAACATAACTGTCATAAGATGGTGTTGTAAAGTTTTCTTGCTTGAAGTCCACATCATCAGCTGTAGGAGCATTTCTGCTGCGACGCAGCACAATCACTACAATAACTAGAAGCAGTAGAGTCCTTGAAAATAGTATACTAAAAAAATACTAATTTTTCCATCTTTTCGGTTTTTCAATCTTTCAAGTCATAATGACATCTGCAGAACTATAGACACAAAAAGTGATGTCATTTTGTTGTAATGATAATACAATAAAAGCGGTAATGTTTACTTACGTGACACAAACTCTTTTATGATTTCACGTCACTGCCTTAGATAAAAGAAATCATTTGATGGACCGTGTTTTTGATTTTTATTGTTTTACATTTTGTCCGTGTTTTTTTTTTCTTAGTTCTGAGCATTGTGCTACAATGCATCGCTCATCGTTATGATGGGCTTCGTTTTTGGTCTGCTGTTTTGATTCATTTTTTCTCTCGTGCTGTTGTGAACGGAAAAAAATGTGCTACTGAAGCTTCCACTAGTATCTTTTGTGACAATTGTAAGCGGGAAAGTAGGGGGGCTGACGCCCCATCCAGAAATTTAACAAATGGGTTCAAAACTCACTTTCGAAAGGTTGATATGCAAAAAAAAGTCTTCAAATTTGTTTTCAGGCAACATTGTTCAGCCTTTTCCCCATACAAAACAAAGTGTTTCGCTTATGGAAACAACATCTAATTTCTAAAGAAGCGTGCGGATTTTGAGTGAACACGTTCTTCATCCAATCTTCAGCGGGTCTCTGAAAAGATTTTGTATTCGGCATATTTTGCCTTATTATCTGATGGGGTGCGGCCGCGCACTAAAACTCCCTTAAATCCGTGATTGCATTTCAAAATAATTCCATGCTATTTAAAGATCTTGACTCCATCAAGCGGTGAAAGAAAAAAAATATATTGCGCTAGGTGTCATCACAAAACTAACCAGCAATAGATTACTGTCACAGCAGGTAAATGAGGCAATGCAATTGAGGTTTGCGGCATTTTTATCAGAGAACAAAAAAGAGAAGACTTTTTTCCCAATACAGAATAAAAACTGAATTTACAAACTCGCTAATTCAAGATTGCTTGTGATCATTGAATTCCTTGGTGATTACCCGCGAAAAACGGACTCTGTCAACACTTTTTGTTACATATTTTTCATACCTTCACTAATTACCATTACTTGGTCATCTATTCGTTGGCGAGACAGAAGTAACGTTTGTAAATGAAAATAGATCCCAACGGGAGCTCCAGAAAAGAATAGCTTATATTGCGTCAAATAATCAAGCACTCAAACAATGCCGTGTCGTGCGAGAAAGCGCAAGACATTTTCGTGCGTTACTTCGAATCCGAAAAAGCCCCTCGAAGAGTAGAATTCAAAACTGGATAGACCTGTTTCATAACTATCAGACAGTGGAGAGCTACTCTACAGCCATTCATCCCATTCACAACCTCCCAGGAAGTGAAAAGCTGAATTGGCCAACAGCGCGAGAGAGCCGGTAGCTAGCTGCATCGGATCATTCTTCGAGAAATATGGTGCGACAGTGACAGTTGCCAAAGAGAGGTAGTTAAGGTTTTCAGACCTTCAACAGGGAGCATCAGACCCTTTTCCCATCGCCTATGGGAAACTTCTGTCTCCAGCATAAGCAAGATCTCACTCCTCAAACCTGTGTCGAGATTTGCTAAACGAAAACTTTGGTGGCCGTGAGATCAGTCTCAAAACAGACACAAAGCCGAAACCTCACACCTCAGACTTTAGCTTCCAGGGCTTCTCTATTGGAGGCTACCTTAAAGACAAATTGCACGTAGGTAGAGCAAACCATGAACTCAAGGAAGCCACCAGGGAAATGATCAGAGCCATTAGTTAGTCAATTTGAAGAGGCTGTTTCACAAGAAAGCCTGCCCTGGCCGTCCGTGAAGACAATGAAGTTACGCAAACTTTTTTGAGGGGAGCTACTTATAACATCCTTTAATTTTTTCTCCTCCCTTTCTTATTTGATGACGTTTAAATGTAGATCAGCCCAGCAAATAATCAGATAATAAGATGTTGAATTACAATAAAAATTTCGGGTTAAGGTTTTGTTGTGGATTTATTAGTCAGGAAGAAATCATAAAAGTAAGCTTATTTAAGTTGGTTAGCTTTTGTACAAATTTTACAGATCGCAACGCTAACGCAACTTTTATATCATATGTATTTGAACACGTGGGTCCGGTTTAATTTGCGCTGCCGTGTGAAAGCCTAGGGGTTCCCACAAAAAATTCAAATGAAAGTGCACTATGGGTAATTTTTAATGCCGTTTTTGGTATCAACATCATTTAATAATTCGATTATCATCTGGGTGCCGATACTGATTTATTGTCATAGACTTAACACTTTGTACTGTGTGTATGTGTTGGTGGGGGGGCTTGAAGGTAAAGGCCCTTCGTCTTATGGATACCAACTTTTCAAAATTAGTGTTTTCCCATTCTCTTTTTGAAATCAAAAACTGAAGTGCGGGCCCCGAAAAATTGAGGGACCTCGCAAAATTTGCATTTGTGTTGGGTTTCCTGGGCGGTAATTCAACGCTACATTTTATCGGCAAATACTCAACACAAGGAGCGCAGCACTTGAAATTGTCTGGTAAAGCGGAATGTCTTATTTTTCACAACGTTGATTGTTTATTAGAATAATTTGTGAAATGTAATCATAGCGTATTGTTGAGCGAGTGACTCTACAAGTGTAGCCTACTCTTAATTTTAAAATAGGTAATGACAATGACTTGCAGTTGCGTATTTAAATTTCTTTTTTTTGGGGGGGGAATGCAAGCATTAGCTCAGCTTGATATTGTTGTAAAATGGAGTAGCCTGTACTTGCAAAGTTTAGACCAACAGCCTGAAATTAATTTGTAGATCCCACGTTTTAGCTGTTGTTTTTACCCCTTGTCAACTTCAAAATCATTTTATAAAGGTGAACTTTTTGAAAGCGATTATGTTGGCCATTTTGACCTTGAAGACTTTTTTGAGCACGCGCTTCTGCCAAAGCGATAGGGAGGGCCATCGTCCTTTATCCGTCGTCCCCTTAAATGCTCCACTATGATGACAATGCCATACGCCAGACATGCACAACTCAAAACAGTAAAAGTCTCACAACAACTAAATATTTTTCAGCGGGCTGCATGCTGACGCTGCTACTTACAGATTGTATGTTTCCCATATCTGAAGATGCACAATTGCTGGCACATTAACGACGGTCACCTTTACACAAGCATTGGCAGGCCACTTTGGTGTTGAAACAAACAAGATCTTTTTTGCGGAAATCAACTTTCTCAAAAAGGTTGTTTTTGCTCACTCTGGTCTTGAAACAAACGAAAAGGCCTTTTTTTTTGCATATAACCCAACTGTAATATTTTTTCAAATATTTGGCAAGTTGCGCCAGGACTTTTGCAGGGTGTATGTTGTGCATGCCTAGCATAAGGTAAGGCTGTGGACTGCTGATTACTGGCAGTAAAAAGGTTTACGGTTTAGGAGTAAATTAGTCAGCTAGGATATACCAGCTCAAACATTTGTAAAGGGTGTTCCATAAAGTGCGCCAAATTTGAATCGAGCTAGCGTTTTCTGTGTGTTAAAATCTAAGGGCATGCTTTATCATTTTGCTAGCTGTCTTTACGCCGATTAATTGTTTTTGTTTTATTTTACAGAATACTTTATGTAAAATTGAATTAAGCTTATTTGCAGAATACTGGTGCTTGTTTAGCAATAATTACTTACGATATTGTGTCATGGAGTGGTTTTCAACTGCGCGATGAGTTCTTATTGTCAAGACATTTTACGAAAATGGAGAATGGGAAACGCAAACAGTGCGAAACCTTCGAACCATTAGCGGCAGAAATGAAGCTCCGTGAGGGTCTACTGTACGCAGATTAATGACTAAGTTTAAAACAACTGATTCAGTTTTAATGATGAAATCACCTGGGCGGAAACGTTCTTGTCGAACTGAAAAACAGCTTGTTCTTGCGCAAGACGGTGTCACTGTGAGTCCAGGAAAATCAATTTGCCGATGTTCGCAGCAGCTGGAAATATCGACCACTTCATTGCATCGAACTTTGCATAAAAATCTACACATGCACGAGTATAAAATTCAACTTACGCAGAATCTTAAGACAGCTGATCCTGGAAGGCGAAGTCGATTAACTCACTGGGTTCTGAAGGGACTTGCAGGGGATAACAATTTTGCGAAACAAATCATTTTCATCGATGAGGTCTACTTCCACTTAAGTGGATTTGTGAAAAAACAAAATTGCCGCATTCGGGGAAATGAAAATCCAACAATAAAGCAAGAGCGTGAAATACATCCATTGAGAACGACTGTGTGGTGTGGTTTCTGGGCAGGTTGAGTAATCGGACTGTTTTTTTAAACTAACGAGGGGACTGCAGTTACGATTAATGGAAAATGGTACCAAGACATATTATTCACTCAGTTGTGGCCGAACTTGGAAGAATTGGAGATTGACAACATCTGGTTTCATCAGGATGGAGCGACCTGCCACACTTCACGTGAAACGCTTGCGTTATTCCACTCAAAATTTCTGGCACAAGTGATATCCTTGCATGGCGACAAGGAATGGCCACCAAGATTTTGCGATCTCACCCCTTGTCATTTCTTCTTGTGGGGTTTCGTGAATCTAAGGTATACGCCAACAAACCGCTCACGGTTCTTCAATTTCAAGCTGAAATTGAGTGTGTGATTGAAGACATTGGGTCGCGGAAGTCATCAGTAATTTACAGGAGCGCATAAAATGTATGCTGGCTCAGTGTCGGTGGACATATGGCCGACGTTGTGGTTCATACGTAAATGGAAAACGTACTGCTCATAAATATGCCAGGTGTATCCACTTTTGTTATGATTCGTTTTTCATAATAAATCTTCAAATTCCGTGCACTTTATGGAACACCCTACATTTACAAAAAATAATTGGGAGTTTAGGTTGACTACGAGGCTAAGCTGTCTAAATGCCATGTTTGGCCAACTATGTTAGCGTTGCCAGCATTGATTGTTATGTAATCATTACTGCTAGTGATAGTGGAAAAAGTATTGTCCTAGAGATTGGGTTTAAATATTAGCTGGGGTAAACATCAGCGTTTCATCGAGTAAGGTGAGTTCTCTTTGCAAAGGTTAGTTTGCCCCATCATAATGACAGCAAAGCTGCTTTCAGGCTTTTTGCGCTTCTCCGTTACAAAAAGCTTAATTCTGCTCTCGCGAAGGTTGCTCCTAGGATGTATTTATGTATGATTCAAGGGATTTCTCAGAGAGATTGTTTCCTGCATAAAGAGGATAAAAAACGAACTCAGAAAAACCACCAAGCAAAATCGAGTTTCGGCGCTTTGCTATACGTCTATGAACACTAAAGGAGGGTTTCCATTAGGTGTTTCCTGCCGGCGTAGCGCAAGTATTTCTTGTTTGTCTAATTGAAGTTATTTACGGGCAAAAACGATCAATATAATTTATAAAATTGAATAGAAAAACAAAGAATTTTTACGCGTAATGGAAACCAGCCTTAACCCGTATGTTGTGCGTTCTTTAGTCTTCAAGAATTTAATCACTGACTTTGCCACGCGAAAAGCAAAAAACGACCTTTTAAAATGGTTTTCTACCGGGAAAGCGCAAAGTTAATGACTAAATGCAAACCTACGGACGTAGGTCTGCAATTTACCTCTTAATAACTATGTTACAATTGCGTTTTCCGAGTGGATTTTTGCGTTTTATGGGTTCCGGGACAATTGTTGAGCGGAAAGTGCCCGGGAACTTTTACTGGAAAATCTTTGCGATTATGCACAGAACATCTTGTTTTGACCTGCTCCATTACTCTCAACACAGAGCTTTTTGAAAGCAAACCTGCAACCAAGCGAGAGAAATTGCCATAGAGCGCCTTTTCCAATGACGTAACCACCTAGCCATCGTCAACTTCGAACTCACAGTCATTGTGACGATGAACGGCGCTTCCACCTACTTAATGAAGTGGCCAAAGACCCCCTAAGCGGGTCTCCTTGTAGGTTGTTTTTTAGATGTAACCGTTCTGGTTGCTTTGTAACTGGAGGATAAACAACAGAACAATTAACTTTTACTTTCCAGCAACCGACCGCAGAGTAGACTAGGTTCACAGCAAACCAGGTTAGAACGCCACACTCATATACATCGTATCGCGTGGTGCCTACTGCTTTAGAAATACTCAGCAAAGACTGAAATTATTAATACAAAACTGGGTTTATTCTGAATTGTTCAGCACAAAAAATTTATTTAGAGCGAGCAAATGGCCAATATCATTTGGAAATGTGGACTATATGTAAACGTTGCACAACGCTGTACAAGGCGGCATAAAAATAATATAGTGCAGGGGTTCTCAACCGGTGGTAAATTTGACCTGCCTTGAGGGTAAATTTTGTCAGCAAAAAATTCACACTTTTACCTCCTCCAATAGGCATTTGTGGAAGTGAAAATATAAAAAAAATTTGTGGGATAAATAGAGAATAAAGGTTGAGAGCCCCTGATATAATGTATCGATGCAGCTTCGAGTATGGTTGCAATATTAAGGTTATTTTTAACTGGAATGCAACCAAAATTGCAATTCCTAAAAACGCTACCGCTTTGTAACCAACATTATTGACTATACCAAGGCCTATGTTGTACCACAGCTATACTATGCAGAAAACAAAATTTTTAACGCAGAAATAAAACCGCAGATGAAAGCGTGTAAGCTACACATACCTAAGGCTGGCTTCGATGAAATCAATCAACATTTATTTATTACATTAAGTCTTCAAGTGGTGGTTTATTAAATAAATACAAACGGCAGGCTTTTTGAAACTGCCTTACAAAACAAGCTAACCAGACAGCAAAGTAAAATACTAATAAAATTATTTCCTAAATCGAGAATATTCAGAAACAACCAACACCAGTTAAATGGTCGCAGTTTATGCATATTTTACAGCACTGGATCCAACGGTAAATCACAATACAAAGTCAAAAAAATTACAAGTGTCTGGTACATGCGACATCTACATGTTCGTAATGCGAACCTTTAAGGCATAAACGGCGCTGATAATGCGTCCCATTTTACAAACGCTGGCTAGACCTTCGAAAATCGCCTTGCTCGTAGTCAACAATATAGTCTTCAGTTTACAAGGGTCTTTCGATCAGCGCGAGTTATAGTATTGACTCCACTGTTGACTGTAATTATACGGGCTTTGAGCGTCAGCAGGCTTAGCACCGGCGTAGTTCCAATAACTTTGTTGCTGTTGGTAATATAAACTTGGGTCCCCACCAGGGTAAGCTTGCTGGGCACCATATGGCGTTGAAGCAGCAGCAGGTGCAGTGGAATAGCTAGCGCCGTTTGCCACCTGTGACGTTCCTACTACTGCAATCGATCCCGAATCAACCTTTTGTTTTTTACTAGGATTATCATCAGTCGTTAGATCGATTTGAGTTCGTTTTTTGTGGCTGCGAACCATTTTTTGATGTTCATCATAAACTTTCTGTAAATGCTTGACATCGCGGCCGAAGTCTTCAAGAAATTCAAGCTTTCGCTGAGAAAAGAGAAACTTTTGATCTTCACTCAGCTTATCACAGCTTAAAGCAAGATTGAACGCCTCCATTGCCATACCTTCTTCATCGTCGTTGGCAGGGTAGCCATTGCCTGCTAACTGAAATTCCATTTCTACCAAGTCATTGTAAAGCTTAAGTTCAGATTTATACTTTGGAATAAGATCTTTCAATACCTTTTTTGCTTCATCTCGTTTACCAGAAATTTTCAAAAGAAACCACGCTAGCTTTCTGGAATAAAAAACCTCCTCCTTATCTTTAGCAGCAGAAGCGACGTAGGATTTCAAAAGGTCTTCAGCAACTTGAATATTACCCCCACGTCTTTGAACCGCAACGCGTCGCATCTTTATCATAGCCATACCAGGCAGAATATTGTCCAGCTTTTCAAGTATAGAGCTTGCTTTTTCCATGTTTCCTTGCTGCTCTTCATGTGCGGCCCACTGACTGTGAATGTTGGGCTTTTTGGGCAAGTGTACAGTGCATGCTCTCTCAAATATCTTGCTTGTGACTGATGCATCATGCTTAGCCATATATCTTGTGTATTTGAGCCAAAAGTCTTCATACAATGCACAAGCTATAAGACATCGTTCAAAAAGCAAAACTATTCGCTCATGATCATCTCGAGCAATTTCGACGTCAAGATACTCTCTCCAATTTTTGAGCTGCGCTCGTTCCAACTGCTTAACGTGGAAATATGGCCTCTTGATACCTTCTTCAAAAGCCCAAATCTTGGTAACAAGTTGTTCTGTTTCATCATGTATTTTCTTTCGTTCTTTGACAATCTTGGCACGAATTGCTTTCAACTCATCATCAGTCGGAGGTTTCTCTTCCTCTTCAACTCCAGGAGGAGCGTCATCCAATTCTTCATCTTTATCAACAACTTCACAGTCCGCGTCTTTTTTATCTTTGTTTTTTTCTTCCTCTTTTTTGGCATCAGCTGTCTTTTCTTTGCGAGCTTCTTGAAGATAATCTTGAAATTTTTCTTTGGATATCAAATCATGAGGAGGATGCTTGTTAACAAACACTTTAAAATCACTAAATAGTATCGAATAGTGTTGAGTTTGAGCACGAAGGGCTTTATCATAAACTGCTACTACACCGAGCCAATTTTGGTTCTCAATCTCCCATTTTGCGTATTTATTCCATAATTTCTCTGAACGGAATTCTTGACCAGCTGCATCAATGGCGCGATCAAAAATCTTTCGAACTTTGTCTTTTCCAGCATCAGGTCTTTTATAATAATTAATGTAAAAATCAACAACGTGAACCCATAAATCAATACTTAAAGGTATTGCTCTTACGCCACGCTCTAAAATCTTTTGAGCACGCAACAAATTGCCAGCTTTTCTTTCAAGTTCAGAAAATTTTTTCCAATAACCATAACACAGTGGATAGCGACAAAAGAAACTGTTGAAAGCCCGGCGAGCCAGAGGTAATTTGCCCTCTTGCTCAACAAATTGAAGCAAATAAGTCCAAGATGTAAATTCTTGTGGGTTATCTTGGACAGGATGCCAATATTTTAAAAAATCTTTTGTCTCTTCTACACTTTTTCCATCGTCACGCTCAGGATCAATTTCCAACTCACCAAGATTAGGATCATCGTAATCAGGAACTACATATGTGCTTTCTGGATCTGGCACTTCTTCCGATCCAACATCCATAGCTTCATCATCACTTTTAGTTAGATCAATTTCATCAACTACTTGATAAACTGGTTTATTTTCTGGAGAATCATCCTCATTTTTCGATGAAGTGTCGTCGTCTTCGTTCAAATCGTCATTGGCACCAATTTCAATAACAACTGGTTCTTTATCAGCATCTGATGTAACGTGAGCACTGCTTGAGGAGTCAACATTAATTACAGAATCTGTGCTTACTTGGCTGCCAATGTTTGAAGGATTTGGCACCTCATCATCAACTTCCATCGATGTTTCTTCACCTTTTTCTGGAGAATCGACAACAATAGCTTGCTCTTCCTCGAGCGACTTTGAATCTGCCACCTTTTCTGCCTGAACATTTTTATCTTGATTATCACAAACATCATCTTCTGCTCTTTCCTCAAGATCTTGGCTAGGTTTTTGGTAACCCTTTCTATTGGTGATGCTTTGCTTTGTTTTATCATCATTATCCTCTGCTGATACTTCTCTCTCTTTATTTTCATCAGTGCTCTGGTTATCTCTATCAGCATTCGGTGAAGGCTCTTTTTCAAGATTAGGATCCATGGTAACGTCCAGATCTGCATTGGTATCAGCTTCTTTGAGTCGCTCTGTTGAATTATCAGAACTGTTTTTGTCTTTTTTACCAGATGCTATTGCTGCGGGATGTGGCGGTGTTTCATCTTTTGCTTTTGGGCTGTCATCTGATTTCTCGGTAGGAGCTTCACTTTCTGCAGGAGTATCTGCTTCAGTTCTGGATGATGTGCTGTCATCCGGTTCTTCAGTGGCAGGAGTTTCATTTTCATTAAATTTATCTTCTGTCTCCTCCACAGTATCATCAGTGGCTGGTAAATCATCTTGGCTTTCTTGCTCAACTTCTTCTGCCACTTTATCAGTTTCTTCAGATACTGATTGTTTTTTTGAAGCTCTAGTAGCAGCAGTTTTTCTTTTACTCCGTCTTGTCATTATTTCAAACAAAAAAATGTACAACCTAGCTTATGTCAAAATTCTAAATATATTTCAGTGATGGGGGAGTGGGCTCGCTATACTCTTAACACAATTACTTACATGTTGATACTACCAAATCATAATACTGTTGTTGCAACACATTCTGTGATTAACAGTTTAGTCAAGCAGGAAAAATTGCCATATAATTTCTTTTCTAGAGACATATAAATGTAGCCATATAAGGTTTTGCAGGAACCAACACTGTAAGCAAATGCAGATGGCAGCCCAACTTAATAGAACACATTGAAAACAGTGGTTCAACTCATTGCTGAGGTGAAATTTTAAAAAATTGGACTTGCTCAAGGCAACCCATAACTTGAACGCATGGAGTTTTTATTGTTAACTATCTAAATATGGGAAAACATAAAACCAAGCTTCTTTTGCCAACACTTTTGATAAATTGTATGTGAGTGACCTAGGAAAAGAAGTATGATTCTCTACATATAAAGTCAAATAATCCATATTTCAAGCTCAGAGTTAACAATTACAAAAGCACTTGTATACCTAGCATAATAATATTAATAACAATCTAATCACCCATGGTCTTTTCACTGTCTCCTTGTAAGAGGCTGCAAAAAGTCACATTCTCAATGTTTTTTTATTATGTGGTCAAATATATTTGTTTTTGTTCCCCAATTCATAAATAAAATCAGTGAAAGAAACTTACAGTTTATCATCTAGCAACTGTATGGTAATCTCAGTGAAAGAAACTAATTGTTTATTTCTCTGAGATTACAACAAAGTGAACTGCTATATCAGTAAACCTAATAATTGCTTCTTTTGCTTATTTATGTAGTTAAAACACTAAAGATGTTTCAACAAAAAATATATACACTCACATTAAAAAACAACAAACAAAAACAAAATGATACAAGGAGAGTAAAATTTGAGCACCACCAACAAATAATTAAAAGTCAAGACCAAATGAAGATCAAATTCAATTAATTTTTGACATTTTACAAAATTTCTTACAATTTTTTGGAAATTGCAAAATTTGATAGCAACCAAAATATTTGCAAAAACAATCCAGAAATAAACTGAAATTTTAATATAAGGGAAACGCTTACTTTTGGGGAGACTGTAATAATACCTTATGATCTTTGTTTCAGCAGTCACCTGTACATACTGTTTGCAATTGGTACAAGCTGTAATTTGAACCTGAAGCATAAGCTTGAATGCAAACACTGGTTCCACTTATCCATGCCACATGCAGCATGATGCTTTGAATGACAAGTCTCACACTTAGTACGTAGTGCCATGCTGCTAATGGATCATCCTATAAAGTACATGTCTGCAGTGTCTGCCATGCGTATGATGTCCATGATGATGACTTGTGATGTCAACCAACCCCAACCCTAATTCTAACTCCAACCCAAAACCTAACCCTAACCTTGTACGAGGTGTGTCCGAAAAGTAACGAGACTGGTGTTATAAAAACTGTATTGAAAAATATTGAAATATACCAAAGTCAAATTCCTTCAAAGTAATTTCCTTCCACTTTGAAACACTTGTGCATGCGCCTTTTCCAGGATTCAATACACTCTTGGAAGGCATTTTCTGGGGTCTTTTTGAGCAGGGTCGTAGCGACCATTTTGATGGAATCGATGTCAGAAAAATGGGTTCTCTTCAGAACAGATTTGATCTTGGGAAGGAGGAAAAAGTCACAGGGGGCCAGATCAGGAGAATGTGGGGGTATTCCAAAGTTGCAATGTTCCTTTCTGTGAGAAACTGACCAATACTCAGGGCTGTGTGATCAGGAGCATTAATGTGATGGAGCCTCCATGCATGAGCTTCCCAAAAACTCCACCTCTTGTCACGCACTGTCTCATAAGGCGCCGAAGAATGTCTTTAAGACATCGTTCATTTTGAATTCCTATCCCAAGACCAAACAGTGAACCAAACCATCTATAAAGACATTCTTCGGCGCCTTATGAGACAGTGCGTGACAAGAGGTGGAGTTTTTGGGAAGCTCATGCATGGAGGCTCCATCACATTAATGCTCCTGATCACGCAGCCCTGAGTATTGGTCAGTTTCTCACAGAAAGGAACATTGCAACTTTGGAATACCCCCACATTCTCCCGATCTGGCCCCCTGTGACTTTTTCCTCCTTCCCAAGATCAAATCTGTTCTGAAGAGAACCCATTTTTCTGACATCGATTCCATCAAAATGGCCACTACAACGGAGCTCAAAAAGATCCCAGAAAATGCCTTCCAAGAGTGTATTGAATCCTGGAAAAGGCAAATGCACAAGTGTTTCAAAGTGGAAGGAAATTACTTTGAAGGAATTTGACGTTGGTATATTTCAATATTTTTCAATACAGTTTTTATAACACCAGTCTCGTTACTTTTCGGACACACCTCGTATGATGTGGGCAACGTGGATGTGCACTAATTAGAACTACCCCTTTGTTATGCTGTATAAACCATCAACAGAATTCAAACACTTTACACAAGTTTTATGCTAAGTTTATGATGCTGCTTTGATGACTAAGTGCAGTGCCTCCTACACATTTTTGACACCTAAACATGGGCCTGAAAATGTTAGCAATGTGATGACAATTACAACCTTTCAACTGTTAAATCTAACCAATTTCTAAAGAAAAAAGGTTATCATTTTCTTTGCCAATTATGAACCCAGGTATGTCAACAAATATTAAAGAAAAGTACACTTTTGTTCATTGAAATGTTTCCAGCCGAAAAGTTGGCTTGTGTCTAAATAAAGGAATATATTTTTTCAAAGAAAAGAAGCAATTACTTTCTTTGAAGGCCAGTTTGGAGAGTAACATTAGCCTTTTAGTTAAGTGTAAACTTCAATAGTAGGTTGCTGGTTCACCTTCAGCTTCTGTATACGAGGTGTGTCCGAAAAGTAACAAGACTGGTGTTATAAAAACTTTATTGAAAAATATTGAAATATACCAAAGTCAAATTCCTTCAAAGTAATTTCCTTCCACTTTGAAACACTTGTGCATTCGCCTTTTCCAGGATTCAATACACTCTTGGAAGGCATTTTCTGGGATCTTTTTGAGCAGGGTCATAGCGGCCATTTTGACGGAATCGATGTCAGAAAAATGGGTTCTCTTCAGAACAGATTTGATCTTGAGGAGGAAAAAGTCACAGGGGGCCAGATTGGGAGAATGTGGGGGTATTCCAAAGTTGCAATGTTCCTTTCTGTGAGAAACTGACCAATACTCAGGGCTGTGTGATCAGGAGCATTAATGTGATGGAGCCTCCATGCATGAGCTTCCAAAAACTCCACCTCTTGTCATGCACTGTCTCATAAGGCGCCGAAGAATGTCTTTAAGACATCGTTCATTTCGAATTCCTACCCCAAGGCCAAACAGTGAACCAAACCGTCTATAAAGACATTCTTCGGCGCCTTATGAGACAGTGCGTGACAAGAGGTGGACCTTCTTGGGAAGCTCACGCATGGAGGCTCCATCACATTAATGCTCCTGATCACACAGCCCTGAGTATTGGTCAGTTTTTTGCAGAAAGGAACATTGCAACTTTGGAATACCCCCCATATTCCCTTGATCTGGCCCCCTGTGACATTTTCCTCTTCCCAAGATCAAATCTGTTCTGAAGAGAACCCATTTTTCTGACATCGATTCCATCAAAATGGCCGCGACGACGGAGCTCAAAAAGACCCCAGAAAATGCCTTCCAAGAGTGTATTGAATCCTGGAAAAGGCGCATGCACAAGTGTTTCAAAGTGGAAGGAAATTACTTTGAAGGAATTTGACTTTGGTATATTTCAATATTTTTCAATACAGTTTTTATAACACCAGTCTCGTTACTTTTCGGACACACCTTGTATTACATTGAGAATTGTATATTTCATAAAATAGCTGAATTTCCAAATCTGATAAAGAAAATTAGGAGTGCCCGTGGCCTGTGATGGGCATGATACTTGAAATTCATTTTAAATGAATACCAATAAATATTAAACAATAGTTTTTAGCATGATAGTTAGATACAAACATTCTACATATTATTGCCTTTTTAATGTGATACCAATATTGATACAGTATCACCAATACAAGCATCTAGATACTTTTTATCTTTTTTGTAAAAGCAGCTGAAACGATCATTTATGCTTGCTAGCTGCTCTACACTACTTGGATAATAGTAAAGCTGGTAACCCTATCACTAAACTCTGCAGTCATCAAAGATAACACAATAAAAAATATCAAGTTTTATTTGATCTACAAGCATTTTGGAAGATGGCACCTTAGGTTAAAAATTCATTATAGTTGGAAAAATCTGATTCCATGATCGATTTCAGCATTCATTAAGGCTCATTAGCCAAACCCACTTTTGTAACCGTTATGTTTGGATCAGCTTATTTCTTACAAACTAATGCACCATTGGGTTCCTGTCTGTCAGATGGAAAATTTCCACTTTATTTGACAGATTTACCTGTAAGCTGGCTATAAATGTTTGCATAGTTATGAATAGCTTAAACCCTTTTCTTTAATTGTTATAATTAAAGAAAACACTTAGTGTTATGTATTAATGATAAAACATTCTTGCCAAAATGCAGTCATACTGCCTGGTATCCATGTCCTAGATAGGTCAACAGTTCAGCTGGTACACAGTTTCTCAGTTTCACCGGCAATGTTGATGATTAGTGTGGGAAATAACTGATCAGTGATGAAGTAGCCAAATACTTGTACCTGAGAGAACTTGATTAAGGTCTAAGACGAATTTATGGCCAGCAACAACTTTGAAATAAAATACTAATACTACCTGACATATCATGAAAAAGCACATAGATTTAACAAAAAGAACGGTGGGAATCAATTTTGTTGTGATTATGAGGTGTGAAGCTTTACTAAATGTAATAAACTTCCACAGGTCAAATGGTGAATTAAAAAGTAATAAATGTAACCAGCATGTTTGATCAAAGATTAAAGCCACCATGCTGAGCAATAACAATCAAAAAGTTGTGAATGCAAGACATAGATAAATGTGTTTACTGTTGTCATTCCAATTGCTAAAGTACTTGGTAGTCAACTTAATCCATGTTAAAATATTTAGGCAGTGGCTATTTTGCCGTCGACAGCAATTTGCCCTTGGAATCTATTTTGCCGTAATCATTCACATGTGTTTATAGAGCCATATTTGCTACAATTACACCAGTGACACTGTGATGTAGTGGATAGTGCGCTGGTCTTGAGATACCATGGTTGCGGGTTTGAATCTCAACTGGCAGGGCATTAAAAGAAAGGCAGTGTACACCAAAGGGGCAGGCCTGGTATGTAAATGTACGGGGCAGTGTACACTGAAAGGGAGTGCACAGGGTGGGGGATAGAGACCTGGGGGTGCAAAATTTTTTAAATTGGTTTTTAAAATTGACCAATTAGAAACGATCAAAAGTCACATGTTTAGTATGTCATTAAGATTGACCAATCACAAATAATTCACGGCAAAATAGTCTCTGAGGGTAAATTGCCGTCGACGGCAAAATAGCCACTGCCAAATATTTAAGGTATTGCCAATACTATTTGTATTGGTGATACAGGAAAACTGAATAATTTGATACCAATACTCGATACTTTTGAAGAGTAATAATTTAATACTCATACAAAAGCATTGAGCAATAGTACTACCCAACACATGTATCTAGATACTGCCATCTCCGCTTGCAGCCACTGGCCTGCCAAGAAATTTTGTCATCAGGAAGATAACATAAGCTATTAATGGAATGAATATTTAGAGGTCACTGTCAATTTTTTTCTAAATTGGCTATTTTTCCTAAAGCTAAAAACACTTTCTTGTTTCACCAGTCTGCAAAGTTTTTGACATTCTTTCGTTTGTTACCTCAGGCCACCATCTTGGAAGTATTGGGCAGAATCTCACCCCCAGTGTACATTCACATACCGGGCTTTCCACTCCAGTGGGCACCACCTTTGTCCAAGTACCCAGCCAGTAAAGATTCAAACCTCTAACCATAGTACTTTAAGTCACATTTGATGGAAGATAGTGACCTGGGGTAACAAACGAAAGTGCCAAATTTTGTATGTTCTAGTAGTACCCCACATAAACTTCTAATTTGCTGATAAAATTTAGTCTTATGGTAGCTATATGTCAATGTTGCATTTAGCCCCAAAATTTGAATCAGCTTATGGCATAGCAGTTAATCAGTTTGTTTTGTGCAGCTTACTGGTAAATACGTCAATAACACTGTAGCATTGTAGTTCTAATAAGTACATGCATTGATGTGCAGCATTGTCCATTTTATGCAAAGTTAGGGATACGTTTTGGGATTGTTGACATTGCAAGATATGGTTATGGACATGTACTATACAGTAATACCCTGTAGCATGGATACTTTACAGGCTATTCACCAATTTTTCTTGCGTTACTGTTTGCATCTCTAACTGGTGCATTTGACTTGTCTGTAAGTAATTACAACTAGTCTACTTTTATCTTATCTGGTTTACATTAGATAGTGATGCTTTGTTTTTGACTGTTACCATATAGCTTTTTCTTGTAGTCCAACTACAGACGCCAGTTCTTGCTTAAATGATCTGAAGATAACTCTACGCTTATTTTCTTTTTAGTACAATACTTTTTTACCAGTGTTGCCAGATTTTCTTCAAGTTTCCTGCGGGTGTGGTACCTAAAAACTAGCCCCAAATAGCCCAACGCTTGCCTATTGAAAAATAGCCAAAAATTTGCAAATTCAGTCCATACAGGGCCGTTGGGAGAACAGTCCTCGCTCGGAATCACCACAGTATTTGGTCTCCTATCCGTGGCCATAGACAAGTCGATCTGTGCTTCAGCAGAATTTAAAAAAAAACAGGCCAACGCTGCTCTTGCCGTGATCGATTTTCTTTCGGTGAGACGGTGATCTCTAAAAAAAAAGGCCATCACCTACCAGGCGGTGTCAAATTATCGTGGTTTTTGGAAAATAACGCGATGTGGTGCCAGTTGAGCCTGCTTTCGAGCTGTTTTTCTTACGAAAATATGCTGGCGACTGTAATAATCTTCATATCACGCACAGTTGTCTTGAACTTTTACATTTGTCCTTACTCCAAAAACTAGCCCAAAATAGCGGAACAGTATGGCAAAAAATTACCCAAAAAATCGCAACCCACGACTGCTAACTTCTTCCAGCAACGCCTAACCAAAACTAGCCCAATTCCGAGGCGTTACCACGGAATCGGCAACACTGTTTTCCATCATGGTCTAGAAAAAAAAAAGAAAACAAGCAGATCAGTTTACGGATTGAATTAATAATGACCGAATTACAACGTCATGATTACAAAGGGATAACCAAAAGCTTGTTTCAAAGTTTCTTATTTAATAAATGATTGTTTTTCTTATGTGGTTGTTGATTTGTCATAAAGGGTAGTTTAGATAGATTTCGTGAAAAAGTTAAGATACTAATGTGCTATAAAAACCGTTCAAAAAGGAAGCTACAAATTTTATGGCTGGATAAATTTCATTTTCTTAACTGTCATAGACCCAAATGAATTTTTCCGTTTTTACGAAATTCTCTTTTTCTAGTCGCTTTTGTTTTTGTTTGCTGTGGAAATTTTGGATTCTAAAAGAGAGAAAACAGCAGTACGGTAATTAATAAGTGTACTGAGCCGTAGTTTACTGAATATGCATTTATTTCAACAACAAATAGAATTAAAAAATCCATTATTATAATTAATTAATCTAATAATTAATCCAACAATGTTGATTTAGTTTTAACAAGACGGCCTTCAAAGTGACATTTATCCATAGTGTGTATTATATTTTGGGGACCGTAATCACAGAACTAAGAAACTGACACAATATTATAAACTTAGTATGCATGCTCAGTCGTAAATTTTATCTTAATTATATTTTTTAAAAATTGTTTACGTTAGATATTTTATTTATTAAATATAAATTATTTTGATTAAATTACATGAAGACTTTTGTGCTCACTACTTGATAAATTTGCTAAAAAAAGTTTTTTTTAATGAGTCGATAGTGGCCCGCATCCAAACATTAAGTGGGTTGCAATGCGGCCCGCGGGCCACAGGTTGGACATCCCTGGCCTAGCCTAACCCACACAGCAAAAAGGTTGACAAGCTTATAACGTTTGGCATTGCAAGGTCTACAGGAATGTTGTGAATAGGTAGGCTATAACATCATTTTGAATTATTGTCATTACTTGGCTGCCTACACAAAATCTTATATTCGATATCAATAGAACTGAGCTTATTTCCACTCCTCCATTTTTAGCAATCACAAATATTAATAGAACTACGGGATTGCTAACTTTTTTATAATGCAGACACTAGTAGGGTCATCAGTGAAAACAATACATTAAAGCAGAATCATATCACACGCATCAAGTTCAGTGACATATACGTTGAGTAGCATAGCTGGTCGAAGAGTTGCTTCCTCAGTGTGAAAATTTATCGCTACTAAGACATTGTAATCATGGTAAATCTAACACCAAATAGCGCAACTAACAACAGCCTGAACTCAATAAATCACCTAGTTGCCAGACTAGTCATAATAATGTTATAATTTCACGTATCAGTACAAGTTTATGAGCTCTCTGATAGTAGCTACACTTCTTAGCATATTTGAATTAAATTGCTATTCTAATGATTCAGATGGCGACTTGACAAAAAGCTTACACAAACAAAAACATGAAAACAAACTATCGCAGTTAACATTGGTGCTGAAGAACTGAATATTGAGAAGTACCTGTATGAGAAGCTAAAGAGACAGTAAGCTCAAGTATTGAGTTTCAGGAAAAGCAAAAGAATAAGGTTTTAGCGAAAGAATAACAACGATTGAGGGAAGGCAATGACAAAGCAAGGTTCGAGGATTGAAGATTAGCAGCTGAAGAACAGAAAATAGCCGCTAAGACCGAAGAAAGAAAAGTTGCCCCTTAAAAGCGGAGATTAGCAACTCAGGCGGAAGAGCAAAAACGAGCAGCTTCTTCTTCGTCTTATGGCAGAATATCCATGATTCAGGTCAGACACATGAAAAGGATGGGGCCAAGGGTTAAGCCTTTTACCACCCCGGCCTGCTGTGTTGCCCAGATTAGATGCTGGCAGTGATAGAGTTGGGCCAGTATCTTGTTTCGTCATCCAAAACTGTCAGATCCATTATTCCTCGATGTGCCTGATGTGTGGGACAAGTTGAAATAATGCACTCTGCAGTTTGTTTACTAGCGTCACAGTCGCATTTCGCTGAAGAAGCGAGACCCATTTCTGCGTGGATGAATCGATATGCCAGTACGCAGACGATTGAGTTTGACCAGTGGCGGTTCGTGCCCATGGTTACAGAGCTGCAGCCCCCCATGCGTTTTTGTGATGTTTTTTTTGAAATTTCTTATAGTGTTAATATTTTTTATAATGTCATAGTTCATTACTTATTTATCAATGCACTAGTTTATGTCGCTGAAAAGACTAATTTTCCTATGTTGCTAGCACTAAACTAAGTGAACGTGCGTCACATGGATTCTATGTGACATCATAATGGTGCGTAGGACCGGCTGCAGCTGCAGTGCCTGAGACTGTAATTTTGTAAAGCGATCTAGTTGCTTCATAAATGGTTTAAAGTTTTAGTTTCTGTGTGACATAGCAAAATTTTTTGCCGCTGCAAGTATTGTCAACATAACTAAGCCAAATGTTTTGTATAACTGAATATCTCTAACTTTTGAACACCGTTCTTGTTTATCTCCAAAAGATAGCAGCAGGAAGGACAAAATCAGTAGCGCTCAGACTTACGAGGTATATGCGTTGCTTTCACGGTCGCTTGATTCTTGTCACTTTTCTTGCGACGTAACAATTCCCGCTAAGCTTGCTGATGTCTTGGCTCTAAAACAGGGCTAGTTGCGGTAATTGGTTAGATTGTTTGCAGGTAAGCAAATTCAAATGATGCTATTCAGTTGTATCATTCAATAACTTAGGCAAATAAATTGGAAGTAAGAAAGCTTATCTAAGGGCGAGAAAGTTGTTTAACATATTTTTTCTCTTCTACCAGTCAAAAAAGTCGTAAAATTTTCGCTTTGTCATTTAAATATCAGAATACCGCAACTGCGTGGGGGAATATTGCTGCTGCGTGCGACTAACCAAGAGTGGTTGAACTCTTACGACTCCCCCTAGATTGAACCCGCATAATCAGTATAAACGAGAGATAGGGGGGCGAACCCTCGTTTTCGAGTGGGGCAAAAGCATTGGTTTCGTCCAGCCGCCAAATTTATTTCTGCGTATTTTACAAAAATTTCATTTAAACACCACACGCCCGACTGCCTGCTTTATCACAATCCAGGGCATGGGCGTATGACCTCAAACCCATTTGGGGGGGCACCAAATTCTTGCCCGAAAAGTTTGTCACTGCGATGACATCTCCAAAAAAAAAAAAGGTCATCGCCTGTTTCGCTGCACCTTTTCCATCACTTTTGGCCTAAACATGCCACCAAACGTGTGTCCAAACAAGTGTTTTTTTTTTTCTTTTTTTTTTTTTGGAGATGCTATTGCAGTGACAAATTTTTCGGCCAAAATGTAAGGACACTTAATCAAATTGCCCGAAAAGTTAAAAGTTGCCCGAAATTTTTACAACCAGGAGGGGCCAGTGCCCCCCCGGACCCCCCACTTCGTACGCCTATGATCCAGGGCCACGTAGATTCTGACGACTTGGTTTGGAGGCGTCGATGGTTTGATTTCACCAGCGCCGAGGCTTGCACTTTTAACGTTGGTCAATGCGTTGTTATGGTTCGTGACGCCTCATCGCTCAACCCCGAAACCGCAACTATTCATTGTTTAGTCTTGCTTCCCGTCCAAATGCAATGCAGGAGGCAACGTTAATCTCTAATTCTAGGTGCACAACGCCCCTTCCTGGGAGGCTGCGTTGGATGGGACGGGTCCTTGTTGATGAGGCCAAAAGACCGAAACCTGAGTCCAGGGATGGTCTCGCCTATTTCGCTATACTAACGTTGTTCGGATCGTGACTCTTCGTGAAAACTAATTTTTGCCCGGAGGTATGTAGCGTGGTGTCTGGTTCCTGTGGGCTTCGAACCCGGGTCTTTAGAGCTACTCTTCCGTGCATGCCGAGACATGCTATCGTGTAATTACCTACTGCCATAAATGCCTTAAAAAACCACATTTAGTACATAATCATTGGAAGGTTTTTCTATGCCTAATTAGCTTTTGTGTGATCAATTTCATCTAAGGATACCAGTTTTAGTTCATACCTGCATGGTGAGCAGTAACGTCAAAGGGAATCCTGGTTCAAAAGTAAACGGTACGTACCGTAAGTCTTGGGCTTGTGATTGTTTGGGTTTGTTGGGTATACAGTTCAATGTTGAATATCGGGCTAGCCAGGAGTTACGTAAAGTATCTTGCACTTGGCAAGAGCCCTAGTGATGATAATGCGTTTTCATTACCTGTATTTGAGGAATGGCTCCGCCTATTTTGCTATACTAATGATGTTTGGTTCGTGACTCTTTGTAAAAACTAAAAAAAGTGTGTACATATATCGCTGATGTCCAAGGATGCTGAAAGAAATTTTGCAAGTCGTCCAATTAACCGGTTATAAGTTTAAGTGCGATAAATTCGTACGACTTGCACTTGTTCATGTGCTTCACTCTTCAGGCTAGTCCTTAGCGTAATGATATGTGCGAGACTTTGTATTTGTCCAATTTTCTTTGTAGATTACGAAATATTTTCACAAATTAGAATTACTACGCTGCACACTAAATTAGCCTACCGCAATCCGTAATATGCAGCCAAAGCATGCAATGCCTGATTAAATACAATTATACAACTAATACTGCGCAGGGTTTCAGAAAATTTGCGCATTTATAGCTAAACAACGGCAAATAAACTGCCTACAAAGAGTGCAAAAAAATTTAAAAATGATTTGCAGACCCACCAGCAAATTTAACCACAAGCCTGCGAGCCGCCACTAAGTTTGACCCAAGCTGTTCTGGTGAAACTCATTCCAATAGACCTTGTGGGGAAGGAAGAAGCTGAAGATGAGGAGCAAAAACTTTCACGAAGAAAGAAAACTGTCCAAGGTGGCAATTGAAGCACCAAGACTGGCTGCTGAACAAAGGAAGGCTGAGCAAGCAGTTGAAGTAAGAAAGGTTTAGCTAGTAGTAGAAAAGCAAAGGCTTTAGATAGAAGCAAGAAAGCTTGCTCAATATGGAAATGATGAGCAACTTAATCGAGGATTTTGTCAGGTGACTGTGAGGATACTGATGCATCCATCTTTTGTGAAGGGCTAAGGGAATTTAGATAAATATCTTTAATGATTTGAAAGATGTACTCATGTGGTTAAATGAGATAGGTGGACTTGGGCAACTTGGCCAAGTCGGATGTTAACAGGAGAAACAGTAAAAGTTTATGACAGATTCACCCAAAGAAGTGTTGGATTATGAATGCCTTGAGGTTACTCTGTTGGTAGGAGGTATTCTTACCAAATCATATCGCAAAACTTTTGCAAAGTGACACCAGTAAATCACAAGTGTCCAAGCCAATTTATATTTATAAATATTATAATGAAGAATGATTTTACCCAGTGAGTGGAGTTGGCTAAAGTGGAACAAACCTATAGTGGCAAGATTGACTCAACTATAAGTGATCAATTCACTAATTCCTGTTTTAATGGTTTATCTGTATGGTAAAAGCAAAATGAAACTTTAGATTGTTAGACGGATCGTCACAAGTAGGGAATCAGTATTTGGAAGCTTGTAGCCAAAAACTAAATAAGCTAAGGAGTGGGATCAAACGCAAAAGCAGCACAACTGGCTCTCAGGATAGTCTTGATGGATTACCGTACTGGGTGCAACACATTACATATTTTGAAATGTTTTATCTCCAATCATATTGTTCATCGTGCAATTGACTGCTGTGTCAAATAGATCAAAGGAAGCAATAAATACAGGAAACCTGCAGAACTTACAGTAATTTTCTATTAATGCAGTTACATTGTTTGTGGATAAAGATATGAAAATTCACTGCATTCTCAAGCTTTACCGTGATCTGGAGTTGACACTTCTAAACTTGCTTCAAAACTATCAAGTTGGATTTGCTTGTAAGTAATTGATGGCAACAGAAAAATCAGTTTTTTTATCACTGTGGAGTTTCTCTTTTTGCACCTTGAAAGTTTTGCCCTAGCCTTAATATTGTGCTCTGTGATTGCAGTGGTTGATCACCCCATGCACCCTGCTCTAGATCATTTAGCTTTCTTATCTGGCTATTGGTAGAACTGAATTCAAGATGACAGGGAGTTGAAAACTTTAATCACCATGTCGCAAAATTTTGGGGTGGTTATAAAGAGGCATAGTACAGGCATAGTGGGCATAGTGCAGACATAGTAGGCTTAGTGCAGGCATTGTGATGGTAACAAGATTTGGTTGCAATGTGAGTCAAGGCAAAGCTCTTTTGAGCTAACTTGGTAATATTGATACATTTGTTGGTTTTTAGTAAAATGAATTAGTTGAATTGGGAAAGAAATACCGGTACTATAAAACTGCAAAGTGATATGATGATGATTTTTAGTTGTTGGAGTTAGCCTATCTTTGTACTATGCCTTTATTATGCTGCTATGCCTGTACAAGGGGCAGTCAAAAAGTAATAAGCCCAGTTTTTTCCTGGATTTATTTATTGGAATATAAATGCAAGACTCACTTCTAAATAAAGCTTAGTATTTGGGCATTTTAATGCTACTTTTCTATCTAATTTTCTTCTTCCTCAATGCCAACTGTCCATCGATGAATAAGGGAACATATGCCAGCCTTGTGAAACTCAGTAGGCTGCAATTTTAACCACTTTTTTACAGCATGCTTGACTTGTTCTTCAGTAGTGTACTGCTGCTCCCTAATCACTTCTTTTAGGCTCATTAGTGATAAACCCAGGTCTCATCTCCTGTCACTATATGCTTAAGAAAAGTTTCATCATCTATGTGACACTCAAGAAGCTCCAAACAGACTTCAAGATGGGCTTGCTTGTGGGCATCCATAAGTTAAGTGCTGCAAAAGAGAAAAAACTGCAAAAGTGTTCTGAGTTTTCAATCAAAATCTTTTCCTAATTCTGAACTTTTACTCTAGGTCTCCAGTCTGCTGTTTTCAAAGTGTTCTAGGTAAAACCACACAAATAGTTGCTTTGGTATGCAAGTATAAAACATTTTGAAGGAGCTGTTTTAGGATATTCTTTATATTTAGGTTTTATCATTACCTTTGGCGTTGTTAGAATGTGTTTAGAAATGGCTGAGCTTCCAAAGAATTCTATGATCAAGCTTCCTTCAAACACTGCAAGATTGATTTCTAGTGGACAGGTTGTGACAAGTGTCAGTAATGCAGTAAAAGAATTGGTTGAAAATGCACTTGATGCAAAGAGTACTGTAATTGAAATCAGACTTGAAAAAGGTGGTCTTGAAAAACTTGAAGTTCGTGATAATGGTGTTGGCATCAAGGCATCTGAGATTTCTCTTGCTGCTCAACGTCATTACACTTCAAAAATACAAAACCATGATGACTTGCAATCTTTAATGTCGTACGGTTTTCGTGGGGAAGCTCTTAATTCACTTTGTCAAGTTTCAAATGTGGTCATTACTACACGAACAAAAGATGAATTATATAGCATGGTATATACTCTTGATGCCAAGGGAAATGTCAAATCAAAAAAACCCTCTCATATTGCCCAGGGAACCACTGTAACTGCTACAAAGTTATTTAAAAATCTTCCAGTGCGCAAACAGTATTTTGGTTCCACAAAAAAAATAAAAGAACAAGTAAAACAAACAGAAGATTTACTAATGGCATTTGCAGTTGCTCAGCCATCAATTGAATTTAAACTAATGCATGATCGTTGTTGGATATGGCAAACTTGTCACTCAGCCACTGCAAAAAGCGCATTTTTACATAACTTGGTTTTGCCTTGTTTGGAGCTTCATGAAATGAATACACAATGCACTGATAGTAAAATACAAATTCAGTTGTATTTTCCAAAGCATTACAAAAAGCGAAAAACAAATGACAGATTTTTCCTGATTATTAATAAGAGACCTGTGCGTTACAAAAACATTGAAAAAGTGGTACGACATCTTATAACAAAAATGTCTGATCCAAATGAACAAATAGAAGGTAGGCTCAAATACAGTAATTTTATATTTATATTTCGCTATTATCTTTATTTTTCTGGAGTGAAAATGTTATTTTGTTTGTATTGATGAAAACGTGATGTTGGTTATATGAGACAGTTATTCAGGAAAACGTTATGTTGGTTATATGATGGTTTCCCAATGGGGTCCACAGAATAGTCGTTTGGCAATCTTTAAAATGCTTTAGCAAGGTACTATGCACATGGAGTTTACAGTTGTGGCAAGAAAAATTTATGGATATGAATAAACACTCGTGACTTCTGCAGGCAGGGACTTTTTTCTGATATTTTCCAACAACTATAATTAGTTATTGAGGTGTGTGGTCCACAGCACCAGCCGAGTCATCCAAAGGGTGCATGACATTGAAGAGGTTGGAAACCACTGTACTAGGATATCTTTGTGTTTACATTCTCATTGGAGTACCTATTCTGCTGACATAGTGCGTTTACATTACGAGCAGTACAATCAAGAAAAAAAATAGCTGCAAAGTGCGTTTTCCAATGTAGTCACTGTAAGGGTTGAGCACGCCATCATTGCCTTTAGACAGTGTTCCAATCCACTGCATTATTTTATGTATGACATTTAAAAGTCATTGCAATGTTTCTTCTCAATTTTTAACAATTATCGTGCGTCATATAATCTTGGCTATGATGATTCTGAAAACGTTGCCATATTGTTTACGGAGTGGATCAGCTGTTGCTTTGAAAACATCTATCTTGATGTAAAGTTTTCCTCTGTTTACAGAAATTTCCAGTTTGCCTGTGTTTGCATAAATTGCCAGTTGGCCAAAAAAGTTGGCTTAAAGGGAACTGTGGGTTAGGATGAAGTGTGAAATCAATAGGTCATCATTTGATGTCGTAATAGTTACTGTAGTTTATGGTTTTAGTTATAGTGTGGTTAGATTAAGCTAAGGTTTCTCTCTCCTCTACCTTATCGTTTTTAATAAGAAAAATAATCACTCTGAGTTGTATACTTCATCTCAGCAAAGACAGTGATACATTAATACAAAGCTTACACTCGTATAAGACAGTTTCGAGTTTATTTGTTTGAATTTTATGAACTGTTTTATTAAAATTGGTATCTTGTAACAAAACGTAGTAAAATAAGTGCAGTAATTAAAGTTAGGTAACTCAGTAATTTTTGTGCTTATATTATGCATACATAAAACAATTTATTTCATACATCTGTTACCTATGCATGCTTAGTTGAATCAGTAGGAGGCCTCGAGCAATTTTTGCTGCCACATGTACTGCAATTCTATTAAATAAATTATGGTGAATCTAGTTTGGTATTTGTTTAATTGCTTAGATTTGGCATCATATTTACCAATATTATTTTTCCATTTAATGCATTGTGTTTAGGATGGCCTGCAGCTCTTGTGATCATCAATGTCCCTCTTTCAACAATTGACGTTAATGTAAATGCCAACAAAACTGAAATCAACTTAACTCAAAATGATATGATAATCAAGCTAATTGAGGACATGTTTGAAACACCTGCCTCCACTAAAGATGATAGCTCTACTTGTGTGAGCACTGACAAAACCCCACTTGACATTCTCTCCAAAAATGCCATCCATATGAATACAAAATCTCGTGACCTTTCCTCTTATGCAGAAAGTGTTTCTGACTCCAAGTATGAAACAAATTCTGCTTTGAAAGGTCCTGTAGTACAAACTGAATCTGTTGATAAAGAAAAAGTGAAGGACATGGCTGTCCACAATGAAGCATTGTTGGTCGAAGAAAATCTTGTTGATACATCCACAGTAAACAGTATTTCTGAAAAAGAAAATCTTCCTGTAACCCACAAAAAATCTGACACTGCTGTTGAAAAAGATGTTGGTGCTGCTGCAAGTGAAATAGGCTCCGAAAACTGGAGTTTGGGAAATTGTGTAACTGATACCATTGGTAATGTGGTCGAACCTGTCAAGGTGGCCCCTCCGCTAAATGGTATGCCATCACTAAAACGGCTTAACTCTACATCTTACAAACAAACCACTCTTGATGAGAGCGTTACCCTGTCTAGTGCCAAAAAGCCACGATCAGTTTTTGACCTTAGCAAGGATGCAACGAAGAAGTCATGGCATGAACTGAATAAAGAAGATAAAAAAAAAGTTGTTGATTTAGCATGTGCTGAGTATGATCAAATTACTAAACAGAAGTCCAGGACTAAACATCGAAAATCCTTTGTAGTGTTACATAAGCATGATGACAGTGATGAGGACCTGAACGACCCTCCTCAAATTGACCTTTTGTTATCATTTCAAACTGTATCAGAAAGGGTTGATCGCTTGAAGTTTAAGAATGTGGTTAGTGATTTCGTCACAGTGGTTGGTTATTTCAATGAACATACTGCTGCAGTTATATTTTTAAATGAAAGGCTGTATATTGTAAATCTGCATCGCTTGCAAGAGACTTTGATTTTTCAAAAATTGTCACAAACTTTTAAATTACCCTCTGTGAGCCTCGACACTCATATTGTGCTTACAGAAAGAAATATCGGTCCTAACGAAGTCTCATGTTTAAACTCTTTAATTTTTTCTGCCAACTCTTTGTTGCAGCCAGAATCAGAATGTTTGGACAAGAGAATTCTTTACAATGGGTTTAAAATAAAACGTGTTGCTAATTCATTGGAATTGCATGGACTAGCCACTTCTATACCATGCTATGGCCTCAACGATTTGTCAGAAATATTACTTAAAATCTACAAAAATGACAAAATTAGTTTACAAGAAAGTCGGTCTTCTAACAGTCTTCACTATTTACAGAGTGAAGCGTCTAGAATAGCGTTGACTAGCCCTGCTTTAAGCGGTAAAGATGAGGTCGCAGATGCTTTGAACTTTTTAAAACAAGATAAAACTTGGCATGACATTCTTTCTTCTACTTGTTTTCATGCAAAAGATATTTTTTATGGACTTAATGCCGCAAGTATTAACACATTCGCTCACGAGTTGACATAGAACTGATTACAGCAATGCATTTTTAATGCTACGATAAAAAGTGTCAAGTTGTAATAAGAAGAATATTTGATAGAATGAGTGCTTGTTTAACATACATTAATCAACAGTTATCTTTACTATTGTGAGTTAGTTTTAATTGCATTATCAAGTATTGTGTTTTCTGAGATATTGCCGTGTTGCTTACTTTTTGTTTGGATAGTATGCATGACAAAACTGTTTGACACATTTACAATTCATTGATAAATAGCTTGAAATAGGACTTTGGAGCTGGTCTAAACACGACGCTGCGTAGTCTTTGGAGCTCTCTTTGCTCAAAATATAGATCCAGCACCAAAACACTGTAATATCAACTGCTGTCGTAATTTTACGTGTGCTGGTGTAATTCGAAATGTTTAATCTTCCACTTATTTAAGTTTTGAACAGAACACAATATTATTGATGAATTTTAAATGCTCGAGAGAGTAAAGAATAACAGTTTTCCGTTTTGCAAAAGACTGCTATTATTTAAATATAAAGCCATTACCGATAGCATCTTAGCACAAGGTTGAGAGATGGAGTCTGAAGCTCTCTTATTTACAACTGATTCCAGCTCTTGCAGAATTTTAAGTGCACCTCAGTAGCATGAAAAAATGCCATGCTTTTTGGCTCCAACGCCAAAGCCCTGGTTTGAAACTAAACTCTGACAGTTCAAGAAGTGTTTTACTTAAAAGCTATTCAATTTCTGCAAAGTTTACGCCCTTGGCACCATCCTGGTAAATTTTGTTCACACACTTCACATATGAGTATGTTATTATCGTGACCCATGGTTTAGCCGGCTAGAATATTAAAGCTTCTTAGCAAGTACGTTTTGTCGTGAGAGGTGACATTTGAGCACTTATCAATCGCAATCTGCTTTGTTAGTGGTGGAGCTACCAGTTAGCAATTTTTGTGCATAGCCGGCTCGAAACGAACTGCTGCTTTCTCTTTGCCTGATCTTGATTAGGTTTTTCGTTTAAATCTCGAAAACTGCTTCTTTTTGTGCCTCTATCCCAAAAATGGATTGAGGAAAGCACAGCAACAACAGCATGAAAATTGGTGAATTTTTTTAAAAATAATCTTATTACAGCTCGCCCTTTAACAAAATACAGGGTGTCTCAAAAGTAAGTATACACTTTAAAATTTGAATAACAATCTAATGGCTTGTTCAAATTTGTCAAAAGTTTACAAAAATATTCTATGAACTACTAGAAACAGATTACCGTCCTAATATCTCGTTTAATTTATTTATTGACAGAATGTTAGACCTCAACGTGGGAGCCACCAATTTCGAGACATTTCAGCCACCTTTTGACGCATTCTTGCCCGATACCCTGCAATAAATCTTGTGTAACTAGTCCACATGATGCTCTAATGTTTTGTTCCAACTCTAAAAGGTTTTGAGGCCGTGTGGAGTAAAGTTGACAAAAAATGCTTCGGCTGAAAAACTGTTACTTTCAGCAAGATGGAGCTCCTGCACATTACACCAGGAAAGTCAGAGATTACTTAAATCAGTTTTTTCTCGGTAGGTGGATTGGGTGCAGAGGTCCTCTAGAATGGGCCGCTCGTTCACCTGACTTAACCCCATGCGACTTTTTTCTTTGGGGTTTCCTTAAGAGCAAAGTTTACTCCACATGGTCTCAAAACCTTTTAGAGTTGGAACAAAACATTAGAGCATCATGTGGACTAGTTACAAAAGATTTATTGCAAAGTGTCAAGCAAGAATGCATCCAAAGGTGGCTGAAATCTCCCGAAATTGGTGGCTCCCACGTTGAGGTCTGACATTCTGTCAATAAATAAATTAAACGAGATATTAGGACGGTAATCTGTTTCTAGTAGTTCATAGAATATTTTTGTAAACTTTTGACAAATTTGAATAAGCCATTAGATTGTTATTCAAATTTTAAAGTGTATACTTACTTTTGAGACACCCTGTATGTAAAAAAAATTAAGGCTTGTGTTTTTAGCATGCGCAAGAAGAAATTGATTTTTATATTTTACAGAATAAAATGTGATTAACTGCTTAAATACTGGCCCGTATAACTGTTACTGAAATTCAAGCATGCCTTTACCAAACCATCTGCCTGATGATTTTATGAGTAAAGTCTCGAAGAAGCCTGACCTTATCGGAAATCGTTATTCCATAGTCAAACGAATTGGTTCGGGAAACTTTGGAACTGCTTTTTTGATTGAGGATAAAGATGCTGTAATTGAAGAAGAAAAAAAGTAACTTTATGCTTCTATATTTCAGCACTGATATTCGAATATATGAAGAGTTATTTCCGTGTTGCTAATTCATCGGATTGCGACTGCTTTGCCTTTCCGTTTTACAAGATGTGCCTAGCAAAGCGTTTGATTAGCGAATAGCATAGCTTGATCGATCTATTTATATAAAAAGCTTATTTTTGTATTGTTTTTAATTTGTAAGTTCTTTTACCCGAATTTCTAGATTGGTTGCTGCCGAACAAAGCAGTGGTCTCGCAATCAAGATCAATGCGTGCGTGCTCTTTACACTAGTAATGCCATTTGCCGCAACTTTCCTTAACCGTACTGTTTGTGACAATAAAAATGCAGTGTGAGGCGTACTAGCAACTGCGAAAGCGGACTAGACTTTGTTCTGTTTGTGATCACAATTTTTTTCCAGTGACCAGAGATTTATGAATGCACTAACTTTTTACATTTGTAGAAAAGTTCTGAAGCAAATATGTGTTGGCCCTCTTGATCCTGGAGAAACAGTGGACGCGATGAAAGAAGCAAAGCTTTTAGCACAGTTGAAACACAAAAACATTGTTCAATTTCACCATAGCTTTTTAGATGGACAATTTTTCTGTATCGTTTTAGAATATTGCGAGGTACAAATCTAAATCGAAGTGAAACAAAAAGTTTTCAAATGCCAAGTTTTGAAACGAAACTTTGTGATAAACTTATGTTTCTGCGATTTTTTATAAACGACTTTTCTAAAGCATTTATTCTGTAATTTCAAAGCTACTGCATGTTTTTTGGCTGGCTCAACGCATGTAATTGGTGTATTGTTCTCTGCCAACATTTTTACGTAGTTTTGCTGAGCACCTTAATTTGTCTGGAAATTATGATTCCTTTGTACTTGATTCTTAAGAAACAAACACAAAATCTATTCTACCTCGTATGTACCGTATAATGTAAATGCTGGGTCACAAGCACTACTGTTTGAAATAAAAATTAGTATTCGTTATCTTTAGGGAGGCGACTTAGAATGTAAAATACGAGCCTCAAAGAAATTGAACGAAATTATTCCTGAAGACCAAGTACTTCGATGGATGAAACAACTACTCAGAGCAATTGGCTACATGCACGAAAGGTGAGATAAAGAAACAAAATCTGCTTGATATTTTTGGTATAGCAGAACCGCAATTTGTGATGTTGATTGTTAAAGCAATGATCGCCTAGAATTCAGCGGTCAATTTGAAATGACAGTTGTTAGATATGATCTACTGAAATGTGTATCTCCTTTATGAAAAGCTACTCTTATCAAATGCCTGTCATTGGTCCAGCAGTTACACGAAAATAATTTCTGAATCGCCTTTTTAATGGAATTACATTTTTACCTGCAGACGAGTATTGCATCGGGATTTGAAGAGCCGGAATATCTTTTTAAAAGACAATCAAATTAAGATAGGAGATTTTGGAATATCTAAGATATTAATCGGGACATCGGACAAAGCCAGCACGTTTGTCGGAACGCCGTATTACATGAGCCCAGAGGTTCTTAATCACGAAGATTACGACGAAAAATGTGATATATGGTAAGATCAATATTGCATCGTTTGCTAATCGCAAGGATAACTTGGCGTGGTATGACGAGGCACTGATCTTTCAATCGAGAGCAGATACTTTGTTGCCCTCTTGGTAAAAACGCTTCAAAGCATTTCCTTCTTTATGGTTGGGGTGCTTGTGATGAAAAAGCCCTGTGTCAGCAGTACTTGAAACCAGTGGTGTCGCTAAAGTCACGGCATCCGCGGCAAACTTGAATTATCTCACTTAATTCATAAAAAAAAACTTTCGTCAATCGCGAATTTGGAGTGCTCACCCAATGAGAGTTAAGACCAATTTTCGAGGCAAGTTGCTCGAGTTCCGACGGAGGCGAGTTGCTCGAATTCTGACCGAGGCAGAGTGCGTCCCTTTGGTGACGTCATTGGTTGTTACCAAAAGCGGCAGCGGGCCCGAATTATTTCTCGCTTAGCTGTAATGGTATTCAAGCGACCAGAGAATCAAAACATCTTAAGGTTATGTTTCAACAATCTTTTGTAAGTGCATTTTGTGGAAACGGCTCAATATAAATTCATGTCAACGCCTTGTCAAGTTGCTTTTAGATAAACAAAAATTCTGTTGATTTTACATTCTAAAAGCGTATGCCTTGATTTTTCACAACTTTATATTTGTTAAATTGCATGTCAAAGGGCATTTGCAGTGGAGTAGCGAATGAGCCACTCAGATTATCAAACATATTGTCGAAAAGAGATCTTTAATCAACTATTGCATGTCAATGTGCGGATTTTGTGGTTGTAAGTCATCGCTTTCCACACTTTCAGTTACTCTGTTAATCTTTTATGAGTCTAAAAAGCTTTTTTTGATCAGTAATAATGGGTTTTAGGGCGATTCAGGCGTGAAGTGAAGGAACTAACAAAGCCGTTTAACGTAATATTTGCTTGAACCAACTCCATTCTGCACAGTTTTAGAATTCCCAACGAACGTAAGCGTTATAGCCTCGAAATTTAAGCGCTGGTGACGGGCGATTTTAAGTTTGAATGATGCGAAGCGCATGGTTATAAGTGTCAGCAACATGGCGCCATGAACCCAGTATAAAACTTTGTCTAAAGGGTCGCTACATTGCATGCAGCATGGCTGAGCGAGAGCGCTGTGTGCTTTTAAGTTTAGTCTAGGTTCAAACTGGCCAGTGTGTGTGTGATGTATCCTACCTCTTTCTTGGGATGAAAGCACGGCATGAAACGGCTATCTCACATTGCTGATCCAATTAAGATCAGGCTAGGGTGAAGCTGCGGTCCATTTCGAATCAGTTTTGAATACAAATCACAGTCCTACTGTCAGCAACGTTATAACATAGTGTTTAGTGATTTGAAGACTGTTACGTTTAATTCCAGCTCTATCATTTTGTTTAGATCGCAAATGTATGGTAAGAGACAAGTGACTAATATTCAAATTAGTCTGCAGATTTTCACTGTCTAATTTCACGTTAGAAGAATCAAAACTTGTCCACAGCAATTGCCCAGAGCGAAAAGATCTTGATCTTACAATCAAGAGATGTAGAGTTTCGTATCCGCATTGGTTTACCGTTGTCTTGCTCTTGCAAAAGATATTTTAAGGCAGCTTCCTTGCTGGGTTGCCGCGGTTGTGCTAAGAATGCACTTTGCCAGCGGTATTGGTAAGAACAAACACATGTTCTCTGATAATATTGTGCCAGGAAACTGGAATATGACTTCAAAAAAGTCATTTTGCCCTAAGCTCTTCGGGAGACGCTCATCCGAGGCAGTGCGGCATGAAATTGGAAGAACTAAAAGGGAAGATGTGTAACAGCAAGCAAAGCTTTGCTAGTTACGTCAAAGCGTACAAAGATACCTGATTTTACTTCAGCTCTCCATTTGACATAGTACAGCCTCTGATAGACTCCGAGGCAGTGCGGCATGAAATTGGAAGAACTAAAAGGGAAGATGTGTAACAGCAAGCAAAGCTTTGCTAGTTACGTCAAAGCGTACATAGATACCTGATTTTACTTCAGCTCTCCATTTGACATAGTACAGCCTCTGATAGACTGATACAAAAGCTAAACCGGAGAGGTTTTGTCCTGAGTAATGGATGGAGATATTTGATTTAGGTCTCTCGGTTGCGTGCTGTATGAGATTTGTTGTTGTGATCATGCGTTCAGTGGAACTTCTCTTATGGATGTCATGATGAAGATTGTGTCTGAATACGCTCCTCAGCTACCTGACAGTTATTCTCGTGGTCTCAACAATATATTGCAAAGGTAGGTTTTATTATTGTAATTCCACATTAAAGCAACTTTAAGAATGCTGATTTGCCAAAAGCGTTTTGAGACGCTGTAGAGTAGCGGTTCTGAACGGGGTCCCCAGAAGGAATGCCAAACTGTATTCTTTTAACCCTCAAATGCACAAACAACAACGACCACCACTTTGACTAATAATAACAGTGGTTTTACAGTAACATGCTACCTATAGTCAAACGTACGCGGTATCACATCGTTCTAGTGGTGAACAAATTATTTGTTTTAGTCTGATGCAATGGATTGTCATTTTTTGTTTTCCTACATGTTATGATGCAATGGATTAAAGTAAGAAAAACAATCCCACTGCTACACCTGCTTCAAGGTTTTGTAATAGAGAAACTAATGTTTTTCGCTTCCAGATTTAAAAATTAGTTAGGTGGATAGAGCTATGTAGTGGTGACTCTTTTATCAAGAATGCAGTTATGTAAGCTTAGACAATAGCATTGAAGAAGTAGTTGAAAACTGACGGCAGTAGTTAAGATAATTCTGGTGACGATGATGCAACTAAGGCCTCTGGACATCAACTAGTTGTTTCTGTGTTGAGGGTTAAGCATTAAATCCCTAGCCATAAAAGATAAGGTTTAATAAAGCATATGAGGGTTGAAGTATAAAGGTCGCAGTTGGGGCACTTTCTCTTCTAGTTCTACCCATAATCCCACTGTGTAAAAGGAAGAAACAAAAACTTAAGGTACCGCGGGATATCAGAGTGTCTAGTTTTCTCCCAGCAGCTTTGTGATATCTGATAGCTCGTTGCTACCGGCCTGGATAGAATTTTACAATCTAAGCAATGAAGGAGCGGAGGGAATTTAAGACAATCACTATGCCTGTTTCCTTTTAGTACTTGCTATATCATTTCTACATTTTACCTGCGATTACCACGAAAGTGAATTTGAATGATTTAGCCACTTCAGTATTTAGTATAATTAAGACTTTTTAATTAGTCATTATTATCTCTTCCTTAGGTCATAATCATTTTGTTTACTAATGGCTGCGAAAAATAGACATGAAATACGTTTCTGGGACGATTCTTACTTTCAGTATGGTTTCACTAAAGTTGTTGGTTGTGATAAACTTGACAATGCTCAGTGCACATTGTGCAATACCATTTTGGGCAACGATTCCTTAAAGCCTTCGAAGTTGAAGAGGCACAAGGAACTGAAGCGTAAAGAAAATATGGACTCAGTTGAAATGTTCAAAGCGAAAAGAGCTCGTTATGATGTGAGGGGAACGCTCTTTGCGTTAGACTTCTTCCTAACTTTTCAACCACTCCTGCGCGCCTCATATCAAGTTTTTTTGCTAATAGCAAAATCAAAAGCCCCTCACACAGCTGGTGAAAAACTAAAGGCCAACTGCGGTAAAAATGACACAAATATTACTTGGCCGAAACGAGGCCAAAAGAATAGACTCAGTTTCCTTGTCCGATGACGCTGTAAATAACAGGGTTGTAGATATTGCAAATGGCATTTTGAGTCAGCTTATCGCTCAAATCCAAGATAGCCCTTGTAGAATAAGTCTTCAATTTGATGAAAATATGGATATCAAGTCAGTAAGCCAATTAGTGGCATACGTGAGATTTGTTGAAGAAAACGTGATTGTGGACGAACTTTTATTTTGTCAAGAAATGAAGGAGAGAACTAGAGCTAAAGACGTCTTTGATCTTGTTAATGCATTTCTTCGTGAAAATTCAATAGCATGGAACAAAGTGGGATTGGTATGCACAGATGATGCGCCAGCTATGATAAGGCATTCGTCCGGTTTTGTAGCGCTAATGAAATAAGTTGCTCCGCATATAGAATCAAATCACTGTGCTATTCATAAATACGCCTTAGCTTGTAAGGCACTCCCTCTTGAATTGAAAAGTGTTCTCGATTCTGTAGTAAAGGCTGTGGATTTCATTCATGGCAGGGCCATGAATTTCCGACTATTCAAAGCATTTTGCGACGACCTTGGAAAGGAGCATCAGTACCTTCTTTTCCACACCGAAGTGCGATGGTTATAGCGGGGAAAAGTGCTTTCCCGTGTTTCAGAACTTGTCACCGACGTCGCCGTGTTCCTTCGTGAGCATGGGTCAGTGGAACTTGCTACATTATTTGATGACAATACATTCCAATTGAAGGTCTTAATTTGGCAGACATCTTTAGTGTTTTTAATGAGCTCAGTTATTCTCTGCAGGAAAAAAAAAGATATCTCAGAAAGAGGCTGCAGAGAAGGTCTCCGCCTTCAAAAAGAAGTTATCCCTACGGAAAAAGAGAGTAAGAAACCAGAATTTTGCTATGGTTTTACTGTTGGACAGTAAAGTTGGTGATCAGGAAGCTAACGAATGGCTGAATGCTTTAATTGATGATCACATAAGCAATCTCGAGAAAAAAATTGAAGATTACTTTCCAACATCTAAACCTTCTTCAGCATGGATTCAGTAACTTGTTATTGCTGAGATGAACGGCAATGAGCAGCTCAACCTTCATGAGCAACATCTGGAATTGCAGAGTTCTCAAGCTGCAAAGACCGAGTTCAGCTCCTCCTCACCAATGGAATTTTGGTGCAGTATGTTGCAAGAATGTCCTGAATTGGCAAAGAGAGCTCTGGAAGCATTAATCCATTTCCAACGATATATCTCTGTGAAGCTGCCATGTCTGCTCTAGTTAATATCAAAACTACGGACTGTAATCGCCTTAGAGTTGCAAATGACATGAGAATTGCTCTCAGTAATATTAACCCCCGTATTGATGAGCTTGTTTCGAAGAGACAAGAACAGAGGTCACACTGACTATCATTTGTGCTGCGTTTTACCGAGTAAATTATGATATTCCACTAAACACTTGCGGTATGCTTTCATAAAGAGAGTTTTTTTTTTAATTAACTAGAGATCCAGTAGTAAACAACTTATCCGCCTTATTACAATAGTGTTTGTTCTTTCAACATACACCTCCTTTGCAGGTTGCGCAGACAAGGGTCCCCAAGCCAATATCTTTAGTAATAGGGGTCCCAGGGATTGGAAAGGTCAAGAACCACTGCTGTAGAGCAAGATTGTGCGTGCGCAACCTTTTTCGCAGGCGGGCCAAATTCACTCACTTTTTCTCAACTACATAAGATCGCGGGACCAAGCGCACGGCGCGAAGGCTTTCTAAAATGAAGGCCTTTTCTTTTGTGAAGATGAACCACAAACGTAGGGAGTTTTTACGCTGAAAACCTTTTTTCGGCAGGCTAATCTGTGGGCGTGCCCTAAAACTACGTCGTTTCGCTTGCTGCGGATTGCTCAGTGCACACGTCTGGTATAGAGCGATGATTCTATGAAGCCATTAATAGAGCGTCAAAAGCTTTTTGAAGTCCTTATTAAGACTTCAACTTTCATGTCCATTCGAACCATCGATTGCTCTTTCATCCACTGGAAACGAACTAAAACCTTTCGTGCACTAGTCAGATGGAAGCTGAGCGTTGTCAATAATCATCTGCGTGGGAGGTTTGCTGCCGTCGTGGGTTATTACGCCTTTGAGAAAGGCATTTCTCACCAATTGTATCTGCTTAGCATTAGCAAGCGCAGGAGAATGCCACTGCATTAGAAGACTAAGTTACTTCAAAACGGTCCTGAACACTACTTGTTTTAAACAACTCTCATTGTGATCTAGAAATATTAATTTAGCCAAGTAGTGATATCGTCATGTTTTTGTTTATTAAAAACGACGTGCATTTCAGAATGTTGGACAGGGAAGTAACACGGAGACAGACTGCCAAGCAAATCCTATCTCATCCGCTTTTCCGCAAAGTGGAAACCTTGCCACGAAAGTAAGTTTTGCTGTGGTAATTTTGTGTTCTTGTTTTTGAACGCGTTATTGTGCGTGTTTCGCAGAACCCGTTGTGCATGATTGGTTGCTTATTACGCTACATTTGTTTCAGCTCTCATAAATTGCTCTCAGCCCGGGACAGATTGAGAATAAAGAAGCAGAAGGAAGCTGACTTGAAAATGCAGCGGTTAAAGTTTGTATTTTGTTATCAGTATACACAACGGTGATAGGCTAGCATTTTCTTGCTTCACTGGATAAAAGTAGTAAAGCTGGTTGTTGTTACCCGACCCCTTCCAAGGGATGGGGTTATGGCGGAAGACCAAGGAGCCCCAGAAACCGAGCAACTCTCCAGGGCCTGGACCAGAGGTATCCCGGAATATGGAAAGAGGAAGATGAGTTGAGGTTGGATTCCTGGATATTAAGATCCACAAGATAAAGCGAGATAAAGTGGAAAAGTTCAGCGTTTCTGGCTTTGCGACCTCCGGCATTCCATTGAAGAACCCTGAGCGAGTTAGGGGGATGAAAAGGTAGCAGAAGGTGTAGGAGAACAGCCAGGAGCATGAAAGGGCGGGAAGGGTACAGAGGGAGAAGATACGAAGTGGGCGGAATAAAGGTAGTATGTTTATTGGCGAGGGTGGGTTGGGAGCGCTGCATTGGCGGAAGGGGCCAGATGGACCAGATTGAAGAGTGGTGGTATACCTGCTGGAGGAGCCGGAAGTGGAAGTCATATTGTTGAGAGGTGTAGGTCCCCCAGGAGAAGCAAGGGGGAAGCAGGTAGGACAGCTCCAGGAGTGAAGGCTGCCCAGGGCATTGGACCTGGAGTAAGAGCGTAGTGAACACCTTAAATGGACCCATTTAGTGCATGTGCAAAATCGCACTGACCTACTCCTCCAGGTCACATTTCCAGCGCACACCAAGCAGGGAAGAATGGAGGACAGGGCTAGGATGAACGTTGCCGCTCATCAGGAGAAGAAGGAGAATGAGAATACGGACAAGAGAGAGGTAGAAGAAGAGGAGAAAAACAGTTGTATGACTGGAATGCCTGGGGTTACTGGGACCCTCAGGAGGTCAACAGCCATTTTGCCCCTACCCAAACGGGATCGCACCACCACGTTGAGTCGGCTGTTGATTAGTGCAGAGTAAAGCTAGTTGTTGTTGTTGATTACCCGACCCCTTCCAACAGATGGGGACATGGCGGAAGACCATGGAGCCCCAGAAGCCGGGCAACTATAGAGACAGAGAGTCGCCAAAGAGTGAGCGGCGCAAAAAGTCCATAGCTGAACAGTGCAGAAGAGGTAAGAGGTGTCCGCAGGCGCTGCAAGAAGGATTCTCGATTCTGCCAATCCTAGAGTGTTAAGAACCTAAAAGAAGGCTGTGTCCGTTGCAGCGTAGACGAGAGAGAACACAGCGAGCATGACGAGGGAGCACAACTTCCTTGGTGCCAATTGATGGAACCTGTGTGTCAAAGAATTTATATGAGACAGTACGCCTTCAGTCCGAGAAAAGAGAATAATAAATACAAGAGAGACTACAAGGGATTGCAGAGGGCATGAGTAGCGCTCCCCGTCTGGCCAGCTTATCAGCTACGTCGTTCCCCGGGAGAAACAAGTGTCCGGGGACCTATTGTAGCCTGATAGAACAGGAGTAGAGAGAAGACAGTTCCTGCCAGATCTGCCAGAGAGTTTGAGGTAAGAGGGAAGATGGAGGAGAGGACAGGGTGGTGAGAACAGAACGAGAGCCAAATAGTAGGAGAAGACAACAAAAATGGCAGACTTATTGGTGCTGCCGAGACCAGCAAAGAGCGTGCAGAATGGCACAGGCTTCAGCGGAAAAACTTGAGCATACTGGGCCTGCTGAAAAGGAAAGAGCGTCCGCAGTGCCACAGAGAGAGCAGTTGGCAAGTATGCCGGAGCCGCCCTTGCCAAAAGTAAAAAGAGCAGAGCCATCAGTCCAGAGTACCAGATCATGAGGGGGAGAGAGAGTCAGGATGGGCGAGAGCTGCACCTTGACGAGAGAGAGGGGGATCAGAGCGGGAGCATGAGCGAGAAAGGGTGGACTCCACAGTGAAGGAAGGCAGATTCCAAGGAGGAAAGGGAGGGCAAGCAAGAAGAGCCTCCCTAGGAAGAGGTAGAAGAAAGCATGAGCGAGTGAGTGGACCAAAAGCTCTCCAGGATGATCTGCAGAGTCGTGGTTTCACTTCAAGTCTGGCCAAACCTGAAATAGGAAAGGAGGTTGGGAGACGAAGAGCCTGCTCATAAGATGAAAGAGTGAAATGAGTCAGGGTGACTCGTAGGGGAGGTAGAGAAGCCTCGGAGAGAAGAAGAAGGATAGGGGAGGACGAAAGGCAGCCGGTGATGGCGCGACTAGCCGCTCGGTGGAGGCGTTCCAATTTGATGATGTTGGTAACGCTTAAGAAAGGAAACCATCCGGGAGAAGCATAAGTGAGAAGGCTCCGAAGAAAAGCTTTATACAGAAGAAAGAGAGCCTCCTTAAAGGGGCCCCATGAGGAAGCAGAGATACAGCGTGAGGCCTTGAGACATGGGAGGAATTTGGCCTTCAGCGAAGATGCATGTTTAGAAAAGGAAAGAGTGCGGTCGAAGGTGACCCCAAGAAAGGTTGGAGTTGAATTAAAACGGAGGCGAGAGCCGAGTAAGAGGAGTTTAGGCTGGAGGTTAACTTGGTGGGGATCCACTGAGAAGATGGACTGAGAAAGGAACAGAATTTGATCAAGTGTAGACCGTCCGGGGCGGAAATCGGCCTGGCGGGAAGAGAGAATGGAATTAGATTTCAGAAAGAAGAATAGACTGGATAGAATGATGCGTTCAAAAAGCTTTGATACACAGGAGGAGAGAGATAGTAAAACTGGTCGTCTTGCCTCTCGTATAAGGCGTTTATTGCATACCTACTAATACCAATAGATCTTCGTTGGTAGCGGGCTGCTGGTTCTATTCATGCTGTGTTGAATGCCGCTTTTCTCTAAAATGACGATAATGCTGAGTACCCCTCCTTTTGGGATCACTGTCGGGTGTAAAATTGAACCTTCATTTTTAACGTCGCAGACTCAGTGAAGCGAGTAGGAACTATGTAAGATGTTCATCTGACTAGAGAAACCTGATCATTGCATTTTTGTCATCTTGCTTGATTGCTTTGTAGCGTGTGACCTGAATGTTAAATATTACGCCGTGCCTTCGTTCTGAGGAAGATGAGAGGTAACATCAACATTATCTTAGTGGTAGTTTTGAAGTTCGGATATCGCAAGTTCAAAATTCGCTTGGGTCCTGTGTTGTGGAAAAAGATGCTTACAGCGAGTTTTCCTTTGGTTGTTGGAGTGCTTGTGGTGGAAATGCATTGAAGCATCAATACTGGCAGCTTAAGGGCTATGAATATCCGTGTATGCTTTCACGCAAAGGTGTATTGCTGCTTTTCCCTGACAAAAACCAGTATTGAATATTCCACGTCATCAATATGAACGTGTTATTACTCTGAATTGATTATCTGTTCAATGTGAAATACAACAAGGAAGTGACGCTCACTCTGCTTTACGTGGCTAATGGCACTTTTAGGTTTTTACTTTAAGGTATACATTTTAGGGTTTATTACAGTACCGCTCTATCCTGTTTCATTACTTTCACTGATCCACTTTTTCTCTTAGGCGATTCACCGACATCTTTAACACTCATGACTCTAGCGTCTAACTCAGGTGTTAATCGTCCTTGCTTGAAAGATAAAAAGAAAAATCTCTACCAAGTGCAGACGCTTATGGCCCAGTCGTTTCTATTTCTGATTTGTTTTTGTAACAAAGTGCATTTCAAAATATGTAATTTGAAGGGAAATCGCCAAGTTGAAATACGCTGAGAACGAACGCATCCGCAAGGAGTCGCAAAAGAGAAACTTTACGCGTTCTTCATTCGACATCAACATGGTAAGTTGTATCAATAGCAAATATTTGATTGTTTGCTTCATAAAATTATCAGAAATTCATTTCAAATTTGCCCATCTGAAATCCGACAAACATTTACAAGAATAAAGAGACACGTTACCGGAATTTCTCGATTGGTAACGAGTGCAATAAATTAACCATGATACCGTGCTTTTTCATAGCTAATAAGTAATTTTGCTACTAAATAGACTTGCCGTTGCATTACATAGCTCTTTTTTAGCTATTGCTTCTGCAGCCATGCATTGCATATGCCGCGTTTGCTTGCCATCAACTACCTGCTTTTGCATCAGAATTTGATTAGCATTCTGTAAGTTTGGATGCTTTACGGGTGACTAATACTAATCGCTCTTGAAGAAAGATTTTATAAATTAGTCGTTCAAAAGCCAAAGTTAGTCGTGTGTAGGCCTACTAATCTTTTTTGATCCTTTGATATGCTCTCTTGTGGGGTGAAACAGCGCTGACTATTTACTATTGTAGGAAGTTCACGAAGAAAGGAGTCTTAAGCAACCCGATCGGCTCACAGCAATATCCGATGATGAACTTCATGGTACTGCCGTGTTTCAACCTTTTCATGAAGCAGCCGTTACAAGCCAAGAGCACGGTGAGTGTTACGCTGGCTTCCACTTACTCTGGAAGAGTACTTGTATCACAACTATCTGTTTTAGTTAAGGAAACCTAAACTTCTCCAGCGTACTTTTGCAGCGTGTGTACTGGATGCTTTGTGCTAAGGAAAAGAGCTGTACTGGGGTCTAGTAATAACTGACATTAACAAAAACAAAGTTTGACTGACCTCAAACTACGTAGAGTGAAGGTCGAACTTATTCTGAGGGTCATTTGTCAAAAGTTTGTTCCTATGGAAACCGGTGCGATGGTGTGGTTTGAGCATCAGCTTTGCAGTTGGTAGAAGTGGATTTAATTCCCCTTTAGAGTCAAAGCAACGATTTCAAAAATGGTATTTACCAAGTCCTTGGTTCAGCACGAAAGAGATAACGTGAAGAGTAAGCTTTAACTTTAAGCATGTGCTCAGAAATTTTGTGCTTAAGCCAGTGCTCATGCTTTTTAGGTATTCTGCTAGGTTTTACCTCTGTAATTTTTTTATCAAAGGAGGCTTAAATAGCCTTTTTGTATGTAGAACCTCCCATACCCATGCGTGATGACGTGATCGCAAACTTGGACAAGATCGATGATGTCATTTTGGAAGGAGAAATTAGCGGAGAAGATTGTAGTTTGGATTTGACGGATGAAATGATACAGACCCTTATTGAAGAAGGGCACATTCCAGAAGATGAAAACCTTGCAGATACGTTGTATTCACTCCATGATGATTTTGAGTCCTCTTCGGACGAATCCCTTCCAGATGATAGGGTCGCGATGAGTGATTCGGAATACAAAAATATGATGGAGTACATGGAGGATGCACTGAATCTTGAAGCCTCTGTGATATCAAAGAAAAACCCCCTTGCCTCTTCTCGGTTTTCCGCCGAAAAAGAAATGGTCCAACCAGTATTGTCGAAACGCCATCTTGATTCTGGAGACCGGCTAAAAAATCAAACTGTTGGCGGTGTTCCAAGGCGAAAATCCCGGCCGATTCCTGAAAACCGCCCAATGACTGCAGTTCCACCAGAACGTCATATTTCGCATTTTAATGCTAATATGGTCGAGCAGCGAATCGCTAATTGGCGACAGCGTTGCCTAGATGGTCTCGGAGAAGAGCTTTTTGAACAGGCTTACAAAATCGCCAAGCAACTACGCTTTGACGATCTGTCGCAGAACACTGATACTCGAAAAGAACTGAATAAGCTTGTGTCCGATAGAAACAAATGCATGGATCTGGAGCAGTTGGTATATTTAGAGAAAGAAGCAGAAACTGACGTGGCTTAGAATTCAGTTGCAGTTGTTCCCCCTTAAATTCTCTGCTTGAGCAAAGCACTGGAACAGGAATTTGATCAGCTTTTTGAGGCAGACCCACCGGTAGCTTACTAGGACCAAAACAGCAATGTGCTTGATCCAAATTCAGTTGTCCCTATTAAGGTTCGACTCTTGGCAATTACAGTTAATTGCTAAATTTGGGCGATCAATTGTACTTTTTACCACCAATAATGTTTATCATCGTTGTTTGGTATTATTATGCTTCATGCAAAACGTTACGTAAAAGCATGAGGCTTGACTGTGCATAATACCAGCTTCTGTGACGTAACTATTTAGGACAATCAAAAAGTCTCCAAGTTGCTAGTCCTGTGTCAACAATAATCAGTGGTTCGCAAAACTTGTTTTTGTTTAAGGAAAAGTAAATAAATAGTGTCCCAGGTTTATCAGGACATTATGTTTTTAAATTTTAAAGCGCTGCAACGTCAGCATTTGTGAACCTTTTAGTCTAATAGAACAAACACGGCGATGCAAAATCGCAACACTTTCGTGAAGTATGACGTCATGATATGACGTCAAATCCTTAACACTTGATGTTAAATATTGGCAATTAATTGCGAGCTAAATGGGCAATTAATTGATTGTTAACGTTAACAATTAAGTTGGAAACCCTAGCCCCTATTAAATGCGGCCATTAGGTGTTGTGTCTACTTTAGCCCTCAGTTTTACCGGTAAGTGGGTCTCGAAAAGCTCGATGTGTTATATTTTTTGAAGTTTTTAGTTTTGTAATATTTGAAAATATTTGCAAAATAAGTATTTTTAGCATTTTTTACAAGAAAGTTGGTGAACCGCCAATTCCGAAGACGAAACAATCAGTTTTTACTCGCACGCTACATACGTTCGCTGAAGGATGTTTGTTTCGTTGCTGAAATTGGGCTCACTATTGCTAACGCTTTTCTTGCGCCTCGGCCACCTTGGTGTGGTGATAATTGCTCCCGACTTGGAAATAAATGTCACGAAGCTCGAAACTCTCATTGGAAACGCTAGTGGCAGAGCATCCGGAAAGTGTTGTGTTGCTGTCGTAAGTATGGCTTAAAAGCGTGTGGGCGGTGGCAGGCACACTAAGTCCGTACGCGAGTCTGCACAAGCGAGTCAAGTGTAAGCAAAATTTAGTTGTTTTTTCTTGTACAGTGTGTAAATGGCAAAGTGAATTCTTTATCGATGGTGGTGAGTTTAAACCTCGCAGCGTTTTGCTTCAGCGTGCGTCTATTTCATTATCATTCAAAGCATGCCATCACGTGCTTCAAAAGCACTGTCATGGAATGTATGTGTCTTACTCTGGTGCTTATGACCAAATAAATTATTTCTTATGACCTGTGTCTTATGACCAACTCCGGTGCGAATGACCTAATAAATGTTGCACTATTTATATTTTTGTAAGTGGTTTTAACGTACTGTGCTTACACCTTTCACTGTAATAATGGTGTGTGTGTTATTTTTAGTCGGTTACTTCAATGTTTTAAAGTGCTTGCAATGTTAATAAAATAAAGATTACGCTATTTAAAACGACGAAATGTTGAAAAACTTTTCAAATCTTATTTTGAACCTTTATTTAATCAGCCATTTCATTCCTCGCTCGACAATCCTTTCGGTCTTGTAGATTTGCCCAATGAATAAAGGCTGGTTTCTATTAGGCGTAGATTGCAGGCGTAGCGTGAAAAATTTTTTATTTCTGTATTTAGTTTTTCGCCTGCAATCTACGCCTAATGGAAACCAGCTATTATACCTTTTGTTGATTGCATTGTTTTTTTTTTGCGATCCAAAGTCTGTTGGGCCTGTCATTTCAATGTATGCAAGTTTGCCACCCGCCAGATACGTGCTAAACAAGGAGCTCATAGTTTTCAAAGCGGATCTTGAGGCTGGCTGTCAACGATAAATTTTTGGTAAAAGCAAATTAGAAGGCAAAAGGCGTTGCATCGAGAGCAGTAACTTTTATAAAATGCAAACCAATAAATGTCTTACATATCCTGATTGAAAACCATTGGAGATATAAACGACTAAATGTTGTGTGTTAATTTCTGTAATCATGTTGAATTTAATTTTACCTTAAATGATATTTTGCGGTGATCATGTTAATAAAATATTATCTAACAAATGTGTTGTAGACTGGTTGAATGGGGTTGGGGTTGAAGGAAACTATAGATCGGTTAGCAACGGCGCATTGAGTTAGATGATATGAACATGTGCTGAGGAGGGATGACGATAGTGTTTTGAGGGTTGCTCTGGATCTTGAAGTGAGTGGCAAGAGAAAGCGAGGACGGCCGAAGAAGCAAGTGGAAGAGGAGACAGAAGATTGGTTTGAAAAAGGAGGACGCCCTGAGACGGAGTGCAAGCGATTGCAGAAGAAATGTAGTAAATCCGGCCATCTCTGTTAAGGGGAAAACACCGGATAAAAACAGAATAACTACTACTACTTGAGTCCACAAAGCATTAAAATCATTCCAGTTTATTGCAAATACGATGGTAACCAAGAATTGTTACAATACAAATCAAAGTTTATTACGAAACTCAAAAAATCAAACTACCTTGTAAAAAGCAGCCTACATGATATTTCAATGATATGTTGATCGATTCACATAATCGAGATAAACTTTAGCAAAAGACTGAGTGTTTTGCGGGATAAGCCTGTCAGTTAAGTGATAACTTTTAGATGTTGATCGATTGGTATCCATTCACAAAACTTTATTTTTCGCTAAATCGTAACTACGCAATTTTATCCTAGCCAGCCAATCTAGAATTTTGACTTTTTTCTTGAAATCGTTAATGTTTCCCTTTTGTAAATAATTTTACAGCCAGAACTTTGACTGCACCCGAGAGTACCATGTGTCACCATCAGGTTACATTACTGCCGTACATGCCAATTTTTGCTTGCTTCAGTGCCAAAAACAAAACTGGTTATTGCAAACGTAACCTTTGCACTTGATATCTGTAACAACATTCACACTATTCAATTGCTCTTGTGATTTGCTTTGTCTGTTAGAGCCAACTGTTTCTCTATTCTTTTGTCAACAAAAAAATGGGAGTAAAGGTACGTAAACTATGTTGAACAGCTTGGAGCATATCCATTACCACTTTGGAAAAACTGAATGTCCAACAATACCTATCAAAATAGAACATACAAAAGCAAACTAAATCCGATTACTATAAAGGAAAAAGAAAAAAGAAGTTCTCTTTTAATTGGAGCAAAAATGTAGGAATCTTTTACAATTTCATCCGTAATTGAAGCTCCCTTGTTTCTGTGAGGAAAATCTTCTTTCGGAACAGGCTTTCCCAGAAATTCACACAAAGGCTTCCACCCATCAGAAAGTTTGAATAAAAGTAGTTGGTCTTTTGGAACGACCTGTGCACAGATTCGACGTTAACCTATGGCAAACTATAGAGGGTTGATAGTAAGGCAGTGTTATTTACAATTGCTATTAGCATGATAAATAAAACGATAGCTTTTGCTCATCGCTAAACAGGATTAATCTCTTTCTCCAATAAATTCAGACTTCGACGTAATTTTTAAGAAAGTTTTGGCACAAACTATTGGAAACCCAGGCCACAGAAAAACAAGTTTACAACAGGAAAAAATGGGGGAATGCACGATTCTTTGCTTGCCATTATATGGTGGTGCTTTGAAAGTATAAATTTTGAAGAAATTGCAAAGATTCTTTTGGCCGGCTCTCCAAGTTTGGATATTGCCAGGAGTAACGCACTTAACAATCTGAGATATGACCTTGCTAGTTTATGTCCTTCGTTGAGCGCAATCGCCTAATTTACAGCTGTTCCATTACTATTGGTTAAAGTAGTTGAAAACTTAAGAAAGATTACAGTTTTTCGCTGGCAAGATTTTTAGAGATAGCTTGAAGAACCGGTAGCACATTCTTAAAGCCTTTCATTCAACTAGACCTACCTATCAGGAGAAATCGACAAATGTGATCAGCGCTTTTGCAGGTAACAAGCGAAAACAAAGATGGGCGAAAGGTAGACTACTTTAATTAGCCAGAATTTCGGCAATATGTTAGTTCAAGTCATTTTGAAATCTTGTATCACCAACCAACCCAATTTTTGCAAAATTTTTTGGATGTCGGCTGTACAATAATTTGTGGGTCTTTGTTCATTGATTGCTTCCAAAAAATCTTTACAACCATATAGGTGCATCTTTGTTGCTGTTTTTTTAAAAAAAAAAAACACGAGAGGTCTTCACTGTTTTTTCTGGCAGAAGTGTTACCACTGTAGGTGCTTCAACCCCTGAGCTTTCTTTGGTCGTGCACTTGATTATAACAAGATACATGCTGGTTTGAGACCGCATTCTATTTTTACTCAAAGTGGCACAAAATAATAAATCCTCAGTCATCCAAAGGAGATGAACTGAAAACAATATTTACCTTCCTTACTCTTGAATTGTGTTGGCGATACCTCACAGCTGCTGACGAAAGTTTAAAATTTCTTAAGTCTGGAATTTCTGTTGGTGGTGGAGCAGATATAGAGAATCTCACTATATATAAAGTAACTTCTTTGTCTATGTAGATCAGTCATTAGTGTAGAGTAAGACAGACCCACTCTTATACCAGGTCCGTTAAAAGTTGGCAAAAGAGGAATGGATAGTTATAAAATCTAAGCTTATCTGAAAAATTGTACTTACCGAAACAGTCAAAGATATCTTTTTTTTCTTGAGGATACCTGTAGGCCAGTGGCGTAGCCAGCAGCAAACTGGGGTTGGGGGAGAATGTTGGGAAGAAGGGGGAATATGAAATATGTTAGATGAGCTTTTTGTTGAGGTCAATATTTTTTTGAACCGCTATTTCTTAAAATTTCACCTAATATACGTTGGATAATCTTTTTTTGAGATTGACGTTTCGTAACAACGAAAACACCATTGTTTCTTGATCGAATTAAAAAAATTTAGGGTGGGGTGAGGGCATGTCTCCTGTATCTCTTCCATAGTTACGCCTGTGCTTTAGATTTATTTAGTTGAGCAGTTAGTAAATTTGATAAGCAATTACCTGATCGAGTGGTTAAAGTGGTTCATGATGGCAGTGATTTTGAGTTTAAACCTCGCAACAACTGCGCGTTGTGTAGTTGGAAAAGGCACTTTACGGCGATTTCCTTTGTTTGGTTGTTAAAATTTCTAGTGAATTTTAAGGGGCTCAGATGTCGTGCGACAATAACGTAATCATTACACATTGTGTAAGTCTGGTGACATATTAAATGGGGGAGCAAAATAAAGGGCAGTTCTTTTATCAAACGTTATGACTGAAGAAAAACATACAAAAGATAAGTTTTTTAGGAGACAACATTCTCGTTTCAAAAATCGATCTTTGGAAAATCTTCAAGTTGTTTTAGAAACCCCGGGAAAAATTCTTGCTTGCAAAATATTTCCCTTCCTTGATGCTTCGTCGCTCCTCCCAAAAACGAATGTGCCCACTTATCTTACAGGATTCTTTTAAAAAAAGATTTATGCTCCGCCCCCTCCAAATTTGTTTCCAAGTTTGCTGTAGTAAGTTTTTGCAGGTCCTTGGTGCACAAAGAACAATCACTGCATAAGTTGAGAAAACACTTTCCACGTTCTTTTCATCAAATGCACCAGACAAGAAAGCTACTAATGACAAATTGATTTAACTTTTGGTCTTGCCCCACTTGAAGTTGAACTACCGTACAAGCCTACAGCTACTGTAAAGTTGACGTTTGGCAATTTAATCAAACATTTTTTGTAGCTTTTGGACAAAGGCGATTGCAATATTTTGTTAGATAAGTGACCACAAAACTAAAAACAACTTACACAATGCAAAGTAAAAACGTCGCAATTTATGTCCACTAGGTGTAAAATTTATCAAAAGTTGGACAAGTTTATTTGTCTTGTTTGTATATAGTTGATCTCCAGCACTTTTTATCCAGTCACTCTCTGAAGATCTTTCAGTGTGAACCACCTGATAAAATAGAAAGAATCATTTTTGAGAAAAGTCGCTAACTGGGTTGGATTCTCAGCGAAGGTATTCCCAGACAAAAAGTAATTTTGCTCTCAAATTCGTAGTTAAGTACAATGTCGGCAATATGGTCGTGGTCCTGTGGATTGGAGTACAGTTAAACGCCGAATCGCGAGGTTATGCTTTCAAACCTTACTATGGCTGTATTCTTGCCGCCACAATAAAGGGACTTCACGGCAATTTCTTTTGCTTGGTTGCACTAGTTGTGGTAAAATTTGATTGTGTCAACCCTACTGACTACTTCTAAGCGAGTCTGAGCTTATCAACGATCTAAAACAGAGGCGTGGAACACACAGCCTTCGGGCCAGAACACGGTCCACGGCACCGATTTACCTAGATATTTCAACTGCTTTCGCAAAAGCAATATTTGAAGTAAAAATTTATAAGGAATTAAAGCTTTGAAGAAAGAAGTTGTAGAGAGCCCTAGGTAACCGAAATAATTTCCTTCAAAAAATTGATCTCCGAAATAAATTTCCCAAAAGTTTTCACCATGAGAAAGAGTAAAAGAAAATAATTTTTATCGTGAAAAAACTTCGCGTCGCGAGCTCTGGCCCACGGGCATATTTGCTTGAGTGCAATTAAGTAAATTGGGCCGCCTGCAGAAAAAGGTTGTATGCCCCTAGGAACAACGTTTCTCAAACTATTATAGCCAAGGAACACGTAACCTTGTTACTTTATTTCATGAAAAACCACGAAACAATAGCGAATTCAAGGAATGTTATCAGACCATAGAGCATAGGAGACGTGGTCTATAATTTTTTTGTCGACGCTTGCGTTGCAAATATGTTTCGATAAAGCTTTTTCGTTGATGTTACATGCAGACACCTAGCACTAACTAATTACAAATAAATCTGTCCAACTCAACGATAACTACCAAGCGAAAATATTTGCTAATAACTCTATTACAACATAAATGTTACAATGGATTACAGAAATAGATTTGCTTGGCGGAACACCTTAAAGAAGCTCGCAGAAGAAATTTGGAAGACTCTCTTCTAAAATAACTGGCAAAATACCGTGTCCGGAGGAACTCAACAACTTAACTTATAAAAGCATATTAGGGATTTAAGTAGTGAAAGTTTGAATACTTAGGAGTTGGCTCAGTACACAGTGACTTAGCCAAGAGGGGATGGGTGAAAAGGGGTCCACCGCGTATTGAAGACCACTCAATTCGATTGACGTTAGAAATCAGTAATTTGAGCATGGAAGGGTTATTCTCCGCTCAAAGAAAGCTAGGCTCTCTCCTTCAGTAAACAAAGTAAATAAATTCGATAATGGAATCGGGTGAAGAATTATCACTCTTGAGTTTCCACCTGAGGAATTGCTACCCTAGCCTTTTCCACCTGAAGATTTGTCACCCCAAACTATTGATTTATTGGTATAAAAAACGGATCACCTAAAGAATTGTCATCCCAGATTTCCTCACCTGAATAATCGTCACCCTAAAGGGGCTAGGGGTGATAATTCTCCAGGTGATCCCGATATTTATCGAAGATAACACATTGTTTTGTATTAGATTGTGAGAGCAAGGGGAAGCAGGAACGCGCTCTAAAAAGCTCCTATACTTGAGTGGGAGCGTAGTCTTTTTTCTTTTCATAGGGGCTCAGAGAGAGAGCTTCACTTTTATGTGGTCAAAAGAGAGGAAACGGTAGTTCTTTTTTTTCATGACATTGTTTATTTCTCCTATTCCTTTACTGATGTTGCGCTTTTATTTTTTCTTCTCGTTTGCATTTTCGAGCGGCTTGCTCAGCTATTGAACCAACGATGACGGGACAAAACTAATATGTAAGCCTATTGTTTTTGAGTGATTTGAAAATGCATATTTTAAATATAGCAGGCATTCCTCGTATGTCGAGTGTAACGATATTTCAATCAGATCACTTCGTTCTTTCGACAAATTTTCTATTCAAATTTAACGTTTCGCTCCCACTTTAGTTACTGGGGAGCTTCTTCAGAACACGGTAGATGTTAATAATGTGACATACAAACTGTACAACATGTACAGCCACTTCGATACCAACTTGAGTCAAAATTCGGCTAATAGGTTCGGAGACACCTTGCACGTAGGGAATCGAAATTTGATTTTCAAATTTGAAATTGCAAGAAATTTGATACACCAAACCACCTTAAAAAATAACGGATTTCCCAGTAACAAATGTAGTTTTAAGAAGTACTTGAAAAATCATAATTTTAGAAAAACAAAAAACTGCAACGGTTCACTTCGATTCCCTACGTGCAAGGTGTCTCCGAACCTATTAGCCGAATTTTGACTCCAGTTGGTATCGGAGTGGCTTTAAAACCACATCACACGTTGTCTTCGTTGTTTCGCAAACCTAAAGATGTTGTTAATTTTGAACAAAAGCATGGTTTGGTGTATCAAATTTCTTGCCGGGATTGCAATGCTGTGTATGTAGGTGAAACAGGACGTAGTGTTAGAACCAGAAAACGGGAACATGCTGATGCGGTCAAGACTTTTAACACTAAAAAGTCAGCGCTGAGTCAACATGTTATGGAATTCGATCATAGAATAGATTGGGATAATGTCAAAATTATGAAGTCAGAACCACATGCATACAGACGTCGCGTTGCGGAAAGTTTTTTGATAAATCAAAAGGCTTGTTCATGTAATGTTATTAATCGCAATGATGGTGCAAATTTTCCGACTGTTTATAGTGTGTTCGTCTCCAATAAGTAATGTCTTATGTTTCTCACAACACTTTTCACTTGGCCACTCCTGTATCTGTGATGTAACAATGTTTTTGTTGTTACGTGATTGCCTGCCCTGTTGATAAATAATTTTTAGTGTTTAGTAATACAGGTAGTCTTTGTAATTTTATGTTGTACAGTTTGTATGTCACATTATTAACATCTACCGTGTTCTGAAGAAGCTCCCCGGTAACTAAAGTGGGAGCGAAACGTTAAATTTGAATAGAAAATTTGTCGAAAGAACGAAGTGATCTGATTGAAAAATGCATATTTTGTTAGGTTTAAGCTTGGTGTCCTCTTACTGGGTTGTAGTTGGGAAGGAATTAAGCAAGCTCTTAGTTTGCAAAGCAATGTCGATATATTGAACGATAGGCTTGATATAAACAACATGTTGAGAGAAACGTGCTGTGTTAGGAGCAAGCGGTATTGTTGATACTTTTTACCAAAAGGATAGAACCACAGCAATATTTCGCAGCAATTAGCTACGTTTTTCTGCGCAGAAAAATTTTGTTATTTGTGGATGAAGGTTATATCTCGTAAAAACACTGCAAACAAACAAGAACTTTCTGCAATGTTTCTTTTCTGATAAGTGCTGGATTAGCCTGCAGTGCATTATTTGTGACAAGAAGCATGTTCCCAGACTTCCAAAAGGTGGCTGGTGAGTGATTTTTATGAAAGAATTAACACACAAGTGAAGACAGATGACGATAAGCAGAGACAGATTGAAATTTAGAAGGCCAATGTCTTTAGGCTACAGTTGCCCGGGCATTTTGGTGTGGCAATATCAATTTGAGAATTTTTTCTTTTGAGATCAACTATTTTGCTCATTTTCGACTGCACACTTTTTTCTTTAATTTCTCAACTTGAAGACTCCTTTTTTGGGATCCGCTATCAGAAAGCGATTGCATTAATCGTTTGGTCAGTATGAGCCTCGAAAAATTGTAATTTTGAGAATATCCGGCTCCCAATCCACTACACTCCCCACTCCTGCCAAAAAATTTAGACTTTAAAAGACTCAAATTTCAGGGGGGCTTTAGCCTGTTCAACGTTTAAGCATCTCCGCTTCTGAGAATGACAATTCTTCAAGATCAATAAACATAAAATTTCAAAGTGAAGATATAGCCAGGCTCAGTCAATATAAAATGCTCACGTTTTTATGGAACAAAATTTGATTCCGATTATTAAGAAAAGAACATAACGATTTTTTTCACTCGCGAAATCAATTTTTTTGTTTTTGACAATGGTGTGAATATAAACAATCTACGTAGATCATAATTGACTAATTTTGGCTGGCACTTTGTTTTAAAATTATGCTTATTTATTGCTGCGCATCAAATTCAAACTTATTCCTTTAGAGGTAGGGCTGACTTTTACTTGGAATTAACAAATTGCTCTTACTAATACGGGCGTACCAGGCCTCATCTGGACCCTGCTCCTAAGGAGCATCCGAGAATCGAAGTAAATTGAACAAAACGTTGAATTAGTTTCTTACCTCACCTTTGCATCTGGAAATACTTTCAATAACTCTTCAAATAAAGTGCAAACTGGTGCATCGGTCACTGCATCAACATCTTTAAATATTCGTTTGAGATCATCATCGGTCCAGCCTTCGTTCATCATTTTTAAGATCTCATCTCCCAGATAGAAATACTGCTCTTCAAAGTCGTAAACATTGTATCCTAACATTCTCAAAGCAGTAGCCATTGTTTTGGTTCCTGTTTTTGGCATTCCTGAGCATATTACTTTCATTCTGAGGCCGCTACAGAGCTAGAAACAACTGAACGTCAATCAAAATTCTTATCGCATATTAGTCTAAGCTTTCTGCTTGTATTTCGCATTGAACTTAATGAATCACTTATTTTTGTTAAGCGCTTTATAACCTTTCGTTTGCTTGCTAAGTTCTTTTTTTGGCAATGTGTACATATCCGATTGACATGTTTGCTCATGGTTTTGCGAAACCCTTTCTGCAAAACCAAGTTCTTGGAAAGGTGTTGGTTCACAGTTGCCTTGTGGCGCTATAGGCTACTATTGCAAAGATTGTATAAAATACTGATAAAGCAATACTGAAAATTAGCAAGTTTAACATATGCATCCATTATATTGTCTTACAGCTGGTTGTGATGATTAGAATTATCAAAGTTTATGCATCAATTAAATTGCAATATGACTCCTAAAGTTTTTGAAAAAAATTTTGTTAAACTTGAAAGTGTGCATTCGTACAGTACAAGACAAAAAACTAAAAACAATTATTTCTAAACCCGGGTCAACAAAACAATGTCACAAAAACAATTGGCTTATCGTGGTACTAAATTGTGGGCAACTCTAGACAATTCTATAAAAATGAAACCGTTACCAGTCTTCAAAAAAATATTAAAAGAACGAGTGATTAGAGATTATTAAACTGAAAGTTTTGCTTTGATTCTAGATTATTTCACAAAAATTGCTGATGCATTAAATATGTGACTTTCATGTTATGCTCTTTTATACAAAATTTAACTTCCTCTATTCGTTTTTCTTTTTTTTCTCTTTTATTTCTTCTTTCCAGTCTCTATTAAGTTTTTATTTATTGCTGGTAATTTATTTGTTGTTTTTTTGTTATTAGGAGGCACTGACTAGAAAACCTTTGGGTTATTTCAGTGTCTCCTGTCCCATACACGAATGTACTATTTTATTTTATTACTGTTTTATGTTGACGTTTATTGAGTGTATTGGGCAAACAACAATAATAAACTTACTTACTTACTTAGTAGGGTGGTCGGTATTATGTACATAGTTCATGAAATCCAAGTTTGAAGGGAAACCATGAGAAGAAAAAATAGGTCAGTCGGTCTACACCACTGTATAAAATTATAGTCACCAACTATACAATCGTACTAAGCGAAGATTTTTTTTCTTGAAAATGAGTTATTAGACCAACCTGGAAATCGGATGCTAGAGGTATAGCAGTAGCGGACCTTGATACTTTTAATGGGGTGGGTGAGACGGCTAAATTGACGCATTATCAAGCTAAATGGAAGGTAAAGACTTTTTTGCTAAAAAATCAACTGTTTTGAAATCCAAATGTTGGAACAAAATTGTTTCTCTTCACAAATGCAAACAAAATAATTTCACGAAATCAAGACCAAGAAAGGCTGGTGGGAAGATTCATCCGGTCATTCTCCCTGAGTGTCCGACTGAGATATAGCTTCGTTTGCTCTTCACTGGGGCCATGGCATATTGGTGGAGCCAAGAAACTTGGGGTCACAAGTGTCATTGCAAGGGGGTTAGATAAATATCATGGCAAGTAGGCTTACAAGTAAAGTAAGCCTACCACCAAATTACTTCTTTCTGCAATGGTAAAACAAAATCTATAAGATCCCAACCCCGAATTTGACTTTGTGCTCCTGTACCTAACGAAAAGAAAGGATAGAATTTGTATGATGATCGATAATTTGCAAGATAGACCGGTCTTTAATTGAAATACCGGTGCAATGATCGGGATTAGGGACATGGGGGGCCATGCCCCTATATATACCAACTTTTTGTTACAGTTCTTAGAAATGTTATTTGAGTGAAGCTGGCACGGCCGGCTTCACCGGATTTCCTTCGCGACGACATTAACTCGTAGCATTGCCGAGAGATATCAGCTAGTAAGAAATATAAAATAAAAAATTTTGAGGTCGGTTTATTTATAAAACATAAGACTGATTTTGCCTATGACATCTTTCATGACGATTAGTGGCAAATGGCTGACGAAACATGCCGACACAGATTTCTATTTTGTTTATTTCGTTACTTCACATGCTATAATTAATGTCCATTTATACGTTCTTTGCTTCTGAACGTTACTCCTCTGCCTCACAATCATTGTAGAAGTGGCGACTTCCAGAAAGTGTTGTGCCAAGTTTGTGGCTGAGCTTGAGCAAGGTAATATTTCAGCGGAGAGAAACCCCTGCTTCCCCCAAATTTCTGAAAACTATGCCTAATTTATAAGATGCTACCTTCAAGCATTTAAAGATATTTTAGAGAACTTTTAGGGAAATGAAAATAATGCTCAAATAAAAAAAGTCCTGTATTTCCATCAAAAATATTGATAAAAATTTTATTGAAACGTTTTACTTTTGCTCCAGAAGTATCATTAGTCAAATACGAAATATCTTGTTGGTGGTAGAGAATATGGTTTTAATACAGCTTTTTTCAAAGCTTCATTTAAATGAGGAACTTCGTGCTTTTAAAGTAAGAACAAAAGGTTTAGAAAAAGTTTTTTGGCATAACAATTTGGTTAAATTTTTTTTTCTAAGAACAGCTACTAATAAAGCAGATTTAAAATTTTTTGAAAATTTTGTTGAGATTGTTCTCACCGAAAAACCATTACAAGACGTGTGGGGCCAAAAGTCTGCTTATCCGAGAAGAAAGTGTACAAACACATACTCAATTTCGAATTGCAACTGCAATTACTTCTTCAGGAAACAATCTTTGTCAATTGATTTATCTTTAAGATAATCTACGACCCATGTAAGGAAAAGATGTGTTAACGTTTTGCTTTAGTAACCTGGAACAAGTTTGGACACATATAGGTCAATCAATAATTACCGAATAACTTGGAAATTTGCATTAGTTTTGTTTCTGTGATCTTTGACTTTCAGTTGAGATTTCCATGGCCATTTGCGCTCAGCTCCTGACTTTTATTCAAGTCAATAAAGATTGGCCTTTGGACTTGTGATCTGACGGCAGTAAAACCAAATTTCATGGCTGCTAGAAATTACTCCAGTAATTTGTTTCCTCATTAAGCATTGCTTTTTTCACTTCGTTTAGCACTTTCTGGTCTTCTTATTAAACAACTATCTTTTCCTGTGGTCAACGCAAGTAAAATGAAATTCAGATTTCGTCAGCATAACACATGTGTGTATGAGGTAAGAGAAACTTGACTTGCGTATTGTTCGCTACACTTTATCATGCAGGTCTGGTCACCACGGACACAAAACAATGGGCCAAAAAACTTATTATAACCTCATACAAGCCTCTGGAAGTTTTTGGAAAAACAAGAGTTGACTTACTATTGTTTGTTTGAACCCCAACTTACCCTTCTTACTCAAAGACAAGAAATTAAAAAAATTCACTCGGACGGCAACGTTTTTATGACAGTTATCCCTAGACTGAGTCAAGTTTTAATCGTCTAGGCTCGGTAATTTCAGAAGAGTTATAACAAATAGACATTTCATAGCCTAACCCAGTGCTTCTTAATTAGTGGGTTGCAAAGTTCTTTTAGAAGGTTCGCAAAGCAATTCAACATGTTGCATGAAAAGTCAAAAACGTTTTGGCATTTTTGAGATCCTAAATTTTCGGCGAGGACCTTGTTTTAGATCGACGCATTATTACGAACTTTTAGTACCTTTTGCAAAAGACTACGTTTTGTGAAATGGAAGTTTTTGCGTCCCACAAATAAGACACAATACTTTTTGTTCATCAAAAGTGGGTGGTGAGCTGAAAACGATTGAGCAGTGGCTTAGCGTACACCTTAGAGATGGGGTTCTTACACTTGGGAGCGTGAAAAATTCACCGAGGGGGCAAGGAGCCATGGTTCCTTTAATAGAGATTGAGAAAATTTGTCAAAATTTTTGCAAGCAGCGTTTGCAAGATGTCAGAAAAAAGATCATCTGTTTTCAGGAAATGTTGGAAAATGACATCCGTTTGTAACAATATCATCTCCAAAAAAAATTTCACACATTGAGGGGTGTCACGGATTTTTGTTGGCATTGTAAAGAGGAATGCGTCTTAAAAAGAATTAGGACCCCTGCAATAACAATGGTGCTTTGTAGGTTAAATCAAGAGTGTGCAAATTGTGGTCCGCCCCAGGATATGACTTGTCGATCGCCTTCACAGATCAATCACCAAAAATAAAAATAAAAATTTCAGTTTGAAAATTCTGCACGTCTGAAGTTGATTCTCGAAAAAAAGCAAAACAAAAAGCAAAGGTTTTAGAAAGAGCCCACGGTGCCATAAGGTTGAGTAAGATTGGCCCACCAGCAAAAAAGTTTCTACACCCCTATATTGAATAATTGGTTTCGGCATTCGATTAATTATTTTCCCTTTTTAGCTGGTCCTCTAGGATTAACTTCTAAGATTTAACCAGAAAGATGGTTGGGGATCTCTGCGTAGATTTTTGGGAAAAGCTGATCCCAATAAGGAATTTCCTCACTGCAGCAAGCAGGGATCCACAACTGATGAAGTTATACAAGACTTCTACGCAATCGATTCCATTGAAAAAGAATTTTTGATTATTTCCTTTGCTCTTCCGCCTTCATGTTTAGCAACGAATTCTTTCGCTTTTCGATCTAATTTTCTTTCTGCTACCCGAAAAAGTTTCCATCTTGTTTGCAATATTATGATCGCCTACTTTATAATAAATTGTCTTTGATTTTATTTCATTTATTTACTAATTATTTCCCGAGTAACAACCGAGGTAAAGTGGTGTTTATTTCGCGCTTTGATTCGAAAGGTCTGGATTTCGAAATTGTATAGAAGAGAAGCACCGTTCGCCAGGAAGGTCATCCATAATTGAAAGTACTACGTTCTCCAGCTAAAATTCTCTTTCGAAAGTGAGTGTTTAGTCGTAGACATACCCTGAATCAGCACGTCTGAGCCAGCGAAACGCGGAAAAAAGGACGTAAAATCGATTTTCTATTATTTATTAACTGGCCGGTTTTACCGGCGTCGCCAGCAGGGCTGCCATCAGTGACGTCAGTGTTGCACATTGTTTGAGCCGGCTGCTTCGGTTTTACCCTAAGGGTCATTTGTGAGACCAGCAATAAAAAGTTAATGTTTGTTCGACAACCAATTCTCGTTCCAAAACCAAAAGCTCTATGAAAAGAAATCAAGAAAAAAAAAAGTTATGCGGATACACATAGGCTCTATTTATCTCATCCTGATCCCTTTAGTGCTGCTTTAGATAAGTACGAGAGCACAAAGTCAACTACAATGGAAGCCGTTTGATGCTTCTTTTAGAACGTTAAATTGGCCTTCTAGAATATGAGACATTGGCGGAATAAATTTCTGTTTCCCAAAAAATATTTGCCAACTGTATAATAGTTCTAACCTCCCTCTCCTAATTTGTTTTTTAACCATCAAGTCAGCAAAGTTTTTCGTGGTCTGTTTCAAACAAAAGCTGCCTGGATAGCAGGCATTTCTTTTTTGGAGCAGTGCCAGGGTTGCCAGACTGAGCGACTTTTGCTAGCATTTGCGACAAATTGTGCGTCGGGTGCTAATAATAAAAAAGCGATTATCTGAGCTACTTTTTATCTTCTTGGTGAATAGCGATTGGTTTTATCTTTTTTTTCAAAAAATTGTATTTCCTTCCACAGATCAACACGATTCTTTGCAAATTTTTCGTATCACCCAAGTGGAATAGTTTTAGCAATAGTTTTTCGAGGGTACGTCATTTATTTGAAAAATTATTTTGCAGAAAAACTGACAAAAAATTTGTGACAGCGATTATGCATTTGATCTGTGCTAACGTGCATGCACTTGTTACGTAAAGCTTTTTTTCATAGCTGGCTATAGAAGACAAGTTTCGATAGGCAAAATTTTTTAGATTCATCTACTTGTGTTCTGATGGCACTTTTATGAGGTCTTATCAGTTTTATCACTATCAGGGTACCAGTAAGCAGGTATTTGTTGATGATATGCATTTTCTAAGGTAAATGTGGCCAATCTAATGATATGATTTTGCAAGTCATTAAACCCTTATAAACAACTCTACGATATGTAAAAAATGAATTAATCTTCGTCACAGACAAAAGCCCGGAAGCACAGAAAAACTAGTTTACTGCCGTGTCAACATGCTCTCTGACTTCAGCAGTCTGCAGAAAACATATTGCTACGTGTTTTTTGAAAGACAGGAATTTATTCGCAAATACTACTAACCGCACAGTAAAGGGCAACAATAACCAAATAGAATTAAGTAGAATTAAAGCTTAAGTAGAATTTTCGAACAGTTGCTAGCTGGTCTGTCAACCAGGTTTATGAAATTTTACGCATCGGCGAGTGACAGAAACTAGCAATCGGACAACAAAGATTATGAATTTGAAAAGGGACATAAATTCATAACACATATAAATAAATAGGCTAGTTTCGAGCCCGTCTATTACTCCATGCGTTGTACATCATCCGGATGTTTTGACCTGATTTTTGAGTGAGTGGGCAAAGTACAGAAAAATAGCAAATGTGTTTGGAAAATTAAAAAATGTTCGATGGAAAAATTTTAGTAATTAGCAAGATCGCAAATTTCAAAAATGCTTTACCTCAACCAGTGTTGTGGCAAGGAAAATCTTGCGATCAGAAAAATATTGCAAAGGAAAATTTTTTAGATTCTAGCTCTAAATGAGAAAGTTTGGCCAAAACTATGCTACCTGTAGGCTAATGAAAATATTGTGTTTTTATAATAAAACTGCCAGTTCTCTACTGAATGAAACGGCTTCAACTGCAAGATTTTGCTAACTGATGCCACATAAATTCCGGCGAAGTCAACAGTATACAAAGTTTAAGAGAGAATAGCAAAAATCATCCTTGCTTTTATACTTCATTACAGCAGCAATCCAGTCTAAACCTTTTACCCCAAACTAGCTCGTCATGGTAATCAAATTGAAGACATTTGCAGGGTGGACATTGCTTTTTGTCTCCTAGTTACGCTATTGGCCAAAAGGAGGTAACTGTGCATTTGTTATTGCTCTCTCTCTACGCTTGGCCTCAACCACTATTTATCAATGATTTGTATAACTCTGCTATTATTTCTCAGATACCGCTAAATTGATGCAATTGTTCAGCAGTTTTGTGACAAAAACAGTTTTAGATAGTTTTCAATAAGTTGTTTGCATTCATCATTCTTTCTTTGTGGGTTCTAGATCAGTTATGCAAAAAAAATGATTTACTTTCAGAAATCTAATATTTATTATTTGGGCGTATTTTTGGGTAAGTAAAAAATATTTTTGAGCGCTTCTTAAAATCTTTGTCGGGCAACCCAGTGCAGTACATTCCTAAGCTGTCTTTCACCTTAACAGTTGAAAAACTTTTGTTTCGAATGTGGTTTCAAATTTCATTTTTAGCTTTGTTTGACCACCATTTTTCATGTCTGAAGGTTTTCTTCAAGAATTCTTTAATCGTTTCAGCAGTTCGAGAACTTCCTTTTAAATGTGATAAAGTAGCTTAACGTGGTAAAATTAAACCATGAAAAGTTGCTTCGACATAAGTTCGAACCCCACTTCCAGCCTTGTTTTAGATGATTGGTAGTTAGCAGATCTAAAGGTAGAACCAATTATTAATTTTAATGACGCCCGCTGAAACAATTTTTTTGGAGAATCCGACCCTGATCGATTAATAACTGGCGACTATTTTAACAAAATATCAAGTAAAGTTATTGTGTATATTTTTTTCTTTTTTTTTTTACAAATTTCAAAATCGGTTGCATGATATTTGATAAAAAGAATTTATTTGGCCTCATCACGATATTCCCAGTAGCTTTCACGTCGTCTTTTTCAAATACAGTTTATTTCAGCAATCACGCAGCCATCGTGACTTTACATGGCAAGATCAATCGATTGTGGTTTCCATAAAAAGTGCTCTTAAACCTAGCCAATTGTTGTTGTTGCCATTACCCCTCCTCTTCCTCGGTATAGAGGTACGGCACGAACGACAATTCAGGTTCACGCCGTCAACGTAATTGAAATTAGGCTAGGGGAAAGATGAGAGCCCATTTCGAATCAATCATAAATGATTGGTAGCTCCACCACCAACAAGGCGGACTGCCATTGGTGAGTACCCAAGAGTCACCTCTTACAGCATGCTGGGTGAGCAACTTCACAATTTTAACCCGCTGAAGTAAGGGTACGCTGTCTGTCAGCCACATAAAGATGGAGGCGTCCCGTTAAGTGCCTTGCCCACGGACACAACAAGCAAGCTTGCTGGCTTGTTCTTCAAACTCTTTCTTTTTATGCTAAGCGCCAAGCAGGGAAGCAGTAAATACCATTTTCTGAAGTATTTTGGTATGACTCGACTTAGGGAATGAAACCCAGGTCTACCGATTGGGAAGCGAACGCTCTAACCACTACACCATCGCGCCGGTGCTAAGCCAATTCCACCAGGGTGTTGACTTGGATCTATGCAAACATCGAAGTGTTCCACGATTCTTTGAGATACTGAAAAATCATGAAGTCTAATGCAACTGTTCTTGTCTCTGCTTTCGATTATATTTACCCGACTTTGCCGGCGTCGCACGCTGGGCTTCTCGCAGTGACCTCGGTACTTGGACTAAAGAATGTTGGTTTAAAGGGCTATGGCCGGTTTATCCAAGAAGCAGTTGTGAAAAATGTATAGAAAAGTTGATGGTTTTTCGAGGTACCCAATTCTCGTTCCAAAACCAACTGTTTTTTAAGAGGTATCGGGCCAAAAGCATTATGGGAGAATAAACATAGTCTCTATTTCCTTTGTCTCAATCCCTCAACTGTCTTTTGCAATAATTATACGGAACATAACAAAGATTAAGTAGGGGTACAAAATAGAAATTGTTTTCACATATGCAAAAATAGGCGATTGAGTGGTAAGCTTTGTTACGATTTGGTAGACTCTCTTTCGCATTTATAGTTGCCATCCAAGCTATTTCCTGGCTACGCCTTATGTGCTCTGTTCTGTGACTTGGCACTGGCAGGGGGCGAAAGGTCCCATGTTTCTTTTAAAGTTTTAGCTCTGACACTGATTAGCCAATCACGCTTTTTTGAAGCAAATATGTTTTCCATGCATATTTCCATTTTTATACAGAGGTTTTGTTTTCTTTGATGTTCTCTCAAACTTTCTTAAGTTCCAAACAACGCTTTACGTAGATTATTTCCAGCATAAGTGAAACCAGTGAGGCAAAAAAAGTTATCCTTTCAACATTTTGACCTTAACCCCGGTCGGCCGATCGTGTTGTCTTCAAGATAAATAGTAGGAATACTTGTCTTCAAGATAATATAATAAATACTTACCAATCAATATTGGTAAAATCTCAAAACTTTGATCAAATCTTGTTTGCAAACTCTTTCCTACTTATATTTTATGCCACTAAATCAGCAAAATTTATTCATTCCCTGCCATAACTTCTTCAAATAACTAAATTAAGCCTTTGCAAAACTGTAGTAGGACTAACTTTCTTGCTTTTCGGCAACAGTCAAAAAATTCAACCGTGTTGCTGAAACCAGGCAATGTTATAACATCACTGTTGCATTGTGACGAAACAAAGCCAAGTAAAGCAGATTACAAAAAAAAAATAAGCGTGTCCAAAAGTAAAAATTACTCGCTGCTATGCCTACGAAGTCAAAACTATTGTTGAAATTTTTTTTGAAAGCAGCTTTATGATGCTTTCGACCTCGATTTTGTGGTCAGTACTAATTGAAAAACAAAAGAAAACTATTCTGCAAAGTAATATTCAATATGACATTATGTTTCTGCCAAAACGAAGTAGTTTTTTGCATGTTGATGAGTCGGGTGTCGGCTATCGTTTGAGTTTGTAATCGCTTTTATCCGTCAAGTGTCAAAAGGAACCAATTTTTTAAAGTTTTGATTTAATTTTGACGTCACCATGACGTCACTGATATGTCTGACGTTGTCTTTGGGGTGGTGATCAAACGTGTCATGTTCGTGTTTGTATGCCCAGTAGTTTCGGGAGAGTTAAAACTCACTGAGAGACGCACACAGATATAATTTTGCTTTATGGCAGGGGCGAGCAAATTTTTTTGCAGAACCAATTTCACTCAACCGTATGATACTGCCGGCCAGACGCGGAGCCAGACGCGAAGGCAGACGCGAAGCCGGACGCGAAGCCAGACGCGCGCCAGCCTTGCTTTTTTTAAGATCAACCTCAAAAGAAGGAGTTGTTGAATTGAAGCCTTTATTTATTTTTGATGATAAATGTGTCTACGCTGACCAATAATCGCATCCTTTCCCAGGCATAACTTTACTTCACGGCATTCAGCCTAGATCACACTGATTGTGTAGCCCTGCTTTTTAGAGCGGAAAGATATATACTGTGATTTGATTTTGCAGAAATTGCATTGCCATTACTTATGCATGGTCTTCTCTTTGTGAAATATCTTCATATGCAAGATTTTATCCAATTACAGTAATTATGCTTTTCCGCAAATATTTTACCAACCGGATTTCTTTATTGCAATACCGATGTAGCAAAATTTCTCAGCTTTTAATCGTTAACTAACTCAAATACACCTTTTCCGTGCTTGCTCAATGACCAAGGTAAAAAGCAAACAAAAAGGTTGCCGTGCACTTTATTTGAAATATCGCAAATGAGGTACTACATAAAGTATTTTGCTTGAAAAGTTTTGTTGTTTGAAGTTCTACAGCGATTTCAAGATGAAAGTAATATGTTCAGGAATGTCAAAAACAGGAACCAAAACAATGGCTACTGCTTTGAGAATGTTAGGATACAATGTTTACGACTTTGAAGAGCAGTATTTCTATCTGGGAGATGAGATCTTAAAAATGATGAACGAAGGCTGGACTGATGATGATCTCAAACGAATATTTAAAGATGTTGATGCAGTGACTGATTCTCCTGCTTGCATTTTATTTGAAGAATTATTGAAAGTATTTCCAGATGCAAAGGTAGCTTAAGACAAAGACAAACTAAGCTTTCCACTTCACTCCCTTGTGATTTAAGTGGGCTTTGTGGTTTCTGCAGTTTGACATTTCACAGTAAATTTAGCGCTTAATCGCAGTGCTGTTGGGAATAAGATATAAACTATGGGTATGGGGGTGATTAAGAGGGAAGCTTAAAAGGTTAAAGCCCCATTATCTTTGGAGTTTTTCTCTTTTTGATACATCCAACAAATTGTGCCGTAAAACACCTTAGCAAGGCAACTTTACCCCAAAGCACCTCAAAAAGAATGGAAGATCTTTTCGTTTTATCGCAGTTTGGTTAGTCCTCTTCCTCTTACCAAAATCCTGTTGCACGCCTGGTTAAACAAACGGTTTTTTAGTGGTAGCCAACAAAACCTGAATGTTGGGTTGAAAAAAGTTGTAGGCCCAAAACCTTTTCGCGACGCACTCATCAACGGAAGTACCGTGGCCAGTGGTTATTTTCCCAGCTACACTGGAAGCATATCAGCATGTTGCTTAGTGCTGCGAGTGCATAGCCATGGTAATTTATAGCACCTAGGGGCGCAACGGAAGAGAATGCTGGTAGATTTAAGTTTCCACTTAGCCACGACACTTTACTTCAAAAATGGGATAAGATCTTTTTATCATTTTTAAGCCACTCAACCGCTTTTCCACATAAAAAATAACTTTACAGGTTTGTTCAGCCCTTCTCATTTCACAAAGTTGTGACGGCGCGACAGGCAGCACCGTGCCGAAATTTTACCACCATACTACCGGTATTGTATTGTGTTTTATCGTGAATCGATAATCAACAGCCCGTGTTTGGAAATTAGTTACCGAGAGAAGCGTTCATTCAAAATGATGTTCAATCCCATTAAAGGGTCTGTCTGCCAAATCTTGGTGGCAAATATGATATCCTTTAATAAAATATGACCCTAATAGTTAGTCCTCTAATCAGATATGACCACAACTTAAGGCAAAGTATACTATGGTACATGGTGTAGTGGTTGGAGCGTCCGCTTCGCAGTCGGTAGACTTAGGACTCAATCCCCTTGTCGAATCATACCAAAAGACTTTAAAAAATGGTATTCACAGCTTCCCTGCTTGGCGCTCAGCATTTAGTGGAGGTTGTGTAGAACAAGCCGGCAGGTTCGCTTGTTGTGTCCTTGGGCAAGACACTTAACGGGACGCCCCACCTTTATGTGGAAGACAGATGGCCTAGTTTTCCCTCTGAAGAAAGGGTTGGTGGCAGGAAGGGCATCCGACCGTAAAACAAATGCCATGTCTTAAAATGCAGATATCTGATGTGGCGACCCCTAATTGGGAATAAGCCGAAAGAAAAAGAAGAAGAAGATAGTGTGGTAGAAAAGCTAAAAACAATATTTTGTAAGTTTTGGAACGACATGACCGAGAATCAAACTGAGTTTGCGAACTTTATAGCATTTTAAAATGTGATATTCTTTCCAGGTAGTTCATACTGAAAGATCTTCAGAAAAAGACTGGATGAAGAGTGCTGAACAGCAAGTTAGCTCTTTCAAAACAAACAAACTTGCCCTTCTATTGATATATTTGACCCCAACTGGAATCAAATTACGACAATTTTTCGTTGCAATGTGTAAGGTATTTTAGTTTTATGACTCAAATGCAACAAACTTGTAATAAATATATTCTATGATTGCTCTTACAATCAACGATTGTATAGAATATCTTGGGTGCAAGTCCGGTTTAGAGCTGTTTATATTGCTAACACAGTTAGTCTACCCTTTTAATACTGGTGCACCCATTGACTCACACATATGGGCTCATGCCTTCTTTGCAAGGTCTTTGTCCAAACTGAGCCCCCACAACGGGTCGACTGCTTGATGCAACCATCTACCTGTTTGCCACATGAAGACAGAGGTAGCTTATTCCATTGAGTTCTTTATCCAATGGCACAACAAGCGACCTTTCCAGCTTTTTCCCCACACTGCTACTTTCGAGTTGACCATCAAGCGTGAAAACTGTAAATGCTGCTTTTTATGCCCTTGGTCAGAGCCAACAAGGGACTGAAACCATGCTTGCTATATAACAGCTAAGGAAAAATTCTGATGTAAGCTGTACCCACAAGCTTATGGAGATTTTTTTAAAGAACACCGGTGAAAATTTTTTGGCTGTCACGTAGAATTTTGCAACAGAAAGGCGTCTTGGGGATATAAATGAGATTTGATGATCGAATATCAGGAAAACCTGCTAATGTGTAACAAGTTCGTATCAGATCAACAACTAAAAATGTGACCAGCATTTGAGCATAGAGCCTGAGCTGTTGCCGGTTTGAGTCCAAAACATTGCCCCACTTTATTTGTGCAATATAATCGAATTAGTTTCATGTCAAATGGTATTAAACAAAAATGAGAAAAAAACTTTCACCGCTGTAGTAAGAATCCTTTACCAACACATGAAAGAAAAACAGTTCCTTACTTCACTTCTTTTTTACGCTTGTTTCATCGACGGTCATATCATAAAACTTGGCTTCAAATGTGTTATAATTTTACTGAAAAAGTAGGATAGTTGGTATCACAAAATAAGCGTTTCAACTTTTCGATCTCGACTTCCAAGAAAAGCTGGCTGGAACAAATAAACTTAGCTCGATAAAGTAGGCACACCACGAGGCTCGATTTCCATACATTGGGACCAGGGCTGTAAAAATTCCTCGATTGAAGGAATTAATTCCAGTTGCAGTTACTTATTTCAAAAAGTAACGTAATTCTAACTCCAATTCCTTCTCTTAAAAAGGAACTAATTCCAATTACAAAATTACATCTTATGAAAAGGAACGTCAGATTACAAATTCCTTTACAGATATCATCGCTTGTTATAATCGATAAATTGTTGAAAACCTGTATAGATACAGTAATATTAACTAGTTTACATTCTATTTTATTAATTGGCTCTTTCCCAAGCTGAAACAGTTTCTGTTTAGTTGTTATAGTACAATAAATCGACAATGTGATTATGTCATTGGAACTGACATTTCTACCTGCATACTTTTAAATTGTAGTTATAGGTAGGGCCTGCACAACTGAAAGCAGGTAATCAATGTCGGGCAAACAAAATTGGGCCGTACTGAAGAGAAGTTGATTTAAATTTGCTCTGTCGCGCACCTCAAATTGGAAGGTAAACATCAATAAACAAACTATAGTTGTACACTTGAGTACTGCGCACCAGCTCGGTGTCGCAATGCGCATACTCGCCTCATTGACAACGTTCTTAATGACGCTTTGCGCATTATCGCCGGATGCCTACAGGATCTTTTGTAGGAAGCCCCCAGCCAAAAAAAACACCCCCGCCACCGCTCTTATCCAGTTAGAATTTTTATTCATTGATGGAATTCAGCACTGAATTCAGCGATGTCAGCTAATATTTTGTCCTAACCCTAATCCTAATCCTAAACCTAAAATCTTTAGTACTTAAAACGTGGCCGGGGGGGGGGGGGGTTCTCAAATCTCACATTTTTGCATTAGTGACGAGGGATTTCTACAAAAGATCCTGCCTACGTCCCACTCCAACGAACAATCTTCCAGTTCTCTCAGGCATCCAGCCAGCTGAGCTTCGCCGTCAAGGAGCGACACTTTCCTTGGCTAATTGCAGTTCTTTAGACCCTGGCCACTTTTGGCATGGAGAGCTGACTGAGCCGCAGATTGCTAGCAAGGAGAGACTGAAATCTAGACGCCGGTTTGTTCCGGCCGCGCGGAAACTATTGCACAACTTATCTGAGTTGGACATCCGCGCTGCTCAATGGACAAACTTGACATGGGACACAGAGTACTCCAAGAGTATGTCAGCGCTCGGTGTTTACATTCCTAGGGTCAGCTTAAGACCCATTGGAATGAGTTTGACCAGAGCAACTTGGGTCAAACTCAATCGCCTGCGTACTGGCGTTGGGTGATTCGGTTCGTCCATGCACAAATGGGTCTCGCTTCTTCAGCAAAATGCGAGTGTGGCGCTAGTAAACAAACTGCAGAGTGCAATATTTAAACATGTCCCACACATCGGGCACCTCGAGGAATAATGGGTCTGACGGTTTTGGATGACAAAATAAGGTGCTGGCTAAACTCTATTACTGCCAGCATCTGATCTAGGCAACACAGCAGGTTCGGGTGATAAAAAGATAAACCCTCGGTCCCCATCCTTTTGTTGTGTCTGATCTGGATCATAGACACCCTGCCATACGACGAACAAGAAGTTTCACACTTGATCAAATAAACAATTTATTACACTTGCAGTAAACACGCTTCAAAATGCTTATCTGACATGCATGTTCTTTGGGTCTCAAAATTAATCCCCCAGAGCTGAACATACGCTCACATGCCGCGCTCGAAGGAAGAGGAGTATTAAGTCCTATTGCCAAATTTCTTGATGGAGCACATCGTCCTTTGTAAATAGTAAAGTCTTCCAATTCAGATGACGAATAAACATCAAGTACATGGTTTTTACTCGGGATTTTCTTTTAAAAATCGATTTGGTGATTCTTCTGCAGGAGTTTTTGAGTTTTTTCGCGCCAGAGAACGTTATCTTCCTTTAATCGATCTTTGATGTAGTTGATACCTAAAAACAAATTTTATAATGCTGCACTCCTGTTGCGATGTTTTTCTTTCAAAGTCGTTTTGTAAAGTGAAGATGAGAATTTCTTTTATTATTGAATCGCTTTTACCACAAAATGTTAAATGGATAATCACAACAAAATTTATTGGAGATTAATATTTGCTAAATTGGCTAAGCAATGGGAACTAAGGAAAGTCAATCAGCTGTTGGACGTACCTACTCCAAAAACAATGAAAATAGTTACAAGTTTTTACGATCAATCAACAGATACTCAGGTAAAAAAAATTATTTTACGCTAATAGTTGTACCAGACATTATAGTGAGCTAAAAAATTGTAATTTAGAAAAATATATTTGCGAGTTACCTTTCTGCAATTGAAAATTGTCTTCTGTCCAAATGTCTTTAAATTTTGGAAGAAGAATAGATGAAGCGATCACTTTCTCGTTACCCATAATATTGCGAAACCTCTTGTGTATTCCGTCAGTTACTGCATCAATTAACGAAATGAAAGCCAGCCTTTCACTTTTTTTCAAATTTTTTCTTTTTTCTTTTCAATGCTATCGGTCAAATATGCTATGGTGGAAGGCAAACTGTCCATGAATGTGTCGACTTCACCTTGTAATATGTCCAGGGCGGTGGCAAGAGGTTTTATTATACTTTCGTATAAAGCAAGAAATTCAAGCTCGGAGTCTCGAAACCTGCAATTACAAGAAAATAATGTTTTACAATGTTGCAATCTTTTTTCTAAATCTTGCGCAAAATTTCAAATAAATTATTGTAAGAGAATTCCAAGTGGTACATTTGAATTGATAATAATGCATTGATAAACGCGACTACGGAATCAACGCTGTTTGGTAACAGCCAGTTAAGAATAAAAACGTAATTGAGATATTAGGATTTGTCCAGCAGTTTAATAAAAAGGTATTGATTGCAACAATAATGATAAGGCCTCACGCATCAACTTGAACGCAAAACCACCCAGGTTCTAGTGGACCTTCTAATTAACTGATACCTAAACACACACTGCAGTGGTAGACATGTGTGTAATAAAGTCGTTATGAACAACATACAGCAACATACCTGAGCAAGTTCAGCCGTTGACTGGTATTGCACAATGCTTGAGATCCATTTAGTTCAATTATCTTGTTCAAGCGTCCTACTATATCATACACAGAATTCCATCGAGAGGAACAAGGACGTTCAAGTTGCAACGGGCTTTCGTTTTCCAAGACTTCAGCTGCAAGAACACTTCTGATTGTTTTATTCCATAAAACTTCACATTTGGCAAAAGTCCGTTGGCTAACTTTTTGTATTGATGCTTTAGCTCTGCAACAGCGGCGTCAGTTGTAGAAAAAAGGTTTAATAAGTGTGCAACACATTAGTGATGGGGTGGCAGTTTCGAGTTGAGATCTGTTGACAAAATGTCGCTAGCATCAATTCTGCACACATCCAGATCATCTTCAGATGGAGCAAATGCGCTAAACGCTTTTACAAAACTGGAGCCACTATCAGTGGCGGTTTTAATTATTTTGCTTTTAATGCCATTTTTGCAGTACACATCTGGAAGTTGGTCCACTAGCAGATCGTAAGTATGGCTTCCCGTTAATCGTCGACATGCTAAGGCAGCACTTTTTCTTTCAAAATTATAGTAGCACAACCAGGGGACAGTAACACCCAAATAAGAGCGCCGAAGAGCAGTCCAGCAATCAGCTGTTGTTGCTATAAATTCAACGGAAGTCGTTGCACTTTTGAAGAGCATTGCGTAAATACTTGTATGGGCACGATGCTTAAAGCGTGTATGCGTCAGATTTGTGGTTATATTGTATTACCACAGGGCTTCTCAAACTATGAGTTGCGGTTCCGTTTGGGATCGCAATCTGCGATTTTGGGGTCGTGAAACAAATGCAAAACAAATTGACTCTATACATCCAAAGTTAAAGTTTTGGGACTCCCACAAGAAAATTGAAAGCAGAATAAAAGTACAATTTTTGTGTACTGCGTTTTTTGGGGCAACTGCGTATCTCACGCTGTCGGTTGTTTGCTAAAATGTCTGTCTGAGTTATGGAGTAAAAATAATCAACCAATCACAACAAGTTGTGCTTTGCTACATCCTAATCGTTATTACGTGCTGAGCGATATTAACCTCATTGCAAGCACTTCCAATTGGGAAAAAAGTTCTTTATTTGAGGAAATTTGACCCTTAAAATCACAAAAATCAAAATTTAGCAGGAAATGATCAAAACAAGGAAATCAGTGGGGCTTGCCAGAAAATACAAATGAGTTTCCTAATAATAGTCAACAAAATGAAAATTATTGCTTGTCATGTATAAGTACAGGAATTGTGGCAACAAAACACCAATAATACTATTGCAGAAAAGGAAAGGTTTAATATTACCTTATCTATAATTTAAAATTGTTTTTCAAGCCTAAGGAAGCAGTTTTCGACTAGTTATTTTTGACAGCTTGGAATTGTTGCTTTGTTTTAGTTGAGCCATGCGGAAGCCAATAAAAAAATGTGCAAGTTATGTTAGTTGGACATCTCACTGGCAGCGTATTCAGACTCGGGCACAGTGCCATGCTTCCGGATCTTTGGCGTTGACCCAAAAATTCAAAAACTCAAAATTTTAATTGCATTTTCGTTAACATTCGATTTTTTAAATGTGTATTTGAAGATGTTTTTTCGGTAGCAAGCAGTTCTTAAGTATCAGCTCATCTCATTCCTAAATCAGCAAGCACATCTATGCCATTTGATGTGCTTGATAACTTCATAAAATGATTTGTTTTTGATTATTTTTTGTTTGGTTTTCTGGTTCCATTACGCAGTGCTTTTGTTATCATATAGCTTCTTCCGTGGACTGTGGGCATTAGTATAACTTTTCCTAGACAAAATATTACTTGAGATTTGTGATCAGCGCCGTATTTAAGTGGGGGATAAAGAGGGATGGCCCCCAACTATGTGGCAGGAGCAAAAAATAAAAAAGAACAGATGTTTTAAAGATCAAAATAAGCAAAATTTTTGTTTTCCAAAAATTTTCCTTGTTCGATACTCCGCCTCCTACCGAAGATTGAGCTGACTTATTTCATATGATTGCTTAATTATAAGATTAAGCTTACTAAATGCTTCACAACACCCCATAAAAAAGAAAAATTGTTTTTGCGTAATCCAGCGTTTGTAACGGGATGTTCACCGTTTTAATATCTTTGAGATGTAGTTTACTCATCAAGGGTTCTCATGGAAATATCTTTTCTAAAAAAGTCTAATAACAGAAAAGTTTTAGAAGATCTGTATTTATTACTTAATTATTCTATCTTGGCCATCACAAAAACAGCATGACGTAGGCCACAAAACGGGACATGGCGGGCCAGATTTGGCCCACGGGCGGACGGTTTGACTCCCCTCCTTGAAACACTCAGTTTTGACTAGGTGTGATAACCAGATTAATAAAAAGTCACGCTAAAATATCTCAAAAGGACTCAAAAACAATAAAAAAATTTTTCAATTTTTTTCATGCCTGTTTTAAGCTAATGCGACTGAACACAATTAAACAGCACAAGCTTGGCAACGATCACCTGGGAAAAATAACTGCAATGTGACACCACAGCGGTTGAAGATAAAGATAGTGGATCAACTAGGGCACTGGCTCTGCTACCAGACTGTCTCCAATTTAAGTGCCAAAAATAAACATTAAACAAAAAAAGAATTTTCACAAGCGAATGCACGAACGTATGTGTAGTAAAAATCACAAGCAATTGTTTAAATCATCAAATCGAAAGTTTGGGAGACTGTAAAGTGACTTTGCGGTCTTTAAGTCAGCTGGAACTCATATATCAAGTAACCGAACACATGCTGCTTAAATAAGTAATTCTTACTTAAAACATACAGAAATTCTGATGTTATGATGATGTATCAAAAACGATCGTTTATGCTTGATGTGACCTTAAAAACTAGGTCAGGGAGTTACATGAGCGGTTAGCGCGATCAAGGCTAGGAATTGGAGCAATTGAATTGGCGGTTGTTGCAAGATAACCTTAAAACTGATAGGAAACATCTAGAATCGCAGCCCAGCGACCCTCCTAAGAAGAAAGCCAGCTATCATCAAAACATATAACGTATTGTCTTTTTGCAATCATAAAATACCGTAACTATTTGCTTTTTTGCAGTAAGATTTTCTGCATCTGTTCTGCCACCTCTAGAAATGCCTGACCATGGTAAGATGACGTTATCGGCTCTGAGGTATCGCCAACACAATACAAGAGTAAAGAAGGTACGAAGCTACTTAGGCTGCTGTTTTTTTAGAATAGGCTAGATTGGAAAGTATGGGTGTAGCATAAAGTAATGAATATGTGCCGCAGACTACGAGCTTGATCGATTTTTATCCAAGTACAAAAAGGTTTTACTAGTTCCAACAAATATGCCATGTTCGAGTTTAGGACAGTTTTTTTTTCAATTTTATTTCTAAATTGAGATTCCTTTTTTTTACTCTTTCGGTAGTTTTTATTTGAATTTTGACCTCAAATAGTGGTACCGATCTTTTTTGTTTAACTTGTATCTCTCAATTTGTGAACACGAAGCACACGATTACTTTTGTGTTTTATATTTGGCGTCAAGTTCAACAAAATGACATGTTCTTTCAAGTTCAAGTTTGCAACCCTGATTTGCCCTCAATTGCAGATTTACTTATGATTTAGCTTTGATTTGCAGTAATGTTAATTTAGCATTACATCGGCACGCGTAGAAATATCGCTGGGTATTTATGAAGAGATGCAGAGCAATCTTCTTGACAGAAAAAAGTCTTTGCATTAGTTGTTAAACCTTCCTGCGAAAAATTAAAAAATCCTGCCACCTTACTGTTTTGTTATTAACTTATTTTTTTAAAAAGATTGAAATATCTAAACGATAGTCATTCACTTAAATTTTATGTTATTTTTGTATATTTTAAAATCAAATGCTCTACACAGGTTGTTCCTAAAAATCAATTGCTTTTATTCAAACTTTCTGATGGGTGGGAGCCTTTGTGTGAATTTCTTGGAAAGCCTGTTCCGAAAGAAGATTTCCCTCACAGAAATAAGGGAGCATCAATTACGGATGAAGTTGTAAAAAGTTCCTACATTTTTGCTCCAATTAAAAAAGAACTTTTTTTTTCTTTTTCCTTTATAGTAATCGGATTTAGTTTGCTTTTGTACTACATATTTCAATGATTTGTCAATGGATATCTAGTTTCTCAAAGATGACCCGAAAAGTAAAAACTAACCGTAAAAGTTTATCTGTGACCATAAATACAAAAATGCGATATGCAAAGAAAGGTTGCAAAAAGTTTTAGGTCAGTACATACGGTTAATTTATTCATACAATTTTAGTCGATTGGCCGAGCCTGCTAGCCTGTTGTTTTGGAGGGTTTGGGAATATAGGTCTCCTAAAATTAGGCTGAGTAGTTTGTCAATGGTTTGTGCTTTTGGAATCGGCAGTTTGTTCTATTCCAACTTATCTTTAAGCACTTTGACATAGAAAACCTACGGGTTATTTAACCGATGATTCCTCGTAATTACGTTATATATATCGACTAGTAATTTTTTTGTCGTGCTTCATTTTCTCAGTATCACATTGCATTTGGTCAACAAATGACTCTCCCCGGACCAACACATATTGATTCTGATCTTTGTGCTTCGCAATTCTACAGAAGTGTAACTCACATTTGATTTTCTTGGCTAACAACTTGTTTGGTTTTTGCTTTTTGTCGTATTTGCGATTCACTGTATTGTAATGCAATGAACGAATTTGTTAAACTACGCAGTGGTGGCTTTTGTAAGTTAGGGCCCGAAGCAAGTAGTGATAGGATGGCCTTAAATAAAAGGTGCATCAATTAACGGCGAAAGCCTACAATCAATTGAAGGTTGGTGTCTCTATAATTGCTGTTGATCAAAATAGGCAACTAATTTATCATCACTGATAGCTCTCGGGGTATCCCAAACCAGGGAGGAGACAACCGAACACGTAATTTTCGATTGAGACACCGTACAGTGTAAAAATCTGTGTCTACTTTAATAATGAAAATTTTGTTCCTCATTTGTTAGACCTAGTGCTCTCGGAATGGGAAGGAAAAAGCGTAATTTAAGCTTCCTACAGGCCAGGATAGCATTCTTTTTGAGCTTGATGTACTGGGCAATGTGTGTCAAAGTTGAAACTGCTGGAAAGATTGTCGCAGACATGTTTGTTAAAATAATTGTGCCTTCTTCACTGCACTACTAGTTGTATTATTGTCCTGAACTCACTATGATTTCATTTTTTGTTTTACTTATAGGCGTACGCCAAGCCTGATTGGTTGAAGCTGATTATTCTCTATTCCCTTTCGCAATAGAAAAAGCAATTATTACAACAAATTTTTCTATCATGCATTTGCATCTTTAACCAACCTTTTTGTTGTTCTACTTACGTATCTTCTATCCAGCTGCGTTGTTGTCAGTGTCAGGTAATGCAATTGTCTCAAACCAAGCAACATAATCTGGCCGAAACTGTAAAAGTCAGTCGTACTCATTGGATGATAGCTCAGTTAAACAACATATGTGTATTGTATTCCAATTTGTCTAAACTTCAGCTCTTAAACGAGAGGCGACTCACAGCAACTCCAAAAGAGGCGGCTTTACTTTTAAAAAGGGGAACCTGATATTATCAACTTGCTTGGCTAACTCAATATCCACTTGCCAATGCATTTCGCCTTTGCTTTAATGTACCAGCTGATGAAACGGGCCCCAGCAAGTTACTCCGTATTGGGCAGTGAACGAGTGACCACTTAAGAGCGTTTTAATTGTACATGCAGCCAGCCTGGAAGGAAATCAATTCAAACTAAACCATCAGTGATATTATTCATCGCAAACTGGTACATGATATATCAAATTAAAAATGTCTTGAGGGTAAAAGATCTGGCCGGTCTTTAAAAAAGCTAATTCAACGTAGGAAATCTCTCATTTTAGATTGATCTCCAAAAAAAGCTTGAAAAGGTTACAAGCCCAACACACTGATGCGCGTTCTAATCCAATTGAGCAACACTGGTCAGACTGTGCAAAAGATAACTTGACTGCACACCTCTGATGTAGACCAAAAAGAAATAATGTAAAGGGTTCGTGGTACAGAGACACTTGAGGTAGTCTCCGAACCAGGCACAGATTACTGTGAAGCTGTTCAACGAAGAATTAAATAGATGAAACCCGGGCTTGTTCGTACTTCTTCTTTGCTGTGGCCTAAACTTTCTTGCACAAATTCTTTTGATAAAACTGGTATTGACAACAGAGAGCTGAAAATTGAAATTAGGAATATTGCAATTGATAGAAAAGCAGATAGGATGGTGGTGGCGTTGTTGGCCTCGGCGAAGTTGGCGTTGCTAGCGGTTTCAAACTATTTTGATCCTCAAGTACGGCCTTACTACAGCTTCCCCACGATGACAATCAACAAAAGAACAACTTATCCAACTTGATCTACTTCGTTACTAACAAGTTTCTTTTGATAGTTTTCGTCTTCTAAACGTGCAGGTTTACAAAAACAAGATATTTATTCCTGCTACGTGTCTACTTGAGAATGCCACAAAGTGTGACAAAAAGGCAGTTACCGCTGCGTCGCTCGAGGGTTAACCTTGCCAAATCGAACGACTAATCACTGATAACGATACCTCAAGTGAAACAAACATAACAACGACACAACGCGGGTTCAACTCACACATTGGCTAAGCAAAAAAGTCTAGCTTTAAAGCGATAGATGTTACCAGTATTGTAACAATATTTACAAATGATATGTTTAAAAACACATTTGTAACGACCAACTCAGAACGACTATCATAGAATTGAAATTATTATAAATTTACCAAGGCTTAAAGGTCAAGAAAATTTGGGTAATTTACAATAAAATGTATTCGATACCATTTCATTATTTACCTAAAGACAAGATATTACGGCTCCATGTACCTTCTTGCTTTATGGCACTATGCGATTTAGCTCGATACAACTAACAAAATTGAGAAGAAATTTATTTTAAGAAATTATAATATCGCAGAACAATGCAGCTTATTGCTAATCTAGAAGGATACACTAGACACAAATACTAAAAAAATTGATTAAAAAAGGAAATAATAAATTGCAAAACATAATAACGCAAAAACAACTGAAAGAACAATCACAAATTCTGTTTTAATGGGATCAAATATGTAGGAATTTTCTACTATTTCATCCGTAATGGATCCCTGCTTGTTGCGGTGAGGAAATTCTTTGTTAGGAATAGGTTTTCCTAAAAATTTACACAAAGGCTCCCAACCATCACTCAAGTCAAATATTAAAAGTTGATCTTTGGGGACCATCTAAAAATAATAAACGAATTGATCAATCAACCTATTCATCAACCAATCAATTAACAAACAAAACAAACTATTGCACGAAGCAGAAATTACCCCAATCAATCATATAAATATCAATCAATCAATCAATCAATGCATCCACAGCTAAAATTAAGTAAAAGATAAGACGACGACTTCTGGAAACAATACTTTTCCAGAAAATTTCACTTTGTAACTTCATTTTATGAATTTTGATGAACTTTTATTAAAAGAGACCAAAGTCCTGCCGCCATAGTGACAAAATCTTGCTGACAAAAAGACGACGATAAGCATTCAACAACGTTGGTCAGGACAAGACGCTGGCTAAAAGAATGAGATTGCGACATCATTGGCCTCATTGTTTTTACGTTTGTGTGACCTTGATAAATGCAAGATTCTTATTTGCAGCATATTTCTATACTTGGCAGCATAGCGGTGTTTGTGATAACAATGCACAGCGCAGAAAGTATAGGTAGTGTTAACTTCGAAGTAAGTCAGAGTACAAGTCATTTTACGTATAACGGCTAGAGATTGTTTCGTGAATGGAGGATAATGACTTATAGCCATACTTAGATTCCTCTCACCTCTCGCACACGTGTGTTATGCTGGCGATATCGGAGTTTCATAACATTTGTGCTGACTAGTGGATAAAATATCCGCCCAATAGGATGACCAGAAAGCCCAAAGCGAACTGAAAAAAAGCATGAATGAATGACACAAAGCAAAAAACTCCAAGCAGCGGTTTCTGGCGCCATTGTTGGGAGCGGGATGCAATGGATGGAGCCTCAAACTGACGACAGGAAGTACGTTGACTGAATGCTGAAACGGCTTTGTTGCCTGCAGCATGATCGCGCGAAACCGCCGTATGCTTTCAAGCCCATGCTGCAAGTTCAAACTATAGCTTGCGCAAACTGCGACAACTGCGGCTGCTAACCGGAAAACCCTATGGTTATGTTTCAGCCTTTCAAGCGCTCCGTTAATCTCGGGCTTTGATGAATTGAATTGTTTCTCATCAATATGTATCGTTAAACCCATACCAAGCTGTCATCCCAAAACTATTAGATTAACAGTCCGTATATCACACTTTGTTTAATTTTGGATTAAAGTTAATAGCTGACTGGAGATTACGGTTTTATTTTTATGACCAAAGAGCACGGGACAATAACAAAGCAACATAAATTTTCTAAGCTGCCTTGATGGACAGTTGCACGTCAATACTACAAGCGTACTCTGGTGGAAATATGTAGATAGAATAATCGTTAGCAACTCTATCTGGTATATTTTAAATTACTGACAATTCTAAGATTTAGCTAGGGTGATTGTAGAACTGATGAAAGATTGATCAGAGATAAGTGCCAAGTTTGGGGGAGTATTGTTGCGCAGATTTTGAATTTTGAGATAAGGCTCTAAAATTTTTCTGCTTTGTGATCTAAAGAACTTTTTTTTGAAGGTCAACTTATTGAAGGAAATCCTCCGCTTTTAGCATAATTTACCTTTAAAGTCAATATCTTTCTCTTCTTTTTTAGGTGAAGAGCTTTCGTTGTGAGATCACTGTTATGAAATAGAACGTTGTGCTTTTTTGTAAAAAATGGGCACATCCTCAAATCCCTGGTCGATTAAAATTTCCGGGCTCTGGTTCGTAGGTGTCCCCAATCAACGCTATTGGCTAATCGTCATGTTCATGTTTACAGTGGCAAATGTTACGAAGAAATAATTAATGTCTACCAAGGATTTGATTTTATAAAGAGTCTTCACAGACTACATTATGTTAGGGTATCAAAAGAGTAATGACGATAATTATTCGTTCTCCATTCCGTGGATGCTAACTGCCTATACGTTCACCTTCCCTTTTCACACAGTAGAGGCGCGATATGAAACGAATTTTTAAATTTACCCGGCAAATCTGATCAAGATCAAGCTAAAGGAAAGCAACAGTCCTTTTCAAACCAGTCACGAATGAAAATTGCAGACCGGTAGCTCCATCAACAGCAAGGTAGAATGCCATTGAAGAGCGCCAAAAACTCGTTTTTTATTTCATGCTGCTGGATTATCAATTCACTATTTACAAAGCTTGTTGATATACCTATGAGATTGAGGTGTTGACGGATTTTATTTCCCGAAGGAGTAATTGCACATAGGATTCGAAATAGGATGTTTTTCCGCATACTCTCTGCTTGGGTTCGCACACTTTCAGCCCATATATCTTCTGACGATTTTTCGGTGTGAATAACCTGAAAATACTCTCAATACAGCCTAAATAAATCACATCTTTAGCAGCCAGGAGTGTAGGCAGACAAAAGTATTGGTAAAAAGGGGCTAAGTTCTTTTACGCCGCATCATTTTTGGTAATCTTCCTTAGAGAGACTTCATAAAGTGTAGGTAAAAATGAGGTGTAGGCCTGTTAAATTTAATTTTTTTACAGGAAACATAGGTTTTTTTATAGAAAACAAGGCTTTGACAAATCTATAAAGGAAAAATCTCCCCCTTGCCAACCTTGGTTACACCCGTGCTTGAATTGTACTTTAAGTTGAAGGCTGTATTTTGAAATTGAGCTGCTGAACGTAACCAATCAAGAAAATGTCTTCAAATGCCTAAAAAACACAATTTTCTACCAAAATTGGCAGTTTTTAAATTAAGAATTGACTCCCTTATCTTTTAAAAATTTGTTCAATCTTTTTTACAAGAATCAGTTTTCTTTCTTTTCGAAATAATTGCCTTATATATTCTGTGCAATTAGTCCACTACGATGATTTAGTACTGGAAAAATATTTGATAGGCCTACCATGAAGAATTCTGGTACCAGAATCATATTCGTCGAGAAAACGTGGCTACTTGCATACATTTATTTCCTATTTTCCTTTTTAACATTTGAAAATTTGGCATTTTAAACCAAAACTATTAATTTTGACAAAGCTGCTAGTTTTGACATCTTTTGCATCTTGCAAGCAAATTATAACAACAACACTTTTTCACGAACTTTAATCGCTCTAGCACGTACGTTTAGCTTTGTCACCCCAAAGTTTTCTATGAACTATGTTAACACCATATCACAGTGGCTGGCAAACGAAATTATTTTTGGGGTTCTTTTGACTGAATCCCTATTAACTGCGATTTAGACGTCATCTAGAAGGAGATTGAACCGCATAAATTTTGCTTTGCTAAACTGTAAAAAAAATCAAACAAAACATTCTTCTTCAGAGATAGGTACCATAACTTTAGTAATAACTCCCAATAAACTTGTCAATTTGAAGTTTGTTTTAGATAAGACTGTTTGCAGTATTAAAAGCTCTACCGCTATACGCAGTGGCGTAGCAAGGATTTTCTAAACGGAGGTAAGATTTTTCGAATAACACAGCCCTCGGAATGCAATTACAAAGCTAGTATTTCCTTCAGAAACCAAAGATAACAGGGATTTTTGCCCCCAGACAATGATGGACGTTTGTGGTCTATAAAGAAAAGAATAAAATTTTTTTAATTTCGGATACTACCACAACTTTGAGAATTTCTCAAATTTAATGTTAAAATTACGGATAAGCACAAGAATATGCGGACGTATGGCAATCTTAGCTTAAATAAATCTCCGAGCTATTTGGCCCAGGCCACCCGAATTCTGCATTGAATCCCCACTAACCAACATAAATTAAGCAATGACGTATTTAGGGGGATAAAGGGCAATACCCCTATCAGGTGGAATAATAGGACCTTCAAACAGCTGATTTGAAAAAAAAGCTCACTTGTATCATGAGATCGTTTGATAATATGATCGAATATATTTAGCACTCAAAAAATTAATTTCTTAATACCAAACTGACTAGGTTACTACAATGTGTACTTTTTTCATCATTCAGAAATTTTTGCAATTTATTTCTGAATTCTGAAAAGTTATTGCAATAGCCTAGGTTAAAGCTTTTGTTGATGGGCTCATCCATTGATTTTGGTGTTAATTAGTATTAGCCTAGCAGGCCTAGTGACTTCTAATTGAACACTATGTAACACAAATCCTTAATTGCTCTATCGAAATTAAAAAGTAATGCTTGTTTTAAACAATTCGCCACACGGCATTATGACACAACAGCACGATAATAATTTACTACATTGAGCTTCCTCTGTATCAAACTCTGGCACTAAGCTCAACTTTCAACAGCTCGTAGCAAATTTTCGGGCAATTGTTTGTTGCTGTTGTGAGCATAATACTAACGGAGATCAAAGAGGGGATTTGCCAGCGTGCCACCCCATGTATGCGCCCGTGGCTCTGTGGTGCTTGGTGTTTACAGGTGGCTTTTACATTAGCAATTTCCCTATCTCTGGATAGTCAAAAGCTGTAGTTGATAGCCTGACAAAATAATTGGGGAGACCGCGAGACACAACTTTTTGCTTGTCATGAAAAAATCATTTTGTGTTATTGCTGTCGCAAATTTAAAATTTTGGAAAAAGAACAACGTTTGTTCTCGCACCCTTGCCTAGTAGTACGACGTTGCACATGATAATTGTGTTGTGCCTCAAGGCAAAAGGTCAGTTTAACCAGTGGCGTACGCAGAAATTTGAATTGGGGGAGTTTGGTTTTTCTCATTAAGAATGCCAAAGGCAGGATTATTCTAGAGAGGTCCAGGAGCATGTCCGACCGGAAAAATTTTAGAAAATTACAATAAAAAAGTAGCATTCTCTTATTTTCTAAAACAAGTTTTAGGTAATTGCTTGCATGAATTTTTTGTTAGTTAAAAATTGTATTTACCAAGTTAAAAATTGTACATTATCAATATGCATGGGGGGGGACTTTGACCCCCAAAACCACCCGTACGCACGCCACTTAGTTCAACCGTCTTAATTATTGTCGTCATATGACAGCTGATGATGCACGACACAAATCTATCGCAACGCTCACTTACTTTTGCGTCCGGAAACACTTCTAATATTTCCTCCCAGATTGAATTAGAAGGACCATCAGTAACTGCCTCCACATCTTTGTAGATTCTTTGAATATCTTCTGTAGTCCATCCATTTTTTCCTATTCTTGTGAACTCATCTCCGAGATAAAAATATTGCTCTTCGAAGTCATAAACGTCATAACCAAGGGTACGTAAAGCAGACGCCATTGTTTTTGTGCCAGTTTTTTGCATTCCAGAACAAATTACTTTCATTTTTATTTTTTATCTAGTCAATAGTCTGTAGCAAACCTAAACAAGCACTTTACTAGTTGATTAGTTTGCAACTTCAATGCTCCAATTTCCAAATCCAATTCAAATTTTAATGCAACAATTTCAATGATCAATTTCAAGCGTACGAGCAAACGTAGAATGACTTACTTTCAGAAAACTTGCCAGTATTGCTTATTCTATAAATATCACAAACACCCAAAGTTGCCGAAGTGAAATTGCTGCATATGGTCTAAATCAGTGTTTCCCAACCTTTTTGCCATCGTGTACCAAAATAACGTCATGCGTTGTATGCGCGTACCACTAATTTATTTTAATCAAATTTGGCTGTAAGACTGTAAAGCATTGACAAGTCTAGGTCTAACCACTTCAAAAGTAACGCTAAAAACCTACAAAAAGCAATGTTAACGAACTTAACAATAAAAAACAGATACATAAAATAAATTTAATGCGATTTTTGACTTTGTTTGTTGTCCACCAAACGATCGATACGCGGTTTAATAGATTCGCTGACGGCACATCGAAAATCGTGCTGAGGGGCAACTAATCGGTTACGCTTTTTTGATTTTATGTTTAAAAAGGTCGAAAATCCTTGCTCAGATTCCCACGTTGATGGAAATGTTAACAACTGTGAAACAGCACGAGAGGTTAGCGTAGGGTACGATGCAGCAAAGTCAAGCCAGAAGTTAATAGCGGGACGATCTCTATGTCTTATCTTTGCCTCATTATCCTCTTGCAAATCTATAAATTCCTCCTGCTCACCGGTTCCAACAAAAAGTCGTGTGGATTAACTGAAAAGGGATTTGTTGTGTATTCATAACTGGCCGCTTCTGGAAAGTACTGTTCCAATTCCTCTTTAAGTGATGCAAGATGACTAGCGATTTCTTCAGAAAAAGAACACTTCATCTTTAAAGATGACAAACATTTGAACATCTCAAGTTGATTGTTTTCTGTGTTCCTTTTCCACAAATCTAATTTTCGAATGAAAGCACCTAGCTTTGAAACAAAATCTACAATTGTCCCAATTCGTCCTTGAAGCGACAGATTTACGATATTGAAAGCTTCAAAAATGTCTGAAAGATATGCTAATCTTTGAACAAATTCTTCGTTTTCAAGATCCTTGGAATACGGGTGACCCAACTCTTTAAAAAGCAATAGCATCTCATTCTTCATTTCGAACAGACGTTTAGTAGCATTTCCGCGAGAAAGCCAACGGACTTCGGTGTGATAACAAAGGCTGGTATGTTCCGAGCCTAAGTCTTCACACAGCTGCTTAAAAACCGGGTGTTTATGGCTGATGCCTTAACAAAATTTATGATTTTCACTACTTGTTTTAAACAAACTAACAACTGCGCAGACAGCACTTTTGTGCATAGGGAAAACCTATGAATAAAACAGTGAACAGACGTGACATTCGGCGAAACAGCTTTAACATACGACTGAAACCCAGACCTACAACCAAGCATTGACGGAGCTCCATCTGTGGTACACCCAACAAGATTTTTCCAGTCTAGTCCATTCTTCTTAAAAAAACTATCCAAGATATCAAAGATATCCTTCCCTGTCGTAGTTGTAGAAACTTCGTGATTCAGTAGTAATTCAGTTTTCATTATATTCGTCTGAGCATAACGGACATAAACAAGTAATTGACAATAATTGGTAATATCTGTTGATTCGTCCAATTGTATTGCAAATCCAAACTTTGATTCCTTTATCTCTGCTAGTATTTGGTCGGCGATATCATCTGACATTTCCTCAATTCGACGCTTGATCGTATTATTCGAAAGGGAAACAGCATTTAACTTTGCGATTGCTTGCTCTCCGAAAGCTCGCTTCACTAAAATTTTAGCTCCAGGCAGAATAAGAGACTCTGCAATAGTATGAGGTTGTTTCTGTTCGGCCACTAAAAGAGCAATCTCATAAGAAGCTGCAACTACATCTTTACTTTTCTGCTGCATTTGGCCCGTTTTATCCATACGTTGACGCTTAACGTTGTCAGCAAATCGCTTTAAGTAGCTCTTGTCTGCGTTCATTTTATATGGGTAATTCCTTTCCAAACGGCGCTTTAGCAAACTAGGCTTCATAGCCGCATTACTAAGCGTTTTCAGGCAAACCACACATTGTGGTAGAATTTCCGCGTTGTGTTCAATTGAAGTAAAGCCATACACTTAATATATTTTGGATCATAATTTCACTTGGACATGATTGAAGTGGCCAAATTTAACTTTGCGTATGCTATTCTTTAGGTTTGCCAAAATTACTAAACAAATTTTTGCGATAACTTGCTGCACGTGCTACAATACTCACTGCTCATGTGATTCAAAAGTTTCTTGATATGACCAAACGCAAGAACTTTCTTTATTACGTCATAAATCTCATTTACTGATGATTTAAGACTGCAAGTAGCAGATTACGCAATTAACACTTTAGCTGCCGCAATACCAGATATCGGTTTTCGCGCAGTTTATTAAATAGCGTGCGCGGCAGTACACTCGGAAAGCGCTAATTATCACCTGCAGCAGCGAAAGTGTTAAACTATGCTGTACTAGTTGGAATAGAATATCACAAACTGAAAATAAAAAATTAACCTTCAAAAAAAATAATCAACTCGTGTACCACCTGATAGACCTTCGCGTACCACTAGTGGTACGCGTACCACCGGTTGGGAATCACTGGTCTAAACTATTTGATTTTACAACTTTGTAATATTCGTAGAACTAGAAAATGGTGGGCAATACTCGCGACGTTCGTTAATCTTTGACAATGTAAAAGACGCTGGTCGAACAAGTAGTACGCTTCGTTGTCAGCAAATAGCTTTGCTTGGCAAATATTTCGTTCTGTTTGGATCCAACGCCGCTGGCTGTTCTCAGAATGCCGACTGTTACCTATCGATAGCTAAGTGCAGTGACATAGCGTAAAAAAGCGATGCACACATGACGCGACCAGACTGCCGTACATCACATTGCTTTTCAGCCGAGTGCATGGCACACCACAAAGTGTACCAGAATTTTTAAAGGGTGTACAACCGCGATGAAATGCACAGAGGTATACTAGTTTTTCAAACAAATTTCAGAAAAAAAGTTTTAATGGAACAGAGTCTTTAAACCTGAGGGTTAAACAGTAGCGACCTCCTCCCAAAAAAAGGTCTTGCTCTTTAATTCAGCTGCAAAGAGGTCAATCGGTGAGCAAAATTTTTTGAATTACACGAAAAAGTATTTCCATCGAGTACAGAGTTTTTGAAACTTGATATATGGTGTACCATCGCAAAAAAAATTGAAGGCCACTGTTGTACGGCGTTGTTGGCGCGAATTAACGGGCGTAAGCATCGTTCAATGAACACACGCAACGGCAAGGTCGGCGAACAGTACTGCCTAGTCTAGGGGTGGGCAAACTACGGCCCGCGGGCCGCATGCGGCCCTCGAGAGCATTCTGTGCGGCCCGCGAACACTTTTTGAAACTTTGCCGTTTTAAAATAAATACGACAAGGGGATTGACGAGGCGAAAAAGCGACGGTGTCCTTAAAAAAAATGGTAATCGCCTCTCCCTTAGACGGAAAATGCGTCAGAGCCTACAATTGCCCCCAATCACGCATTTACCGTCTACGAAAAGGTGATGACCTTTTTTTTTTTTTTTTTTAGAGACACCACCGTTTTTGCGCGCTGAGATACCCCATTCCCAGAACATTTCGCAAAATTGTGAGCTAATGCAATTTCTTCTATAGCATGCAGCTGTGCGAGACAACAAGCCCTGGCCCTCGACCACCCTCGAAATGGTCAATGCGGCCCTCCGGCTAAAAAGTTTGCCCACCCCTAGGCCCTAGTCTCAATTTTTAAGTTTGCAGGTGATATGGCTAACGTAGTTGTCAATGCTAGGGTCCAAATCCTATTCTAATCCAAACGTGCAACTCCTGTTACGCACAAAAAAACTGGATCCTGATCAAACACCTATGAGCTAACTTTTAAGTTTTTTCACGTCTTTGTTATTGATCATACAGCCACTGGCTACTTACCTACAATTATTTCTGATTTAATTATTTAGCAAAAATGTTTTACTCCTAATCCAGACCTGAACCTGTTGTTTTGAAAAACTGGAGACCTGATCCGCTCTTAAATTCGAAATTTTCGCAAGCTACATCCAACTCCTGCAGTTCTAATTCTGGTTGCCTCTAGTGACAGAGTATAAACTTTCAACTTTTTCTCACAACCGTAAAGACAATGGAGTGATGCGTAATTAATGCTACGCTACAGTAGGCTTTGGTTAAGTTTGTTGTAGCTGTTCATTTGTTAGTAGAGGTGTTGGACTATTGTTTTAGTTGCAGAATCTAACACAGCTAAACATTCAGTTCAGTTATTTTTTATTTCTGACTCAAAAAAATAATGCACAGTGTGTATAAACATGGTAGTAGTAGTAGTAGTAGTAGTAGTAGTAACAGCACAAGAAAAAGGAAACGCCGCGAAAAGAAAAGACGCTAAGACGTACGAAAAAAGGATATTTATGGAGAAAGGAATGAATACGTGCAGACACGGCCGCGTCAGCTGATTTTTGACGTATATCAACAAACAAAAAATATAAAGAGCAATGCGAAACTAAGTTAGCTTGAAATAACAACGTAAAATAATAACAATGAGAGGAATTGCTAAACTACACTGGCTATTGATTTTGCTGACCAGCAATGTGGAGATCTGCAGATAGGACGATCCTAGAAAGAGTACTCCCCCTACCGGGCGTCGACAAAACGGCAGAGGAATAGAAGAGAGTAAAGGTAGATAAGAAATGCTAATACAACAAATCATCCCAAATGAAGACCACAAAGTCAACTGCTTAGCAGAAGTACTGGAAGGTCGTTTCGAAATTATTTTGGAAGAGCCAGTTTTGGCCATTAATCGTAGATAGCTTTTTAAATCCTTTAACTTTTTTGCGCGGTAATAAATAAATTGCTCGGAATAACTTAACAGTACCTCGCTCAATCTGCTATGTGGCGGCGCATCGGTGGAATCACAGCAGTCTCGTAGGCGACCCCCAAATGAGGGTCGGGCAGGAAAAGCAAACCCACTAAAAAAAACTCTGCCGAAAGTCAAAAAGCCTTCTTGCGTGGACAACTCGATGCAAAAAGAAGAGAGCAGCGCAACGTAAATGCTACAACAGGATAGCCATGCTTACGGGGCTCCAGCTCAGTCGGATCATATTTCATACTCTACGCTAAAAACTTCACTACCATTTCGATAACCACATGACTTAATAAGCCTCGAGAAACTCAGCGAGCTCTAAATTAGTATGCTGGCGCAATCAGACGATGAAAGAAATATGATTAAAACATGAATAAATATTGAATTAAAAATACAAAGTGGTTGGTTGAATAACGGCTTGTCATAACACAGCTTGTAGACGTGTAATCCATACCAAATATTTAAGAAAAACTTTATTGGTTTGTCTTTCTGCGGTTAGAAATTATAAATTGAACGTATCACGCAATTCAAAGAAAAAGGTCATTTTTAAAACTATTAGGTCTGGAATTTGAAACTCTATAAAAGCATCATTGAAACCTGTTCGCTGGTAATGACATCCATAATTTAAAATGCTGCGTTGCTCCAGCAAAATATCTAGTATGTACTGAGTAGTGTGTAGTGATATACATTATTGAATCAGCAATCGGAGCCTGCAAAAATGCCAGAAAAAAAGACGTCATATCGAGCTAATTAAGCTCGGTTTACAATGAAATTTTGAAAAAGAGAGATCAGGCGACTTCACACATTAAGAAAAAAACTTTTTCCGAGGTCAAATGGTGTGAATTCTAATCTAACAATCTTTCTGAGCGATAAAAAACTCTAGTAAGTTTTTCTTAAAGGCCAGCAAAACGTTTAGAATTAAGATTTTAAACTGCTCTAATTATGACAAATTAAACTATAGTAATTAGTACGGCAAGTTTTTATTGACCTACTGTAAAAACTAAAACAAATTGACTTGAAAATTCAAAAACATTAACTTTACGGTTCATCACCCATGGATGAATAATCGATTCTTTCAACTTCACGGTAGGATCCCTTACACAGAAAAATAATCTGAAAGCGTAAATCTGACAGCACTCACTACTAATTAACTCTAACTAAAGAGGATGTTCACATAAGCATTATATGCTGAAAATTTTATCAAAAGTGCGATATTTTTCTCAGTAGGGTTGAAGAGAGTAGGTCACCTGTGGACTCGGACCGGGATGTTTAAAAAATCAAAATGCTTTTTAAATGCTGCTTCCCGATTCAAAGTTTAAAAAATGTTTAGCTTCTCCTATTTCCCTAATACAGCCGTTTTTGATCAAATGTCGGAATAATCTCTAAAAATAGTTTTCGTTTCCATCTCAAAATGATTTGGCACCAAATAGGCCAGACTCTCAACGCAGCTTGTTTCAACGCAGCAGCAAATACTACAGTATCTTTTTCAAAATACCAGCATTAAGTTCTTAAAAAATTGATGGAGTTGTTGCTACTTTGTTTACTCGCTTCAGTGTCAATGTAAAGCTTCTTTCAGCAGTTCTGCCAGTGCAAGCTCATCCTCAGTAAAATTAAGGACCTTCCTAAAAGACAATTCAATGGAGTCGAGAGCAATACAATGGTAGTTAAAGGTCACCCAGAATACGGATCTTCTAATATATTCAAATCTAAGCAAAGGAGAAATTGAAATGGAAAAGCAAGTTCCGCGGCTGATCCCTCAACCACACCCCGCTTTCTTGCAACATAATTTCTAGTTCTGTACAAAAAGATCATCGTACAAGTGCTCGATCGTCATCTAGCGGTTATAATTTCATCACCAACAAACCCAATCAGCTTTTTAAAAATGCATGCATATACAGTAAATGTGATGAAGAAGATCAATCCTATAATCTCATGTTGAGCAATGTCGCTCTCTAGCTCAGACATTCTAAAGAATATAGAATTTCCCAAAGTCATTCAAAAATAACTGTATTGGATTTCCTGGTTCTAGGTACATCCATTATTGGCTATACGACACCTGCTTTTTTATTTACATTCATGTGTGTAGGCTCATGCTTTGTTTGCTGGTCTGTTCTTAAACTTAGCCATCAGAACGAGTAAACAACTGCTGATGATTTTCGGTAAAAAAAAACAATAAAATACCGACTTAAATTGACACAAAAAGTAAATAGCAGTTTAATCACGAGAACAATTAGAATCACAGCATAGTAAAAACAGAGCATGCAAACTACTAGTAAACTAGAACTTGATTCTGACATTTCAAAAATATCGTCGTTGAGAAGGAGACAAGTCACAGTTTGAAACAAGCAATAGTTTTTTGAGGAAAAGATTCCTGCCGATATCTTTAACCTCTGGTCACAGAAAAACTGGTTGTCGGTTTTGTTTAAAACAACTAGTGCTCAGGACCTCTTCAGGATAGCCAGTGTTGCTTGCACAGCACATTTCTACTCCAAGCAGTGCATGAAACTAAGCAAGGAAAAGTTACTTACCCAGTGACAAAACAGCGTAAGGTAGATTTATCAGAACGGGCGCGTTATTATTGCCGTTACAAAAAACCGGGTTCCTATAAAGCTTCTGCGTTGTCAACATGGGGTCTAAAAAGCGTTTCTTCAAAAAGTCTTCGAACTCTAGTTGGAAAGGGCATTTTTTTAAAAATCGGTATTTCACTTTTTAAAAAAGATTGAAATTTTAATTATGAAGATGGTTTCCGAACATTCCAAAAAATAGCGGATGCAGCTTTTTTTTTCTAAACCATTTTCAAAACTAAAAACATGAGTTATTCCAGGGTGGTGTCAGTTCGTTGTGCAATTTGCATCTTGAAAAAATAATTTTTTTGTTCATTCCATATTCCCTTGGTTACTTTTTTTGCAAGAATATTTGTAGGCTCAGTTTTTCCATTATCTAGTATCCGGAATTTGATGTGGTAATGGATAATCCTGGGGAAGAGATAGATTTCCATTATTTGTGCTTGAAGTCTGTGGAAGGTATGTGCTCCGAAACGTATTGTTTCCATCTAATTTAAAATGAAAGCATGTTTTAACTTGTGTGCGGCAAGAAGTTAGAGAGCAAAAATGGGTTTATCATTACCATAAAAAATTCGGACGAAAAGAAAGTAAAATGAATTTTCTAAGATGCTTTGGGGATCATACTTACGAAACCATACTGTAGATGGACTCAATTCAATCTTCTACCTACTTTATTGATTATGAAATAAAATGAGGCCTTCAACTCATCGAATAGAAGACAACGGATAGTTAAATTAGAGATTTAAATGCAAACGCCAATACTGCTCAGCGGCACCTCAGGCAGCGTACAGGAGTTTATCTTAAAGTTTGTCGGTTGCAAGTCTAACGTTCCATCAATCTCGCCACTACCTACATAAGAAATCTTAACATATATTTAGTACATTTTTAATATATGCTCAGTTTATTGCGCTATACTAGCAAGATAACTGATCTATAATTTTGTAGACATTTTTTGGCAGTATACCTACTGGAGCAAATACGACTAGAGCAGGCGTGCAACAAAAACTACTGTAAGGAGATCTAACCAACCATATAAAATCTTTTTTGTAGTTAACTTGTTGGATGTCCTTAACAGAGTCTGTTACCGTTTTTGAGGCAAAGTAGCAAACATTTTTGAGGCAAAGTGTGCACCAAGTGTTAGCCCCCACCCCTCGAAAGCCTTTCCTGGATGCCTTGAGATTTGGATTTGGCCTTGGGTCAGAACAAAATTAACCAATATCACAGCTCATGGCAAAATTCAAAATGGGGGAATAAAAATTTCTTTCAAGAGATTTATCAAAATAATCTTCAGCTTCGACGGAAATGGGAATTCTGGGGCTCGGCCGATTTCATGGGCTTTTAAAAGAAAACGTTATTCAGTTTCAATGGAGACAGGAAATTTTAGCGATAAAGATGTAACCGTGCGGTAGGGTGTCGTATTGTGACATTTATCAGACTTACTTATAATTGCATTGATACAAGTAGAATATGGATGTTAATACTCACTTGAATTTTGAGAAATTGCTTGTACTTTATTAGAAGAATTAATGCGCGTCCGGACAAAATAATACACAACACCAGCTAATATTGCCATGCACAACACCGAAAGGCAAGTAGTAACCAACATGCCGATGAAGTAATCTGAATCTAAAATCATAAACAGGTAAATGGATAATTCGCATACCATGCAGGTTTACTGTGCTCTGCTTGCACCAAAGCCCCCAGCGTCACTGATCCTTTGGTTACAAAAAACACATGACAAAGTTAAAATTTAAAATGGACTTACACGTAGATACATGACAAGTTAAAACTTGAAATCGACTTACATGTAAATATTAGACATTACAAACAGCAATCTCCTCACACGAAAAATGGACAAGATTATTTTCTTCTTGGGAGGTCAGTAGAAATCTTTACTATAAAAGGCAATTCTATCTGTCTATGTATCTGTTTGTGCTAAAACGTCTAAAACTACTGGGGGTATGAGCATAAAAATTGGCACAATTGTTCACCGCTCCGTGATAGATGACATAAAGGCAATTAAAAATTCGCTCAGAAAAAGTTGATCCTCTTTCCCGAAAAAAAAGTAGCTTGTCCCAAAGTGCTGTCCTCCTTCCACAATTTCAAAATATAATATCTTCAATACATAGACTTTTTTGTCTTTTTTCAGGACCAAAGCACATGGGTGCAGCCAACGAACTTGGTATGACAAACATCATTACACGGGGATTTGCGTCAAGTCGTGAAGTAAGCTAACACGACGTAGCCTATTTGTAAATTGTAAAACAAAAATCACTATAGCGCCTCTGCACTATAAAATTTGTGACATTACAAAGAATGTGAAAAGACTAGTCTTATTTGAAAGTATAATGATCGGGTTTAGGGGCGTTTGAGTAATGCCGACTTCTATATTAACTTTTCGTCACTGCTCGCAAAAATGTTGGATATAACCTGCGCAGTCGCCTGAACCGTTATTTCTAGCCCTACATAACTGATTGGTAGCCCGGCCGTGCCTCACCGGCTAGTAACATATAAATATGCCTGTGTTGGAATGATTTTCGATTTTTTTTAGAAGCCGGCCCAGATGCCATTGAAGGAAACACAAAGCTTGCGATGCAGATTGCAGAAATGAGCTTTGGCCCAAGGTACTTTCCACACATCCTGCGACATGCGGTGAGCTCTCAAATGGAGTAATACGCGATAGGGCTTTATTTTAAAAGGCAAACTTGGCATTCATAGTTACAAGGTATGATTTTTTGGCATTTTACCCCTTTGTCAGCAAGAGCGTCATCAAAAATCCGGTTGAGATCTTTCAATTCTTTTCCAACAACATCTAACCGGCGCGTAGAATAGGAGACCGATCTCAGCCTGCATTATTTGGTTAAAACATGAAGATCTCAAATGTTTAATGGTTGGAGGCCAGACGGAGAATGTAGCAAAGGCAGCGAACACGGCACCGCGCTGCAAGAGCGGAGACGGGAGGTTATTGAGTTTTTCCCCTAATTGTCATATTTTAGATATGTAGGTGCCCTTTGATGCTTTTTAGAAGTTGAAAAGCTCAGCTATTGAAGCTAAAAATTTTACTAGCCAGGGTCTTCGTGTGCAGCCAGGTCTAAGCACCACGCAGTGGAAAAGGGACGACAAACGTGTTGTAAATTCTGCACTTCCTTTCTAAAATAGTTTCCACCATTAAGGCGTTTAAAATTGCTGCAAAGGCTGGTCTAAATTTGAGTTGTTTTTTCTAGCTTTAAACTGAATAATACTGATGCAGCGGATGACGCCGTTAAAACACAGTTGATGCAACTCAATTTTTAGCAATTCAGTGTTAGGACTGGTTAGCACCTTGAACATCAACCAATCCTTCACGCCAAGCTCTTCATGACAGAGCTTGAAAGTAAAGGAGCCTGTATAAGAATTCAGTTTTAGAAGAATTGGAAACATTAGCAATTGGCGAATTCAGAAATAAGATAAAAAAGATTAAAATTTTTTCAATAAACTTGAAATTGTTGACTTTCAAAGGTGCAAAATAATAGTTTTATTTTTAGGTTTTTGCTGGATAGGTCCAGGTAAATATTTCCGTTTTTTTCAGGGTGGTCAACGCTTTAAAAGCGCTGAACTACAACATGCAGTTGGCGAGTTTACCATCCGTAACACTCTTAGTGGGATCGCATTGCTCATGCAAATTATGCACTGTGCCGGAAGTTCTGCTAACTTCTAAGAATAGAATTTAACTTTAATCGTAAAGGTGTTCTATATGACAAATAAAAAGACAAAATACACGGGCACATTTCGAAACAATTTTTGGGGGTTCAAATTTGAATAAGTAAACATCTTTTCTTTTGATAAATAACTTAGTAATTAACGCTATCTTACTTGTAGTAGTTATTGCTAGTTCACAGTTCGTGCCTTGGAAATCTGTCGGACAATTGCAATTGTATTGGTTGAGCTTGTCTAAGCATGACCCTCCATTTTGACAAGGGTCAGACTCGCACTCATTCAGCTCTTCAACAAACAAAATAATGATTTATTTCAACTTGAGAATACAAATCCAAGCTGCAAAGTCAACACCTGTCCAACAGTTTGGTCAAAATGTACTTTAATAAAAAGGATGTCCTGTGAAAAAGCAGAGACAGTAAAGCAGAAATCACACTCAAAATTAAGTGTTTATTTAAAGTAAATTGGTTGTCATGGAATCTACTAGTCTAGAAGCATTGGCTTAGATTTTACAATCTTATCCTTCCAAAATTAAGTAAAACAAATGTAAATATATTTTCAAAAATTATGCTGAGAAAGAATCAAACTAAATTGTGGTTTACGATTTCTCTCAGGGGGAAGTTTTGAATTAAACGTCTTCGGATATTGCAAAAGACAAACACCGTATGTCGGTTTTAACCCTTCTGTTTTTAGTTCTCACCTCCTGAAGTACAGCCTTGAATTATGCACGGGATGGGCCTCAGCCGACCAAGCGACAATTTACATTGGGTTCGGGTCATAAAATTTATTTCGGGTCAAATTTTTTGGTTTATGCACGGCCTTGATATCTTCTCGTTCATAAATCAATCGCTATACCATTGGCCACCTTTCTTACCTTGATCACAATTTCTACCAGTGTAGCCAACAATGCAAATGCATGTGTATGATTTGTTTGTGTTCTGGCATGTCCCAGAATTTTCACATGGGTCCAGCCGGATGCAGTGGTCACCAATGACATCACACACTTGACCTGTAACACCAGGGGAGCATGTGCAGGCAAACGACCCAATTTGGTCTCTGCAAGTTCCTTTGTTTTGACAAGGATTGGACTCGCACTCGTTGGTATCTAAAGTAGGAAAATATTTCGCTTTTGGAAGTTGAAACGGCCGGCCAATTTAAGGCCTCAAAATTAGGAAATGTTGCAGTTGACAGTTATAAGTACTACGTAAGTCTACCTAAAAGTTTGTCGTTTCTCCTTGGTAAACGTGCTACTGACTCTTGATCAGTTTTAACATACTATTTTTACGTTGAGAAAAGTCAGAACACATGAGTCACTCCATTTAATAGTATCCCACGAATGAACAATTGCCATTTATATCGTTATTGATAAAGATAATACGACGAGACAATTTTAGGATGATTTGCTCATCCCTATTCGAAGCTTAAAATCATTGATCTCTCCCTCCAGTTCTTTTGTGCATACTTCCCAGACTTACCAATTTCGCACACCGTTCCTTCCCAGCCAGTTACACACAAACAGATAAAAGAATCGCTTTCTTGTTTACATGTGCCGCCATTTTGACATGGTTCGGATAAGCAGGGTGACAAAACTAAAACAAAAAATTTGGGATTTTTCGCAATGCAGTAGAGATATTTACACTAGCCTAATCTAAACACAAACCCAAAAGTCAAGTTTAAAAATTTTGCTTTACATGACTCCCATCATTCTAAAAGTTGTCTTTCAAACTTATTTTATGAACTTAACATACTATTTTGCTCGCAATACCACGTTTAAACATCATTTTTTACGTGCCGGTTACATTTCAATGTTGCTTCAACTACGTGGAAAATTAATTAATCCTGTACCTAACTTATGATCTTGTGCATAAGAATTGTAAAAATGATCAAGAAGACAGTCAGTCCATAAGAACTTTAAACTTAAAGTATGTTTTCTCAAAATTTTTGACAGTTTACATCATTTTTGTTTTGAAATTTTGAGTCAGAGGGATAAGACACGCGTTTCTGTTTCACCGCCCCCACAATTATGCGCTGTTCTTGTTCATCGGAAATTGGTGACATGCAAAGTCAACATTAAAATGTGATTTTTACCGAGAAAGGTTAATGTGAAACCTCTTCCCCCAACACTGCTGTCTGAACTGAAGGAGACAGTAGTCGGCAAAGCTCCTTCTTTTGGGCTTGAAGGGGCAGTGCTTCCGCAGAGTTTCTCCGCTGGTTGTTCACCGAACTGTATCGACATGAAATCATATTGACAATTTCGGGAATTCTCTATGTTGATGTCATCGATGATGATCTAAAAAATAAATTTCACCCGCTGAGAAATGGTACACTTGGTCACGCTGAAACTAAGTTTCAGCCGGTTTTTGTGTCGTTTTGTCGCTTCAATGACTGGGGCATTATGCTTATACGCTCACCTTGTGAATAAAAGCCGCGCTTAGGCATACGCTTGTTGCAATTTTTTGAATTATTTGTTGACAACCATCACAAACTGTAAAGATGTAATAACTCTAATTGGTTGCCACCGACCACCCGGTCGGTTATTTGCTGTGTTACCAAATATATGCTGCAAATTTCATTGTTGTGAATAACGATTGCTATAACCATTGTGCCTCCAAAAAATTCAGAATCGTGGAAAGAAAACACTCTTTGATAATGCTATAACCTATAGGCAGATGGCCCTACTTTATTCAAGCTCATCGAACAAATTCATTTACCAAAAACAATACACAAACGTTTTCTGCATATTGCTTCCTCGCCAGGACCTACAAAATTATCTAACTAAGCGTATAATGATTAAAAGAAACATCTTTATTATACTTCATGCTCACCCTGACATTTTCACCTTCATTGCTTGTAATTTTCCAGCTGCATTGTAGGCTGTTTGCATAATTGCTGGGATAGTTTGGCGACGTAATGACTCCCCTTTGGGTGGTGACGTCACCTCCGCAATTGGAGAAAACAGAATTGTTTGGATTTTGTGATAAAACACAGATAGCTAAACAATAGATAAATTAAAGCTAATATTGTTAAAATAATACACTGACATAGTTTATTGTTGATACAGAACTGTAATACTAATTCTGTAACACCTAGCTCGTACAGGTTTGAAAAAGCATGTTTTGCCAAAAGCGTAAAGCATTAATAATTGGTGCGGCAGCCCTTTTGGCAAAACAGTTTTGCTCAAAACTATTTCAAAAATAATTATTTAATTAGCAGTGCAGTATTAGAGGAAGAAAAGTTCAGGATGTACGCAGCTGGGTTGGTAATGAAAAAAGAGGTTCCTGACTTTGGGGAGAAAATCTTTTCAGTAATAACCTCGCAAAGTAAAAAAAATATGACGACGCACCCAAACTTTCACTTGGCTCGAACCGGCCTGATTATTAAACAACGAGTTTCTTATAAAATTCTGTGTCGCGTATTTGCAGCCAGTGCCACAGTCAATCGATCAATCAAATCAATTTTACTCAAGTACGCGCCAGCATACAGTGCAACACATCAAATTATACGATCAAAATAAGCCAAATAAATATTAATTAATATTAGCTCTCTTAATGGTGTACGTAAGAAGATAGAAAAGGGAGTTGGGCTCTCTGAGTTGCTGCTACCCACAGCACTTTGTGCATAAACATAGTAGCATAGGCGAATAGTGTAATAAGCAGACAGACAGATGTTTATTTGACCAATTGCTACAAACAACCAGAACAAAATAACTTGCAAAATATACTTCACAAGTTGGTAAGGAGATAGTACTAGACCAAAACCAATTAGGCTACCAATAAACAACTATAGTCTTCATTGCAGAGCAGTAATGTGTGAAAAACAGGGCGATAAAAGTTGATGGCCTCCAACAAACGGTGTGAAAGTAACAAAACATGAGAAAAGAGTAAAGTCATTAAATTTACAAAATACTCTGTCCTCTCCCCAAAATTTTTTTCCGAACGCACCAATGTTGCAGAGATGTAGGCCTAATGGTAAAGGGCTTGAAACTCTTGCTAATTGATATCCTTTTGCGAGATGTTGGATATTTGCTAAAAATGTTACAGACATTTTGAACCAACCTTTTTGAATATTGAAGACGAGATTCGCCATCATCATCATAAGCTGCAATTTGACAGGAGCATTTTTTGCTAACCGCAATAATTATTCAAAATTATCACAATCTAAGCTGAATTTTGAATAGCTTCAATGGCGTATCACAAAGAACCATAAGATTGCTCTTTTGAAAAAGAAAACTTAACAAGAATTACTTTCGTCCCTGACCCAATTTTCGGTAATACCCCCACCCCACCAACCACAATATCAACATTTATCACTTATATCTTAAACTAGCTAATACTTACAAGACATAAAGTAATAAAAGGAAAACATCGAAATATTGTTGTCGTAAAGCCGCCTTTTCATTGTTGACTGCTTCTTGATCTGTTGATTTGATTTCGATGTTGGAGATATTTCACAGTCTCTCTATTTTATGTGTTCACTTGTAGTAGCGATTACTTACGACTTAACTATGCACTTTAATAATGGAAAGCACTTCAATAATGATTCGAGCTCTTAAGACCAATCCTATGTAACGAAGTTGTATTGAAGTCAAGGTAAATACCGGAACTTTTCTTGAGAACTTCTTAATGTAAAAAAATAACATTGACTGAAGCAAATATTTTCTACTTTTTTGATGGAATATAAACAGCTTCAAATAACTTTCGAGAAAAACTTTTGTTTACATCACCTACAAACTTTTTTTGAGACTAGTAGTCTGTTAAACAACATTGTGAGCTTTTTGAAACTAATTAGAGCAGATATAAATCTCTTTTCTCTACTTTACTATCAATAAAGAGCCGCTGAATAGTGGCCGAATACGCTGATTACAATTTTCGCTGCAACCGTTACTATTTACTAAACCCCCTGAAATCACTGCTGCATTGCTGTTTGAGCAAGTAAAATAAACCAAATGAATTATCAATTACTGTAACAAAACTTTTTTTGACACGTACAAAATTAAGATGGAGCCTACGTGTTTTAAGCGCTGGGTTAAGACTTAAAATTGTGATTGAATTTCTTAGTTTATTGGTTTTTTGACAAAGCGGTTGCTGGTTGCTAGGTTAACTGACAAAATATTTCGTCGCTTTTATTGCGATTTTATCAGTTAATCTGGTGCTGTAGGGTTTAGTCTTTGATGGCGTCAACGGGCTTTTCACTAGCCACAGGTGCAAACAATTCAATTTATCAATATTTAGTTGCTTAGAACCGTTTAGATCTTTGGATTTAATAACAAATACTTTCTTCAAGATAAGAAAATAGGCTTTCTATTACATTCACAAAATTTTTATTCTCTTTACTATTCATTTGCAGTTATGTAAATAAAGCTCTACAACAGTTTTATGTCCAATTCCCATTATAATTTCATCCATTGATCCCGAATGCCGCCAGAACCACGTAACGGAAAAAAGCAAGTCCAACTTGAGTTGAGCGTCCGTCCCGACTTAATGTAGATTAAAAGCTATGAGGTATATCCTCCATGAGTTTGGCTTTCTTCATCATGAACAAGCTGTACCGTTGTTTACTGTCAAGCCACGGTCAAGCTCTCGATTTTGATTCAAACTGCATCTTAGGCAGGGAATCAGGTGCAGTACGGTATGAAATGGCTTTCAGTACTCCGTACTTCCCAAAAATATCGTGCAAAAATTCTGTACTCCACTAAAACACCTTCCGTAATAGTATGGTACGGAGTTTTTTAGTACCGCAATACCGCACCTTTTCATACCAAATATTTTGCTGAAGTTTGTTTTTAAGTAACAGGAAATATGTGCTACGATAAATATCAGGAGAGATAGACTACGCTAATTTTACTTCCTCTGCAGAAAACAGGAAACACAACCAACCCCAAACCAATTGTTCCATTTAATAGTAAAGGACATCAGCTTGATAATATACTACAGTAATTAAATTTACACTTAACAATTAAAACAGGTGGCATATTAAATTGCGAAATGTAAGAAGCCGCATACTATCGCTGAGGAACTTATCAAGCCATGCGAAGAAAAAATGTTTCAGATATTGATCGAATCGGGGGCGAAAAAGAAAATCCAGCAAGTTTTGCTCTCTAATAACACCATTCGTCGACGGTTTTCGATATGGCTGCTAATATGCGCCAGCAAGTTTGCTCCGAAATCAAGCAAAGCACGCTCCAGGCTAGCATTCAATTGGACGAATCTACAGATAGCGCTTTAGAAAGCTATTTGATCGCCCTCGCCCGATACGAGAATGACAGAAAGATCAAGGAAGAGTTCTAGTTTAGCAATACACTGTCAGCCACAACAACTGCTGCTGATGTCAAAGCTCTTGTGGACTCTTTTTTTGAAGCCAAGGAGCTCAGCTGGAAGAATTTTAAGCACATCTGTACTGACGGTGCTCCTGCGATGATTGGGCGTTAAATCAAGGTTTTCCACTTGGTGAAGAACAAATGGCCTCATGTGACATCCTTGCACTGTTCAGTACACCGATACACTCCAGCATCAAAGAATCTACCTCTACATTTGATGGAAGTTATGGACGTTGCGGTCAAAGTGATCAACTTCACTCGTTGGAGGGCAAAAAATCACCGGCTCTTCTTAACTTTTGGCCAAAGAAATCGGAGCGCAACATGTGGTACTTTTGTTTTATACCAAAATCCATTGGCTGTCGAAAGGCAAATGTCTCTCTCCGATGTATAAACTTAAAAACGAGGTTGAAATCTTTCTTCGACAAAACAAAAACAACCTCCATGTCCAATTTCACAATGAAAAGTTTGCTGTGATGCTTGCGAACCTGGCCGGTGTATTCGACCACCTCAACGACATGAATTTATCTTTGCAATTTATCTATCTAGCCAAGCTAGCTAGGCTAACTGCTCGAATAGGAGTCTGGCAAGCAGGAATCAAAGTAGAGTCCACTACCTCGTTTCCTTTGTTGGAAAGGCGCCGGGAAAATGAATAGGATTGATTTGCCAGATAACATCAAAACTTGCATCATAGAGCATCTTGAAATCGTCTCTGCTGAGTTTTGATCATATTTCAACGATGACACGTTGCATGTTTCAAAGCACAGAGACCCGTTTAACACCGAATTTCACCCTAATGCCGAAGAAGCAGAGTTCAAGTTCAAATGCAATGAAGCTGGGATTTAATAACAAAACTGATGACTCCAGCTTTTGGTTGTCTCTTCATGATTCATATCCACTACTCAGCAAGAAGGCTTCCGCAATTCTTGTTTAATTCGCAACTACCTTTGCGAAGCTGGATTTTCTGATCTGGCGTCCATAAAAACAAAATCCAGAAATCGTCTCAATATATGCAGTGACATTCGCCTTGCTCAGTTCCAGACGAAACCGAATATCAAAAGTCTCCTTAGGCGAGTGCAAGAACACATTTTGCACTGACTACCTTAATTGACCGTAATTTGTTTAATTCTTTGACTGTAATACATTTATTCTTTTACTTTCCTTTGTTGGGTTTTTTATTATTAAACGTGGTAAATAAAATAAAAAATAGAAACCCGTAAAAAGAAAACTAGGTATTTTGTTGAAGAGCAGAAGGCCACAAGTGTTGAGAGTCTTTGGAAGGAGGCCACTGATCATGAAAGTTTGAAAACCACTGGTGTAGACATTCTACCTCAGTCGTGTCAACCAACTCCTGCAGCATTTGCAAGCTCCTCCACTGTGCTGCCTAATGGACTTGGGCAACTGTTTTCTGAGAATATTTCGGAATTACCTGTCACCTTGGATCAACACAAATAGCAGTCAAATCAGCAGCATTAGATAACAAAGTTGTTTCTCTACGTTCCATGGCATGAAGCATGGCATTGTTCATACTCTTGCGCTGTAGTTGGGCTTTACACTTCAGCCACTCATCGAAATACTCGCCAGCAGTTAATTTCTTGAGCTGAATGGGAGGGGTCGTGTCACAAACTGCTTTTAAACATTTAGTAATCTCCTGTGGGGCAAACCAATCAACGTCTGACAAAAGGAGAGATTCATTCGCCAGAGCGATTTAGCCCTGTAAATCCCTGGCAAACAACACACTTTCAAGCATTTAGAACGTTGAAACCCAATAAGTCTTGCAATCCAGTCTAAAAAGAGGTTTGTTTTTAAGCTTGAAAAACTTTCTGGTATTCTGCTTGTGGATATTTATAGCGACCTTTCTCGATTTTGACACCACTTCTTTGGCGCTAGAATTCATTTTAAAGAAGTCATGTACACTCGGTAGTAATATGTGAACAGCAAACTTGACGGTAATAATTCCATCTTCAGCAGTTATTACGTCTCCACAAAGTTCACTGACGAAGCCTCAGATACATCACATTAATTCTCGTCATTCTCATCAGCAAAATTTTCGGGCAGAGCAAAATCACTTCTCATCCGCTTCTCAACTTTAAAAACTTCAGATCCATAATCTGCCGTGAGGCTGTAAATTTGCTTTTCCAAAATACCAGGTTTGACCAAGCAGCTTACAATGTTTTAATACACCAGCTGTCGCTCGTTCGTATAACTCGTTCACAGCTGCAGTGACCACCCGAAAATTACTGTCCACCACTGCTTGCAAATTTATCCGAATACAACAATGCTTTCTTCGCGTACACAAGCCTACTTTAACCGAAGCCATTTTACCAACAAATGTCTGTCCAGTTTCTATCATCTTTCTCTGGCAAGCATCAATCGTCCATGCTTGTACGTTGAAAGTTGTAAGTTTTAGGTTCAGTTGATCTAACATGGGAGCAAGCATCTTTGCGATGCCGGTTTTTTCAAAAGTGCTGAGGAAGATCATTGGTTATGACGGCTTCATCTGCCATATCTTTGGTACTTTAGCTTGTGATTGGAAATTTAACTATTGTTGCAAGTTGTTTTCCAACAGTCGCACTGCTATTCCTTGCGATTGCGATCCAAAAAAAGAAGTTATATTTGATGCTTAGCGCTTTTTTTTCTTTTATTTTTCGACGACTTAGAACTAGAGGTTTGGATGTTTTCTTTTCAAGTGACCAACTACTGGGTTATATTCTTATTGTCATCCTTCTACTGTACAAGTAGCCGTGTTTACTTCATAATGAAAGTGCTTGTTGCCGATTAAATTCCTCGCTTGACCCATTTAAACAACTTTCAAAGCAGTTTTCACAATAGCTTGCCGCAGCAGCAGCTTTAGTTAAAAGTAAAAACTATACTTCTGATCTAAGTAAAGTTGAAATATAAATTAGTTAAACATGGGAATGAAAAAAACAATAAAAATTCATTAAAAATAAAGCTGGCGTAAAGCAAACCTAAAATGGAATCCTTGAAACGATAGTTTCAATTAATAGCTCGTAGACCTCTTGTTCCTACATTAACTTTTCGAAGCGTTTACTCTTCACAAAGGCGAACAAAATAACACAAATGTACTAAGAAATCTTTAAACACTGCTAAACGAGAATACATTTCAAAAATACAGTACTTGCTGTTGCCGAATCCACTGCAATAAATCCAGTGTAATCATACAATAATATCCACTGATATAATTCTCTTCCAGTATTCCACTGGCAACGCAACTGAATTCACTAACTTCCAAAAATGCGGACAAAAATCTTAAACTCACCAATAAGAATTACATTCCCAAAATATTTTCCAAGTAAGCTCACTACGGCACTGAGTACTGAGTTCTGACAATAGTTAATCACTCACCCTTGGGATAATTAAATCTCCTCGAATAAAATTATTCTCTTAGCACTATCCCAGTGGAATCGAAACTAGGATCTACAATCTAAAATAATACAACTACTCCAGGAGTAACAGAATCTCACTGGGACCTACGATCTAGAATAATTAATAAAATAATCGTAACAACACCGCATATATATAAAACGTTAAGTCCTTGAAGGTTCAAAACATAATTCTAGCGATTTGTAAAAAATAAACAAAGACCATCACGTGATTACTATACTATTGTAAAAACACAATTGTTACATCAAAGAATGAATCTCCTAGAAAATCTTATAGAATTATCTTACTTCAAAACGTGTTTGTTACGTCATCAAATGCAGAGTTCAAGAAAGGTCTAACTTGTAACAAATTAATTGGATTTTACGCTATAGTAATGCAGTTTTGGTTACAGCTGTGTAGTTAGAACTTGGTCACTTTTGCTTTCAAGGAAGCAAGCATTTTGGAGACTTCAGGTTAGGCCTGCGGGAAGTGTACGGCATGGTACAAAAAAATCATATCGTATTTCCGTGCCGTGCTTTAGTATGCCAGAAAAAACGTACGTAATTTTGTACCGTACTTCTCTTTAAAATTAAACCGTACTGTACCCAATCCCCTGATCTTAGGCGAACAGCAATGACGCGTGTGGTGAACACAATGGCGTTGCCTGAAAGAACTTAGGAGTAGGGCAACTTTACCTAAAGCTTTTGACAGCATATTTCGCGATTATCTTTAATGAAGTTTGACCTCGTCAATCTGACTTTTTAATTGTTTCACCAAATAATGTCGGTTTAGCAAGGTTGCCTGATCATCAGGATTGAAAGTATAAAAAGACGAAACTCTTTATAGAACAAATGCTCATTGTGTGAAAAATGTTGACGATGTACTGCTTAGCGTGTAGCAGATAACGACTCAGCTAAGTCGAGCACTAAAAGGGACTGTAGATATTGATGTTGACATACTAGCTCTGCAAGCAATGAGTATAATTCTTTTAATCAGTTCAAAAGTAGAGCAAATTCGTAGCATAATCACAGAAAAACGCTTAAAACGAAAATGTACGTGAACAAGATCAAGATAACATAATATACATAACACGCGAAAACACATGCATAAAAGTAACAACAAAATTGATAATATTTCAAAATTACGTTGTTAATGGGCGCACTTTAACACTTCTTACGCTTGTTTTGTAGTAGTGAATCAGTGACGCAATAGTTATTAAACTAATTGTTAAGAAACCGACTACACTGCCAATTACAATTGCTAACGGAAACGTTGACTCCTCCCCTGAAAAAAAAATCAAAACTTAGCCAGTTCCAAGGCAGCAAGCTATTTCTAAACCTTTTATAACAAGCCGCAAAAACAAGTCATTTATGAGTTGCAGCATAAGCTTTTGATCTCCGGTCACAAGAAACCTAGTGTCGATTATGATGACAGCATGACGTTGTGTTTGGACTGGCTTCGGAGTTACCAGAACTGCTGGAACACGTAGTGGAATGACGTTGGAAAGATTGCCGAGATTAAGTGCTTTTCTTCAGTACACAACAAAGTAGTCTTGGCAAGGTTTAGCTCACGAACATGCAATCATTACCGCATTGAAAATACAACATTGGGACCCTTTTGTACATTTTACAACGGTCTAATAAAGTTTCTGTTCGTTTATTTTGTTGAAAATACTCATTAGATAGTATTAATCGCTGACCAAAGCTCATTTGTAAAATCTTGTAATCACTGCTTTCTACATTCTTTTATATCAATTCTTGCGCACTTGACTTACTTAAACCGCATTACAATAGATCCTGGAAAATGACCTCCAAAAGTACCTACCAATCCATGGAGTCTCAGTTCCATATGGAGTCTGAGGTTCATAGTGTAGTAAGCACTCTTGAAAGCTATATTCCGGTCTTTCAAGACTTACAATTAAAATTCTGCCATGCTTTACCTTCATTTCTTTGTAATTTGCTTTCTGTTCCGTCATCAATAGTATTTTCCTCCTCAGTTGCGTTCGTGAGCGGAGCAGGCAAGCTATTCGGTGATGGTTCGTCACCTGCCGTATTCAATACGTCATCAGCAGGTGATGAAGGGTTCTGTCTTGAGTTAGGGTTTTCATTGTTGTTTCTTGTAATTTCGGCAGGCTCATCCTGCGATGGCGCTGTTGTGACGGGCTGGCCAATCGGGGCTTCTCTTACAGGCGAAGAAGTAGGAGTTCGAGGACTGTACCCTATTTCTGCTGATGGATCCGGTTCTTCATCCAGCTCTAACAATTTTGAAACAAAAATGTATAACATTACTTGTTTACCAGCGTGGTATTCACCGAGAAACCATGAAAAACTCAAAAGTGTGAGAGCTCAGAAGAAAGCCAACTCTCAAAAAACGATCGACCCACATTTTTGCCATTACCCTCCTACCTGAGAAAAAAACTTTTCTAGGTTTACTCAGCCATAAAACTTTTTTTCTCACATTAGTGCGCCAAGGAGCTAATATATCATTGTGGTGCATTTACACAGGCAAGGTCAAAAGCAAAGGTTGAGTGCTTGAAAAAAGTGTGGAAGCTCCGCTGTTCACAATGAAATCGTCAAAAGTCAAGAGACTTTTTAAGTGACCAAATTTTTTTTCTCAAGCGTCGGGGACAAAGCTAACATATTTCAACTTTTTTCTTGACACTTGGGACTTTAACTAACAAAACCTAGCATTGTAAGGTCTTGGTGCAATACGATGGAGTCAGGAAGTAGCTCATACAAGTTCACGTCGTTAAATTACTTACAAGTAGTAATTAATTAGCTAATTTAATATCGTCTGATAAATAGGACAACTAAGGCTTTTTTGAATTAGCAACATCGAGTTTAGAGTTTAAAGATGTAACCTGAATAGTAGACCTTGCCGAAGTCCACCTTGCAAAACATGCTCAGCTCCGGTTTTTAAATAAACTCGTTTTTGAACAAGCCAACCGGTATTTAAAAGAATATTACCGATACTGCAATTTTGTCCTGTATATTTCGGATGGCAAATGCAGGAATGGTATCCTAAATGGTCTTCACAGAATCCATTGTTCAGGCATGGGCTAGGAGAACATTCATCAATATCTACAATTAAAAAAGCTTTAGTGTAACCGTATTGAAAAAATTTAATAAATTAAAAATTCTATTCTCAATGCCCAATCAGCCGCCAACCGGCTTAAGCAAGCGCTGAAGCCAGCATAGAACAGTAAATTTGAAACATAAACAACGTGGTACGTGGGTCGTTTTAAGGCGACAAGGAATGATCTAGTATTGTGATGTCACAATTACTGAGTTGATTTGGGCTTTGAGAAAGACACTTCCGGATGATTTTCTCTGCTCAGCGGTTCTAAAAAGCAGTGAATTCATTCAAGTTGTAGGTCTTAGCAAAAATACGAAATAATTTACTGCAATATACTTGGAAGCCCTAAAGCAGGCCTGAACAATATATTCTCGTTTTTCTGTCGATCTACTCCGAGTCTAAAGAATAAAATGGAGCGTGGATATACGAAATGTAGTTTTGAGCTGCATTAAACCTCTAGAAAAGGCTCTACGCAGGAGATAAGGCATGGCATTTTTCTAAAAATATGAAAACTATTGTCTTCTTTGCAGATAGGCCATTTTTGATGGCTTTGGTTTATTTTTTACTAGAACAAGCCAACGACGTCACCAAACAGCAGCGTTGGAAACGAGTTGCATGAGTACGGGTCTCGAGTCAAGTCACGAGTCATTGATGTCGAGTCATTTCGTCCAAACGACCGGAGTCAAGTCGAGTCTTTTGTTATTACGACTCAAGTCGACACGAGTCTTTCCAACACTTCATTGCCAGTGTTTAGTTTCCCTTTGATTTTTTTAATAGTTGCAATCGATTCGTCTAACATCGTTTGGTAAATCAATATTGTGTGCTCCTAAGCTAAGCTTTGATCTCAACAGTTTAAAGCTCACTTTTAATACTTTTCCGGTACAAGTAACAGTAAGTCTACGGCTTTGCCAACTGCAACTAGCTGGGAATTCGAGCTCACGGTTTTGTAGTTTAAAAAAGAATTTCAAAAAATTTAGGAACGCACTTATGAGCCTACATATACAACGTGCTAGATGCAAAATCATACATACAACAAAGACCTTAACTATCCTACAGGCTTGCAGTACAAAATAATTTTTTGTGCAGGTAATTTCGTTATCAGTAGATCAGCCGAGTCTTTACTCGAGTGTCAAGTCATTGGTGTCGAGTCCCATGTCGAGTCGAATCATTTCGTGCAAATGACTCGAGTCACATCGGTTTTTTTTTTTACATCAACTCGAGTCTCCCCAACACTGCTAAACAGGGGCGATCTACTCTGGGTGATATTAGGGAGACACTTTTTTGAGAACATCCTTTTGTTTTTTCGTTAAAAAAGCCTGCTTGAATATGCAATCATAAAGTCACCTTAAAAACTAATGCTATTAGAAGAAAAATATGTTTTTCTAATAAAAGCATTTTCAACTTCTTGTTCAAATATTTAAAAAAAAAGGAAATCAATTTTTCTCGTAATGACTTGAGTTTCTAAGGAGACGTTGTGACTGAATATTTTAAAGCAGACTATTTTTACGATTTTGACATGGAGTTGTCCTAACGTCGTTTGGAATGACAATCCTAGACTGTGATAGCTGTTTTTCCTTTAAATTTCTTATTAGACTAATTTGACAAAATTTGGGTTAGTTTAGGTGGAGGACTTTCGTTTTAAAAGGTTCTATTGATTATTGTATAAATTTTTAACGGATAACACTTTTTGAGTTGGACTCTGGTGCATTTTTCGATTTAGTAGAAGATTTTGAAAGCCACCCAGGATGTCAAGAATTGTTGTAACAGGACATAGCTCCGGTTCGGAGCCCTTTCTAGTATCAGTTACCTGTATCACAATCCCAGCCGGTCCAACCCACCGCGCATGAACAGAAGAACGCGTTGACTTGATCGATGCAAGTTGCTCCGTTCTTACAAGGATCAGCGAGACATTCGTTAGCATCTAAATATTGTGTTTTCTAACAAAATTAGAAAAGAAAATTAAAACCTACAGTATCTAAATAGGGAATACAACTTGTCCCGCTTATCCTCTCATATTTCTAATCTTTTCTAACGAGATATCGTGAAATAGGAGCCGTGGTAGACTCTCGTTGACTGATGTGCCCTGAAGAGATCTAATAGACTGAAACAAGCCTGTCAGCATCTGCCACTCATACGTCTTGCAGTATCTCGTACAATGAAATAAAACTTTTTCAGAAGGTGAATGCAAAATCAAAAAGGATCATGGATTTGAGTAGTCACTCAACATAACATAACAAAAAATGTAATTAAAACAGTTTAAAAAAGCTAAATGACCGTAAAAACTAAGAAGATCATGTCTAGATTAAGCCATAAATTCAATGTGGGCAAAGGCTACAAAAAAACAAGCAGACTTGTCATTGAGATTTTCAACAGAACTGTCCAGTCGAACTCGGAATAACTCGAATTTTTACTGAACTCCAAAAATAAAGTTGCTTATCTTAATTGAACTCAAACGTAATTGATTTTAAAATTTGAATTATATGCTCAAGTAAAGGAAGTAAAAAAAAACGCTTAACTCCATTATTTGGAAGCAAGTTAAAATCGAAAATAAACACAAAAGGTCTTGAACACGATTTGAAAAGATACTTACTTAAAATTTTGCCAAATTTCGAAGCTGGTAAATGTAACACACAAAATGCCAACCTCAACTCGGAACAATAAAACCTTTTTAAACTTAAACTCAAATAGAAAGGATCGATTTTATAGTTCTGATTTGCCGGTGCTTAGATAGATCTTCTTTTTCGTATGGGCAAGATCTCTTATTTGTAGTGCTCAGCATTTCATTAACTCTTTTGGCTAGTCTTCAGTTAGACTGGGCCACCACGACGGGTAGACTGCTGGGTCCGCCCCTATTTGCAACATCAAGATGGAGGCATCCCGTAAAGTGTTTAACCCAAAGACACAACAAGCAAACTTGCTGGTGTTTTTCACACTATCTCTTTTGTGCTGAACGCCAAGCAGGAAAAAAACTGTGAATACCAGTTTTTAAAGTCTTTTGGTACGTTGCGACTTGGGAAATGAACCCAAGTCTACGGACTGCGAAGTGGACGTTCTGACCTCTACGCCATCGCGCGTTAGATAGGTTTTACACGTTTATTCTATGAACACAAAAACTACCCGAAAACAAGTTGAATATATTCAGCCCAGTTTCAAAATTTCCAGTGTTACTGATACTGTCTATTTCAATCGCAAGAACTACAGTCAATGGGCAACTCAGACAATGAGCTAAAGCGCTACTTCAGTGATGTCAGTGGCGCACCAACGATTTTTGAAAGGGTAGGGATAACGCCGAAATTGCCGTTTGGTTGGAGGTTAAAGACATTTTTTATTTTTGTTTTTAGAGATCAACTTATGCAAAGAAATTTTCGTTTTTTCTGTTTTTTTAGCCATGCCGAGACCGAAAGAGGGGAGAGCGCGTGAAGAAGTGCCCCCTTTTCGGCTAAATACGCTACTGAATTGTTTAACAAGCAAAAATTGATGAAGCTGGTATATCATTGCTGGATTCGTCTGTGATTTCAAATTCTTGGAATGAGGTCAAGGTGTATGGTTTATTTTTATACTTATTGTTAAAGTATATGTTCTATCTTAAACCTACAGAAATTTGTGTTTACAATTTTAACGTAACCATAAACAATAGACCTATTCATAAGAAAACGAGGAAGAAAAGAGAGAAAAAGCAGGACTGCAAACTCGACTTCGGAAAACTTTATCGATTCACTTAGGTCTATAAATTATTTATTTTGAAAAAATAAATTATTTTGGACTTTTATGCGGTAAAAATACTGAAGGCGAGAGCCAAGGAAAAAAAGTGTGAGCTTGATTTTATATCCTTTTTGCCCGGCTTTGTTTCGTAGGCTTAGACAGGCTGATTTAGTGTAGGCCAGTGCTCTTTAACCTTTTTGTCATAGCGGAACTCCTGATGTGCTTTCGCGTTCGTCACGGAACCCCCACTGAAAAAAAATTCTGAAATCATGAATCACTTGTAACAAAATCATATATGTCGGCACTACACATCAAAAATAATTAAATACTTTAACCAGGGTTTTTTTTAAGAAAAATGTTAGATGCCAGATATGGACCCGGAAGGACCCGAAATTGAAGTTGATATCCAAAAAAAACTGCATATAAGAACTCAATATACTGAAATAAGATATAAATACTAGTAATAAACGAAGTGCCTTCGCGGTCCCCTTAAGGAGCCCTTAAGGAAAGAACAATAAAACTAAAATTGAATTTTAAGAAGATTTTTGTTGGTTAATACAAGTACCATTAGGCCCAGTATTATCGCGCATCATTCGCTTGCGACTCTAACGAATAATGACAAACAATTTTTTGCTGGATTTGAACTTGAAAAACTTTTGCTGCTGAATTGGGACTTGCAAAATGATTTTGAACTCACCTTGACCTTGCATAAAAATTGATCAAGTTTGCTTTTATGGAGACAAGTGAATGTTGTAGCCAATGTATATTCATAAAAAAATTAAAATCTTGATAAAAAAAGTAGCATATTGCTCTTAATTACTGGTATGGAAGCTTGGTACTTGGAAAAAAATATCTTAGGACTATGGTTGTTAAGGTTCCAGAAAATAAAAAGCAGTTTTAGGGATTTTCGTTTTCCCAAAAACTTTCCACACTCTAGTACTGCTATACCCAATCCACAATTTTCTCCAACAAATCCTTCGACGCATTCACACGACCATGAGTTAGCGCCATCTGTACATTTTCCTCCGTTTTGACATGGGTGCGAAGCACATTCGTCAATATCTGAACAAATGACAAACAACACTGAAAAAAGCTTCAAAGAACGTTTTCAAGTAGCTTTTTTATGCAGAGGACAAAAGTCCAAAAACTGTCGCAGAGGGCAAAAGGGCAAAAGCCATTCATGCCTTGTCAAGCATAAAAATATACACTGCCGCAAGTTTACTTAAATTCGTAGAGTTTTTGTAATGCAAATGCCTAGAGGGGATAGAGCTTCAGAAGCTGTGCAGCAGCAGGGTAAGCGTAGTTGTGTAGCATGGACCGTGAACAAGAAATCAAAAGCATATAAGCAAGAGTATATTCAATTTATTCTACTCAACAAGGTCACTCTTGGGCAAAGTGCACAACCTGACACCCTCTCCTGTTAAGGTCACAACTTGGTTATAGCAACTTATTGTTTCTGATATCTATGTGTCACTTATATGCATATAACTACCCTACAGCTAAATATTTGTAAATTTCCGCTTTTTTACTCAACTGTTAAGTTTGAGATTATTATTTTGTTTGTGAGTGTTATGCTTGTATTCTGAGTATGTCGGATTGGGTTGAATTACAGGTGTAACGGTCATGCTTTTAATTCAAATTTAGTTTGATATTACAAAATTCCATTATGTATGCTTTGACGTGTATGGTTTGGCCATCTACTCTTTTTTTCGTCTGCTGGCATTTGATTCTGGTGAACAATATGCCAGGAGTTCTTAAGTTTTTTGAGACGCGCCCCTTAGGCAAGATCATCAAATACTCGCGCCTCTCTTAATTCAAGACCTTTCGTTTTTGAATGAAGGCCCGATTTTTGGTCATTATCGCACAATTGCTCTCAAAGCCAATACAAAGGCATTTCTCCAGAGCACCATTTTTTCAATTTTTTTTCATTTATTTTAAGGATGTATAACGAGCCTTGGCCTCCTGCCCCTAGTTTAAGAGCCCTACATTATGCGGTTTTGGACGAAAATAAACCACTGAGTAACTACAATTGCACTCAAGTATAGTATTTTGCTATTCAAAGACTTTAGTTACTTTACTTTTTTTTGAGAAAAAAACGTTTCGCTATAGGCCTAGATAAAGGGGGAGGGAATACAGCCTTCTTACATCCGGTTACACTCTTGTGCACAGTGCGACATTTTTAAGTGGAAAGATTTATTTTTTTTCATGCATGGTACCGAACAGCGCAATATCATCAACCAATGCCAATTATAAAGGTTGAGGGTTAAATTTAGAGACAGGAGAGGATAGAATTATTACAATCAGTCTTACCGATTTCGCATCTGGTCCCTTCAAATCCATCTTCACAAAAGCAATAAAACTCTGTCTCGTCAATCATCATACATTCTCCTTCATTTTGACAAGGTGCATTCTCACACGTTAAAGCAGGGGGGAGGGTCGTAGGGGGAAGTGTGGTTGGAGGGGGTGTAGTAGGTGGTGGTGTTCCAGGTTCAACTGAAATTTAGTATACCGGTACTTCATATTTTGTGCTGCTCTAATAATAAACAATGTCATCAACGTACAATGCCCAAACTGTACTTAAATCATATCTAAAAAATTTTCTTAACAGAAGGATTAACAGCCAAAGAAAATATTTAAGAAACTGTCTTTAATAAAGCCGTCTAATGGTAAGGTACCTGGATATTTCGCACATGAGTTGTAAGCAAAAAAAAGTTAAAACTCTTGTTTTCTACCCAGCTATTTGGCATATTGATGTCGGTTTCCATTTAAATACTATTCAAAGTTCAAAAGTGCGAAGTTGTATTAGGTGAAAGCTGCGCCGCAAATATATTTTAAGCTACTGGTATCTAAAATAGAGGCAGAAGCAAAGCAATATAAAACCAGTCGTCAGTTTTATAAAATGTAAGCTCGGTTTTGTCAAAGGGACATCATCGGCGACGACACAAGCGAAACGCTTATTGAACTGGTGTTCAATTGAAGCCGGCTATGAAGCCTTCGTCGGCATTCCGTAGGCTTGTCTAAGTTTGTTTTTACTTTTTCCGCCTAGCTGCCGTTAAATGCTGGGTACAGTCAAAACCATTGCGTTACCTGCAAACAAAGGTAGTCAGAAACGAAGTAGTGCAACTTAAGTAAACTACATGAACAGGTTTTCAGTAAAGAGCCACTTACTTGAGAGTTTCATTTTTTGCTGCTTCTAATTTTACTGAAGTAGATTTAGTAGGAAGTAATGCTACTTAAATAGTTATCACTTTTACTAAAGTAGATGCTAAAAATTTAATGTCAGTTGAGTTGAAATGCGGTATGCTAGCATAAAAAGACAGCTTTGAATTCAATTTTTGATCTTCTGCAAATCTTTCACTGAATTGAGCCTTTTTGGTTCGTATTTTAAGTACCAACTGGAGGGTCTACTACTGTTCTGCCGTGATGTAGCAAACCTATTAATTAAAAAAATCATGTTTTTGAGAATATTGACTTTGTTCTCATTAATTATTATTTGAAACTTTTGTAGAAAGCCCCAGCCACTAATGCAAAAATGTGAGATTTGAGAAAAATATCCCCGCCACGTTTTAAGTAATGCAGATTTTAGGGTTAGGTTTAGGACAAAATATTAGCTGACATCATGAATTCAGTGCTAAATTCCATCAATGAATAAAAATTCCAACTGGATAAGAGCGATGGCGGGGGCTTCCCACAAAAGATCCTATTGTTCAACAAGGGAACAAGTAAATCAATTTTGTTTCATCTTTGCCTTGAACCAGTTAACTTTGCGAACATTAATTATTTTTTCTCTTGCTGATCAGCAGCAGGGCATGGGATCGGAGGGAATGAAATGGAAGACACGTTTTGATATTACATCTTTGTTACCGTATTGTTTGCGACTTGCCACAACAAGTTGCAGATTTTTTTTGACGTCTTTTATTTGTAGAACCTAAATTGTTGTTACATTTCAAGCTAATGAGACCAGTACTTTCTGGGATAGACATCATAAATGCGTAGGTGGAGGATGAAAAAAAAATTTGGAATGGAAGAAAATGCCAGGATGAAAGATGGAAAAAACGTCTTCCATTCTGTGCACTGATCAGCAGCTTCACATAATCGAAAAAAATCAAAGTTGTTTATGATATCTGAAATGTGGCAGTTGGGTTGTGCAGTATCGCGGCAGTGTTTATCGCAAACTAGGAAAAGTGCGATGAGTTATTATCAGTGGGCAGTGTTGCCATGCCTTTGAATTTCGAAAAGTTTTTCAGCGCCAGCGGTAAATCAAATCTTTTTCAGTGTTTAGTTTTTTGCAGCTTGTTTGTTCTTCCTAAACATACATTAGTGTGTTTACAAACCAGCTTCTGCTCTTGCGAAGGGAGTAGAAAAAGGGGCAAATACATTCCAAATGATTTATAACAGTTTTGTTTTTACTAAATTCTTTAGTTGCCTCCAAAAGGCTATCATGCAAGTTTTACTTCAGCAAATATTTGTGAAATTTACTTTGTACCTCTAATTCTTAGCAAAATCTTGTTGGGTTTCTATAAATGATAAAAGAAAGGTCATCACCAAAAATGTGATCTAAGATAAAATATTTTGCCTCACCTCCTCACAAATTTTTATGTGACAACGCTATTTGGCTCTAGTTTTTGTGGTATAAATTTAAGATATCATAAAGGTCTAAGTTTTTTTTTGTTTAGAAGTAAAGGAACATTGGTCCCATTGATTCGCTCCACGTTTTAACGACTTACAAATATTACCAAACATTCAATAAAAAATATAAGACAACAATCAAAAAACATAATCAAATAGATCTACAGTACAAAAAAGTAACAATTACTAGAATTAGACGATCGAGTCTGCATTATGTTGTCTGCAACATAATGCAAGCTCAATAACTATTTGGCATCTGGCACTTCCTCAAACAAAAAAATGCACTTTCACCGTCTTTCCTATCACAATTTGTGTCAATCGGGACGAGTTCAGAAAGTCCCACCCCAAAATATAAAAAGTGTCTTCGAAAAAAGATCTTTAACCTAAATTTACAAAGTGATCATCAAAAGAAAAATTCATCAAATAAAACTATTATCTAAATTAAGGTAACTTCTTTCGCAAGTCTTCAAAAAATTATATCGCCCTCTAACATAGAGTTCCATACGGCGGCCAGACTTTATGGTGACGATATTGACTGCGCCTTATCGACAAACCTTAAATTTGGTCGGAAATGTAAATTATACTACAAATTGACGGAGAAGTATGCATATTTCTATGTGGTGTAAGCACCCCCACTTGAGAATCACTGAATTAAAAAGACAAAGGACAAAACTGCTCGAAAGACAAAATTACTCGCTACTTTCAGCAGTCAAGTAAGTTATTTTGATTCTCGACTACTTTTTACTTTTACTCAAGTAAAAATATCTGTCAATACTTTGTACTTTTGCTTGAGTATTTTTAGTGTAAGCAACAATACTTTACTTAAGTAGATTTTTAGGCTGCTTTAACCCTCTCTGCCAAGAAGTTCTAGACTGCACTCACCTTCAAAGTTTAATGAAAACCCTCGATGATTGACTGAATCATCACAGCTCAGTCGTAACAACACGGGACCACGCAATCTAAGGCGACCATTGTATCCAACATCGCTAAGTTTGTCTCCACAAAATCTGTTACAACAGACACTTTTAAAATTCTGTATCGGTAGAAAGCAGTTTTTACTGGAGCAGTGTTTCCCAAACTGTGTGCCGTAGAAGATTGGCTGGTGTGCTGCGGATATTTTTAAAGTGCTTTATGTTGATACAAATTTTCTGCCAAAATTGAGAAAATGCTACCATGAAGTAATGGCCGACTTCTGCCGTAAGTCGCGAGTGGCATTACAGGCCTGGTCGATAGAAGTGATAACCTTTTTTTTGGAGAATGGCACCATTTTGATTTCCATCACGCGATTTCCGGAGATCGCTGCCCAGAGAGATGATGATCTTCAAGAAAAAAATTCAGCACCATTCTCGCTATCGTCTGCAATGCCACTGGACATCAATTGAAATGAATTCTAGTAGCTGGTGTGCCGCGAAATTTGTTCAACTGATTTCCTGTTCTGAAGACGAAAAGGTTTGGGAGTCACTGTACTAGAGCACTATACAAAAGTAGCGTATAGTGATTGTTCGATAAAAAGGGGAGAAATGGCACCTTCACCTGACCTCATGGTACAAAAACGCCCTCTGGCGTGGAGACGATGATCTTTTTTTAGAATGTCTCATATGTTTGAGAAAAATGTTGGCCATGTAGCACCTGGATTCATCAAGTTATTCTGTTACAGAATAAAGCTCTTTAAAATGAATTTTCTGCAGGGCCCCAAAGAGCCTAATCCTGCCCCAAGTACATTGGAATACTTATTAAATATGCAAAAAGTTTACTAAAGACAGCTCTCCTTTTCCACCTAAATAAAAAGAAAAGACAATACTTCTGTAAACGCCGCTTGTGGATTTAAAATAAACAACAGAGACTCAATCCTATTTACGTAAATACTACGTTGTCATCTCCTTTTTTTCTGCTTCACCTATATATATATAGATATATATATGTGTGTGAAGCTGCCGGCAGAAGACTTTAGTATTCATGCAAAAACAAAAAGTAAAACAATATGAGGTAAATAAACAAACAAGCATAGTCAAAGTACAAGAGAATACTGATACTGTATCAAAAAAATTGTTGTGAACTTGCTTTTTGCTTGTTTCCATTGCCGTTATTTCAAGATAGTCGTAGCTGCAAGTTTGATCAGGCTCAATATCAAAATCACTGAAGAGAACATGAACCAAATCGTAGTCATTTGCCTGTGCATAAAAAACGTCATTCTCCCTTTTATGACGCTCTCGACGCGCTTGCTCATTTATTTTGTCATCTTCAGTGGTGGACACAAGCCGCGCTAAAAAGAGCGCCCGCACTTAGCCCTGCTATTGCTGCCATAGCGTCCACGTTAGCTCCCCTGCTGTTGTCATAAACTAGCGGCAACAGTAGCGGGCGTTACTTTTTCTGTACAATGGGTTAGCGAAAGCTGCGCTACTGTTTTGGCGCTTGTTCTAAGTTTGCCCCTACTTAAAATAAGGATATCATGGTTTCAAAAGTGCAGAACGTTCCAAAAATTATAAGCTACCAAAGTGCATCTTTAAACGACGAATTTTTCGGAGAATTCACCAGAAGACAGCAGCTGTAAGAAGCTGTTAGACAACCTTCTCAAAGAAGGGCACGAGTCCGAAAGCAAAGCGTTTGCTACGTTGCTTGTCAATGTGTGGTTAAGGGAGTTAGTTGTTCGTGAAATACCGTACCTTCCAATGCTGCAGAGGAAGGCCTGTTTTAAAGCCTAAACGATCTGGGCTCAGTAATGAACACTTTGAAATGCTTGTTTTTTTGAAATATCTCTGTTTTAATAAATATTTGTTTTTTGAGCTGTTTTTGCTGCATCTACTGCTCTTGTTTGTGTTATCTAGCGGCATGCTAATATTTTCTCAACTCACTTGAGAAAATATTGTTTTCACTTTATATGGCAATATTTTGAGTAAGATTTGAACTTGCGGCCACTGCTATTAACGCATTAGCTGTTAGCGGCTGTTAGTTTTTGCAAAGGACTAGCGTCAGCGATTATTGCGCTAAGGTTGAGAGCGTTTAGAGCGTTGGTTCCCAACCTTTGTAATGGCCCGCACCCTTAAAGTATTTTAATATGTTCTTGCACCTCTACAATATTGTAATATGTTCTCGCACCTCTAAAATATCTTAATGTTCTCGCACCCCTAAAATATCTAAATATGTTCTCGCACCCCTAAAATATCTTAATATGATCTCGCACCATTAAAATATCTTAACATGTGACGAATTCATAACATGTCCCGGGCCGAGATGTGGGCCAATTTTGAAGTCACGGCTGAAATTGAATGTGTTGATCTTTTTTTTTTCGGAGATCAGCATCATCTTAAGCTGAATTGATGGCTGCGCACTAGGCATGCTGAAATTACACACAGATTGTGCAGAACAATTAGCACAGGATGAACTGAGCATGACGGCACAGTCATGCAACACAAAAATCTGAATGACCATCTCGCACCCCCAAGAGGTGCGAGCACCCTTGGTTGGGAGCCCGTGGTTTAGAGGATAGCGGTAGCGCTGATAAAATTTTTGCTGGCTTGCGATAGCGCTGTTAGTTAGTTGCTAGTGAGTGCCCACCACTAGTTATCTTTAACCTTTCCAAAGTTCAAACTTTGATTACCTGACCACCGCAAGTTTATCACGTAACCTACTCAAAAACTCTCTGGAGCAAGAGGTAAATCCAGTAGGGGTTCGTACATGATCCATTACAAACATATGGCATGACTTACCGGAATGAATGTTACCGGTAGCTTACCTTACTAATAAGCCAATTATGACTCCTCCATATAATTTAGCTATTTATGCCATTGCAATTCTGTTTTTGAAATTCTGCCACTGTAAGGCTGAGGGTAAAAGAAGAAGCAAGGAAGGTTGTGCCTCCTCAGGAAAAATTTGAATCTCTTGTTATTTCTAAGTCTCAAGAGAGATCCTAATTTCTAACATGATAAAAAATTGTCTTTTTTCAGCAATTGGCCACCCCGCCTTCAGTTAGGCTTGACAATTTTTTTCAAAGCACTTCAGAAGTCGGATAAATGCCTCATTTGTTCAAGCAATAGTTATCTGTATTGTTGTGTATCTAATGGATTTTCTTTTTTAAGAAACCGTATTTTCCCTTCCTCCTATTTGTTTATATTAAACACAACTCGCACGGGTTAGGAGGTTTACGCTAGCAACGCAATTAAATAGGCAATTACCTGTATTTTCCAAGCACAATCAATGAAGGGAGGATACTCTTTAGGATAGCCAGGACTGACTATGACACCTTTTTCTGATAATACTGAATCACAAGCTTGGCTATCGGCAATATCTGAAAATAAAATAAAAAAGTTCTACATTACAGTTATGGTGCTTAAATGCTTATGCCATTCCAATACTTACCGAATAAATGCAAAACAAAAAAGAAATATAAAAGCACTGTTGCTCGAATCATTATATACTGCAATGAATAAACCTGAAAATTGACACTGTACGATATTGATTTAGGTCTCAATGGCTCTTGAAAATTAAGTTATTGCTAAGCGACAAAAGCACTTGATAAAAAATTAATAAAATCACTCTGTTTTAAGTGGCTAACCTAATTGGATAAGAAGAGTTTTAACAGTTCAACATAACTTTACATCATTTTAGGAAAAGACGTCAAAAAGGATATGCTATTTACGGTAGACCTAATAGGCTACTGGTACATGACTACATCATTCTGCTTTCATTTCAGTCATCATTTTTGCCTTCATTCTAGAAAGGAATTGTGTGAAAAATTTACTCATGTACAGATCGGTAGTATAAGTAGAGAGTGAACCCTTTCTATCCCCATCCCGGCAAGTATACAGCCGAGTTCCTTCTTCTATTAAAACATAATTTGATCAAATTCGCAGAATTATTCCATTGTCCAGAAAAATATCCAAAGGCAATTTTAGTTTTAGATCGCTAGCTTTTATAGCAATAACGCAATCAACCAAATGTCTTCTTATCTTTTCTTCTAGATTTCTCAGGGTTAGGCTTACCGCATTTTTTTATGATATTAAAACTAAAAGAAATGGAAGATTAGTGATTTTGATTTAAAAGCCGATCTTTATTCGAAAAAAACCTTATACTAGAATGAAGACTACCGGCATTTTCTGAGGTTCTCAAGAAAATTTTCGCAAAATAGGGTAAAGATTTTTTCCGGAGTTCTCCGAAATCTAAAGTCCTGGATATGTTGTCTGGCCAGCTGTAACACCGTTACATAGCTGGAAAAGCGGGATTATCCTTGCTAAACTGGATTGTATGGTAGACCTATCTAAGATTTATGGTATTGTAGACCGATCACGGCCTAACTTGTGATTTTCGAGATGATTATCACCAAAATTAAAGGAACTGTTTTAGAAGACGCAGACATCCAAACTGAAGTATATAGTGTTTCGTTGGGTCAGTAGACAAATACATGTTTTGTAAAACGATAAACAAAATCTTCAACATTTAATAGACATCTAAAAAGAAACCTCCCTGTGGCCCATTTTAATTGAATATTTCCTCACTTCAGTTTTCAGCATTCTGCTATGTGAGTCCAATTGAAAGACAAAGGATTTGACAAATTATTAAACTTCAAAAAAAATTTAGTTTCAATGCGATTGACTATAAAAGCAAGAACATATCCGCTTGTTTTAATGACGCCGCTTAATAGGCAATGATATCTATAACATTTTGTTCAATTGGAAAGAAGTGTAATTTTTGTAATGATAACTCCGATTTTGATAGTTGGTATGAATTTTAGTGTGGAAAAAGTATCAAAGCAGATGTTTCTTGAGGGTACTGATTGCATTTTTAGAGTTGAATAAAAAGAATTTTTAATAAATTATATAATTTTGAATAACTTATTGTTTATTAATATTTCTTCAAAATATCAATAAACAATAAGTTATTCAATAAAAAAGTCAATAAAAGAAAATACAAAATCAATAAAACCAATAAAAGAAACTGCATTCTTTTTTAACACAAAAAATTCAACCTTAAATTTTTTCGCGTAAAACTCTACAATCTTTTTTTAACTTTTTTGTATTTTCTTTTTTAACACAGAAAATACAACTCTAAATTTTTTCACGTTAAACTCTACAATCAACTCAAATGTCAAAAATAAGCTTTTTAAATATGAAAGCTTATAGAGCAGTCGGGTTTTGCTTCAACAAAAAAAGTCCTAAATTGAGTTGATATGTGTATTGAGGTATCTATACTTTTTCTTTATAAGCAGCAAAAAACTTCTGGATTCAGATTTTAAATATTGTCCTGTTTCATTATTGCCATTGTAGGTAACCTCTGATTGGCTATGGTTTTTATATTCGTTGTGCTTACTTCTGTGACAGCATTTCTAGGTTTTGATTATACTTTTGATCTGTGGCAAAGCAAAGGAAGAGAATGCGTGTGGCTCTTTTGGACCCAACACAGCAATTAGTCAACATGGCGACAAATTGCAACAAAAAATGTATGTAACAATTTGTACATGTATGGTGTATACTGTCTTATAGCGAATCTCTTCGTAAAAAGTGATCAATTATATATCATTGCTTCTCAAGTTCGCAAACTTTTAATCGCTATTTATCAAAACATCAACTTTCGTCACTAGCTTTTGATAGAGAGTTCTTTCTTGAATCAAGGCTTTTACCATCGTTTAGCATTTGAGTTCTATCAATATAAGGTAAGATTGTTGTGATAAACTGATCATTCAGGATTTCCTCTGTAGGCGGAAAAGTAGGAGTTTGAGGATTTGATCCTATTTTTACTTGGGTCTGTTTCCTCACTCAAAGCTTCAAATTTTGAAACAGTTATTATAAAAAAAAAATTTTTATCAGCACTGGCACGACTAAACTGATTGTGGAGGGCCGGAGAATATTGGTAGGCGCAAAAACGTTTTCAGCCAAAAATTTAATTCTTTGATATAGCAATGAGTTTTTCTTACTAAGCAAGCATGATTCTGGATCTTTTTACATGTGAGCCCAAACACCAGGGCGCAATTTAATAATTAGTCAAATATAATCTTGTACCTCATTGAAACAATAGTTCCAACAACTCACTTGTGATCGAAACTGTAGTTGGAGCGAAACAAGTTTACATACCTACATAGCAATTTTTTCCGGTGTATTTTAGTATCGCAGCTGCAATCATTATGGATTTGGCAGGTTTTTTTGTTCAAGAAATTGTTACAAAAACAGTTAAAAATTGAAAAAGCAAGTAAAAAATAAAGATCAAAACTAGCATGTTCATTGCCGAAACAACAGCGGACTAATCCAACGCGCAGCAAAAGCGAGAGTCAATTTTTGCAGATCTTTTTTACAGTGTTTACAAAAATAATCTTAATGCTTTATCGGTAAAATCATAGGCCGGAAGTTTTAAATCTACAGTGGATTGAGGGAAATCATAGACGTCTACGTTTTACGGAGCGGACTCAAAAATGGTATCGCAAAAAGAAATTGATAGCTTTTCTTCAAAACGAATTTTCTAAAGAGATAGCCTTAAAACTGTATCATTCTAGACGGAACATTCTACTACCTTTCCAGTAACACCATCAATAGGATTATATGATTAAAATCCGACGTCCAGCAATAATTTCCTGAATATCCAGACCTCAGCAAAAACAGATATGTAAGGAAAGCATTTTATTGATCATAACGCGGTATTTATTGGAGATCGGCCTTTTTTGAGACCCCATAGAGTTTTATTGAAAATTAGAGTTATTCAGCAATATCTTTAAAAATGTGCTGAGGTTAATTAAGGTGCTGTTCTTCTCTTGTAAGAACTAATAAATTGAGTTGAAAACAAGGCTTTGATAAATATTTCTGGGGAGGGAAAAATTGTCTATTTGTCCAACCCCACTTGCTACGCCCTTATGTAAATTCTCTACTTGTTGAGGGATTGAGCACTTCTCTGGCAGCTAAGCTGTTTTTCGAAAACTTATTTGTCTAGGGACAATCATCCTGACGCTATTCTTAGATAGGTCCTAGACTCCTCGAACACTCTATTTTTCCATTTCATAAACCCAAAAAACGACACTTTGACTTCCCAATAAAAATGTAGAACCACATACCGTTACTTTAAAGCAGTGTGCCTCTGCTTTGTGGTTAGCTGGATTACAATGTAGAAGCCTTGGGATATTACACCACCTCGAGTTTACTCATTGCTGCATATTTTTCCCTATTTGCTTGGGTTTGATGCGAGTAGTATGTAATATGTTTTTTGATCTGTTTTTTGCGGTGGCGTTGTGGCGCACTACGTCATTTCCGAACGTGCTGATACGTCATTTCCGAACGTGTTGATACATGAACTTGAATAACATTGTAACAGCTTGTACATACAACGTGTAACAACTTGTAAATTCATGTAAATCTTGTCAAGACAGCTTGAAAACAAATGGTAACCTTACCAATACAACTTGAAAACAAATGGTAATCTTGTCAACACAACGTGAAAAGAAATGTTTATAGCAGCTTGTAAATAAAACTTGAAATTGATTTGTTATAGGCACCCCTCTTGAGAATACCATCGCTTCGATATTAATTGCATTTTTAAACATATGGTTCGTAAGATAGCTCGAGTTAGAAACCTATCACGGAAATATAAACATTTGGGCGTGAAAATCTTGAACCAATCACAAGTCGATGATGAATCTTTGTTTGAATTCTTTTTATTTGGTTTGAGTTCTTTTTAGGAATGATTTTATTTGTTTTTGAAAATGTTGTTTCTTGTTTTAGGAATGATTATATTTGTTTTTGGAAATGATTTTATTTGTTTTTGAAAATGTTGTTTCTTGTATTTAGAAATGATTAGGAATATTTGTTTTAGGAATGGTTTTATTTGTTTGAGTTCTTTTTAGGAATGCTTTGAAAATGTTGTTGTTTTTTGGAAATGGTTTTATTTCTTTTTGGAAATGATGTTATTTTTGAAAATGTCCTAATTGGTTGGACCCTCGCTTCAGAACACCCCCACTTCAAAAGTTCTCCAATTGATTTCACTTTTCAACTCGTTTACGATTTTTTGTCTTATTGTAAGCACAACTGCTGTAAAACGGAAACATTAACTTTAGGTCGTGACTGAAGCCTTTGATACTAAATCATAACTACTTCCTTTCGAGCATAAGCATTAATCGCGCATAATCATTTACATCTTGAAATTGTTGATGACATCATAAAGCCTCTGTTTGATTTCTCCTTTTGATTCCCTAGAATGTTGTTTCTTTACTCTTCTAGATGTGTTTATTGAAGGTATTTTCCTTTACTCGTGATATTTCTGCAGTTGGTTGGAATTAATTTACATCTATTTCAGTAGAACTAGGTAGGTAATGGATTCAGTATTTCTTCAGTCTTTTTTGTCAATAATTGTCTGACCACACATGGCTCTCATCATAGCTCTCTCCACTCTCTTTAAAATTGCGTTTTCATTTTCTTTTGAACACCGTACCTCACTTAAATCACTACTGTTTACATCGTAAAACTGAGAAGATTTAGCTTTAATTGTGTGCAAATCATAAAACATTCATCTCAAATTTACATTCATGTTTCATACAACTAGAAACCAAAATTGTATCCTATCATCACACTGTTTAAAGATTTTTCCGAAATTTAACAACTTTAAAACTTATTAACACGAAATTTTTACTATCTTTCAAAGTCTACTTAACTCACGTAGATCGAAATAAGCACAACTTTTAACAATATTTCAAGGACATTAACACAAAATTCATGGTTTTCAATATTTACGTTTATTATGGCTAGTCGTTAGTTTTAGAGGAAAATAACCAACAGTTTTCTAGAATATCAGGTTTGTTGGAGAAAAATCACAGGCAGTGACGTTGTGAGTTTGGTGAAAGAAACACTATCAAATTTGACACAATTTCAGTCAAAAACTTGTACCGCTAGCCGTTAGTTTTACACTATTTAAATTAAAACTTCAGTAGATTGACCAGACCTTTGAGTGAAATGTAGAATTGCTTCAGACATGACAGTGAGGTAGTTAAAATTTTAGTACAGTGGTGGAAACATTTTGAAAAAATCAGAACAGTGAAGTTTGTTTCAATTCAGCAGTTTTTAATCACTACTATTATTAAACCAAGAAGATTGAACCTTTATTGTGTTTGGAGACTACTTCAATAATTGTTCAACTTTTACTTGTAAACATTCACCATACATCTAATTTATAATATCTTTTCATATGACAACTAGAAAACAAAATTACATCTTACTATAAAACTGTTTTCAATAAAAGCTATCAAATTCTTAAGCCACCAACATAAAATTTATATTTTTCAAAGTCAGGAAATCAGCTAAGATTACTATCAACAAAAATCTGACGCAAACGGAAACATCAACATCACGTCAACAAACCTTTAACCAATCACAATCGATGTAGAAATTCGAAAATAGTAGTTTCCTTCAACCCCAGCATATTCATCTGTTCTTCAGTCTTTTTGTCAATAATTGTCTGACCACACATGGTTCTCACCATAACTCTCTCTGCTCTCTTTAAAATTGCGTTTTCATTTTTTTTTAAACACCATATCTCACTTAAATCACTACTGTTTACATCGTAAAACTGAGAAGATTTAGCTTTAATTGTGTGCAAATCATAAAACATTCACCTCAAATTTACATTCATGTTTCATACAACTAGAAACCAAAATTGTATCCTATCATCACACTGTTTAAAGATTTTTCCGAAATTTAGCAACTTTAAAACTTATTAACACGAAATTTTTACTATCTTTCTAAGTCTACTTAGCTCACCTAGATCGAAATAAGCATAACTTTTAACATTATTTGTAGGACATTAACATAAAATTCATATTTTCCACAGTTTACTTAGCTCACCTACGTAGAAATAAGCATAACTTTTAACATTATTTGTAGGACATTAACATAAAACTCATATTTTCCGCAGTTTACTTAGCTCACCTACGTAGAAATAAACACAACTTTTAACACAAAATTTATGGTTTTCAAAGTCTACTTAGCTCACCTACGTAGAAATAAGCACAACTTCTAACATTATTTGTAGGACATTAACATAAAACTCATATTTTCCATAGTTCACTTAGCTCACCTACGTAGAAATAAGCATAACTTTTAACATTATTTGTAGGACATTAACATAAAACTTATATTTTTCGCAGTTTACTTAGCTCACCTACGTAGAAATAAACCAAACTTTAAACATTATTTGTAGGACATAAACACAAAATTCATGGTTTTCACAGTTTACCTAGCTCATCTAGGTAGAAATAAGCACAACTTTTCACATTATTTCAAGGACATTAACACAAAATTCATGGTTTTCACAGTCTACCTAGCTCATCTAGTTAGAAATAAGCACAACTTTTCACATTATTTCAAGGACATTAACACAAAATTCATGGTTTTCACAGTCTAATTAGCTCATCTACATAGAAATAACCACAACTTTAGCATTTTTGTAGAACATCAGTAAAACAAAACACAAAAATTATTCTTTATTCTTATTAAAATGAGTATTCACCCTCTACTGCAAATAGAAATTATTGATCCAATTCTTTAATTTTTTGTTGTTTGCTAAAAACCACAAACAGAAAACTTCAAAACAAATCTGACTCTGTGCTATCACCAATCTAAAACTCATTGCTTTAACAAAAATTCTCAACTTATCCGTTAATTTGTAAGCACTTGAGCAAACATACTTACGTATTGTGACAAGTCTTTTTAGCTGATCAAAGACTTTTGTTTCGTATAATTAAACTCTTGCACTAAGTTTTGATCTATTTGAAACCGTTATTTGTAATTCACAACTTTCAACTCGCATCATATTGTCTCCCGTATAGGCAAATCAAGAATTTTACCTAAATCCTGGCAAAATTACATTAAGTGATATCTATTATACACTTCTTATACGTAATCACTGCTACACACGTTTGCAATTGCAGATTAGACCAAGTTGATTCATTACAAAATCTCTTACTATCTATTTTTATCAAACAACTTCAATGCTACTGTATTAAGTGTAACTCACACACCATAAATTAGTTAAAAAATGTAAAATCTGAGCTTACAAAACCAAATGCTAAACGTTTTTCTACCAGCTTTATCAAATCTAATGCTCTGTTAGAAGCGAACAAACTCTCATAGTAGCATCTAACATAAACTTACAGTTTTCTTTCTCAGTGACCTCATTAGTAATTGCTGTGACCAACACACAAACGTTTTGAACGTGGTCTCGTGATAGTCTTGACTAACTTTCTGACAAGACACTTTCCATTCTTAAAACAATTTTTCCTCACAATCAACTGCTTCAATGCTTTTAACACCTCAAAATCTAAACGTATAAAATATTTTCTGAATTTTACCTTCATATCTTCACCAAGTATTGACTCGCGTAAAAAATCACGACCCGCTATTTTCAAATTTCATTCAAGATTTTTACCAAACTCGCAATTTGATTCTCATTTGCACAACAAAACTTATCGTTTATTTTCAAGAAACACAACCACAATTTCTGATATTGCTATACATTGAAACGTAAATAATTCTTATTTCTCAACCTTTCAAAATTATATAGCCTCGTTCTGATCGATTCGTTTTTGGTTTATTGTTTTGCTCTTACTTATTTCATCATCTTGATATTGATTTATTCAACAAAATATTTACCATTTATCGCTGTAAAAGTTTTATCTGTTAACCTCCATCCAAGATTGAACTCGCTATTCGCACCATTTGAAAGTAAAGCTTTTCACGATTTACCGACAAGAAAAACTCAGACTAATCACTGTCAACAGACGTACACTCTGCACATACTAACAAACTTGCATCGAATTACTTTAAAAATTACCCATTTAGGTAGAAATCTGCACAGTACGGTTTATTCTTTCCAAGTAAAATTACTATTTGTAACACTATTTGTTGTGATTACAATAAAAAGTATAGCAATTCATATAAATTTCTTTAGCAACATGCAACTTTAAAACTATTTTCATCACAACCACCAAGTATCAAGTTTAAATTTCTAACACTGTTATACATAATTGTTATGCAAAATATCTAAGTTATATTCAATCATCATCCAACTTTCTCATAGAATTTACTTCTTATTTGCTTCACTACATTTAATTTTTACGTCAATACACTTGAATTCATATAAATTTACAATCTACTTATATCCTTTAGTTGAAGTTACTCTCACCAACTATGGAACTTTTACATTTTAATAACTTTTTTGAGTTATCTAAGTTGCAGTTTTTCTTCATCTAACTTTCTCAACAAATTTGCTTTTACTCTACACCTCGTTGAGCAACAAAGATCAACAAGCAATTTAATTTCGTCTGATTTACATCAGCTTCTCACACCAACACGCTTAAATTTATATCAAAATTTTATAAATCTACCTATATTCTTTGGTTGTAAATGTTCATGTAGTTGGACACTTAATCATTTCTTATGACTTTTTAGACTTATTCACTTGTTAAAATCTTCACCAAATGTTGAAAACCTTGAGACAATTGAATGATAAAAAGTTTTATCTGAAGCTCTCATGAAATATTTGAGAGGAAGACCACTACGCTACATTTTGTGCGATCAATGTATTGTTTTCTAATTTTAAGTTATCATCACAACCCAGTTCAATGGTAAACGAGTAGTCTAATGTTTTTCAACCATCACGTATTTTTTGCACCATGTAATAATGCTTACGCTCGAAAGGAAGTAGTTATGATTTAGTATCAAAGGCTTCAGTCACGACCTAAAGTTAATGTTTCCGTTTTACAGCAGTTGTGCTTACAATAAGACAAAAAATCGTAAACGAGTTGAAAAGTGAAATCAATTGGAGAACTTTTGAAGTGGGGGTGTTCTGAAGCGAGGGTCCAACCAATTAGGACATTTTCAAAAATAACATCATTTCCAAAAAGAAATAAAACCATTTCCAAAAAACAACAACATTTTCAAAGCATTCCTAAAAAGAACTCAAACAAATAAAACCATTCCTAAAACAAATATTCCTAATCATTTCTAAATACAAGAAACAACATTTTCAAAAACAAATAAAATCATTTCCAAAAACAAATATAATCATTCCTAAAACAAGAAACAACATTTTCAAAAACAAATAAAATCATTCCTAAAAAGAACTCAAACCAAATAAAAAGAATTCAAACAAAGATTCATCATCGACTTGTGATTGGTTCAAGATTTTCACGCCCAAATGTTTATATTTCCGTGATAGGTTTCTAACTCGAGCTATCTTACGAACCATATGTTTAAAAATGCAATTAATATCGAAGCGATGGTATTCTCAAGAGGGGTGCCTATAACAAATCAATTTCAAGTTTTATTTACAAGCTGCTATAAACATTTCTTTTCACGTTGTGTTGACAAGATTACCATTTGTTTTCAAGTTGTATTGGTAAGGTTACCATTTGTTTTCAAGCTGTCTTGACAAGATTTACATGAATTTACAAGTTGTTACACGTTGTATGTACAAGCTGTTACAATGTTATTCAAGTTCATGTATCAACACGTTCGGAAATGACGTATCAGCACGTTCGGAAATGACGTAGTGCGCCACAACGCCACCGCAAAAAACAGATCAAAAAACATATTACATACTACTGATGCGCACTCGCCAATGCCTGGACAGAGGCTCTTTACATGACACAGTACGGGGCGATTCGAAAGTAACTCATTTTAAAATAAGTTTTACAATTTATTCAAATTCTGTAATATGTTTCTCATTTTTTGAGTGTATGTTACTTAATGCGTGGCAATTAAATTTATGCTCTTGTTTTCTTTTCAGATCTGTTATATGAATTTGTTTTTAATCTTGTTAATTTGTTTTTAATCTTGTTAATTTGTTTGAAATTTCAAAGCCCTACAAAAATGGCAGGACGTCTTACTGTACAGGAACGTGTCCAGATAGCTGCTCGTTACGAAGTTTGGAGATCCTTTGTTCAAGTGCAAAGATGGTAGAGAACCATTAAGGAAAGACATGCTCAAATTGACCCAAAGACGATCAAGAATTGTTATGCAAAACTCATGACTACATGATCTGTGACTGATACTCACAGAAGCGGTCGCCCTTTCAAATTCAGAGACCCTGAGGTAGTGCAAGTTGTTCAAGAAATGTTTACTTGTAGCCCGCAAAAATAAATTCGACAAGAAGCAAGAGAAAGTGGGCTCTCCTTTCGCTGTGTACGTAATGTGGTCAAAAATGAGCTGAAATGGCGTGCTTGGAAGCCACACTACTGCCAAGCACTCTCTGCCGAAGACTGCGACATTGGTATGGAGTTTGGAGAAATGATGTTGGCTTGGTTTAGAAATTGGCCAGATCTCCTAAAAAATATTCTCTGGAGTGATGAAGCTGTATTCGACATAGGTGGGTTTGTAAACCGTCATAACTGCCACTACTGGGCGGAAAAAGATCCCCGTGTTATCAGCGAAAAAATGCTGAATCGACCCAAGATAACGGTATGGTGTGGAATGACTCCAGATAGGATTGTGGGTCCCTTCATCCATCATGATACCATGAACGCCGAAAGGTACCTCACTATGCTAGGAGATGAAGTTTGGCCAATTATCAGTGCTTGAAATAATATCGAAGATTTAATTTTTATGCAAGATGGAGCTCCTCCACACTTTGCTATTGTTGTTCGTGAATGGCTGAATACCCAATTTCCAGGAAAATGTATGGGTCGCTGTGGTTCTCACAAATGGCCAGCCAGAAGTCCTGACTTAACACCCTGTGACTTTTTTCTTTGGGATTGGTTGAAAAAACAAGTCAACTCAACCAAACCAAGAAATTTGGAAGAACTTGATGGGAGAATACGTGCAGAGACGTAGCAGCCGCCCCCCAAACCCCCCAATTGGGGGGGGCCCAGGCCAACTTTGGGGGCCCAAGTTAGTCTGAAATTGCTTTTTGGCTACGTGACTATTTTCAGTTCAGCAGACTTGTTTACAACCGATTTAAACTGTAGGAAGAAATTGGCTTGTGACATCATAAGTGAATGCAACGTCATTTTATCTCGCAGAGTCTACAATATTTCGATTGATTTTCTGGTAGAATCTTGAATATTCGATTGACGTAACAATGCCGTTGTTACGCAACAATCATAGAATGGTCTGGAATTCTGTTTGGCTATAAATACCGGGACAATATATATATACACTGCAGAGTGTAGATAAAGTATTTTATTGACATTGTATAGAATGAAACGTTCAAAAAGTGGTGCTCAAAAGAGAAAAGAAGCAGCCACTGCTCGAGATGCTGTAGCGAAATTGCCCAAGATGACAGATTTTTTCAAGATTACTGAGCAGAGTAGACCTGGCACTAGTACCGAGAGGGATGAAGAAAACTATAGTGTACAAGAAAAAGAAGACTATGACGATCAGCATCAAAGTGATTGTGAATTTCCAGAAAATGTAAGTTGTGATTTACCTGCCAATACGCAACCTTCAATATCAAAAATAACTGAATCTCAATTTACCCCTATCCCTGATGACCCATGTAAATGGCCTGAAAGTATTTCTGATGCTCAACGATGTGATATAGTAAAGCGTGGACCACATCAACTAATAATGAATTTTCCATATAATAACACAACTCCAAGGCGACGTTTTTCCTCCAACCATTATAAACGTGTGTTACCTAATGGTGAAAGTGTTTCACGGTCGTGGCTAGTTTATTGTGGGGAATCAGATCAAGTTTTTTGCTTTTGTTGTAAGCTATTTGGAAAAACACTAAGCCCCTTTTGTAGTGGTATAAATACATGGGAGGGTTTTTCGAAAAAACTGAAAGACCATGAAAACGGCATTTCCCACCAAGAATGCTGCAGTCAATGGATGTTGCTAGCTGAAGGGATAAGAAATTCATCCACTATCGACAAACGCGAGATGAATATTTTTTTCAATGAAAGACGTTTTTGGAGAAATGTTTTAGAGAGACTTATCGACATTGCCTTGTTTCTATCGGAAAGAAATCTTGCTTTTAGAGGATCTGAAGAAGTCTTAGGATCTCCTCACAATGGAAATTTTCTGGGTATATTTGAGCTTTTGGCAAGAAGAGATCCGATCCTAAAAGAGCTTCAAGACAGAATCAAGAATAAAAACACTAAAGATCACTATTTGAGTCCTACCATACAAAATGAACTAATTGAATTGCTAGCGACAGAAGTTGAAAAAGAAAATTTACAGCAATTGAAATTGGCAAAATATTTTTCAATAATTTTGGACTGCACTCCAGATATGTCACATCATGAACAAATGTCTGTCATTCTCCGTTATGTACTATGTAATGAAGAAGCTGCTGTTGTTAAAGAAACATTTTTTGGCTACTTGAGAATAAGTGACAGTACTGGGAAAGGCTTGTTGGACGCTTTCTTAGAAAAAGCGACCGAACTGCAACTCGAATTGTCTGATTGTCGAGGTCAGTCATATGATAATGGCGCTAACATGAAAGGAAAACATTCTGGGGTCCAAGCAAGATTGCTAGACATCAATCCCAAAGCTGTTTACGTGCCCTGTGCAAACCATACCCTTAGCTTAGTTGTTGTTGACAGTGCTAATTCATCGACGGAAGCATTGACATTTTTTGGAGTACTTACAAGGTTGTATGTGCTGTTTTCTTCCTCTGCTCAGCGTTGGGAAATTTTGAAGAAACATGTGGAGCTGTCCATAAAGTCACAATCTGATACTCGTTGGGAAAGCAGAATTAAATGCATCAAACCTCTTCGATACAATTTAAAAGAGGTGTTGCTGGCACTGAAAGACTTGGAAGCCATTTCCATAGAAAGAAAAGATGGAAGAGCTGCCTCAGAAACAAAATCGTTGATAGCTCATTTATCAAAATGGAGTTTTCTTTTGTCGGTGTTTATTTGGTACTAGCAGAGGTACCCGGCGTTGCCCGGGTATAGGATAAAAAAGCAACGTCAGTATATGCAATTGGTCAGATCATGTAAGTTATCCTGGTGATTACTATTCTGACAACACTTTCTTTTTAACCCCTAGAAACTGTTGTCACGTAATATTTGCATTATCGGAGGCTAATCACCTTGAAGAGGAAACAGGTTACAATATCATACCTCAACAGTTACATTAGCATAACCATATTCTATGTAAAGGTGAAGATTATTTGCTTAAAGTTTTGTTTGTAAATCTTGTTATTCAATACAGATAATAAAAAGCGACATACACTTCATTTTTAATTCCTTTATCATTACTACTCATAACAATAGGTATTTGAATTTTCAAGGGGGCTTTCTCCCCCCTTTTTGCCCCTTAATATAGTCGTAGGAGGCTGAAATTTGGGGAAACTTTTTAATTTAGTGTCTTATACATATGGTTTAAATTTCATCTAAATCAGATATATTTGAATTGTCAAAGGGAGGTTCTGCCCCCCATAGCTCCCTTAGGGGAGCACTTAAAGGTTCGAGACCACTTCCACAGTATTCCTTGGAAAATTTTACATGACAATACACTTTTACTTATTTTTTGAAGCTTCTTTAACTTTTCTCTCTATAGGTATTTGAATTTTCAAGGAGGCTTTCTGCCCCCTAATATAGTCGAAAAAGGCTGAAAGATTTACCTGTCGTTGATCGGGTAAAATGTAAAGACTGATTAAATTTTTACATTGAATAACCATATTTTAATGTGTTTTCATGATTTTTATTTCATCGTACAACAGTACAAAAAGGCCTCTAGTAGAGCCCCATAGGCTCGTAGCCCCCCATAGACGAATCTGATCGAAATGAAAATACCGTACTTGGCAGATTTACCCGTCGTTGATCGGGTAAAATGTAAAGACTGATTAAACTTTTACATTGAACAACCATATTTTAATGTGTTTTCATGATTTTTATTTCGTCGTACAACAGTACAGATAGGCCTCTAGTAGAGCCCCATAGGCTCGTAGCCTCCCATAGACGAATCTGATCGAAATGAAAACACCGTTCTTGGCTTCCCTGGAAAAAGTTATTTTAACCCGATCTACGACGGGTAAATCTGCTAGGGATTTTTAAATGTACAGTCTTTCTCACAACCATCTAATTTGGATTTTTATTTGTCACAAATTTTTTTCTGTTTGTGGTACCTAACAAAAACTTTAAATTTTTAAGGTGGCTTTCTGCCCCCTAATATTGTCGAAAAAGGCTGAAATTTTGGAAAGCTCTCTAACTTAGTGTCTTCTACATATGATTTAAATTTCATCAAAATTGAATATATTTGAATTTTCAAAGGGGGGTTCTGCCCCCCATAGCTCCCTTAGGGGGGCACTTAGAGGTTCGGAACTACTTCCATTGTCTTTCTCGGAGAATTTTACATAAGAATACACTTTTACAGTCAATTGCAATTTAATCCCCCAAACCTAAATACGCAATTCGATTAGAATCGAAGAGTTATCTGAGACCCTCCTGTGGAAAAAGGGCCGTAGCTCCCTTGGGGGGCGAGGTACGAACTTGGAAATAGGCCCATTGACTCCGCTGGAAAAAAATACATCGGAATGCATGTTTTATTTTTTTCTAGGTGCTCCTAATTTTTTTTCCATAAGGAACAGACAAACAGACTGACAGACAGACAAACAAACAGACTTTGGATTTTATATATTAGATGATATCCTATTCCAAGTCAATAAAGCAAGCAAGATTCTTCAATCGTATGGAGTCTCCCTTCATACAATGGAAACGGAAATCCAGGCAACTGAAAAGTCTTTGCAAAACTATCGCACAACGGGTTATGACAGTGCCGCAACATCTGCTGTTGAAATAGCACAGGAATTGGATATTGATCCTTCTTTTCCTCCGTCAAGAAGTGGAAAGAAAAGAAGATTGTTTGATTACCAAGGTGAAGAGGAACAACGAGCTACTCCTGAACTGAAATTTAAAAGCAACTTTTTCTATCCATTAGTCGACCAGGCTATTATGTCAATAAAGGAGCGCTTTAATTTGTTACGTGAGGTTTCTTCCGCCTTTTCGTTTTTGTACACACGAGACAAACTTTTGCTTGTGCAACAAGAAAATGCTCTTCTTACTTGCCGTAAAGAGTTCCAAAAAAAGTTCGGTGACATTGATTCTGATGAAATGAGCGCTGAGCTACAGCGGTTTGTATTAATTTTACAAAAAAAACGCATTCTCAAAACGGCTCAAGACTTTCTGAACTATCTTCTAAAGACTCATTTATTTGAATTGTATCCGAATGTGTACATCGCACTTCGAATCTTACTAACTTGCCCCGTGACTGTTGCCAGCGCTGAAAGAAGCTTGAGCAAATTGAAACTGATCAAAAGTTTTAATAGAACGTCTATGACAGACAGTAGACTATCTTCATTAGCCATGTTGTCAATCGAAAATGACTGCGCCCGATCTCTTGATTATGACAACGTCATAACAGCATTTGCGAACAAAAAGGTTCGCTCCAGACTATTTAAATGATACTGTGTTTTTATAACTTTTTCATGTTTTTCAGTGTCATTGCTTTCGTTTCGCAGTGTCTGCGTAAATGTCCTACTGAACTCTGGCATCGGTGCCGAATTTTTTATGACTTGCACCTTCGGTATCGGCATGCTTTATTCTGACATTAGCCTGTTTACTTATGTACAAATTGTGGTGTATTTTCCTAATGCAGCTTTTCAATTTTACACCTCTAAAGTGATATGACCTGTGCGCAGGGGCTCTTGCGCTTACTTTGGGGGGGGCCCGAAGTTGGAGTGCTACGGGACTGAATACGTGAAGTTATGAGTTCAATCCCGCCAGAGTTTCTTGTGAAATCAGTTGATGCGGTTCATGGTTGACTTGAGCGGTTAGTGGCAAATGATGGTGCCCATATTGAATTTTAAATAAAAGTCCATGAAATATACTTTCTTCTCATATTCATTAATTGGAGAAATTACACTTCAAAAATAAATTATAGTTATTTTAGAATAGGAAGGTTGCACGCACGTGATCAAACGTCATCAAAATGCGCTTTCGAAAAAAGTGGATGACCAAAGTCAGTGTTTTTGCATTGAATTGAATAGGAGTGATATCGTTTTTTTGCAAAGCAAATAAAGAAACGTGACAGTTGTTGAATGCACGTTGAATATGTTGTTTTATTGATGTTAAGGAATGAATCTAAGGTCAAAGTAAGATAAGAGGTGCTAAGGTTTGCTTGTTATTGCTAATAGTTGGGCTAATTTTATGGGCTAAACATACAGGCTTATTTGTAGCCAGCTTCTGTGAGGGTTTCATATTCGATTAATCAGCGTGTTTGGGAATGATGAGTTTAAGTTAATTGTAATGTGTAACCTATACAGTATATTTAGTGGCATAAGCATTCTGAAAAGTTGAAAACTGAAGTTATACTGTAGCCTAAATGACAGGGTAGACTTCTGTACCGTTTGACATATGCTGGATTAGTTATTGTTGGATAAAATCAGTAAGTTTTTGAAATTTGTTGTCAATAGTAATTGCAGGTCAGTCATATTGATATGTCAGATGTAATTGTGTGACCTTAACCACTCTTTAAACATTTGTTTGGGCTATTAACTAGGCTGCTGGACCAAGGGTAATACAAAAATTACGGTACCGATTTATTCATTCATGCTTATGAGCTCATGCTCTGTTTACATGTCTTTTGTCACACTGGATCACCGCGACGGGTAGACTGCTTGGCCCCACCACCTGTTTGCCACATAAAGATGGAGGCATACCGTTAAATGCCTTGCTCATGGAGACAGCAAGTAAGCTTACCGGCAAGCTTACCTTACCGGTAGTAATGATCAAATAATGGTTGTTTTTGCTAATGTACCGACTGGTATCTAATTGGTATTGTTTATTTTTAAGTGAGGAGCAAATGGTAGTTAGATGACACTTCTCTTAGGGGCATTTTTTTTAAATTAGCCCACTATGCTAGGCTTATACTAGCCAACTGAAAGACCAAATCTCAACCAAATTGCTTTTGGTCAAATTTATTTCTTTCCGAGAATCCAACTAGCAATAATTCATTCCAAATTTTAATTAATTTTTCATTAGTTTTCAAAATAACCCCAAAAGTTGGTGTTCGCCCTACACCTCTCCAGCATAAATTAGAGCTTTTGGTCATCCACTTTTTTTGGCGCGAAATCCGTGACGTCACATGCAACCTTCCTATAGCGAGTTTCTTTTGAATCACACGTTATGTCACTTCACATTAGTTATTAGCAGTGGTTGCTAACTCAATTGGCTTGCTCATGCAATCCGGTGGTTGCTTTGCGAGTCGCGCCAAGCTCGCATGACAACTAAACTTCGTTGACAGCGAGTGCAATCGTTTTCTAATCGCGCAAGGAAAATTTCGCGCGCCATACCTTAGTCGGATTCAACACTATTTTCCTTTCAAATGCACAATTGAAATTTTTTAATTTGTGGTAGAAAAGCAGTGTGTTGACACTTTTTGTCAAATCTTTTATTCTTTCCGGTCACTGGAAAATCTTTGGGCGATTATCTTAGGATATCGTCGCGTTCAGACCCACTTCGGAGTTACCAGTACTCCCGACGCAGAGCATTTTTTGCCACAAACCGTGCAACCTAACACAAAAAAATACGGTAAAGTGCCTATTCCAAGGCCAAATTCACGTAGTCAAAGTGAGATTTGAACGCTCGATTATTGCCACAATAATAAGCACTTCAATTCAAACGACATTCAACAGTGGAGTGAACTCCGGGTCTGGTTGAAAAATGAGTTGTTTTATGCATAAGCGTTTAAATTGTCCCGTGGATTGTCATAACTGAAAGGCAGGTCCATTATTTTGTTTTGCTGTAACGGCAAACTTTATTTCCAATTGGTGAATGATTTTCCAATTGCTGAAAAACTTTATTTCCAACTGCTATGCCATTCTACACCACGCTAAATTTAACTAATAAAACACATCTTATCAATTTAGCGTCTTGCTCCTTCAAATCAACTTTCACAATAATTGCAACGCACCTCTATATTATTGATAATGTTCGATTATAATTGTCACGGATCGAACACTTCTTAAATTTTTATTTTGGCAAATGTGCTGTTTGCTCGAATTCAATGCTTGATTTTCACTCTGCTGGAGACCTTTAGTTTATGTGGTCCAAAACTGTCTGCCAGCTGTTGGATATTTGTTTTTAACTATAAAGAAAAACCGAATGTGCTAATTAACTATTTCGCCGTTTGTCTGTTCGCTTTGTTTTAGGAGTATTTATTTGCACAAAGACGAACCCCCGTAACTGCCTTCATCAAATTTGGACATACGTAACAATTGAATGCTTTGTTCTGCCACCAGACAATCTAATCGTGTCTTTACTTTTCGCTCTACGCACCACTTAATTTCGAAACTGTGATCCTACTGTTTAACTTGCGAAATGTGACAATTGGAATCTATAGAACAAGATCTGAGAAATTCCGGCTTGATTATGCTAGAAAATTTACTACACGTGGCCTGTATCGTGAATTTTGATTGGCTGTTGCTACCGTATATAAGGCCTAAGAGCGTAGTTCTTCGGTTCTGTAAAAAGTTTGAACCAGAGGAAATAACAGTGTTTTGCTGCTGACGACAATCTTGAAAATTAATAATTTGCGTGGGACCTCAAATAGTTCAGTAAGTTTGTATGTATCTTGCATGTACTTAGTAAGTTTGAATGTGAATTGTTGGCTTGCGACGTAGTATTTGTAAATTTTCCACCACAACATATGTTACACCGTCGCAACGCCGTTTTTTGATCTTCGAATTTGCATCGAAATCCCTATTTTTAATATGTCTACATTATGAAGTTAGTTAAGTGTTTATCGTAGCTGTTTGTTTACACTTGCATTGTGTTTTAGAAAACCTGTCGCCCTATCAAATATACCATGTGGTCATTTTGGATATCGGAGCTGTAATAAAATTTCGTATCTCAACATCATCACTTTGTGGACACTTGATTTAGCGACTGAGTTTGCGGCTATTTGTCGTGAATTTCCCTATCCCAAACCATATAGCCTGAGCAGCAGCTATATGTAAGTTTTTGAACTCTTTGGAAAGCTAATCTTGAACATTGAATACTTCTTCGTGAACAAAATTGGTTGCTGTCCCCCCCCCCCCCAGTTCTCTTGTTCTTGAATCTGCGACGTCATATAATGGCTTCTGCAACGCAAAAGGAAGATCTTGCCCAAACTGCACTAACCCAATCAACCCCAGAGGATGAACCGAAGAAAAGTATGTCGCCTGCAGCACCAACGCCTTCAACAACCAAGGATCGAGTCGACAAAAATGACGAACGAAGTGAGCGTTCCAACAAATCAGCTTACAAGTCAAAGGCGCCCAAAAGCGAAATCCTGACTCGATCCAAATCAAAGAAGATGGCTGGCTCTTCGACATTTCCTTCGGTCGCACCATCATCCCACCACTCAAGTACCTCCTGGCGTTCAACGTCAAGCCGGAGCAATTGGTCGAGATCATCTACAAGCAGCGCAAGGGCTCGCAAGGCAGCATTGGAAGCCAGAATCAAGTCGCAGAAACACATTGACGAATTGAAGCAGCAACAAATGCAGCAGCGCCTTCGCCTGGAAGAAAAACAGCTTACCCAAAAACGCCGAGCAGAGGACCAAAGACGTCATGAAGAGGAAAGAGAGTTTCAACTGATGAAAGAAAGAGAGCATCAAGACATGATCTTCCAACAACAATTGGAACATGCTCATTTACAAGCCGAATTGGATCAGGTCGATGCGGAGCTAAGTAGTGAACTTTCTAATATTGGTTGTGCGGATAAACGTAAATGTGATACTAATGTGCTAACATTTGTTGCTAACGATAACGTCCCCCATGACCACCCCGAACAAAGTAAATCTACAGTGGTTGATATGGTCGGAAACAATGCGGACGCCGCAATAAATATACCTAGCACTGCTAATGCCTCAAATAAGGCACTCACCAATTTGCATGATAATCGTGTGAAAAGTGACGTAATTAAATCAGGCCTCACTAGGAATGCTCGTAGTGGCATGCTCACTGATATTAATAAGCCCATGGATTTGAAACCTAAATTTGAAGTGCCGCTCGTGAAAACCGTGCCTGATAACGAATCTTTAATTTTAAGACCTGTGGTTGACGTGTCGAGTTCCGTTTCCGTACCAGTGGCAGTGCCTTGTACTTCGCCTAAAGTTAATGGCGATGCTAACGTAAATTGTGCTAAAATGGTCTCAAACCTTAACCCATATAGTAAGCCGTTTGAAACTAAGACATTGTATGTCCCTAAGGCTTCTAATACTAACGTGCTTGGTTCTAATGGTACTGGGAATACTAGAGTAATGTCTCAATTTAATTGTGATGCGTCAATACACCCAGGGGTTTACGTGCCCACACAAAGCGCTATGCAGACACCTACCTTGTCCGACAATGCTAATCCTATTAATCCAGCTAATGTTTTGGCACATTCCGACGATTCCCAACATAACTCATATTTTACTAAATTACCTACCCTTAAGGTAGAACCTCCGTTTTTCAATGGTAACCCAGCTGACTATTTTAGCTTCATTAAGGCCTTCGACGTCTTGATTGATCAGCAACTGACCGACTCGAATAGAAAGCTGTTCTTTTTGTTGCACTACACTAAGGATATAGCGCACTCCCTGATTAAGGGGTGTCAACATATGCAAACAGCAGAACGAGGTTATCAGGAAGCAAGAGGGTTGTTGCAGTCGTATTTTGGTCAGAGGCATAAGGTCATTGAAGCGTGCATTAGACCTATTGTTAAAGGACCAGCGCTTAGCGAGAATGACCATAGAAGCCTGATTAAGTTTTCAGCGGATTTTACCTCTTGTCTGATAACTCTGCAAGGAATGGATTGCTTGAATCGGATGGACAACATGGATATGGTGACAAAAATTATGAATCGCCTGCCGCAACCCTGGATACCTGCCTGGAACCACGAGGTGGACCAAATATTGCACAAACAACACCGAGATATTAGTATCAATGATCTCGGTGATTTTGTGCGACAGAAGACTCGAGAGAGCACCAATCTTTCTCAAATACCCACCTCCTCCAAGTCGTACAGTAGTCAGGAAAACAGTACCAGCCGAAAAACGAAGAACTTTTCCACACAAGTAAAGAACAGCAAGGACACACACGCAGCCAAGTGTCTCATGTGTGAAAAGGAGCACTTCCTAAACCAATGCAAAAGGTTCCGAGACCTTAACTACCACGAGAGGATAGAGTTTGTCAGTCAACGCAAACTCTGCAGAGCCTGCCTAAAGGAAGGCCACTTTGCTAAGTTCTGCCGCCGCAAAAATGAGGCTTGCAAAAAGCGTGATTGTAAGCAGTTTCACACAACACTGCTGCATCCACCAGACGAAGATGAATCAAATCCTGCTAGCAAGCCCGTAAAGGATGGTGAGAACGAGAGTTCCAAGACACCTAAGCAAGTGGTTAAAAATGGACTCATCAATCTGCCGCAGATGGAACAAAGCCTGCTACCCGTAGTACCGGTGAAGATACGAAGAAAAGGGTCTGCTGAGTTAGTTATCACCAAGGCTTTGTTGGACACTGGCAGCACACACTCCTTTGTCACTGAAGATCTTAGAAAAAAGCTAAAGATAGAAGACTGTGAGGAGGTCGGAATTCGCACCATCACGCTCAATAAAGATCAAGGACATCAAAAAACAAAGATTGTGTCTAATCTGGAAGTGACTGACATGGACGAAATCTGCTGCATTCCACTGAGCTCACTTTACTCCTGCAAGAAACTGCCAGTTAACCATAAGGACATCCCAACTCAAGCTCATGCAGACCAGTACGCTGAATTTGAAGATGTCTACATCCCGGAAGTGAAATGCAAAGTTGGTCTATTAATTGGCAATAACAATCGAATGGTGATGCAACCGCAAGAGGTCATAAGAGAACCGTTTGGCAGCTATGCGATTCGTACACCTGTGGGATGGACATTGAATTGCGCAGGCGGTCGTTCGGATCACGTGACTAGCCTTTTTGTCAGGTCCTCATTCGACAGTCAGAACCACCCTATGTGCTCTCTCTGCACCGATATCATGGATTCCTTGGTAAACGGAAAGGAAGAGATGTCAGTCGATCAACAGCGATTCATGAAAGCCGTCAATGAATCTACCAAACAACTGGAGGATCACCATTACGAAATCGGACTCCCGATCAAGTATCCAAATCTCAAGCTACAAAACAACCGAGTTCAAGCACTGCAGAGAGCGAGTCATCTGAGGAAGAAATTCAGCAGGAATGATGGATTCTACAATGACTACAAAAGGTTCGTTAGCGACATGATAGACCAAGGTTACTGTGAGAGGGTTGAGAAGCCAGGGCCCGAAGGTAGAACATGGTTCTTACCGCATCACGGAGTTTACCACCCTGAAAAGCCAGGTAAGATCAGAGTGGTTTTCGACTGCTCAGCTCAGTTTAATGGGGTTAGTTTAAATGGTAACTTATTGCAGGGACCGGACCTCACAAATAGCTTACTGGGCGTTTTGATGAGATTTAGAAGGGAGCTAGTGGCAGTTCAGGCTGACATCAAGGCCATGTTCCATCAGGTAAGAATCCCGGTTGAAGATAGAGACCTGCTTCGTTTTATCTGGTGGAAAGATGGAAATATAGATGAAGAAATTGAAGAGTACAGAATGACCGTGTACCCTTTCGGAACCGTGAGTTCACCTAGCTGTGCCAATTTTGCTTTGAAGCGTGCAGCTTCCGATCACAAGCAAGAATTTGACAAGAGAACTGTGGAAACAGTGAAGCGCGACTTCTACGTTGATGACTGCTTAACTTCAGCTCCCACGGTCGAAACAGCCATTAAACTGGTACATGAGCTTCGCGATCTGTTGGATAAAGGAGGTTTTTGCTTGAACAAATGGATAAGCAGTAGTCGAGAGGTCATGGGTTCGATCCCTAAGTCAGAGTGGTCTAAGGAAGCTTTAGATTTGGATTTAGCTAGTGATGAGCTACCCACAGAAAGAGCTTTAGGCCTGCAATGGAACGTGGAAAAAGATTCATTGACATTTAAGGTTCAAAGAAGAGACAGGCCATGTACTAGAAGAGGGATTCTGTCAATGATAAACTCTGTGTTTGACCCACTGGGTTTTGGAGCAGTGGCAGTTTTACCCATAAAAGTATTGCTACAAAAACTTTGCCGTGACAAGTTGGGCTGGGATGACCCGATTCCCCCAAATGAAAAGGGGAAGTGGTTAAACTGGCTCGAGCAACTTCCTAAATTGAAGCTCTTCACATTGCCAAGATGTTTCAAGCCTCCCAAATTTGGCAATATCGTTCACGCACAACTACATCACTTCGCAGACGCATCAGAGGGAGCATATGGATCGGCCACTTACTTGAGGATGATCAACAAAAACGGTGAAATCCACTGCTCCCTCATTTTTGGAAAAGGTCGACTAGCCCCTCTGAAACCACTAACCATTCCAAGATTGGAACTATGCGCTGCAGTGGTGGCCTCCCAGAATGACTTGATGATTCGCAGAGAACTACAAATGCCAGAGTTGGAAGTCCAATCCGTTTTCTGGACAGATAGCGTGACTGTTCTATGCTACCTAAACAATGAAAGCAAGTGCTTCCACACCTTCGTGGCCAATCGAATTCAGAGAATCAAGAACGTGTGTGACCCCTCACAGTGGCATTATGTTCCCTCCAAAGATAACCCAGCCGATCTACTTACACGTGGACTGACCATCGACGAATTTTTAAAATGTAATCGGTGGAAAATTGGACCAGCTTTTTTGTGGCAGCCACCTAATTACTGGCCTACAATTCCTCAAAATCCTACCACACCAGAGTTTACAAGCGATCCGGAAGTAAGAAGAGACCAAACCCTTATTTATGCCGTAAAGGTGCAACCAGACATCAGCCTTTTGGATGGACTATGCAGGAACTACTCAAGCTGGCATAAAATAAAGCGAGTTTGCGCTCAGGTGATTCGTTGCGAAAACATTTGGCTTGGTCGATCGCATTTAAATGTGAAGGATCTTCTGAGTCTTGAAGAGATTCAGGAGGCGGAGTACCTAATTTTCCGACACTTGCAGCGGCGATACTATGGAAAAGAGATCGAGAAGTTGCAAAGAGGTGAACAAATTTCATCTTCAAGCTCATTGCGCAATTTGGATCCGTACTTGGAACATGGAATGCTAAGAGTTGGTGGGCGACTACAAAAGTCAAGTCTTCCACATGACAACAAGCATCAGATCATTCTGCCTAAGTGTTATGAGAGTGAGCTTATGATCAGAGAGCAACACGAAAGACTAGGCCACACGGGACGCCTACACGTCATTGCTAAGCTAAGGGAAAGGTTTTGGATAGTAAGTGTTAACTCTGTGGCGCGCTCTGTGCTGTCCAAGTGCGTAAAGTGTCGCAAGATTCGAGGACAGGCACTTACACAAAAAATGGCTAATTTACCCGAGGAAAGACTTATTCCTGATAAACCTCCCTTCTCCTGTGTTGGAGTGGATTTTTTTGGAACATTTTTGGTGAGGCAGGGCCGATCTAAACTAAAGAGGTATGGAGTACTGTTTACCTGCTTCACCACCAGGGCAGTACACATCGAAGTGGCATATAGCCTGGAAACCAGCTCGTTCATTCAAAGCCTGAGACGTTTCATTGCACGCAGAGGCCAGGTCGCGGAACTTTGGTCTGACAACGGGACTAATTTCGTGGGGGCCCAACGGGAACTTACCCAAGCCATTGATGATTGGAATCAAGCCCAGATAAATGATTTCCTTTTGCAACGCAACATCAAATGGAAGTTTAATGTGCCCAGAGCATCTCACCATGGTGGTGTTTGGGAGCGACTCATTCGCTCTACTCGAAAAATTTTGACTGGCATATGCAACGAACAAATTTTAACTGACGAGAGTTTACTCACCCTCTTGTGCGAGGTCGAAGGCATAATAAACAGTCGACCTCTCACCACTTTAACGGATGACCCTCGAGACTTAAATGTATTAACAGCTAATCATTTGCTCCTCTTAAAAGAACAAGTTTCCCTACCTCCTGGTAACTTTTCAGAAAAGGACAATTTTGCTAGGAGACGTTGGAGACAAGTGCAGTATCTTGCAGATATATTTTGGAAACGTTGGACTAGAGAATATTTGCCATTGTTGCAAAAGCGCTCTAAGTGGGTCAACACTTCACGCAATGTCACAAATGGGGACATAGTTCTTATAATGGATAACTCACCTCGTAGCTCTTGGGTCATGGGCCGAGTAATCGAAACCTTTCCAGACAAACAGGGTCTGATTAGAAGCGCCAAAATACAAACCCAGTTTTCTGTGTGTGTTCGTCCAATTTCTAAGATGTGCGCATTGCTTGAATGTGATAGTGTATGATTCTTATGTAAATTAAATTGTATTTTTGGTGTACATTTTTGCGCCTTTGTGTTAAGCCTTGTGACCCCTCATCGGCTTAAGGGGGGCGGTGTGTCACGGATCGAACACTTCTTAAATTTTTATTTTGGCAAATGTGCTGTTTGCTCGAATTCAATGCTTGATTTTCACTCTGCTGGAGACCTTTAGTTTATGTGGTCCAAAACTGTCTGCCAGCTGTTGGATATTTGTTTTTAACTATAAAGAAAAACCGAATGTGCTAATTAACTATTTCGCCGTTTGTCTGTTCGCTTTGTTTTAGGAGTATTTATTTGCACAAAGACGAACCCCCGTAACTGCCTTCATCAAATTTGGACATACGTAACAATTGAATGCTTTGTTCTGCCACCAGACAATCTAATCGTGTCTTTACTTTTCGCTCTACGCACCACTTAATTTCGAAACTGTGATCCTACTGTTTAACTTGCGAAATGTGACAATTGGAATCTATAGAACAAGATCTGAGAAATTCCGGCTTGATTATGCTAGAAAATTTACTACACGTGGCCTGTATCGTGAATTTTGATTGGCTGTTGCTACCGTATATAAGGCCTAAGAGCGTAGTTCTTCGGTTCTGTAAAAAGTTTGAACCAGAGGAAATAACAGTGTTTTGCTGCTGACGACAATCTTGAAAATTAATAATTTGCGTGGGACCTCAAATAGTTCAGTAAGTTTGTATGTATCTTGCATGTACTTAGTAAGTTTGAATGTGAATTGTTGGCTTGCGACGTAGTATTTGTAAATTTTCCACCACAACATATGTTACACCGTCGCAACGCCGTTTTTTGATCTTCGAATTTGCATCGAAATCCCTATTTTTAATATGTCTACATTATGAAGTTAGTTAAGTGTTTATCGTAGCTGTTTGTTTACACTTGCATTGTGTTTTAGAAAACCTGTCGCCCTATCAAATATACCATGTGGTCATTTTGGATATCGGAGCTGTAATAAAATTTCGTATCTCAACATCATCACTTTGTGGACACTTGATTTAGCGACTGAGTTTGCGGCTATTTGTCGTGAATTTCCCTATCCCAAACCATATAGCCTGAGCAGCAGCTATAATAATCAAACATTCTCCTCCATTTTGACAAGATACGTCGTAACAGGTCAATCCAGATTGTGCTTGAAGGTGGTGCAATGGGATGAAGTGCAGGTTCAACAGTAGGCTAATTTAGAATTTTGTTTATATCGCAGTTGTCTCAGTTTTCATTTGCCCTCTTAATAAGACATTGTGCTATTAAGTTTAGTGACCAAAATCAGGTATCCCCGCCTTCAAAGTTCAAACTGAACCCGCGGCAGTTGATTATAGCCTACTACCAAAGTTGAATCGTAACTGCATTGGTCCTCACAATCTCAATCGACCATTGCATCAGAGATTGCTAAGCTTGTCTTCACAAAATCTGATTCAGCAACAAATTTTAAAGAACAGAGGTGATAAAAAAAACTGTTTCTTCTTGAGCACACGTAACTGCATTGTACTGTGCATTGCAGCATTTTTGTTTGTTTCGTTTTGCTGAAGATATGCTATAGATAACTCACCTTTTGACCAAACCAAAGAACCAATACAGCCTACTACTCGGGTAAAAACCACTTGTACAATATATAAACCACCTGTAGGTCGCATCAGCAGGACTATTTTTAATTTTTTGAATTGCATATTCATCCTTCATAACAGCTAGAAATTACCAATCTTTTTTGCTGACCGTACTCCTTTATTTCGTTCTTCGTACTTCTTATAATATTTAGTGAATGCTTTGCTAGCACAAAGAAGCCAAAAAAGATAAATTTCGTAGCCCTTGAAATCTAGTTTCGTACCGCCAAAGAGTAGGAGCACTCTTATTTCAGAACCCTGTTTGAAGATGGTGGCGGAAGCATAGGTGCTATTTTTCAAACTTAGTTCGGAAGTGGCAGATTACAACATTTTTCCTGAATTACTTGATATTTCGTTTTCTTTTTCTTTCAAGGAAAAAAGGAACTGCCAACAAGAGATAATCATTGTAAGGCGTTTTTTCCAAGGCATACCAATACAAATAGGCCTACGGTCATTGTTGCTATTTTAAAGTCCACTTGTCTATAACGAAATGTAGATTTAAGATCAAGACAAATGCTGAAAATAAACTAAAGAAATCAAGATGAAAAGAAGTGTCAAATAGATATACGGTAGCACGCTTGCTTTTTGCTACTTTCCATAGCTTTTATTTCAAAGTAGTCAAAGTCGTAAGCTTGATCAGGATCAATGTTAAAGCGATGCCGCCGCTTGCCACACATGTTTACTCGCACGTTTCTATTTTAACTCTATGATCACGTAACTAAACCAAGGCAAGCAGTAGTGGATTTAGAGTGACGAAAGTGAGGCGGCTGCCTCGGCTTCCTATTCTTAACGACTCCCTTTCCAGATATGCTTGAGAAGCTATTTCAGCCCTTTGCTATGGTGGTAGTTCCTAAAAAAGTGGTCTTTGTTGAAAACATTGGCAGTTAGGGGGGCCCTTTATAAGTTTCTGGCTCAGGCTCCTAACCTCCTAAATCTACCACTGAGCGCAAGCTTATCACGTGATCTAAACAAGAAGTTAATTTTAATAAAGTTCATGAAGCAGTGAGATCACTATAATTAACTAAGATCAACTAAAAGATTAACTCACTAAAATGATCGTACTTCATGGTCAGGGTTGGATTCGAAAAGCATTATTCCAAAATTTCGAGAAATAACTTTCAATGATTGATAATTAAACCATAAATCTTTCTAGATTTTAGAAAGTAGACAGAGCACCACCTTGACAAATTTTCTACTTTTTGGGAATTCCACTGACTTGATTGCTTGACTTGTGAAATATCCCTAATTTGGCTTTGGTCTTGCAGAATGCTAAATGTGGTCTTATTAGCTAGCCAAAAAAGTCCCGCTCTACCTTTAGTCAATTTTACTGTTGGTTCCTCTTCCTCGTTTATAAAATTCTGCCACTGCAAACCTGCAGCCACGAACTGGGGTAGTGTAGGCTAAGTTTTCAAGAAAAATTTGAGCCCTTCAGGCGCTAACGCAGTTCCTTCCTAAGTTGGCCCAAAAACTTTCAGTTCTTTTCTTTGCGGCCAGCGTTGGACATGATAAACTTGTATTAAAACAGATTCGCGGTACACAAGCTTCGTGTCTCTAAGCAACATTTTTCTGTCAAGCATCTGATGACCATTTTTTGTAGACGCTCATTATGTAGGCTTGTGGGCGAAAAGTGAGCTTCTTTATGTTTGACTGGGTTTCTTCAGGAAAACTGTCGCCTGCAGTTCTGCGTGACTGCGAATAAAACTAATCGGAGCTTGGTTGGTAATCGGAGCTCGGTCTGGTAAGCAATGGTCAACTTGCTGAAAATACTGTAGTAGCGTTGCTTAGACTAACTCCCAGTCACCAAAATATGCAAACACCATCAGAATCCGGTGGATAAGTGATGGAATGATCTGGACTGGCAATCTGGACGCATTTAGCTGATAGCTCATTTGAACCATTTTTCCTTTTAAAGACAAATATTACGGCAATGAAGCATTTTTTCTTTTCCAGAGACAAATCATGGAGCTACGAAAATACAATGAAGTGCGGTCTGTAAAATAGTGCCTCGTGCAAAATATGTTCGGAAGCGTTCGTGCTTATTCGTAAGCGGCGAGATTCGGTTTACAGTAAAGTGTGCTCAGAGACGTAGCAGCCGCCCCCCAAACCCCCAATTGGGGGGGCCCAGGCCAACTTTGGGGGCCCGAGTTAGTCTGAAATTGCTTTTTGGCTACGTGACTATTTTCAGTTCAGCAGACTTGTTTACAACCGATTTAAACTGTAGGAAGAAATTGGCTTGTGACATCATAAGTGAATGCAACGTCATTTTATCTCGCAGAGTCTACAATATTTCGATTGATTTTCTGGTAGAATCTTGAATATTCGATTGACGTAACAATGCCGTTGTTACGCAACAATCATAGAATGGTCTGGAATTCTGTTTGGCTAGAAATACCGGGACAATATATATACACTGCAGAGTGCAGATAAAGTATTTTATTGACATTGTATAGAATGAAACGTTCAAAAAGTGGTGCTCAAAAGAGAAAAGAAGCAGCCACTGCTCGAGATGCTGTAGCGAAATTGCCCAAGATGACAGATTTTTTCAAGATTACTGAGCAGAGTAGACCTGGCACTAGTACCGAGAGGGATGAAGAAAACTATAGTGTACAAGAAAAAGAAGACTATGACGATCAGCATCAAAGTGATTGTGAATTTCCAGAAAATGTAAGTTGTGATTTACCTGCCAATACGCAACCTTCAATATCAAAAATAACTGAATCTCAATTTACCCCTATCCCTGATGACCCATGTAAATGGCCTGAAAGTATTTCTGATGCTCAACGATGTGATATAGTAAAGCGTGGACCACATCAACAAATAATGAATTTTCCATATAATAACACAACTCCAAGGCGACGTTTTTCCTCCAACCATTATAAACGTGTGTTACCTAATGGTGAAAGTGTTTCACGGTCGTGGCTAGTTTATTCTGGGGAATCAGATCAAGTTTTTTGCTTTTGTTGTAAGCTATTTGGAAAAACACTAAGCCCCTTTTGTAGTGGTATAAATACATGGGAGGGTTTTTCGAAAAAACTGAAAGACCATGAAAACGGCATTTCCCACCAAGAATGCTGCAGTCAATGGATGTTGCTAGCTGAAGGGATAAGAAATTCATCCACTATCGACAAACGCGAGATGAATATTTTTTTCAATGAAAGACGTTTTTGGAGAAATGTTTTAGAGAGACTAATCGACATTGCCTTGTTTCTATCGGAAAGGAATCTTGCTTTTAGAGGATCTGAAGAAGTCTTAGGATCTCCTCACAATGGAAATTTTCTGGGTATATTTGAGCTTTTGGCAAGAAGAGATCCGTTCCTAAAAGAGCTTCAAGACAGAATCAAGAATAAAAACACTAAAGATCACTATTTGAGTCCTACCATACAAAATGAACTAATTGAATTGCTAGCGACAGAAGTTGAAAAAGAAAATTTACAGCAATTGAAATTGGCAAAATATTTTTCTATAATTTTGGACTGCACTCCAGATATGTCACATCATGAACAAATGTCTGTCATTCTCCGTTATGTACTATGTAATGAAGAAGCTGCTGTTGTTAAAGAAACATTTTTTGGCTACTTGAGAATAAGTGACAGTACTGGGAAAGGCTTGTTGGACGCTTTCTTAGAAAAAGCGACCGAACTGCAACTCGAATTGTCTGATTGTCGAGGTCAGTCATATGATAATGGTGCTAACATGAAAGGAAAACATTCTGGGGTCCAAGCAAGAATGCTAGACATCAATCCCAAAGCTGTTTACGTGCCCTGTGCAAACCATACCCTTAACTTAGTTGTTGTTGACAGTGCTAATTGATCGACGGAAGCATTGACATTTTTTGGAGTACTTACAAGGTTGTATGTGCTGTTTTCTTCCTCTGCTCAGCGTTGGGAAATTTTGAAGAAACATGTGGAGCTGTCCATAAAGTCACAATCTGATACTCGTTGGGAAAGCAGAATTAAATGCATCAAACCTCTTCGATACAATTTAAAAGAGGTGTTGCTGGCACTGAAAGACTTGGAAGCCATTTCCATAGAAAGAAAAGATGGAAGAGCTGCCTCAGAAACAAAATCGTTGATAGCTCATTTATCAAAATGGAGTTTTCTTTTGTCGGTGTTTATTTGGTATGATATCCTATTCCAAGTCAATAAAGCAAGCAAGATTCTTCAATCGTATGGAGTCTCCCTTCATACAATGGAAACGGAAATCCAGGCAACTGAAAAGTTTTTGCAAAACTATCGCACAACGGGTTATGACAGTGCCGCAACATCTGCTGTTGAAATAGCACAGGAATTGGATATTGATCCTTCTTTTCCTCCGTCAAGAAGTGGAAAGAAAAGAAGATTGTTTGATTACCAAGGTGAAGAGGAACAACGAGCTACTCCTGAACTGAAATTTAAAAGCAACTTTTTCTATCCATTAGTAGACCAGGCTATTATGTCAATAAAGGAGCGCTTTAATTTGTTACGTGAGGTTTCTTCCGCCTTTTCGTTTTTGTACACACGAGACAAACTTTTGCTTGTGCAACAAGAAAATGCTCTTCTTACTTGCTGTAAAGAGTTCCAAAAAAAGTTCGGTGACATTGATTCTGATGAAATGAGCGCTGAGCTACAGCGGTTTGTTTTAATTTTACAAAAAAAACGCAATCTCAATACGGCTCAAGACTTTCTGAACTATCTTCTAAAGACTCATTTATTTGAATTGTATCCGAATGTGTACATCGCACTTCGAATCTTACTAACTTGCCCCGTGACTGTTGCCAGCGCTGAAAGAAGCTTCAGCAAATTGAAACTGATCAAAAGTTTTAATAGAACGTCTATGACAGACAGTAGACTATCTTCATTAGCCATGTTGTCAATCGAAAATGACTGCGCCCGATCTCTTGATTATGACAATGTCATAACAGCATTTGCGAAGAAAAAGGTTCGCTCCAGACTATTTAAATGATACTGTGTTTTTATAACTTTTTCATGTTTTTCAGTGTCATTGCTTTCGTTTCGCAGTGTCTGCATAAATGTCCTACTGAACTCTGGCATCGGTGCCGAATTTTTTATGACTTGCACCTTCGGTATCGGCATGCTTTATTCTGACATTAGCCTGTTTACTTATGTACAAATTGTGGTGTATTTTCTTAATGCAGCTTTTCAATTTTACACCTCTAAAGTGATATGACCTGTGCGCAGGGGCTCTTGCGCTTACTTTGGGGGGGGGGGGGGGCCCGAAGTTGGAGTGCTACGGGACTGGTCACGGAACTCCCACTAACAAAACTTTAGAAATCACGAACTGCTTGCAAGAAAATCAAATATTTCGTTACTACAATTCAAAAAATAATTAAACACTTCAACAAATAGACAGTTATTACAAGTTCCTTCACTACTTACAACCACTTTTACAACAGTTAACTTAATGCTTCTCAGATCTAAACAGTATTATTCCATATTACAGCTCTCCACAATAACCTGTCGTCACAATAACAAATTACACCAAATAGCGCTGATTTTCCCTCTCTATCCTCAACTAACTCTGACTTTGAGTTAACTTTAACTCTAATCATCATTACCTTCTGTTCGTCCTCAAAACACGTATTGACTCTAACCTTTTTGGATAGTGAAGTGAGAAATTTCTGTCGTATATGTAGTATGTAAATGTAAAGCGAGCAAAATTGAACTGTACCAATCAACAGCCGCCTCAACGTGGTGGTGCAGTCCCCAACCCCGTTTGGGTTGGATCAAAATGGCTGTGGGCCTTCTTGAGGGTTCCAGTTACCCCGGGCACTCCCATCACACAAACCATTTTTTTGCCGTGCAGCCCCCAGAACGACCGTAGAAGGGTAGCACGCAGCCTCTTTAAAATCGGCCTGTCTTCTCTCTACTCCTGCCTTTCTCTTGCCCGTTTTTTCATTCTTCTCCTTCTTCTGATGAGTGGCAACGTTCATCCTAACCCTTGTCCCGTCTTTCCCTATTTAGTGTGCGCTGGAAATGTGACCTGGCGAGGTAGGTCAGTGCAATGCTGCACATACTCTAATTAAGTTCATTTAAAGTGCTCACTACTCTCCTTTTCTAGATTCAGAACTCTTGGCAGCTCTCACTCCTGGAGCTGCCCTCCCTGCTTTTTTTGAAATTCTACACCTACCAGCACTATGACTTCCTCGTCGGACTCCTCCATCTGGTATACCTTCACTGCTCAATCTGGCCCCCTTCTGCTAATGCAGCACTCGCACCCCACCCTCGCCTTCAAACCTTTTATCTTTTTTTCGTCCACTTTGTATCTTCTCCCTCTGCACCCTCACCACCGCCTCATGCTCCTGGCTGTTTCTCTTTACCTCCTGCTTTCTCTTCCCCTCCCTAACTCTCTCAGGGTACTTCAATGGAATGCTGGGGGTCTTCAAGCCAGGAGCATTAAACTACTACACTTTATTTCGTTTCATCCCGTTGTTCTCATATATATCCAGGAATCTAACCTCAATTTATCTTCCTCTTTTCAGATCCCTGGATTCTCTGCTCTGCGATCCCATGGCACCCACTCCCGATCTGGTATTTTTCTACTGATGTCACAGACGCTAGCGGCGGCGTCATCATTTTCGTCAAGCAAGGCTTATTCTTCTCTGAGCTTTCTACCTCCTCTCTTTCTTCGCTTGGCCCCTACTCTGATTATGTAGAGGTCAACATCTCTCTAAACAACTTCTCCTCGCTCTCATTTCTTAACGTTTATGCTCCCCCTATTCGTTCTTCTACGAAGGATAGCAGAACCAATTTCTTTTCTCTCTTCATTCTTCCCTCCTATATGGAAGCGAAAGCGGTAGATTTTTTTCGCTTTATGTCTGTAAATGGTGTTATCTGAGGGAGGGACTTTGGCTACTTTTTTTACTGCTGCATGTCCAAGCATCACATTTACAATGGCTTTGCAGGTGGGTAACATTAATGTCTCTGCTACAGTGTGGGACCGTTTTGATTTACCACGAGTTCAGCTACGTGGTAGCTAGCTTTAAGGGCTCTCTCATTTACCTTTGTGGTTTTTCTCATAAAAGTTGCCCGTTTCTCCGTGTGTTCACGCGGGCGAACGAAATAGTCAGCATTCTTGTTTTGATGTGAAAGGTGTTTCGTTTGGAGATGGCGTTTAAGCTTGCTTGGTGACATAGCACTGTTGGATAGCTTTTTCACCACACACCAAGCATAACGGAGTCGTTGTCCTTGCATCGCCGGCGAAAGTAAATCCAAATGAGACGTAACTCTCGCTGTATTGTCTTGAGCTCACCGTATTTGCCTTCTTTTGATCTTCAGTCATACTAGGGCCTTCATCTTGGTCTGAATTTTGTCCAGGGCTCAGTTTGGAGTTAGCATTTTTTCTTTTCAAAAACTTTTCCATCGTTGTCTTGCTCGCCACATTGCTGTCATCGCTATCTGTCACATTCATGCATCACTAATAGGAAGGTTGCATATGACGTCACACATTTCGCGCCAAAAAAGTGGCTGACTAACCTGTATTTTATGCTGGAAAGGTATAGCGCGAACATCAGCGTTTGGGGTATTTTGAAAATTAATGAGAAATTAATTAAAAATTGGAAAGAATTATTGCTAGTTGGATCCTTGGAAACAAATAAATTTGACCAAAAGCAATTTCGTTGAGATTAGGCTTTTCTTAGGCTAGTTTAAACTTAGTATACTGAGTGCCAATTTAAAAAAATTGCCCCTAAGATAAGTGCCATCTAAATAACATTTGCTTCTCAGTTAAAAATAAACTCTACCAATTAGATACTAGTCGGTACATTAGCAGAAGCAACCATTATCTGATCATTACTATCGGTACCGTAAGCTTTCCGGCAAGCTTGCTTGTTGTGTCCTTGGGCAAGGCACTTAACAGCATGCCTCCATCTTTATGTGACAAACAGGTGGTGGCGCCAAGCAGTCTACCCGTCGTGGTGGCCCAGTATGACCAAAGACATGCTAATAGAGCATGAGCTCATACGCATGAATAAATCGGTACCGTAAGTTTTTTAATTACCTTTGTTTCAGCAGCCTAGGTACCGGTAATAGCCCAAAAATTGTTTAAGGAGTGGTTATGGTCACAAAATTACATCTGATATATCAATATGACTGGTCTGCAATCACTATTGACAAAAAATTTCAAAGAATTGCTGATTTTATTCAAGAATAAGTAATCCAGTATATGACAAACGGTACAGAAGTCTGCCCTGTCATTTAGGCTACAGTATAACTTAGGTTTTCAACTTCTCAGTATGCTTATGCAACCAAATACACTGTACAAGTTACACATTACAATTAACTTAAGCTCAACATTCCCAAACACGCAGATTAATCGAATATGAAACTCTCATAGAAGTTAGCTACAAATACGCCTGTATGTTTAGCCCATAAAATTAGCCCAACTATTAGCAATAACAAGCAAACCTTAGCACCTCTTACCTTACTTTGACCTTAGATTCATTCCTTAACATCAATAAAACAACATATTCAACGTTCATTTAAAAACTGTCACGTGTCTTTATTGGATTTGCAGAAAACCATATCACTCCTATTCAATTCAACACAAAAACACTGAAACTGGTCTGCCACTAGGGTTGCCAACTTTGACAAATTTCAATAAAGGACACTGTGACTAGGGTTGCCTACCGTCCTTTATTTGAACCCCTCCCCCCGTCCTTGTCCTTTATTAAACCTAGAATTGTCCTTTATTTCTAGAGCTGAAAAAAATTTACTGAAAGAGCGGATAAAATTTGCAAAAGTACAGTCCAATCGCGGTTGTGTAGCACAACCCATGGAAAACCGGGTGTTGACCTTTTTTTTTTGAGGCCACCGTGTCCGCGAGCAGTATTTTTACATGGCGGCCTCCAAAAAAAAAAAAAGGTCAACACCTGATTACCCACCCGGATAAGAACAGAGGGTCTCCAATTATGGATTGTCCTTTAAAATACAGGACAGTTGGCAGCTCTAGTCACAGTGTCCTTTATTGAAATTTGTCAAAGTTGGCAACCCTATCTGCCACTCTTTTCCAAAGCGCTTTTTGATGACGTTTAATTACGTGTCTGCAAGCTTCCTATTCTTTTATCTCAACTTACAATCAGAGGTGTACGGAGTCAAAAATTTTGAATCCGACTCCTAATCCTAATCCGAAAAATGCAAATCCGAATCCAACTCCGACTCCTAACAAATCAAAAATTATAATCCGAATCCTGAAAATTAAAAATTCCTATATTTGCTTTTGATGTCATAATAACCAGAGCTGGGCACCGCAAATTTACACTCAATTCCGCAACCGCTAATTCTGCAAACTTCGCCCGCAATATTTACCATTTTGCCATCGACTAGACGTTGATCTCCAAAAAAAAAAAAAAGGTCATCAGCTCCCGGGCAGCAACCTCCAACCCAAAATTCAGGCAACACTGCCTGTTGTTGCCCGCTAAATGACTCCTGTCTATGTGAGTGAAGGTAAACATGATCTTTGAAATTCGTATTCACATTCCACATCACATGGGTAGAAAAGTTCTACCGGTAGTTTTTCACCTCCCTTAGCGGCTCTTTCTAACCAAGTTATAAAACCAAAATCCGAATCCGAATCCAAAAATTCAAAAATTTACAATCCGAATCCAATCCGAATCCGACGAAAAAACCGGATAATCCTGATTTTGAAATCCGGCTCCGAATCCGATGTACACCTCTGCTTACAATGCAATTTGCTACCATCTAGTGATAAGGAAAAGTATTGCATGATTCACTGGTCACTGGTACAGCACAGACACTCGACAATTGCATATTATTTGTAATTATGACTACTTTGATTTGAAAAAAAGTTTTTAGACCAATTCGGTGAAGTTGGATAGTTTCCCATGGCACACTTGTGTGTGCCGCGGCACGGTGGTTGAAAAACGCTGGACTAAGGTAGTCAAATAGTTATTTATAATTTGGTGACTGGTGAGTCTGCAGATTTGCAGCATTGAAATTGTTGTTAAGATAATGAGTAGTTTGCGTGCTACATGTTAGAAAAATCTAAGATAATGTTAGTAATTGTCATTATGTGGAATTGCCTACAGCTAGGCCTAACTTTAACTGTTTAAAATGACAGCAAGAAATCTTGGACGACTATGTGAAAAGAGCACCTCACTGTTCTTATGCGACATGCAAGAAAAGTTTCGTCCTAGCATTGGTAAATTTTTATGTTTTTCAAAGAACACGTTTTAATTTTTTTTGATTTTGTTAATAGTCTGGTATTGATATTGCTGTCCCAACAGGATATGGTAGAGAAACTCTTCAATATGGGGCTCACGTTTTCTGACCTTTTTCAAAGCTGCTTCACTAGGTGTCACGGTGTCATAAAGCCTAGTAATGCCACTGTGCAGTAAACGATATCTTGGCTGCACAGCAACAAATTCATTTTTTTTGCTGTCAGATTTCTGTGATATATTTTTTGTTTCATTTTGTGTAGCAGTTTAGTGCAGATAGGCCAGTTTACCTTCATCAATTCTTCTTGCCAAGTTTTTGATTTATTTAAGCAAATTGTACTTTTAGGAAATGTCCTATAATTTGTTCAGAGGATTAGCTAACTTTTTAAACGTGAAAAAAACTAAGATATGAAATTTTGTTTGTAAAGAGTTATAGAGAATTTATGGTACCTAATAAACACACTTGTCTTTTTGATGATTTTTAGATTTAGGTTAATTGGTGTAAGGGTTTTAAGATTAGAGTTAGGATCAAAGTCCAGGTTAATGCATGAAATTACCACATTTTAGTGGTATCTTGAAATGTTGGGTAAATTTGTTTTTCAGCCAGATTTTTGGGCACACACTGAGTTACCAAAAAGTTAGTAACATTTTTGGTTACTAGATTTTGGGGGTATTGCTTGTTGAACCGTGTAACTTACAACAGCATTTCCCAAACCTTGGTCTGTGGACCCTGTTGAGTCTGTGAGAAGATGCAAATTTATGAAAAGAAGTTTACCTTATAAATACATTGTATAGCATCTACACTCTCTGAAATCTGCCATGTGCAGTTGGACTTTTATTCAAACGTGCATCAAATGCAATTTTTTAGATTGTGACAATACAATGTACTTTGTTGAGTACTTTTTACGAATGTGCTTAGAAATTCATTCCTCTGCACCATGCATTTTAGATAGCAGGCAAGCATGTAGTATAAGGTTAAATTTAAGTTTATAAAAAGAGTTGAGTGTGCTAAGGATAAATTTTTAAATGATATAAAATGTTGACTGATGTGAGTGGTAGGTATTACAGTTTGTAATGTAGAGTCCAGCATGTATTGTCTCAGAAGAAGTGTAAATTTTTGAAAACATGAGGAATACATTAAGTTTAACTTTATTCCTAATGTTGGCAAGCTAGTTTACAAGAATTAATTTGTGTTATTTATTTTACATTGTGATTTCACATTGGTTGGACAAAAAAAATTGATACAACATGAAATTTAGATGTATAAAAGAACAGTTATGCCAATGGGAGTCTGTTGCCCAAAACATTTGAAAATCCCTGGCTTGAAAGATAAAATGTAATTATATAGTCTTAAAACTACAATGTTATGTTTATGTATTGATTTAAAAAAGGCAACACATTGTTTACCTTGCAACTTGTACAGTGTATTAATGTGTTTATACAGTTCGATAGTTGACCTGCACAGCTGATTTATGTTGTAGGCCTCACACATGGGAAAAGATTTTGAACATGATATTCTTTTTCAGTTTATTTTCCTCAAATATTGGAAGTTGCTAATAGAATGAATGGTCTTGGGAAAATATTAAATCTACCAACTATTGTGACAGAACAATATCCTAAAGGTGGAGTGTGTTTGGTTCTTTGCTGTAAAATCTTTGTATAGTAATTGCAATTGAAAATGTTGTAGTTGTAAGAAAAATGGTACAAAAATATGTTTTTCAAAGCATCTAGATATACAAATATCAAGCAGTATTTGAAAAAGTGACTACAAAAACTAATAAAGTCACAAAATGTTGGTTTTGAGTTATCAACGTTTGAAGTTCTAGGTTTTATAAAATCACCATGGTAAACAAATCTGCGTTACTTAAGGCAGGTTTTTGTGTATTGTATCTTAACAATTGTGTGTTCTATTATCGCTATTTACTGCTATTTTAGGAATATCCGACAAAGCATGCTTGAAGCTGAGTGATTTTTTTCTCTGAAAAGCCTAGTGCTTTGCATTCCACTTGCTCGTTTTAAATAAAAATATGCTGCCACCACTTGCAGAGGAAATGTCTATATTTTTGTTCAAAATTCTTTTCCTCACATAGTTAATGCAAATTTTTTATTTCTTCCAGTTTTTGTCAATTAAGTTGATTTTAGGTTCTTTTTTTGCATGTTTCCAGGCTGAGACATGCTGATTTGTTGTATGTCTGCCATGGAATGTGGGCCCATTTCTGCCGACGTTTTTTCCCCTTATGAATTCAGACATTTCCTCACCTGGAAGATTTTTCCCCTGTTAAAGTTGGGATTTGAGTAAGGCTTAGGACTGGAATAAGATTTAAGTTTAAATGTTATGGTTAGTCTTTTGGGTTTTGTATCCTTTGTTTCATTCCCTAACTTTAATAATTTTTGTTATAATGCTGCAATTTGATTTATATTTGTGGGAAGTGTACAAGAGGAGGGGGAAATGCATGAAAGAAAATGAGCAAGATCCATATACAACTATGCATTTGCTTTCAATTAAGTCATTACTAGAACAATGTAGCCTTTTATATTTCGGGTGCCCTTGCTGATGAATAACAACGGGGATTTGTAGAGTTTCGAACTCCAGACCTTTTGTTCCAAAGTTCTGTACAGTTACCAAAACTTTCTTAGTCAAATTCGGTAGCCTGATATGTCATTTTGCTGCGTCTCCAATTTCCAAAATGAGTTTTGGTGTTTGTGTGTTTTAAACGTGATTGCTGTTACCTTGCTATAAAAGCATCTTAATAGGTCAAACAAAAGCTAGCTTACGTGTTTATTAAAATCACGTTGGTTTCGCCTGTATGCTATGCTGTCATGGTTGACTAGTAAATTGAACTAAGCTTAAAGTAGCCTCAATACCTATCTAAAGATTTCAGAGCTCTCTTCTGTCATTAAGTAAGCCTAGCCTCGATGCCAATTATACATGAGATACTGGTATTGCAAAGCAGCTTACCAGCAAAACCATTTCACATTTAATCTAGCTAGAACAAAAGACTAACAGCTGTATTCAAAATAACATTAGATTTGCTGGGCCGCTTGACTGGTTGTAAGGATTTAATTACTTTTTGCATTAACACAATGGACGTAACTTCTTTTTCACGAAATATCTCCAAATCTGAGAAAAGCCATTTCATGAAAGAGTGGTATAAATTTCTGTTTGGGAATTTTTGTGGGTAATTTAGGACGGTGAAAGAAGTTCGAATCAGGTAATAACTCACCCAAAATGTGACTTAAGTACTATTTGTGATCAGCTCTTCATTTGCAGTAAATACAATGTTTAAACTTTTTTTCTGAGCTGATACTTGCTGTTATATATGTGCATAAGATTCTTAGCAATTTTTTCTTTGTTTTTTTACTAGGTCTTGGTCCCACTGTACCTGAAATTGGTGATGTCAGTCATGCAAAAAAATTTGAAAAAACGTGTTTTTCAATGGTGCTGCCAGATGTCGAAAGAGAATTAGAAGACAAAAAAATTAAATCTGTTATCTTATGTGGCATAGAAACTCAAGCATGCATTTTGGTATGATGGATGTGGTTTTGCTTAGCATGGTGTTTGATGCCAAAAAAAATTAACGTACATTTTTGGTTTGGAAGCTTGGCTGCTTTTCTGCTGTGCTGCCAAGCATTCAAGTTGGCTTGAAGATAATTTAATGGTTTGTGGTAAGTTATTATATTGCTGTATCAGATTTATATATTTTTTTAAACACCTAATTGAGCAACTCAAAGAGTAAAAATAATTCTGGCTGGTTCAGAAATGACACGCAACCATTCTATTTTATAGAGAACAGCCACCGACCTACTTGATCGAAATTATGATGTACATGTTGTTGCTGATGGTGTTTCATCAAGAAGTCAGGTTGGTATAACCTCAATAAATTATTAGGTGTAGATAAGAAAATTGTCTTAACTAAAAACAAAAGAAAGCAGATTGATGGCCATGAAATATCAAAGAACCTGTTACATTATTAAATCAAGGTAAATCCTGATATTAGTAAATCGTGAAAGAGAAATAGTGGAATGATGTACTCTTAAGTAGATGAAAGCTCTGCTTTTTGATTGTCTGTTTTAATGTAGAAGAAAAGCAAGCCATCAGAATAAACCAAAGTCCAAACTATATGCAAAAATATTAATAGAAATTTGTTTGGGTTTCAAACTTGTTACTTTTCGAGTAAGGAGTCACAAGTTTTTTCCAAACAACAAGCTGATCTAAAATCTCTTATATGCTGTTGTGTATTGTCTAATGTACACATAGAATTTTTTTTTTTTTATTATGTGGTGTTAAATTAACTGAAAAGAAAGATACGTTGGGTTTAGAAGAAACTTAGATTGAATAACAACAGTGAATAGAGTGCGATGGTGTGGACATATTTTGAAGAAGAATAGTGATGATGTCGCGGAAGAACGTTAGTGTTTGAAGTGGTTGGAAGCGACCGCAAATGAGGTTGAGATGGCAGGTGAAAGAAGAGAATTAAAAGATTAGAGAAGGAAAATCCCATTGACCAAAATCGGTGGCATAATGCTGCTCACCAAATTTTGAGGGTCGTAAGGTGAATTCATCCACCACTATTAGCGGAGACAAAACCGGGTTTTAAACTTTGATTTATTTGAATATCACAAACTAATACAGTAGCAAGAAACAAATTTGTTTAAAAATCACAAATAAGCTAAATCAGGCGGTGGAAAAATGCCAAAACATGCGATGTGAACTGAGTCATGGGCTTTGTGAAAAAATGAGGTATAAAATTATTTTTGAAAAATAACGTGGTCTGATATTTAAAGCACTAAGTTTCTCATACATTGGCGTGCGTTATTCAAGGTTCGCCTTAATCTTGGTAAATATCAGCCTCCTTAATACGAATTTCTTAACAGGTTGATCGTTTATTTGCGTTAGCCACCATGCGTCAAATGGGAGCTTTCATAACGACTTCAGAAACAGTTTTATTGCAACTTTTAGGGGATGCAAAACATCCTAAATTCAGAGAAGTAAGATGTGCTGTATATTTTTGCTTATACTTCGTTCTTTAAACCTGAATTGGATTTAGTTGTGCTATACAGGGTGTCCAAAGAGTCTTGAACACATTCAAAATTTTATATCTCAAAAACTACATAAAGTAGAAACTTTAAATTTTCGACAGTGTATTATACCACCATAAAGTTTTTTTGTTATTTTTTACAGGTTATTTTATTGTTAAACCAAGCAAGAATAAGTAATTTTTACAGGGAGTCCTCGGGTTACGACGGTCTCGACTTGCGCTGTTTCGAGGTTACGAACGCGCCCCATAAAAATGTAAAAAATGATGTGGAATAAAGCTGCTGGAATCTCATGGAGAGGAGTTATCTGCTGGGGACTTGATACAGCTGGAGAAGCAGATTATAGAGGAGGAAGAAGAAACCCCCCACCCCAGAGCCTAAGGCTTTCACAAGGCAGGGCTTGACAAAAGGTTTTTCTGAGATACAGCAAGCGTTGGCAACCTTTGAGGCTCATGATCTTAACATGGAAAAGTTCACTAAGGTTTCCAGAGGCATCATAGATTTACTGCAGTGTTAAAAAGAGATCTTGGATGGGAAGAGGATGCTGTCTGTCCAGTCTAAGCTAGAGCAGTATTTTAAGAAAGTGGAGAGACCTGCACCCTTTACATCAGCTGCTTCTACTACTACAGAGCCTCTACCGTCTACCTCAGCTGTCTCTACTACTCCAGCTTCTTTACCATCTTATTAATATTTCATTTAATTCATGTGGTATGGAATTGTTTTCTCTTTTTCAAATAAAATAGTTTTTTACATTAATTGTTACATTTTATTATAGTACAATACTTAACAGTACAGTACGTATAGAGTAATTTATGTATGATGTTCCGACTTGCATTGAAATTCGGGTTACACCGCGCCTGAAGAACGGATCAACGTCGTAAGTCGAGGACTCCCTGTATTTAGGACGTAAGTTTGCTACAAAATATGAAAAATGTTGACGATTCAACAAAAGCTTAATGTGTTCTTTGGTAACATAAATCGAAATCACCAACTGCAGTACAACTTAAATTCAGATATGAGTTTGGACAAGACTCTCCTGACATTAACGGCATGAAGAGATGGTTTAAAAATTTTATGGAGACCGGGAGCATTTTGGATCGCAAAAAATCGGGTAGGCCTAGCATTGATGAAGAGACTGTTGATGCTGTGCATGTAGCGTTTCATCGCAACCCAAAGAAATCAATTCGTGTTGCATCAAATGAACTTGCTATCCCTCGAAGCACAGTTCATAAAGTTGTACATAAACAACTTCGGCTCCATGCTTGCAAGTTACAAATTGTTCAAGCTCTTAAGCCGGATGATCGCCCTCGCCGAGCAGCTTTTGCTGAAGAAATTCTTCAGCGCATTGATGATGACACTGACTACCTTAAATGTGTGGTTTTCTCAGACGAAGCATCTGGGAAAGTCAAGAAGCATAACGTTCGAATATTGGAATCGCTAAATCGTAGTGAGGTTGTAGAAAAAGAAAGAGGCAGTCCCAAACTTAATGTTTGATGTGGTTTAATGCACAACCAGATTATTGAACCGTTCATTTTTGCTGAATCTACCATTATAGCAGACATTTATCTGGATATGCTGAAAGAATTCGTTGTTCCTCAATTATAAGAGTTCCAGCCGTGGGTTGTGTTTCAGCAAGATGGTGCCCCTCCACGCTAGAGTTTGATGGTTTGTAACTTTAAATGAAACTTTCCAAGCCAATGGATTGGAAAAAGTGGCCCAACACCATGGCCCCCAAGATCTCCAGATATCACCCCCTAGACTTTTGTGTGGGGTTATGTAAAATACACAGTGTACAGAACACTAGTACGTGACATCGAAGCATTACTATTACGAATCATCAATGTTCTTGCAACAGTAAACGAAGAAATGCTGGAGAACACTTTGCGCGAAGTTGAATATTGCCTTGACATATTGAGAGCAACAAATGGAGGTTATGTTGAACTCCATGAATAGCTTGCAAACTTAAATATTTGAAAATGGCTATACTTATACAACTAAAAATTTTTAAATAAAAGATTTGAATAAACAAACTTTACTTTGCAAAGCACCGAATGATTTTATCTACTTTAGTTTTTTAGCGATCAATTTTTGAAAAGTGTTCAAGACTGGACAGTTGGACACCTTGTCTGACAAGCCTAAAAAAGTTGCAATGATTAGTATCATAGAGATGCAGTTTGCCCGTAGTAGTGGCAACTGCGAAGCGCTTCATACAAGTTGTTTATGATCATTTGCCCGTGACCAAAAAAAGATGTAAAACCGAATTTGCATTGCATTTTTTTATCCCCCAGACCTGTAGGACAGTAACAATCCCAGGCTTGCAACCAAGTTCCAACATTTCGCGTGTATACCTTGGCGTTGCTTTCAATTAATTTCCTAGTGTGAACGTTTGGTTATTCTAATCGTCGAACATTTTAGATCTCACAATCATGTAGCGGACTTGTTGATGCACGACGCTCCATGTTTCGCAGTTTAAGTAGTTATAAAGACGTATGGGTACCCACTAATGGCGGCCCGCCTTATTGGTTGTCAGTCGGTTGTTGGTTGGTAGCTACGACTGGTTCGACAATGCTATATCTTTTTTAAGCCTGATCTTTATTGGCTTTGCGGTGTACACCGGAATATAACCGTTAAATGCTGCGCTTTCGTCCCAAGTAAGGGTGGGGTAAACACAACACCTCAACGCCAGTTTATGTCACATCTTCAATTTTTAACTTTTTGTTTAGGCTCAAAAACTTATCGTCTCTTCAGCGCCAGATAGTGGATTACTTCAAGCGTTCAGTGGCAGCCGCTTGTGATGAAACAGCGATTATTTTTATATTAATTTATTTTTAATTTTGCGTTTTCTGATTAGCTATTCGTGATCTATCCACCTATGCTGTTTATTGCAATAAATCAAATAAAGTGAGGACATGCGGCGATAGTGTGAATGTAAGCCTACATCTTAATAAAAATAATTAATGAAACATCTTAATTAAAGCGTACCGCTATCTAACTCAAAATTTTTAATTTGAAGGAAGTAAATTTTTGTAAAAAAACGCAAACCGGTAATTTGATTTTCTTGCACAAGGCGACGACAAAATTTTCAAAGGCAGTAAAACTGGCATCACACAGTTCAAAAACATTTAGTGGAGATAAAGTAATTTTTTCATTCCAGGTAAATTGCTTGGTTTGGCAACTGATGTCAGAAAATTGAGGTTGGGGAGAGCAAGGGCATGCTCCTAGTAATCTTGCTCCAACAAATCCCCATGACAAGAAGAAAAAATGAAATGGCCTCAATCCTTGGCAGCTCTTAAATGGGCAGGAGTGCGAAAAATTGTTGGGTTTAAACCTAAATGTCGCGGGATATGATTAGGTACTTTAAATGTAGGAAGTCTTTGTGGAAAGAAAACCGAAGTATGTGAAGAACTGAGGAAGAGAAGAATTTATGTGTTCTGCATGCAGAAAGGCGAAGGAGATCGTTTTGTGGGTACTTAGGGACGAAGGTATAAGCTGTGGTGGTCAGGAAATGATGCAGGATCTGGAGAGGTTGGAATCTTGGTGAAAGAGGAAATATCTGGAAAAGTTAGAAGAAAAAGCGACAGAGTAATGACAATTGTGCTCACTTTAGGTAGAGAAGTGATACGAATAATATGTGTGTATGGGCCACAAAGCGGAGGATCCGACAAAGAGAAGTGCGTTTTTATAAAGAAATGGCGAGTGAGTTAGACTTAGGAAGTTCTAGTGAAATCATCGTTTCTTTGGGGGATTTCTATGGACATGTGGAGGATTGTGCTGAGGGTTTTAAAGATGTACATGGGGGAAGAGTATTGGGAAAAGAAATGCAGAAGAAAGAAGACTGCTGGAATTCTGTGATGAAAAAAGCTGTGCGTGGCAAACACTTGATTTCATAGGCAGACAAAAAGAAAATCACTTGTAGCGCTGGTGGATGTGAAACAGAAATTGATTTTGTGCTTGTGAGAAAGAAATACAGAAAGTCTGTAAGGGATCTTAAAGTGATTCCACGGGAACTTCAGCACAAGCTGGTGATCGTAGATCTGGATAAAATGTTCTAAAAAGGATTCTGAGAAAGGCACGGATCATAAGAAGAAAGATTTGGAAGCTGAATGAAAACCGAACAAGAGTAAGATTTGAAAAAAGAGTAAAAGGACTAGTAAGCATAGACGCGCCTAATTTGTGTTTAAGGATGGTGCTTTAAAAGCAAATGATGAAGTGTGTGGAAAAAAGAAGTTTAGGAAAGATCTAGGAAGCATGTGATGGTGAAATGAGGGGGTCAAGTACATCATAGCAAGAAAGAAGCCGCCATTTAAAGAGTTGTGCAGGTTCCCATCATAAAAAAATTAGTCCCAATACAAACGTTTAAGAAATCAAAAAAAAAATTGGTGCTAGAGCGATGAGAAAGGAAGTTGAGCACAAGTTGAACGATTTATATCAGAATTCTAACAGGGTTTTCTGCTTCCTTAGAAGAATGAAAGAGGAAGGAAAGCATCTCAAAAGAGGAAGATGTTTAAGAGGAAGAGACGGACGGTTGCATTTTATTGAAGAAGACAGGGCAAAAATTTGGAAGAAACATATGGAAAAGATCGTGAATGGAGAGAGCGTGTTAAGGATTTACCACTCGAAGGGGATGAATCTTCTATTATAGGTTTCACAGGCGGACGGCCAGGACCTTCCTCGCACTGTTCTCTATCCAACCACTAGTTTAAAATCAAACAGTAAAATCAATGGGTATATTGACAGAATAACAATAAAAACTTCGAATAGGCCAGCGCGAGAAAATTGACTAGACTTTTATCCTCAACGATTGAACCAGCAACATTCAAAAACCAAAAATAGAATTTAAAATCACTTCTTTTTCTTTATATACATAATTAGTAAGAGCCTGAAGCCACGCGTTTTGTGTGCTTAGGTCAGAGTGTAGAAATAGATAATTGTAACAAAGTAAAGCGCGACAAAACAATACGTGCAATAAGACTCCTGTTCTCAGGGCTGCAGTTCGATTATCGGTGAGTTAAAAAATGGGCATTGATACGATAACAGAGCGAATGGGACCACATGGTGAAAACTGATGTAGCAGAAGGACCAGTGGAAAAAGTGGCTCGCAATAAAATTGTGGATACAATGCAAAAGATGAAGTCAAGAAAGGCAACTGGACCATCTGAAGTAAGTGTGGAGATGATAGTTGCGAGTGGCGAAATTGGGATGAAAGTGATGACGGACCTGTGTCAGCGCGTATTGGATGGTAGAGGAATGCTTGATGAATGGAAAGCTAAAACATGCTATAAAAATTGTTGAAAGGGTACTAGAGAGGCGAATGCGAACACTAATTTGTTTCTTTTTGTTTTATTTGCCATATTTATCCTCCATTCACGAGAAAGCGAATTGTATCGCTATACTTTGGACGGGAAATCCGCACTCGCTTGGGAGTTGCTATTTTCGAGGTTTATGGGCCACCTGTCTTATGGGCCACCACATAAAGGTGGGGGATTGACTTGGAAAATGAACCCCAGGTCTACCGACTGCGAAGCGAACGCTCTAACCACTACGCCATCGAGCCGGTAGCTTTGACTTAATTTGGGTTGACATGAACATCTGTTTCTGTCTTTCTTCAGTCTTTGATTTTGCAGCATTAAAACATTTAACTTCAATAATTGATTCTTTTGACCGTTCAATTTTCTGAACTTGTTCATTAAAAATAGTAACAAATAATTGCAAATGTTTTAAACAGAGTTTTCTCACAGAAGTTTGATAAAATCGTTTTAAATCAACAGGTGGCTTGTCAATGGACATGAAATACAGCTTTAGGGCAGTGTATATTAAAAACATTCTTGACAAGCTAAGATATAGTGCGAGAAGCCGTCTGGTTACGCTATGAGAAAGTAATTTATGGTATTTATATCCTCAACGTCACACTAATTCTTCTTCAACTTTTCTGTGTGCACAGCGTAAATGCAGAAATTCTGATACGGTATGTCAAGTAGATGATACTTTTGACATCTATGCTCGTTTGATTGGCACCATGATGCAAACAATTTTCAATATATGTGCCAGGCAACCAACGCCAATCAAATTTGGAAAGTTGTTTTTCGATCGAGAAAAAACGTTGTTTCCCCCTCCATGGGTCAAAACACCAACGTTAGTGTTACAATTATTACCAGTAAAGGAAACACATTTTTCAATTGAGCCCATCTTCGTCAAGGTTTCTTTAACATCATTTGCAATTGTTAAAGATGTTTCATTATTGGTACTTTTGACTTCAAGCAATTTAAACTGAAGGCCACCATTTTTTCAATCAAAATATTGTATCACAATTGAGAAAAGTTTGATTTGTGACTAGTGCCATCAGTTGCTACTCCGAAATACATGATGCCGTGCTCTAGTGTATCGTTTAACACGTATTTAACAGTCATCAGGGCAAGAACACTATTAACAATGGCTTCAACTTTAGTCCGAGCTCACGAATACTTGTTTGAAACGTTTGAATTTTCTCGTCAGGGTACAGTACAGTCGTTAAATCAGTAACTCTGACGATGTTTTGCGGTGTAAAATCCCATGATGACTTCGGCCGCTACAACATTATCTTCAGTTTGTGTTCCAGGCTTACAGAAATAGTCAGTCTCTTTTGTTGATGACGTTTCTCCTCTAAAGCTTTTTTATGCTTTGTAGTGTGAACATGTATGTGTAGGCTAAGCTTGCCTTTATTTGCCACAGAAACAGACATCCCATAGCCTCAAGTAATACATTCTGCTTCAAAATTATTTCGTCCTTTTCTAAAAGATGGATACTTCTGTTGTAGTTCTTCTGTAAATTGTGATTTTCTCTTTGGCGTACTAAAACTTTAGCTTGATATTTTAGCTTAGATGCAAAAAGATACAAGGGGTCGTTTCTTTTACTTAAATAAAATATAAAGTCATATACTGATCGAACTAATAGGCTACTGATCTGTATTCTAATACATGTATTAGAAGCCACATTTATCAAAACCACCAATCCTATTTTAGCTGGCAAAATGAATTCACTTAAGAATAATGTTGCAAACGCATAATGTAAAATAAGGACAAATGAATCATCTATCAAAATTGGGACGTTTATAATACAAGTTACTTATATGTATTCCTCTCTCTAACTCATTCTAGCGATTGCCCTGACTGAAGCTAGACAAAAGCGCTTCGCAAAACAGACTACATCAAGGTTTGATCATAAATGTAATACAAATCTCCTAGCAATTTTAAAGTTTTGTGGTGCCAATCATCAGTTAAATCAACGTATATATCGTAACTAAGCACTCAGTTTTATCTATGAACTATAGCCAATACTTGATTAATCGTGGCGAACAATCGACATCGCTGCAAAATGCTTTGAAGTTACCAAATTTACGCTGTATCAGAAGTTTTGGTAAAAAAGGCGGAAATGAAAGCACTAAGAAGACAGCGGAGAAAAAGCAAACAGCTCGAAAATTTTACATATAGGCTAGTATAAATCTGAAAGAATCATTCTGCATGATTGCACACTTTTTATTAAAAAGAAGAACATTTGGGCATTTTTGAATGTCCTCGTAGGATCAAACACTTTTTAAAAGAGGACATGTCCCCCAAAAAGAGTACGTATGGCCGTCCTAGTCTTATACAATATTATCACTGAAGACTATCTACTCAATATCCAATTATAGTGAGAACAAAATGATCAGACAAGCATCTGCGGAATGGTGGACAATGATAGGTTGCATATTCTTAGCAAAAAGGTTATAGATCTTGGCTGCATCAAGGAAAGAAAAGCTCACCCCCTTTCCTTTCAAAAACTAGTTACCCTTTTGGAGGGCCTGTTTTTGTTGTGCCTCTCTAAAGTAAAATACAGTTTTGCAAATTGACCCACGATTTAGTCTAAAGCAGGGCACACAAAGTGCGGCTCGCGCCTAGTTTTACGACAATTGTCTGCAACAAAATTAGACTTCAGAACTCTGATTTTGTCTTTTTAGATGTGGTAACTCTACTTAAGCCAGTTGAATCCCCTGATTGCTCTTTTGCTGCCTATCAAGTCTTCGCATAAGTAAAATGTGGCCCAAATTGTTAAAACTTTTGGCACCCCGTCTAAAGTACAGCCTGGGACAAAAGTTTAAGACCATTTTAAAACAAATGTTTATTTTTGGAAACAAGATTATTATTCACCAAACAGTTGGTATTATTTGATCATAGTTTATATTAAAGATCTTTAGTGGCTTACAAAGTTATGATATATTTCATTTTTTGCATTAAAATTTTGCAATGCAACCGTGCATTTGACCAAAACGACATGTTTTTTTGAACTGAAAATGGGTCAAATGCTTCACTTTTGCTGAAAACGTAATCATATGATCAGCTTTGGCATGATCAAGCTTTCTGAACAAAAGACAGTCCAGAGAGTAATGGTTGGCAAGACTGCAGTCCAAATTTAGCTTCAAGATTGTTTCAAAAATAGGCAAAGACCAGATCGTTCAAGGGTTATCAGCAGCAGGGTGATCGTACTATTAGGAAAATGGTGACTTAATCTCCGAAGATTTCAGCTAAAAAATTGCAATCTGAATTGATGGCAAGAGGCACCGCAATTGGTGGGAAAATAGTTAGGTGCACTCTATTTGTGGATTTTGGCCCCAAGTCATACAAGCCAGCCAGAAAATCGTGCTTAACTAAGTAGCCTACGTGAAAAAAAGGCGTTTGGATTTTGTTGAAAGACATGCCAACTGGAGCATTGAGTTGTGGAAAAACGTTTTTTATGACGAGTCTTTGGTTGAACAGTTCTTTTTTTAACAGTAGCGGGTCTGGAGACATGATGAAACAAACAATAAAAAAATATATTGGCCCTACAGTCAACAACCCCTCAAGTCTAGTAGTTTGCGGGATCATGTCTGCAAAAAGCACAGCAGCCCTACACTTTTTATGCCTACTTCCAGGATTTACCACAAATGAATTCAAACATGGTAATTTATCAGACAATGAAAACTCTAAATAGTATTGAAATGTAGCCTACCGTTTAAGAACACTCAAAATTTTGGTACCTGGATTTCACAAAATTGCAATTTCTACAAAAACTAAGTCGTTCGGTACGTTTTGATTGTGCTTCCTTGATAGCATGGCTCTTTGGTATTATCTATCAAAATTTTTGCAGAAACATTTATTTAAAAATCAAGTCTCTAAAAACTTTAATAGGTAGCCTGTTCCAAGCAAAAACTTGGTGAGCCCCCTAGAAAAAGAGAAGGGATAAAAATTGTCCTGTTTTATCTTTCGCAACATACTATTTGTGTCGAGCTACATGTCATAAAAATATTGAAGCAGTTTTCTTTGGAATCAGGTGAGGTTGGCGCCTGACTTCATGGTCTTAACCTCGACATTATTAATGAGGGCCGAGTTAATGCAATTACTTTATTTGGAGAATTTCTCTTTGGGTTAGTTTGCTCTTGCATGGATGCGTTTATGCCAGGACCATGAGACAATTTGTTCAAATACCCCTGCAGTTACAAAAAAGACGTAAGTGGAGGTCCTAATATTTAATAGCTGAATCCTGAAGATACATATCAATCATCTTGGTGACCTTCCACAACTTTGATATGTCTCACTTGCTGAATTTAACGGATAAAATCCTGTTTAGTTTAAAAACGTCCATGGTAAAAACAGGGCAAATGATGTTTTGCCAGAAACTCGATAAACTCGGCCCACATAAAGTGGTTATGCGCAACCGTCCATTAAGTGTTTTTAATCAATTGCTTTTCAAGAAATGTTAGTTTTTGCTAAAATTAACTTTATAACATCTTTCGCTATATCAAAATGCCACCAGCGATTGTTCATTTTCAGTGTTTTGTAAGCATGCTGTTTCTCCTATCTTGAATCTTTGTAAAAAAGCAGTGCTACGTTTTAATCTTAAATGACATCGCAGTACTTGCCACTATAAAGTGAAAACAGTAGCAGGCAGCAAAATTATCCACTATCATTTTGAAGTCAAACATAAATAACAAAGCCCGTAACTGATATTTGTAATTGATAGCTCTTTGTATCGGTACGATGCACCAACTTTCATTTAAGAGTAGGGAGATGTGGTTAGGGGCAAAGTTAACTGTAATTTAGTCCCAAATTTAAGAAAAGTTTAAAATAAAACAATAATGGCATCGATTTGAAAGCAGGATTAAGAGGGAATGTTTTTGCTTGAAAAGAGCTTAATAGGCGCCTATTGCAATAGGTTATATGACTTTGGGAAAAGATATGGCCACTTTTCATGCTATGGTGGAATCAAAGCAAACTGCGCAGCCAAAGAGCTTAAAATCACTAGTATAAATGCGAAAGAATGCCCACCAAATTGTAAAATAGACCTTCCTGAATAGCTCATTTCTTTAAATGTCAAAACGACCATGATTTGGGAGCCGCTATCGTTATTGGCTGTGTTTCACCTCCCCCTCACCTCATTGTATTTTCTAAAAAGTGTGAACGATAACTTGTGACATTTTTTTTTGTGAATATTTTCGGTCTTGATTAATAGACCAAGATGATCACCATTATGTATGAGCACAGGAACTATGGTCTAGATTTTCTAAAATTTTTCGTTGCTGCTGTCACAAATGTTTGCACGGTAAAGCCGGAGCAGGTGCCTTAATTGATTCGTTTTATCTCGGCGAAGGCGATGGCATGACCTGCCCGGGTAGAATAGCCCCATACTCAGGAGAAAGATTTTTTTCTATTTTGGTTGATAATAGCTTTGATCCCGGTAGCTCTATAAAGCTATTATCTCGTAGCTCTATGAAGCTATTCACTAAGCACGTTTAAGCAAGGAAAAAATGAACATGCAACATAATGCCTAGCCAGCAGTAACTTTAAAATGTTTGAGGGAAATCAAAAGAAAATAACGTCGCTGAGTGAAATCGCACCACATACAAGATACTATAGGTATTTGCTTTATAATAGCTTTATAGAATTCCTCATCTCACTTCACAGTGTTGATCTTGACCGAAATAAAGGTCTTTGCCTCAACAACGCAAAGAAGTAACAGAAAAAAACGGTCACATGTGCTCTGAAAATTCATAAACTAACTTTTTAGGATAGAATTCTCAAAATCGATTTGGGCCTCGTTTGATCTATAAGCAATCTTCTATAAAGAGTTGATTTCCAATAAAAGGTCTTCGCTTAGGCAAAGGCCTTCATAAATTGACTTAGACCCGTTGAACTGCAAAATATTAGTCTGTATACAGCTCGTCGAAAGTTTAGATGCTAGTCAACATACATTTCGGTTAATCTTACAGTGCACTGTTTAAATAGCATGATAGTTCAATACACTAACAATTTATACATACAAAAGCAAGGCATCATTAAAGGGGACCATAATTCGTATTGGTAGCTAGTATTTCAATGCATTTCATTTTGCTTAAAATCAGCAAGATACTAAATCAAGCACAACTCTTCAAAAGATTTATTGACCACATTATTTGACTGCCATATAGTAGAGAATTTACTAAAAAAATTGAGCTAGCATTAACGAATATATGTATGGCGTACGGACTAAAACTCACTTTTAGAAAAGTAAGCACTGATAAAACAGGAAAAAGCCTCGAGTTTTTGGATGTCCTTCACATGATTGACAATTTTAACAAATTTTGAATTTTACTACTAGTTTTATTAAAGAAACAGCTGTCAAAAGATTGTTTTTAAATGGCAATTCATACCATCCTTTATGCATTTTTAAATCTATTGTTTTCAGTGATTCTATAAGACTACGTAGATAAATTGAAACAAATGAGTTGTACCTTAAAAGATTTAGAAAGGCTGAAACAGAAATGCATAGACTCTTTCAACAAAAAGTGGTGGAAAAATCATAAATTTAGCAAAAACATGAACTGATCGTTTTGGACAAAAATCTAACGGTAAAAAATTGACTTTTTATTGACCAATCAAATTAAGAATGCATGAAACTTAGTCTTTGTATCCAAAATTTTCCAAAAAATCACGCCACTTAAGCTTTACTTTCAAAAAATTGACTTTATTGAAAACTTGACTTCGTGATAATGAAGGACTTATTATGAGCGAAACTAAAACCAAACGAAAATATACAAGGAGACAGCAGTTAAATAGTACTAACAATTACAAATACTAAAAACGATTTAGCAAAAACAAAGAACCATTGACACACAGTTGCTTGTTTAGTTGTGGATTGATTTTCTTGATTTGTAGAGCTTCAACAGTTATGGTTTCGTATTCTGAGTTGCAATTTCCAATGATGTTGAACGAATCTATATTTCTATTTTTCTTGCAGCCATCACATATCTTTCAATGTTTTGTGTTGACTGTTTTTGTTTTAAACATGTAATTTTGATACTCCGACTAGGGCTTTGTCGATGAGCCGAAAACCTTCAGTTCTAATATAAAATGTTCTGTGCGTATCGTCCGCTTCTTTTTGCTGCTTTGTGGTATTATCTATTTTTACCAAAAATCAAAGGCAACTAATTTTCGGAGGTTGCTTGTTTGACTACCATAAGTAGGATAAAAGGATTAGATCTTGTCAAAATAATCTCTTATACTTTTTTTGTAAAACATCAATTTAACTTGCCGGCATGCCGAAAAAAAGTATTGGTTTTCATATGTCGTTCGTAAACACAACGGCATTAAGACAGGTAAGTCAAAATAGATGTGATAAACTTGACCTGAAGCGCATTAAAAGCATTGATGGATGAGGATTTATGCTACTGCAGTATCGTAAACATTAAAGTGATAATCCATCAGACCTTCAAAAATTGCCTCATTAAAAGAAAATATGCGAGTATCACAGGATATTTATAGCTAAAATGATCGGCTCAATATTTTCACGACATTTTAAGCTAATTGTTAACAACCCCCACTAATTAAAAGCAAAAACCGTAAATCTTCATTATCTATAACATTTTAATGAAAATATTATTTCAGTTTTGTCAGAACCAAGGCTGTTTTGAAACTAAAATTAATGCGACGCAACAAAGTTTGAAAAAATCCATGAAACTGTCTCTTTTAGAATCTTTTTTTACCGAACTTTATATTCTTTACTTCCCTTGCTACAAAATTTCAAAAACGTCGGCGGTCGGCTGCTAAGTTCCATTGTGTTACGCAGCCGACACTGGACTAAACTCAAATGCTTTCAAAAGTGTTAAATCAAAAGAACATGAGCTTGGTCAGGAACACAATAAAGAGACAGTTTTCTCGAAGAGTTTTTACATTGCTTTACTAATGAAGTCTTCAACATTTTTCCTGATCCAACACAACAAAAAAGCCCTTAGCTCAATATTTAAGTGATTCCCAATAAAGATTCTCAACCTTTCACTCTGCGAGGTTTTTAAGACTGTGACGAAGTGAAGGCTAGCGCCGTAAAAAGAGCCATAACCCATCTCAAATTTCTTGAACCTCATCAAGGTAGAAAGTCTTCAACCAAAATAGAGGAATCTAGTGCCAGAAAAATATATTTTTGATTCCCTTCCAATATTTGCTTCTGGCTACGCTAATGGGGATCTAATTCTGTTTAGATTTTTCGTCAACTACGCTTATACCCAACGGAAAAGGTCCTCCTCTGGAAAGGGCTTACTGATTTTTTTTCGATATAAAATTGACTTGCAAAACAGAGAGCTATTCCTGAATAATAATGAAATGTAAGAGTGTCTTGTATTCTCGATTCAAACATGCATGTGAGCTTTGTTGTGGTTACAAGCTTTTAATTAAACTGAACCACCGCAGCGGTAAGATTTCTCGGCCTCCTGACTTGTCTGCAGCGTAAAGGCAAAAAAGACCCTTTGAGTGTGTTTCCCAAAAACAAAACAAGAAAACTTTACGATTTTTTCTCCTCATTATTTGTTTTGGGCAGAGCGCCAAGCAAAAACGCTATGATTAGGAAAAAGCCAGCGAAGTTAGCAAATTTTTTTCGTTATTCTTCGAAAACTTGTTGGTTACTTTATCAATCCCACTAAGATTTTTATTCAACAAAATATATTTCGAGGTATGAGGTGCCCATTGCTATAAAGAATCAATCTAAAACCCAGTTCGAAAAAACATATAAAAATTTTTTTCTACAATAATGCTCTATTAATGAATTATTGTGTCATACTAGTTTTATTTTTAACTTGTTGGATTACATTAACAAAAATTAAAGACTTGCATGGCTTTATTCTATATCAACTCCAGTATTTTTGCTTTCCTTCGTAATTTGCTTTGTTACGTGCGTTTTGAAATTTGATTTGTCATGTACATACTGCTTTTTGGTTTTGGTTTGTTTGTTGTAATCTGTTGAGGTGACGGTGCTTGATGACCAAATGGCTTTTCACTGTCTCTTCATCAAGTGAGTTACATTTATTATTTTTTTATTAGCGTTGTTTTGTATTTGTCGCTTGATAAATAAATGTTCTTTGATTTTTATGACTTCACTTGACTTGAGATAGAAATTTGGAGTTTTGTAATTAAAGACATAGCTTGTTTATGCGTTTGAAAATTTACTTATGAGAATACGCACAACCTGAATATGATAAATTGACGCTCTGAGTATGATAGCTACCGCGCTTGCTAAATTTCCCTGACTATTCTGCTTACTGTAGCAAAAAATGCATAAAATAGCTGAGTAGACATCTGCTTGGTTCATTTTTGTGCATGAATTTATGCCTGGTTTACTAAGCTTACGCCAGACTGGGTTACCGCGATGGTTTCGCGATGTGTGAAGCAAAAAAGAAGGAATCTCGTTTAATGCTCTCCCCAAGCACATTGGCGGCTTTTTCTCTGCATCATCTCTTCCGTACCGAACAACATTGTAGAGGAGCTGTAAATACTGTTTTAAAAGTCTTTGATATGACTCGACAAGAAAATTGAACTTATCATATCGACCATCAAGCGAAAATTGTAAACACTTCGCTACGACGCTCGTTTGTTTGTTGTGGCATGAGCGCAACTGTTATTAAACATTGAAATCGAGTTGAACTATGAAAAAAACAACATTTGGTTTAGTCAACAAAATATGTTTATTTTGTTTTCATGCACACAAGTTTTTGACGAGACTCTATGAGCAAAATCTACAAGCAAGCCTCTACAAGCAGCTCAGGATATAAGTGCACTGATTTCCTTTCTCTTTAAGTTCAGTATTTGCCGCAATATTGCCTCAGCTCGTAGAACCATTCAATCTTTGAAAAGCTCTTACTGAATTCAGAGTCAAAATCATTACAAATCACTGGTATCTCATCAGAAAAACTTGATAACTCCACAGCTGTTTTTCTTTTTCTTCAGTTTGAGTTATTGAATTGAGTCTTTTGTTTGTTTAGAATTTGATTTAGTTTCTGGGCTTCACTTTTCCTTTTGTTTTTTCTTTTTGCCCTTTCTGAAGTTGGAATTTTGCTGGGGCAGCCGTTAAAATAAGAGATCGTTCTTTTTTTCTGGAAGTTTGTATCTCACTGTTGTCTTGGGATTAACATAGAAATTATGTCATGTGGAGAAACATATTTTGTGGCATCTAATATGTAACCATTGAAGTTGGGTTTAATATTTGCCGTTAATTAATATTCTCTCCAGAACGGACATAAGCAGATGTAACAATAAACTTGTGAGGTTGTTTAAAACTTCAAAGATTTATTGGCAAGAATGATAGCTTTGAATTTGAATCTTCAGCTGGAGAATTATGACTGTTGCATGTAACAACATTGAGTGGTCTGTCAGAAACTTCACAACCAGCAAGGTCGTCCTTCGTATATAAGTCAAAATTCAACGGGCACGCTCCACCCATCAAAAATCAGATAAAACATCGGCCGCAAAAAATTAAGATTAAAAACTGTTTTGGCCTCACGAACATTTTGAATGCTAGACAAAGTGTTCTAAATAATTCAAAAAATGTTTTCATTAACATGCTTGCTTGTCAAAACATTTTATTCCCTTTTAACCGTCTGTGGGGCAACTCCGTGCAGCATAAAACTTCTTTAATTTCCTCTGGCAAAAATATTTCTAAACAAAATTTTCGTTTCGTTTCGAACAGTTTTTTTTATCTGTAGTAAAACTTCGTTTCAAACTATTTTTTTTCTTTAGTAAAGTTCGTTTCGTTTCGCCCCAGTAAAATTCGTTCCGAACACCCCTAGTCAGTTGGCTCACTGTGCTAATAAACGTGTTTTTCAATGCGCCATCTAGCCAACACTGCCTTATGAATGCAACACAGCAGCTCGTTTTGTAATTGATATAAACAATCCTTTGATTAATTCATACAATCTACTTTAGATTATATTATAATTAGAGACTATCTTTTTTCCTGAAGAACTTTAAATATAAAAAATCTCACATGCCAAAAAATTACTTCATGTCAGCGAACGCCAAGTTGTTCTCACAAGTCAATTGTTTTAAACTAAGGTTACAATTTTTGCTCTTGTAACAGCCCCCAAGTTCCACCAAATCTTGAAATTAAGCTAAACGGCAATGCAAAAGACAAGGTAACATCTACTTGATTTTTAGTTGTAGCAATTCACAAGCATCTAACTAGGAATTCTCACATGGAATTGCTGCTGCAAAAATTAGAGCAGGAGGTGGCCTAATACAAAAAGTAAAACCTTTTCTTCACCCAAAATCACTTCAATTGCTCTGCTATAGCATGATTCAAAGTTATTTAAAATGCTGCATTTTTTCCTGGTGTTTCAACAATAGAACACTGATTTACTGGCTCCAAAACACAACAAATGAAGTGATCCGATTGGTATTTAATGCCAAAAAAGAAGATGATATAAAACAGCTATGAAAAGGCAAAACATTCTGACAATAGAACAAATTGCTCAAGTAGAGATGTTTAAATTTATGCACAAGTAATGCTACCAGAAGCATTTAATATCTTCTTTCAGCATAACCTCGAAACTGCGATACTGGTAGGTTACGATCGAAAGCCAAAGTATTTCCAAAATTTTGCAGAATTAAACTAATCCATCAGTCAATCAAACACAAAGGTCTTGTGCAATGGAATAAGCTTTTTTCTGCATTAGTACATCGAAATAAAATCTTTGAAATCTTTTATCAATCAGTCACAACAGTTCTTTGTTACCTCACGAACACTTATTTTACTTGAAATTCACATTTAGAAAATGAAATTGTTTATAAACTAGGTTTGTGCAGTGCTTTGGTTAGTGTGTTCTCTAATTTTCTGTTTACAGATGGAATCTTTGAAGGTTGCGAGAGTGAAACGAGAACACCCAACGACGAGCAATCCATTCAACAAGAAGATTGAACCCTAAAATTTTACCACTGTATATCAGCTCAGAAAAATAAGTTATTTTATTATTTTAAGGTCAATCTATGTCAAATTAATTAATTGCGTTGATTAAATTTTATGCCAATAACGTAACTAGCCATAGCATACCGGTACCAACAACACACAATAACTTTTTTTTTTCATAATAACTAAAATCCAAAATGCTTAATCTAGTCCCAGGTCTATGACTTAAAACTACAATAGACGACAAGGTTTTGATACGTCTTCAGACATAAAGGAACTGTCTCTTACCTATCGCTGCTCCCAGGTCACCCTTGGGCAAGTTGTAGCACCTGGCAGCCTCCCCTGCAATAGTTATAACTAGTTATGGGACGATACCAAATTTTATAACGACTCCAAAACGAGTCCCGATAGCTCATTAAAATTCGGATTCTGATTTCGATACGAGTCCCGATTCCCTTACATGCAATGAATTCATGATTATTTTCAGACACTGAAGCTGGTTTAAGAACAAATACTTTTTGGACAAAGTATTTTTTATTAATTATGCATTCAGAAGGAACTTAACTGGTTTTGTCATAGCAAAAAAGAAAAAAAGTTTCTTATGTAATCAAATGAAATGAAAAGGGTAAATGTTTAGAAAAAAAATATTCAAGTAAATTCCTTGAAGGTGTTTATTCATATTCAAGCCCCAATATTCCTAGAATGTAATCTAGATTGCAAACATACGAATTTTAAAGAATCGGAAATTCGATTAAAATTCTCCGATTCCGATACCAGAAAAAGTTACGATATTTTTGATTCTCGATTCCGATTCCGAGTACTCGTCCCATCATTAGTTACAGCATGACACATTTTTGTTTTTAATGTATTTTGCGGTACGTTGTATATGCTGCATATGCTTTTTTCATGTGTGCTTCTCTATTTTTCTGCTACGTTACAGATGCGATGGCCATGCCACTGTCTTCAAATGTAATCAAAATTCCTTTTTGTGCATGTTTTTGATGCACGTCATTTTGTCATCGTCTCCTTTTTTTGTCCGCTGTGGCCAAATTTTGTTTTCTTTTCATGCTGATTTGGAAAAAAAAAGTATATGAATGAATTTCAGCCACTGTCGCTTCATTACATTTCAATATTAGTAAAACTTACATATGATGCCAATAATCTGGAATGTTCACAGTCGATAAGTTTCAGTGAGGTAAAAAATAGAGTGTGCTAAGTATAAGGTTCTACCCCTATGATCGACTAGAACAATAAACCTAGGTCTAGCAATTGCAAAGCGGACGTTTTAATTAATACATCATCGCGCAGGTCTTCGTGAAAAGGTAGAGTCTCAAAAATAAGGCTGATATTCTTGCTTACTGATAAAGTGAATAACAAGTTATTATTGCTTTTGGTTTTAGGAAGAACCAAATGTTTGTAAAAGTTTTAAGAATATGCTTTCCAGTGGTTTTTAGTTGCGGTGCTGATATCCATGGTGATACAATAAATGATTTGTACGGGTACAAATATTTCTGTCACATTGCAGTTAAATTTTCATTTTCGACCAAATGAAGTACAGCAAAATCCGAATTAAAATAAGGTGGGCAGCGCAAAAGTATTTTTTTCGCCTTGCTCATCTTGGATAATATCTTTACAACAACCTAAAAGGTTAAAGCGAGACCACTCAAACAATATTCACAACAAAATATCGTGAAAGTTTATATCAATAATAATAATTAAATAATGATGCAATTGACCTCCATCTTACACTTCCGTCAAAGAGAAATACAGCATGTCGCCCACAAACAAAAGGCTGATACCAAACAACAATAAAACATGAAACAGAGCGTTATGATTGAAAGCTTTAGGAAAAGGGCACCCCATAGAGTTTATCCCAGCGCATTGGCTTGCTAAACCAAATTGAAAGAAGCCGCTACTCATTACTGTCCATGCTCCGACACCCTTGAGCCCCCATCTAGTAATCAACTTTCTGTTTTTCGATGATAGCTTTTGTCTTTTTTCTTTTTGGTGTATTTTTGATTCCTCAGAAGACAAGTATTTCAAATCGAATGAAGTCTCCATCAATCCCTCTTCTGCGGAAGAAGACTTGTTTATTTCAAATACGATTCTTTCTGGTTGACGCGTGACTTTATTAAGGCAAGTGCGGCGTCGTAATATTTGTACAAAAAGTATGAATGTAGCGAAACAAGAATACGAAAAGATAGCCACACCAAAAAGTACTAAAGCTCCATTATTTGCCCATATCTCGTTATAATTCAATCCTGAGTACTTAGCTACATAATGTTTCAAACTATCATCATTTAATCCTAGTACTGTTGTTTTTGGATCGTCAAGCAATCCTAGGAAGTTGTAATGAGTTTGTAAAATCTCGATTTCTGTATCAAGTTCAATCTGATTCGTCAAAGAACTGCTTTCAATATTTTCGAAAGTAAATTTTATTTTCTCATCAGTTATTATCGAAAGTTTATTTTGTTTGATTGATAGTAAAAAATAAGACAAATTTCTTTGAGCAGTTCTTTCTAATCGGTCAGAATTTTGCAACCATTTTTCCAAAACAGTTCCTTCTTTTGAAATACTGAAGTAAAATTCCAATATATTTTTAATATGAGCCACAATGGTAACAGTTGCACAAGATATACTAAGCAGTAGCACTACAAGACTTATAACTCTGACGCACAGCTTCAGTTTGGAGGTGTTGTAAACACACGTTGAACCATTTAAACATAAGTTTTGCCTGTAGCGTTGTAGGTGTTTTGTATATAATGATATCAAAAGAAACAAAGAGCTTGCACACAGTCCTGCTGAAATATTCGCAATTTGCCAAGTAAGATACAAACAGCGTAGTTCTTTTTTGCTCTTTAAAGTCGGCTTGAACACACTTTCAACAAACTCAGAGTCATTAATGAGTTTAGAAGTAAAAAACAACTTGTTGTATGAGATAAGACCGGCAACACCTTGTACGTTTCGATGTACAAATCCTCCCAAAATAAGCATAAGACCGCAAAAGAAAAACATTAAAAACGTGGTCATATTAATTGATCTTGTGCCTTCCAACGACCTTTTTTCAGTAACACTCTTTTTTTCATGATTAGCCTGATATTTCTCTTTTTGAAGAAATTCGGAAAACGAAGCTGATTTTGATAATGGCTTTTTACACTTTGAATTATCAACAATTGTCATTTTGAAGTAAATCAAGTTTCCCAAATAAATTGTTGCGTACACCAAACAGAAAACACCAGCGATGTAATCAGTGACATAGGTGGCAACTTCATCATCAATACCACGGTGATAGAGCAATTTTCGTAGCATGTTGTAAATTACAGCTAAGCTAGCACATTTACCAACTACAAACAAGCACTTTATTAAAAAAAGTTGTGAAACTTATGCTCTTCTGTATAAATCTGGGCGGCAGTGTCCGAAGGTGTTGCATTAAACGAGTTTACCGGTGCATATTTTAGTATGAAATCTTCATATAAACCATTAAGAAATGATAGAAGAAACTACAGGAGGATCGCGCACAAGGCCGTATTTAGAAACAGACTAAAGAGATCAATCTTTTTCTTCTTTAAATAAGAAAAAACGTTACTTTTTGGGAAAATTTTACCTTTGATCTTAATTCTTATGGCAAAAAATTTCTTCCCACTCCAATAAACAATTCCTAAAAGTCTTACATTTTTGAAAGTAATTTTTAACAGAGACCCTAAAGCGAAAAAATATGGGAAATCTAGAACAAATACGTAGTTGTTGAATGCGAGGCCAGGTAAGGTCAAATGAGAGCCCACGTTAAGTCCGTCACACAATTAATCTCTTGAATGATAAGGTGTTCTCTGAAGGCCTGGGCCTCGATGTCACCGGCCTCTAGTGTATCACTACTCTTAAAGCATGTTCTACCACCTTAAACCGGTAGCAGTTGAGATATATTGTGATGACGACATTGCACAGGAATCCGACACTCCTCAAGACTTTAAAGCTATTTAATGTCAATTTGCAGCGGCAGACGAGCAATCAGGTTAAGTGACAAGGCGTGCCGCTTTCTGACCGAAAATGATTTGCGATCATACATTTCTCGTTCTAGGCCCTCCAGCAGAAAGAGCATGCAGGAAGACCAAGAGGGAACCGTGGCCCCACTCCTGGCATAAAAAAATCAAAATACCTTATGTTAAACGCGCTTATATCGGAAAGTAATTAAATAAACAAAAACTTTTTACAGCGGCCTATTTTGTTGCACGCCCTTCATCCCAAAAGTTTCTGCTGATGTCCTCATCCTCAACCACTTAGTTTTTCATTCAAACAATTTTTTCCTTATTGCGGTGGTGTCTACAATGGGAAATATTGTAATAAGCATAAAGATAGCAGGTAAACAACTTTCAAACACTTTAGATTTGTTTATCTGCTTAGCAAAAATAGAGCGACAATAAAGCGCTATAGCTCGTTGAAACTGTGTTAATTGAATCTGGTTTCTAGTACAATGATAGCTAAAGTGGTCCACATTGGTCAAGACCCCCAAATTTTAAAAATCCGATTAAGTTATTACAGCATTTTGACTCAAAATAGGAAATTACAGTTATTCTCCAAAAAGAGGTCATCAAGCCAATTTTATACTTTTGGCTCCCTCTACCAAAGCTTCTTTCTGGCTACGCCACTAGACTACCTAGTAGAAGCAGTAATGAATACCTACTGCTATATTTAATCAAGTTCACTGAGTGTCAGTTGTTAATCTATCGTAATGCTTACTAACGTGTCTTCGCTTGCTTTGATTTAATTTTGCAGTAACCACCTGGAAGCTTACAACTAGCACGACAACTTCTAATTATTTTAGCACGACTAACTAGAAAAACATAATTTGCAGACTTGTTTTTGCAACTTTTTTTCGCTTAATAGGAAACTAATTGGTACCTTAATGTCTCTTCATAAACAAATAATTTTTGGTCTATGGTGAAGAGATTACAGCTTCTCTATCAAAAATAATCAACTGAAATCTTAAAATTAACATTTTAAATAACAAAAGTATTAAAGATACTGTAATTGCTGTATTTTAAATTTTATGAAGGGCTCTTTGCAGTCGAAATAACATGTTGAGCTTTGATGGAGTATCGTCTCGCCTACCATTTTATCAAAAGTAAAAATTCATTCCGCATCTGAACATTTACCTTTTTGTCGCCTACCGATGCTACTAACAGTAAATACAATTCCTATGAATTTGATCGAGAACTATCGTTTAGTTTTTACTTGTCAAACACATAATGACGTAGGACACTATCATGTTTTCTTCATTTCACGCGGTTCTTGTTTTGACTTTTAGTTCATGATGAGGTTTAAACAAAACTCTCACAATGCTTTTGATTACAGTGCGTCTGGGAAATTCCAGAGCTATTTTGTCAACAAGCTACGACGTTTAATCGTCTTTGCACGTACCCAAAGCTGACATAATGACAGAAACAATAGGCGGTAAAATCCGTTAAAAAGTTGATACAGTGTTCATTACATTAAAAGCCAAACATCTAATGTTCACTTGCTTGGTAATAGCAGTTTTATGACTGTTTTGATCTCTGTTGCAGCCTGCTTGAGTAAGGAGGTAACCAGGAATATAATGCTAGGGGTGAATGCAAACTTTTTTCTAAATTTTTACAACTTTTTTCGCAAATAAAGCGATATGCTACCCGCTAAAAATGATCTTGGCCATTTTTCAACGTGATCTCTAAAAAAAGTTCCTCCCATGTAAATTTCTCAACATCGTGAAAAGCATTATGGCTTCTGTTGCACCCTGCCCTACGTCCATATAATAAATAGGCAAAAGACTTACCGTATTTATTTACAATGCTGGATTTAATTTTATTATATGGGGTGCCAATCGTAAAACAAGTGGTAAATTTTATTTTGTGGCGATAAGCACAAAACAGACTGCGACAAAAACATTTTTCTTTTTCAAACACATATCACATCCCTACAATAACATATTTACTTTCAAAAGACGTATGTCATGCTGCAACAAAAACATTGTTCATTTATAAAGACACTAGCCGTCTCTGCCGGCGTCGCCCGACAAAGCCTTCCAGGTTAAGAATATCGGTTCAGCCGGCCAAGCCAGCTTCACCCAATAGATAGTTGTGAAAACATTTGTAAAAAGTTTGTGTTTTTCACACAGCAATTTCTCCTTCGGAAACAAAACTGTCGTTTTTTTGAAACGCAATTGATAAAAAACATTATGGGGGCTACGCATAGTCTCTACATGCCTCCCAAGTTTCTCGAGTCCTTGGCAGCGTCTTATTTGACCTGTTTTATCAAGAAGCGTTTTTACACTTAACAAACCTTTATTAGTTAAATTTAGCAAGTGATTGAATTGAAAATACAGTATATCAAAGTCGTGGAAGGCGCCTAAATAATTGATACATATTTTCTGGATTACGCTATCAAATATTAGGAACACTACTTACGAGTTTTTTGGTTGTATGCCTATTTTTACGATCTAAAGCCTCCGGCAGCCCTCGTGTTACTTGGTCCCGGCGTAAACGCAGCCAGGTAAAGCGCAAACTAACTTGAAGTGATGCACCTACAGTTAACTTATTACAATAGCAGCGCCGCCATTAGTAATGTCGAGGTTAAAAATACGTATCAAATCAGCCGGCTACGTCGGATTCATCCAATTTCAAAGGAAATTGTTTCAACATTTAGATGATAATGTTTTGTTGCAAAAAATAAAGCAGGACCATCTTTGCCTCTACGTTTTTGTACGGGGATCATCAATTTGTTTGCTTGAGGTAGATTACATTTAAAACCATTAGAGACTTTATTTTTAAATGGATCCTTACAAAAATGTTGACAGATAATGCCTAATAGCCATGCCTTTGAGATAGAATAGTAAAAAAGTATCTAATGAACTAAGTTTTCTAAAAATGGCAATTTTGCGAAGTCCAATCACCAAAATTTTTAGTGTTTTCAAAAGGTACGCTACATTTCAAAATTTTTTAAATCTTCATTTTTTGATTTATCTTTTAGCAAATTTAGGTAGAAAATGCAAAAGAACCATGCTTGTGAGGAAAAATAGTCTAAATGTACCAAAGAACTAATTTTTTCTAAAACTTTGCAAATTTCTTTGATCTAGTAGGAAACCTGATCCACCAAAATTGTGACATGGCGTATGGCAACAAATTTTCGATCAGCCATTACAAACTAATCCTTAGCCTTAATTGATTAGAGTTTTATATTGCTGGAAAGAAAATTTCTTAAGCTTCTAAACGACGATAAGTGTTAGTACCTTATCGTAATCTATATACATGTATATACCTGTTTTTACTTAGGTTACCAATTTTTGGGAAAAAAAAGTTACATTACAGGTTTCCAAGTTTAAATTTTTTAGTATAAACACAAATAGGAAAGGTACGTGTCGTGACATGATGACATCATAGTGCAACGAAAACATTGTTTTTTTACGAGACATATTGTACAGCAACGCAAATATTTTTTCCTATTCAAAGATTTCACACTCTTGCAAAAACATTATTCCTTTCCAACGACAAATTATACCACAACGAAATTATTATTCCAGGATATCAAGATAGAGATTCCGGTTTCGGAAATTCCCGGAAATTGGCGTTTTTCTAATTCCCGTTTTCCGGTTTTTTAAATAAGATTACTGGTATTTTCCGGATGGTAAGCAATCATTATTAACATAACAACGATATCACCAAAAGAAGACGTGCTTAAAATTGATTTTAATCTTTACGTTAAAAAGACCAAGCACCGTCACAAGCCTTTCATGAACCTTCCACCAATCTCTGTCAATGCAGAACATGCTTGTTCTGCTGCAGGCATGTTCACCACCAAAATAAGTTTGCGGTCAAGTGACAAATATATTGACGCTATGATTTTTTTCGCAGTTATTATAATGATAGTGAATAAACCAAGCTTTAGGCTGCGTTGGCGCATAGCGGTGTTGGCAACCACGAACGAAACTTCTGGCCAGTTCAAGCGCGTTACCCCGCCTTGAAGCAAGGAACGACAACCAGATACTGGGAGCAAATTTCGAGACGAGATTTCGTCACTAAATCTTCCAGTGAACAGAGGGAGTCACGAACTCACATTTGACAGTGTTAGTACTGCTGGGTTTTAAAAATAAATTTCAATCACAAAATATTTATCTTAATCATTGACTTGAACTAGGCCTACCATGGACTTATGAAGCAACCTGTGCATGGAGCAATGTAGTTGTTGGGCAATGGGCGTATGGAGTTTGAAAATGGCAATAAACATGATAATCGGGCAATGGAAATGGCTCCATACACTAAATGGTCCAAATATCCATTGCTCCATATGCCCATTTCTCCCTCCGCCCATTGTCTCATTACTCGATTCCCACAAGCGCTCAATGCCCCATATGCTCATTGTTCGACATCCCAATAGCTGCATGCATCCATTGCCCTATTCATTCATTGTCCCATGCAGCCATCGTCCTATTTGCCTATTGCCCATGTCTATCACTTTTTTCGCCCATTACCCCATGTACCCATTGCTTCATACACCTATTGCTACATATCCTCATTGCCCCCATACATCTATTGCTCCGCAATCTCATCGTCGGTAAACTCATCGCTCCATACACCCATTACCCCATTTTCCTTTGCCAAATCTGACCATTTCTTTGTTCGCCCATTGTCTCATATGCCTATTGCTCCATACGCTAATTGCCTTTTTCGACCATTGCCTCATACTCCCATTACCCAATAGGCCCATGGCCCCATACGCCGATTGCCCCATGTTCCCTATGAACCAATTGTCACATACTGATATCTTTCTTTTGCGACTTGTTCTTAAGTCTCAAAATATCTGATTTTATTGGTTTGGAAACTCAGAATTTGAGACGAGGTTTTGCAAATTCGTAGCATTCGTAAATTGCAAAATTTCTTGTGTAACTATTCGTGGCAGATAAATCGCATGCCCTAACCTTTCCTTGCCACCGAAATCTAATACTCTAGCGAACCAGTAACAGTAGCAGTAACTACCGTTGTGCATCATCTTGGCACTTCAGAAAAAAGTTATTTTCAGTAACATGTAATAGCCAGGAACTTTAGAAAATTTTCGGGCAATACCACAAAAACTTTTTCTTGTGCAAAATCTCATAAGGTAATAAGTTTGCTTCCATTTCTTGATAAAGAAAACAGTTTTTTGCTCAAACGAAAGCCAACCCTACCATTTTACAAGTTATTGCCTGCAGATTTTTTATTTTCTTCATTTTCTCAAAAAATTAAATATTAAATGTTTGTACTGGCATACAAGACTAATCTTCATTTAAATGTAAGAGAGGTCTGGAATAGGGGCAAAGTCAAAAGTAATAAAACCCCAAGTTTAAAAAAATCAAAATAAAGCCATAGACCTTTGCCAAAAACAAGGCATATAGCGCGGCCAAACACTTGACAACACAAATATGAACAGAAAAGGGTCGCACCAAATAGTAAAATAGGCCTACCACTAAATGATTTATTTTTGTAATAGTGAAAGCAACCGTTATTTGGCCATCACCATAGTTTTTGACAGTGTTACAATCCTCTCTTTTACCTTTTGTAAGTACTAATGACAGTTTGTTACAACATTCTTTCTTTGTGAGCATCACCAGTGCTATTAATGGACTACGATGATTACCATTACCTGCATAGGAATTATGAATATGCAAAGAATACATTAACTGGTTGTTGCTATTCACTCAGGTGTCCGATGGGTGAAGCAAGCGCAGCCAGCTGAATCGATATTCACAACCCCAAAGTTACTGGTGGGGGCCTGCAGGCAAGGCCGACAGAGTTGGCTAGTGCCTATTGTAAATTTATGCTCCATCGAATCGTGATAACAGTTTTCATCTGCGTGAACTTAATTCTTTTGACATGTTAAATGGACTTTGGCTGATATACCAAAGCTCGATTTAAAAAATTAGCTAGATATCAGTACCGATGACCAAAATTATTAGTCGAGTTAGGGCAAGAAAGCAAAATAGAATTGAAATTTTGCTGTTGGGGTTTTTTTGTAATGTTTTCTTAAAAATTTCCCAATTTTCCCCAAGCTTATGCAAGAAGCCGAAACAAAGGCTGAAGCTACAAAAAGAAATGCACAGGCGAAGGCTGAGACTGCAACAAGCGAAGCTGAAAGGACATGAAAGCAGTTCAAGCAGGAAGCTGTTATTCGAGAAAAAGAATGGGAGGTTCAAATGGCTGCGGTCAAGGCAGAAACGGGGAAAACTGTGTCAAGTCAAGGATGTGGCAGGATATTGACGCAAGGAGAAAGATAGTTACCCTATCGGAAGATTGATAACAATCGAGAAATTTTTGGTGCTAGACGGGCTGCAATGAGCGAGACTGATCGAATCGGACTTACTTCGCAAATCAGACTTTTCGTAAGGAGCCTATTTGAAACCTAAGCGACAAGTTGCCGCTAGTAAAGTCGAAAAATCGAATCGAAGGGTTTAGTCGACGAGAAGGCAACAAAGTGCCCTGTTATTGAGGAAGAAGTTTGTGGGGCTCCTGGTCCGTTATCGGGATATTCTGTGCCATTTAGAATGACTGCTGAACCACCGAAGAATAATTGCTTTTAGAAGAGAGAGACACTTTAGACCAAATGATGAAGGACTATCCCCCCCCCCCGCCCCCAGTCATAACAACATTTGAAGGCAAACTTTCAAACTATTGGTATTTCATGCGCAGTTTTGAGACGCAAGTTGCTAGCAAGATGCTGACGGATGATGCAAGGCTCATGCACTTGTTGAAGCACTATACTGCTAAAGTCAAACAAAGATTGGAACACTTAGAGAAAATTAAATGGGTTATAGCTTGGCTATTGGCAGTGGTCAGCCTCACATTATTGCCCACTGCTGTGAGCAAAAGCTATTGAGCACTCCACGCTTGAAATCAAGAGATCGGGAATGTTTAAAGAACACGGCCATAGTGATGGAAAAATGCTTAACTATGCTTCAGCAAATTGATGAATTCGTAACTTCTAATTCTTTGGGAACAATTCAGAAGTTAACTGCAAAGTTTACGAACGAAATGCAGTACGATTGGATGAAGTAGTCGTATCAAGTTTTAAGGCAGACCGGAAAACAGACTAAATTCAATGAACTGTTAAAGTTTGTACGAAATGAGGCTGATGAAGTAAATTCACTGTATGCAGAGCATTCTATGGAAGCTAGTTGAAGTTGTTGCCGTCAGCCTCAAGGGGGCAGTAGTGTTTAGTGTTGCCATTACAGACTCTGACAAAGAAATGCCGTGTAGCAAGAAGCAATGTGTCTATGCAAAGGCTCGAACGCTTTGGCATTTTGTGAAAGCTTTCATCGTTTGAGCAGAAACAAAAGGATGGAAATTATGCGCAGAGATCGAAGATGTTACCAACGTCTTAAACAGGGCCATGTCGTAAGCAGGAGTAGGAGTGGATTTAATTGTACAGTTTACGGGTGTAGTGGAGGATCACATCACACATTACTGCACAAATATTCAGCTGATCCCTCTACAGCGGAAAACGATTCCAATCCCAAGAAAGTAATTTGCGCTTGATGGAAGACCGTATCGTACAAGCAGTGAGACTTATTTTATGGCAGTAGCCCTACCAAGACAAGTATACCGTGGTGACAAAATGGCTGACGCTTACGCCATGTTGGACTCAGGATCTCAGCATACCTTTTATCGGCAACAGCTTGCTACCTGACTGGAAGCTAAAAGTCCTAGACATTCTATGCCACTTCGAACACTTACAAACAGGATTAAAAGTAATTTTGTGAATGTTAAATTAATTTTTTATTGCAGGCTATGGACCACTTTTATGAGATTAAGGCAAGTAATGTGTTCACCGTGGAAAGGATACCCTTGAAAGCAAAGGCTGTTCCTAATGAATTCGCAGTGGATGAAATGAGTCATTTGGAAGGCGTGCAATTCCTGGAATTGAAGCAAAAATCTATCGGTTTGTTGACTGTATTAGACATGCCCGAATTGTTTCCGCCAATAAAAGTGAGAAGTAGCGAAACGGGTGAGCCTGGTGCTATACGTACGGTTTTTGGATGGAGGTTGTTTGAGACAACTGGGTCACCGTGTGAATGTGTTTCAATCATATGCTCGCACGTATCTCTTCCTGATAAATATTCAAAGAGGAAGTATGATTTACACTTGCCCCGGCATAAGTTTCGTCCATTCGTGGTGTTTGAATATAGAAAGCTCACGGGAGGACTAAATTGCTTACGATTTCATGAAGAAATCTGTTAAGATCGTTGATTGACATTTTGAGTTTCCTTTTCCTTGGAGAGATGGAAATGTCAAGCTGACGGACAATTGACTTCTGGTGGAAAATCGTCTAGCGTCGTTGAAGAGGCGTCTGTTGAGGAATGAAGAGTTGCATCAGAAGAATAAACTTGTGATGCAATCCCATGTTGACAATCATTATGCAGAACAGGTAACGGAGCGTGATGAAAGTATAATTTGAAGAAAGTGTGAAAAAAAAAGGAGATGGTATTTTCTTCACCATCCAGTTGTAAATACCCAAAAAATTATGAAAACTTAGAATTGTATTGACTGTGCTGCCAAATTTATGGCAACTTCTGGAAACAATCTTCTTATTAGAGGGCCAGATTTTACAAACAACTTTATTGTAATTTTAACTAGATTTCGATTAGATCCCATTGCCATTGCTTCCGATGTGAAAGCAATGTTTCATCAAGTAATGTATCAAGTATCAAGTAATCCAACGGCTTTAACTGACGTGATGGCATGATGATTAGAGCTTCCGCCTCGCAGTCAGAAGACCTGGGGTTCAATTCCCTTGTTGATTCATACCAAAATACTTTAAAAAATGGTATCCACAGCTTCCTTGCTTGGCCTTCGCCATTTAGCGGGGGTTGCGGAGAACAAGTCGGCAAATTCGCTTGCTGTTTTCTTGGGCAAGGCACTTAACGGTACACTCTTATCTTTATATGGAAGACAGGTGGCCCAGACACCTTGGAAATGGCAACTCCCAAGCGAGTGCGGACGTCACATCCAAAATATAGCGATACAATTTGCTTTCTCATGAATGGAGGATAAATACGGCAAATAAATGTGCATCCCAAGTATAGAAATGCACTTAAATTCCCGTGGTGGCCAAATGGCAACTTAGACAAGGAGCAGGTAACGTACCAAAAGACAATTCATCTTTTTGATACTACGCGGTGACCTAGCTGTGCTGCTTTTGTCCCCAACAGGCGACTGCTTTGGTTGGTAGGAACATGTCATCTGAGTTCGCAAATGTAATTATGCGGAATTTCTACGTGGACTACTGTCTCTTTTCAGCTTCATCAATTGAAGAAGCGATGGTACTGATGAGAGATGTGGCCGAGGTTTTGGAGTGGGGTTGTTTCCGCTTGATTAAATCGCTATCAAATAAAGAAGACGTTATTTTGACTATTTATGAAAAAGATCATGCTAAATCTCTTACTGTAAGTTCATTTGGAGGTGTGATAACAAAGCGTCTGTTAGGAGTGGAATGAAATGTGCCCTCTGATCTACTTCAGATTACTGTAAAGTGTCCTGAAAAAACATCTACGAAAAGAGGTGCACTTTCAGTAACACATTCCTTGTTCGATCCTCTCGATCTTGTGGCTTCAGTGCTGTTAGAAGCCAAATTATTGCTACTGTCATTGTGTGGCAAAGACTGGGATAAAGCTTTATCAGAAAGTGAGGAGCTGCCTTGGAAACATGGGCGATTTCATCAAATATTTTAAAGAAAGTTTCTTTTCCACGCTGTGTCAGGATAGGAAGTTGTGCTGTAAGTTCATAACTTATGAAATTGACATTTTTGCTGATGCCTCTGAGATTGCATCAGGAGCAGTGGCCTATTTACGTTTAACCCTTTGACGGATACTGGGTTATATATGTCTCACAATTGTTTATTGTTACGCCGTTATGATGTAATAACCACTTTTCTGAAATCCATTATTTTCCCATTGTTACCAACAATTATTTAATTGTTTCAAATGTTATCAATTAGAACCTTATGATCCTGAAAGAGTTAATTGATGAAAATAACAAAATTAAATGTTCCTTATTGATAGGAAAGAGTCATCTCGCGCCTGTAGCTTCAATAGCAATTCCTCGATTGAAGTTTTCGGCCGCGGTGACTGCCGTGCATCTGTTTCAGGTTCTCAAATGTAAGCTTTCTGTTCATGAACAAGCGACATGATATCATTGGAGTGACTCCACGGTCTAATTAGAAGCATATACAACAAGATAAGGTTCCCGGTGTTCGTAGCCAACAGATAGGCAGAAATTGAAACGAGCTGTGATATCGTAAGCTGACCGACAAAAGACAATCCGGCGGACGAAGTATTGAGAGATGGTAATACTAACGCTTTTTAAGAACGTCGATGTGGTTGATGGGTCCGAGGTTCTTGTGACAAGACACCAGCGAATGGCCTCAAAAATTGAATAAACTCCCAGAATTGCCAATGGATTTTATGCTGTTTGAAGACAAACCGGAAACCGAAGTGGTTGCTGTCGCATTGATAGTACGTGATGGATGTGTTGTTAAATTCATTTTCATGTTTTTATTGTTTAAAGATGGCAGTAGCGTGGTGGCTGCGTTTTATGGAGTATATGCGAAAGAAGGGATCAAAAAATGCTGACAAAATTGATAGCGTCCAGTGTATTGACAACCAAAGATCTGATGATCGCTAAAATTCGTATTGTGAAGTATGTACAGCAGTTGCAATACTCACATGTGGTGCATGCTCTTTTGCGTGACAAACCGCTACATAAAAATGTATGCTCGCCTTCCTTGACAAAACTGAATTCTTTAATGCATGAAGGAATTTTACGTGTTGGGTGCAAACTGACCATTGCAAAAATAGATTTTGATGCTAAACACCATTTAATACCCTACTGCCTAGTGACGGTCATATCACTAAACTAATAATTCTGAAATATCATTTTGTTGTGAGACATTCCGGTATTGCTCATACGTTTAATGCATTGCAGCAGCGATACTGGGTTGAAAAGGTTAGCTCTGCAATGAGAACTGTTGTTAATAAATGTGTGATTTGTCTTCGCAGAGGTTTGACAGTGCAGGTACAAATGATGGCTGACCTGCCAGCCAGTTGCCTGGAAATTGGTGCTCCACTGCCTTTTTTCTATACAGGAGTCGATTATTTCGGCCCGATTGATGTGAAGCAGGATAGATCTGTTGTTGATCCTTTGAGGAATAATGTAACACATATGTTACATGATTGTAATTGCTATGTCATTATGACCTAACAACAATTTTTCTGAAATTCATTAAAATTTTTTGTTTCCTAACAATTAAGGAATTGTCTCAAATTTTATGAATTAGAATCTTATGATCCTCAAAGGGTTAAATGTTAAGGCTGTTTGTTTTGTTGCATGGCAGTGAAAGGGGTCCGCCTGGAAATAGGGTATTCTCTGACAGTGGATTCGTTCTTGGTCGCTTCTAGAAGGTTCTTACCTGATTGTATTTTTTTTGAGTAAGAGGAAACTATTGGCATTTTAATCCCCCAAAGGCAAGCCATTTTGGTGAAGCGTGGGATAGCTTGGTACAATCAGTAAAAAGAGTCATGTCTTTTTTTGTAATTAAGTGGCATTTACTGATGAGAGTCTGTCCACTTTGTTTGTAGAGGTGGAAGCAATAGTTAACTCTCGACCTCTTTTTTTCAGCCTCGTTCGTGGAGAACTGTGAAAGGTCTCTTACACTCTTACAAAAGTTGACACTTTTTCAACTTTTACTGATGTAGAGTAAAGTGGCTTGGATAGACTATCCTACTAGGGTTTGATTACTGTTTTCCAGTTTTAAATGTTATCAATTTTACATGTAATCAAGGAACAGGCAATATTAGATTTGCTTGACAAATTATTTTTTTATGATAAAAATCAAATGCGTTTATTGGGTAGCTGCAAAAAAAGCAAACTTTTTTCACCTTTTTCTAAAGTGCATAATGAGGAAGATATTCTTGTGCACGAGGCATTGTAGAAATTGTAAGGAATGCTGTTGTTCTTCTGTTGTAAAATGATACATCGGTCTAGCAATGTAAAAATGCTCTTTTATTATCGTTTCTCTTGACAGATACGCCAAGCTTCATCAAAAAAACAGTGCTCGGGGTGGTATTTTGACCCTGAGTACGGCCGGCAAAAATCAAGCAAATAACACTGTGTTTTTGTGATCTGTAAATACATTTTACGCATGGTTGCACATTAAATTTAATTTTTGAATTGGAAACTTGTAGAATCTGATTCTGAAATAAGTAATTCAAATTAGAAATTTCCCTAATTCTTGTTGAGCAATATAGGGGGCTTCCTATATTTAAGGTAGTGATGTTAGTGACAACTTGTAAAATTTTCGGTTGAGATAGATTTTTTGTTATTGCTCAGCGGTTTTTAGTTTTATCGTGGTTCTGAATAAATTTTATACTCGTAGTCTAAGGATAGATTTATTTCTGTGATGTTAGATAATTACGTTTATTGGACTGGCAACACTAAAATTCTGAAATTCTTGGAGAGATAGAAATTATCACCATTTGATTTACGGATATCACAGAAATTCACGAAAATGCATGATGTAACTCAAATTAGTTTCCGGTATCTACTTTTACCCAGTTGGGCTGTGACTTTCTAGTTTTCGTTTACAGCATGTAGTTTCTATACCTATACCTGCTGGTACCGATAGGTCTTTGGTTGATAGTTTTTTGGTATTTTAGTAGTTTAATGCTTTAAGTTAGTATGAATTTTCGTAATTCAATACTTTGGCACAAATTTTTGTAATTCAGTAATTCTACATTTCAATACAAATTTTCATGACCGGATATCCATACTTTGGTCATCACGTCTTGTCCTATTAGATTTCAACCTGCCAAGAAGTACTCTAATCTAGGGGCCCTATTAAGTAGTACATCTTCAGTTTGTCCCCTACAATATCTTGTGATGTCAACTAGTTCTAACATTAACCAACTTTTAACTTCACCCTAAACATAACCCTCATTTTGTAAAGACAGTGGCTATTTTGTCATCAATGGCATTATACCCTTGGATGATACCATATTTTGCAATCAGACATTTGTGGTTGGTCAATTTTAGTCATGCATTAAACATGTGACTCTTGGTTGTTTCTGATTGGTCAGTTTCAATAACAAATTAAAAAAAGTCAGAACCCCTTGTCTACACACCCCTGTACATTCACATACTGGGCCTCCCCCTCCAGGGTGCACTGCCTTTGTCTAAATACCCTGTCAGTGAAGATTTGAGCCCGTAATCATTGCATTTCAAAGCGGGTGCACTATCCACTACTACATAGCATCACTGGCAGAATTCTTGCAGATATGGCTATTTAAGCAAACACCAATGATTACAGCAAAATAGCGATTTTTGTAAATTGCACTGTACTAATTAGAACTATTGCTAATTTGGTGCTGGTCAACATTTTTTGTTGTGCTACGTGCAATTTTTTTTTAAATCTGTTCTGCCCTAATCAATTTTACATTACTTGAATGCTTTAAATGAAGTTTAAAGGTTTTATGCTATGGTTGTTTCTCGCTTTTGAGTTTGATCTTAGAGGCCAGGCTGCAGTTTATTACCAGTAACTTCGATTTTTTGAGATTGATTTAAAGTCTAGAAAACAGATCTTAGTCTTAAAAATTGGTGCACTTTGTCTTGTTGGTACATCCTTTGTGGTATATCTTGTAATGTGCTATATATTCAATTGGCAAGCACTGCATTAATACATACTTTTGTATTTATTTTGTGGATGTTGACAAACTGTTTTTAAGGCAAACATGTATTTCTTTATTGTTTTATAGGTTGCACATTAGCTGTTTTATTGCTTGTTTAAGGAAGATATTTTTAAGGTCCTTTTGGTCCAAGTTTAGAGTATTTTCAGTTTTCTGAAACTGTAATAAAGACAACTATGGCAAATTTGCTTGGAGTTGGCGACAAACGAGATCCTGATATTTCCATAGATATGCTGGATTATAAGTTCATCAATGAGTGCAATAACATCAAGGTGCTGTATTGCAAATAACTGAGGTTTTTTGTTTTTAACTTATAGGTAAATCTGCTTTATTAGGCTATAGCTTACACAGTAGGCTTACGCAGATTCAATCCCTAAATTTAATTGAATTTTGCTGCAGACCTTGTAGCAATGCAGCAAAGACCAAATTTTGGGATTGAACTGTTGTATGGGAAGTGTGCTAACTTTAACAGAAATTATAGCACAAGTATCAGTATTCACTATGTTCAACATTAAGGTTTAAGCCTCCTACCTCGTACAGTTTAAGTTTAAGATTAAATTTGAAAAAGGGCCTTCCAACCCATGCAGAATCAAAATTGTTTTTTAGGCTGTTATGTTACTTTTGAAATAGCTGGACAAACATAACAAGCAGTAACTTGAAATATGCTAAACAATATAGTGTTGAACAGATATGAATACGAATTAATGACCTTAATTACAATGTTGGATATGAAATAGGAAATCTAAGTTGTATCTCCAAAAATGATGAAACACCTTCCCAAAAACAATAAGTTGATGAGGAACCTGGCTGGCAGACTGTGGCAAAATTTTTTCCAGCTGGAATTACTTTCCAAAAATATTTATCAGCTGAATTTTGATTACAGACTCTTGAGAAAATTCTCAAAGCTTTAAGGTCAGGACGTGATGGATATTTTCCTCATTTGGTAAAGCACTGTGAAGAAAAAGTTGCTCAGCTGAATCCAAAAAGTAGACTTCTTCGAACAGAAAACAAGATTTTGAAGTCAAGGTATTAGTATTTATTTTTTGATATGTGTGAGAAACAAACTTTTAAATAATTTTTCAAGTACCTGTGATAAATGTGTAATAGATTAGTTATGAACTTTTATTAATTTTTATAACCTACAAAATGATGTAGTGGTTCAAGTGTCTATTTAGCAAGTGGTTTTCCCTTGGGTGATATCAAAAACTTTAAAAATGATGGTCACAGCTTCTTTTTATGCAAGATGCTAATAGTGTAGAAGCAAAAAAGAAAGAAATTGCTCATATATGACAGCACTTAATTTTTTGTAAAGTTGCATAATTTGTAGTCAGTGACGTTATAGAGTTTGAGATCAGAATTTAATTTCCATTTGTGTACGTTTGAGGTGCATCATCAAGCTTTGTACTTGATCAGGACAAGAAATATTGCAGCTCGTCATCAGACTTTAAGTTTAGATGCTGAAATGATGCTAATATGGCTTTTCATTGTTAACTGTTGGGAGTTGTATGTTTTTACATATTGATATCACAATACTTAATTAATCGTGATATGCTGCTGGTCTTTATTTAAAAGTTTTCAGGTTGAAGGCTTGGTTGGGTTTACTGTTATTGATCTTTGTGACCCAAGCTTTTTTTGCAATTTTTTTAGGTTGAATAAAAGCATTGTTGTTATGGTAAAAATGCAGGTTTTCCATGCATATAGCCGACCATTATGACCAAACCTGTCTTCCATGACTATAGAAGAAAGATAGTGTCCTTAACCACACTTTTACATATCTTTTGCCAGATCATTGATGTCACTGAATTGTGCTTTATTTACAGAGATTTGTCTGCTGAAGATTCTGCTGATATAGTCAATGGAATGGGAGAATGGATAAGCAATATGAAAGACAATGAAAAAATGACAAATGGAAGTTCAGAAAAAGACTTGCCACCTGTTAGAGGTGGAAGACAAGCTACAACAAGTAAGTTTCTTCTTCACAGTAATCACATGTATACTGTTCGCTGTGTTTTGTACTTTTAAGACCAGTGTTCCGTTTAAACGCGAAAAAAGTGCGAATTTGTGAAATTATGTCCGGCGGATTCGCATTTAAAATTCAGTAGTGCATGAAAAAAGTCCGGTAGTGTTTGGTAACTTTTTCAGTTTGTTAAAATTTTTGCAATTTGGCTAGCAAAATGTTTAACCAACTGTTTAATGCGAGGGAGACAGTGAATAGGAAGCAAAGGTTGAACCGACGCTTTTTTAGAGCAGCGCAACGTCTCGCGTAAACATCGCGCGGCTGTGACGCAACAGCGAGTGGCGGCGACTTAATGCTAGTGGTGGTTGTGAAGCGGCAGTCACGGCAAGAGTAAGAATCGGTTGGGTAAGATTCAGGAAATGTGGAGAGTTGTTGCTTGGAAATAGGTTTCCTCTGAAGATGAAAGGTAAAGTTTATTATTGTTGCGTAAGATCAGCAATACTGTATGGAAGTGAGACATGGTGTCTAAAAGAAAATGAAAAAGCAATTTTAAGGAGAACGGGGAGAGCTATGGTGAGAGCCATGTGCGGTCAGAAAATTGTAGACAGAAAGACGACTGAAGAACAGATGGATATGTTAGGGTTGAAGGAAACGATAGACCGGTTAGCAACAGCAAATGGAGTTAGATGGTATGGACATGTACTGAGGAAGGATGACGATAGTGTTTTGAGGGTTGCTCTGAATCTTGAAGTGACTGGCAAGAGAAAGCGAGGACGACCGAAGAAGACCTGGAAGAAGCAAGTGGAAGAGGAGACAGAGAAAGTTGGTTTGAAGAAGGAGGATGCTCTGAGACGAGATAAGTGGAGGGACGGAGTGCGAGAAATTGCAGAAGGAATGGGGTAAATCCGGCCATCTCTGCTAAAGGGAAAACACCGGATAAAAACTGAATAACTACCTAACTACTTTGTATTTCTAATCAACCCCTAAGCAATAAACATAAAGCAATCCGGTCAATTTCTATCGCAGCTAAAGAGCAGTAATAGCGAGTAGCTCTCAAACTTCACTTTAACTCAAGACATCAGTTTTTGAGAGAAATTTGAAACTGGAATTGTTAAAAAGCTTTATGTTTTCTTTGCGTTTCTACGCTGATTCCAATTGTCCTCTTAAGATAAAAAAAAAGCACATGCTCCGGTTTCAGTTTAGCATAAAAAATGCCATTTTTTGAGGCAATGGTTCCGTTTTTGTAAATTGAAATGAATAGCCTTTTCTCACGTCCTATTTTTGAAAACTATAAGTAAAAAAGAATTCGACTTCCAACCAATATTAGCTTTAAATCCCCTCCAGATTTTTTTTAAAAATAAAATGTAGCTGACAGCTAAGTGCTGTGATAGCTTGCGAGTCATAATTGAAATTAGTTTTGAAATGAGAAGAAAAAAAATGTAGTGCAGTTTCGATTTCTTTAAAAACGTTTTATGTTAAAACCGAGTCTTTTTTTAATTGCTGGAAAGGTACGGTAGTTTGCTATACAGTAAAATTGGCCTACACTTATGCTATTTAAAAAAGTTGCCGTTCTCTATGTACCATTTCAAAAGTGTCTTTTAATTCAACATTAAGGTGTATTATCTGATCTGGTTTTACTGGTGTAAAGAAAAATTATTTAATAGTGCAAACGAACAGAAGGTTGAGCTTTGCGTAAAGAAAACTTTCTGAAATGTAATAGTGCGTGCGCGGCTATTGCAGTCTTTTACCTGTACACAGTGGCTCCGTGATTAAATACATGGATGGGGTCACCGAAAATTCATTCCGGGGAGGGCAGCCACCTCGCATAGGCAGTAAACCTATTTGGTTTTACATGAAGAATATACCAAAATATTTTTTGAAGTCAGCGCCTCTCAGTGAAACCATGTGGTTTTATGTGTAGTTACAAATATTAGCATTTTAATTTTTCTACTAGATTTAAAAGCTGCGTTTACCAGACTCGCGCTTATTCGCATCCATAAATTTCTCTGTTTCTTTTGATTCGGTCAATTGTGAATGCTTTTTACAAGGAAAAAATTTCAGGTATCAGGTATCAAATTTTACATATTTGCGGCCTTTTTTCGCACATTCGGTAAAACGGTTAGTAGAAACTCAATAAGAGCGTAAAAATATTTAGCTATTACAACTATCATCGAGCGTTTTGTAAACAAGATCTCAAACCTACCATCACTTTCGTCAAAATACCTAGTCAGATAATAATGTTGCACTGTTTTTTCGCTTCTGGGACAAAACTTTATAAAAATTAACTCGTTTGTTTTCCTGCGTAGTTTGTGAAATTAGTTGACAAGACTCTAGTAAAATTTGTTATCGTTTATCAATAACGTTGCTTTCTGAGATATGTTTTTCGAAGAAAGCAAGAAGCACATTCCATGACTACTGCATCGGACAAAAAGTCTTACCGTAATTTTCTTCTTTTAGGATGTGAGGCTTTGGCAACAATACTTTCCAATTTTAGATCGAAAGTTTACTTGTAATTGCAAATCCCCGTTGTTACATTGATTGCGATTGAGAAATGTAACTAGTTAAATTATTCACCATAATCAAGCAACAGTTGAAGTTTGCAAGTAATTTTTGTTCTTGTGTGATAGTCGTGGTAATCTGCCTAACATCCCATTATTTCATAAAAGTGATATTTCTCATGCTCGTGTCGGGGTTCGGCAAAGGATTAATTTTATTTACATGCACTGTTCACCTAAATTCTGAAACGCTTACAAATTACTCTCGCAAGGGCCTCAGAGTTTGAGTGACCAAATTTAACTGAAATTAACTTATTAAGCAGAAATAGCAAGGCGGTCCGCCACCGCCTTTCAGTAATCAATCGGCTACGTAGTGAACTTTTTAGGGCTCACATAATCATCCTAATTGTTACGTCACCAAAGCGCATCATCCCGGTTTTCCTTCTTCCCCTCGCAAATTTTGAAAACGCGGCGCTTACGCCCATACAAATGTTGTTCGGACTTGTTTTTAAGTCATCTTCGAAGATCTTTGATGCGCTGTTATCTCGAGTTTTTGCTTCGAAAAATGTAGTAGCATTGTGAGCAAGATACAGCTCGCAAGCTGGTGTCTTGATCGGATTAAAAACTAACGATTATACGTGACAGAGATGATGGCCTACATAAGTGATTTTCAATCGGTGGACGATGGCATTTACTGGGCCAGTACTTTATTTTGCATTCACATCGAATGAAATTAGAAAACTTTTTCTTGACTTTTTTTTTTTTTTTTATTTTGTCGGGACAACACCCATAAAATTTACTTTGATAACTTTTTTGAGGTCGCTCATGAAAATGAGAAAAATTTATAACCGGGCCACATTCCTCTGTGCATTTCGAAAATGGGCCAGATGCCAAAAACTGTTGAAGAGCACTAACCTTGATAAAAAAAAATGTCGCAATCGAACAAAATACGTCTGAGGGAAAAACAAAAAGTGCCGTTATACGCAAATTAGCGTTATCGGCAAACTGTAAGGTAAGCGATGTTAGCTTAGCGTATACACTGACCAAATAGCAGTAGGCTACCGCAGGTATCTCTCTCTACACCTTCAAAATATGTTACTAAGGCTGATATAGCAGTTTGTTCAGTAATATCCGCCAAAATTTGTCCGGCGATTTTCCGACATTTGCTCCGGTGGTTACACACTTACTAAAATTTTTGAGGGAACACTATTTAAGACATTGTGTGTCATGCTAAAAACAGGACCAGAAAAGTTGAGCGTTAAGTGAAGCTGTTTGTTCAACAAGATGCCTATTTTGTTAATGTGACCTCTGAAAAAACATGCAATTTTTAGGTCCTAATTTTTATCTAGTTTTTCGAAATAATTGTTTCCATGTTTGTAGCTTTATTTTGTTATTTTTTATACAGGTGATGCGTCAGGCAAGCAGAAAAAGAAAGCCCAGCGTATTAAAGGGAGTGATTTTAAAGCATGGGATAGATATAATGTGGAGGAAGAATGCAAAAAAATTGATGATCCAGAATTTGTTTCCACAAAAACTAAGGTATGTAGTTACTAGCATCTATACTATAAGGGCCTTATTTTGTTTTTTTGAGGGGGAGTTGGCAAAGGGGTTAAATAGACGAAAAAACAGATTAAAAAGTGATCCACTTGTGTCAAAGGTGAATATCTTTCAAGAAAAGTAAAAGTTTCATTTTGGTGCGCGCCCTCTCTTAATATGGTCTAGTCCTAGTGTATTACTCGGTTTAAAGTTGATCTATTAGTGCGATGAAGAAAATGTGCATTTTTATTTTTGTCAAGCAATACACAATGTGAGCATTTTAAAACCTGAAATAAACAGACAAACATTGATCAACTTGCAAAATATTGTTTGTTTAAGCTTGTTACCTTGCACCATTCCTAATTTTTATTGTTTTAGAATGTCAGTATAGCTCATACTGTTGATTCAAGCAAAATGACTGATGATGAAAAACAAATATTGGCCGATAAAGAAAAAGATAAAGGCAATGAAGCTTTTAAAGCTGGTACGTGTTGGCGAAATCCATGTGCAATTTCGGAATTCACAGCAGTGTCATTATTAGGTGTATAAGTTCTACGTTACAACAGTTTAACGTTACCAGTGCCTTGTAACGTCAAACTGTTATTTTTGGTTCAAGTTTTAGTTTTCCAAATTAGCTAGTTACTTTGGTTACTTAATAGTTAATCCTGGTTACTTACTTAATACTTTGGTTATGTAACAGTATTTTCAGCTCCAGTCCCTTATTTTCGTTTCCAAATGAACTATGCTTGAGTTTTCACAGGTCGAAAAACAATTATTTCAATGATGAGATTAAAATAGTGTTCCCAACAGCTCTAAATTGCAGGAAGATATTTAGGGCATAGCAAAAAGTTAAGTGTTGAAAGGAAGCTATTTAAAACTGCTGTTGTGCAATGACTCTAAAAATAAGCAGCAGATTTCGATAACATTGTCGCTGCTGCCAAGTTTTGCTTGATTAATTTTGTATATAGCGTACTAAATGGCGACTTTAAAAATGTGCCTCTAGCAAAGAAGTAGGTATTTTGATTACGAAAGGAATGCGTTGCACTTATCGTAGCTATATTTTTTTTACGTAGGTGACTTCGAAGAAGCCCTAGCTTACTATTCACGAAGTATTAGTCTTACTCACACCGCTGCATGTATAAATAACCGTGCTCTCACTTATCTTCGACTGGAGCGTTGGAAAGACGCAGAACAAGATTGCAGCGAAGTCCTAGCGATAGAACAAGACAATATAAAGGCAAAACTGCGACGAGCCACTGCACTCAAGGAACTAAATCGTCCTAAAGAGGCTAAACAGGATTTGGAATTTGTTTTGCAAGCTGTGGGTTTTTGAACTATGAATAAAAAGCATTTGTACACTTTTATATGGCTGAGCAGTTACTTGAATATCTTTATATCCTTCTGATATTCTTGACGGTTTAACAGAGACCAATTTGTTTTCAGAGGAAGTTATTGCTAGTGCATTCTACCACACAGATAAAAGTGCTGCATAGCGTCCTTCCCAAGACGACAACATCAATCTTTCACAGACATGTAATTGCTACTATTCAATTGCAAGATCAGCACCATGTTGCTATGGTGTGTTGTTTGTCGAATACGGAAGTTTCACAATACAAAATTTTAATTATAAATTTATGTTGTATGTAGAATAGCAAATTGACTTGCTAAGTTATAATGCAGTTCATCATGTGGTTAAAACAATTTTTTTAGGAACCTAATAACGCAAGAGCAAAGAAGATTTTGGAAGAGGTCCAAACTCAGATGAAGAAGAAAGGAAGAAAAATGCAGATTATGGAAGTAGAGGAAGAAAAGGAGGTACTGGTAAATGGATCTGTAATCGATTCTCATAAAGATACAACTCCGTCCAATTCTGTTGCAAAAGCACACGTGTCAAAGCCTTCTGATTCTGCAAATACAAGTTCACATTCTACATTGTTAAGCGAATCTACAAAAAACTGCCAATTAGAGAAAACTGTGGTTAAAGAAAAAAGTAAACTACTGAAAGACGACAAAGCAAATAATCAAAGCTTACCCAAACAGCAAATCTATTCGTCAGAAAATGAAACTCCAAGTAAAACTACGACCAAAGAGACATCTTTATTTGAAGAAGACCAAAGCAACGCTTCGAAAAATAAACCTCCCAAGGAAGTAGTTCTTACTCCTTTACCGTCCAAACTTGAATCCATTAAAACTGAAGCTGGTAACCTTTTTCGTGCCGGGCAGTATGACTCTGCAGCAGAGAAATATTCCATTGCTATTTCAAGGTTGAATCATGTAGCGGAACAGTCTCCAGACGCTAACTATTCCCATGCTTTAGCTACATTACATAACAACAGAGCTGCGTGCAAGTTAAAGTCAGGCGACGACAAGTCTTGTATAGTCGACTGTGAGCGAGTTCTGGAGTTAAAACCACTTGATATCAAAGCGCTGCTAAGACGTGGTTCTGCCTACGAACATATGGAGAAGTACAAGCTGGCATACGAAGATTATAGAGCAGTTCAAAATGTGGATTGGTCGGTAGCCCAAGCGCAAGAAGGCGCCAATCGAGTTGCTCAACACTTGCGCGACATCCATGGACCCAAGTGGAGAGAAGCAAAAACCGAAAGACGCCCCGATGTTTCAAAACTAACTGAAGTTAAAGGGAACTTGAGCGAGCCTTCAAAAGCGCCGTCCGTTTACAAAACTCCCTCAAAGGATTCCAACAAAAAAGCTTCGGTGAAGCCCACTCAACCTCAAAAATCTTCTGGTAGGTCCTTTTCAAATTCCGCAAAAGTTCAAAGTGGAAAAAATTCCATTGCAAAAGACGACTTAAAGCCGATGACCAAAGATGAAAAACGAGCGCAGCTTACGCAGCAGCTCTTTGCCAAACTGAAGAAAGAAGGAAATGAATTGGTTCGCAAAGGAAACTTTGCCAAGGCCGTTGAAAGTTATAATCAATGTATTAAAATATGCCCTGATGAAGTTGCAAGCTACACCAATCGAGCACTGTGCTTTCTTAAGCTTAAAAAAGATGCCTCAGCCTCTAGCGATTGTACAACTGCTATTAAACTTGATGCAAAAAACGTGAAAGCTTATTACCGACGTGCCCAGGCTAGCAAGAATCTCAAAAAGTACGTCGAGGCAGAGAAAGATCTTAAAAAAGTTTTGGAAATTGAACCACTCAACAAGCCAGCGGCAAGTGAGTTATCTGAAGTTCAAAAATTAACTCGAACAAAGAGAAAAGTCCCTATACAGGACGTGAGCGATTCGTCAGATTCCGATGAGAAGGAAATCGAAAAGAAAAAAATTGAAATGAAAGAGTCGAAGACATCAAGTGATCTAGGTTCTAAGACCACAGGCAACGTGAGGTCCAGTTCACCAACCGTTAGCAATGCGTCGTCTTCAGCCAAAGTGCCTGCTGCTTTTGATAAAAAGGACGAAATTAAACAAAAAGTTTCTTCTAAGAAACCAAGGTCTGGTTCGCCTTTTCATCAAAGTGATAAAACTGCCACAGAAATTTCATTATTTCGCTCTAAAATCCCAGAGAAATTGACTCCTTACGAATTCGGAAATTTATGGAATTCAGTTCAACCTAAAAGTAATATCGATGCTTATAAATGCATTTTGGATAACATTCTAACTACCGAGTTGCCAGTGATGGTTAGCAACAAGATCACTGATCACATGATCACGGTAATGGCGGAAATTTCTCGAAAACATGTTCATGAGAACGAAGCGGGCCGAGCTTATGATATTTTGTTGCAGCTAACCAAAGCTGATCGTTTCGAAATGGCAGCCATGTTTCTGTCAAAGAAAGATAAACTCACCGTTCAAAACGCGTTTCGAGAAATGGAGAAAATCTCTAAAGTGAAGTCAGTGACTTACACACGGGAGAACCTCCAAAACTTAAGAAAACTCTACATGTTGTAACATTCTTTTCGCTACGTTAGGGTTAGAAAATACTTCCACTATAACTAAGAATATGGCGATTCGTGGCGTAATTATGCTGATCAGACAACAACCGAAGAACATTTTTGAATCCGACTGGCTTCGCACACTAAACATACGTACTCCGGAGTAAATTTGTTTACTTTAGTTGAATTGTATTACGAGTTTTTGCATATATTCTGGGACGTTTTATTTTTTCACTACTTTTGTGAGCAAAAATGTCTTGAATGCAGTAGGGTTGTTTTTTTGTTGTGACGTTATTTCGAAGTTGCCCACGTCAGTTAAAATTTTGCGGGGCCGAAATTTTATGAACACGAAACAACTCCAAAGCTGCACAACCTAGCTGAACACACTTTCTGTCGAATAATTAGAAAATATGCTTTTTGTATGTACTGAAAGAGAGTTCAGTAGTTCTATCTGTAATAGCAAAAAAGTTCATTAAAGAAGCCATCGATGTACCTTGTGCGTAACTGCGAATCTGCTGCTATCACTTTATTCTTATCTAGCGAGCTATTGTTGCATGCCCCTCTATTATGTACGAAACTTAGACGATAAAGTAATGAACAAAAATAAAGCAAGATCAAAGTGTATGGTAGATTTATGTGCTTCGGTACACAAGAATTAAACACATGATTGAGATGGTTAAGGGGAAAGCGAAATCTGTTTCATTTTATTAGCAAGAAAAGAGTGGTAAGGAAAATTTTTTCTGTTGTAGGTAGAGTTGGACTCTCAATGTGCTTTTGAAAATCTGATCGTTTTAACATCAATTTTGTTAAACTAGGTGAGGTAGTTTGAGTTGTTTTTTGTTCAACAAAATATGGCTCCTCGAGATTTAATTGACGTTGACAATCTCAAAAAGACGCTGGTCCCAACGTTTTCCCCAATTCCTACTTTATTGCATCCCAGGCATTTTTGATTCAAAAATTGTTAAAAAAAATAAAGCATCCCAATATATACAATTAGGCGGTGGAACTAGGACTGCCAACCTTTAAGAGGACTCCAACAGTTGCGCGAACCACCTTTCAGAACAATAAATCTTTGTGAAAATAAACTTTGGAACGTTCATCAAACAACAAACCTTATCAGCGCTCAAGTCTACTCATCAACTCCTTCTAGGTTTACCCTACTGGTAGCTTACAACACTTTGCCTTGAAATTCATAGTTTTCTGCTTTATGTCATTATTGACTTTTTAATTGAGAATAAGTTATAATTCATAGTTTCAGAATTCGAGAACTAAAGACTCCAATCTCGAAACCCTTAAAACAGCTTTGGTATTCGTAAGTATTGGCATCCAAATTTGGAATGCTATGTTGCTCTAGTAAAAGGTCTGTTTCGTGAATAAAACTACGCTCAACCAGCTCGTTTAAGGTAAAAGTAGACATATAAGTGCATCATTGTATGGGTATCAAAAGCTTTTTGCAGTCTTGCTCGAGTACCATCTGGATAGCACGTGGAAAACTTTGACCAATGAGTGAATTTGAGTATCTAATTTTGACTACTAATTTGACTCGCAGCTGTAGTGGTTTCCTGCCACATTTTGCTGTAGAGCTATTCACTAATTGGTGATTTTCCAAGTGTCTATCGAATTTTGATGGACTCCTATTGTAGCTCACACATCTCTCCAATGTACCTTCATTCTTTCTTTGGTCGTTGTTGAATTTTCTTTTCGCAAGTTTCTTTCATAGATGTTGAAGATTATAGGGCAAATCATTCGCACTTGGATAGTCAATATTACAGAAAGCAGTGTTGCTCGTAATCTAGTTTTACCTTTGAAGACAAGCTTTTCCGTGCACCTTTTCCACAAAATTAAACAAGAAATATTCACTTGTATCAATGCCGGGCGAAGCCAGCTTATAGAAAATGCTATGGGTTTGTTTGTTTATTATGTGACGCAGTTCAGGTTGTTATGTAAGCGACGTACAAAAAAATACAAAGCGGCCAACTTCCGTTACTTTAGATTGTTACCACCTAATTACCGTGAAACTATTCAAAGAAATAAAAAGTTCCGACCTTGATAGAAAAAGCAAAGAGGCAGTACCTAAATCTCTATTCACGTCTCTTTGCTTTCGTGTATATTTGATAACAATTTACTATTGAAATTTCTTCTATTTCTGTTTTTTTATTGGAGGCGGATGTAAAACTTTTTGATATTTGGGTTGATTTTGTTGCATTTTTTAACCACTTAAACGTCTTAAAGCTCATTTTTTAAATAGTATGTCTAAATTAAACGCAAATAATCGCATTTTGTATTGAATATTGTATTTCGTAATTATATTTGTACATCTGTGTCCATTTGTACGGAACTTCTTAAAATTGAACTTTTTTGTGATTAAATGCTGATTTGAATCTTGTAAATGTTTATGAGTAATGTTAATTCTTCAGAGTTGAAAGTCGATGCAAACAATGCCATCACCAAATGGTTATACGTGTTTGTTAGTACCTTTTCAAGCGAAAGCTCAACTCATTGTTTGAAGTGAATCTAATAGTAGCTAGTTTGCCGTGTATTTAGTGCTTTTGCTACTGATCTAGTTTTTGTTAATGTTTTATTCTCTTCTTTTATTTATGTACTACTTTTTCTTAGATAGTTTTTCCTGAAGCAATACTGTAAGCAAAGTTGGTTTTTGGTAAAGAAAAAAAAGACTGGTTTTTAGAAAATTACGTCAACCTACTGTATTTAAAACGATTAATAAATGTTAAAATTGATTTAAAAGCTGAATTTACCTGTTATTTACCTTTGTTTTAACATTCCAAGACATTAGCTCTTTATCAGAAGATATTAGTAGTTTGATGATGAGGTCATATAAACGTGTTATTTCAAAAGAGATGTCGAAGCGTCAAAACTAAATAAATATCATAACTTGGATTCGTCGTGTAAAGTCAAAGATGTTTTTTGATAAGTTACAGCTTGTAGTAATTTTTTTTATAAAAAAAGTAGTCGTTGAAATTGTGTTGTCTATAGTGAATCATATTGTTCATAAGTATACTGTTGTTTCATTGAAGATCGCATTATGATTGTTTTTAAAGAAATATTGGGTTATTAGAAAAAAGTTCAAATGTTGGTTTCGATGCACTGCCGGAATGAAATATTTTTAGTGGATCTGCTGTGTATAAGCGTACCACAGTACAAAACAGAACACGTCTTGCACGTCATTTTTAGCATTTTTCAGTAATGTTTGCTTGGAAGACAAAGTTTTGACTCAAGTACCTTGTAAGGATGGTGGTACAAGTTCTATTAGTTTTAATGTGATTATGGGAAGTTTTTGTGCACGTTCGCGAGGGTGTAGCCTTTATCTTTTCTCTTAACCACGACTTTAATGATGAGTTAAGTAGTTTGTTTAACCTATTACTGGTTTTTTTGAGGTTTTTAGTTAGTGTATGAAAGTTGGTATGTGCGAAAATATGTCTGAAGAAGGCATTGCAAAAGAAGAACTTCACCAGTTGGCGACAACAATCAAATTTCGTTTAAAGGCTGCTTTTTCAATTGGAAACTCTGAAATATCAAGAAATATGATGTGAGTGCTTATTAGATAACTGTATGAATTGTGAAATTTCGCTCTAGCATTGGAAATATTACAGTGGAATCCCAATTGTGAATTACCCCATATTTTCATTATTTTTAACGTGTTTTAATCTCTTTCTCAATGAAATTTTTGTAATCTATTTCAATACCACGACCGCCCTGGTTCGTAGACCACCGCTTTTTTAGCCAAAAGTTTAAATTGAATCTCCTAAACGACCACTTTCCACTGCGATAAGACAGAAGTCGCTAGATTTTGAATGCTTCAGTGAGCTGCTTCTACCAGTTGTTGGGCCTAAATTATTGGTCCTCTGTGATGTTGCAATTTCATTCTAATCATAAATAGCTTTGTTTCACAGTCATTTCATTAAGCAAACAAACACAGACCAGTAAAACATAAGATCATGCACTTTATGATATACGATAATTTTTTTTGAACATCCTCGCAGCAAAGCACACTACGTAATTATGGTCTGGGTTTGTGGCACACACATTCAAAGGCCGTCACTAGTAATAGTAGATCTACTTGATACGATTTTTCAACAACGAGGTCGTTGAGTTAGGTTTTTTTACTTTCACTTGAATAAATTCAGTAGGAAGTAACACTATCTCTCCAGGTATATCGTCTATTAAAGTAGGGATGCTAAGGATTTTAATATGTGATGAATTGCATTGTGGTACTAATATGCCAACTCAAAAAAGACTCGACTAAAGTTTAGTTTTTATAGATCGTTTATTGCAGTCGACTGTTTTTGGTTCGAAGTTTAAAAATTAGTTGATGCTACTGTTCAATGCTATCTAGGCAAGAAGCATTGAGTGAGAAGTGTAGTTGTAATGCCATTTAATTGAAAAATTTTTTGTTCCAAAAATACCTTCCGGTACTCTAGAAAAGTGCTTTTTTAACGTTTTTAGCGTCATGCAACCACTGGTATATACTTTTTTCAATGTTTCCTTACCGAAAAGCGTTTGGAAGATTTTATTTTAAAGATCAACTATTTCAAAATCCATAATTTTACCCATTGGGGTTATTCAGACCTATTTCTCCTTCTGAAGACATTTTTTATAAAAATTAATGTATGGAGCCTTAGCGAAGAATGTTTTTGTGATTATTGCATTATTTATTGATGTAGAGTCGTTATGTTCTATCAAATTATTCTCATATGATTAAATGAACGTTATATTTTCCCTAAAAAACCTGCAAAACTTGAAGTTCATGCTCTAAATATTTCACAAACTTGGATTCTGCGAAAGCCTAGTTGAAAAGCACTGTTTTACAGTGTTTGATTTTTGCAGTTTTCACGCTAGACTCAATCAAAAACTGGATACTATATCAGTCAAGTGTGTAGCTGGGAAAGGGGGCGATTGTTCACCCGAAAGATTTACAAAAGGCCGGTTTTCGATTGAATTTTTCGGTGACCTCTAAAGACGATCACTGCCTAGGTGCAGCAAATATCTCAAAAATTAGCCTGGTACTCTTGGTTCTTATCATTAGCTGGTGTCATCTCGAAAGTAAATCAAAAAGGTTATTTCTAAAAACGTGATTCAGCGTAACTCCGAAAAATTACGAGTCTGCGCTATACCGTGCCATTTAGGGCTAGACAGATGCAGGAAATAAAGTAATGAAACTTGAGTATTTTTTGAGCGAGCTAAGGGATAATAATTTTACTCAAGGAAGTTTTCAGGCAATTTTGACCACCTCAACACATTAGTGGCGATATTGCAGCAAATGGAAGAGGTAGTTTTCAACATGCTTAATTTATGGCTATCATATTAAGACTGATCAATCTGCAAAGGTGGACTGTAACTTGTTACGTTTTTAGTGACCGCAATTGTAGCTTTGTTACTTTCCTGCAAATGTAGCGAAATCGGTGACTATTTACAGTTTAGCCGCCGTTGAAAGTTTATCTTATTCGGCAGCGCAAAAGAGGAAGAAATCAGCGTTGGAGCAGCTTTTCGGTTCAGAAAAAGACTTTTTGAATCCAAAATCTGGCGGTTTTGCTCACCAGCATTTTGTAATGCGTGTTTATCTAAAAGGCAATTAGGCATTGTAGCGTCATTATATTTCGTCAATAGATACCTCACGCTTCTGTTAGTTTGGCGCAAAAAAAAATAGCCGAAATAACCTTAACAAAACAAACCTCTTAAATCACGGTGATTTAGTTTCTGTCCTAAAGAGCACTTGGTTAACATAAAAGTCTAGGGCTGGGTTCAAGTAAATATTTACTTCAAAATTTTACTCGCTACTAAAGTAATTTTCTCATTACGTGGTGTTTTAAGTAACAGTATTATGCTTGTGTAGAGAATTTAAATGTATGTCTGTGTAGTGTGGTGGCGTATTTATTGGTGGCATGAAGACGGTGTTCCCTCAAACAATATGACGAAGGCAGAAAAATATGCAATTGCTTTTGAAAAGTTGGTCTCCGGAAAAAGGGCATAACATCGCTTTCGGTACCAAGTTTACAGCAACAATAAACGTACGACAAATGCCGACAGGCCTGTTTCAATTTTCATAATCTCTTTAGGGCACCTACCTCGAGATCATCTCTAGTAGCTTTCTCACGCTGCGATATTCTCAGGTATGTAATCTTTTCCAACAAGCAATCGTCACGTGAGAAAGCTACCGCAGCTAACCTCGATTCTTGACTTAGGTGCCCTGATGGAAACAGGCCTGTCTGCATCTGCTATAAGTTTACTGAGAGGAACCTTACGCAGCCCGTTGTCTTAAGACACCGGCTTCATGAGCTACCTTTTACGAGAAAAGCTATTTTTATTTTATAACAATTGATGTCACTGTAAAGCTGCAATCAAGTTCACGGCGAGGTTTTCGTGCTGATAAAGGTGTATTGGTACTGCTTTTTTGTACTGAGTACACACTACTGTTGAGTTACTTACTTCAATATTTGTGATGCTGACCGCCTATCAACCCATTTTGGAGAGAGTTTTGCCCACCACTGCAAATCTGAAACGCCATCTCAGTGATGTGTAATTTGTCTGTGTCATTGAAATGACACTTATTGTATTATTTAGATCCCACTTTTATGATTCTCTTGCTGCTATTAACAAAAGTAAGTTCTGTGATTTGTCCTATACGACTTCATTTTCTTGTGTATCTAACTTCTGAACTAAAAAACAAATAGATTGGTAATCTACCGTTGAAACATATCTTCGCTTACTTTTGATGATTATGATTAACTTTAGTAATTTTCCTTCGTTCTGATTCTCAGTTGGCAACATAGCAAACCACTGACTGTGCACAAAACACAAATGATAGGCATTATCCTCCTTAAAGATTTAAAAGCTATTTTGTTGGGAATTTGTTCTACCCGTTTACCACTAAAAAAATTTTTCTTTTGTTGTAATCCTCAAAAGCCCGTCAAAAAAGAGAATTAGTGCAAACGAACTTTATTTGAATTTAGCCATTTGAAGTTACAAGGTTTGAAAATTTTAGTAACGTGCTTTGATTTTAGATTTGAGTTGTTTTTCATCTTGGATTTGCCAGAAATGTTTTTGTTTGTTTAATGAAGCAAATCATAGTTTCACTTTTTATTCTAAAAAACGCTTAAACAAGCGCCAAAAAAAGGCTTTAAATGCTATGACCAAGTATATCAAAAACGGCGTTGAAACCAAAGACAAGAGACTGCTAAAATCGACTTCGAAGTTGAAGATAAACTGCTTGGCTTGTGGCTATACCAATGTTATAAATGGACCCAGTTACATGGATTTGATACCAAAAAAACGTGCTTTAAAAAAGAAGGAAAAAAAGTTAATCGGAGGTGAGCAAAGTTGTGGTTGTTATGTCTACCTGTCTTTGAGCTAGAGCTTTCTTTTTTGTTCATACTGTACACCACAATGTTTACTAGCTTTAAATTGGACTGGGCGTTCGCCGTGAATAGACTGGGCGTTCGCCGTGAATAGACTGCCCGACCACACTATCTGCCTGCCCAATAAACATGGAGGTTTCCTGTTCGTTGCCTTACTGATTAGCACAACCACCGAACTTGTCGGTGTTACTCCACACCATCCTTTTCGTACTTGAGCGCCAAGCAAGAAAGCTTTAATATTGATTTTAAGTCTTATAACACGACAAGGAGACTGAACCCAAGTCTACTTCAAAACAGACGCTATAACCACTACACTAGTGATTCTCAGACAGTGCGTCGTTATAATTTTCCAAGGCCATTGTATGATAATCTGGTTTTTGTGCCAAAAAGTCTAGCTTTTATTCTGTCAAAAGAGCTGTGAACGTAGATTTCTTGTTTACTTCCAACATTCAAAATCTTATTTTTACATAAGTGTTGTTAATACACTTTGTAAAAATACTTATTGATTTGTTACTTAAGAATTAAAGTTATTGCATTGACTTGTTATTCAAGAATGAATTTGCGCAATTTTAACTTCATTGGCGCAAAGTAAATAAAAATTAAGGCAGTCAGTTGTAAATTGGACGAAAACAGAAAGAGGAGTTAGGCCTACAACCTTAGAAGAGTGTAATTCTGCGATTGAAGATGACTAACCAAAACAAAATTTTGGTAGCGTAACGGCAGTTATTTAGGTTTCGGGTCACATCTTGCGTTTGGGCGAACTAAAACTTTAGGATGCCATATGGTGCGTCGCAAAGTCTTGCAAATTTCTTCAAACGCGTTTCATCGATAATAGTTCTGAGAACCTCTGTACTGCTCCATCGCTTTTCAATCGGTGAGAAAAGGATGTTATAAAGTTTATCTCATAAAGTCTCAACAATCGAGAAGCTACAAAATGAGCAGAATAAATACTTTTGTAAAGTTGATCTCAAAAAGGTCTGTAAGAGGAAGGGCGGTAGTGATTTGTTTAGCCAGTCCACATCAGTAAAATTAGACAGCAAGCAGTAAAGCTGCTAAGCACTGCACTCCAGGACCTGGGCGATGTAGCAGTTATAATCTATTGAGGAATTTCCTGGAGACATGAAGCTAGTTGTTCCCTGCTTCATCAAATTGGAATAATACGCTCTCATGAATGTTCATAGTCCGCCTATTATTATAAATGTAGAATGAACGCCATTGCTTTGGTATGGTCTGTAAGTTCTACTCCACGCCCACTATTAATTTAATTTAAAGAGGGGTAGTCTACATTTGAGAGAGTTGTTTTTTAACTTAAAGGAAATTCTTTCACTTTTTATAATTAAGAAATTATGCACTGGTTGGTTAATTACAGTGGGACCTAAATGAGTTGAGCACTTCCGGGTCAGCTCAGAGGTCATCTTACTGAAACAAAATACCATGCATTCCAACACTGCAATATTAAGATGTGTTTAAGCGATCGTATTTATTGGTTTTACTGTATTGTTGTAACTCTGTTTTAATAGATGAGAAGTTGAAGAAGTCAAAAGTTGAAACTAAGGATTTGAAAGCAACAACCAAACGTCATTCACATCAAAGGAAAGCAAAAGTTTTAAATAAAAAACGTAATTTAAAGAACTTTTCACCACTTGAAAAAGTGGCGTCATCCACAAAGAAAAAAACTCCAAGAAATTTAAATGCGTTTATGCGACGTGAAAACGACAACCAAGTATTAAGCTCAAATTTACACGATTTTTTGGCATCGTTATAAGACTTTCAAGTTATTGCTGTGCATGATGTGGATTTTCATTTAGGGATATGCTAAGATCAAGATATATTCCGTGCAGTAGTGTATGTTGACTTCTCAAGATGTTAGAGCGAAAATGTACGTTTTTTTCGAATGTTAGGGACATTGGTATCTGGGCAAAATACGATCTTTCAGAAGCATTATCTGCAAGCTAAATATTGTACTAGTTATACTTGAGTTCAAAACGTTGAACTTAAGGGTTTTCATCTCGAACTTGCAGTGTTTTTTGAACTCAAGTTTAGTTTAGTTGATTGCGGTATAAAATGGTTCGTATACACCAGCCATGATAAGCTTAAGGGTGTTATTATCCAATCTGGTAGTTCTCAAACTAGGCGTTGCGCCTTAAACGGTGTGGGTTTATTTTTAATATTACATTTAGACACGACTGTCCAATGTGCATAAAAGTTTTGGGGTATTATTGTATCGTAGTAGGGGAAAGCTGTTTATTTTGGACCACTTAAGGTAACACTTGTAGCTTTTTACAACAAAGAGATATTTTTTTGCCAAGTACTTATCTACAAACTACTTGTACGCTATTACATTTATATCTGTTAACAGCATAAGGCTAATGTAGGCTTACGGTATTTTAGACTGAATGGTCCAATTTGCATATGGCCTGTTTCAATTGGACCACAACGACATATATATTGGACCACTTGGACTCCATGTTGAACATTTAAACCGGAGTACACAAAATATTTTGCCATCACATGCATTTTTTATAAGCTGTACAGAAAAGATCATCACAAGTGTACCCTAATAAATCTCCCTGAGGCTTCGTATTACTGTACGTGATGCAAAATAGTCTAAATAAACAGTTTTGTGGCACATGTGCTTCAACAAACTACAAGCAATTTTTGCAGTAATGGTACCTAGGGTTATTTATATCTGAACAATAGGGGTATGAAAAATTTTTAACCCTATGTCCCCATATGCTATTCTGTGGAGTTTTTATCCACAAATCAAGAAAATATGGATCTTTTCGATTTTGCTTAAGAAAACTTAACCCTCCAACTAATAAAACTGTTAACCATCTACTTAACTCATGATTCCTTGGAAAATTGTGCAGATTTATTGTTTACAATGAACAATAGGCAAAATTTATACTTCACTACTGTGCATTTGTTAAAAGAAATTTAATATTTAGTCTTTCAGTGGATCTGCAGAGTGGAGCAAGTCTTGCATTACTTTAATTGCTCGCTCAGCACAGATATTTGATCGCTGTGTTGGTATAGGTGTTGGGTCTCTGGACCAAAATTTCCTCAGAGACTTCAAAGCTTTTGGATGCTCTTGGCAAGCTTCTGATAGATGGTCAAAGTCAGCAGGATTGAATAACTGAGCAGAGAACCAGATATCACTCCATGTGCCACTGATGAAGTCATATGCTGCTTCAGCTTTCTGCCGAAGCTCTGGCATCAAAATGAATGCAAGCAAAGTATAAATCGCCCTGGAGTTCCACCTTGCATTAATGAGAGCAAGAAGGGATTGAAAATTCACCTTTGGAAAGGTTTGAGAAGTTTTGAAGAATTTGTAGCTTGATATTTGGGCATAGAAACACCACTTTTTGACAAGGTTTTGCCGACTTTGTGGGCTTTCCTTGTACTTAACTTTGCTGTGGTCACTAAACGTATTGCAGAAGCAGTTTTCTATTTTTTAGAGGTTGAAGGCTTCCCAAAATCTTCATCACTACTAGGAAGCTGTTCTTCGTGCACAGATTCTTCACTTTCTGAAATTTCCTCTGTATCGTCGTCGAAGATTTCTTCTGTAACTTTCCGTTTAAATGCTTTAATTTTTCTTGTATGAACCACTTCAATACCTTCTTTTCTGCTGCAGTAGCCTACTTTACCTTTTGTTGACATCTGCACTTTGTGAACACAACCATTCTCCTTTCTCATCGGTTACGTTAGACAACTTAGTAAAATCACAGTTTCCAGGTCTTTGGCTATTTCTTTCATACTGTTTAATTACATTCTAAATTTTTTGTTCAACTGTTGATTTACCTTGCTGAATCAGCAAACTCAGGTTTTTCCATAGTTGCCTTACTTCACCTGCTAGAATTAGAGTTCAGGACAAGATTAAAGCCGGTTGAAGAAGATTAGGCCTAACTCGTAAGTAAAAAAACTACTTGACCATATCACACAGGCTACCCTGAAACTCAACTGGATTTGCCTTATCACCTAGCACATCATATTTACTCAGTTTAACTCTACGCAAAGTTTTGGTATTTTTATCAAATTACTCTTGCTATATGAGAAGCTTAGGCAAACAACCCAGCAGTTTTGTTAAAAATCTCAGCGTTTGGGATGAACTAACAATTGACCTGATCATTTGCTATGGTTATTAATGCCTCAGCTGTCCTCAGGACAATTGAAAACCTAAGACTACAAAAAGAGCATCTGCTTGTTGACGGGAGTGACCACTTGCATTATTTGCAAACAATTTCAGTAAGGAGGGTGACTTTTTTTTATGGGTGAAGGTCTAGTAGCAGTATTTTCCTGGAAAACAAGAAAAAGCTCCACTCGCGGTAGTATGGGGAATAAAAAATTGGCCAAAAAAATTTTTTGTCATACACCCATTGCACAAACAGTCCCGTAGCACTCCAACTTCGGGCCCCCCCAAAGTAAGCGCAAGAGCCCCTGCGCACAGGTCATATCACTTTAGAGGTGTAAAATTGAAAAGCTGCATTAAGAAAATACACCACAATTTGTACATAAGTAAACAAGCTAATATCAGAATAAAGCATGCCGATACCGAAGGTGCAAGTCATAAAAAATTCGGCACCGATGCCAGAGTTCAGTAGGACATTTATGCAGACACTGCGAAACGAAAGCAATGACACTGAAAAACATGAAAAAGTTATAAAAACACAGTATCATTTAAATAGTCTGGAGCGAGCCTTTTTGTTCGCAAATGCTGTTATGACATTGTCATAATCAAGAGATCGGGCGCAGTCATTTTCGATTGACAACATGGCTAATGAAGATAGTCTACTGTCTGTCATAGACGTTCTATTAAAAGTTTTGATCAGTTTCAATTTGCTGAAGCTTCTTTCAGCGCTGGCAACAGTCACGGGGCAAGTTAGTAAGATTCGAAGTGCGATATACACATTCGGATACAATTCAAATAAATGAGTCTTTAGAAAGATAGTTCAGAAAGTCTTGAGCCGTTTTGAGATTGCGTTTTTTTTTGTAAAATCAAAACAAACCGCTGTAGCTCAGCGCTCATTTCATCAGAATCAATGTCACCGAACTTTTTTTGGAACTCTTTACAGCAAGTAAGAAGAGCATTTTCTTGTTGCATAAGCAAAAGTTTGTCTCGTGTGTACAAAAACGAAAAGGCGGAAGAAACCTCACGTAACAAATTAAAGCGCTCCTTTATTGACATAATAGCCTGGTCTACTAATGGATAGAAAAAGTTGCTTTTAAATTTCAGTTCAGGAGTAGCTCGTTGTTCCTCTTCACCTTGGTAATCAAACAATCTTCTTTTCTTTCCACTTCTTGACGGAGGAAAAGAAGGATCAATATCCAATTCTTGTGCTATTTCAACAGCAGATGTTGCGGCACTGTCATAACCCGTTGTGCGATAGTTTTGCAAAAACTTTTCAGTTGTCTGGATTTCCGTTTCCATTGTATGAAGGGAGACTCCATACGATTGAAGAATCTTGCTTGCTTTATTGACTTGGAATAGGATATCATACCAAATAAACACCGACAAAAGAAAACTCCATTTTGATAAATGAGCTATCAACGATTTTGTTTCTGAGGCAGCTCTTCCATCTTTTCTTTCTATGGAAATGGCTTCCAAGTCTTTCAGTGCCAGCAACACCTCTTTTAAATTGTATCGAAGAGGTTTGATGCATTTAATTCTGCTTTCCCAACGAGTATCAGATTGTGACTTTATGGACAGCTCCACATGTTTCTTCAAAATTTCCCAACGCTGAGCAGAGGAAGAAAACAGCACATACAACCTTGTAAGTACTCCAAAAAATGTCAATGCTTCCGTCGGTGAATTAGCACTGTCAACAACAACTAAGTTAAGGGTATGGTTTGCACAGGGCACGTAAACAGCTTTGGGATTGATGTCTAGCATTCTTGCTTGGACCCCAGAATGTTTTCCTTTCATGTTAGCACCATTATCATATGACTGACCTCGACAATCAGACAATTCGAGTTGCAGTTCGGTCGCTTTTTCTAAGAAAGCGTCCAACAAGCCTTTCCCAGTACTGTCACTTATTCTCAAGTAGCCAAAAAATGTTTCTTTAACAACAGCAGCTTCTTCATTACATAGTACATAACGGAGAATGACAGACATTTGTTCATGATGTGACATATCTGGAGTGCAGTCCAAAATTATAGAAAAATATTTTGCCAATTTCAATTGCTGTAAATTTTCTTTTTCAACTTCTGTCGCTAGCAATTCAATTAGTTCATTTTGTATGGTAGGACTCAAATAGTGATCTTTAGTGTTTTTATTCTTGATTCTGTCTTGAAGCTCTTTTAGGATCGGATCTCTTCTTGCCAAAAACTCAAATATACCCAGAAAATTTCCATTGTGAGGAGATCCTAAGACTTCTTCAGATCCTCTAAAAGCAAGATTCCTTTCCGATAGAAACAAGGCAATGTCGATAAGTCTCTCTAAAACATTTCTCCAAAAACGTCTTTCATTGAAAAAAATATTCATCTCGCGTTTGTCGATAGTGGATGAATTTCTTATCCCTTCAGCTAGCAACATCCATTGACTGCAGCATTCTTGGTGGGAAATGCCGTTTTCATGGTCTTTCAGTTTTTTCGAAAAACCCTCCCATGTATTTATACCACTACAAAAGGGGCTTAGTGTTTTTCCAAATAGCTTACAACAAAAGCAAAAAACTTGATCTGATTCCCCAGAATAAACTAGCCACGACCGTGAAACACTTTCACCATTAGGTAACACACGTTTATAATGGTTGGAGGAAAAACGTCGCCTTGGAGTTTTGTTATTATATGGAAAATTCATTATTAGTTGATGTGGTCCACGCTTTACTATATCACATCGTTGAGCATCAGAAATACTTTCAGGCCATTTACATGGGTCATCAGGGATAGGGGTAAATTGAGATTCAGTTTTTTTGATATTGAAGGTTGCGTATTGGCAGGTAAATCACAACTTACATTTTCTGGAAATTCACAATCACTTTGATGCTGATCGTCATGGTCTTCTTTTTCTTGTACACTATAGTTTTCTTCATCCCTCTCGGTACTAGTGCCAGGTCTACTCTGCTCAGTAATCTTGAAAAAATCTGTCATCTTGGGCAATTTCGCTACAGCATCTCGAGCAGTGGCTGCTTCTTTTCTCTTTTGAGCACCACTTTTTGAACGTTTCATTCTATACAATGTCAATAAAATACTTTATCTGCACTCTGCAGTGTATATATATTGTCCCGGTATTTATAGCCAAACAGAATTCCAGACCATTCTATGATTGTTGCGTAACAACGGCATTGTTACGTCAATCGAATATTCAAGATTCTACCAGAAAATCAATCGAAATATTCTAGATTCTGCGAAATAAAATGACGTTGCATTCACTTATGATGTCGCAAGCCAATTTCTTCCTACAGTTTAAATCGGTTGTAAACAAGTCTGCTGAACTGAAAATAGTCACGTAGCCAAAAAGCAATTTCAGACTAACTTGGGCCCCCCCCAATTGGGGGGTTTGGGGGGCGGCTGCTACGTCTTTGTGCACAAACATCATGTGCTTACTCTACAATGTCCACACCAAGTCCAGTCCTATTTCGGCGTTTTCCAAGAAAAACAAGGCAGATGTAAATAATGCCTGTTGCACCTGCGGCTGCTTTGTTCTTTTTTTTTTAAGGAAAACTAAGTTTCTGTTTTTGGCTCCAACAGCTGAATCTTTTTGAGAGGTCTATCTTTCTTTGTGAGGAGTATCAGTTAACCCTTTCAATTCTAGTGGGACATATATGACCCCCATCGCAAAACTGTAAGCCTCTTGGGTTGCAAATGTCCCGTAATTCAATGCAAACCGAGTTTTTCCGACTTTTTAAGTATTTTTCTAATGCAAACGTTGCCAGTTACCTTACTGCAAAGACTGTTTTCCACCATGTCACCAATAAACAAATGTACAACGTGCCCCTTTGCTTGCAGATCTTGATATCTGCCAACCTCCATTTATTTCTGCTGATATTTGATAACTTGTTGCATATACAAGAACACCATTTTTTTATTTTCTTTGGAGGATGTAATTTATGCGTTTAGTATTTAAACACAGCCGGGTTTCTGAGAGCTATTCGTTATTTGATGGGATTAAAACAGCAGTTTTTTCCAACATGTGTCTTTGCTTTCATATTCATTAGCGCCTGCATTGTGTACATTTTTGTTTTTGTCATTTTACCTCTAAAATAGACTACTGGGACAATAGTGTCCCAAAATTGAAAACTTAGAGTTTGCTCGCACAATAGGGTCCCACACTAAAAACAAAGAAAAAAAACATTATTGTGTTTTGATAACATATCAGCAATACGAGGTTAAGATAAAGAAAATTAGTAAAATAGTCTACCGTTAATCAGAAACAAAATCAGACTCGAAAGGGTTAAAACAGTTGCCCTGGTTGATTTTCTCTTCCTAACGCTAACTTGCTCATGCCCACGTCTGGCCAGCGGACTAACGTCTTGAGCAGCCACAGCATAACTTAGCATTGGTTGGGCGTCCACACCATTAGCATTGTCTGCGGTTTTTTGAGTGGATGTTGCGGGAATGATGTTCGTGGTATATATGGCACTTGATTTTGGTGTTTAGAGAATTGACTGAATGACCAACTTCATTTTCATAGCGTAAGAGTCATCTCAAGAGGCGACCTTTGGGCACCCACCAATGGCGGCTCGCTGTGGTGGTGGGGCTGCCAGTCAGCAATTTGCATTCATGACTGGTTTGAAATGGACTCCCATTTTTCCCCAAACCTCATTTAATTTGGATTGCGGCATAAATCGGAAAAAAAAACGCTTCATGCCGTGCCTCCACATCCCAAGTAAGAGGAAGGGTTACTACAACAAATGATTCAAATGTATTTTGTTTCATCTGTGGTGGTTGTATGACACCCGACAGCTTCAATGTGCGAGGTTTTTCAAGTGTATATATATATGTATAACGTTAGTATGGCAAAATAGGCTGGACTATCTTTAAAGTACGGGTAATTGAAACGCATCGTCATCACTAGGTCTCATGTCGAGTGCAAGACACTTTGCGTGGTCCCCGATCTGCCCAATATCCCACATGGGAATGTATACGCAACAAACCCAATCTAACACAAAGCACAAAACTTACGTACTGTTACGTGAACTGACAAACAACATCATAGAAAGGAGAAAATCCTAAATTATGAGCAAGCGAATAAGGCCAGTGTACAATTCATTTATATCTGACATAGAACTGAACGCGTAATTGACATTCGTGTGTTTATGTGGCCGTATTGTTATGAGTCATTTTGGTGAGTTCGCAGTTCTAATGAAAAACAACTTAACACAACGGAAGGGGGTCGATATCACTTTTAGTTTATTTATTATGACCAAGATCGAATTGTGCCTGAAAAACAAGTCATGGATGCTGCTTTCTCCTATGACTACTACCGGTTCGTACTCAGAAAACAAATTATTCATACCACTTTCTCCAATTCGAAGAAATCACCCAAAGATCGTTATAAATAACGGCCCCAAGTTCTACTGTGGCAGATTAAAGAAAGCATTGGTTACAAAGCCGTGCTGCGATATCCATCAGCTTTAATAAAGCATTAAGTACTGAATGCTGGTCTGTACGAATTTGTAGATATAGAAATAGTAATATGGTTCTTTGTATTTGCAGAAGTAAGATATCCCGAATTTAACATCATAATCACTATCTCGCGCTTAACGCTTCCCTCTAATTGTTCTTATGGCCCATGAAACGTGTGCTATATTTTAAATCTTGGATAAATAAATGAATTGCTTGGTCATTGTTGGGCCATCGATTACCGGGAGACGAGAAAGTGAAGTTGAAATTCGTATCCGGACTTATTCAGATAGCATCACTTCGGTTCATCGAGGCGCTGGAAGGACCGAAGATTACACGTACCGTTTACTTTTGAACCAGGTTCGTATACATTGTTGTGGCCCCTGCTTAAAATATAAAGACTTTGATTGATTTTATACTTGGCAACACTTTTGTCATGTAAACTGTACAGGCTAACGCTTAATAATGTGATTTTGTAAAAAGCTGATAAGTTGCAAGGTAGCCTATTATAAAGTTTTGCTGTTACATAATGCTAATTACTGTTATTGTGTTTTGCTTTCTATTCTATTTGAATAAGTAAACTGATAAAGATAAATTTGTGTAATCTTTTTGAGTTAAATTAAGTTATAAATGCAACAAAGATCAACTGGCGACGAGGATGAGCAACAAAGAACTAATCGAATTGCTGAAAGCACAGATGGAACAACAAAGGGTCCAAATAGAACAACAACAAGCTCAAATGGAACAGCAAAAGTTTCAGCTTGAGCAACAAAATGAACAAGGTAGGCAACAAATGCAAGTTTTTTTGGAAGCACTTCGAAATATTGGTAATTGTCAGGTACCAGCATCAAATCAAGAAGCAGCCTCTCCAAATGCATTTGCTGTGCCAAGTTTTAGTCCATTTGATCCAACTTCCGAGTTGTGGACAGATTACCATTCAAGGTTCTTAACTTTTATTGGGGCACATTCTGTTCCAGAAAACAAGATTGCCCAAGTTTTTCTCACAAACCAGTCGACTGTTGTGTACAAGTTGTTGCAAAATCTAGCAGCACAACAACAGCCACCTGTGGAAATTAATACACTTCCAATGGAAACTATTGTTACCTTTATGTCAGAACAGTACGACCCCAAACGATTTGTTGTACGTGAGAGGTATAAGTTTTGGAGTGACATGCAACGTAAACCAGGTGAATCAATTCAAGAACTAGCAGCTAGAATTCGCCAGGATGCTATCACCTGTGATTTTTCGACTATAAAAGATCCTCAAGATGAAGCAATGTGCACTCGATTCATCTGTTCGGTAAATAATGAAGCAGTTCTAAAAGCTGTTTTCAAAGAACAAGGTCAGGAGCTGACATTTGCAAAAGCAATTCAAATTGCTATTCAGACTGAAGATGCTGCTAAAGTAGCAAAAGAGACAGCCTACAATGCCAAGTCAAACTTGTTTAACACTGTCAATGCTGTCAAATCTCTCAAGTTTGAACAATCACGCAGAAATGCCAGCATGGGTCAATCAAAAACTAGCTCCAGACCCAATAATGCTCAAAGTTTTAGCTCAAATGCCATTGGTCCTCCTTGTGGACGATGTGGAAAGAAAGGACACACTGGCAAAGATTGTTATTTCAAAGAAGCAATTTGCCATTACTGTAATAAAAAAGGTCATACCCAAACTGTATGTTTCAAAAGGAAAAGAGACACTTCAGTAAAAAGTATTTCTGTACCCAAGACCTTACAGACTATTAAAAGTACTGTCAGCATTCCTCGATTGAAATGCAAAACAAAAGTTGAAAATAAGCACTTCACATTTGAAGTTGACACTGGGGCAAGTGATAATTTTATGAGTGAAAGTTACTGGTTGTCCTTAGGAAGGCCTGACCTTCAACCAGTTAGTGAAAGTTTTCTGTCTGCATCTGGACATGATCTCCCAGTGCTTGGAATCTACACAGCCAATTCAGTGAAGCTGCTGGGACAAAGAAAATCGGTTGACGAAGGTGAGCAATTACAATTTATTGTGACTACAATTCCCCAACTTGATTTATTAGGCAGAGACAGTAGTGCTACATTGGGGATTTCTGTTGATTCTATGATGAACAAAAGCTTATGTAACGATATGAAAGAAATGGTTCATCAAGTATCTAATTATTTTAAGCATGACATGACATTGCAATCAGCTTGTGAACAAATGTGTCAGAACTTTCCAGATGTCTTTAAGCCAGAACTCGGTCGTCTTAAAGATTTTGAGCTTGATATCCGATTTAAAAATGACACCAAGCCCATTTTTTGTAAGCCACGACCAGTACCTTTTGCATTGCAAAACGAGTTGGCACAAGCTTATGAAGCTGGTATTAAAAAAGGAGTGTGGAAGATGACACAGTTTAATGACTACGGGACTCCAGTAGTGCCTGTTCGAAAAAATAAACTACCAGGTCAAGAAAGTGCTGGTATTCGTGTCTGCGGGGACTACTCAGTCACCGTTAACCCACAGCTGGAGACTCACCGACAACCACTTCCTTTACCTGAAGAACTGATGTACAAATTAGGTGGAGGTTACGGTTTTACCAAAATCGACCTTGCAGATGCATACAATCAAATACCCTTGAGTAAAGAAAGTCAAAAGAAACTGGCTTTAAGTACACATAAAGGTGTTCTTTTACAAATGAGACTTCCGTTCGGTATTAGTTCAGCCCCTGCCTATTTTCAGGAAATCATGTTCCAATTGACAAACGATCTAAAAGGTGTTGCTGTGTATTTGGACGATATTCTTGTGAGTGGAGCCACGGCAGAAGATCACCTACAAAATCTTCGGGCACTGTTACAACGATTGCAAGACAAAGGCTTACGTTGCCGCCTAGAAAAATGTATTTTTGCACAACCCAGTGTTGAGTATCTCGGGCATCAATTGTCTCAATCCGGCATTTCTAAAAGCACAAAAGTGGATGCAGTACTTGAAATGCCACCACCTAAAGACGTTCCCAGTCTTCGCTCTTTTCTGGGTTCTGTCCAGTTTTACAGTAAATTCCTACCTAATTTATCAACAATCACTGAACCACTTCACAAGTTAACGAGGAAAGGAGTTAATTGGGGATGGAATCATGAACAGAAGGCTAGTTTTAACACTTTAAAAAAGATGCTTTCTAGTAATTCTGTTTTAGCCCACTTTGATCCATCTCTTCCTTTGGGCATTTCATGCGACGCTTCAAATGTTGGTATTGGCGCAGTATTATTTCATCGCTTTCCAGATGGTAGTGAACGCCCTGTGGCCAATGCGTCAAAAACTTTAACAGATGCTCAAAGAAAATATAGTCAAATCCAAAAAGAAGCACTCTCAATTGTTTTTGCTTTGCAGAAATTTCACCAGTATTTGTATGGACGTCGATTTATTTTGGTTACGGACCATAAACCGTTACTGGCCCTTTTTGGACCTCATAAAGCCACGTCGGCTTTAGCTGCAAATCGTTTGGCTCGATGGGCTCTCATGTTGAGTCAATACGAGTATACAATTGAATACAGAAAAACCGCAGCGCACGGAAACGCAGATGCCTTAAGTCGACTTCCCGTGCGGCCAGATGATGAATTTGACAAAGAAGAGGAGGAAGACAATACACATGTGGTAAATGCAATCAACACAGTTAGCTTACAGTTAAAAGCTACTGACCCTGAGCTGTTGGCGAAAGAATCCGCCAAAGATCCAGTTATTTCTACGGTAATGAGATATGTTCAAGACGGCTGGATTGACGAGAAGAATACCTCCGCAAACGAACATTACTCAATTGATGACTTCAAAAAAATTGCAACTTCCCTGTCAACATCATGCGGATGTTTGCTCTATGGAGCACGGCTAGTTATACCTCATAGCCTTCAACAACAAGTATTAAAGTTGTTACATTTGGGACATTTTGGTATTCAGCGCATGAAGCAGTTGGCACGCACTGCAGTGTATTGGCCCAGAATTGATTACGACATAGTCGACACCTGTCACAAATGTTATTCCTGTGCCCAGCACCAAAATGATCCTCCAATCATCCGTGGATGCTACCGGAACGTCCATGGAGCAGGGTTCACATTGACCATGCCATTAATTTTATGGGGAGGAACTGGTTGCTGTTAACGGATGCTTTTTCAAAATATCCATGCATTCACCCAACAGCGTCCCTGAGCACCAAAGCGACAATTGATATTCTGGAAATGGAATTCGCTCATTTTGGTTACCCGCACACCGTGGTATCAGACAATGCAGCAACCTTTAAGTCTGATGAATTTCAGAATTGGTGCAGGGAAAGAGGAATCATTCACCTGACCGGAGCACCATACCATCCAGCAACTAATGGTGCTGTTGAAAGACTCGTGCAAACTTTTAAGAAAGCTTTAAAAAAGTCTGAATTACCCCCACTAAAAGCCTTGCAAGAGTTTCTGATGCTATATCGGCGAACACCGTTACCTTGTGGATATTCGCCAAGTGAATTATTGATGGGGCGTCAAATTCGTGCTAAAATTGATACGTTTATGCCTTCACCGGCACACATCTTGCAAAGACGTCAACGTGTAAAACAACAAGAGACTCACAAGCCTGAGACAAGGGAGTTTAAAATTGGTACACCATGCTATGCAAGGAAATATTCTCAAAACACGGAAGAAGAAAAATGGGTACCAGGAGTTTTCGTAAAAGTTTTTGGTAGCCGCAGTTTTAATGTCAAAATCATTTCAAATGGCAAAGTTTGGAGAAGACATCTCGAGCAACTGCGACCTCGCTATACGGCAGACTCACCTCAAGAAGAAAACACTTCTGATTTTGATGAGTTGTTAAGCGATCTGACAAACAAACCAAATAACAATTCCGAAGCAGATTTAGATTCTGATGCCATTGTTCAAACACCTAGGCGCTCGAATCGACGACGCCAACCACGAACTGTATATGACTATTGACTATATTGAATAATTTAGAAATTAAAGGGGGAGGTGTTGTGGCCCCTGCTTAAAATATAAAGACTTTGATTGATTTTATACTTGGCAACACTTTTGTCATGTAAACTGTACAGGCTAACGCTTAATAATGTGATTTTGTAAAAAGCTGATAAGTTGCAAGGTAGCCTATTATAAAGTTTTGCTGTTACATAATGCTAATTACTGTTATTGTGTTTTGCTTTCTATTCTATTTGAATAAGTAAACTGATAAAGATAAATTTGTGTAATCTTTTTGAGTTAAATTAAGTTATAAATGCAACATATATGAAGCTGATTACACAACGAGTGGTTTAACATAGAAAGACCTTCCAAAGGTTCTAAACTATATGTGGTGTTTTAAGGCGTTGTTGGCAGCACCGGGTTACACTTCCACTAAGGGTGTAATTGTAGTTTAAAAAAGCTATAAAGTTTAATTTTTTAGAACTTAAAAACTTGTCAGAAGAAAAAACTGTGTTTTGATTGCGGAGGTGCAAAGGCTGTGGCCCGCTGGTAAACATAGTATACCTAATTTGCTTTAGAGATTTCGCGAGTGTTGTTGTTTTTACCCGAACCCTTCCGAAAGATGGAGGTACGGCGGCAGACCATGTTGCCACATAAGTTGGGCAACTGCCAAAGACTTGAACCAGTGGTCGTCAAGAGAAAAGAAATAGCCAAAGAGTGAGCGACCCAGGTAAGTCCATAGCAGAATGAGACGAGCGGTGTCCCATTAGCACTAGTGCTGCACAAAGGGCTCCCAATTCTGGAGATGTAACAGCTTAACACAAAGCTGTATCCCTTGCAGCAAAGACGAGTGAGAACCCTAGGAGCGTGAAGAGAAAGCACACAAGTTTCTTAGTAGATACTGAAGAGTTTGAAGTGACGAAAAATTTTGCTGAGACAGTACATCTCTTGTCCGAGAGAAAAACAGATATAAGACGTAGAATGAAACAGATTAGATGGCTTGAGCAGGGCACCTTGTCTGGCACTCATCAGCCACGTTATTGCTCAAATGAAATGACTGACCGGGGACCCATCGCACCTGATTGTGAATGAGGTAAGAAAAGATAGTTGCTGCCAAATATGCCAGAAAGTGTGAGATCGAGGGACAAAAGTGAAGAGTTGTAACGGTAGCAACAGAGCAAAAGTCTTGAGAAAAGAAGCGATAAATTTGTTGGTACTCCCAAGACCAGCGGTTAGCTTGCAAAACGGCAAAGACTTTAGGTGAAAAACTTAAACACACTGGGCCTGCCGAAAACGAAAGAGTGGTCTCAGCACTACAAAGTGAGCAGTGGGCAAGGCGCTGGACACTTCTTTGCCAAAAGAAAAAGGAGAACAGCATCCGTCCAAAACACGAGATTGTAAGGTCGGAGAAAGTGCAGGTGGGCAAGATTGGTACATTGTGAAAGGGTGAGAATGAGAGCAGATGTAGAAAAAGTGACCTCCACGCTGAAGAAAAGCGTTTTCCAAGGAGAGTAAGCGAAAGCAAGGAGAGCCTCTCTAGAGGAAGGAAAAACATAGGCGGAAAAGTGGACAAGGATCTCCACGAGGACCTGAAGTCTTGGTTTCACTCTTAAGTTTGGCCAAACCTGAAATGAAAAAGGCGGTTTAAAGACGAAAGGCCCACTCATAATATGCGAGAGCAAAATGAATTAGAGTGACTCTAGAGGTGGCAGAGACGCCTCTAAATAAAGAGGGATAGAGAAGAACGAGGGGCAGTCAGTGATAGTGCAACTGGCTGGTCGGTAATGGCGTTCCGATTTGGTAACGTTAGTAAAGCTGAGGAAAAAAAACATTTGGGTGAGGCACAAAAGAGAACGGGACGAAGAAAAGCTTCGTAAAAACAAAGAGATACCTTAAAGTGGTCTCTTGAGTAAGCAGAGATACAGCGTAAGACCTTGAGACAACAGAAGAACTTTGCCTTGAGCGCAGATACTGTACATGAGAAAAAAGAAAAGTGTGTGGTCAAAGGTGTCCCCAAGAAAAGTGAGTGTAGGATTGAAGCGAAAAGGGGGGGGGGCTGAAGGTTAGCTCGACGTATATCAATCGAAAAGGAGGCCTCACATTTGCTCCAATAGAAAAACGCCAATGCTCAGATAATCGCTCCAGTCGAATCAGAGCTCCTTGAGGGGCTTCCACAGCAGCAGGTACTTAGAATAGGAAGATCTTAATGTTAGCATAAAAAGAGCAGTTCACGACAAAGACGAAGGGAGAACAATGATGAAGAGAAAAAAACAGCGTCGAAATCGGATTTTTGCGGACCAACTCGACGCACTCGAAAGGAAGAACTTGAGTAAATTTGAAAAGCTGCGCAAGTGCGACGGTCAAAAAGAAAAGATTTAGTTTATCAAATAAACCAAGAAGGGAGGCCGGCCAAAATAAGTTTGTGGATGAGAACAGAATGCCTGACAGAATTAAAAGCTTTCCGAGGTCGACAGTAGCAAGCATTGTTCAAGAATCTGGTTTGAATTTGTAAAACACATTCGAAATGAAATGAGAAAAATAAAGAATTCAATTCAAAGTAGACCGACCGGCTAGGGCGGAAACCGGTCAGGCGGGGAGAGAGAGAGAATGGAGTTAGACTTCAGAAAGAAGAGTAGACGGAAATGATACGCTCAAACAGCTTCGAGGCGCAGGTAATAGAGATAGGCAGAAAGGAAGCTGGGGGTTGTGAGGTTTTCCCATCTTGTGGGTGGGAATAACAGAGGAAGACTTCCAGATGAAGGAAAATAAAGCAAGTACCGGTATCAGGAAAAAATAAAAATGCAAAGATCCACACCAGAACGTGGGAGGTGCTTCAGCGCGGGGTATGGTACTTTGTCTGAGCTGATGGCGGTGGAAGAGAAGAGGTTAGCTGCAGCCGCAAAAAAATTCACTTGAGGTGAGCAGAGAGTGGAATGAGATTCTTTGGCGCAACAGGCCCGCAGGAGCTAATGCAAGTTGTTTCTGGCAATGCTATGCCAAGTCTTTATCTGGAAACAGCAAAGTGAGATCTCAGATAGTTGGCACAAGCAGATCCCGTTTCCCTGGGAGAAGAGTAGTAGGGAATTTTAGGGTAAAAGGAGGAAACAGAACCAGTGGCAAATTTAGAAGACAACCATGTCTCATCCTTAACGATGACAGACGAGGTAGGCCGAGCCTTGCGTCTTTCCCTTACCGCTTCTTTCGTTTTGGAAGACCACCCTGTTTACGTTTGGTATTGGACATGCCGAAATCAATGGAAAATTTGGCCGCATTCAGTGCCAAAGAGGAAAGATTGCAGCAGCAAAGCAAAGAGAGAGGTACATTACTGCAGAAACACAGTGCGAAACGGCAAAGTTATCCCAACTAAACTTCTGGAAATTGAAGAAAGACGCTCATTGGAGCGTGGAATGGAGAAAAGGGAACAGAAAAGAAAATCGGGAGGTACTCAGAACCCAAGTCCTAAAGCAACTCCCAAGAACAGGAAAGGGCAAGAGAAGGGAGCCATAGAGATGTAAGGGTAGGCCGTCGGAGGAACGTAAAAGAGTAGAAGAGTTATGGTCATTGCCAAAAGAGGGAGTGTTGTTATTGTGATTACTCCTACTCTTCCTCGGGATGGAAGTACGGCAATTCAGGTTCATGCCGTCAACCTGATTGAAATTAGACTAGGGGAAAGATGGCTGCCCATTTTGAATCAGTCATGAGTGACTGGTAGCCCCACCACCAAGGCGGACTGCCATTGATGGGTACCCAAGAGTCGCCTTTTACATGCTGGGTTAGCAACTTTACAATTGTAACCTGGTGAAGTACGGGTAGGCCACCTGTCTGTCACATAAAGGTAGAGGCGTCCCGTTAAGTGCCTCGCCCAATGACACAACAAGCAAGCTTGCCGGCTTGTTTTCCTCACTATTCCTTTTTTATGCCGAGCACCAAGCAGGGAAGCTGTGAATACCACTTTGTAAAATCTTTTGGTATGACACGACTTGGGGAATGAACCCCAGGTCTACCGACTACGAAGCGGACGCTACAACCACTACGCCATCGCACCGGCAATTAAAAAAGAGGAATCGCTTTTACTATTTGCCAAAGAACGAATAGAAGCGTAAATGTTTGAAAGGGGGAGTTTTTCAGCGAAATGTGGACCCTCAGTGGATTTCAGCGAAATGTAGTTTGTGGATGAGAACAGAATGCCTGACAGAATTAAAAGCTTTCCGAGGTCGATAGTAGCAAGCATTTCAGCGAAATGTAGTCAGAGTAAAGGTCAAGAGATGAAATTGAGAGTTCAGAAAAGGATAGGCCCTGTGTGACAAAAAAGCTACACGATACTACCGTGCGAGTCATTAGGTGAAAGAGAGCCATACCGGAGGTGAGTGAAATCATATCCCAGAGCAGAGTATCCAGTGATCGGCAGAGATGAAGATGAGTTGAGGTTGGATTCCTGGATACAGATATGATTGACATGAAAGAAGGAAATAATGTGAAGAAGTTTAACACTTCTGGCACGACGTCCTCCTACGTTTCGTTGGAGAATTCCATGCGAGTCAGAAGAGGAGTTAGGGGGCGTGAAGAGCCGGAAGTAGAGTAGGAATGGAAAAAGACTGAAGGAAAGGTCAGGAAGGTTGTAAGTTTTTAAGCTAGGATAAAAAGGAAGAGCTTAATTGGCAGAAGAGTAATAGAGTGAGTTGTGGTGTACAGTGGAGGTATACGTGCTGGAGGGCCCCGGAGATAATGGCAGTGTTGGTGGACTGATGACCTCCAGGAGAAGCCAAGATGCAACGGATAAGACCGCTTAAAGGGTGGCTGTTCGAAAACGAGTTGTGGTTCGAAGAGGAAAGTGCAACTTAAATGCACCCATTTGGAGCAGGTGCAGAACTGCACTGATCTTACCCTCATTGTAGGCGCACACAGATTGAGATAGAAGAAAAGATGCACGACCGACTTCAGAGTGCGCGCCACTCTTCTGCGATCGTTCACAAGGCAGCAGTGCGAAAAAATGTTGGTCGTACAGAATACCGCACCATCAAGTTAAGGCGGATGCTGATTGGTGCAGTTTGGCGAGGGTCAATTGAACATGTGGCAATATTTGTGTTCCACAAGAGCTTCGTTAAGCTTATAACCTTGTTTTTGTACGGACAAAAAGTTAGGGTACCGACTATAAATACACCTTCTGACACTGCACAACTTAAGCAGTAGTTTCCCCCAAAAAACTTAAAAAATTGGTCGAAGAATGTCACATGACACTCTTTAAGTTAACTGATATCATTTCATGAAAAAAATACTATAAAGATCGCGGGATTGTAAATGGGGGCAATATTAGATTTAAAAAATTTTATTTTAACTTCCGAATTACGCAATAAGGGGGGGAAATGTGGGATCTATGAGCCACAGGACCAATGAGCAATCACAATACCTGCACCACCATTTACTCTTACAAAGTTTTAACTGCCATAAATTACATGTCAGAACACACTAGAATATTTAATGTAATTGTAATCCCATAACATTATTATTGTTTTTAAAACATACTTTAAAAGATTTTTACTTGATACTTGATTGTGAGAAAAAAAATGTATTTGTGTTAGGTGTACATGAAATTTATTGATAACTAACAAAATTAAGATAGTAACTACGGAATATCTTAAAAGACTCAAATTTATTTTATCCAATTCGAGTAGTTATAAGAGTTTTTGCTCTTGACTGAGGTTAGGGGACCTTTGAATCAATTGTGTCAGCGACCATGGAACCGGCGTTTCATTGGTCTCAATAACCTACAATAATTGCGAGAGTTGGCCTTCAAGTCAATAGGAGACAAATAGATCCCAAAAATGCTTTAACTGCATTGTCACAGCTCTGAACAAATTTTCGTGCAAGTTTTACCACGGCGCTATTGCGCAACAAACATGTTCAAAGGTCCCCTACCTCTGGCTTATTGGTGTTTGGTTGGGGACCTTTGACCTACCTTCTATAGTTTAGTAATGGTTAATGTTTTTAAGGAAGGAATATCAACTTATTATTTATAGCTGACAAGTAGTGAATGCAAACTTTTAAGCGAACACGGTCTGAACTGTTCCATTGAGCAGAATTTTAAAAAAGTGTCTCACAGGTTCCACACTCCCCGTAATCCTTTGTTTTTGAATAATTTCAAACCAAGCATTCTGAAATTATGTGATATCTGCGTCGAAAGAAACCTGCTACTTTAAAGATGTCATAATTGGAGAGGCTGCACTGAGAAGTGCTGAATTAGCTATTTCCCACGGAATAGTAACATTGTTTCATCGTAGTCTAGACGTGTCCCTTCATAAGAGCTAGTCATAAAACAGCTAGGCCGCAAAAGAGCTAATTTCAAGAGTTGGGGCTACGAAGTTAGGGTTAGAGTGAGGCCAGCTATTTGGTAGCACTAACTCTTTTATGGAAATAAATATTTTCGCGGCTATTTTTGTACTAGCTCTTTTGTGGTATAACTATAACCTAGTCTAGACTGTCGGTAAACACGACAAATGCAAATACCTTTGCAATCACAGTTTCGATTTAAGTAGTCACGTAGCAACAAAAAGGTGTAAGAGCCAAAATGTTGCTTTGTACAGCGCTGATAATTAGGAAAATATGACAAAAATAATGGAGTTATAGTTTGCTATTTCTCCTATTCGATGCGAAAGAGAATTTCTCTGACGGAGTTTTAGCAGTTTTTGACATCGCCAAATTGGACAATATTCTTCCAAATTCTGGTGCAACGCCAAATCCCATTCCTGAAAGCAAACATTTTTACGTTACCGGGTCACAAGAATTACAACACGTGGTCATCCTTCAAGAGCTCTTGTCGCATTTTGTACTGTACTATGATTTCAAATTGAGACATGCAGAACGTAAAACATAGAACAATTGTCCAGACCGACGTCGGAGCTAACAAGTTTGAATATTTTGCTTCAATCGATTGGCAGGACTATCGATAAATTTGTTTTTTTATACTGTCAATAAAATCAGGCATTAAAAAGCGGTATTATTTACGCGTATGAGCTCATGCTCGGTTTGCATGTCTTTCGTCAGACTGGGCCACCACGACGGGCAGACTGCTTGGCCCCACCATCTGTCTGCCCCATAAAGACGGAGGCGTCCCGTTAAGTGCCTTGCCCAAGGACACAACAAGCAAGCTTGCCGGCTTGTTCTCCACACTATCCCTTATGTGCTGAGCGCCAAGCAGGGAAGCTGTGAATACCATTTTTTAAAGTCTTTAGGTATGACTCGACAAGGGAAATGAACCCCAGGTCTACCTAAAAAAGCGGTAATTCCACCATTAATATGGCTAACGCTGCAAGTTTTAAAAACCGTTAAAAAACCTAGTATTATAATTATTTATAATACCAGGTGAACACTTACCGGAAAATGCACCACCGACTATTACGTTAGGGTACTGTGGGTGTCGGTCTACAATCGGTGTTAAGTTGGGGGTCACCTGCACAAATAGTGAAAATTTCATGTACGGTAACTTGCCAACAACGGTAGTTGGCATTGAACTTCGCGACAAACGAGAAGGCAAGAACTTGGATAAGCACTTCCAATTTTCACATCTCATTGTTGTAACCAGCAGGTAGAAACAACACTCGACAATATTTTATGCTTCGAGGTTTACTTTTCTGTCATCAATCTATTGCACTTCTTCCTACAGGGTTGCGGAGGAAGCATTCTCAAGAGTTGTTAGCTTTCTGTAGCTGCATCCGCCAAACCAAAAAATTTCAAGACAAATCACTAAATAGCATACGCTACCTATTAGACCAAATTTGATATGGGGCGCCAATTGTCAAGTACGTAGTAAAGTAAAGCTTTACGAGATTTGGACATATCGTACTGCAACGAAAACATTTCTACTTTTCAAAAAAAAAACACAGCAACGAAACCTGAAAAGATGAGAAGCGGTGCAAAATTTCAATAAAGCTTTTGTTGTCGACCATTTTATTGTTCTCTTTTAAAAAGAATAAGGGAAAACTCTAACGTTTTCGTCGAGCTCTCTTCAGGAGTTATCGCTAGAATGAAGCCTGGTTGATGGCGAGGTATTTAAAGCGAATGAAGTTGGTGATAATGTCGGAATGTTCTGATTGGTAGACAACCGGACGTTTCGTCGAGTCCAAATCAAAGATGTAATTTTAGTGAGTAGACAAATTCTTTCTGGCGACAAAGCTATGGTTTAAGCATTTTGATTAGTTGCTTCCAAGGTTGATAAATCAAAAAGTGTTCTTCCATTAGCCACTATCCTGCAGTCTTTGAGATGTGCCGCCTACGTACAGACAATCACAGCGGCACACGTATTGATAAACGACCATACTTTGTTGCTGGGTAGGCACGACATCTTTGCGGACCGTGGAAGCATCTTTGTTGTGGAAAATACTACACGAAGGTTTACTGCACCAAAACATGAGCTGACAGCAGTTTTGTATTGCTTTTCAAATTTTGTGAAGATATTGCCAATCCATGGTAGATCAAGGTAAACTGGACATTTTTCCGGTCCTTCTTTTGATGGTAATTTAAACTCTTCAACCTTCCTTTTGTTCTCGAATTAATCAAATTTTTTTGAATAGCCATTGGAGCAGAGAATCGATCGAATAACATCTAATTTCCTGGGGTAATTCTAAAGGCGAACAAATTGCCAAAACAGCAAAACCACTGATACGTTCCCAAGACAAATCATATTGCAACGAAAATATGGTCAAGTGTCGGTTGTAAAATAGCGCTACTAGTCAAATAGTGCTTCGTGCAAAATATGTTTGGAAAAGTTCGTGGCAATTCGGAAGCGGCGGGTTTCGATTTACTGCAAAATGTGCTGATAATTTATTGGTAGGACAAACCTTTGCTTTGCAGTATGCCCAACCTCGCCGAATTTCCAAGAAAAATTGTATCTCGTTTTATAATTTTCCTTTGAAAAGGAAAAATGGTTCTGCTGCAATAAGATATAGCTAAATCTCTTGCAAAATGCACTTGACCTCGCACTTTACAAGATAGATATATCAAGTTCAGGAGTTCCTTCTGAATACGGAAAGTGATTTTGAATCAGGCTTTTGAGAATTTTAGATTTTAAATGAAATTGCTCATCAACTTACCGTTTGCAAATAGACTTCATCAAGCACGGGAGCTTCTTCTAAATACGGAAAGTGATTTCGAATCAAGTTTTTGAGAATTTCAAGACGTTTATTCACCGCCTTTTCCTGAGTAGCAGTTAGCACGGGCTTATCAGGGTGGACTGGCATGCGGTGATGGCTGCAAACCTGACAGGTGGAAAGGGGTTAAAAACTATTGGCATCGACTACTAAGCGCTGCCCAATGCTAATTTCTCACGGGGTAAGAAAAGAGGAACTGCTCTCAGTGCTCACCCCGTATGTTGTAAGAGGCGACTGTTTGGTACCCACTAATAAAAGCCCTTGACTGGAGGTGCTGCTGCCACTTTTTCTATTAATGGCAAATTCAAAACGGCTGACGCTTTTCCCTAAACTGATCAGCATGCTCTTATTTGTATCAGTTTGCAGTGTAGGGCATAAGTGTTTATAACGAAATAGGCCTAATTACCTCAACTGAACGATGTTTTCAAGACAGATAGCTCAAAGAACTTGTGTGCCAAGCCCCTGGTAACATATAGGAAGCGGACTTAGGAAGGGGGGCATTGTGATACTTTTGGACCTCCAAATCAAAGTAAAAATGTAATAAGCGAAGTAGGCTATACGTAAAACAGAATTTCATTATTTATGACATAAAAAAGTTACAGATTTTCAACTATTTTGGTTTTGTGACGACTTGTTTTCTTTTGCAAGTACCCGTTTCTAGCCTCACTGTCTTCGTTTGTTTGTCATTTTGCTTCAAACTAACGCACTGCACTCTGTACTACTGCAGCTTCCCATTGATGCTGTTGTTAAATTTCTGTTCCGATTTGCTTTAGGTCATTCACAGATTGCTTTAACTCACAGCAAATTAACTCGAGCCCCTGCTGCAAAACTACTGCACAGTTGCAAAATGAACACAAATAGTTCGCAAAGCAAGAGTCTTTACAAATTGGCTAAAACGGCAATAACCGTTTGTAGCAGTAGGTAAAGGCCTGCAATGCTGTTAATATCAACAAAAACATCTCTGGGGAGACAAAATAAATGATGCTATTATACGCAAATTGACGCTGTAGGCGATGCCGAAAGGTGCGAATTTTTCCGGGACCAAGCGAAATGTGGCTTTATAGGTAAATTGTTGTTAAAACCTAATTTATGATAAACGAATTCTTCTACAATGGGTGTAAAAATGAGGGGAGTGTATCAAAAACTGTGAAAAACTGCAGGGTTAGTTTAAAAAGCACGCTGCTGTTTAAAATGCTGCGACTTTGCTGTCTTTATGTTTGCAGTCACGTTTAGTTCAGCACACCAATAATAAAAACGCACTTCAGTTTTGCAATTTCGGCCAACTGATGTAAATGAAAACTCTTATGTGAGTTTGTATACACACAATTCTGAAAAAAACTGTAAGCTACGGTTTCCTACGGTCGGTAAATGAGGTTTCAGATTAGAATGATATACTCTAAAACTAATTCTTACTTTAATGAGACCAGGATACTCCATTGATGGCGTAGAATATAAATATAAATCCTTAAATCGAAGAATGAGAGGAGGAAAATCGTTGTAAACTGAATACATACCAGGAACTTTTTCTTTCCAAAAATGTGCAGTCACATGAACAGCCTAAAACACAGAAAATGCATTCCTCATCATAGACTAAATATTACTAAAACGTACCTCTGCAGATGTTGGTGTATTCAAATGCTGAAGAATATCATTAGTCCATGGCCCACAAGTCAATATTACACATCTAGCTCGGTAGCAGCGCTTGGTTGTAAGAATAAGAACAAGATTATCATTTTCAGGCAATATTTTCACAACTTTTTCTTCATCATGAATTCTACCACCATGGTTTAAAAATTCATCCTGCAAAGATAGAAAATAATCTTCTCGTCATTGTATAAATGCTAATCCCGAAATAGAGTGCTCGGAAAGTTAATGCTTAAAAGGGTGCTGCTGCATTGCAATGCCCTCATAAAATACAAATTTTACTGATAATTGACAGTATAATAATATTAGGGGTAGTTGCTAAACTTATCTAAAAGTGGAACTACGCAAAAATTCAAAAAACAAAAAAGTCACTCACTCTTAAAGCATTTAGGCATTTATCTGCTTTGAGAACCATTCCGTTCGGTTCATATAAAGCTTGAAAAGTTGGATCGAATTTTAACCCCGGATAACGCTTCGTCATTTCATCACTTTTAAGTACTTCATAATCCAAACCATGTTGCATCAAACAATTTTCCAAAATTTTGAAAGTATCCTTCAAAGAATTCGGTAAGATAGTCAAGTGGCCGGAGTTACTAATAAAAATAAACAAACTTGATTATCTTCTAGTTCTCACGAAGTGATAATAGTTGACATGCTTTTATGCGTAAAATGCAATGAGCACAATATGGTCACCATGCTCTAAATGTCTACCTCGCGAAAAGAAAACTGAAGATTCCTGCTATAAAACTGAATTCGATGAGGTACGGAAAAATACAAAATGGCAGTTTATGCCCTAAATATGTAGTCCTAAAATTCCCTCCACTACGGCGTAGAAGGTATGGCGAGAATGCAACCCTACAAGCATCTGCTCAAATGCCAAAGGTAAATGCAAAAACAACATGGGTCTTTTGCATCCACAATTACAGCTGTAACCCTTACTGAATTTAATTTAAAATGCAACATTTTATTTGCAACCTTTATTCCGTTGCTTTTACTTTAATAGAAAGCAGAAACTGTGTTAAGCATATTTTTAACAAAAGTTAAGAGGGACTGGTGTTACAGCCATGGCAACAAGACACGTTGCTTAGAGCTTTTGAAGACCTCTATTACTACACAAAAAAAGTAATGATTGTGCTAGTGCATACGGACAGACAAACAACGCGTAAATCATAACAATCTCTTGACACTTTTTTTGCATGTTGAGGACCAGACAAAAAATCTATAAATGTTAAATTTATCAGTCCTCTGATCTGACCTGAAGGGCAAGGTAGGTATGTATGGCCACGAGTAAGCGAAAACTCGACTTCACACCGCATTTATATCATTTGTAAACCAGGGATGTGGAAGCGGTACTTTTTCTGTGGAAGCGGAAGCGCGAAAAACCCACCGCTTCCGCTTCCACATAGGAGGGAAGAATGGAAAAAGAAAAGAAATTGGTTCTGCTATCCTTCGTAGAAGAACGAATAGGGGGAGCATAAACATTAAGAAATGAGAGCGAGGAGGAGTCGTTTAGAGAGATGTTGACCTCTACATAATCAGAGTAGGGGCCAAGCAAAGAAAGAGAGGAGGTAGAAAGCTCAGAGAAGAATAAGCCCTGCTTGACGAAAATGATGACGCCGCCACCAGCGTCTGCGACATCAGTAGAAAAAACACCAGATTGGGAGTGGGTGCCATGGGATTGCAGAGCAGAGAATCCAGGGATCCGGAAAGAGGAAGATAAATTGAGGTTAGATTCCTGGATATAAATAAGGTCAACGGGATGAGACGAAATAAAGTGTAGTAATTTAATGCTTCTGGCTCGGAGACCCCCAGCATTTCATTGAAGAACCCTAAGAGAGTTATGGAGGGGAAGAGAAAGCAGGAGGTAGAGAGAAACAGCCAGAAGCATGAGGCGGTGGTGAGGGTGAAGAGGGAGAAGATACAAAGTGGGCGGAAAAGGGATAAGAAGTTTGAAGATGAGGGTAGGGTGCGAATGCTGCATTAGCAGAAGAGGGCCAGATTGAGCAGTGAAGGTATACCAGCTGGAGGAGGAAGTTACATTGCTGGTAGGTGTACAATCTCCAAAAAAAGCAGGGAGGGCAGCTCCAGGAGTGGGAGCTGCCAAGAGTTCTAAATCTAGAAAAGGAGAGTAGTGAGCACTTTAAATGAACTTAGTTAGAGCATGTGCAGCATTGCACTGACCTACCCCGCCAGGTCACATTTCCAGCGCACACTGAACAGTGAAAGACAGGACAAGGGTTAGGATGAACGTTGCCACTCATCAGGAGAAGGAGAAGAATGAAAAGACAGTCAAGAGAAAGGCAGGAGTAAAGAGAAGACAGGCCAATTTTAAAGAGGCTGCGTGCTACCCTTTTGCGGTTGTTCAGGGGGCTGCACGGCGAAAAATGGTTTGTGTGAGGGGAGTGCCCAGGATAACTGGGACCCTCGGGAAGGCCAACAGCCATTTTAACCCAACCCAAACGGGTCGGGGACCGCACCACCACGTTGAGGCGGCTGTTGATTGGTGCAATTCAATTTTACTCGCTTTACATGTACATACTATATATACTCGTACGAGAGAAATTTCGTACTTCACTATCCGAAAAGATCGGAGTCAATACGTGTTTTGAGGACGGACAGAAGGTCCGTAACGATGATTAGAGTTAAAGTTAACTCAAAGTCAGAGTTAGTTAAGAATAAAGAGGGAAAAATCAACGCTATACGGTGTAATTTGTTGTTGTGACGATAGGTTATTGTCGAGAGCTGTGATATGTGGTCATACGATTTAGATCTGAGAAGCACTGTTGTAAAAGTAGTTGTAAGTAGTAAAGGAACTGGTAATAACTGTCTATTTGTTGAAGTGTTTAATTATTTTTTGAATTGTAGTAACGAAATATTTGATTTTCTTGCAAGCAATTCGTGATTTCTAAAGTTTTGTTAGTGGAAGTTCCGTGACAAACGCGAAAGTACATTAGGGGCTCCGCGATAACAAAAAGGTTGAAAAGCACTGTTCTACATTCAACACAGCTCTGATATCTAAGAAAAACAAACACAGAGTAGTTCAAAACAATAAGCTCAAGCGAAGTAGGTAAAGTAATAGCAATAAATGACGGTTTTTTTCTTCTCAAAATGATAAAGTGTAGGAGAAAGCAGGCTACAGACCCACAAAAGTTCAAAAAAATTGTCAACGGTCGTTTTTTCGTTTTTTGTTGTTGGAAGCGGAAGCGTTTGAAAAATAACCGCTTCCACATCCCTGTTGTAAACCCTTAGTCTCTAAAATACATGCTCTGCCGGCAGCCACGCATTTGATGTTTTCACCAACGGCATGTAGAATACGTATAAGTTGTTTTTACAAATCAGTCAAACTACAGCAGAAAGCAGTGAAGAATATCAAAAATCCAGTTATGCCAATAAAACATTTCATAGAATTTGCAGTATCTCTAGTTGGTAACATTTGATTAATTAAGGTAACACTGTAGGCTTGGTTGCCAGTTAATTTAATCATGGTGGGGTATGTAGCCAAACTAACAAAATAATTTGCGAACTGTAATTGATCAAACATCTGGGGAGAGGCCCGAAACAGTTGGTTTTTTTAGGATGCCCGCTAGCTTTTAAGTTTTGTAAAAAATTCGAATTTTTTTCTCAGTACAATTTTTGTCTTACACCGGATGTAACTAAGCAAGAGGGCCAATTGCACAGGGTGCACCCACTTTTTTGGAGCATCCCTTTTGACTATAAAAATTTTTTTGACTAAACTCAAGTAATGCTCATGTAACATAGCTAAACTTTTAATTTTTTAGACCACTCGAATTATTTTACTCCTCTGCGAAGATCGCTTCATTTTGAAGCCCCACCACTGATTTATCTCCTAGGTCACTTTTCAAAAGTAGCATATTAACTAAACATATACCCAGCAGAGGGATTTTGATACGATATAAATAAGAAACCACCATGAAATTTTCAATACTGAAAAAAAATAACTATGTACGTGCTATATCGGTTTCTAAACGATACTCCCTAGCCTGCTATTTATTGAAGTAAAGCTAATCAATCAGCATTTAACAAGTTAAAAACGAAGGCAACAAGTATAAATTAGAAATGTTTCTTGCACCAGAATCAAGCGTGGTTTTCGTGTGGTTCTAAATTCTTTATATCTCACTTAACCTTATATCTCACTCGTATTTTGAAATTCACGATCTGGTAAGAATAACTCTTGGCCTAAATGTGCGATAAATGGTATATTCCAAAGGTTCCCAAACTAAGGTCCGTGACTTCGTCCCGACCAGTCCACGTTTGTCCCCGTTAGCAAAAAGTCCCGCAAATTCACCATAGCGAAGTTATGAAAAGTAACTCTAGTTTGACGATGAATCGGACCGCGAGTGACACAATCGCGGCAGAATTACAGTGTTGACCTTTTTATTTTTTTGGAAGACAGCTCTATTTTCCTTTGTATCCATACTTTAATTATCATTATTGGAAGTGAGTCGGGTGATAAAAGTAATGTCACATTCAATTGGGGTGTGCAAAAAAGCAGATTCGCAAAAAGGGGTCTGCGAAGCAGCAGATTTGCAAAAAAGGGATCGGCGAAGCAAAACGTTTGGGAACTTCTAGTATATTCGACGAAGTTTACTACACATTGAAGTGAAGACACAAAATACAGAGTTGATAATTAACATGAACTGCCAGTTAAGAACTGCACTTCATATCTATGAAACTAAATAAGACTGTAAGTAACTAATAACACAAGTGTGGCATATACATCTTTCTCGTAAATCATATCAGATTGTACAGCGTTTGCGTTCGATTTTTTAGTTTTCAGCATCATGCTACATGTGAATACGCGCAGTTCAACTGATATATTTCGAGGCTTGTTATGCTGAAACATGTTTGACTTAAAAAACAAAAATATTACCATTTGTGATTAAATAATATCCACATATTAAACATGGCTAACACCGCAAAAAACTATTTTAGTGACGAAAATTCTGTTTAGCAGTGTTAGGGAGACTCGACTGGTCTGCTGATAACAAGATTACTTGCATGAAAAACAATTCTGATTTGCAGCTTGATTTCTTAAAAATGGTACCTTGAAAATTTGAGCGTCTAAGAATAATTTTTTACACGCGGGCAACTCTGGTATTGCGTCAAAATCTTGCAACTTATTCTTATCACTTTGTACTGTAAGCCTCTACGTTTTTTGTTGTATATTTTGCATCTAGCACGTTACACATGTAGGCTCATAAGTGCGTTCCTAACTGTTTTTGAAATTCATTTCCAAACTAAAAAATTGTAAGCTCGACTTCGTAGCCAGCTACAATTAGTAAAGCAGTAGACTTATTGTTATTTGTACCGGTATAGTATAAGCGAGCTTTAAACTGTCGAGATTACCGCTTAGGTAAGCCTAGCTTAGGAGCACAAAATATTGATATACCAATGTTGAACGTATCAATTACCATAGTAATTGGGTACAATATTAACCCAGCACCTAATACTAATAGGTATTCTATTGTTTCTGTAATTTGGTGTGGTAATTCCTTATTTGGTTAAAAATTTCCCTGATTCCTCATTTGCGTATTTTAGTATGGGCTTCTATATTTCTGTTTTTCCGGTATTACTTTAGTATTTTTTGCGACAAAGCGATATGCTATAATATGTAGAAACGAGTACTTTAAAATTCCAATGTGCTATATTACGAAAGATTGTTTTGATTGAGATTTTTTTGTGCTTTCGGTCTTCATAACATAGGTATGCGTTTTAACATTTCTACACCCTATATCTCACACAAATTTAAATTACCGGCTTTCCTATACGATATAGCATTATAGGAATATACTTTCTATCATGCCTCATGTTTTTATCAGCCATTTCTAACCAATGGACCGAAATTTTTTTGAAACATTTAAAAAATGTTACGGTTTTCTATATTAACTAGAACATCAAATAAAACTTCGAAAACTTACTAGTTTTGCATGGATTGGAAAAGCTTTCTATAGAGAGAAAATTGCATGTGTCGTTAAAAATTTGTTTCATACAGTGTATCATTTTTTGTCGTTTTGCCGCAATACCCAATGGTAATCCCCATAAACACAACGTCAGTAAAAGTGAATGCGAGTTGAAAGTGTGAGTAGCAGTAATTCAGCTTTAAACAGATTTTGTCTCCTTAACGGAGTTGGCCGAAGTTTGAAAGTTTTTACATGCATATTCTACGTGATTTACCAATCGCGCGTGACATGCTGCGTGGTCATTGCTGGGGCATAGTTGTATTCGTAATTTGCAGTGATATTAATTTTATCTTCGTACAAAACCGCGAGTAAAATCTGCACTAGACAAAAAAGGAGATGGCTAAACAATATACGTTTAAGTATGCATATTTAATTTAAAACGACTAATTTGAGTTAGCAGCATGGCGATCGGATTTGAACCAACACTAACGCAAGTAAAAGGAACTAAGAAACGCATCATTAAGAGTAAGATAGATCTATACACAAAGTTCCACACTAACATTAAAATGATGTAGATTACTGCCATTGCAAAGTAGTGACCGAACTAGGAAGGTTGTTAGGTCCTACGCTATGTTCGAGAATGAACAGGGAGCAATGACAGCTAAGAGATACTTCTTTGTGTCTCAAGGCCGAGACCAGAGTCGCTGTTAGCAGTTTCAAGTCTTATAGCAAAAACCATAGATTGTAAGAAATGCTAATAAACAATTTCTAGTTGCTACATCATTTGGATGTGCCAACATCCAAATGATGTGATAAAACCTTAAGAAAAGTTTTAAAATGGATAACTACGCGCGAACAAACATAAGAAATATCAATAAAAACCTTCAGAAGTTATAATAGCTTGGGGGAATTTTAAAAGTATCTAAGCCTCTACGTCATTGCACATAACTTTGTTTGTAAAGATGGCAAAGGTAAAAAATGACACTCCACATCTTAATTAGGTTGTGATCGACAATGGTCGAAGCTTCGGGCAAAAACCGCATACTCTTAACCCATTAAAGCCCACTCGCAACAATTGTTGCCAATATGTTTGTTTCCAAATAAGTGAACATAACTTATGATATATGCTGCAATTTGTTTTTTTTTGTTTCAGATTTACGATTTAATATACCTGTGTTGTAAATATGATTTTTTTTTTATCATTTTGATTTTCAAACCTTGATTTATTCTGTTGCAAAAGTCATAGTATCTTTGATGCGATTTCAACTCAGAGATGCCTTTTCAAAGACCGTAAGTATTGATATCATATAGAGTACAATAGAAACAAAAATCATGTTATATTGTTACAAAACTATCATTCTGTAGTATAGTGTTGCAACCAGTCCAATAAAAGTTACATGCTCATTAGTACTGTATATCTCAGTAAAAGTCACTGGCAACAAATGCTGCCACTGGGATGTAGCAATATCAAAGTATTATAGATTAGATTTACTGTTGCTTATTCTTTTTTATTCTTTTCCTTTTTTTTAGGCTGAACACAAATGAGATCTTATCTCTGCTTCAAGAAGATGAATCAGACTTAGAGTTATCTGATGACGAAAGCAGGCCTAATCCTACAATTGATATTGTCATACAACCCCCAGAACCAGAAGGCTTTGTAACAGATGAAGATTCAGACAAGTCGGACGATGAGGTTACTGGAGATTTTGTTCATCTGCCTCGAAGAATTTTGGCCGCTACAGCTGAAATTAGTTCTTCAGCTGCAGAAAATGTTCCCGCCTCTTCGTCATCAGGAGAGCCCATCCGTAAAAAAATGAAAAAATCAAGGAAGCAATGGGTCAAAAATTTTCCCAAGTCAGAAATCCCTGAGAAACCACCTCGTGTCTTTGGCCCAAATATTCATGGGTATCTGCATTCTTGCTGTAGAACACCAGCAGAGGTCTTTTCTCTGTTTTTTTCTGAGGCATTTCTGGATGAAATTATTGAACAAAGCCATATCCATGCCAAACAAAGAAGCAGTGACGTTTCTATCACGAAAAGCGAATTTTATTGCTTTCTAGGCGTTCTCCTGGTTTCTGGTTACTACCCTGTACCATATAGAAGGCTTTATTGGTCAAAGGAGGATGATGTCCACAATCTGCTTGTTTCTGAGAACATCAGAAGGAACACGTTTGACAAGATACTTCAGTTTTTGCATTTTGCAGATAACACCAAGATCAACCAGGACAGGTACTACAAAATCCGCCCACTTTTTTCCCATTTGAATAGGTGCTTCAAAATTCTTCCCTTGAGCGACAATCTAAGCATAGACGAAAACATGATCAAGTATTATGGAAGGTATGGCACAAAACAGTTTGTCAGGGGAAAGCCGATTAGGTTCGGTTACAAGCTTTTTTCTTTGGCATCCCCGTCTGGATATTTATACCATGCTAAACCATATTGCGAAAGAGACACTAAACTTTCCGAAACCTCACTTGGTCTTGGGGGAAAGGTTGTGATGAGCTTAGTGAACGAGTGTCATGTTTCTGAAGGTTATCACTTATTTTTCGACAACTAGTTCACTTCCTTTGAGTCACTGGATATGCTCAAGGAACATAAAATAGGTGCCGCTGGAACAATCAGAGCTGACAGATGCAAGAATGCTCCCCTGCCCTCGAAAAAAGACATGGAGAAATCTGGTCGTGGAACCTATTCTCAAGTGTCTGAAGGAAACCATGTCCTTACCAAATGGTATGACAATTCAGTAGTTTCTGTTCTTTCCAACAGCATCTTCACTGACACCACATGTTCTGCCAGCCGATACTCTCAGACCGATCGCAAAATTGTTCAAGTACCCATGCCAAAAGTCATTCAGTGCTACAACCAATTAATGGGGGTGTTGATCTTTTTGACGAGTTTGTCAACAACTACCGAACCAAAATTAGAAGTAAAAAGTGGTGGTGGCCCTTTTTTTCATGGTGCCTCAATGCATCTATTGTCAATGCCTGGCTGCAGCAGAAGAAAGTCATGGAAAGTACGATGCCACTGTTGGATTTTTGCAGGTCCGTCGCACAGCAGCTGCTGAAGCAACATGGAACTGGATCAAGATTTGGAGAAGGAAGACCATCTCATAGTCGACCACAAGCTGCAAGACCCATCCGATATGATTGTCAGAGCCACTGGCCAGTTCCCCTACCAACACGATTTTCACGATGCCGACAATGTGGAAGACGGTGTTCGGTCAAGTGCATCAAATGCGATGCACCTCTGCATGTAGAATGCTTCCAGATTTACCATCAAGAGTGATACGAAAAAAAGTCCAGAAAGTTATCTGAATCAAGTCTTGTTTGTTAAATATTCTCGAAACAGAATAAATATTACTCTAAATCTAATTGTTCTTTTATTCAGCCATTGCGATATCCCAACAGACCAATGGCAACAAATGTTGCCGCTACATTTTTCCACTGTAACTCGCTAAAATATACCGAGTCATGTAAAATAAACTCAAAAATGATCATAAATACTCAGTACCAACATAATTAATCAAATTTGGTCATAATAAAAAAATTGGGCTGTAATGGGTTAACATGCCATTTTAATGCCCTCATATGCTCTGCATTATTGTGCTATTGGGAAAGCACTTTGTGAGAATTTTCCCTGCTTTGTTGCATCTAGAAGGCAGTACTGACTGCTCCAAAGTTGGCCTCAACAAAAGTTGCTCCAAGGATGAAAATGCGATAACTATAACAGAGTGCAGGCTCGGCCGAATTGATAAAAATGTGCTGAAATAAAATGACTGAAGTAGCTGTCAGTCAGATAGCGAGATCAAGACTTGTGTAAGCCTTGTGAAGCAGCCTTCGTGGTGTAGTTAGAAGCTATGCAACTTATATTGGTATTCTTCAAAAAAGGCATCTGGAATGCTGCGTTGCTCCAGCAAAATGCGAGTGTGTGATAGTAGACTAGATACACACTGAATTAGCTCTTTAAAACCTGCGAAAAAGCGCGTAACTAACTTGGAAAATGTAAAACTTGGGTTTAGCTACATTTTTACTACAACTGTAAATGATTGTGTATTTGACAAGAATATCAGCATATGGATTGTCGAAATAATACTCGTCAGATTTGAGGTGTATATTGCAAGCAATCTATTGATTTTTGAAAAGTTGGTTTGGTGGCAGACCTACAAAATTAAAAATTATTTGAAGTAATATTTTGCCAAAGCTTTTAGTCTGTATGTAACTGTCTAGTAGCCTATCATTTAGGGTAAGCCGTCTCTAAGAAATAACATAAGTAGACGGTGTTTAACACAGAAGATAGCCACCTCTGAAAAAAATCAAAGTCTTTTTCAAAATCAGAGCATTGTTTCAAAACACCTTTCTCTACCTAAGGAATAGTTACTGATCAAAAGCTTTGGAAATAAGATGCTTCCAAAATCATAAAATTTTACATTAAGACAGCTCCGATTTCAGTCCTATTCATTTTAAAAATTAAGTTGTAAAACCCGTAGAACAATTCACTTTTCATTTCTGTAAATGCCGCAGTCCAGTAAGATGTACAGGTTTCTCTTTTTTGTTTTTAGTAGGCCTACTGGTAAAAAAAAATGATGAATCTTCTGTTTGGTTTTAGTGTTCACGAGCACATACGCTTGTACAAAGTAACAGCCGAGGTAAACCTGATACTTAATGATGTTAAAAACCCAACGTTTTTTTTATCCATAATTGATAACTAAGTGTGACAAGACGTTGGCTGTGACAAATAAGTTGCCAGTTTAAACTTTGTGAGCTCTGGATATTTGTTTTTAAAAAAGGCACTTGAAAGCAATATCTCCTGCTTGGTGAAGTGCTTGTGATAGAAATACACTGATTTAATATCCCACGCTCTCCGAAGCAATTACAAAAAAAATCGCAGGAAACTAAACACTGGCACTGAGATGTAGGAAAGACTCGAGTTGTAGCAAAAAAGACTCGACTTGACTAATGTCGATTGGACAAAATCACTAGACTCGAACTCAAGCGACTCGCTCCCACTGCTAATTAGAATTCCACAACAGAATTTTTAATTCGGGAGATGTTCAAATACAGGATTAACTCATTAATTCTGCATGTAAAGATCTACAGCGTTCGAAACTGCTTAAATACATTGCAAAAAAAGAATTGCCAGCAAGTAATTCCATGTGTCCAATTGCTCAAAACAACTCATAGGCTAACCAGGTTACTATCGTCCCATTAGCCTTGACATAGTATACTACTACAAAAATATATTTGACGGATCTTTCTACAGGGTGGGCCAAAAGTCACATCGGGCTTTTAACCTTTAAGATCTTTTTTATTGTTGTAGTTATAATTATGAAATTTCAACACAATATAAACAAAAGTCAGGAAATTTATTTGGGTAACTTTAACAAAGGAACAAAATAAAAATTATTTATGAAAAATAACATCTTTTAAATGTCGACCATTCTCATTCTGGCACATTATAGCCCTTTCCAATACAGATCCACTGACTGCTCGGAAAATTTCTGGATTACGGTTTAAATCCATGATTTCATTTCGAATATTGTCCTTCAGTTCTTGCAAGGTTCGCGGCTTGTTGGCAAAAACTTTATCTTTGAGATAACCCCACAAGAAAAAATCAGGGCTGGTTAGGTCTGGGGAACGTGATGGCCAGTTGACTTAAAGAACTTCGGGATATCCCAAGTTCAGTTGAGCGTCTTCGAGTTGATGTTGTTGCAGTCTCTTCAACACTTTCCCTTACTCTTTCACGGTTTTCATCTGTTCTTACATTCCGAGGTCTCCCAGTTCGTGGAAGGTCAGTTACTGCACCTTGTTGCTCAAACCGACGAACTATGCTTCTTATTGCATTGTCACTAGGTGCATTTCTCACTTGGTAACGACGTCTATATGCTCTTTGAGTTGAAATAATTGACTCACGATTTTGATAGAATAATTTGACAATTTGCGTTCTTTCTGGAATGCTGTACTTTTCCATAATTAATTTCCAATGATTCTAATATAATATTATCTGAAAAAAATTAATAATAACTATATTTAGCAAATTGACAGCATATTAAAAACCCGAAGTGACTTTTGGCCCACCCTGTATAAAGCCAATTCTTCCTTATTGGCTTCTAATTTGTGCTATACAGTTTACAGCAATGAAGGACTACTCTAATCCAACGCACAATACAAAGTATCAAACATTTTGTAATGGTCTGTAAAATAAAATTTAAGTTTTAGGCCTACGGGTCTGATCCTAAAAAACTTATCCTAAAAAATAGCAACTAATTATCAGCTGGTTGGATTTGGTCAATGTGCTCAATTTAATGTACATGTTATCTACATTATTTGCCCAATTGCATTTTTGGCGAGCTCAGTGCTCATCTACAGCAGTTTTTCCGGTTTTCCAAAAACTGCTTACTCGTACACTTGATAGCATGAATAAAAACATTAAAAGACATTTTCATGTTGGTGGCAGAGTATGCATTTTAGTGGCAATGCCTAAACCCAGTAAATGCCATAAAGCCAATGTAAAAAAACTTCAAATGTTATCCGTTACATCAATATCTTTTGTTTTGTGTTGCCTTGAATGTCTTGCCATGTTTTCTGAGCTGCTGGTAACAAATCGGACATGTATTTCATCAAGTGAGAGATTTTTGATAGTCTTGAATGGCCGTAAGAACTGCCTCGAGTATGAAATAATGGAAACTGTTAAAAAAAGATTTTTGTAAACCTAAAAAATACATAAACATAACTATCTTCAACCCCTCCCTCAATAACAATTCATTTATTACGGGTCATTATCAGACTTTACTGATGTTTATCGCTCCTCAGTGTGGAGGCGCATAGAAAAACAAAAATTCTGATTTACACTCTAAGCTAACCTCATCAAAATTACGGTTAAGCGACAACATATTGAAAATTAGTCACGAATACAATATACAAGGCGGACTGCCACTGATGGGTACCCACAAGTCACCTTTTACTATTAGCTAGGTGAGTAGCTTCGCTATTCTAACCACTGAATCACGGAGTAGACTTATTATTCGAGATTAAATGTTTTCAGGCAATAAAATGAACATGTAGGCTATCAATACAAATCGCTGCATCCAGCGATGGATGGTTAAGCAACTGAAAGGCGACCCTACCTGTAGGCTAAGCAGTATTTTGAGGCTTTCGCCTAACAATTACATGAGTAACTAATGACCCCTAAAAACACCAATTACACTGTGCAGTCTCCCAATCTTTTTGTTCCTCACGTGTTTGGCAAATTAAATAAGTTTTTGAATAGCGCCACTCCTTACACAGGAAGCTTTTACTTACCTGTTCCAAGATTAAAACTTTATTGTGGGTCTTTCTCAAATGATAAGCTGTACTCAGCCCAATCACACCAGCTCCAACTATTACTATGTCATAATCATACATCTTTCACTGTAATTCAAAATAGAGTTGCTGGTAGGCTTACGTGTTTGGCTTCACCAAAACACCATCACTACAAATTAAAACGATACAAAATTACGGTGCTACTACACAGCTACGTGGTTAAACTAAAAACTGCTCTTCAAAAAAGTTCATCATCCCTTAAAAACTTTCAAAGACATAATTCAGCATGGCCATTTTTATTTAACACATTGCTCCTGCAGTGATTACAATTTTTCAGCAAATTTGCTTTATTTTATTTACCCTCATTAGACAAATGTTGGATCGACAACCCCAGAATTTCTACCGTATATACTCGTAGATTGGTAGCACCAATAGGTCGGTTTGAGGCAAATAAAGTGGGTACTTGGGTTTAACTCGCAGATAGGTCACACCAAAATCCGGAAATCAAACCACCATTGATAAAATCAACTATTATGAAGTATTTACCTTCATTTCAAAAATTTGCTCACAAACATTGAAACATTTTTGCTGTAACTCTAAACTAGACAATTATAGCATCATCATCACCGAAAAATTCTTCTCAGTTGTTCGTCAGATATTGTGTTATCAGCGGCATGTCATAATGGTCATTTAGCTTATCTTCATTTAGGCCGGTTATGACATGTTCATCTTCATCCTCATTTCCTGTGATGAACAAGCATGAAGCAATTGTATCGATATCCCTATTCTCTGTGCTGGAGGCAACCAAATCCTCATATAGCATATCATCTTCAGTCCCATCCACAGCATTTGAGATGCCACATTTTTTGAATGACTTTGCTATCAAATCTTCCGGGATACTATCCCAGGCTTCTTTCACCCATTCCACTAATAAGCGCAATTCAGGTTTTTTTCAATGCACCAGCTTTAGTGAATTCTTCTTCACCAATAATTATCCAAGATTTCCACAATTTTACAGGTATGTCGAGTAGATAAATCACACCCCTAATTTTTGAATAAAATTTTGGTAAAAAAGGCGCGACCAATCTACGAGTATGTACAGAAAATGCAAATATTTTTAATCTATTCCTCGACTGCAGCACTATAAAACGTCTTAAACAACCAGGTGCTGCTGGGTCAAATCAAAAAGTTTCAGCAAGTCGAAACTGCCGGTTGAGAATGTTTACTTTCAACAACACTCCGCCGTTAGGCAGCTAGCACACACACGCACTACTGTCGGCTTTGCTTACAGCCTACAGCTAAATAATGACGAAACTACAATAAGCTGAACACCAGTGACCTATTTGTTTGTACGCTGCATAAGTGCAAACCGAATTGGGTATGCTTTTATTAATTAACCCGAACGGCGCAGGCTGTACAAAACAAACAATATGTAGGCGACGTGGTCCTTTGCCAGCGGGCTAAATGACTGACTTCACGGATCTGTTGTTGCCTGCGAGCTCCCGCTCTGTTTGCAAGTCTTTAGTAAGACTGGGCCGCCACGACGAGTACACTGCTCAACATACAGACTGGCACATATAGAAGTATTTCGGTAAGTGCCTTACCCCTGGGCAAAACAAGAAAGCATGCCATGCCCTATCCATTTCGTGCTGGGCGCCAGCAGGAAAACTGTAAACAATGTTTTCAAAGTCTTCAGTGTGGGGTAAGAAGAATTGAGCCCAGATCTACCGATTGCAAAGTGGACGCTCTCACTACTACACCATCGCGCCAGCTTTCATTCATAACGATCGAATGATCACCAGTTCAATCAAACCTCAAAATGGCTGATGTTGCTTTCTCGGGAAATGCACTTGACGATAACTTTTTATGCTTGGCATATCACAGCAAGTTTTTATACTTAATGAATGCCATACCAAGTAACTCAAGCGAATGCCGAAATCTGTTAACTCCAGAGTCAATCTGGACAATTGTTTTATGCGTAGCGCCACTGTTGCTGTCCTAAAAGTCTGGAGGATTTACAATTAAAATAAACAATCCTACATGCAATAGAGTAGTGTTTGTATAACTTGAAACCAGATTTTAATCTACAAATCAACCTACAAACAAGGCCTACTTCCAATAGCATGGTGTTCGAGTGTAATCACCATCAATCTTTTATTTCTTACATACAGAATGACAAAACATTTTTGGGCTGAGGCGTATGTAAAATTTAGAAAATAAATGAAGCATGTTTTTAACTATCACTGAATATAAGCAAATGGAAAAAGGCCAAAAACGAGTAACTTTCAAGTTAGCCAGGTGGAACGGAAATAAATACTTTTCTGTGACGGACTATTGCTTGGCATTTTGATAATTGTTCAGGCTCGATAGTTAGTTGAACTCTGCAAACAAGAAAGAAAAAAGTACACCCACTTGCGATTGAATTTGCCTCTGCAGCACATTAACGCCGAATCGCTAGCGCAAATACGATGTCAAAACATCCATTAAGCTAATAATCTTTTTCCAAGGTCTTTCTTATAAGCCAGCATAACCGCTAATTTTTTGTTATTCAAAAGTCCATACGGTTGACTCTATTGGTAAATTTTCTTTTTATTATCGTGAAGACTACTGGCAGCCTGGCGCGCTTGGAAATAGAAAATGTGCAACTTCAATGCTTATTTTGCCGGTCTATGTAGAGTTTTTATGAGCGAATATGTTAGGTCAGCCATGTAGCTGGCCTTGGCTGAGCGGGATGAAAAGCGTTGGCTCCCAACCGCGTAACTGAATTTAATGCACGGTTATACAATCAATTTTTGGCATTATCAAGCCGTTGGAAAACCCATTTTTCCCGTTTAGTTGCCTTGCTTGTGGCAGAAATGAATTGTTCAAGAGCGTTGGTAATTCTGAAGCTGTAAGTAGGCTATGGTGTAACCTAGATTTTTTTCCGAGACTGTAGGATAAAAATACGCAACTCGCACTAGAGAGATGAAATTTTTGGCCACCTTCAAGATAAATTTTAAAACATCAATAAAGCGATATAAGCTAGCTTTATACGAACATGTATTTATATTAGCAATTCAAAGGTTTAAAATACAAAGCCTAAAATAGCAGCTTGACATCATAAAAAGCTTTTGTTCAAATGTTTGTTCAGCAACAATAGACAATAGATAAAACCTAGTAGAGAAGATATTCAGACAAGTTACTGTGATAAAAGTTTTATTTTATGTTTTCATCCGCACTTGATTTGAAGAGAGGGGAAATTTAAGGTAAAGGATATAATATAAAGGAGTAGGCAAGACGTGTGCAAATCATTAAACAGTTTTTGATGATTTAAGTGATTGATAAAAGTTTTTAATGACAGCGAAAATGACAGACGCTTCAAGTTGTGTGTATAATGTTTTAAACCAGGATATCAAAAACTACTGGTAGCAAATAAACTAAGGTACAACAGCACAGTACTACTCAAAGCCGTACTTTGCAATTTATTTGTCGAACCAGCTAACAGAAAAAAAATTCAAAAAAGACTTCATTATGATGGACAGAGCATTAACACGAAGTCTTAACACATTTTGAGGGGGTTGAGCTCTTGGTCTGCCCCTCTCTAGCTAAATATTACTTTGTTACCATCACGGTATTGCTTAGATAAGCTTTCAAATTGTTTGTTCACGCTTTTTAAAAGGTACTCAGCGAAAGTGAGTAGATATATAATATCGTAAATTTATGAAATGTGTAAAGGGTCAAATAGACAATATCGGTTTAAATGCAGAGGTTTACAAAACAAAACCAGACAAACGTGTTTAAACCGATGAAGTAAGCCAAGAATTACGCTTATTATTGAAAGATGCACACCTATGTTTACAGTAATCAATCTGGACAAGCTACTTTAATGAAATAAAGTATCATCTTACACTATAAAAACTTTTAAATAAAAGCCTGACAGCAATCAAAAGTTAGTGAAGCCAGCAGAAAACATATTAAAATGTAGTAATCTAAAAAGCAGGAAATAATGTAAATGCGAGCAAAATAGATTTAGTTTAGGGTCAAGAGCTAATTGTTTCTGTATTTACAAGGCTGTTTCCATTGGCATGATAACCAAGCAAAATCAGAACCATGCTTTGTTTTATCTTGTCAAAACATACGCTAGCAAGCTGAAGTAGTAAGTAGTTTTGTCGAGAGAATGAAACAAACGATGGCTTCTGATTACGCTAAATCATCACTCGGTAATGAAACGGACCTTAGAATTAGAGGCACTATCGGTAATAAACTTAATCATCAACATTGCAGTGGAAAGCGCTACCATAAATTTTTTAACATTTTATAAAATATGTTCATAGCATAAAATAAATTTAACGCAACAAAAAATGCTTAATTCCATTTTTTTCATTTCTTTTAGACCACTCGATATCAAATAAAATCAGGGGTGTGCATCATACCTAAAGAAAATGAGAAGTTATTTAAAAAGCCCAGGACATACTTACGTTTTGGATTCCGATGTGGTCTCCATTGGAAAGGGAACCGACACTATGCTTCAACCTCCGGAGAAGTTCAAAAATGCACGGGCGCATATTCCAATATCATCTGGGAAAGCAGATCCATATCATGCTATTTTAGAAAAACAACCGAATGAAATGGGTTTTTTTCTAACTGACCTGAACACAGCATACGGGACTTATGTCAACGAAAATCGAATCCAAAACAGCACTGTAAAGTTGGAACCGGGAGATAAAATAAGGTTCGGCTATGGGGGATTTCTACATGAATTCGGAATGGTTCAAGGTAATGATAAAAACAATTTTGACTACCAATTGAATATCCTTCACGCCGAAGAAACGGCGCATTACAAACAGCAAAAAAAAAGCAAAATTGAAACTGGATGCATTGAAACTTTACAAAAGCAAAAAAAGAGGCCGAAGTCGGGAAAAGAAAACACGTCCTTTATGAAGTTGGGTAATTTAATGAGACCAGAAACAGCGCCAAATACACAACCAACCTTAAACACAGATTTTCTGAAAAGAGCTACCGAGAACAGGGTCAAATCTGTACCTATTAACATAAAAATGATGGGAACAACAAAACCACTTCTAACCGAAGAAAAGTCCATTGCAAGTGATTTGGAAGTGTGTCACTCCCAGCCACCAAGTACAATCGAAGGCTGGAGCACAGATGGGCAAGACATGATTGATTCATTTGAACAAGATACCAATTTCAGTAAAGGCTCCTCAATCGACAAAGATGGAGATTTAGACTCTGCGAATCCTTGGTAAGTATTCAACTCGTAGGCTGTATTTACCTATCTTTTATTGGAGCTTGGGGGCTAACAACAGATGTTTTACAATTTTCGTGGGTATGACCTCCATTTCTCATCTTAGGCACAAGTTTGAGCCACCAGTTTATTGTAATTAAAACCTTGTACGACGGCTGGTTTCTTTTTGTGCATTCTACAAGGACCAGGGCATGGGATGGGATGTAAGGCACATTTTGTGTTATGGAAGATGCCAAAGGTGGACAGGAGTAAAAGACGGTCTTCCATCATTCTATCTCAATTTCATCATGCAAATTTTTACCAATTTATAGGCGTAGCCAGGGGGGGGCCAAAAGCCCCCTGAATTTTAAGTCAAATTACAAAACAGTATCAAAAAAATAAAAACATAAATTTTTTGCGCCTCTGCAGGTACATTAGAGTTTATTGTTGACTTTTAGCAAGGGGGTGGGGAGGGCGTGACTTTTTAAACTTTTAAATGTTATCAAACAAGATGTGTACGTTTACACACTAAATATCGCCTAAGTTTTTCTTCATGTCGCAGCTGAGTGATGAATTGATAATCCAAGTTATGGTAATTGCAAGAGATATGCGTCTCGCTGAGCGCTTTCTTGCTTTGTTGCGATGCGGACTACCACAAGGCCGTCGCTTCTTTTATCAGAACGTTCAACCTACCAGTGGGAGTGGTTTCCTGGAAATTCCTTAAATAGTGCGTTATATGTCACAATTGAAGTTGAACTATTAAAGCCGTTCTTGATAAAACTACATTAGGTCAGTGAAATCGCATTCGCACTTTCTCAGTTTTGTAAAGCAATTTTTATATTTGCGACGAACGTAGTTCACGAAAGGCAAAATGCCGTTATAAGTAAATTACGTCGCATTAATAGTTGCAAAGTTTGGACCCCTCTCAATTTTTTTCTGGCTACGCCCTTGTTTACCATGGCATATCAGCTTTGTGAAACCAAATTGCACAAAAGTTTCCATATAGTTATACTGCATGAACTGAAACAATACATTTACTTTTGTTTTGAACCAAACTCTGTTGTCCGTTGTTAAGAACAGCTTGTATTATTTTCGTACATCTCTAGTTTCACTGCAGTTCAGTCAATTAACTTCATCTGCATGGCTACGCATGTTTCGGCCAGTGTGAAGACACTGTAGAGTCTGAAAAACACCAGGAATACGTCTTCGATTAACAACAGAAACTTTTGGACTTTGTGGTTTGGCAGACTAAGAAGTAAAAAAACGTCTCTAGTTGACAAATTTTGCTGGAAAATTGGAAATTTTAAATTTGAGTCCATTACATCTTTGTTACCGTATTGTTTGCTAATTACCATAACAAGTTTCAGTTTCTTTTTAACTTCTTTTGTTAGAAGAACCGAAACTGTTATTAGATTTGTCTCATGAAGCTACCTTAATCTTAAGTCTATACAAAATGATAACCAATATAAGCTGGTAATTTTCAAATTGAAAAAAATGGATTACATTTTAAGCTATTATGACCAATGCTCGAGGGATAGATATCATAAATGTATAGACAGAAGATGGAAAGAAATTTTCGATGGAATGGAAGATTTCTACAATGGAAAGAAAATGGAATGGAAGATAAAAACGACGTCTTCCATTCCATGCCATCCTATGCCCTGACAAGGACATGCTCGAGCATCTACCGGTATTAATTATGTCACATTGGAAATGAGCTTAAGTTTTACTTTGTGCTTTATCAAAAAAGAAACAAAACTATCCCAACGTACATGTGCAATTTAAGCCTTAAAGCTGTCGACTAGGTTCCGATACACAAATTCTTTTTTAAAAAAACTTAATGGCCTAGCCAGCTGCAAAATCTTAAAAATTACTCAATTTATTAACCGATAATCTAAACCTTTGCTTCAGTTATAATTTTATCAAATATCCCTTGCTTAAATGGAAATAAACTCGTCGTTAATTGTTCATAAAGAAAGCAGCTATTTGCTTTTACAATGGAAATGAAGCTATGTACATAGCACTAGAAAAATCAATATTTGTCAAACAAAGAAATATAGCAACCCGCTTATACAGAGAATAGTGTTCTTATAACTCACACAGCTCTAAAATGATCTGAGGATAAACGAGTTACTGAAACAAAATTATGGAAGTGTTGTCTGACAGGTACGTGACCATGTTGCGAGAAAAAGAAGAAAGGTTGTTACAAATGGGAAATGAAATAAGCAGACTTACAATGTCGAAAAACGAAAGCAGCAAAAAAGATGAAGAGATTCAAAAATTACGGCAGAAAATACTGCAAGTTGAAACTGCTGCTTCTGTAAGTTTACTGGGCGTAATATGAGACCTGACTTCGAGCAAGGGGTCACAATAAACTACCGAGTTAATATATTTACGTAATAGAGAATCGTATGTTAAATAGCATATTCCCAAGGTTGCTGGTTACTGCCTACAAGCTCTTAATAAGTAATAGCAACTGCATAGCACATTACTAACAGTTTATACAACAAATGAAATTAAGCTCAATAATATAAAAACCAGATTGTTACGCGTGAAGCCCATGCTATAACGTATATCGTTTTGCTGAGATCACCTTTTGTCAATTGCAGTTTTGATTTATTTACGCTCTCCAACTATTTTGAATGAAATAAAATTTCCTACTATAAAACAGTACTCAAAACGCTTGAACACACTGTCTCGTGGTAACAAAGCATAACAAAAATTGGTACGGTACTATGATTCTTATGGCTGGTCGAAATTAAACTTTACGAGCAACACGGTTTGCACCAATCAACAGCCGCCTCAACGTGGTGGTGCGGTCCCCGGCCCCGTTTGGGTTGGGTCGAAATGACTGTTGGACTTCCCCAGGGTCCCAGTTACCCCGGGCACTCCCCTTTATTTTTTCGCTATGCTGCCCCCTGAACGACCGCAGAAGGGCAGCACACATCATCTTTAAAATCGGTCGCCTGTTTTCTCTTTTTCTTTTCTCCTGCCCCTCTCTTGCCCTTCTTCGTCTCCTCATTCTCCTCCTTCTCTTGATGAGCGGTAACGTTCATCCCAACCCTGGCCCCATCTTTCCCTGCTCTGTGTGCGCTGGAAATGTGACCTGGCGGGGCAAGTCAGTGCAATGCTGCGCTTGCTCCAAATGGGTCCATCTAAGGTGCTCACAACTTTCTTTATCCAAAATCAGAGCTCTTGTCAGCTCTCACTCTTGGAGCTGCCCCCTCTGCCATAACACTGTGACTCCCCCCTCCTCGGACTCCTCCGACACGAATACCTCCACTGTGGAATCTGGCCCCCCCTCTGCTAATGCTGCACTCTCGCCCCACCCTCAACTCTAAAACTCTTATCCCCCATCTGCCCATTATATATCTCCTCTCTTTGCCCTCTCACCACCGTCCCTCGCTCCTCGCTATCCTTCTGCGCCTCCTGCCTTCTCTCTCCCCCCCTGACTCTCTCAGGGTTCTTCAATGGAATACTGGAGGTCTTCGAGCCAGGAGCACTGAACTACTTCACTTTCTTTTGTCCCATCCTGTCGACCTCATCTGCATTCAGGAATCCAATCTTAACTCCTCTTCCTCTTTTCAGATTCCTGGGTTCTTTGCTCTGCGCTCTGATTGCACCCACTCCCGGTCTGGCATTCTCTCCTCCGATACTACACGCTAGTGACGGCATTGTCATTTTCGTCCGGCAGGGCCTATCTTTTTCTGAACTTTCTACCTCCTCTCTTTCTTCGCTTGATCCTTACTCTGATTATGTAGGGGTCAACATCTCTCTTAACAACTCCTCCTCGCTCTCTTTTCTCAATGTGTATGCCCCCTATTCGCTCCTCCCCAACAGATGGCAGAACCGATTCCTTTTCCCCCTCCATCCTTCCCTCCTCCAGAAATTTCTTCATTCTTGGGGACTTCAATTGCCACCACCCCCTCTGGGACTCAAGAGGTACCTCCGACCCCCACGGGGAGGAAGTATTTGACTGGGTCATTTCTTCTGACCTCCTCCCCCTCAATGACCCTGACACACCCATCCTTCTCCATCGCTCCTCTGGCAGTCGCTCTTCCCCTGACATCTTCTTTGCTCCCTCCTCTCTTGCCCTTTCTTGCTCCTGGGAGGTGTTTCAGGACCTGGGTTCTGACCATCTACCAATTCTTCTATCTATCCCTCTCTCTCTGGTCTTTCGCCCCAACGAGCGTCCCCCTTCCTTCAATTTTCAGAAAGCTCGCTGGGATGGCTTTGCCTCTTATTTTGACTCTCACTGTCCTTCAGCAGAGGAATACTTGTCTCTTTCTCTTTCCTCTGCTGCTGCTCTCTTTACCTCTCTGGCACTGAATGCGACCAAATCTTCCATTCCTTTCGGCCGCATCAAACGCCCTCCTAAAGCCTGGTGGTCTGCTGAGGTGGAAGAAGCAGTTAGTGAAAAACGCAAGGCTTTTGCTGCCGCTCACAGAAGTGATGAAGATCGCCAGGCTTACATCTCCGCTTCTCAACACGCCTCGTCAATCATCGCCAGACCACGATTGTGGCATGGCAGACGACTTGCTCTTCTCTTTCACCTAAGTCTAACCCTAAATCTATACACTCTCTCCTTCGCTCTATCGCTGGCTCTCCTTCCTCGTCTTCCTCCTCTCCTAACTTTCCTAACTGTTCTTCTCCCAGGGAATCAGCTTTGGTCTATGCCGCTTACCTGAGATCTCACTTTTCCATTTCTCAGCCAGAGGCTACCTCCCTGAGCTCCGCCGAGCCACGTGCTCGGAGGAGTCTCACTCGTCCTTTTGCACTCCTTTCTCACTTGCTGAATTTCTTGCGGCTGCCTCCAACCTCTCCTCGTCCACTGCCACTGGTCCAGACAAAGTTGCCTATCCCATGCTAAAGCACCTTCCTCGCTCTGGCATGGATTTTCTTCTTCACATTTTCAATCTCTCCTGATCTTCGCATTCCTTTCCTTCCATCTGGAAGACATCTTCTATTATTCCCATCCACAAGATGGGAAAGCATCTCGACTCTCCTGCTTCCTTCCGGCCTATCTCTCTCACCTCCTGCGTATCAAAGCTGTTTGAACGCATCATTCTATCTCGTCTACTCTTCTTTCTGGAATCTAATTCCATTCTTTCTTCTCGCCAGGCCGGTTTCCACCCTGGACGGTCTACACTTGATCAAATTCTTTACCTTTCTCAGTCCATTTCAAATGGGTTTAACAAACCCAGGCCGGGCTCTCAGACGATCCTCTCTACTATCGATTTCTCTAAAGCTTTTGACTCTGTCTGGCATCCCGCCCTTTTCCACAAACTTATTTTGGCTGGCCTCCCTCCTTGCTTTGCTCGTTGGACTCAATCTTTCCTTTCTGTTAGGCGCGCTTCTGTGGTCTTTCAAAATCACAAAAGTCGTTCCTTTCGAGTCCGTCGAGGTGTTCCGCGAGAATCCATTCTTGGTCCGGTACTTTTCTCTCTCTTTATTAATCATCTTCCGGCCTCTCTGCCTTCTTCCATCAGTTGCTCTCTTTATGCTGACAATCTGGCCATTTGGTCCTCCTCCCCATCGGTCCCCGCTGCGGTGGAGGCCACACAAGGAGCTCTGATTTGATTGGAGCGCTGGTCTGAGTACTGGTGTCTTCCTCTCAATCCAAGCAAATGTGAGGCCTCCTTCTTCTCAGTGGATCCCCACCAAGCTAACCTCCAGCCCAACCTCCTCTTATTCAACTCCCTCCTCCGTTTCAATCCCACTCCAACTTTTCTTGGGGTCACCTTCGACCGCACTCTTTCCTTTTCTAAGCATGTATCTTCACTGAAAGCCAAGTTTTTCCCTCGTCTCAAGGCCTTACGCTGCATCTCTGCTTCCTCATGGGGCCCCTCTAAGGAGTCCCTCTCTCTTCTGTATAAATCTTTTCTTCGGCCCCTTCTCACTTATGCTTCACCCGGATGGTTTCCTTTCCTAAGCGCTACCAATCTTACCAAATTGGAACGCCTCCACCAAGCAGCCAGTCGCGCCATCACCGGCTGCCTCTCGTCCTCCCCTATCCCACTTCTTCTCTCCAAGGCTTCTCTACCTCCCCTACGAGTCACCCTGACTCATTTCACTCTGTCATCTTATGAGTGGGCTCTTCGTCTCCCAACGTCCTTTCCTATTTCAGGATTGGCCAGACTTGGAGTGAAACCAAGACTCTGCAGATCGTGCTGGAGAGCTTTTGCGTCCACTCACCCGCTCATGCTTCCTTCTACCTCTTCTAGGGAGGCTCTTCTTGCTTGCCCTCCCTCTCCTCCTTGGAATCTGCCTTCGTTCACAGTGGAGTCCACCCTTTCTTCTCCATGCTCTCGCTCTGATCCCCCTCACTCTCGCCAAGGTGCGGCTCTCGCCCATCTTGACTCTCTCCCCCCTCATGATCTGGTGCTTTAGACAGACGGTTCTGTTCCTTTTCCTTTTGGTAAGGGCGACTCTGGCGTTCTTGCCAACTGCTCTCTCTGTGGCACTGAGGCCACTCTTTCCTTTTCGGCAGGCCCAGTATGCTGAAGCCTGCGCCATTTTGCACGCTCTTTGCTGGTCTCGGCAGCACCAACAAGTCTGCCATTTCTCTTCTCTTCTCCTATTATCTGACTCTCGTTCTGTCCTCGCCACCCTGTCCTCTTCTCCATCTTTCCTCTTATCTCAAACTCTGTGGTAGGTCTGGCAGGAACTGTCTTCTCTCTCCTGTTCTATCAGGTTACAATGGGCCCCCGGACACTAATTTCTACCGGGAAACGACGCGACTAATGAGCTGGCCAGACGGGAAGCGCTACTTGCACCCTCCGCTATCCCTTGTAGTCTATCCAAGGCTTCCTGCAGCGCCTGTGGACACTCGTCCCAGGACACTTTTCATCTCCTTCTGCAGTGCCCAGTTACGGACTCTTTGCGCCGCTCACTCTTTGGCGACTCTCTATCTCTTTACGACCTCTGGTCCAGACCCGGGGGAGTTGCTAGGCTTCTGGGGTTCCATGGTCTTCCGCCATGCCCCCATACCTCGGAAAGGGTCGGGTAAACAACAACAACAGTAACACGGTTCCATGTTTTGTACAGTAACTAATTTACAAAGATGTTTTATAAGCAGTAACAGCATTCGTGACACACTCGTCAGTGGCTGTGTGGTTTCAAATAAAAAGTTGATCAAACAAAACACAGTGGTATCTCTCAAGAATTCCACCTTTAACAAAACGAATACCGGCAGGATTTTGCCCAACCTAGCTTTTCCGTTTGACACATTAACATCATTAAAAGTGCGCCACGAAGACCTTTTGTCAATGCTACATCAAACTTCTCAATCAATCAATAACTTGCATGCAGAACGCAAAAAACGACATGGAAATCACTAAACAACAGAACCAACTGTTACTGAAAGAAGATGAAAAAAACAGATTAATGATATACAAGCAAGAATCTGAAAGGAAAGACTTGCTACTGAACTCTCTGAAAGAACAAGTGGAGAGGCTAGAGGTGGTGTTTACCTTTAATATATTACAACAAATGGTGTGCTATTATCTTAATCTATGATATAAAATTATTTGCGGTGTAGAGTAACAAAAAAGTTCAAAAAAGAGTCCTCACCGGTAGAATAAAGACGAGAATTTAATTTTTTATTAGTTCAGCTCGATCAAACCCTAGCTATGCATTTAGAGGTTGCAATGTTGGTACCACGTAGACAAGTTCTTGGTTGGGAAAAGAACTTTTCTCAATTTGGTTTTATTAAACACATAAATCTTTATACATATTTTGTTGTGACGAGAAGATAATTAGTGGAAAATCAAACTCAACTTATAAATGTAATTTAGAGCGAAAAACGAAGCCTGGAGACAAAAATTGAACGTAGCGATGTCAGCAGAATATCATCACCACCGCAAAAAATTTCTGAAGACTGGGGATCCACAATTGAATCGGCTCAAAAGGTTAGGAGAGTGATATATTCCGCACATAGCGCCTTTTTGCCAACTTGATGATCTGGTAGTTTGAATGCCCACTTTACAGTTGGCGGACCTGGATTTGATTTCCTATTCAAATCATATCAAAATCTTTAAAATTTGTATCCACTGCTTCCCCACTTTGCTCTCAGCGTGAAAGGGTCTCAGTGCAGAAAAAAAACAGCAAGCTTGCTTGTGCTTTTAGGAAATGGATTAAACCACATTCTTCCACTTTATATAGCAGAAAGACAGTGGGGCCAAGCAATCTGCTCCTTGCGATGGCCGAGTCTGACCTAAAAATCGCAAATAGAGCAAGATCTCACATGCATAAATAAATGAGCGCTTTTACAGTAATTTAAGAATACCTGTTATAACACTGCAGCCTACTGCACATAGAAACCCACATTCACACTGTTCATATCACTCCACAATGAAACGCACGTTCACACTGCTCATATAAGTACCACTGGCCAGTAAGCTATATGCAAAGCTTGATAGTTTTGCAGATTTGTTAAGATTTTTTTGTAATTTAGGATGCAGTTTTAATGGAGCAGTTTAATGTCGATCTTAATAAGATCGACCAATCGTTGCTACAAAATCAAGATGAATTAGATGAATTTCGTAAGCAGCTAAATCTTCCAATTCCAGAGAGAAAAAGCCCCCAGGAAGTTATCATGGATTTAGTAACAGAACTAGAAGTAAAAGATGATCTCATCAACAAACTTGAAGGTTTGTCTTCTACAATTTTTCCTACAGAAACAGCTAAATTTACTATAATATTAATTGCAAAGTCATACCAACAGAGTTCTTTTTCTTGCAGTATTTTTCTTGACATGCACAATGCTCGATTGCTAGCAACTTCAAAGCATGTCTAAACCCAAAATGTTCTAAGCCTAACTAGATATAGCGATCTTCCTTCGAACAAAAGTTAAAGAAATAAACATTACCAATATCTATTCCAACTTTTTGTTAAAATTGTACAAACGTATTTGTCCCAGGTATTGTGTTTATGCAGCAAAATATTACCTTTGATAGAACACTATTACTCGTTGCATATTTATTATTTTAAAGGAGAACTGCAAGAAGCAAAATGTGAAAAAACTATATCAGAAGGTGTGACCAGAACTTTACAAAGAGACATAGCAAGAGGTGAACAGAAAATCTGTTCAATGACAAGCGCTCTAGAAAAAGCAAAAAAAGAAGCTAAAGAAGCAATAGCCAAAGCCCAAGCTATGTCACACACACTAGCTAATTTAAAAGAAGACATCAAGCATGAAGAAATAGTTGCTACAATGGAAAAAAACTTTCTACAGGTACCCTATTATAATGTTCATGTGATACTGTGTAAATAAAAAGATTAAAAAGTTGAAATGATCCATTCAGATCTGCTACACTAAACCAATCGTGGAAAAGTAAAACCGACTATTCAATAAAAAAATAAGTCCCAATTATACTGATTACTAAAACAGGCATATAACTAATATAGTATAAAGCGCAATTCTGTCTGTGTGTGTCTGTCTGTTTCAACTCCTCTGAAACTGCTAGAGGTACAAGCATCAAACTTAACACCATTAATCACCACCCTGTGGTGAGTGTCATAAGGGTATTCGTGACGTCACGATGACGTCACAATCTAAAATATTTTTTCAATTTACGTTACTTGACAGAGAACCGCTTTTTGCTCAAAAGAAAACCAGCTTCAGACTAACCACATTACAAAACCTTTTATTTGTTTGGGATTAAAAATGACACCACAATCAACGATTCGTTGCACAATCTGTCTTTTGTTCTTTCTCAATTAGTAATAACCGCAGAAACGCGATTAAACGCTGTTTCCGGAGATATTAATAAGATTCTTTCGATAAAAACAATTTTACAACAATTATAGCTTATTTGACAATCCTACGAGCAATTCTTAATTTAAGCATTCTTCTCTTTTTCGCTTGCACGCTTAAAACTGGCTCTATGATATCATAATATGTCTCATAGAGCCAGTTTTAATTGCTTGCCATATATCATGTTTCATTTTTAGTTGAACAATTACCCTACTTGACCTAACAAACTTGCAATTGTTCAATAAAGTTAGTTCTTTGGTACCGTACATTTTGGCTACTTCTCCTCACAATTATGGCTCTTTTGCATTACTTGTCTACGTTTTCAAAAAGATCCATCAAAAACTGAAGTCTCTAAATGTTTATAATATGTAGCCCATCGGTTAAAAACACACCAAATTTTGGTGCCTGCACTTCACAAAATTGCAATTTCTACAAAAACTAAGTCCTTTGGTACATTTTGTTTATTCTCTCTCGATAGTATGAATCTTTGGCATTATCCATCAAAATATTCAAGAATTATCAAAAAATGAAGTCTCTACAAGTTTTAATATGCATCCAACTCGAATCAAAACATTTGATGATCACCCAGGAAAAAAGCCAAGGGGGTAAAGATGGTCCTTTCTTATCGTTTGCAACAAAATGTAAGTGTCGAGCTACAACTGATCTAAATGTTGAAGCAATTTCTTTTGCAATTGGGCAAGGCTGGCTCAGCCAGCTAATTTGATATTGTTAACCTCGACACTACTAATGGGGGCCCCCCTGTTATTATAACGTAAATGTGAGTGCTTCATTTCGGGTTAGTTTGCTTTTTGCATGGCGGCGTTTATGCCAGGGCCAAGGAACATGCAAGCAGTCAGAGACGTTCGTTGATATTAATTTGCCTACAGTAACGAAAAAGTGGTAAGTAATGGTCCTAATATTTAATGGCTTAAAACGCACTGTTAGGTCATAATCTTAAAAGACATCACAATCCTTGCCACTACATAGCGAGAACAGCAGCTGGCAGCAAAATTATCCTCTATCATTTCGATGGCGAACATAAATGGTAAAGTCCATTACTGATATTTGTAATAGCAAAGATATTTGTATCGATACGAAACATTAATCTTCATTTAACAGTAGGGAGGTCTGGATTAGGGGCAAAGTTAAATGTAATAAAATCCCAAGTTTAAGAAAAGATCACACCCTAGGTACTAGGTGTTTGAAAAAAGTTAAATAGGCGCCTGTTAAAATAAGTTATATGACTTAGGGGAAAGGCATGGTCCTGATTCATGCTATTGCCAAATTAAAGCAAACAGCGTCGGCAAAAATCTTAATGTCACAAATATGAATACGAAAGTAGGGCAACCAAATCGTCAAATATCCCTACCACTAAATAGCTTATTTCTTTAAGTGCCAAAACGACTATCATTTGGGCAGCACCATCAATTTTGACTATGTTTCAACTCCCCCTACCCTTTCAAAAACTACGAATGATAGTTTGTGAAATCAGTCTTTCTTTTCAAATACTTCCAGTTTTGATTAGTAGACCAACATTATCACCATTGCATGTGCAGGAACTATGATTATATTCACTAAAATATTTCGTTGTTGCTCTCACAATGTTTGTACGGTGAAACCTGTGTAGCTGCATTAATTGATACGTTTTAAATTGGCACAGGTAACGGTATGCCCTGCCGGGCTAAAATCGCACCATACTTAGGAGAAACATTTTTTCTATTTTGCTTGATAATAGATTTATAGAGCTACCGGGATCAAACTTAAAACTTTGGGAAAAGCAACGACCCTCTTAACCTCTCTCAGCATATCTAAGCAAGGAAATACGATATGAATCATAATAGGTAGCCAGCAGGGACTTTGAGAGGAAATCAAAAAACTTAACGTCACTGTGTCAATCGCACGACATGGAATATATTATTGGTATTTTGCTTTAATAATAGCTTTATAGAACTACCGGGGTCAAACCAAACATTTGGGGAAAAGCATAAACTCTTTTAACTGCCCAGAAAACGTCAAACAGGGAGAAAAGAACATGCTAAATAATGCGTAGCCAGCGAAAACTTGAGAAAGTTTAAGAGGAAACCAAAAGAAAACAACGTCACTGTGTGAAATCGCACCACACGAAAGACATTTTTAATATTTTGCTTAGCAATAGTTAAATATCAGAAATGTATTCCCTACTTCCAAACTAAGGGAAACACAAGGTCCACTGGGTTTATGTAACCAATGAACAAAGTGCATAGACCTAAAGCACAGCCAGGACCTTGAAGTGAGAAAATCTGCTACGAAAAGAGCACAAATAGTCGTGAAAATCTTTTGTGCAGAAAACACATAAGCTTTTGGTAACTGTTCGTTTCTTTTGCTGATATACTGCCAGTTAAGGTATTAATGTCTGTACTCTACAGCATTGCAATAAAATCCCAAGTTTAAGAAAAAATATACATAAAGCCATAAATCTTGTTGGTGGTACAGAATTTTAATGTAACTTTAAAAAAAGCTGTTTGAGCCATAAGCTTTTCGTGGCGCTCCCATTGGTGGCAATATCGCGTTAAAAGGATAGAGCTAGAGTGAGTAAGTTTTTAATGTGATTAATCTGGACGTTAGGCACCAAGACAAGCCAATGATAGCATTAGTGTTGTAAAGTGCGCCAAAGAAACTGCAGCAAGAGGCCAAATAAGAACGCCACGATTATCGAAAGAGTTTGAGAGTGTAAACAAACGCTTTTTGTCTGCATTGCATCAGGCGCTGAGTCTTGATATAAGCAGCCTCTAAGAGATTATGGTGGAAAGAGCTGCGTGCTGTGGCGAGGATTGAAAACCGCTTGTTGTCATAGTTTAATGCAGGGGTGTCAAACTCGTGGGCTTCTGGGGGCCACATTGCATATATGAGCAATCGTGCCGAAGGCCGCATGGATTTGGATTGGGAGATCACCACTTCTCTGGGCAACAATCTCTGTAATGTAGCCCAAAGTAAGATCGATCTTAAAAAAAAAAGGTCAACACCTTTCCAGCATCAGTAAAGTTATCTCCGCATGACAAAAATTTGTACCTCTCAAGTGTGGCCTGTGATCAGAGCTTCAAACGTTGGTTTGACAATGATCCGTTGCAATACTGCCGAAATTCATTAATAATTTCAGAATCGTCTCGCGGGCCGCACTGAAAGGCTCCGAGGGCCGAGTTTGACACCCCTGGTATAATGCACATTGTTCATTTTCTAAAAGATGCTGACCAATGGTAGAGTCACAGTACGGTTTGGTGTCGTTTCGTTTGCACGATCTGTGAACTGAGAAATAGAACGGATCAAGAAAATACTACTGGATAATGACCACCCTAAAAACGTCGTCAACGCTCAGATCGCCAAGAAAATCGATCAATTCTCCACTCTTTAGCAGTTCGGTCCAGAAAAGTGTCCTGTGTACTTAAGGATCTCTTGGATAGGTAAGCCCTCCACAAACTTGGAAAAAAAAGTCAAAACCGCCATGGAAAGCTGCTACGGTTCCGTCAGCACTCGCTTGATCTTAACGTCAAAGCGCATGCTGCCAGTAGCCTGCAAGGATGTTCTACCTACCATTCAGAAAAGCTTTGTCAAATATGAATACAAGTGCCACTGTGATAGTCGGTACATAGGACGTACATCTAAAGACTATAGGATGACATCAAGCAACATGTTCTGCAATGGTCAAGACAATTGGCTCGTCCACGCCGATCTCAACCACACAGATCGTGCAAACGAAACGACACCAAACTGGACTGTGACTCTGCCATTGGTCAGCAACTTTCTTTTAGAAAATGAAGAATGTGCATTAAACCATGACAACAAGCGGTTTTCAATCCTCGCCATAGCACGCAGCTCTTTCCACCATAATCTCTTAGAGGCTGCTTATATCAAGACTCAGCGCCCAGTGCTATGCTGAAAGAAAGTTTGTTTACACTCTCAAACTCTTTCGATAATCGCGGCAATTGGCCTATTGCGGCGCTTTCCAATACTACCGCTATCATTGGCTTGGCTTGATTGCCTAACATCCAAATTAATCACATAAAACACTCACTCTGGATCTTCCCTTTTGACGCGATACCGTCACGGATTAAAGCGTCACCAAAAGCTTATGGCATGAACAGCTTTTTTTAAAGCTACAATAAAACCATAACCATAACAATTTGTAACACTGAATTTAGAGAGAACATTTGTTTGAAAATATCTTGGCCTGATGGGCTTCTACTAAAATATGGTGAATAATTTGGTGAAGCCATAGCCGCTTTTGTCACTAGAGCCAGATACAAGACCAATAGAGGCACACGAACAGTTGTCGGTTTTCTCCCGTGGGAGAATGCCACGAGGTTAGTTTGTGGTGGAGAGCCACGCTCTCAGTTTTGACTGTGTTTCAATTCTTTCTCCCTCACAAGTATTAACGATAATTTGGAGCAAGGTTCTTTGTGATCATTACCAATCATGATTAAGAAAATATCATCAGAATTTCGTAAACAGGATCGTGAAAGTGCATGAAATTCATTAACTTTTCGATACTGCTCACACAAGTGTCCAATGGGTAAAGCCGGGCCAGCCGGTGGAACCGAAATACTGAACCCAGATGCTACTGATGGAGGGCTTCTGCCTGACGACGCCGGTTAGTTCAATTTAATATATAAAGCGCAATTTTGTCTGCCTGTCTGTCTGTCTTCACTCCTGCAAAACTTCCTGGCACACCAACATCAAACTTGGCACGATTGATCATAACCCCTAGGTGCTTGTCACGAGGAGGGTTGTGACGTCACGATGACGTCACAATCAAAGATCATTGTTATAAATTCGTATTTTTGAACCAAGGAACGCGGTTTTTAATTTAAATAAAAGCAGGTACCCAGCTTACCAACTTCAACAACTTTCGCATCTTTATTATCTCACATCACGTCACAATTACCAATTACTTGCAAAATATGTTTTCTTAATTTACTCAAAAAATACTCACTGTAGAAACGCGATTAAACAGTTTTTTCGGGAGTTAAAAATCAAGGTTCTCTAGATAAAAAACACTTTACAACAATTTAAACTCAATTGACAGAGCAACAACAGATTCTTTATTTAAGCATTTCAAGCCTTCTAAGCATGCTTCTTCACATTTTTCTGCTCGCTTCAAATTCACTCTATGATGTCATAATATGTCTGCTACGGTCAACACAGTCTTTTGCTAACACAGATCACAATATAATGATTTTTTCAAAAATGGCAAATTTTTACGAAGTCAATTTACTTAAAACTGATTTGTGACCTCATTTCTCAATCGATTTTCAAATTTTGTTTAACAAAATAAAAGGTATTTCAAGGTATTCTGATAATATCTGATTCCACATTTACTATTACTTTTTACACAAAAAAATGAACTTTAACACCTGTAGTGTAACATTTTACCTCTTTCCAAAAAGTGATAAGCCGAGTAAAAATAGATAACTCTAAAACAGTGGTTCCCAAACTGTGGTACGCAAAAGTCTTTCTGGTGGTTCGCGAGCAACTTACTTAAGTTGATAAGCTACAACAATAAGTATTTAAAATTGAAAATAGCCTACTTTAGAATTATGTCAGGATTGTTCTTAATTGGGCTTTACACGCCAGTAGAATGGCCAATTATCTAACAGATAAAATGAATATAAAGTTGGTTTTAGCTGTAAGGTCAACTGCTGGTTGCAATAGAATTGTAGCCTATTTATTCATCTCACATTTGTTTAAAACTGATTTTTATATTGCTAGAAATAGTCGAAGTGATATAAAATATTTAGCTGAATATATATATTAGCTAAATTATAATTTGTTTAAAACTAATTAATATTTAGCTGAATACATAAAATATTTTTCTAAATGCCGAAGCAAAACTACTGTCCAACGTACATAAAGTATGGGTTCATAGCCATTGAGCATGGGAGAGAATCTCTGCCACAATGTGTAATTTGTATTAAGACACTTTCTAATTCACCTACGAAACCCAGCCTCCTCAAACGTCACCTTGTACCAAATCATGCTAAAGAGAAAGAACAAGACGAGAGTTACTTCCAGCTACTTGGAGAGAATGCAAAAAGACAATGCCTAGACAAGAATGGCGTGATTTAATAGAAAAAAAAGGGTGTTGTCAAAGCATCGTATGAAGTTGCTCTCCTAGTTGCAAAAACATCAAAGCCCATACAATTGGCGAGTCTCTGGTAATGCCAACAGCAGAGATTTTGGTTAAGACCGTCATTGGAGTAGAGGCGGCTGCGAAGCTCGAAACTGTGCCTTCAACACGGTTAAAAATCGAATAAAGGAAATGTCTATCGATATTGCCAGCCAAGCAACTTCGTGTGTGAAAGACTCAAAGTTTGGGTTTTCTATGCGACTGGACGAGTCGAAGGACATAACAAACAATGCTCAATCACTCGTCTATGTTCGCTATACTACTCAAGAAAATGATATGTGAAAACTGAGTTGCTAATGAGCAAGGAACTTTCCAGCACAATAAAAGGAAAGAATGTTTTTGAGGTTTTGGACAATTTTTTCACGCAAAATACACTAGACTGGAAAAACTTGATTGGCTGTACAACCGATGGGGCTCCCTCTATGCTGGGACGTAAATCTGGGTTTACAACTTACGTGAAAACTGTTTCGTCAAATGCAACCATTGTTCATTGCTTCATACATAAGACTTGCCCTTTGTGCGAAGATGCTTCCTGAAAAAATGCTATTTTTGAAGCGAGTTATCAAACTGGTAAATTTTGTAAAACCATCTGCCGTAAATACCTGATTGATTCAGCGACTTTGCGAAGGTATTGGCTCCAAACATACCTGTATTCTCTATTACAAGGAAGTGTGCTGGCTCTCCAGAGGTGATGTGACAAGGCGTCTTTTTAAACAGCGGAATGAACTGCTTCGATTTTTCAGGGAAAAGAATCACGATTTTCTGGTAGATCTTGAGAGTAGGGAGTTTATTGCGAGACTGGCCTATTTATTCGACATTTTTGATGTTTTAAACAATTTGAATATGTCATTTCAAGGTCCCAACGGAACTTTATCTGAGTATATTTCAAAACTGGAAGGATTCATCCGTAAGCAGGCCCACTGGATAGAGAACGTGAAAAATAAAAATTACGCAATGTTAAACTCCTCACCTCGGTTGAGGACAAACCTCAGAATGAATTTTCTGAAGAAATTGTCTGCAACCTTTTGCAACTAGAAAAGGAGTTGATGCATTACTTTCCTGACGTTACACCTTGCGCTTATTCCATCAACCTATTCTTTGTTGATCCAGCCGATCTGCCTCTGGGGACTAGAGAAGAAGAGCTAATAGACATTAAAACTGATGAGGCAGCAAAGATTAAGCATAAGGAATGTGGCTGTCCTATAAATTTCTGGCTGAGCATGGAGTCATTGTACCCAAACCTAGTCACTCAGGCTGTTCCACAATTATTGGTTTTTCCGTCAACGTGGAAGTGTGAGCAGGGTTCTCACCTTTGTTGAGCATAAAATCGAAAAGCCAGAACCGCCTTGCTGCGCCTGGGCATGATTTTAGATGCGCTGTAAGCAAAGTTATTCCTCAAATTGGCCAATTATTGGAGAAAAAACAACTACATCTTTCTCATTAAAACTATTTTTGCGTTTTCAGTCACTTTTTAGTTTTTTTTCAACTCTGGGCTGATGCCAGTTTAATAAAGACATTGTTACTGCATATTTCTGAGCTATTCAATTATCCGAATATAGGTGGTATGCATACATAGTACGAAACCTTCCAATGGTACACGAGTTGGAAAAGTTTGGGAAACACTGGGTTAACACAAACAGATTATAACAGGGATGGGCTATTGTTTTGGTTGGCAGGCCGCATCGCGGTCATGGAAGCTAGCTGAGAGCCGCATTTTTTAACGAACGCATTGGTTTATTATTTGTATTTTTAATTTGGTATAACATTAAAAGCCAACGATTATTAGAAAAATGAATCAAAATAGTTTTATTCAATTGAAAATGCAAGCACAGTTAATTTCCAAGTCTATCAATGAGAAAAATGCACCCAATCACGTTCTTCTACATTAATCAATTTTTAAACTATTTGCTAGAGGCTTTCGTGGGCTGCACAAAAGTTCGTCGCGGGCGGCAGTTTGCCCACCCCTGGATTTTAAAAAGATACTAACAATTAGTGTCGTTTAAAAGCTTAGGAAATTTGCTTTCCAGCAATATGTCACTCTAATTAGTTATGGCTATGGATTAGTTTGTAATGGCTGATCAAAAACTAGTTGCCATTCATGATTTTTCATTTTTAGTTAAAAAAATTTTCCTACTGTAGCTAAGCAACTAGCAATTTTTAGAAAAAGTTAGTTCTTTAGTACATTTTGACTACTTTCCATGGAAAGCATGCTTCTTCGCCAATATCTATCTTAATTTTCAAATGGATAATTTCAGCATGAAGTCTCTAAACACTGTAAAATATAACCTACCGGTCAAAAACATTTCAAAATTTTGGTGTCTTAGCCTTACAAAATTTCAATTTCTAGAAAAATTTAAGTCCTATGGTACATCTTGACCATTCTTCATCAAAAGCATGGTTCGTTGATATTAACGATTAAAGTTTTTAAAAAGATTCGTGTAAATCACCCCCTACTTAACATTTAAATTATACTTCCTAGCAGTTTATAATATGAACCAGCAAAACTTTTTTAAATCTCTGGCTGTGCTCAAGTGAGCAAGTCCACTTCCTAAGTATCAAACAGGACAAGCAAGATTTAGTCAGAAACTTGGGGAAAATATAGGGTCTATGTGTATCCCCTTACAATGTTTTTTAGGCTTGATAAATTTCCTTCAAAAAACACTGTTTTTCATTTTGGAATGAGAATTAGCTATGTCAAATAAACATTAACTTTTTATTTCTGTTCTCACAATTACCGATATTACTGATCGGGGTGCTGCAACTGTAATTGCATCTCTTTGAATTAGTTTGTTTCTACGTTGGCTGCGTTTACGACATGACCATGTAACATGTGCCTAGCCAGGGGCTTTACAAAAAGGCATAAAATTACCAAAAATTAGTAAGAAATAATTCTAATATCTAACACTAACAATTACCTCAGAAGCAACAAAAAGATCTGGACTCGGGACATATGCTGAAGAGGGTTTACTAAGTCGTAAAATATGCATACCACCAAGTAACCAATTTGTGCTATTGTAAAACAAAAGCCATTACGGTGCCCATTTCCAACTTTGTGTTTCTTCTCCCACACATATTTGAAAGAACAAACAGACTTCGTGAAATGATAGAGTTTCTAAGACCTCTCTCAATAGAAAGCAATTGTACTGCGATCAGGATTGGGGAAATAAAGGCGATATCCCATTAGCACCAATTTATCGCTTATGGTCTTAAAAACAAGTTGGTTGAAGCCAGCAGAACCGATGGTGCTAACTGGAAATGACCGACTGGTAGCCCTGCCGAGCAAGGCCGACTAGTACGTTGGTAAAAACCTAACTGCCCAACTCTTTTAAATAATCCTGATAAGCAGCATTGTATGATAAGATTCGATCAAAAACTAAAGCACCCCTATGTGGTTGCAAAATATCTTAATAGTGTACTCCAAACATTAATGTTTTAAAAAAAACTTTTTGAAGGAGTAGAATATTTCGAATAATAACAAAACAGAAACCATTTTCATAAAAGAAACCAGTGATTTACTTTTGAACAAACACGATAGCAAACAGTGTGCACTGTTTTGACCAACCAGATCTAATCAGTGCAGTTTTAGTCTGCTTAGTTAAGTTCTGACATAACTTCCACCATCCTGTACCTAGTTTAGATTTGGAAAATGTGAAGTGGTATTTGCTTTGTATTGAAGCCTCGTGCCAAATATCATTTTATTATCCAAGTTGCTATTATTGCTACTAGCAATACACCGTTGAACATAATAATATAATATATTTAGAAAACTCAAACGTTTTCGGCGCTACATCTCACCCTCATCAAGATCTATACACAAATATTTACAGCATTAAAACTTTCGTTGAACGAAAACACAAAAAACATAAAATAACTTGAAAATAGTTCTGATAAAAAACAGTAAAGCTTCATTCTACGATCTTCTTAATTGTCTGGTCACTGCTAACAAAGAATCTGATAATAAAAACAATGGCCTGCTAGGAGTTGATCGGATTTAAGGTTTTGTAAACAATCGTTTCAATTGAATTAAAATTACAGTAAAGTTCGGTGCAAAATTGTTTGGTTAAATGATTAAATAAATATTTTTGATGAAAACACGTTTAGTAAGAATGACGCTCCGTTTGCATACAGATGTTTGTTTGGCACAGGGTTACTTCTTTTGATCACCAAGGCTTCATGGATTTCGGCTTCGTAGGAAGTTTGGCATTTTCTAATCATTTCAAATTGCTTCATGTTATTCGGCTGAGTTTTGCACGAACTGCATTTTTTTATAAGTTTTTTGATGGCACTTTTACTTGACCTTGAAACATTTAAGTGCTCCCCTGCTCTTATACTCAAATGTCTTGTGGACGTACCGATGTACGTGACGTTCACATCACGTGAACAGGTAAACTTATAAACGACATTTGAGTTCAAGATCAGAGGAGTTTTGCTTTTCAAAGAGAAAAATTCCTGCACTTTTGTTGTTTTGTAGAGGATTGTGATTTTGGTGTCAAACCGTTTCTTTATTAGTGATTGAATTTGTAGACCAAATTGTTTTGAGATTTTTCCGAGGTAGGGAAAAATAAAAAGATTCATAAATTCTTTTTCGGCTTTACTGTCTGTTTTTTCGTTTTGAAATTGGCATAAAATTTTGTTAAAAAAAGGGATTGGATAACCGTTATTGTAAAAAAGATTTTTCAAATAAGCAACTTCTTTTTGGAAGAGATAGTCCGTTGAACAGGTAATTTTTGCTCTATTGAGAAGACACAAAATAATACCTTTTTCCAAATTCTAGGACAAAAAGCATTGAAATTTAGTAATAATCCGATGTTAGAATGTTTTCTCCATGTCCAGGTATCAAATTTATCCAAGTTAATTTTTATTTCCACATCCAAAAATGGTGTTGTATTTTTAGCCTGTTCTAAAGCAAACTTAATATTGGGGTGCTGGGTGTTAAGCTTTTCCATGATTGGTCGTTATCAAATATTGCGAAAATGTCATCGATATATCTGAGATACAATTTGGGAGATGCTTCCGGGTCATTGCATAATGACCCGGAAGTTCGTGCAAAACTCAGCCGAATAACATGAAGCAATTTGAAATAGTTAGAAAATGCCAAACATCCTACGAAGCCAAAATCCATGAAGCCTTGGTGATCAAAAGAAGTAACCCTGTGCCAAACAAACATCTGTATGCAAACGGAGCGTCATTCTTACTAAACGTGTTTTCATCAAAAATATTTATTTAATCATTTAACCAAACAATTTTGCACCGAACTTTACTGTAATTTTAATTCAATTGAAACGATTGTTTACAAAACCTTAAATCCGATCAACTCCTAGCAGGCCATTGTTTTTATTATCAGATTCTTTGTTAGCAGTGACCAGACAATTAAGAAGATCGTAGAATGAAGCTTTACTGTTTTTTATCAGAACTATTTTCAAGTTATTTTATGTTTTTTGTGTTTTCGTTCAACGAAAGTTTTAATGCTGTAAATATTTGTGTATAGATCTTGATGAGGGTGAGATGTAGCGCCAAAAACGTTTGAGTTTTCTAAATATATTATATTATTATGTTCAACGGTGTATTGCTAGTAGCAATAACAGCAACTTGGATACTGAAAGTCACATCTCTACCGAAATTGTATTATCATTTTATCACATATGTTTGTATTGCTACCACCAGACCCAACAAAAACTCAGAGATGTTCAGCAACAATTAATGAAGCAGCAGCAAAAACAAGAAAAGCAGGGAAGGGAATTGAGAAAAGCAGCTAAGCACACAAAACAACAAACCGAAAAAGGAAGGTTTTTGCAAAAGCAGGTAAACAATTGCATTGCATCTTACAAATGTCAAACACTATTATTATTTCTTGATGTACTGCCATCACAGAACCTTTATCCACTGATCCATTTAAGAAAAAAAATGACCCAGTTTTTAAAGTAGGCCAATATTTAATTTCTGCACCATCAAGAAACTATATCTATCTTGTCACACAGACTAATAACTTGTGTTCTTACAGTACCCTAATACAGGGTGTACAAAAAGTTACCATGCAGTAGAAAATCTTTTAACAATGGCTGGTTTGTGACGCAATATTTAGGTGCTAATATAAAGCAAGTTAGTCCTTATAACAACAACTAGTGTGCAAAAAGTTACTGTGCAGTAGAAAATATTTTTAACAATGGCTGGTTTTATGATGCCATAATTAGGTGCTAATATAAAAACAAGTTAGTCATTATAACAACAACTAGTCATTTATTACATATCCAAATCAATACCCTCATACAGTAATGGTACTGACAATGGAGAACATTTCCAGCATTTCCTTTAAACAAACTGTAGTATTGTAAACAAATCCAGCCTTTATTAAATAAAAATTGTATTGTTTAAATGTTTTCTAGTAAACTTTACTGTAAATACATCAAAATTTTATGTACCTATGCTGCACAGAACTTTTCAGACACCCTGTATATAAAACAGATTGTTAGTTAGTTGTATATTTAAACCCTGTTACTGTTGGAAATCCCTAAGTTGTGATTGGACATGCTTCAGGGTTTTCAACTCTCTGCCACAACATGGACCAAACCATGTTAAGTACTAAATGAATTACCAATAATTACTGCACCTATAGGTTGATGAATTACAAGCAGAATTGCAAGAATTGAGCAAGAAAGAGCAAGCTTCAAGAGTAATGAATCAGCAAACAACATCAAGGCTGGAACGACTGCGTGGAAAAATTATTCAAGCGGTATACACAGCTCCAGGATCAGTCAAACCAGAAACAAAACTTGCAGACAGTGACATATTAACATCTGTACAAAAAGTAAGTCAGTTGTACATCAAAAAAAGAAATCATTTTGGTCCAGTGTAATTAATCTTTTCATTGAACAAATATAGCTCTGAGCTAGAGTTCACATCAAGGTTAAGCGGGGCTAGTAAAGAATCGGCCGTTATGCTCTGTAATAGCCGATCACGTGACGAGCGTTGCATGACGTGTTTTACGTGACGAACGCAATGCGCGCGAATGAGATACTCTTCTTTCTTTATTATCGCTGGCTTTCTTATAACTGAAACTGTTAGAAACGTGTTTTTAGTACAGAAGAACTGTTCGCAGAGCCGAGTCACTAACAACAGTTGATCATCGACCACAGGTGTGTACCGTAACGCCACAGCGACGTCATGATGCCATTAAAACATGCGAAAATTGCGCTGTTTCTTAATATAAAGGCTTAAAATTTGTACCTTTTCAGAGACAAGATGTTAAATACAAAAGCGCTGTTTGCAAGCACATCACATTTCAAATGATTGATTAACCTTTTCCAATGGGCTCCTTTTTGGTTTTGGTGTAAAAACAATCCAATGTTCTAAACTGGCACCACCACAAATACGAGATTAATGTAATGAAAAACAAGCTTGCCGTAACAACACTTGTTAAGCATATGTCCCATGAGAAAAACGCAATTTCATGCTGAAATGCATAACGCTATTGTGTACAAACCCAAATAAAGTGTAAATTCTCAAAACCAAAATAGAACCTGATGCTTAACTTCCTGCATACTATGCGAACACTTACAGATCACTCTCAATATTAGACCACAACATCATGAAATACACGACATCATCGCATATCGACCCTAGTCAAGTATAAGCCGCCATCCAAGAAAATGCAGTTGATCATGAAATACTCAACGTTATGAAATACTAATCCTAGTCATACTGATCCTAGTCAAGTATAAGCCCCCAAACAAAAACATGCAATTTATCATAGAAAACACGACGTTATTACCTATCGGCCCTAGTTAAGTATAAGCCGCCATCCAAAACAGTGAAAATTCGAGGAGAAATCAATGAAATTACAAATTCTTATAGCTGAAAAATGGTACAATATAAGATGTTTGTTGATTTGACAATTCATAGTGCCTTACACTAACGAACTTTAGTTGCTGCTGCTGCGGTAAACAATGCAATGATGAAAGGTTTTGGGTAGAAATTTCAACTGATATCAATCAATTAGAACAATGCAGCGGAATTGAATTCTGTTAACGTGCCTAGCTAAAAATAACAATGTGGCAGAACAAAGCGTAGCCCCGCGGTTACAATAATTGAAAAGACACACAAACGAGAATACGCTAATTAGGTATTTGACCTTATCAGACAGGTCAGCCTCGCAAAATTTCAGAGCAAAAGGGTTACAAGCTCAAAACTCGTGCACATCGAAACGCAATTTCAATGAAAAACGATTTATGACATAACACAGGACGTTATTGCATATCGACCCAAGTCAAGTATAAGCTCCCATCTAAGAAAATGCAAGTTATTCTGCAATACGCGACGCTATTGCACACTGACCCTAGTAAAGTATAAGCCCCCAACCAAAAAAATCCAATTTATCATAGAAGACACGATGCTATTACATATCGGCTCTAGTTAAGGTTGAGCCGCCATTCAATAAAATGCAATTCATGGAATACACGACGTTATTGCATATTCATCCTAGTCAAGTATAAGCCGCCATCCAAAACAATGCAGTTTATCATGTAATACAGGACGTTATCGCATATCGGCCCTAAGTCCCAAACCAAGAAAATGCAGTTGATCATGGAATACAGAACGTTATCGCTTATCGGCCCTGTTGAAGTATAAGCCCCAAACCAACAAAATGCAATTCATCATGAAACACACGACATTATTGCATGGCGACCCTAGTCAAGTATAAGCCGCCATTTTAGAGAATTGAGTTGATCATGGAATGCACGACGTTATTGCATATCGACCCTAGTCAAGTATAAGCCGCCATCCAAGAAAATGCAGTTTATCAAGGAATACACGTTGTTATTGCATATTGATTCTAGTCAAGTATAAGCCCCCAACCAAAAACATGCAGTTTATCATAAAACACATCACTTTATTGCATATTCATCCTAGTCAAGTATCAACCTCCAACCAAAACAATGCAATTGATCCTGAAATACACGACGTTATCGCATATCGGCTCTAGTCAAGAATAAGCCTCTATCCAAGAAAATGCAGCTGATCATGGAATACACGACGTTATTGCATATTGATTCTAGTCAAGTATAAGCCGTCATTCAACAAAATGCATTTTATCATGGATTACACGACTTTATTGCTTATTCATCCTAGTCAAGTATCTGCCGCCATCCAAGGAAATACAATTTATCACGGAATACACGATGATATTGCATATTCATCCTAGTCATCTATCAGCCCCCAACCAAAACAATGCAATTTATCCTGAAATACACGACGTTATCGCATATCGGCTCTAGTCAAGTATAAACCGCCGTTCTAGACAATGGAGTTGGTCATGAAATACACGAGGTTATTGCATATCGTTCCTAGTCAAGTTTAAGCCGCCATCCAAGAAAATGCAGTTGATCAAGGAATACACGATGTTATTGCATATTGATCCTAGTCAAGTATAAGCCGCCATCCAAGAAAATGCAGTTGATCATGGAAATACACGACGTTACTGGATATCGAATCTAGTCAAATGTATGGCCCCGACCAAGAAAATGAAATCAAAGACGTTGTTGGTACGTACTTTTTATGAATTGATGCAATTTATTTGAATGATTTACATACCGGAATATAATGTTTACATTACAGATATAATGAAAGTACGTATAGGTGTAAGCACTGTAACGCTATGTAAAGCAAAAGAGCTAACAGTTAAAGTTTTTTATCTCTGGATGCCTTTGTTCGCGTTTGACCATATCTACTTGACGGTAAGATGGGATAAAGACTTATTAAGACTGAGTGTGTTCGCACGTTTGCACTTTCATCGCGCCCATTGCCTTGTTCGTCTTGTTGAGGTACCTGCTGCTGCCGGCCAATCAAGGGTGCAACCATGGGGCCGAGAGCGCTAAACCTATGTCTTGTTATCCACGGTTTAATACCTGAAGCGTTAGGCCTACTTTTAACAACCACTGGTTTTTGAAAGTACGTCACAAAACATTTCGTTATATTGTAAACCTTGCACCTAATTGGCAAAGCAGCATACGGGCGTAAGGGGCATTAACAATTTATTAAAATTAATATGCCAGGAAACAATATTGAGTATACCACCCAAGCAATTGGTTGAGTGATATACTCATTATTGTTGGGTGGTATACTCAATATTGTTTCCTGGCATATTAATTTTAATAAATTGTTAATGCCCCTTACGCCCGTATGCTGCTTTGCCAATTAGGTGCAAGGTTTACAATTTCCATATCTTCGTCTATAATTTCGTTATATATTCTTTTCTGAAGATGCTCGACGTAACCGCCCGAGCAAAACGTTAAAAATATGTACGGTAGCTTTTAGCGATAATTGGTTGTTTATTGTTTTACCGGAAAAATAGTTAGCTTAAACTAATTTCAGTACACCTAGAACAAAAAAATCACTTTTATTCGCTAAAATGATTATGACGTACTCAATTCCATGTTTTTATTGAACGGGGCGTTTGCGTTTGAAGTCGCTTTGTCGAGCTTATTGCAGCGAATATTTCCCGTTAACAGTTCCTCCTATAGGTTGATATATGTCTTACCCAGACAGGTGTGGAGGAAAAGTTTTGCGATAAGAACAGGAGTAGGCGAGCAAAGTAGTTAGCGAAGGTGAGGGGGAGAGATACGTTAGAAAAGGGAAAAAAGCTAAATTGCTGTGTGTAGGTGCTGGAGGGCCGCAAAAAATTGGTAGGCAGGAAAATTTCAAGGCAAGCCGAGATTAAGTAAGGAGAACAACTTTAGGAGTGTCGGTTGTAAAGTTGAATTTTGAAGAGGAGGAGAGGAAGGTGAACTTGAAATGTACTCATTTGGGGCAGGTACAGAATTGCACTGACCTTTTCCTGACCATATTGCCGGCGCACACAGAGCAAGGAAAGATGTGGCATGATTGGGATGAACGTTGCTGCTCACTACAACAGAAAGAGGAAAAGGAAGGCGTGAGAGAGAAAGGCAAGGAAACAAAAGAGCAAAAGCAGTAGACTGTTGTTACAGATAGTGCGGGCTGTTCTTCTTCGGTCGTTCAGTTAGCAGCACCCTGAAAAATGTTTGCTGCATGAAGTGGACGGGGTACATAACACCTTCAGAGAAGCCAAAAGCCATTCTATTTCTCTTTTTTTTACAAGTAGATTTTACAAACTGCTCTGCAAAACATTAATGAACTGAAAATAGTTTGTTTTTGTATCATCAATCTGAACTTTTCCTGGGGGAGGGTGGGGGTGGGGAAAGGGATAGAACCGTAGTATGCGATGAACCTACAATATTATGTCTATGACCATTTTTGCTCAGTGCAGTGTTACGCATCTTTATTTATTTTTCATTGAAAAAAACAATTTGCTTGTATTTCAGCCGATAGTCGTAAAATACATCATAAAATGGTAGATTTCTCTATTTTAGAGGGTAAAGATCCTTGGGAAGTTGGAAGCATTATCGGATTTGGGATTGCTGATTCAACCAGAATGTGGATGCAGCAGCACGGGCTTCTTGCGAACAGGAGAAGTTGCTTGCGGTGCAACAGTAACATGCTGATGCAAAATAAATCGTCGATAATAGATGGAAAAGTGTGGCGGTGTTCCAACACAGTAAGTATTCCTGTGCTCATATCGTTATGAGTTTGTGTGAATTTTAATGACTATTTAGTAAAAGCTGCTCTTGGGCATCACATCGGTTTTCAAATAGCTCATAATATATCGATTTTAACCAAGCTAAAGGACTGGGTCAAACTTGAAATCAAAAATGTTGTCTGTTTGTCTAACTGTAAGCTCATCTGCGTCAAGGTTCCACCGTTAATCACACAAAATAACTATGACACTCTACTAATTCATCGATTCCAATGACACCATTATGTGGTCTCATACTGTGCATATAGCCTACAAACTAAACTTTCTTTCCTAAACATTTTGCAAGTTTGAAAAGGTATCGGTAGCAGTAAATTCACTTCAATTGTCACAGAAATTTACTTCAAAAAAGTTATCTTCTGATTAAACTTGTCGTGAGCTTTAAGAGGCAGTGCAAATGGTGTAAGCCAGAGGTGGGCAACCTATGGCCCGCGGGCCGCATGCGGCCCCCGAGAGCATTTTGTGCATCCCGCGAGCACTTTTGAAACTTCAGTAAACCTGAGTGACAATAATAGGAGGGGATACAATTACCGTATTAAAGAACCAAAAACTTTACACGCCACGATGAAAAAGGCATTTGTCAGTTTGCACAGACGCATTTTCTGTCCATTCAGAGGGTGATAACCTTTTTTTTGGAGACCATCATGTCCACGTTCTGTAATACGACAATGCAAGAAGGTGGACCTTTTTTTTGGACACTTACATGAACACTGGCCCTTGGCCAACTCTTTAGTGATCAATGCGGCTCTCCAGCTAAAAAGGTTGCCTACCCCTGGTTTAAGCTATTGCTTAAACAAATGGAACAAAATGTAGTGTATTTTTTTGAAAGGGATGTCGTACTACAATGTCCATAAGAAAGGATTCGTTTTTTGAAAAGTCAAGCCTGAAGTTGGAACAATGCTTAAAGATATGTTTTTGCTGGGCTAGAGACCATGGTCTTGATATAATTATGCAAGACTGCCGTATCAGCAAACCCACTGCAGTGGACTGGTGCCAGTTTTTACGGGAAGTAAGCATCTTTATTTATGTACCAAATTTTTTGATAATTTTTTCAAAAATTGCCTTTTTAGACAAATGAATGTTGTTTTGAGCATAAAAGCCAGCGTCCGACTAGTTAACTTTAAATTTTTTTGCGTTTTTACACTTTCCTATGACGTCATAACGAACAATTGATTGGAAAAATGTTTTTTATGAATATTTTGAAATACACTAGCCGCAGAAACGTGGTTAATGGCTCATTCGGCAGATATCGAGAAGCTCATCCCCGAAATGGAGTTCTTTTTTCAATATTACAATGTTTATTCAGAATGCAGCAAGCCATTTTGTGTTTTGCTGCTTTTTTTTAAGCTCAACTCTTTCAAAACCACTGGACATACAAACTTTAAACTTGGCATCTTTAATCAATACACCAAAACTAATCACATCAATCTCTTTGTATATGTTTTAAACAGTAATCTTCATTTAAGAGTTGGGAGGTCTGAATTAGGGGCAAAGTTAAAGGTAATGTAATCCAAAGTTTAAGAAAAAAGATCATAATAAAACAATAATCGAGTGCAGTGGACGCTGGCAAAATCAGGTAGTATATATACATATACGATAAAATTAAGCAACATGTTAGCAATCACTTGTATCATTTAGATTTGTTCACAAGATCTTATTGCCAACGCATCTCCAATTGGTGGTGTTGGCCACATTGTGGCAATTGACGAAACTTTAGTGGCGAGGAGAAAGCCTGCCGCTAATCAGCGTGGTCGAGTTGTCCCAGCGCAGTGGCTATTTGGTGGAATTGACCTCCAAACAAGGTAGGTTTTAGGCGCAGTTGTGAAGAAAGTAGGAGAAAAAGCTCTTTTACACTCCACAAAATTTTGCGACTGTTTGGCCAATGTTTTCTTTTTGCCAACGTGGTCAGTCGTTTTTCTCTTGTGCAGTTTACAAACCAAACTAAAATTTCTTTCTTCAGCGAGTAATAGGTCAACATGGTTATCAACAAATTAGGGGAGTTAAAGGATTGAGGAGGACCATAGACTTTATATTATTTGAAGCCTATTAATATCAGAAGCGGGTGGAAGACCAAGATGAGAGGTAAAATATTGGAATGATATTACAGCATCTTTTGTTTAAAAGTAAGCGATTTTAACTTCATGAAGATATTAATATTTCAGAGAAGTTTTTATGCAACTTGTCGATAAACGAGATCGACAAACGTTGCAACCCATCATCATGGCGAATATTGCTCCGGGAACTGAAATTCATTCCGATGAATGGGGAGCCTATGTCGGTTTGACGGGTAAATACTACAAAGACAGTAGTTGCTGCAGAAATGATTTTGTGATTTTTCAGCTTTGGGATACACTCACCACACCGTTAATCACAGACGCTGGTTTGTGGCACCTAACGGTGTCCACACAAACGACATTGAAAGTATATGGTCTGCATGCAAGTCGAAGTTCAAGCGCATGCACGGTACTCGTCGAAATTTTATTCCTAGTTATCTGGACGAATTTTTGTGGCGTCGAAAAAGACCAAAAATGAAAGTATTTTCGGATCTTTTACAATCAATAACATTGCAATATCCACTGCCATAAATTGTCATTGCAGCAGTGATGTTATTGATCAAGCGATCAATCAGATATTTAAAATTTTTGTATTTTGCTTGTAATGCTTCTTTTTTTATCGATTCACTTCTTGTTTGATTTCGCTTTGTTATAATTTTAATAATTTACATTTTCTTATTGATACTTACACTTGACAAGAGTCATATTGCATTAACGTCGTGTATTTGATGATAAAATGCATTTTCTTGAATGGGGGTTTATACTTGACTAGGGTCGATATGCAATAACGTCGTGTATATCATAATAAATTGCATTTTTTTGTTAGCGGCTTATACTTAACTAGGGTCGATATGCAATAACGTCGTGTATTTCATAATAAATTGCATTTTCTTGGATGGCGGCTTATACCTGAGTAGGGCCCGCATCTCTCCCCCTCACCTTCGCTAACTACTTTGCTCGCCTACTCCTGTTCTTATCGCAAAACTTTTCCTCCACACCTGTCTGGGTAAGACATATATCAACCTATAGGAGGAACTGTTAACGGGAAATATTCGCTGCAATAAGCTCGACAAAGCGACTTCAAACGCAAACGCCCCGTTCAATAAAAACATGGAATTGAGTACGTCATAATCATTTTAGCGAATAAAAGTGATTTTTTTGTTCTAGGTGTACTGAAATTAGTTTAAGCTAACTATTTTTCCGGTAAAACAATAAACAACCAATTATCGCTAAAAGCTACCGTACATATTTTTAACGTTTTGCTCGGGCGGTTACGTCGAGCATCTTCAGAAAAGAATATATAACGAAATGTTTTGTGACGTACTTTCAAAAACCAGTGGTTGTTAAAAGTAGGCCTAACGCTTCAGGTATTAAACCGTGGATAACAAGACATAGGTTTAGCGCTCTCGGCCCCATGGCTGCACCCTTGATTGGTCGGCAGCAGCAGGTACCTCAACAAGACTTAGAACAAGGCAATGGGCGCGATGAAAGTGCAAACGTGCGAACACACTCAGTCTTAATAAGTCTTTATCCCATCTTACCGTCAAGTAGATATGGTCAAACGCGAACAAAGGCATCCAGAGATAAAAAACTTTAACTGTTAGCTCTTTTGCTTTACATAGTGTTTCAGTGCTTACACCTATACGTACTTTCATTATATCTGTAATGTAAACATTATATTCCGGTATGTAAATCATTCAAATAAATTGCATCAATTCATAAAAAGTACGTACCAACAACATCTTTGATTTCATTTTCTTGGTCGGGGCCATACATTTGACTAGATTCGATATCCAGTAACGTCGTGTATTTCCATGATCAACTGCATTTTCTTGGATGGCGGCTTATACTTGACTAGGAACGATATGCAATAACATCGTGTATTCCTTGATCAACTGCATTTTCTTGGATGGCGGCTTAAACTTGACTAGGAACGATATGCAATAACCTCGTGTATTTCATGACCAACTCCATTGTCTAGAACGGCGGTTTATACTTGACTAGAGCCGATATGCGATAACGTCGTGTATTTCAGGATAAATTGCATTGTTTTGGTTGGGGGCTGATAGATGACTAGGATGAATATGCAATAACGTCGTGTATTCCGTGATAAATTGTATTTCCTTGGATGGCGGCAGATACTTGACTAGGATGAATAAGCAATAAAGTCGTGTAATCCATGATAAAATGCATTTTGTTGAATGACGGCTTATACTTGACTAGAATCAATATGCAATAACGTCGTGTATTCCATGATCAGCTGCATTTTCTTGGATAGAGGCTTATTCTTGACTAGAGCCGATATGCGATAACATCGTGTATTTCAGGATCAATTGCATTGTTTTGGTTGGGGGTTGATACTTGACTAGGATGAATATGCAATAAAGTCGTGTGTTTCATGATAAACTGCATGTTTTTGGTTGGGGGCTTATACTTGACTAGAATCAATATGCAATAACGTCGTGTATTCCTTGATAAACTGCATTTTCATGGATGGCGGCTTATACTTGACTAGGGCCGATATGCAATAACGTCGTGTAATTCACCATAAATTGGAATTTTTATCGATCGGGGCCTATACTTGATTAGGGTCGCCATGCAATAACGTCGTGTGTTTCATGATCAACTGCATGATGGCGGCTTATATTTGACTAGAGTCGATATGCAATAACTTAGTTTATTTCAGGATAAAGTGCCTGTTTTTGGTTGTGGGCTTATACTTTACTAGGATCAGTATGCAATAACGTCGTGTTTTTCATGATCAACTGCATTTTCTTGGATGGCGGCTTATACTTGACTAGGGTCGATATGCGATGATGTCGTGTATTTCATGATGTTGTGGTCTAATATTGAGAGTGATCTGTAAGTGTTCGCATAGTATGCAGGTAGTTGAGCATCAGGTTCCATTTTGGTTTTGAGAATTTACACTTTATTTGGGTTTGTATACAATAGCGTTGTGCATTTCAGCATCAAATAATCAAATATCCGTATGTTTGGGCATCACGATGGATAGAGCCCTCTCCTTCAAAGAACACACAAGAAAACTAAAGGCTAAAATTAAATTAAGAAATGCTCTGCTTTCCAAATTAGCAAATTCTAAATGGGGAGCAAACCCTTATACTTTGCGCACAACTGCTTTAGCATTGTGCTTTTCTACAGCTGGATACGTGTGCCCAGTGTGGGAGAGATCAGCTCATGCAGCAAAAATCGACTCAGCTCTGAATAATACATGCCGACGAATTACAGAATGCTTTAAACCGACTCCCTTAATAAGGTGTACAGCTTGGTAGGAATCGCCCCCCCCCCCCCCCAGCATTCGCCGTGAAGTATCCAGCCAATCTGAACGACAAAAATGCAATTTGGACCAACGACATCCCATGTACGAATTGACAGCCGCCCCATCCAAACTAAAGTCTAGAAAGAGTTTTTTAAGAACTGTTCCTCCTCTCGACAAGCACACCACGCACCAACTCAAAACACAGAACCTGTGGCAGAACTACACAGACAATATTCCAGATCAACATAAGCTCCAAAATTTCCCAGTTCAAGAATCTCTCCCCCAAGGATACAAGTTACAATGGAATAAATGGCGTTGTCTCAACCGTTTAAGATCAGGTGTAGGCAAGACCAAATCTCTTCTACTGAAGTGGGGCTACGTACCCCCGGCACTGATACCACCTGCCAGTGTGGTAAAGAAAATCAAACCATAAACGATTTGTTGGCTTGCGAAAAAACTTGAACAACCTCTTCTACGGAAGTGGGGCTACTTACCTCCCCCCCCCCCCCCGGCATTGATACCACCTGCCAGTGTAGAAAAGAAAATCAAACCATCAACCATTTCTTAACTTGCGAAAAAATTGGAACAACCTGCACCATGGATCACTTATTACAATGTAACAGCAAGACCAAAAAAATCACAACGGGTTGGTGCAACTTAATCTAGCTCAAACGGACTCGAAGAAGAAGCATGAAATTGCGTTTTTCTCATGGGACATATGCTTAACAAGTGTTGTTATGGCAAGCTTGTTTTTCATTACATTAATCTCGTATTTGTGGTGGTGCCAGTTTAGAACATTGGATTGTTTTTACACCAAAACCAAAAAGGAGCCCATTGGAAAAGGTTAATCAATCATTTGAAATGTGATGTGCTTGCAAACAGCGCTTTTGTATTTAACATCTTGTCTCTGAAAAGGTACAAATTTTAAGCCTTTATATTAAGAAACAGCGCAATTTTCGCATGTTTTAATGGCATCATGACGTCGCTGTGGCGTTACGGTACACACCTGTGGTCGATGATCAACTGCTGTTAGTGACTCGGCTCTGCGAACAGTTCTTCTGTACTAAAAACACGTTTCTAACAGTTTCAGTTATAAGAAAGCCAGCGATAATAAAGAAAGAAGAGTATCTCATTCGCGCGCATTGCGTTCGTCACGTAAAACACGTCATGCAACGCTCGTCACGTGATTGCCTATTACAGAGCATAACGGCCGATTCTTTACTAGCCCCGGTTAAGCTTGGATTCAGATAAAAAAATTCTTGTCATAGACTTTATATAAAGCTCAGATAAATATAGCGCAGGCTTATTGCCAGCACGTCAAACAAAGTTAAGTGAGGGTCAACTGTACACTTTATTCCATGCATTTGATAAATCATAATGAAAACTTCTTGTTTTAAATGGAAGTTGTAAATTTAGGAGACTGAAAAATGGTCTCATGATTTTTAAGTCAGGAATTATCCTTACCTATCTTTGAGATAGGTGAAGTGTAAGCAAGACTGCTAATGCAACCAAAATGACCCTGAGCAGTCTTTTAGTGACAAATCTAAAACCCACTACATTGTGCCACCTTGTCAAAGATATTCCTACAAAATGACTTCATAATAATGGCTAGACTGCGATAATAATTGTAAAAAAGAATAAGCAATCTTTTGTTTAATATAAACTTTCTTTAGATTATCACTGATAGAAGCGACTTTCACCAACAGTTGTGTGACCTGGGGCAACAAATGCCACCACTAACGGTGACATTAGAAGTTTCATCTGAAGATGGCAGTGACATTGAATTGGCTGCTACAAGTAACAGTCAAGAAAAGAAACTTCAAAAACTAACAAAAAAAGTTACAAAAAAATAGCATTGCATTTTCTACAAATTAAAAATGTTAATTGATGTATATACTTTGAAGACTGTTAGTCCAATTTAGATTATGCTTAGAGTGCAAGTCAACACTTTTTGTACACACTTATCATACACTGCAATTGTCTTCAAATTAACCTTAAACAATAACATCTGTTTTAGAATATTAGCCTTCACGACTGGCTGTAGTTTTACAATTCAGATACGGTGTTTAGTGCAATTAGCATATTAACCTATTAGGAAAAGCATTCTTTGTATAAAACGTGCTGGTGTTCTAAGTAACAGCTCCAGGCTACCAACATTATATTTGCGATTATTTTATGTATTTCTATTGTTTTACCAGAATTTAAACTGTTAAAATACACTGTGAAACGCTTTCAGAATTTAGTGGCAAAGAGCTTTGGCTTACCTGCACGATATGAACAGTTTCTAAAATCGTACCGATTTCACAGTAATTCCACTCTGCTTCAATTGACGATGCGTAATCAACCACTCAATCTTTAAAACTTGGAAAACAAAGACTTCCTAGTTTCACGAAACCAGGCAATAATTCTCTGCAACTGCGCCATTCTACGTGCCGAACCTGTTCAGTCACGGTGATAGCCAACTGCCATTTTCTTGCAATTTTCATCTGCATGTGCTGATTCCCGCCAATAGCAGAAGCCGAAAGACCAACAACATAGATTTTGCGGATGTTCACAAAAAAGAATTCCAAACAAACTTCTGACTTTGGGGGAGGAAAATTAAACGACCCAAAATCACAAACACCAGTGCAGATCTCGAAAGAAATTCTTTTTGATAAAAGTAAAAAAAAAGTCAAATTACGTCAAAGATATGTGATTACCAAAGGCGTATTCTCACTGACCAATCTTAGTGGCGACCGTAAAGTATTTAAAAATCAAATGCTTGTGCGATTCTGCGTGCGATCGCTTTAATTCCTGCACAAATACTGGGAATACAAACATCAAACTTGGCACGATCGATCACCTCTTCGGGGTAAGTATGCTAGAGAGAATTTGTGCTGCCACAATAACGTCATAATCAAAGATTGTTTTTCAAATACCGTATGCATTTTTTGACAGTTGACAGAAAATCTTTTTTCGCTCTAAGAAAACCATCCTCAAACTTACCTACTTGCAGAAATTTCATCCCTCTCTGGTCTGAGATGACGTCACACCTAGCCGTTAATTGCACAATTTGTTCTCTCTGTTTTGTCGTTCGTTCGTATGACAATCTCATCAGAACTTGCAGTTCATCAGATATCGTTTGAACATAGGGTTGTCAACATCGGTTAGGTTTCAGGGAGGTCCTATTGATTTGCAGTCATTGACAATGTGGTATGCAGTTTGGGGTTCTCCACATTGGCATAGATTGTCATCACCAAATCCCCATTTCATCATTGAGTCACCCAATTTTCCTATTGCGGTTCGCAATCTATTTAGTTGGACCCAGTCTTTTCGTAGGAGGCCATGTCCTAGGGGTTTGTTTGACCAGTCTTGGATGTGTGGTTGCAGTTTATGTGGTATTGGTTCTTGCTGAGGGTCATAACCTTGTAATGATTCCAGAAATGGGCGAAGAGATTTGCGAGATTTGAGCCTTTTGAGAGGGGTTTTGCTGGGCAAGATGTTGTGTAGAAGATGGTCAGTGTTATCTGCTTTGTAGTATAAGCGTTTACAGAGTTTTTTCCGGCAACAGCTTGGTGGCTGTATTCCCGAGAATGGTGGAAAAAAATTCAAAGGGATGGGGTGGATGCAGCCAGAGACAATCCGCATTGCTTCATCCAAAGGTACGTCTAGTGTTTTTGTGTGGGTGCTTTGGCACCAGACAGGGCCACAATACTCAGCTGGTGCAAGTAAATCTTTTTTGTCAATAAGCACTGACCATATAAGCGCGATTAAAAGCTTTTTCGAAAGATATTTACAGGGATTTGGTAAAAAAAACTGTTTTTAGTAATGCAATGGCAATTGACTATATCTTTGTACAGTCGTGTTGCAAGCCTGACAGATTTTAACCTCTAAGACACATTAATCAAATGCACCACAAAATTTAATAAATTGACCAGTTTTCTCGTTAAATCTTACAGAAATCGCAACAATAATTCACATCTTCACTAATATAACCTGGCCTGCAGTTTATACCCTTAAACCATCACCTCATCTATTGCACTGATTTAACGGCAGGTGCTCACACTTTTCCTAACTGTGATTATGCCAGGGCCTATAAGCAATGCACTCGCCGCCGAAGATGATAGGTTATTCAAATTGGCATACCTTACGAAACGTCGTGAGTAGTATGCCAAATCTTTTATAGCTTTTTTCTGAAATTGCGCAGCAACGACTATGGTGTCTACCCCTGCCCCATAACTTTACATTTCTACTTCTAAGCAAATGGTGAAATAAACAGAAAAAATTCTTAATAAAAGGAATAAAGCCAAAATGTTCGTAAACATCTTACTAAAACGTTTCGCTTTTACAATAAAAGCATCATCAGTTAAATAAATAGTTACCTGAGGCAAGGCCAAGACCAGTGTATGGTACTGTCACTACTGTGGAACTGCATCACCCGCAGTCCCCACTCCATCTTATCGATGATATTCGATATAAATAATTAATCTTTTTTTTTTCTTTGTTTTTTTATACTTGTAGTTACATTATATAATACATAAGGTTAAACTCAACAACCATCCTAAGTTTATGAAAAAACTATAAAAATCTTTTTGCTTCAAAGCTCCTGTGATAAGGTGTTTGAAATTAGCAGTAGGTTGCGATGCAGCTGTAGAAAGAGAACTGTCGCTCATACAGTACCGGTACCGACCCTTGTGTGCTAGTGTAATAAGGGTTTCTTTTAGACGGACAACTGGCGAGCTGTGTGTGTGTGTGTGTGTGTGTGTGTATGTATGTGTGTGTGTGTGTGTGTGTGTGTGTGTGTGTGTGTGTGTGAAGTGTGTGTGTAAAGCTGATAGATAGTGAAAAAAATTGTGCTTTGTATTAACTACAATAGTTTTATGCTTTATGTTAATTTGATTCAAACCCGTGTCTTTAGAACTGGCCTCCTCGAGCGCCGAGTTTTGCTGCCATGCACCACGTGCTGCTAGCCATGCCTTGAAGCACCGCATTTAGTTTGTAACCTTTGGAAAACCTTTTATGCCTAATCACTGCTTGTGTGATCAACTCTACATAAGGATATCAGTTTCAGTCCATAGTCGAGCGGCTAGAAGTACGCCAAAACGAACCTCGTTCAAAGGAGAACAGCACGTAAGTCTTGTGCTTTGTGTTAGTTTGTTTTATAAAAAACAACGTTCCAATATAAAAGTCCTTCAATTTATAGATCAATTGAAGGACGTTTTGGGTGGATCGACTGAAGAGATACTGCGGGCCGTGAACGATCTAGACGGCTGGAGGAACAAATGCAGGGAAGCTGTCGAAGACTGGCCTCAGCCATGACACTTGAAGAAGAAGAATGCTTTTGGGGGGGAACTCTTGGCCCTTAGCAAGCCCTGCTAATGAGTCCAAAAGGACGAAACGCATCCAGGGATGGCTTTGAAAATTTGAATATATCTCTCAATAGCATTGCTTCCTTCGGAAACCTCGCGCCTTCAGGACTCGCTTTGTTGTTTCGTTTCTCGCTAAAAAGACGCTCTCTATCGATCATAACTATTTGGAGCTGGCAATATAAATTTCTTTTTTAACTTAATGTAACAGTTTAGGCAATTCGTACGTAAATTTTTTTATTTTGTTTTGCTTAGAGTTTTTTAAGTTTATGTATAACTTTCCTTTTTTGTTTTTTGCTTATTAAAATAATGGCTAAAATTTTCTGAAAGCCCCCCCATCAATTTTAGCTACGAGCCGCCCATGGCCAAGACAAGTGCTGTATTGAAAGCTAACCGCTGTACAACTAAATATAGTGATTTAGACTATCAGAATTATGACATCACAAAGTGATAAATCAAAATAACTCTCATTAACATAGCCTAATTAGCGATTGCAAGGCGTAAGTTAAGAAGTGCATTGCAAAGGTATACTTTCTACAGTATAACTATCACGTATTAAACAAATAAATTGGTTGCAATGCTCCATCTAGGTTTATTTGTGGATGAATTTTTTGAATAAGATAGTGTAAGCGCCAAACAAACTTTGTCTTACTTGAATTTGATACACTTGGGATTTGAACCATCGTAATTTAATCTTACCTCAAAATTCTACATAGCTAACGCCTGGCCCACAATTATTCAAATGCACTGCCTGCAAACAAAACGCGTCTTTTCTTTTTCTGTTACGAAATCAGCACTGCCTTTACAATTCGCTTTGGTGTCCTTTGTTCAAAATAGCTTTTAGTTTATTGAGTTGAGCAGCATTTAATTTCAAGCAGTGCATAGTTGCAGCCTTGGATCCAATGACGATTTATTTACCTTGGTTTTGTTTGTCTATTCAGATCAATAATTATTATCTCTAATCATATTGTAAACTTGTCGAATCTATAATCAATCGTAGTGACTGCCGGAATTGCCGGTAAGTGAATATCACGTTAAATACTTCGTAATATTGTGTCGAAATTAATTGTGCTGAAAATCGTATATTTACTTTAGAAAACGGTACAAGTTCGGACAAAATAAAAAACAGAACAACAAAATCCGTGTGAGGCCACCACAAGTCACAACAGAATCCTATAGCCGCCATAATAATCGAACGGCGGCTATAGATAGGTTTTTTGTTTTGTAGTTTTCTGCGGTTGTTGCTGTGACAAGACGATCCAATAAAGAATCTAGGAATTGTATTGGACAATAAACTTTCTTGGAAGCCACATATACTACATTTATGTATCAAACTCTCAAGCCACTCTTAGGCATTGACAAGACTTAGAAGCTATGTTGATATCTCTACGTTAAAAACAGTTTATAATAGTTTAATCTATTCTCGCCTCCAATACTGCATAAGCACATGGGGACTGGCCTCTGCAATTGCTCCTTATCCACTTGAAAAATTACGTAAGCGTATCTTTAGAACTATGACTCGAAGCTCTTATTGTGCCCATACCACACCGCTTTTTCATAAATTAAATTTTTCTAAAAATCAAAGATAACTTATATTAAATTTTGAAACTGCTAAGATCACGTTTATGCTATATAAAAATCTTGACCCAAATAAAAATCAAAATTTAGTTCTTTCTAAGAACACTCATTCATATAATACCAGACATCCGGCAAACAACAACTATTTTTTAGTAAGAAAACACTCTGAAATTGGTAAAAAGTTATTGTCCTTCATTGACCCAAAAATCTGGCAAAGCGTTACCCAGGATTTGAAATCTCACACTTTAAATGCATTTAAAAGAAGATTAAAACTTTGTATGATTGTAAAGTATTTATGTGGGTAGATAAATGCTTGTGTATTTCTAGTGTTTTGCTTTTGCCTAATGTGTCATTATCAGTGTTTAAAATTGAATAATTGTAGGTGGCGATAGACCTAGAAGACCGTATGGTTATCTCTATCGTCTCCTTGTGCTACAGCTATGTTGTGTTTCGCGTATCATTCTGATGTGCAGAAAATAATAATAAACTGATATATTGATTGAGACCAAGTATTTCAGGAGAATCGAAATTAATCTTGTGGTTGGGAGTGCACACAAGGTGCTTTGTTTTTTTTTTTATTTTTTAAAAAACATTTGATTCTCGATTGGTTTTTTGTTTGGTACATGGCAGCGATGGCCTTAACTACCGGGGTAGGGGGTGCTGTAAAGAAGATTGGGGGGCCCTAATATCAAGCTATTCTCCAGCAAGATTACTCATAAAATGTAGCCCCATTCCATAATCACTGATATGCAGAGGTGGGCACTTCCGCAAATCGGTCCGCGAATTCGCAAATTGCGGACTCAAGTTTCTATTTGTGGATTTGCGGACCTAATTTCCTACTACAAATATTTGCTGATTTGCGGAGAAAAACTGAAATTTACCGCAATTCCGCAAAGCAATAAGCAGTGTTGCTTGTTCCGCAGTAAAACCTCTTGGAAAAAGTGGACGCTCTTAGTTTCTGGGTTGGAGGTTAACGTCCGGGAGTTGATGACCTTTTTTTCTTTTTTGGAGATCAACATCTGGTCGATGGCAAAATTTGACCTCCAAAAATAAAAAAAAAGTCATCACGAAGACAAAATAACAGCAAATATTGTGGTCTAAGTTTGCGGAAGTGCAATGTGCATTTGCGGTTGCGGAAGTGTGAAAAGTTACCGCAAACCTATCGCAAACTTGCGGATTTGCGGTTGCGAAACACCTCTTGCAGTTTTGCGGAATTTGGGGTTGCGGAATTGAGTGTAAATTTGCGGTGCCCAGGTCTGCTGATATGTACTACGTAGCCTTGAATTCGTGTGACTATACTACGGCTAGTTTGGCCAATGTAAGATTGTCCATACGAGCAATTCAGTTTATACAAACTCCAGTAATGTGCAATAGAGCTTGACAATCTTTAAATTTAAAGCATTTGCCAATATTGTGAGTGTCGTGTACCAAAATGAATCAAAATTTTGTAGAAAAGCTTTTAATTAAAAACTGCCGGATTTCTTTTTCAATTTGCAATGACATATTGCCAAGGTAAGGTAGTTGCAAAAAGAGGGAAATCTCTTTGCTTTCTGAACTTTACACACTTTTATAGTTGTCATCTGTATAATATTTCTGCATTATTGGTAGTTCATGTCACTTGTTTGAGAATAAACACATTTGTTTGTTGATGTACCAAAGATCACAGCCTACTCCATTTTATAGATACGTAGATGACTGCTTTGCATTGCTTTCAAGTCAAAAAAATATTTTAAAGTTCTTCCAAACACTCAATATGACTCATCCTAATATAAAATTTACCTACGAAGCTGTTCAGAACCATCAAATGTCTTTTTTAGATATTTGGATGAACAATACTGAAGAAATATTAAAGCTAAACACTCATCGAAAACCTACAAACACTGGTCGTTACATTAATTGGAAAAGTTTTGTTCCCTCCCATTACAAATTAAATTTGGTTAAAAGTTAAAACCTATTACACAGAGCATAGTGCATATAAAATTCATATAGTTTAGTCCATAACAATTTTCAATGCATATCTTCTATACTGAAGCAAAATGTCTATTCTCTCTGATACATCAACAAACAAATGTGTTTATTCTCAAACAAGTGACGTGAACTTCCAATAATGCAGAAATATTATACAGATGACAACTATAAAAGTGTGTAAAGTTCAGAAAGCAAAGAGATTTCCCTCTTTTTGCAACTACCTTACCTTGGCAATATGTCATTGCAAATTGAAAAAGAAATCCGGCAGTTTTTAATTAAAAGCTTTTCTACAAAATTTTGATTCATTTTGGTACACGACACTCACAATATTGGCAAATGCTTTAAATTTAAAGATTGTCAAGCTCTATTGCACATTACTGGAGTTGTGTATAAACTGAATTGCTCGAATGGACAATCTTACATTGGCCAAACTAGCTGTAGTATAGTCACACAAATTCAAGACCATATACCAAACAAAAAACCAAACTAGAATCAGATGTTAAAAAGCACCTTGTGCGCACTCCTAACCACAAGATTAATTTCGATTCTCCTGAAATACTTGGTCACAGCAACAACCGCAGAAAACTACAAAACAAAAAACCTATCTTATTCAAAAAATTCAACAACAAATAAACCTAGATGGAGCATTGCAACCGATATATTTGTTTAATACGTGATAGTTATACTGTAGAAAGTAGGGGAAGTGTGGTACCCGTGGAACGGTGGGACCTTTGGAACACCGGATTTATTTGCAAACGGAAAACGGATTTGTAGAAATTTTTGTATTTGCAAACAGAGTTAGGTAAAATTTTTAGATACCAAAACTGAAATGCGGGAAATTGCTGGATTAGAAGGCTGTGGAGCTGTTTCGTGTTTTGGGGGTAAAAAATGTGGTTTTTAGGGTCAACTTTGTAAGAATTTTTCAATAGCTTGTAGTTAACAAAACTTATTGGTTTGGTTTCTTTAAAAAGACTGCTTATTTAGCTGGCATTTGAACAAAAGTGCTTCTTGTCAAATTGTAGCGTGTATAGGGTAGAAGCTATTTTTCCCAAGTCATTACTGTGTGGGACCATTGGAACACGGTGTTCCATAAGTCCCTTGTGTTTCAGGTCATGCCTACATTTAAGTCAAGAAAATCAAATAAGGGTTTGTTTTCTGAACAAAATCTAAATAAAGGTTTGGATGATGTTCTTACAAATCCTGCAAATGGAATCAGCTTCAGAAAAGCTTCCAAAATTCATGGAATTCCCATCAGCACCCTGCATCGTTATAAGAAAAAGATGCCATCATCACACACACACCTGCGAAGAAAAAACTTTTCCCTCAGCAAGCAGTGAGCAGTGAATTTTCAACAGATAAAGAAGAAGTGTTTGTTGATTCAGAAAGTGATGCTAGTCTGTCTGATCGCAATGCCAGCCTAGCGCTGCATCCTGTTAATCTTGTTATGTTCAGGAGCGGTGATTTTGTTATTGCTAATGTGCACACTGCGGCTGGAAAGTGTGAAAAGTTTATTGGAAAGCTGATTAGTGGACCAGAGGAGGATCAGGACTTTGAAATCAGTTTTTTGGAAAGGTCAAAAAAAATTAAAAATGGATTTGTCTTTCTAGAAGTGGAAGACCTAGCCTCCATTGCCAGAAAAGATATTGAAAGGGTTTTGCCCCCACCTTGTGCAGCTGCTCAAACTAAGCGGTTGTGTGATGTGCTGAAATTTGACGTTAATTTATCTTTTGTGTGATTTTTGTATATTTGCGTATTATGTCTTTGCATCGTTTTTCTCAATAATTTCTGTTTACCAAACTTATGGGTGCTGCAGTCATGTATGTAAAGTTTGTGAGGCAGATAGCAACCTTTTGGCTATTTTTTAAAAAGTGTTCTATTGGTCCCATAAGGTGTTTCATTGGTCCCATAGGGGTGGGACCTATGGAACGAATTTAAAAATTTTTATAAAAGCTTGTAACTAGACATCCAATTAACCAATTTTAAAACTACTTTGTTCTAATATAGATCTACCTAATTACAACATGCGGGCCAATTTTTGAGCAATTTTTAGATAAAATCAGAAAGTTATGACCATTTAAAGAAATTTGTTCCATAGGACCCACACTTCCCCTATACCTTTGCAATGCGCTTCTTAACTTACGCCTTGCAATCGCTAATTAGGCTATGTTAATGAGAGTTATTTTGATTTATCACTTTGTGATGTCATAATTCTGATAGTCTAAATTACTATGTTTAGTTGTACAGCGGTTAGCTTTCAATACAACACTTGTCTTGGCATTGCCTCAGGCAACCATTTATTTAACTGATGATGCTTTTAGTATAAAAGCGAAACGTTTTGATAAAATGTTTCGCAGCATTTTGGCTTTATTCTTTTTACTGAGAATTGCACAAAAAATGGATGAAAATTTGGGCAATTATTGGAAAGCGTTATTCAGCCAAAAAGTATGCCCTTGGCCATTTTTGTAATGACAACTTATAAATGGCATTACCGCTAGGCCATTCCGATATTTTGATGATAAGATCGCATTTTTTTGCTAACCTTTTCTTTCATAATTATGATAGCACGGAGCAACGTCTCTTTTACTTTTCTTCACAGGTGTTTATGAAAATGCAAAAAAAGCATGACTGCTAAGAACATAAAAACTGACCTTGTTAAAATCTGCTTCTGGGGGTCCTTACAAGCAGTGACGGTCTTACTATCGGGGGCTCCCGGCAAGGAAGATTGAGGGGCTCCTAATATGAAGCTATTCTCCAGCAAGATTACTCCTAAAATGTAACCCCATTCTAAAATCACTGATATTTCTATCGTAAAAGTTTCAGACTGACTAAGAGTAGCATACAAGATAGATATTAATTTAAAAACAGAATAGGGAAAGTTAAATACATAAAAATGAGGTGGATAAAAGGGTCCAAATTTACGCTAAACCAAAATCTTATACTGTTATAATTTATCTTGGAAGCTCACATGCTACCTATAACTGGATCAACATATCAAGCAGCAAAAGTATGCACAAACAATGTAAACCAAGGTCCAACATTATGCGTATGTTGACAAAAGGGAGCCCACATAAACAGGGCGACCCGGTTTGCCCATGGCTAAGGCCACCACTGCTTACAAGCCTTTCTCGGGACCCAAAGTTGTGCTGTTACACCACACATTGTGAGGAGAGGAAGTAATATAAAAAAATAAAGAAGTGAAAACTACTTTGAAAAACTAAAAAAAGTAAAAACAACTAATCGAAAAAACGGATTAGAAACGAGTTTATGTAGGAGTTGAATGTCAATTGAGAAAAATTGTTGGTAGGATATGTCAAGCGGTTGTACAGATTTATTTGCCACTTTTTATGCTGTAGATTGATCAGTTTTGATCAAAGCTTATGTAAATCATAATTTTAGCAGTTTAGTTGAGTTATTTTGTTGTTTCAGTGGTATTTTATTTTGGTCCCAAAAAGTTTATTACTAAGCAAACAAAGACATTAATAGACAAAAAGATTACAAAACAATTTGTTATAGCATGAAAATCAAAATTCTTTATGACCACGATAAAGTTTGAATTAATAGCATAGTCTTATACCAGTATCAGTGCTTATTATATTTTGTTTTGAAAGTTTAGTTTCAGGCAGACTTGAGCAGTTTTGAAGCAACATAGCTTTCAATTAAGGTAACTTAGCATTGATTACTTAACCAGAGGTTTTTGCTATGCATTTTTTTGCTTAGGCCTGAGTTTAAGATAAATGATAGAGAGGATAGTATAAAGGCAGTGACTATTTTGCCGTTGATGGCTTTTAACCCTTGGAGGCTATTTTGCCATGAGTTATTTGTGATTGTTCAATCATAATGACATATGGAACATGTGACTTTTGTTCGTTTCTGATGAATTGGTCAATTTTAGTAACTGTTTAAAAAAATTTCACACCCCCAGTGTCCACTCCCCCTCCAGTGTACACTGTCTTTCTCTCAGTACCCTGCCAGTGAAGATTTTAACCCATGCCACTGTATTTCCAGACTGGTGCACTATCTATGCACCATGGTATCACTGGCAGAATTGTAGCAATTATGGCAATATATACACATGTGGATGATTACAGCAAAATAGTCTCTGAGGGTAAAAGGCCATTGATGTCAAAGTACCCACTTCCTAGTATAAATCTATGCAACTTTTTTGATTGGTAATAAATGAATAGTTTTATAGTAATAGCTGAATGCCAAACTTGTGGGTCTGCTTGAAAATTGGCTGTAGCAGCTACAGTTATCATCTGAGCTCTCAGCCCGCAATCTTTCCTTAAAATATCCTCACTCTGCCATTAATTTGTGTATAGTAGCATTCCATTTAGGTTTGATTTGGCTTATTGCTGGTACAATTAGAAACCATCCAATGACCATTACTACTGTACTATTAGCAGAGATACCACCAAAATAACTGGTGATATTGCCTCACTATCATCTTCTTATTTCTTCTTAAATTTCTTGATTGTACTCCACTGTTTTGCATATTTTATTAACATAGCAACTCACATCATGGGCTAGCCCTAGTCTTTCAGTAAAGGTCAACAGTAAAAAAGAATGTTTAAAATGATCAAAAGCTTATTAAACATGTACAGTATTTTATATTTTACAATTAAGCTTATACCAAAGGCTTACAATGTAATTGTTTTACTGCTATGGGAAAAGCTAGTGCAAGATAAATGCTACCCCCTGTAAAAATACAAATATCAAATGCTTTCATTGCTGACTGACACTTGATAACACTTTGTCACAAAGCGCATGTAAACTGCACTGGCCACCTCAACTCAATTTTAGCATTTTCCTGTAAACCCAACTTTAAAGTTAGATATAATTATTTCAAGCACTACACAGTGTAGTGCATTACAGTTGAACGAATCTGGTATGTACAGTCGAATCCGGTTAATTGCATAGTCAATTTTCCAAGCCTTTTGATGCGATTAAGTGAATTATGCGTTTATGCGAAAGTGCAAAGTCAAACTGAAACGCAACGTTTGTCATGGATAAAAATGTCTACGCATCATACTTTAAAGCAAGCACAATGCGATGGTCTTATTCTTGCTCAGAAAGTAAGTAAAACATGCAAGTAAAGGGTTTAATTGAATTTCATTTGTTTCAAGCGAAATACTGCGCGATTAATTGTTTGTTTAATTTGCATGCTATCTTACGTTTTTCTTTCTAGTCGAAGAAATGTGTCCATATTCTCCCCTTCAAATTGCAGTCGTCGTCTAATTATATCAAGTGTGTGAAGCACTTCTTTATTTTTTGGTGCAATCACAGCAGTTGCGTTGGAAAAGTTTTCTTCATTAGTGTCGTCGTTCTCAACTTGATTGTTTTGTAAAACTTCTTCACATAAATGTGATATACAAGCTGAAGATTTGCATCACTGAACTTCAATCACATCGCACGTTGTGCTGTTTTTGATCTCTAATTGGGGGCGGCCTTTTTCATTTTGTGACGTTTGCAATCGGCGTTGTTCTGTACCTTTCAGTTTGTTTCTGTTAAGACTTTGAAACAATCGTGTTTTTGTCTCGGAAATTATGCAATCTTTTGATTAGTAATCGAATAATTGTTTTCAATTCTATTCAATTAAGCAAATTATGCAATAAACTGCTATGCCATTATCCGAAATATTTTCTTAAAAAATGATTGACTGTGATTTGGGATTTACGATTTCAATGCGACAAAATGAATTATGCAATTATCCGATATGCAATTAACCAGATTCGACTGTAAATTATTTAAAAGTTTGGGTTCAAACTACTGCTTGCATCAACTGCTGTGACATGTTTAGAAGTCATTGCTTAATACCAATTCTAAGTGTCAATTTTGCTAATCTCCAAATTCTGCTCCTTGTGCATTCCATAAACTGATTAAAATTTAATCGTTTTATTTCTAACTGAAGAAAATAATGCAGTGTCAAATGTCATTTAGTTGCTATTCACACACTACATGAAATTGCTAAAATTTGTTAAGTCATTTATGAACTGATTTATAATATTTATGAATTATTCATAAACTGTTTATGAACTAACAGCTTAGTAGCGCTACCCTTTGTGATTACATACGCCAGATGTGTCTCAATAGAGTTTATTTGCAATAGGCTGTGCTAATTTCATTTTTCCTATCTAAAAACTAGATATCCAGCAGAAAACAATACTTTTTAGTTCAGCATTGATCTTGCTCTCCTTTTCATTTCAATATTAAACAACTTTTTCTCATGTATGTAAGACAATCTACATAAGCAAAAGCCTAGCTGGGTTAGCCTCAAACAGCCTATCTGTAGTTTACTAAACAATTACTCACTGATGCTTTGGCGTTCATTTCTTTTGATACAAGGACATTGGCGAGCAAGAAAAGTTGAGTTGAGTGGTGCGATCTTGGTATCTTAAGAAACCATGATGAGTATCAGTGGGTGTTGACAAGCTACCATAAAACAAATAAGAATGGCATTTGCTGTCACTCAGAATTTGTGTTCATGTATACTTGCCTTGACCTTTACACTGATTTGCAATTCTGTGGAATTTCTGCATTTTGTTAATGGTGTGGTTGATTTTTTAGGATATCCAAACTTGTTGCAGTGACATAGCCCTCTGAATTGTAGGATGATTCGTTTATTTTTGTACTCTAAAAGTTAATGTTGAATTGTTGGCAATCTGGTTATGTAAATTGAGAGTCAGACTTGTCATTAAACAGTTAAAAATACTGGCAGTTAAATGCTTAGCAGGGACACTACTAAATTGTGGAAATTCTGCTAACTAGTGCTAACTCTAATTCTAACTGTACTGAACTCTAATGCTAACTTTAATTCTGTGTTACCATATTATGTCAGACTTGTCACAGCATTATGTGATAGGTAGCATAGGCAAGCAGTACCAGTGTTCGTTTTAAAGCTTGTATTATGTTTCAAACTATGGCTTGAACAAATCACAACTTTTATGTGAGAGTTGCTGCTGACTTGAAGATTAGAATTGTGTTTTCCAGTCATTCAAAAAATTGCTGTCCCTCTTATGTTTGGTAAATTATTGAGCTGTTACACTCTCATCTTTTTGTGTAGTGAATTGTTTCATTCATAATCAGTAATCTAGATTTGTTGGTTACCTGATAAATAACGTTGTCATCATTTTGAAAAGTTGCTGACCAGTTTTTATGCCACTTTAAACTGAACAGCCGAACAAGTAATTTTATCTGAGCAGTCAAGAATAGTCTTCATACAAAATTTTGGTAAGTTACTTTTGGTTAGTTTTTTTGGTGAAACTTTCTTGTTTGTTTAAACAGTCAAAGGTCTTACGTGGATACTACTAAAATGGGGAATTCTCCTGACTAAACGTAGCTCTTGCCCAATTTTAATGCTAATCTGCAATATTATCATATTGTGATTAACATTTACATGTCGAATTTACTGTAACATTTTCTATGAAATTCCACAGTTTAGTTTCTTTCCTGAAAGGTTCATTGTGCCGTTCTCTTTGGTCAATGATAGTCTATTGTCTACCAGTAATATTTTTCAACTCTTTCTGAAATATGGTCATTATTTTTGTGTAGGGTAGGCTATTTTGCACTACTGCTACTTATTAGTATATAGTCTAGTTTTATGTAGTTGGTGCACAAGTTAGCTGGTGACCTTAAAATGTCTAGTTATCCTGCAGCTATAGGCTTGTAGTGAGCTCTATGTTACAAAGTTACTGCTGCAACCTTTTTTTAGTTGAAGCTTACTGCTAACCAAGTGTTGCTTTAAGTAGGATTGTTCAAATTGGTACGTCTTTGAAATGTCAGCAGTTATATCCTACAATGTCTGCTTTATGCAAGGTTAAGTCTGGGGTTAGAATTGAGTTTTGGGTTAGGTTTATAGCTTATGATTGTTGGTTATGGTTTTACTTAGGTAATGGCTACTTTGCCTTCAATGGCATTTTACCCATGTAACCTATTTTAATGTCTAACATTTTCGATTGGTCAATTTTTATGATGAAAAAAATGTACTCCCAGTGAACGTTGCCCCCTCAGTAGGCATATCCCCATACATTTACATATTGGCCTCCCCAGTGTACACTGCTTTTGTCTAAATACCCTGTCAGCAAAACTATGAAACCCTAGCGATTGCATTTGAAAGCAGCAGCATTATCCACTACACCACACTGCATCAGCGCCAGAACTGTAGGAAATATTATCTATTTAAAAACACATGAATTGTGATAGCAAAATAGTTTTGAGGTTAGACTTCTGTCAATGGCAAAATAGCCACTTCCTTACAGTTATGGTTAGTTCATGTTGCAAGACATTATACACATTGGAAACATTGTTGAAATCACGGATGTGTAAAATTCAGTAGGTTCCTTTAGACCAGTGGTTCCCAACCTTTTTAATGGCCTGCACCCCTGAATTGTTATAATATGTTCTCACACCCCTAAAATATCTTAATATGTTCTCGCACCCCTATAGTGATTTAACATGTGAAGAATAAGGCCATGCACTAAGCATGGTTTAATTAGAGTGATCAGAGGTGATCTCCAAAAAAAAAAAAAAAAGGGTCATCACCGATCTCGCAAACGCTTGTGATACCACTTGACGTCTCTTGAGCAACATTTGACTGGGCGGTGTGCCGCGACACAAATTCAAGGAATTTGGCCTTAAAAAAGCAAATATGGCAACCCTGGTCAAGATGTGGGCCGATTTTAAAGTCTAGGCTGAAATTGCGTGTGTTGACCTTTTTTTTGGAGATCAGCATCGTTTCGGGCTAAATTGAAGGCTGCGCATTAGGCATGCTGTAATTAGACACTGATTGTGCAGAACTATTAGCACATGATGAACTGAGCATGACAGGACAAAAATGCAACACAAAAATCTGAATGACCATCTCGCACTCCCTAAGATGCTGCCTTGCACCCCTGGTTGGGAACCCCTGCTTTAGACTATATTGTTGGCTATAATGGGCATCCTGGTTTCAGTTACATCAAGTTTTTGTTATGATTTTCATAAAACCAGAAACTTGACTTGAAGATTAACACAATACTGTTATTTCAAATTATGGAATACTGTCATGTGAAATTAAATCTAAATGTCAGCCTCTAGAGGAAGCTTTTTGACTAAATATCAATTTGTGCAGTTGTACCGTTAGAATACAATGTCTTGAACAGTGAGCTTTTTTGCTTGTGATTATCACTATCATCAAGTCATGGTGGTCGATTTTCATCTTCATTTCATTTAATTATGGTTGACCTATTACTGCACAATGTATGTTGTCAATTAAAATTAATGCTTTACAGTTTTGGTGATCACTCATTTTAGTTTGTTCATTTATTTTTAAAAAGATTAATTTTATTTCATATTTTCACTGCATTATTTTTAAAAAATTGGAAAACAAATTTTGTACAATATTGCTAACATTGTGCCATAATCCAATAACTCGTTATTTATGATGAACTCTACGCATTATTTATGATGAACAAAGCATTACCATAGCCAAGTAAATTAATTTTATGATAGTTTCTTTAAAGCCGTTTTTTGGCAATTTGGGTATTTTTTTTGATCACATCTCAACAATGTTTTCAATGGGAAGTTTATTGTCTTTAAAAAATTTCCACTGCACATGGGATCAAAGGTACTTTAGAAAAATGACAATTTTGTTTCAAAAGTAAACTACATTTTGCAAGTTGGATTAGAATTTTAATTTTTAACTCCTTTCTAAACTTTTTGGACTTCTTCCAAAACCTAAAGAGAACACCGATTTACATTGTGTATATTTGTATGTTCTGACAGCTTTACCTTTTTGTTTTTCTTTCAGCTTGGAAATTCATCTTCAGAAAATTGCTCTTCGGCAAATTCAATCACACTTTATGCACAGATTTTCAGTAATTTAACAAGCATAACATTTCTCGGCTTAATTATACTAAAAATGTGATTTCGTAAACTAGACTGCTTTCTAAATGCAACAAACTCTGTGGTATATTGTGTGGTTTGCTACTCTTGTATTTCTGCTAAAAAAGAGTAGCAGTTATCATGGAAATGTACTCTGAATGCTGTATAAGAAGCTGTTAGATAAAGTTTAGTAAGGTACAAGTATAAGTGTCAAGCATGGCTGATGGAGTTTGTATTCTGTTTAACCCATCAATCCTGAGTTTTGTGGAAAAGTATAAGTGTGCAGTACCTGTAGTGAAGTCAGACATTTTGTTAAGAATAATAGCAGCCATTGGCCCCTATGATAATGTGAAAACCTTATGGAGACACCAGGTTACAATTTTGTAATACATTTTTTGTGGTAAAAGGTGGTTTATATAATGCATTTTTTTATATAAAGCTCGTTTATTATTCTGCTATTTGTGTTAGCTGTTGAATTATTTACGTGATAATGACAAGTTCGTCGATTATTTTTAGGTGTGTTTTTTGGTCTTTCCAGCCTTATTAAAAGGTGATAATAACTTGTTATGGCAAGTGAAGATCCAGACAAAGCTGAAGTAACTTCTCTTGTTGCCACTCTTACAGGAACTGTTGCTAAGCAGGTGCCAAAGGAATTTAATAATTGCAGTCATACCACAGAACTGTTTTAAAGTATTTCATTGCCCTTAACAGTATAAGCTTTTTTTTCCATAATATGTTATTGTAATGTGCAATTCTCGTGCATTATTATTTATCCATTGCAGTGCTTCCCAATCTTTTTCAACTCACGATTCAATTTTACCTACTTTCTTTTTGAAGGACCACCAGGTCTGTTGCAAACTTGATCTGGGTTGGTAACAAAGTTTTTGAGAGTCATAACCAATGGTGCAAGAAGATGAATTTTACTGATGTATGGTTGTGCTCTTTTTCGAAGTGAAGACTTTTTTTTTAGATCAACTTTTTGAAAGCAAAATTTTTGCCTTTTTCGAGTTGAAAACCTTCTGTATTGAGATCAACTTTGTGAAAGCGAAACGTGTGCTGCAAATTGTTAGGAAATGTTTTAACTGAGTGCTGGAAACTGGTTGCATTTTGGAACGCTTGGTCTTTTTAAAAGAACTGTACCTGTTATTCTGATAAATGTTACAGCATATTAGTTAAGCACATGCCTACTATTTAAAGTGCTAAACTATTTGTAATTTTTTGATGATTACTTCCACATTACAGTACAGTTTTGATACGTTTTGGATACCATCGAACTCCACTTCCAGCACACAGAGTTACGAAGCCGACTGCGGAATCTCAGTAACGATTGGTTACCATATTTTAAAAAAAAGCTTTTTTCAAAGGTGGAAGAGCTTCATGTTGATGAGTCAGTAGTAATCAATATCAAAGGTTCTGTTGATGACAATGTTACTCAAGATTCTGATAAAGTTCTTCCAAATGGAAAAGAGATAAATGCCAACAATGAAACTGTAGACGGAGATGAATCTGATGGAGAAATAAGTAAGATATTATGTGCCATGTGTTTTCAGTTGTATGTTAGTTGAAATTATCTGTTTCATTGGCTTTTTGGTGCGTTATAAACAATAAAAACCGAAAGTAAGGCATGTCAATCTAAAATTTGTTGGTATTGCTGTCGTTTTTGACAATAAGTTTACTGTCAAATTATACCTTGAGATGTCTATTTAAAAAATATTGACTTTTAGTTATTTTTTTGAATGTTGTCAGCTTCCATAAAATACTTAAGTTTAAAATAAATGTCAGCTTGCATGTTCTGTATATTAATTGAGGTATATATGCAGTTGATTCAGACGAGGATGATAGCCACGACCTTCAACCCCAAATCGATTTCAGCGGTTTAGATGATGTTGTTCGACCTGAACTTGACCAACTTGATTATGATGAAGACGTTGATGAGGGTGAAATTAAAGAAGAGAAGAAAGAGGTAATTACTCCAATTTATTTGTCTCCCTGAATAAAATTCGAAAAATATTTCCACTGTAAGCTAGCTACATTGACGTTTACATCATATCTTTTTATGATTATTCAACAATTTGAAAGTAGTGCATTATTTACTACACGTAGCAGATTAACCAGTTTTATCATTATTTATTTTCTTATGGTTTTGAAGATAGAAAATGTTGCTGAATTTTTTACTTCGTCTGATGGTGTATGAAAACTGAGAATCTTCCAACACTGCATTTTTTGAAATAGTTTTTCATTAAAAAGTTTTGGTATTGTATTTGGTGTAGCAGGCTTTAATGTGTTGCTCCATTGACTGATCTTGCTGCCAACTAGTTCTTTTTGCATTGTTTCGACTGTGACTTTTAGGATGCAAAAGTTGATTCGAAAGAAGAAGGAAAAGAAATGTCAGAAGGAGAGGTAAGTGATAATGTTTAGGCGTGGTGATCACTTTATTCTCTTCATACAAACTCAAAAAATATGCTTATAATGGACGTTTATTAGAATACGGAACTTGTATTGTGCGGGTCAGTTTTCTTTAGTTGGTTGATTGCTCGTTGATGATCAATTTTGCAAGTTGATTCTGAAATCACTCTCGCAAAAAATTCTTTTGTGAATAGTTAGACCTGCTTTTATTAGAATGACTTTGAAATAGACTCCCACACGCAGTAGCACTAAGCTTCAGCCCCAATTATTTTACATGATACATTTAACAAATTGAGCTCAAACAAGATGGTAATAAAAATAGAGCTTGTGGAGCATAGAGTTGCATTCTGAAACAAGTTCAATCCTCAGAGTAAAATACTTAATTCATTTCTGCTCAGCAAATCAAAAATTTGAACAATTTTTGTGTTTAATTTTGTCTTAGCAGGTGACAAGATAGAGCTTAGATAGTATTTGATGCCAGTTTACTGTTTTTATTCAGATAGCTTCGAGTGACGGCGAAGTTGTTAGCGATTCCGAAAATAAAGTAAGTGGGCATTATTTGAATGGATTTCGTATCTCACTGTATATATTTGTTTCCTGCTGTTAAAAGAAAACGACAATAGATTTTCACACCCATCGAACTGGACTTCGGCTCTTAGCTACATTGAATGCGTTCCCATTGCCAAGTTTATGGAATCAAGAATTATTCTGTTTCAGCTGTTATGTTAGGAACGCCTGTATTTTAGACATTTTAAAAAAAGTTTTGCCTACCAGACGACTTCCAGTTCTATCCATCTTGAAATTAATGTTGAAAGAAATTGTTAAGTTGTCAACGTTTTGATCCCGTTCATGTGTCCCAAAGTTAACCACTTCAAACAGCAAAAGTATGACGATTCCTTTAATTTAAATACGCTTATTTTAGGCGATTTTTCACTATTTGTGGCATTATATGAAAATATTTTTTTGCCAGCTTTATCATAAGAGAAAAAGAAACGCACGCTTACTAGTAATTTGGGAATCCCGTTATTTGAAAAGCAGTTTTATCATGACGCCTTCTACGAAACAAGATTTGTGACATTAATTTGATATAATAAGTGATTGAGCGACTTTAGGTAATTTTTTGTAAATTGTAGGAAGTTTAGGATCAAATTGCTCTGACGTCAAATACCTCCTATGAGCGAGCTTCAGCGGGACGATTTTTTATCTACAAAAAAAGCTACAGAGCTAACTGGTATATCAGAAACCTATTAGTGCTGTCTTAAGATTTTCTTTTTAAGTGAAAATTAGGGCCGAAATATCTGTGACAAGTTGTTTGTTTCGTAAGCGGCAAGTTTACTTCAAACCATTGAATTTTTTTAGAAACCCGCTCGTTCTGGATTCGTCAATGATGATTACGAAGAGGGTGAGATGGTTGATCCTTCAGGTAAGTAGATTTGTGAACGCGTTTCTTCTACCATTAGTTCAAACTTTTGCACAGATGCTCCTATTGTGCCAAGAGGAACTTGCCGATTTTTCGAGAGAGGAAATTGCACATGGGGAGATCGATGTAGATTTATTCATCCAGGAGTGAATGACAAAGGTATGTATTTTGCGAGTAATGTTCATAATGCAAGCTTTATAACCAGTTTCCATCAATGAAGTAGAAGACAAAAGCTGAGCAATTGGGATTTTGTTTGGCTGGAACTAATCAAAACTATGATTGGCGTCTCCAAAATAGATCTTTGCTTTTTTTGAGCAAGCTGCTTCGTTAAAAGGAGACTTGATTCAATCGTTTCAGTTGTGCCCTTGATCTGAATGCAAGACCTGTCTCACAGGCCGCCTAGCGTTTTTTAATGTGGTCAAAGCTTTTGCTTTTGTGCGTCAAGTGCAAAGTTGCTTGTGGTAGTTTTTGTAATATGGTGGGGTAAAAAATTTTTTTTTCCCTCATCAAGCGACCAGATAACTTGAAAGAGATACTTAGGTCTAACAACAATTTTCTGTATGGTTTTACGCATCTGCCACCTTCACCCAGGTGGTTAAATGCTCCGAAAGGTCATGACCCTCAAAGTTTAAAAAATTTCATAACTTGAGAACCGTTTGAACTAGAGAGCTGGTTCCTGGCTTAATTCAGAAGGTCCATGTTTGTATCTGCTGTAATAAAATTTTTTCTTCTATATGAAACACTTACATCACAAATTGGCAAAATTGATATTTTACCTGAAGTTGGCAGCTGAAAAACATGATGAAAAATTTCGTATTAATATCAGTTGTGTGAATTCTTTGTTGCAAGTCATTACTAAGCCATGAACGTGTACCAATATGTGCACAATGATAAAGCATTTACTGTCTTACATGACATATAATGAGAAGAACATGTTGTTTTGCAACCAATATTAATTTGATTATGCTACCTACTCCGACTGAAGACCAGTATAAACGCATGCATTATGAGTACACAGGAACGTCAATGTACTGACATGTTGCTTGCGTGTAGGAAGCTACAAAATGTTTGATGATGACAAACCGCAACCTCCAATACACGCACCACCTCCTGTTCGATTCCCACCGCCACTTGATCCAAGGGTATGTTGTTTGCCATGCGCAGCTTTACATGCATTTCTGAAGTTATTGATAAAAGTTTTAATTGCCTTTCATCTCCACAGTTTTAAGTTAAACACGCAAAAACGTTTGCGTTGTAAACGAGTTATAAATATTTCTCATCAACGCTGTTTTTTGTTTAAATATCCATGATTATTTATTCAACAGCATGCTTTGCCTTGAGCTTTAGTAGGTGTTTGATTATTGAAAATCTGATGAGTTTTGTGGGAAACCGGTTGTTGTGCATCGAAGATAGAATGTGATCAGTACAGTATTTTTTGTTTAAGATTGCATGCAAATACAATTATCTAATCATTTCCTATTTTATTTTAGGCCTATCCGGGGCCACCTAATATGCCCCCAGGCATGATGCTTGGTCCGCCACCACCGGAAACAGCGTGGGAAAGAGGTTTAAGACATGCGAAAGAGGTACTGTAAAATAAGTAGGAAAATCACATCCAATGTCTTTAGCGATAATTTGTTTTTAACCAGCGTAATGGTCTAGTGGTTAGACCGTCAGGTTCGCAGTCGGTAAACTTGGGTTTATTTCCCAAGTCGAGTCACGCCAAAAGCATAAAAAATGGTATTCACAGCTTCCCTGCTTGGCGCTCAGTATAAAAAAGGGATAGTGTGAAGAACAACCCGGCAAGCTTGCTTATTCTGTTCTTAGGCAAGATACTTAATGGAACGCCTTCATCTTTCTGTGGCAGAGAGGTGGCTTGTTCGTGGTTCACCAGGTTAGAATTGTAAAGCTGCTCACCCAGCATGTCGTAAGAGGCGACTTTTGGGTACCCACCAGTGGCAGTTCGCCTTGTTGATGGTGGGGCTACCAGTCAGTAATTTGCATTCTTGACTGGTTTAAAATGGGCTGCCACTTTTCTCCTAGCCTAATTTAATTAGGTTGACGGCGTGGACCTGGATTACCTTTCATGCCGTACCTCTATCTCAAGGAAGAGGAACGGTAAACCAACCAACCAAAATAATTTGTTTTTATTTGGTGAATTACATTTTAATAAGAGGTGTGTTTTTTTATTTATGATCGCTAATTTCTTATTTTTATTTGTGTGCCCATTTCTATAATTTCAGATGCGCAAACGAGCCTTGCAGCGCAAAGTTGAAGAACCAGATTTCATGAGAAAGAGGGAAGTGTTATCACTGAATGAAGCTCTTAATGTCGACCGAGATATGGATTACATTGCTCATAAACCTCTTGCTGATGAAGAAAAGTGGGTTTACTTTAAACTAGCGCAATGTCTTTTCGATAATTTCAAATTCGGTGTGTCGTGGTTTAGCTTGAGCTTGGGACGTGGCAAAAGTTTTATTTGCCGTTCTCGTCCTGCACCTTGCATAACATAGCAGAATCCGTTGCACGAGTTAGTCCTGCGGCATTTTTGGTAAAGCTGTTGTTGCTTATATTGCTGAAAATCAAAATGAATGAATGAATGCATTGAAGTTTTATTTCGGACAATGACGATACAATGTCGTTAACGAGTTCCTTTTGCACCGACACGGAAGCCAAAACCTGTTTGGATATTTGACTGTGCGTAAAATTGACGCTCGTCCTCCATACTCTCTTTTGCCCCGTGGGTTTAATGTGCCAAACAACTTTTTAATTTGTAGAGGTGTTGATCCTTTTGGTGTGCTGGAAGAAGATGAAAGGTACGCTGTTCCTTCTTTGGATGAGGTAAAGAAGTACAAGAGATTCGAAAAGTCTCATCATAGGGATGGAAGAAGATCTCCGAATCATGTAAATTAGTTTTTTTATTGCCTTAAATTAGAGCATTGGGGTGCAACGGGCCCTAGCAATGTTGATGCTTCTATGGATTTTGGTATTTTATGGTATAGGGGTAATTGTTGGTGATTTTCGAGCATAAGTCTCAGAGTTCGAACCCTATTAAAGCACCTTTGGCATTTGCCAGAAAGGGCATCCGGCATCGTGTTCTGCTGCTCAAGCGAAAGTGGTTTCAAAGCGAGTCGTAGAAAATGCACACTAAACCAACTCCTCCAAGCCGGGCAAAGCGAGAAAGGATGTTATTTATAGTTTTATGCTACATGTAGCTTCATGGTTTGTGCATGAGCTAGGAGCAGTGTTCCCTTTAAACGCAGAAAAAGTGCGAATTTGCGAAATTATGTCCGGCGGATTCGCAGTTGAAATTCAACAGTGTGTAAAAAATGTCCGGCGGTTTTTGGTAACTTTTTCACTTTGTTAAAATTTTTGCAATTTTCTTAGCAAAATCTTAACCAACTGTTAAATGCATGGGAGACAGTGAAAAGAAATCCAAAACAGAGGCTTTCTAAAGCAGTGCAACGTCTCACGCAAACATCGCGCAACAGCGAGTGACGGCGACTTAACATATCGCGCGCGCCATTGCCACTTTTTTGTATAACAAATTATCTCTCCAGCAATTAACCCAAAGTAAAACCAATTTTTTTGTTTACTTTTTCCCAATCGATTTCAATCGTAGCTAAAGAGCAGTAATAAAAAGCAGCTCTCAAACTTCAGTTTTAACACAAGACATCATTTTTCGAGGGAAGTTTGAAACTAAACTTGCTTGAACTCTTTATGCTTTCTTTACGTTTCAATGCTAACTTCAATCGTGCTTGTTAAGATATAAAAGCACATAGTTCTCGCTTTCAGTTAAGCACAAAAAACACCATTTTTTAAGGGATGGTTTTTGTACGTAACGAATAAATAGCCTTCTTTTCTTGCCATTTATTAACACTAAAAGTAAAAAAGGATATGATTTCTAACCAATTTTAGTTTTGAATTCTCTTCAAATACTTTCCGATTTGAGATTGAAAGTTTGCTTGCAATTGCAAAAACCTGTTGTTTAATTGATTACGATAGAAAAATGTAAGTTGTTTAATTATTTACCGTAAACAAGCAACAACTGAAGTTCGCAGTAATTTTTGTTGTGTCATAGTGTAATAACCTATCTTACATCACATTACTTTATAAAAGTCCTATTTCTCATGCTCATGTCGAGCGTCGGCAAAGGATTAATTTTATTTACGCAGATTGTTAGCCTGTCATTCCAAAGTGCTTACGAATCACTGTTGAAAAGGCTGTAAAGTTTGAGACCAAATTAAACCGCAATTAACTTACTGAAGAAAAATAGCCAAGTATTTTGCCGCCACCGCCTTATAGTAACCGATAGGCTACCTGTTTGTAAACATTCTGGAGCTGACAAAGTCACGCTAATTATTACGTCACCAAAGCGCATTGTCACAGTTTTGACTTTCTTTTTCATGCAAATTTGTCCGGCGGTTTTTGTACATTTGCTAGCAATTTCGCACTTGTGCCGGCGGTTACGCACTTACTAAAATCTTAGAGGGAACACTGGCTAGGAGTACCGTGAAGCCGTTTCGATTCGCTCAAACTACAAGCTAAATATATCTTAATTGTGTGTAATAAATACAAAAGGATACTTTGAGTCAAATTGGTTGAATTGTATTGATGTTTTAGGATTTGATAAGAAGACAAATGTCACCTGGAAGTCACGTGCACAGAGAAATTCATGAACGGGGTCGAGAAAGACGGTAAAAGATAGAATTGTGTTTGTTTTTAGGGCGGAATCTAGTTTTAAAATTTGGAATGAATCAGCTGGATACTTTTTGTTTGGCCACTTTTTGGCAATTACTGTTTATTTTTAGGTCTCCTCGCCATCCAGGTATGCCATCGTACCATTCCCACGAGCGTCACCAACCGCCGCCCATGCCCCATCGTGACCATTCATTACGTCATGAGTATAGGGATAAAAGAGAGGCGAATGATGGGGAACGACGGCATGATAGAGAGTATAGAGATCGAAGAATGAATGACTTCAAGTAGGCCTTCATTGTACTTCATTGATGTTGTTGCAGTTTAGCTAAGAGCAAGTTGCGTTCAAACCCGCTTCGGAGATGCAAGTACTTGCTGACTCTGTTTATTTATTTACCACAAGTGTAAAACTTGCTTTTTAAAGCTGCAAATACAAAATTCCTTGACGGCAATTGAACTGTAACCCTGTTGCGTGGCCAAACCTGCATCCTGACTGCAACATGAAATAAGTCGCTTCTAGCGAACAAGCGATTAAGTGACTAACCGCTTTTTCAGCTTAAACTTTAGAGAATAGCAAGTATCTTAGCTTCCGTGTTCTGTTGCTTCTGCTGTGCGGTTGTCGCTATGTTCCATTGAATTTTTTTTCATGCAGAGAACGAGATCACAGAATGGAACAAAGCAGGAATTATCCCCCAGATGATGAGAGAGCTCCTAGAGGGTAGCTTTGTGTTACATTGCTGTGGTGCAGATTTTTTCTGCTGCGTATTCCTGTGTATGATGTGAGATGTGCGTTAGCATTGCAACTGCTTGGCTGTTTTTGAACCCTCCTATTGTTCAATCGTCAGCACGTTTTGCTACTTCGACAGTATTTGTTAATGGTGCTATGGTGTGAACGTATTGCAATGTTTTCTTTCATACCATGCGTTTGTTTTTAAAGTGGACGGGTGATTACCTTGTCAGTAAATGCACCGACAAGTATGCAGCGCTGATACTTGCAGGCAAGATATTTAATCATTGCTCAAACGATCTCACGATGCAAAAACTGAAGTTGTTGATAAGGAAAGATACTTCATCCCTGATCCATTCTGTGTTGGCGTAGAATTAACGTAATTTTTTTAAAAATCAGTCACGCAATAAGAAATTTATCATTGGACTGACCTTTCGACCTTTATCAAGGCTGTCATGAATTTCTTTTAAATTTCAGGCGTGAACTGGAAAGCAGAATTGTACCAGTTGACAATTCACTCCATAAGAAAAAAAGCAGTAAGTAGCCTAATGATAATTATCGCCTTTTTCTGCTCTCTTCGTTTGATGGTAACTATTATCATGTTCAATAGGGTAATACAGGGGTGTGCAAACTTTTTTAATGGTGGGCCAAATACCAATAAGCACAATATTCTGCGGGCCGCACCTTCAAATAGGATAATATTTTACCGAATATCAAAAACAATATTGCCAGCGATAAAAATAAAACTGCAATAATATCAAAAACAGTAATACCAGTATTATTCGAAAAAAATTCGTTTAGTAATTTGTTAAAAAACAAAAATATGTAAACTTAATTGTATAATCAGAACATGGCAATACGATTTAATCTTTGTACAAACAATTTCTGTGAGAATTATGCAGCTGGCTTTTTTTCTGAACCACTCTATTCAAATTTACTTTAATTGAGGTGCTTGCAACTCTAAGCCCATTTTCCAAGTGTTCGCCTGTCATTACTGATCGATAGGGAGATTTCATAAAACCCATTTTAGAAAAAACTTGTTCACACAAATAAGTTGAGCCAAAAAGTGCCATTTTGGAAGCCACAAATTTTCTTAAATTTGGGAACTTATCTTGGTCAAGAAATTTCCGGTAAAAATCACCAAGATTCATTTCCACATACTTGGCCTTCAAGTCACTACTCTCCTGAAGATCAATCAGTTCCATTTGGATATCAGTGGGGGCTTTGTCAATTTCTGTGTGAAATGGTGAAGAAAATATTTCAAATAAATGTTCATGGGATCTGAAGTCTTTAAAGCGAGCCGAAAATTTATTAAGCAATTTTTCAAGTTGATCTGCAAATTCGGTTTTCTTCTCTGGAAGCATTCACATTTCTTTTAAAGTTGGAAAGTGAGAGAGATCCGCATTTTTTATGTGTGCGTGCCAAAGTCTCAACTTGTTCATAAAGCCTTTTATGTGACCATACATTTCACTCGCATACTGGGCTTTTCGTTGCAGCTTTGTATTGAGTTCATTCATGCGAGTAGTAATATCGACCAAGAAAGCCAGATCACACAACCAACTTTCGTCTTCCATTTCAGCCATTAGTCGCCCTTTATTTTTTAAAAATAGTGCGACTTCGTTTCGCAGTTCGTAAAATCGTCGCAACATACCACGCTTGCTTAGCCAACGTACCTCGGAAGAATAAGTTAGATCTTGATGTTCGGTGTCGAGATCATTCAGAAAATTTTGAAACTGCCGGTGATTTAGTCCTCGAGCTCGAATGAAATTTATTGCCTCATTGACCGGGCTCAAGACATGTTTGAATTTCAAGGATTTTGCGCATAGATTTTGTTGATGAATAATACAGTGGAAAATTGCTATGTCGTCACTGATATTTTTCTCTTTCAAAGCAGATTTCAAGAGACCTACAAATCCAATGCCAGTTCCGGACATGGCTCGAGCACCATCAGTTGCGATTCCGCATAAAGTGGATAGGTCCAAACCAAACTTATCAAAAGCATTGAGAACTTCACAAAAATATTTGCACCCGTAGTAGTATCCTTCATACACTGTAGTGACAGAAGTTCTTCTGTTTCGTTCAACTCCTTGTCCACTCCTTTTATAAACACAGCCAACTGAGCCGTGTCCTTTACATCGGTGCTTTCATCGATTGCGAAGCTCCATGACACAAAGTTTTTCACTTTGTCTTTAAGCGTGTCACAAACATCACCAGCAAGTTCGTCAATGCGCCTTGCTATCGTCCAACGTGACAAACTTATTTTCTCGAACTCCTGTACCATTTTAGGACATATTTCTTCTGCGACATCAATAAGGCACTTTTCACAAAATCACCTTCAGAATACGGCTTCATAGTTTGAGCTATTCTCTGTGCAATTAAGAAACTGCATCGAACTATTTTTTCATTATCAGTTTGCATTTTTTGAAACATCAAATGCTGGCTCTTTAATTGTTCCTTCAATTGCTTAACTTTCAGCTCTCTCTCACGTCTTTTCAGCTTTCCATAAATACAGTCAGCATGTTTTGAGTCATAATGTCGTTTAATGTTGTACTCTTTATTATCATTTACAGTTTGATTGCAAATCAAACACAAGGGTCTACTGTCTGCATTTTCGATAAAAAAATATTCAGAAGTCCATTTGTCATTAAATTTTCGCATCTCTTCCTCTACTTTCCTCTTTCTTGTCTCTTTTGAATTTGCGAAATTTGCCATTGCGGAGTGATGAATTAATTGAAACCAAGGTTTAAATTTGCTAAACTCTTGTATATAAGTTTATTAGAATTAGACAAAATCAATAGATATGCTGAAACCAAAATTCACGAAGTTAAAAAGTATGCAAACAGAATGGACAAAAAACGAACGAAGGACATCTTTGCTAAACTAGGCTGTAGCCATGGTTTAATTGTGATTAAACCGTGGTTAATTAATTGGTAAGTTATAGCATGTTAAACGCATAATTTTTACCTAATTTGTCCTTTATTTTTCAAAAATAATCAACTGATAAAACTAATTAACGGACCGACCTTCCTTTCGAGATTTCAAGTTAGCTTAGCTGACTGGCTATTGATAACTGGCTGGACTCGCTAGACTCAATATTAGCTAACTGGCTAGACTCAATATCTTCGCTACGAACCACCTCTTCATTCACTAGCACAACTATCAACCATAAATTAGCTACGCGCTAATTCCTCAAGCCACGATACGAATGATTCTAATTCTAAACTAAATTAGCAAATCGTCAAAAGGACATATCTCTACGATTAACTAATAATTTTCTTCGTCGTATCTCTACAAATCTCACTAGATTCTGAAATTTTTTCCAAGAGGTGAGAAGAACAAAAATTGAGCAAAATTAACCAATTACAATACATGGAACGTTCTAGCAAAAACATGCGCAATAGTATATGTCTATAACGTCACAAGCGAACAATATTTAGCTAAAAAACTTGTTTCTTTATGATCTTTGCTGTGCAGAGAGCAACCTTTAATTGGAATATATTCTTGCAAAGCGGTTAACTGTTAAATTATTTAACTTTATTCTAGGTTTATTTCTGACATTGATTTTATTAAGCACCTCCAAAAAACGTGTGAAACGTTCGCGGGCCGCACTCTATTCAAAAACCGCAACTCTCCGCGGGCCGCACAATTTTCAGACGCGGGCCGCATTTGGCCCGCGGGCCGCAGTTTGCACACCCCTGGGGTAATATTTCGCAAGCATAGAAAGGCACTATGGCGAGATGTGTCATTAAACAGATGGTCACAAAATTCGTTTTGCTGTACGATTGTTTTTAGCAGCCTTATGCGAAAACGTCTTTATTCAGTTGCGATAATTTCTTGCCGTTTTAGAGAGAACGATTTGTGATTAGGTTCACATGAAGTAGCGCATTTTTGTCGTAGACACTGCAACAAGAAGAGGAAACTGACACCGGCACAGGAACACCCAAGCTATATTCACATTTAACCAATGGTTCTCAAACTGGGGACTGCATGCCCCTTGGGTCCGTGAGGAACTTCCAAGGGGTCCGTCGAACATTCTTTAGTTTTTGAGATATAGACCAAGCTTATTCTTTTTTGTATCAAGTTCATCGACAGTTATTATTAGCCGAATTGCCTTTTTGCAAATTGCAACATTAAAGTTCGAGCCGTTGTGCCTCAGCCATGGCCTATTAAGCCCTTTTTAATAAAGAAATCAAAAGAATAAATGTGATCAGATTAAATCGGTTGATAATTTGTGTAGCAATTGGAGGCTTACTTAAATGTTGTGGTAAATATTGTACCGTGACTTTCAATCTTTTTCGTTGTGAAAATTGATGAAGCTCCACCATTATTTGAAGGAAGCAAAAGGTAACGCCGGCAAAAACGTTTGAGAAGCACTGCGTTTCTGTATCATCGCTGAAACTGGGGTAGTTGTCACGCCGAGTTTTTGTTTCAGTGCACGGCGGTAGAGGTGACACGTGGAGCGATCCGTGGGCGAGAGGCAGACAGGGCACGAAAAAACGTGCAAGTCGAAGCGACTCGGAATCTTCTGGATCTAGTTCGTCGTCTTCAAGGTAATTGCTGCTTTGTTTGCAGCCAGATGTCGCTGATATACACAGCATTGGTAAACCTGCATTGCCAAGGTTTAGCAGATTTGTGAAGCAGCTCTCTCAGCATGTCGTTAGAAACAACCGTACCCAAAAGACAGTTTGCTCTTAGCGGCGGAGCTGTTGGAGTTTGATGTTGATTGCGTTGGACGTTGCTGTAATAGGTTTGAACCAGGTTGTTGCTTCTCGCAATTTGGTCAGCAAGGTTTAATTGCGTGATAAGTTGAAAGGTCCCATTGATTCAACATTGTTGTTCTGCGAGAAAGGAACGTTGCGACTGTTTTTTTGCTACGGCATTATGGCGCTATTCTTGCCGTAAAATGTGCTATGGCGGCAGTTTCAAAACATGTGTTTACTTAAGTTTTATGTATAACTGTGAAGGTTTTTCCATGGCCAAGAATAGAGCCATGTACAGGGTCTGCCGTAATCAACAATATAATATTATTTTAATATTATGAATATAACATAGAAGAAATAAGCAATTGCAATATGGAAACTTACAAAAGGTGCAGTTAAAATTTTTGCAACATAAAACCCGATGTTTATTAAAGCTTCGTGTGCTCTCCATGGAGTTCAATGCGCTCAGCAAGTCCTTCAGGGATTCAGCGGCATATTTTGACGCACGGCTCCAACGGCACTTGAGCAATGGCCTCTTGAATATGTTCATTAATTTTAGCGATGCTATAGGGCTTCGCTGAGTGGAATTTGTCTTTGAGAACCCCACAGGAAAAAATTTGGGAGGCTGAGATCTGGCGAACTTGACGGCCACTCAAACGGTCCTCACCTGCCATTCCATCGACCGGGCACATTGTTGTTCAGCTAGGCTCGCACAAGCGTAGCATAATCTACCTATGCCCCGTCCTGCTGAAAGTACAGGCATTTTGCTCTATCCTACTGTTGTAATAAGGCCAAAAGCTGCTACTGTTGCAGAACCAGATAAGTTTGTGCAGTCACTGTTCAATCGAAAAGAAACGGGCCAACGATACCTTTTGATGAAATAGTGCAGCAAACACAGACGTACGGAAGGTTACGCGAGCATCAATTGTAACCTCTTGATTCTCAAACACCCCGTAGACACAATTATGGCGATTGATGCCGCTGTTAAGTTTAAAAATCATCCGATTACAAAACGCGGTGGATGTCCATTGTCCAGCTCTTTTCGAGTAACCGTCCGAAGGTACTCGCGATGGTGTAGTGGTTCCACCAGTGGCAGTCCACCTTGTTGGTGGTGGGGCTACCGGTCACTCAAGACTGGTTCGAAATGGGTTGCCATCTTTCCCCTAGCCTAACTTCAATTAGGTTGACGGCACGAATCTGAATTGCCGTTCATGCCGTACCTCCATCCCGAGGAAGAGGAGGGGTAACCACATGGTGTAGTGGTGAGAGCGTCCTCAGCGCAGTCGGTAGACCTGGGGCTCATTCCCTTAGTCGAGTCATACCAAAACACTTCAAAAAATGGTATTCACAGCTTCCCTGCTTGGCGCTCAGCATAAAAAAGGGATAGTATGGAGAACAAGCCGGCAAGCTTGCTTGTTGTGTCATTGGGCAAGGTACTTAACGGGACGCCTCCACCTTTGTGTGGCAGACAGGTGGCCCACCCGTACATCACCGGATTTCAATAGTGAAGTTGCTAATCTAGCATGTCATTCAAGACTGGTTCGAAATGGGCTGCCATCTTTCCCTTAACCTAATTTCAATTAGGTTGACGGCATGAACCTTAATAGCCGTTCATGCCGTACCTCCTTCCCGAGGAAGAGGAGGGGTAACCGCAAACAAACAAGGTACTGCTCACAGAATTCGACGTGCTTGTCCTGGTCACCATCACCAAGGGCGTGGTTGTTGCGACCGATAGTTTCTTGCCTTGGCACACGCCATACGTTGGTTTGTGACATGCCAAGTTTTATGGATAGCCTTTTGAATGACTTCTGAGGACTCTGAACGGTCAAGGCCACCGAGTCAGTTCGATGTTAGTCGTCGTTTTCGTAACTGGCCGACCTGAGCGCGGCAAATCTACCACTGCCGCTGTCACGTCTGACTTTTTCACCAGACTCATAATCGCTGGATAGGTGGGTGGCTTGGTCGGATATTGCTTTCGAAATTTTCGTTGGATGAATTTTACGCTTTCGGCTTTCCGCAACTACTTTAAAACTGATTCTCATCCTCTTTTTATATTAGTGTGGAGATACTGATATATCTGATAAGTATATCTAACTTGTATTTGAATATAACGCGCAAATATGAAATAGAAATGAAATAAAATTTACATCATGCTTAAGTGTACAAACCAACAAATGCACAACAAAAGAAAATAAATAGTTACTTATGGCAGACCCTGTATTAACTGATATGAATTGTACAGTTATTCATTTGCTTTTTCCTCAGATCAAGTTATTCATCGAGATCAGGATCTTCTTATTCAAGTCGATCATCTTCGCGTTCTTCTTATTCAAGGTGCCTATTTTTATTTTTTGGTATAGTATATAGAGTAGAAGGGGACATGGAGGTGCTTGCAGAATCCTAGATCAATATAAATAAAAACGTTAGTCACGACAAATTAGATCTTTCATGTCTGGTATGCCTTAAGGTAGTATTGATAGTTATTTGTAAAAGTATGGAGCTGCCCTGGTTGGTTAAAATCGATAATAACTTCGCGGTAGAGACATCAACACTCAGGGTTGAATGGTCGGTTTACACTAGTATTTAGCAGTATATTCCAAAAGCGAGCGCTATTTACTGGTGGTTTTCATGTTTTTTGTGCCTAAAGAAAGTGCTCAAGCAAAAAGGCAGATGAAAAAGCAGCCCATTGTCCAGCGTAGACTCAACCGAATTTCACGTCATCTTTATCTGCCTTTGCCAGCCTGGGCGTGCTGGTTCAGTATGTGTTTACTACTATCCACACGCTTTTAAACCACGGTATTTAACAACTCGGAACTTTAAATTCCGATTGCCTTTCGAAACAGATACCAATTGCGAAAAGAGGAACTAAATTTTAGATGAGTGTTGAATATAAGTTAATTTGTACTGGCCTTTAACTGAGTTGTTGGCTCATTGCAGTGGTTTCCAACCTTTTTGAACTTACAACATCTTACTCAAGAGATAAATTGTTATTGGCGCTCTGCAGTAGGCAATCTTAAGCCATTTCTGCTGCTTCACTTTCTTCATTAGTTCAGCGTTAGGTTCGAGCGTAAACCTTCATGAGCAAAGTTTTCCGACAATAAATATATTTATGACAAACATTAAAATAACAATTGCATCAAAAGCCGAATGTGTCCTAACATCAGGAATGAGTATCAATGATGAGATAGTTATGTAAAGTAGTAGTTTATCAATCATTATTAAGAATTCAAAATCAAAACGCCGAAGTTTTTATTTTCTTACAAAAAAACAAACAAACTGACTATAAAGAAAATAAACTACAAAAAGTTTTTGCCCTGATGACGTCCCCGTGAGCAGACGGAAACTTTCGACGTTTTAATTTTGTGTTTTTTATTAATTTATTCTCTTGGTACACGCCATTTTTAACGTTTTTGTTAATTCAATGTATTCTGCGTGTACAAATGTACACGGTTTATGTTTATTAAAATATCACTTTCATAGGCTAATAAAAGATACAGCATTGAAACGCTTAAGCTTAACCTTCCTCATGGGGACTTTATGAGGGCAAATTTTGTGTAGAAAACAAACAAACTAACGGCTAAATAACAAAACTATAAAAGTTTCTGCCATGATGAAAAGTCTATATGAGAGGGTGAAAAGCGTCGGCATTTTAATTTTGTATTCTTTATTAGCCTGTGTTAATAAAAGTTATAATTCAATAAACCTAACACAGTAATAAAGAATACAAAATAAAAATGTCGAAGGTTTTTGTCTTTATACAAAAACGCTATCAGAGCAAAATAGTTCCTTTTGCTTTTTTTTTGTAATTACTTTGTTGGAGACAAAAACCTTCGGCGTTTAAACTTTGTATTCTTTATCACTTGTTATAAACTATAACATTTCACTACCGTTGGGTTGCTCGGTGGCTGGAAGAAATCCTCCCATTCCGAAAATTAACTTAAGTTAGGTTTTAGCCTAGATATTTATTAAAATAAATAGAAAAAGTAAATGAAAACAGCGCATAACTTTTCATGCTAATTGGAAATTTTAAGCTCCATTAGCCAAAATGTGCCACAATATTTATACACAGTTTCTAGGGTTTAGTGTTGCATATTGCTCCTCGGTTGGAACCCACTGACGTACTGTGTTGTGAAAATTCAGTTTGTTTTTCAGTTCTTCCAGTAGCTCAGGATCAAGTCGCTCGCCTTCGCCTAAGAAAGAAACAAAGAAAGTTGTCAAAACGAAAAAGATTGTTACCAAGAAAACTGCCCCTCAAAAAGGTTGGCTTTTTGCTCAAAATTGCTGTAGCCCACACAATAAGCAGCTACTTTGGCTAAATATAAAGGAAAGCATTTTTTTGAGAAAGCTGTTGAAATTGTGAGATCAAATGACGGGACACACTGGGAGTAACCACTTGATAAATTGGTCGTATAAAATTTACGGGCTGGTGTCCCGGGCGATGGAAAATAGGGCACTGGTGCAGTGTGTAGTCTTCAGTTTGTTCCATGACATCATGGTTGTTTGTTACATCTGCTATTTAGGTGACACTTCACGAGCTTTGATATACAGGGTGGCCCAGATATAACCGAACCCGAAATATTTTGAAAAGACAAAGGGGCGACAATAAATGACAAAATAAACTTTTAATAGTGGTGACGCAATCGATTAACACAGGTATGCATGCGAAGTCTTCACCAATTTTCACTAATATCGATCGCTTCAGTATTTCTTGAAGCAAACTTAAAATCAATGATCATCAACCGCGCTTTTGGGTTCGGTTATATCTGGGCCACCCTGTATAAGTTGATTCAGGGGGTCCGTGTCAAAGCACTGATGTAACCACCTAGTAAGGAAAGACAATCGGCATCATTTATTTACAGTTACATTGGCCTAGCCAGAATTTTTTCAAATATATGTGATTTTGTCTCTACGCACCCGCCGAGGTATGGGGTAGTGCACTGCAACAGCACCAATCAATAGCCGCCTCAACGTGGTGGTGCAGTCCCCCACTTCCTTTGAGTTGAGTTAAAATGGCTGTTGGCCTTCCTTAGGGTCCCAGTTATTTTGGGCACTCCCCTCACACAAACCATTTTTTCGCCATGCTGCCCCCTGAACGACCACAGAAAGGCAGGACGCAGCTTCCTTAAATTTGGTCGCCTGCTTTGTCTCTTCTACCTTTCTCTTGCCAGTCTTCGTCTCCTCATTCTTCTTCTCCTGATGAGCGCCTCGTTCATCCCAACCCTGGCCCCATCTTTCCCAGTTCAGTGTGCGCTGGAAATGTGACCTGGCGGAGTAAATCAGTGCAATGCTGCAGCTGCTTCAAATGGGTCGATCTAAAGTTCTCACTACTCTTCTTCTCTAAATTTAGAACTCTAGGCAGCTCTCACTCCTGGATCCGTCCTTTCTGCTGCGTCCCTGGTTCTTCTGGAGACATCACTGTGATTTCCTTCTAGGACATTCTAGCTTGTATACCTCCACTATTCAATCTGGTCCCCCCCTCTGCTAATGCTGCACTCCTGCCTCACCCTCGCCTTCAAACCTCTTATCCCCCTTTTGCTCATTTCATATCTTCTCCCTCTGCACCCTTACCTCCCCCTCGGTCCCTGCAGCAATGGAAATCCACGGAGCTCTGATTCGATTCGAGCGCTGGTCGGAGTACTGGTGTCTTTCTCTCAATCCAAGCAAAGGTGAAGCCTCCTTCTTCTCAGTGGATCCCTACCAAGCTTACCTCCAGCCCAACCTCCTCTTATTCAACTCCCTCCTCCATTTCAATCCCACTCCAACTTTTCTTGGGGTCACCTTCGACCGCACTCTTTTCTTTTCTAAACATGTATCTTTGCAGAAGGCCAAGTTTTTCACACGTCTCAAGGCCTTACGCTGTATCTCTGCTTCCTCATGGGGCCCCTTTAAGGAGACCCTCTCTCTTCTGTATAAAGCTTTTCTTCGGCCCTTCTCACTTACGCTTCACCAGGATGGTTTCCTTTTCTTAAGCGTTACCAATATCACCAAATTGGAACGCCTCCACCGAGCGGCCAGTCGCACCATCACCGGCTGCCTCTCGTCCTCCCCTACGAGTCACCCTGACTCATTTCACTCTTTTATCTTATGAGCGGGCTCTTCGTCTCCCAACCTCCTTTCCCATTTCAGGTTTGGCCAGGCTTGTAGTGAAACCAAGACTCTGCAGTTTCTCGGAGAGCTTTTGCGTCAACTCACCAGCTTATGCTTCCTTCTTCTTCTCCTAGGGAAGCTCTTCTTGCTTGCCCTCCCTCTCCTCTTTGTAACCCCTTCCTTCACTGTGGAGTCCACTCTTTCCACTCCACGGCCCCGCTCGGATCCCCGTCTCTCTCGCCACGGTGCGGCTCTCTCTCACCTCACGATCTGGTGCTTTGGACTGAGGGCTCTGTTCCTTTTCCTTTTGGCAAAGGCGGCTCTGGCGTACTTGCCAACTGCTCTCTCTTTGGCACCGAGACCATTCTTTCCTTCTCAGCAGGCCCAGTACGCTCAGTTTATCTACTACAACCCGCGCCATTCTGCAAGCTCTTTGCTGGTCTCGGCAACACCAACAAGTCTGCCACTTGTTTTCTCTATTCCGGTTTTGACTCTCGTTCAGTGCTCGCCGTTCTGTCCTCTCCTCCATCTTTCCTTTTACCTCAATCTCTCTGGCAAATCTAGCGCTAGTCGCGCCCTCTGCAATTCCTCTTACATCTCGTATCCACTTTTTTCTCCGACTGGATGCGTACTGTCTCATCTAAAGTCTTCAGCACACAGGTTCCCTCGATTTCCACCGCGAAACTTGTGCTCCCTCGTCACGCTCGCTGTGTACTTTCTCTCGTCTACGCTGCAACGGACGCAGCTTTCTGTTAAGCTCTTATCTCTTCAGGATTGGTAGAATCGAGAATCCTTCCTACAGCGCCTGCGGACACTCGTCCCAGGAAATCTCTCATCTCATTCTGCAGTGTCCAGATACGGACTCTTTGCGCTGTTCGCTTTATGGCGACTCTCTGTCTCTCTACGACCTCTGGTCCAGGCCCTGGGAAGTTTCCCGGCATCTGAGGCTTTATGTTCTTCTGCCATGCCCCCATCTCTCGGAAGGGGTCGGGCAACAACAACAGGTGTGGGGTGCCAACTGTAAAGTACGTGGTAAAGTAAAATTTTGCATAGTTTAGGGCAAATCATACAGCAACAAAAACTTCTTTTCTTTCCAAAGACAAATCATACAGCAACGAAAACGCTTTTCCTTTCCAAAGACAAATCATACCGGAACGACAATGCTTTTCCTTTCCAAAGACAAATCATACAGCAGCGAAAACACCGTGAAGTGCGGTCTGTAAAATAGCGCTACCTGTAAAATATTGTTTGGAAACTTTTATGGTAATTCGGAAGCGGCGAGGTTTGATTTGCAATACGATGCTCTGCTTGTGTATAGGTAGACCTAGGCTTTGTTTTGCTGTTAACAAAATCTTACCGCTTCTGAATTACCACGAAAATTTCTAAACATATTTTGCACGGAGCGCTATTATAGAAGTAGCGCTGTCTTACACACCGCACTTCGCCGTGTTTTCGTTGCTGTATGATTTATTCTTAGAAAGGAAAAAATGCTTCGTTGCTGTATGATTTGTCTTCAGAAAGAAAAAATTGCTTCGTTGCTGTATGATTTGTCTTGGAAAAGAAAAAACGTTTTCGTTGCTGTATGATTTGTCGTTGAAAAGGAAAAACCGTATTCGTTGCTGTATGGTTTGTTGTTGAAAAATAAAAACGTTTTCGTTGCTGTATGATTCGTCTTGGAAAAATAAAAACGTTTCCGTTGCTGTATCATTTGTCTTAAAAAGAGAAAAACGTTTTCGTTGCTGTATGATTTCTTAAAAAAATGTTTTTGTTGCAGTACGATATGTCCTTAACTCTACCAAACTTTACTTTGCCACTTACTATACACTTGGCACCTCATACCCCGAGGTATGATGGTAATTTTCCGATTCTGAAACGAAAGGTCTGTAGTTCGAAATTCCATGGAAGCGCCATTAGTATTTGTCAGGAATGGCCTCCTGAGATTGAATTGCTGCTTGCTCCAATTAATAGTCTGGTTAGAAAGTGAGTGTGTGTTGGTAGACGTATACTCAATCAGCTCGACTAAGCCTGCGAAAACGCTTAAAGAAAGGACGTAAAATTGACTTTCTATGCATGTCATTTTATCTCTGTGTACATCACTCCTACAGCTGTACTTAATGTTTTCTACTGTTTTTATCATGAAAAGTTTTCAGCATCATTTTGCTTAATTAGATCAAACTTGCTAATTATTTTGTCACGCTATTCCAGCTAAAGACTCGCCGAAACCTTTGAAACCAACAGCTAAGCAAATTAGCTCGAAAAAGGTTGCCGAAATGGTAAAAACGAAATTGACGAAGCCGGTTGCCAAAGCTGCTGCTGCAATTGCAAAACCAATTACAAAGGTTTGTATATACTGAATAACTGTTATTCGTAACTCCTTAGTTCTTGATTATTCTGTTGCAGCTTTATCCTTTGAACTCGCTGGACATTGGTGGCACAAAACATTTGTCGAATAGTTGAGGCCTGCTTTTGAGTACCAGATTTCCGTATTACAGTTAATTTGGCTTGTCATTTCATAAACTTGCTGCTTATTGAAAGGTTCTAATCAGAGGAAATCATCGTATAGTGCAGTGTTTCCTAACTGTGTGCCGCGTGTTTTTTAAAATACTTAATGTTTATACAAGTTTTTAGCCAAAATTGAAAAAATGCTGCCATGAAGTAATGGTCGATAACGTGTTGTTGTTTGTTACCCGACCCCTTCCGAGAGATGGGGGCATGGCGGAAGACCATGGAGCCTCAGATGCCGGGAAACTTCCCAAGGCCTGCACCAGAGGTCGTGTAGAGAGACAGAGAGTCGCCAAAAAGCGAACAGCGCAAAGAATCCGTATCTGGACACTGCTGAATGAGATGAGAGGTGTCCTGGGACGAGTGTCCGCAGGACTGTAGGAAGGATTCTCGATTCTACCCATCCTGAAGAGATAAGAGCTTAACAGAAGGCTGCGTCCGTTGCAGCGTAGACGAGAGAGTACACAGTGAGCGTGACGAGGGAGCACAAACTCCTCGGTGGAAATCGAGGGAACCTGTATATCAAAAGCTTTTGATGAAACAGTACGCATCCAGTCCGAGAAAAGAGTGAATACGAGATGTAAGAGGAGAGAGACTACAAGAAATTGCGGAGGGCGCAAGTAGCGCTCCCCGTCTTGCCAGCTCATCTGTCGCGTTGTTCCTCGGGAGAAACGAGTGTCTGGGGACCCATTGTAGCCTGATAGAACAGAAGGAGAGAGAAGACGGTTCCTGCCAGATTTGCGAGAGAGATTGAGGTAAAAGGAAAGATGGAGGAGAGGACAGGGTGGCGAGCACAGAACGAGAGTCAAAACTGGAATAGAGAAAAGAAGTGGCAGACTTGGTGTTGCCGAGACCAGCAAGAGCTTGCAGAGTGGCGCAGGTTTCAGCAGAGAAGCTTGAGCGTACTGGGCCTGCTGAGAAGGAAAGAGTGGTCTCGGTGCCAAAGAGAGAGCAGTTGGCAAGTACGCCAGAGCCGCCTTTGCCAAAAGGTAAAGGAACAGAGCCCTCAGTCCAAAGCACCAGATCGTTAAGTTCGAGAGAGAGTCAAGATGAGCGAGAACCGCACGTTGGCGAGAAAGAAGGAGATCTGAGCGGGACCATGGAGAGGAAAGAGTGGATTCCACAGTGAAGGAAGGGGGGTTACAAAGAGGAGAGGGAGGGCAAGCGAGAAAAGCCTTCCTAGGAGAAGAAGGAAGCACGAGCGGGACAATGGACGCAAAAGCTCTCCAGGAGGATCTGCAGAGTCTTGGTTTCACTACAAGTCTGGTTAAACCTGAAATGGGAAAGGAGGTTGGGAGACGAAGAGCCTGCTCATAAGATGACAGAGTGAAATGAGTCAGAGTGACTCGTAGGAGGATAGAGAAACCTCAAAGACAGGAAGTGGGATAGGGGAGGACGAGAGGCAGCCGGTGATGGTGCGACTGGCCGCTCGGTGGAGGCGTTCCAATTTGGTGATATTGGTAACGCTTAAGAAAAGGAAACCATCCTGGTGAAGCGTAAGTGAGAAGGGCCGAAGAAAAGCTTTATACAGAAGAGAGAGGGTCTCCTTAGAGGGGCCCATGAGGAAGCAGAGATACAGCGTAAGGCCTTGAGACGTGTGAAAAACTTGGCCTTCTGCAAAGATACATGTTTAGAAAAGGAAAGAGTGCGGTCGAAGGTGACCCCAAGAAAAGTTGGAGTGGGATTAAAACGGAGGAGGGAGCTGAATAAGAGGAGATTGGGCTGGAGATTAGCATGGTGGGGATCCACTGAGAAGAAGGAGGCTTCACCTTTGCTTGGATTGAGAGAAAGACACCAGTACTCCGACCAGCGCTCCAGTCGAATCAGAGCTCCGTGTGTGGATTTCCATTGCAGCAGGAACCGAGGGGGAGGAGGACCAAATGGCCAGATCGTCAGCGTAAAGAGAACAGCTGACGGAAGAAGGCAGAGAAGCAGGAAGATCATTGATGAAGAGAGAGAAAAGTACAGAGATGGATTTTTGCAGAACACCTTCACTGACTCGAAAAAGAACGACTTTTGTGATTTTGAAAAACCACGCAAACGCGCCTATCAGAAAGAAAAGATTGGGTTCAACGAGCAAAGCAAGGAGGGAGGCTAGCGGAAATGAGTTTGTGGAAAAGGGCGGGGTGCTAGACAGAGTCAATAGCTTTAGAGAAATCAATAGTAGAGAGGATTGTCTAAGAGCTTGTCTTGGGTTTGTTAAACCCATCCGAGATGGACTGAGAAAGATAAAGAATTTGATCTAGAGTAGACCGTCCAGGGCGGAAACCTGCCTGGCGGGGAGAGAGAATGGAATTAGATTCCAGAAAGAAGAGTAGACGGGATAGAATGATGCGTTCAAAAAGCTTTGATACGCAGGAGGTAAGAGAGATAGGCCGGAAGGAAGCAGGAGAGTCGAGATGCTTTCCCATCTTGTGGATGGGAATAATAGAAGATGTCTTTCAGATGGAAGGAAAGATTGAAAAAGTGAAGAAGAAAATCCATGCCAGAGCGAGGAAGGTGCTTTAGCATGGGAAAGGCAATTTTTCTGGGCCTATGGCAGTGGATGAGGAGAGGTTGAGGCAGCCGCAAGAAATTCAGGGGGAAAAAAGGGTGAGCAGAAGGACAAGTGGACTCTTCAGGGCACGTGGCTCGGCGGAGCTCGGAAAGGTAGCGTATGCGTCTGCTAAGCAGGGCCTTTGGCTGGAGAACAGGAAAGTGGGATCTTAGGTAATCGGCGTAGACCGAAGCCGACTCCCTGGGAGAAGAACAGTTTGGGGAAGTTAGGAGAGGGAAAAGATGAGGAAGAAGAGCCAGCAACAGAGCGAAGATGAGAGTATACAGATTTAGGGTTAGATTTGGGTGAGAGAGAAGAGCAAGTCGCCTGCCATGCCTCAGCTTTGGCCTTTGGCGATGATTGACGAAGCACGTCGGGAAGCGGAGATGTAAGCCTGGCGATCTTCACTTCTGTGAGCGGCAGCGAAAACCTTGCGTCTTTCACTATCCGCTTCTTCTACTTTAGCGGACTACTAGGCTTTAGGATAGCGTTTGAGGCGGCCGAAAGGAATGGAAGATTTGGCCGTATTCAATGCCAGAGAAGTGAAGAGAGTAGCAGCAGATAAGAGGCGAGTATTCCTCTGTAGAAGGACAATGAGAGTTAAAGGAAGAAGCAAAGTCTTCCCAGCGAGCTTTCTGAAAGTTAAAGGAAGGGGGACGTTCATTGGGGCGAAAGACCGGAGAGGTAGTGCGATGGTGTAGTGGTTAGAGCGTCCGTTTCGCAGTCGGTAGACCTGGGGTTTATTCCTTAAGTCGAGTCATACCAAAAGACTTTGAAAAATGGTATTCACAGCTTTCCTGCTGGGCGCTCAGCATAAAAAAGAGATAGTGTGGAAGTTTGCTTGTTGTGTCCTTGGGCAAGGCACTTAATGGAACGCTTCTACTTTTATGTGGCAGACAGGTGGCCTACCCGTACTTCACCAGATTACAATTGTGAAGTTGCTAACCCAGCATGTCGCAAAAGGCGACTCTTGTGTATCAACCAACGGCAGTCCACCTTGGTGGTGGGGCTACCAGTCACTCACGACTCGTTCGAATTGGGCTGCCTTTTTCCGCTAGCCTAACTTCAATTAGGTTGACGGCATGAATCTAAATTGCCGGTCATGCCGTACCTCCATCTTGAGGAAGAGGAAGGTTAATCACAACAACAACAAAGACTAGAGAGAGACAGGGACAGATAGAAGAATTGGTAGGTGATCTGAACCCAGGTCCTGAAGCACCTCCCATGAGCAAGAAAAGGCGAGAGGGTAGGGAGCAAAGGAAATGCCAGGAGAGGAGCGATGGAGAAGAGTAGGTATGTCAGGGTCATTGAGGGGGAGGAGGTTAGAAGAGATGACCCAATCGAATGCTTCCTCCCCCCGGGGGGTCGGAAGTACCCTTTGGGTTCCAGAGGGGGCGATGGAAATTGAATTCCCCAAAATGAAGAGATTAAGGGAACTGCCCGGGGTAATTGGGACCCTCAGGAAGGCTAGCAACCATTTTGACCCAACCCAAATAGGGTCGGGGACCGCACCACCACGTTGAGGCGGCTGTTGATTAGTGCAGTCGAAGACGTCGGAGATGGTGTTATGTTGACCCCAAAAGTGGTGATTTCCCCCCCAAAAAAGTCATCACCTTTGCTGCTGTCACCTGTAATACTACTCGCGATCAATATGAATAGATTCATGTGGCAGCTGTGCTACGATATTTGTTTAGCTTTTTTACTCTGCCAACAGACAAAAGTTTGGGAAACACTGAGTATAATGTCTTTCGCAAGTGCTCAACACGCAACTTGAAATTCAAGTATTTAGAAAACATTTATACTAATATGAAATACGTTTAGCGTTTTAGTTTTACGGGTTATACATTTTTATGATAGGATAAAGTGCCGGAGAGAGGTCGACCGTCTGTTAAAGCTGTCACTAAGAAAGTAAAACAGAAGTAAGCATTTATACAGGGTGTTTCAAAAAGGGGACACCAAAATTATCACGCAATATGTCAAAAACGAAAAATATTACAAAACTCTACCTTGGACACTTGCGTGGTACATACGGAGGCACATTCGGAGCACCTTTGAAGTGCCTCAGTGATGGATTGGTAGGAGTGGTGCTAAAGACCTCGCTCTCTGCCCTTGGCCTGCCAGATTCCCGGATCTCACTGTGTGACCTCTTCTTGTGATAGTATGTTAAAGACAAAGTTTATGTTCCCCACTTTCACCAAATATAGATGACATGAAAGATCGAATAACAAGGTAGAATCAACACGGTGGACCCCCAAATGCTGAGACGTGTTTGGGAGGAATTCTCGTATTGGCTTGGTGTTGTCCGTGCCGCTGGTGGTAGCCACGTTGAGCTTGAGCACTTGTAAAACATGAAATCAAACTTGAATGTATGTACCACGCAAGTGTCCAAGGTAGAGTTTTGTAATATTTTTCGTTTTTGACATATCGCGTTATAATTTTGGTGTCCCCTTTTTGAAGCACTATGTGTTTGAAGTTGAAATAAATTAGTAGTATTTTGTATCTACCATTAGGTTTTTATATATTTTTGTAACCATCAGTCAAATTGGCTTAAAACGGGATTATAACTCGAAAGTTACCTTCAGTATAGCTTTAACAACAGCCAGTACAGTCCAAAGTTAAAAAGTTGTATTGTGGTCCAAATGTTTTTTCAAACTTTTTCTGACTTCACTTATAACCTACGTGTAATAAAAAATATACTTCCACATGCATTGCGATAGTCGATCCATTACAGTTGGAGCTTCACTTTTGACTTAACTTGCGCGAATGCACTGACCAGAGATGTATACGATTGTAGTCGTAATCGACTTTGATTACATGGTGTAATCGTAATTAACCTAAAAGAATGTAATTTATTCATTGTACTGACCGAAACTCTAGAATGTAATGAACGTTATGAAATATAATGAATCGCGAGTTTGCCGAATGTTTTTTTTTTCAGAAAATACGAGTCGTCCAGTAGTAGCGAGTTTTCCCATTCCAGCAGTTCAGAAGATTCCAGATCGCCTTCCAGAGGTAAAGGTTCGGAGTCAGACAGTGATTCTGGGAGCAGCAGCGGCTCATCGTCAGGTGAGGAGTAGTTGATATGCTTTTGTATTCTATAACTCGCTTCTACACAGATTTTAGTCTAAAACTCTTCTAGGGCATGTCATTAGAAACAAAGAGAGTATCGATTTAAGTTTTAAAAAAGTTTGAGATTGTAATTAGTTCAAGTTTTACTTTTTTTTTTTTGGAAACGTGGCATGTTGTATTAATATAACGAAGCATTTAGCTTTACACTGCCAATCGAATTAAGATTAGGCTGTGGAAAAGCGGCCCAGCATTTTAAACCAATTATAATGCAAACTGGTTGCCCCACCACTAAAACAAACAGCTATTGTTGCGTGACCAAAAGTCGCTTTTTACGACGCACTGGATGAGCAGTTTCACTGTTTTAACTCTTTGGAAATATTACGTACCGTTTTCAAAATTTTGAACTTTATATTATCTCTTTTTCATTTCGGCATCTTAAATGCTCTCAGCTCATACTAGCATACATTGAAATTTTGCATCATTGTTAAATGTGTGGCAAAGTGGTCAAAAAATTCTTAGAGCTTGTATCCACTACATGTTGCACGACAAAATAATTTAGTCGAAATAAACAATTGTTTGTAGTGCTTTTATGTAGTTGTTTCTTATCTGCATTTGTTAACTGTTTATTGATTCCTTGTTTTATATACCTTGTCAATAAATAACTAGAGGAACGAAACTTGAAAAGCAGTTTTGGAATAAATTGGTGATGCATTTTAAAAATTGTAGAAGTCTTCAGCTTTTTTTATTATTTTTTTCTTCATCATAATATTTGTTGTAAAAAATATTTCATTGATAAAGATTTTACAATCTTAACCATGCATTGCCAACAATATATGACATCAGATTCTAGCTGTGGGGAGTTGGCCGGCTTCTTGGGCTCCACGGTCTTCCACCATATCCTCATCAAGAGGAAGAGGTCAGGTGTTAACCACACACTTTGTGTAACTAAACGATGCTATTAAAGGTTCTGACAGCTACAGCTCATCGTCCTCGTCTTCAGGAAGTTCAGACGAGGAAGAAATGCCAAAGCAAGGTAAGCTTTTGTGATGTGATTAAACAATGATAACTCGTCACAATAAAGATGGTAGTTGCTGGTTTTAGAGTAAAACGTTTAGAAGTTTGATACCTGAATCTGCGATGCTGTGTCTATGAAAAAGATACTCGGCAGTAAATATCTTGCTTGATTTTAGTGTTTGTATGGAGAAGTGGAGATGCAGTGTGTTGTCAATAGCTGGCATGAAAGCTGTTTTGCATATATACCGAAAAGATTTTTTCGTGACCGTAGGATAAAAACAAAAACTAAAAAAGTGTATCTGCTGATTTCACGACTTGCTGTTCTTCCAGTAAAAAAAAAGACGTCATCAAAGAACGCAACTACGTCTATTGGAAAGAAGCCAACTGGAAAAGTTTCAGTTCCATCAAAACCAGGAAATAAAAATGTGAAAATGACAATAAACGAGAAGGTAGAGTACAAAAGCTGTTTTAGTTAAAAAACAATATAAAGTTGGTTGATGTTACAGTTTGAAAATAGCAGGAAGTAGTAGATTCATTCTCTCTCGAAGCTTTGCGTCTTACTCTTTAAAAAAACAGTTTAGAATAAAGGAAGATGGTAGTGCGAAAGCTTTTGTAACGAATACGCAAAAAAGAGAAAAAAATCAAGGCGCTCGAAAACGATTGGTCAGAAAAGAAACCAATGGAAAGCGAGCAATTAGCGTGAGTGTTTGAGGTGTAAACGAATTTCTCTTGTTTGCGTAAATCTGGCATGTAAGTGGCTTCATAGGTGGGTAGATGAAAAACTGTGTCAGGTGGGGGGGGGTCAAGGATTGAGAATTTGCCCTCAGTGTATTTCTGCGCACAAGGCGGATTTTGCAAGAGATGTTGTCCTATTGCTGAGGACGAAGTTTCTGGTTGACTGCTGTTTGATTTGCAGGAGAGAAGGATAGCTGCGGTACGTGGAGTGTCCTTGCGTGATGGATTTGGAAATATGATATTTGATCCTCTGTTGCAGTCTTTGGGAAGTGCCACCCACGTACCGACTATCGCTGTGGCACCAGATTTGTTAGACGACATTACTTAGAGGAGAAGCAGATAGCGCATTCTTTTTGGTGGCTTACTGGAGCTGTCTACTTATGGCAAGTATCTAAAGATTGCTTTTCGCTCTTGAACCTCGTATTGTCTACGCCACCAGACAGCTCTTGTCAGTAACCAAGAAGAATGCGCTACCTGCTTCTCGTCTAAGTAACGTCGTCTATCAATTGTGCCACAGCGATGGTCGGTACGTTGATGGCACTTCCCAAAGACCGTAACAGATGATCAAATACAGGGTGTCTCAAAAGTAAGTATACACTTTAAAATTTGAATAACAATCTAATGGCTTGTTCAAATTTGTCAAAAGTTTACAAAAATATTCTATGAACTACTAGAAACAGATTACCGTCCTAATATCTCGTTGAATTTATTTATTGACAGAATGTTAGACCTCAACGTGGGAGCCACCAATTTCGGGAGATTTCAGCCACCTTTGGATGCATTCTTGCTTGACACTTTGCAATAAATCTTTTGTAACTAGTCCACATGATGCTCTAATGTTTTGTTCCAACTCTAAAAGGTTTTGAGACCATGTGGAGTAAACTTTGCTCTTAAGGAAACCCCAAAGAAAAAAGTCGCATGGGGTTAAGTCAGGTGAACGAGCGGCCCATTCTAGAGGACCTCTGCACCCGATCCACCTACCGAGAAAAAACTGATTTAAGTAATCTCTGACTTTCCAGGTGTAATGTGCAGGAGCTCCATCTTGCTGAAAGTAACAGTTTTTCAACCGAAGCATTTTTTGTCAACTTTACTCCACACGGTCTCCAAACCTTTTAGAGTTGGAACAAAACATTAGAGCATCATGTGGACTAGTTACAAAAGATTTATTGCAAAGTGTCAAGCAAGAATGCATCCAAAGGTGGCTGAAATCTCCCGAAATTGGTGGCTCCCACGTTGAGGTCTAACATTCTGTCAATAAATAAATTCAACGAGATATTAGGACGGTAATCTGTTTCTAGTAGTTCATAGAATATTTTTGTAAACTTTTGACAAATTTGAACAAGCCATTAGATTGTTATTCAAATTTTAAAGTGTATACTTACTTTTGAGACACCCTGTATATTTCCAAATCCATCCTGCAAGGACACACCCCATGCGTCCGCAGCTATTCTTCTCTATCCTGCAAATCAAACAGCAGTCAACCAGAAACTTCATGCTCAGCAATAGGACATCTCTTGCAAAATCCGTCTTGTGCGCATGAATACACTGAAGGCAAATTCTCGATCCTTACCCTCGGGTACACTACTTTTTTTTACCTACCCACCTATGAAGCCACTTACGTAAACACATCCATGCCAGATTTATGCAAACAAGAGAAATTTGTTTACAGCCTCAAACACTCACGCTAATTGCTCGCTTTCCATTGGTTCCTTCTCTGACCAATCGTTTTCGAGCGCCTTAATTTTTTTCTCTTTTTTGCGTATTCGTTATAAAAGCTTTCGCACTACCATCTTCCTTCATGTTGACAAGTATTCTTGAAATGAGTAATACGCAAAGCTTCGAGAAAGAATGAATTTGCTACTTCCTGCTTTTTTTGAATTATGTGCTTCCAAAAGGACGGGTGAAAGTAAAAGCCACCAAAATGCGGGAACTTTTATTATGTCAAACATCTAAAGAGCATTTTCCGTTTTATTTTTTTCTTTAATATGTAATTTCTCCACCTTTTTTTGGAAATCTCAAGACGGTCTGGCAGATTGGTATCACGTAATTTGTGTGTCATTACACTGCTGATTTTGTTGACTTGCCTCTCAATGGCAATTTTCGTTTTTTTCTTAGGTTGTTTTTTGAGTTTTTGAGTTTTTTTTTTTTGATAGTCGCCAATTTTTTTCGACTCTCTTTTTGTACAAGAGAGTTGAAAAAAATTGGCGACTATCCCTATAATTTGGCACCTACTAGCTGCCGAAGACTTTTAATATACTCTTGATTTACACCATTTTATTACAGACCTCTGCAAAGCCTTCTGCTCCAACTGAAAGCAGGTACATATGCAAGTTTGTCGCTTTGATGTTTCCTTTTTATTAGCGTGTGCAATAGAATGTACATGTAACATAGTGGTTTAAGGGATTTGATTTCCTTCTGGTTTCAAAGTTGGTCAGTTTCTTAGATAACAGGATCAAGCCTACGATTGATTCTGAGTTGCATACGCAGATTTTACGGCTACAGAAAGACCTTTGCAGTTGTGCAATACATAAGCGACTACCTCGACCCCTCAACGTTTTCAGTATTGCTGTCAGATTGTTTACATGATTTCTACAGTACTTCAAATCACTACAACTTGCTGAAAAAATTGCTGAAAAATGATTTTCAAGTGCAAAACAATGCTGAATTGAGCGAACTCGTAGCCTACCCGTGCTTCACCGGGTTAGAATTGTAAAGCTGCTCACCTTGCATGTCGTAAGAGGCGACTCTTGGGTACCCATCATAGCCACGAATGGCAGTCCGCCTTGTTGGTGGTGGGGCTACTAGTCAGTAATTTGCAGTCGTGATTGGTTCGAAATGGGTTGCCACTTTCTCCTAGCCTAATTTAGTTAGGTTGACGGCGTGAACCTGGATTGCCGTTCATGCCGTGCTTCCATCGCAAGGAAGAGGAGGAGTAAACCAACCGTCCAAAACTTAACCTCATGATTGCTGATTATCGCCTTATCATGCTGAGCTACGTAAAATTCTACCGAATTCATTGGACCATTTTAATTTTTCGATTAGAAAACGCAGCGCCGCTGCTATGAGTGGAAACGTTCCAGGCAAGAAAGTTTCAGCGATCGCAAATCGACGAGTGGAGTTGCTTGAGCAACTAAAGGTGGTCGAAAATGCCATTTTAAAGAAGAGAGCAAGGTTAACGTGAAATGCGCGAATCGTTTGTGGCGTCACGCTTCAGAATTGTACATGAAGAATGCTGGTAATCAGGATTGGCCTTGCCTATTTGGTTGCAATGTGCCTCTTGCGTCAATGTCTTTTTTGCAAATACACGCTTTGCCAAATGGATATTTGTAATTTAACTATTGTTACAAATCTTCTTATGGGTTATTCAATCTTTCACCATAATCACGGGTTTATTTCGACGGGTTACGGAAAACATCTTGAAATTCTTGATCAAAAACCACACTGACTGAACACTGGTGCGATAGTGAAATTATTGTTTGTTTGTTGTTTGTGGTTACCCCTCCTCTTCGTAAAATTATCGCTGCAGAAATCTACAGCCGCTTCAACGTGGTGGTGCGGTCATCGACCCCGTTTGGGTTGGATCGAAATGGTTGTTGGCCTTTCCAAGGGTTTTAGATACCCCACACAAACCATTTTTTCCCGTGCTGCCCTCTGAAGGATCGCAGAAGGGCAGCACGAAGCCTCTTAGAAATCGGTCGACTGTTTTCTCTCCTGCCTCTCTCTGGCCCGTCTTCTCATTCTTCTAATAAGCGGCAACGTTCATCCTAACCTTGGTCCCGTCTTATTCCGTGTGCGCTGGAAACGTGACCCTGAGTTGTAAGTCGGTACAATGCTGCACCTGCGGGCTCTTTGTCTCCCAACCTCCTTTCCTATTTCAGGTTTGGCCAGACTTGGGAGTAAAACCAAGACTGCAGATCCTCCTGGAGAGATATTGCGTCCATTGTCCCGCCCATGCTTCCTTCTAGGGAGGCTCTCTTTGCTTGCCCTCCCTCCCCTTGTAACCCCCCTTCCTTTACTGTGTAATCCACTCTTTCCACTCCATGGTCCCGCTCAGATCTCCCTCTTTCTCGCCAACGTGCGGCTCTCGCTCACCTTGACTCTGTCTCACTTCACGATCTGGTGCTTTGGACTGAGGGCTCTGTTCCTTTACCTTTTGGCAAAGGCGGCTCTGGCGTACTTGCTAACTGCTCTCTCTTTGACACCGAGGCCACTCTTTCCTTCTCATCAGGCCCAGTATCTTGAAGTTTCTCCGCTGAAACCTGCGCCATTCTGCAAGCTCTTTGCTGGTCTCGGCAGCACCAACAAGTCTGCCACTTGTTTTCTCTCCTTCGGTTTTGACTCTCGTTCTGTGCTCGCCGTTCTGTCTTCTCTTTCGTCTTGCCTTTTACCTGCAGAAACTGTCTTCTCTCTCCTCCTGTTCTATCAGGCTACAATGAATACCCAGACACTCGTTTCTCCCCGGAAACGACACGGCTAATCTTTGTAGGGAGGGGAAAAACCGATGGGATCAGATGCTGGCTGTGGTGGTATTAAGCCAGCATCGAGTATCGTCATCCAAAACCGCCAGACCAGCCACCCATCTAGGTGCCCGATGTATGGGGCACGTTGAGATAACGTGGTCTGCGGTTTGATCGGAGGCGCCACACTCGCAATTCGACAAGGGAGCGAGACCCCATTTGTACGTGGTCGAGTAAAAACGCCCAACGCCAGTCCGCAGGCGATTGAGCTTAACCAAAGATGTTCTGGTCAAACCCATTTCAAGGGGCCTAAAACTGGCGCTGGGAATGAAAACATGGAGTACAGATGTGCGTTTAGAATACTCTGCGCTTCATCTATGATTCGTCCACTGAGCCGCGCGGATGCCCAGTTTAGATAGGTTGTTTAATAGTTTTCGCGCAGCAGCCGCAAGTGGGCGTCGAGACTTCAGTCTCTTCCTGGACACATCCGGTAACCCAGCAAGTTGACCGTGTCAAATATGGTCTGGGTCCAGCGTGCCACGCTTGGCCAAGGAGAGTGTCGCTCCCAAGCGGCGAAGCTCAGCTGGCTGGATGCGTGAAAGGATTCGCAGGTAGTCCGTTGGCGAAGGACGCAGGCATCCAGTGAAAATGCGCAAGGCTTCATTCAAAACCCCGTCGATGAGACTGGTGTGTGCGCTGCGACAACAAAATGGTGCGCAGTACTCTGCTTTGGAATAAACCAAGGATAGGGCAGCTCTACGCAGTGGTTTTAGCGCCAGCGCCCCATCCCTAGCTAGCAAGGCGCCTCAGAAGCGTGACGCGGGTAGCTAGTTTTTTGCGCAATGTCTCGAGATTGTGTCGAAACGTGAGTGATCTGTCCAGTTTTACCTCCAAGATAGGTTGGAACTGGGCAAAATGGCAAGAGTTTACCATTAGCGTAGACTTAACACGTTAACCGCCACATGTACCACCGGTGGTACATGGAGGTTTTTACTCACAGCAACATGTACCACCGGTGGTACATATCTTATGTTTCCAGAACGCCATTTGTTAACCGGTGACCAAAAATTTTTATTCACTCACTCGTAAAAGTTCAGAAGGAGCAAAACACACACCAACCTCCTCCCTTCGCTGCTGTCACTGAACTGACTGCAGCATCCCAACAAAGTTGTGGTGGTAGGGGCAAACTTCTTATATCTGGCGTGGCGGTTAACGTGTTAAAGCTCACGTTGGCCTCTCGATTGTGTACATGAAAGCCCTCTGTCACCGTTTTTGCATGGCTGAGTTTCAGCCTCCAAGTCCTGAGATACGCTGAGAGTGTAGCTATGTCTTGGCTTAAGGTTTTCTTCAACCCCTTCTAGTCCCTAGGTGAATGCAGCAAAGCCAGATTATCGGCATAAGCATAGTTTCTGGAGGTTGTGGAGAGAAAATCGTTGATATAAATATTGAAAAGAAGCGGGGCCAAAACCGATCTCAGGGGGACGTTGTTTCTCAGACGTCGAAGCCTGCTGCGCTTGCTATCACCAGCGGTGAGGGTGAAGCTTCTATTTCGGATAAGCTCCAAGATCATCCGAACTATGCGTTTATCCGGCAGAAGTCTTAGCAGCTTGCAGGTAAGGCCGCGGTGCCAGACAGTGTCATAAGGCGCTGTCTAATCGACAAACACGGCACCCGTCTTCTTAGCCTCAAAAGAGTCCTCGATATTTTGCGTGAGCAAAACGGTTTGGTCCACGGTTAATCCCCCGTGTCGAAATCCAGCATAACCATAGGGAGCTTGTGGATCGATAATTGATTTCACACGGGTATGGATAAGCCTCTCGAGGATTTTGCAGGGGACACAAAGCAGAAACATTGGGCGATAGCTCTTAGGGTTTTCCACAGTGTTCTTAGGCTTTGGGATCGCGACTACCAGCGCTCTTCTCCAGATTTTGGAAATTTTTAGTTGGTGCAAGAATAAAGAAAGGAAGCCACATAAACAAGACTTTAGAGCAACTCCAGCATGGAGTATAAGCTCAGGAAAAATTGAGTCAGAACCAGGAGCTTTACCTGGTGTAACGGGTTCGTGGTACAGAGACCCTTGGGGGTAGTCTCCGAACCAGAGACAGATTGTTGTGAAGCTGTTAAACAAAATAGATAAAAGGCGCCCCTTCTTGCACTTCCTTTCTTCTGTCACCTAAGCTTTCGTGCACTAATCCTTTGATAAACGTATATTGACAATAAAGAAATGAAACTTGAAATTCAGCTATTACAATTGACAGAAAAGCAAGGTGGGATGGTGGTGGCGTAGTTGGCGTTGTTACCGGTGTTAGCGGTTTCAAGCTAGTTTGACCCCAAGTACCCTCTTTATTACAGCTCCACAAAGACGATCAACAAAAGAACAACTTATCCAACTTTATCTACTTGGGTTTTTTACAAGCTTATTTTGACAGTTTTCGTCTTTTGCTCAAACGTGCAGGTAAACAACGTAAATCCTTCCTGTTGCGTGTCTACTTGAGAATGCAGAAAAGTGTGACAAGAAGGCAGTTTTCGCAGCGTCGCTGAAGGATCAACTTTGCCAAATTCAACAACTAATCAATAAAAACGATACCTCAAGTGAAACAAACATAACAACGACACAACGCGGGTTCAAATCACAGATTGGCTGCGCGAAACTATGGATTTATAGCATTAGGTGTCGCCAAATATTGTAACAATATTTACGTCTGGCTTTAGGTGTTGAGGGGTGACAGTGAATTCTCTTGATGTAAAATTTCCAGAGATATTCACTGGACTTGATCTTGTAGCCCTCCAGAGGTCAGACAGCTCTTGAGATATGAGTCGAGACGATGAGCGATTTACATCTTCATGTCTCCCGTTTCTAACTAGCTGAGTTGTGATGGCGTCAGCTGAGACGGGGCACTGACGAGAGGAGTGTCTGCCAGCGAGATTATTCAAGATACCCCATGCTTTTCGACTGGAGTGTGAAAAGTCGATGCTCTGAACTGCTTCAGGCCATCGGTTCCTCCATTTTCTTCGAGCCTAGTAAGCAGAGCTGTTGCAGCTCTGCTAGAGTTGTTTTCGTCGCATCTCAGGAACACTCGGTAGAGGTTCTCAAACTCTGAATCCCAACACGATATGTCGTTGTTTGGACAATCACGTGGGATAGATCTTTTGACTGCTGAGCCGATGATGTTGTAGAAATCCTGGTAAACGTGATCCACGTCCGGCGAGTCAGGGGGTAACAAACTTTTGGCGAATTTATGTGTCAAAACTCTGTAGTGGCTCCACTTGGCCTTACGGAAGTTCAATAGTTTAACGGGCATGCTTGGCGCGGGCAAAGCAAACCTTGGTGGTGTGATTAACGATGGTCGATGTTGTGACTTGGGAAACTTTTCTAGGATACATCTGTTACGTAAGCAGCTGTCCGATTCAGCACTAGCAAACGCAAGATCAGGGTTAGTACCACTGTTCCAGCGGCCAGAATGAAAGCTGGCAGAATCTTTTGAATTATAAGGAAGAGCAAGGCTGTTAATACCTGCCCAACCAGTCAGGCACTTTCCATACACACTGTTGGCACCATAGCCCCAGTAAGCATGCGGCAGTTAAAAACACCAGCATAAAGACAGGGGTAAGGAAACACCGGGATATCTGAAGCTTGCAGTCGTATTGGTGGATGTTTGTAGACGTTGACTATTTTGTACCCATCAACGACCACAGACAACCATTCGGTCTCCGATTTAAGTGGGGATTGCTTTAAAAGCGTGTATTTCAGTCGTTCATGAACAAACGTGGCAAGGCCGTGTTTCCTGCTTAAAGAGAACCCAGTCTGTACAAAGCTTGGAAGTTTTAGCTTTTTCGAAGAAGTGCAGTGGATCTCCTGTTGTAGGATGACGAGTGCCTCTTGCTGTGCAGCAAGATCGTTAAAAACATTCATCTTGCTTGCAGTGAGGCCTTTAATGTTTAGCTGTAGAATGGTGGACCTTCGAAACGTGTTGACGATGTGCCCTAAAAAGGGCAGGTTTGATTCACATGCATCGGCCCGTCCTGAAAAGGACGTTTGCCGATTAGCGGGCCCTGGCTGAACATCGAAATGGGTAGGTACCCTTCCATTTTGGCAGATTTTGTTTCGGTCCGGCATGCAAGCTGCAACAGTAGACTTACTCACGACGCAGCTGATGAGCTGGCCAGTCAGGGAGTGCTACTCGCACCCTCTGCAATTCCTTGTAGTCTCTCTCCTCTTATCTCTCGTATCCACTCTTTTCTTTTCTCGGACTGGAGAAGTACTGTCTCATCAAAAGCTTTCGATATACAGGTTCCCTCGATTTCCACCGAGGAACTTGCGCTTCCTCGTCATGCTCGCTGTGTTCTCTCTCGTCTACGCTGAAACGGAGACAGTCTTCTGCTAAGCTCTTATCTTTTCAGGATTGGTAGAATCGATAATCCTTCCTGTAGCTCCTGCGCAAACTCGTCCCAGGACACCTCTCATCTCATTCCGCAGTGTCCAGCTACGGACTCTTTGCGCTGTTCGCTCTATGGCGACTCTCTGTCTCAACACGACCTCTGATCCAGACCCTGGCGAATTGCCGGGCATCTTGGGCTCCATGGTCTTCCGCGATGCGCCCATCTCTCGGAAGGGGTCGGGTAACAACACCGACAACTAAGTAAAATCAAGCAGAAATTTAAGATCTCTCTTCGGAGCAAAGCTTTGCTGATTTACACGAATTCGTAACCACATAATTTGCAATCACCTTAAGCAATGAAAAATTTTTAGACTGGATATTGTCATATGCATTGTCCAGGACTTTAATGCATCGTTTTACCAAGCCGACGCTCGATTCACGAAAAAATATTCTTGCTGTTTCGTCAATAGCCAACTCTAGCTTGGTGGTCTATTGAAGTGGAAGAAGCGACAAGGTTAGACGCCACACTTTCTGCTTTGTATGTCATTGAAAACATAGGTTAAAGTGTGGCGAAAGACGCGAACTTCTTTTAAATTAGTCTCTCAATATTTCGGTGTTTCTGCTTCCATTTTTCTGCTCTTATAAAAGAGTGAGCGACTGACTTTGCTAGCTCACTGAGAACTCTTATTATTCTCAGTTAAAAGCTATGCGTACCAGTAGCAGAGCGTAACGTACCACTTCTACCGAAGTGGGGCTACTTACCCCCCGGCACTGATACCACCTGCCAGTCTGGAAAAGAAAATCAAACCAGGAACCATTTGTTGACTTGCGAAAAAACTGGAACAACCTGCACCATGGATGACTTATTACAATGCAACAGCAATGTCAAAAAAATCGCAACGGCTTGGTGCAATCTACCTCAAACTGACTCAAAGAAGAAGCGTAACGATGCTTTAAACTGAGCAACCCCCTCGAGTGAAGTCTCCTTCCTCGTTTTGCTCTCACCTCCACTAAACTTCTAGCGGCTGCAACCAAAATTTCCTCGTACAGTGCCACTAACCCGGACAAAGCCATCGTTCTCGCTTCGTCATAGATCTTCAATCTTTGCATTTTTTTCAACAAATTTTTCGATCCTGCCTATCCATGACACGGAAAAATCTCTCGGCTCTCATGCTTCCTTTCGACCTAACTCCTGCATGTCAAAGCTGTTTGAATGCATCACACTATCCCATCCTTTTTTTCAGGAGAGTTAACTCCACTTTTTATCCCTTCAGTTCACTTTTCACACTGATCTCTTTTACTCTTCATCTGTTTCTGTACATATTGAATGGATTTTGCAAACCCATTCAGGAATCTCTGACGATTTTTGCTACTATCAATTTTTTGAAGACATTTTGCTTTCTAGTCCCCCGCTCTTCTTTACAAGCTTATTTCAGTTGGTTACCTACAGGTTTAGTTCGGTGGACTCCTTTATCTACTCTTTCTGACTGGTATGCTGTTTTAAAATCATAAGCCTTTTTTTTTACTCCGTCGCAGTTTTCCACAAGGATTTGTTCTCAGTCCTGTTTTGTTTTATGCTTTGTCAAATGACCTTCCACTTCTCTTCCTTTCTTGGCTGGTTGCTCTTTACTCACGATCTGGTCCTCCGCTAGGGGGGAGCCTATGCAAGAAGCTCAGGTTCAACTGGAGGGCTGGTCTAAGCCCTGGTATCTTCCTTTTAACCAGACAAATAGAAAGCTTTTTTTTAGGTAGACCTTCCGGAAAAATCTTCAGCCCAGCCTCTGTCTGCTCAATCTTCTCTCCACTTTAACCTTGCTATTTCCGCCTGTCTTGGGGTTCCCTTTTACCTTTTCTGAAGATGTATCGTTTCTAAAATCCACGTTCTATTTTCTTTTCAAAGCTTGATGCTGTAGCCGTGTCTGCTTCTTTTTGGAGCCCTTTAAGGAGTTTTTATTTTTTCTGTACAACGCTTTTCTTCGACCCGATCTCGTCTGTGATTTAATGTAACAGCTTCCCTACCTTTGCATAACCAAGAGGAGAAGCCTTCTTAAGCGGCCAGTCGCTGCCGGTATCTTGCTCTCGATTATACCTTTCTTCCTGAAACATTACGTCTCTTTGCCCTCAAAATTTCAATTTTGATTGATGGAAATGTCTTTATAATCCTGCCATCTTATAGTTCAACCTACCATGTACAAACAGCAAGTCTCTAGCAGAATAAGCGTTTGTGAAGTTGTCAGCACATGCCGAAAGAGGTTGTAGATAGTATAAAGGAGATATGGTAGGACCGATCCCTTAAAAACATGGTTATGCAATGCATGCGTTTACTCTTTATCTATACCCTAAAAGTTGTAAAAACGAACTAATGTCAAGGATTTCAAAATATTTTGATGACAGCAACGCGTCGACTAAACTGCTATGTTATGACAGCATTTTACCTCGGGAAGCAGGCGACTTGCCCAGGGTGACACTAACAAGTAATCTGTATAAAAAAAAAAAGAACAGAGGCTGCAAAAAGCTGTCAAGTTTTAGGGCGACACTGCAGAGCCACCGCTGATGTAAACGACTGTATTGATCTCACTGGGCTGAAGGAATAGCTCCACGTCACTTTTTTCCAACAAACGCTTTCAAAAAATAGCGATACTACAGAGAAGCTGATTTATTTGAATAAGAATTTTACATTTCTTCGAAAAATACAATAAAGAAATTAACACAAATATAAGTTAACCGACTCTGATCATGTCTTCAGAAGGGTACTCGTACTCGGGGACTTCTAGATTAGCAGGTGCTGGTCCTCTACGAATGCGGCCAGACGCATCATAGTGGGAGCCATGACAAGGACAGTAGTATCCTCCATAATCACCAGCATCAGCAATTGGCACACATCCGAGATGCGTGCAAACGCCTATTACGACAAGAAACTCTGGACGTGTCGCACGAGCGCTGTCGTGTTCAGGGTCGCGAAGTTCAGCAAGATTGACAGCAGCCTCTCGGTCAATTTCTGCTTGGGTGCGGTGTCTAAAAAGTGGATTTCAGTTATCTACAACCCATGAGAATCAGGACTACCTTGTAAACAGAAAGTTTCCTACGAAATTACGCACTATCTAGCATGACCAAAACGATTTTTGCACAGATTTTTACCATTACGCCATCATGTAGTGTACACATCGATTTCCAAGTATCAGTTACCTGATAAAAAGTGGTTTTCCTCTCCATTTAAAAGTAACACTTTTTCCTTCTGGTATTTCGCTCAATGAAATCTCAATCGAAGCCATTGCCATCACATCTTTTGAAGCACTCATTGACTTAACGAACAGCAATACGGCTGATTTAGCCGCGTATACACCTCCAATGCAAAGACCAGCTGAAAATAAACTAAATTAAATTTTCTGGTTTTGTGGTGTATCGACTAGAACAATCATACAGTATTACCGTCTCTTTTTTCAAATTCGATTTATAGGAGCTGGTGTTAGACTATTCAGATATTAATTATAATATAATGATATTAAGGCATCTTAAAGGCTAACCTGCAAGCAGTTGATTAAAATACCACTTCCACGACCGGTTTCGCTCCTACTAAAACTCTTCAGGTGGACTTAGGTATTTAACTGACGATCACATGAATTGCTTCATGCGGTTTATACCACTCCGCCATCGATTCTATCAACTGATGCTGTTAACCGATGTCGGAGTAGTATAAACCGCATGAAGCAATTTTAATCAACTGATTGCAGGTTAGCTTTTAAGATGCCTTAATATCATTAAATTATAATTAATATCTTTTTTCAAAGTTTTCGTTACCCAATGCAAACCTTTAAAGCAGAGTGAGCAACAAACACAGGTCATTAGCTTATTAGTTATAACCTAATACATTCAACCACTTCACCTACAATTCTTTCAACTACAAATTAGTAGTTGCTATAAAAAACAAATTGCCACTTTGTAAATCAACAAAAGTGGTTTTGGAAGTGGCTTTAACGACAGATTAAAAAATAGCTTAAAACTATTTGTGCCAGAATTCGCAACACGAACAGCATGCATTTAAAAGCCACAGAAGTCCGCATAGGTTGTGACACAACCCTGCTCTAAAAAAGCCTCTGGTTGTCATAAGAGGCTATGGATTTAGAAAACAAATCAGGATTTTAAATTAAGTGGCCCTGAATCAAATGATTTGCTCACCAGAAAATGTCCGACAAATTCAAAATCCTTCACCAACAAATTCTCTACTCTTTAGACTACAAAATCCACAAAATCCTCTTATGGAGAAGCCTGGGCTTGAACTTGCTTTTTAACCAGTAAATAACCATGTTGACCATCGCATTTTATCGGTAAGAAGTTATACAAAAAATAATTCTTTTTTCTGACAATAAAGCTGCTTGATAAGCGTTGTTACTACAGTCGATCAAAACCGCATTTGATGTTCCTGGTATCGATCTACCATTGAGAAAGACAACTGTGCAGCAATTTTTCATGCTTGAAGCAGTTGTATTAGCAGTGTATAACCAGTCTGTTTGATTGGTATACGAAATTTGCTAGTTCCTATATTGAGACTGACCACAGTCATTATTTCAACATTTCATATAAAACTTACAAACGGTTGTATCAACAAATTCACAAACCTGTGATAGCATAATTAAAACTTTTGTTATCAATCCTTCGCTGATCTTCATTTTTCCTAAAATCAGTTAGGGTTTCACTGCTTGCCGTTTTAATTCGATAATCGTCAAAATCAGGAACTGACACATCTGTATGAGCATAACGAACACTCATAGGACCTAAAAAACATATCGTTTAATATCATGAATCAAATTATCTTAAACAATAAAGCATGTACAGCTTCTGTATATCAAAAGTTAGAATTTCTTTTTCTTTTGAGCGATTTTTTCTGCTTCCTTACGTATTTTTTGCATTTGTTGCAGGCTGCTTCGTGTATACGCAACTTTTGGACATAATTTTTGTCGGTTTCTAAATTAGAACATTTGTTTCCACTTACCCACCAAATAAGAAAATTATAGTAGTATAAAACTTGTTATGCTTTAGGGAAGTGTAAACAGCGTTGCGGACACTTTTCAACAACATAAAAAAGCAATATTTCAGTGTAACGGTAGCGCTGACAGAGGGTACCATTGAAGCCAGACATGGAACAATTTAAGGAGCCTGGAGGCGTAGATGTACCCTCAATACAAAAAAGGCATAATGGTGATTCTCACACCAGAAATTGCGAAACTCGATACAGCTTTGCGATTTGTTTGGGAACCAATACTCCATACAAGGTAATAATTTGATGCTAATTAGATGCAAAGAAAGCTGGTCCTGTTTTCACGTTGGGAAAAGTGTTGTTTCAAATCAAATTGAAAAGGGTTATGAATTTTGACTACAGTAATACACATCAGAAGATTTAAAATATAAACGCATCAAAGTTTGTACCAACAAAAGATGATGTTGTAGCAACACGACCACTGATGGGCTTCCTTTGAAATGTATTGCTTGTGTGAGGAATTTTAACATCTAAAGCTTTTACCACAATAGGTTTGCATTGGGAGCGAGCTGTAGATCCAATCACCTGTAAAATCGAAGTAGCAATTCAGAAAGTAAAAAGAGTGATAGTTTATGTGCTCCACTAACAAAAAAAAACAAATGCATCAAAAAAGTGAGTAGCCTATAAAGTACATCACATAAGCCTCATTTTCAAATTTTGATAACAACATTTCAACAAGACAAAGTAAATGGCTAACTAACCAAAAATGATTGGATATTTTTATAAGGTATATGGTCGATAAATTTGTACTATTGCACAGTACCAAACGTTTACAGCTGATTAAAGATATTCATGAAAATTCATTAGCTATTTGTTTAGTAAAGTGACCATCATAAAATAGCATATCTTCAATTACGGTAGTTTCTTTGTAGCGTCTACTTTTTATCTATAATTAGCAGATTAAAAAAAACCTAAAGGCATAAAGCTTTTAGACAAAATAATACGATGTAGGTGGAGCTTGGTTGCCATACTATAAATTTGTCAATGTTACTGGCTAGACCTACCAAAAAGTCCAATTGACTCAGAGAAATGCCAAGATACATAAAAGTAAAAAACCCAACATTTATATTGCAGCTTGACAAACGTACAGCAAAACAAAGTTTTGCTATAAGGCCACAATCTGAATCTATAATAGGTGCAGAAGTAACATAAAAAGCAAAGCAATCGTTGTAGAATGGACAAATTTAAACTTGCTAATGTATTCAGTTTATTCTACATTTTAAAACTAGAAAAATATTATGTGATTAACAGATTAAAACTTCACGTGCTCCCTATACAAACGGCTTGTGCACACAATCTTGGGAGATGTGCTAAAGATCAGGTGCATTTAACTTTATAAGGTAACCTTTCCATTCAGAAAAAAGACCATCACTTTGCCCAAAATGTAAAACTTAATTTATTTAATGACAGATGCTTTAGGACATGTCACATGTAGTTTAAAAAATGCATCTGTTGTTGTTTTAGGAACTTAGGTCTTGCTACAAATCTGGTATGAACACAAATGAACCACCAACTTTGCCAATAAGTTAGCCAAAGAGAACTATGGAGATCTACCAGCACCATACCGCGAGCAGTGCCTGTAAGTCACAATAAGCAATTTCAGAGCATAGTAAAATCATTGGTTGCACTGAATTTCCAAGTTGCCTTAAACACTGCCTAGAGAATGAAACCCCTAATCATTACGTGAGTAGGTATGAGTTTTAGCAAGTTATTAGAAGTAAGTATGTTGGAAATCAAGTTAAACAAATCAATAACATGGTTAGTAAATATAATATTACAAAACTGGCTGTGCATCAAGAACGGGTACATTTGCCAAATACGACCAGTAACAAAAAGTAAACAGAGGCACAAACGGAAACAAATCTACATAAAGCCTAAACAATATGCCAAGCTATGCCTTTTATACATTATCTTCACTTAATTAGGGCTATGGTGTAGTGGTTATAGCATTTGCTTTGCACTTAGGAGACATGAATTTAGTTCCCTTGTCAAGTGAAACCCAAGGCTTTAAAATGGTTTACAGAGCTTCCTTGCTTGATGCTCAGATAAAAGGATAGTATGCAAAAAAAGCTGACAAGTTTCCTCGTGGTGTCCTTAGGTAAGGCACTTAATGGGACACCACAACTTTATCTTTATGTGGCAAACTGGAAATGAGGCCAAGCAGGAAACCTGCTAGTGGCTTAGTCTGACAAAAAAATTGAAGACAAAGCAGGAGCTCATATGCTAAATGAATGAAAATAGTCTACCACCACCAGTACCTATATATTAAGTTGCAATATTAATTGCAATAAGCCATTATTTAGGCTAAATGCTGTTAAAAGAAAAGCAAAGTCACATTCTTTTTGACTTAGTGACAATTTGGTTTGCAAATAAATTGTTTGATTAAGTGTGTCTAATTTCGATTGAAACTTACTTATCCAGCAAAACAACATCACTTCTGCCAGTATACAAATTTAAGCGTTCTTTGAAACCAAATAGATCATGCAACTTGGCACAAAGTGTATTCCATCTACAGTTGCATGAAAACACCTGGCACGGTTTTTGAGCCCAGAAGCATCAAAAGTTTTTCTCCAACTGTAGGAAAACACTTTCTCTGGTGCATAATTGGCATATGCATAAATAACATGACAATTTATAACAACAATCAAAAAGAAGTAAAGAATAAAAGCATTCATTCAAAATCTTGAAGTAAGTAATTTAAACTTTATTCCAGTTCTCCCAAATTTTAACCAATTTTTATTTAAATGCTTAAAAAACGTTAAACAGCTTTTATGCAAAAACAAGAATATTGTAATTAGTATTAGTAAAATTATAAATTACCTGAATAGTACTTGAAACCAATGGACCAAATGTTCTACTAATAGTTGACATTATAATTATTAAGCCAAACAAGAATCTACTTAAAATAACTTCTACACAAAACAAAACTAGTAAGCATTAAGCCAACAGACACAAAAAAGATAGAGCTGTAAAGGCTGAGTGACCTTAAGTGGCCTCCTGGTATTCTACAATGACATTAAAAAGTACATAATGGGATTTTTATAGTGTTCTTCTTCAGTTACTGCTCAAAAAAACAATATCTCGCATACATTGACATACACTATGTCAGTTATGATGTGCAGCCCTTGAAAAAATAAACTGAAATGAACTGAACTAAACCCTCATACAATCAAAGTCTTAGGTTGCATGCACAGGGCAAAGCAAAGCTTGCATTAAACCTGATATTTTTATGCCCAAATCTGGACAAATTAGGTCAGTAAAAATAGGGAAATTCATATTAAACATGCAAGTACTGAAATTTGTTTAAAAGAGGAATTACTGACTTACAGAAATATGGAAAAATTACCAGTATTAATTAAAGTAAGGAAATCTCAAAAATATGGAAATTTACAGAAATTAAAAACTAAAAACATAGCCACCTAATTGGATAAAACAAAGAGTCAATTTAAGCTATGCATATTTGTAAATTTCTGTATTATTGCTATATTCATAATTTAATCAATGCTTTATCTGCATTTTAGTAAGAATTTCCAAAATACCGTTAATTTCCACACTTTGGTGTTTTCCAAACACTACTCCAGATGTGGGAGTCTTGATTGCAGGCACTAGCCCAACTAAGCAATCTACTTGGATTAAGGTATTTCATATTCATTTGCAATACCAGAAAGCAACAGCACAACACAACCTTGCTTGATTTTTACACTAATTTTTCAGAAAACTATTGACTACGGTAAAACTTTTTTCTGCAAATTGTGAGGAATGTGGAATACAAGAAGCTTTTTCTTTCCTAGAACCCTCGATTTCTTCATAACAAGCTGGAAATTTACACTTTTAACTCTTTTGGCACATCTCTCTGTCTCTGTGTGAATTAACTCAATCACTGTATAGAAATGTATAAAAACTGAGAAATCGGTCACAACGCACCTATTAAGTCATGCGCAGAAACTGATATCTAAGTCCTAATCACAAATAACTCGGGAAAAATAGCCATTGCCCTAAGTTAAAGGTTACTGCACTCAATAGATAGATAGACTATAGGTCAAAGTGGGGTATCCAACTTGCTTAGCATATTGAATCCTATTATACTGTTATATGGGCTAGTACTGGTACGTGTCGGCGATGTCTTGCAATGCCAACTAACCTTTACCCTATGCATTGCAGACATGTACCAAGTAAAACTGCTGTAACCTACGCATTTTTTCGGTTTGCTCCAGCTTGGCTCTACTTAAACAATCCCAAGCTATAAAAAATAACCATTTGGACCTTAGCTGCCAAATTACATAAGAAAATAAAAAACAGTTCTTAAATTTCTATTAGAACACTAAAGCTTAAATCACTGGTAAAACAGTGATACTGATATATTAGGTAAATTGTAGGCATCAAGAAATATGAGGAGCTTTTCCCTTTCCAGATTTGCTGTATTTAAACAAAACAAAATAAAATTTTTACTTTTCAGTTATTTTTTGCGTGTTTTTATTTCCTCCTTTTGATCATTTTCTTCAAAACTTTCCGGTCATACTTTTCCAAATTAGGAAAGTTCCTACAAAGTAGAAGCCCTGTCTGTATCCAACATCTATGACCGAGTTTTACCAACTTTGCCCGATACTAAAGTTACTGAAGCAGAACTACATCACTCAGGAGCTGTTTTAGTTTTAAAAAGGTTTTAGTAGTAGTAGTAGTAGTAGTAGTAGTAGTAGTAGTAGTAGTAGTAGTAGTAGTTGGCAATTTATTTCGCTTCTGTTCTCTCAACACAAAAAACTCAACGATAGGATAAAAACAACGAGCGAAAAAGGAATGCAGGTGACAAAACGAATTGACGTTAAACATACCCAAATTTTTTAAGGTTACATTAAAAAGATTGTAGAGAGGGGCATGGTCACCGCACCTGACAAAAACATCAAGCAAAAAAAAATTAAATAAAAAAAAACACAACAAAAAAGAAACTAAAAAAGCAGTCAGCCAAATAAACAAAATTTTACCCTATGTAAAAAACCCAATAGCTAAAAGAAATACATTCCTCTCAGTTTTAAGGAATTTAAAAATCAGGAAATCGTTGTGCACAAACAAAAAACACGCAAGTACAATCGAATAAAATAAAAATCACAAATCAAATTACGAGTAAAATATTATACACAAAGAATTTCTCGCATAGTTTTCAAAACCGATCGAAAGTTTTTGTTTTGAAATTTATTGTGAATTGAAAAACAAATAAAAAATTGAGTAGAAACAGTGAATATAAGATATCCTGCCGTGCTAACTAGTAATAGGAGCAGAGATAGTCAAATTTAAGTAGCCTGATAATCTAAATAGTGGTGACTCGTGGTTGAATTTGCTGGTGGGGCTGCAAGTCATTTTCTAATTTTTTTGCACTCTTTGTAGGCAGTTTATTTGCCGTTGTTTAGCTATAAATGTGCAAATTTTCCGAATTTCTGCGCTGTATTAGTTGTATAATTGTATTCAATCAGGCATTGCTTTGGCTGAATATAACGAATTGCGGTAAGCTAATTTAGTGTGCACTTTCGTAATTCTAATTTGTGTAGATATTTTGAGATCTACAAAGAAAATAGAACAAATATAACGTCTCGCACATATCACAAAGCTAAGGACTAACCTGAAGAGTGAAGCATATGAACAAGGGTAAGTCGTACGAATTTATCGCATTTGAGTTTACAACCGGTTGATTCGATGACTTGCAGAATTTCTTTCAGCATCCTTGGACATCAGAAATATATGTATGTATATTTTTTAGTTTGTTTAAAGAGTCACGAGCCAAATAACATTAGTATAGCAAAATAGGCGGAACCATCCCTCAAATATATATAGTGAAGATGCATTATTAACACTAGGGCTCTTGCCAAGAGTAAGATACTTTACGTCACTCCTGGCTAGCCCGATACCGAACATTCGACTGTATACGCAACAAACCCAAACACTCCAACGCAAAGCACAAGACTTACGTACCGTTTACTTTTGAACCAGGATTCCCTTTGACGTCACTGCTAACCCTACAAGTATGTACCAAAACTAGTATCCTTACGTGAAATTGATCACACAAAAGCTAATTAGGCATAGAAAAACCTTCCAATGATTATATACTAAATGAGCTTTTTTATGGCATTCATGGCAGTAGGTGATTACGCGATAGCATGTCTCGGCATGCACAGGAAAAGCAGCTCGAAAGATCCTAGTTAGAAGCCCACAGGAACCAGAAATGACGCAACATACCTTCGGGCAAAAATTAGTTTTACGAAGAGTCACGATCCGAACAAAGTTAGTATAGCAAAATAGGCGGTACCATCCCTAGACTCGGGTTTCGGCCTTTGGGCCTCATCAACAAGGACTTGTCCCACCCAACACAGCTCTCCCGTAAGGGGCGTCGTGCACCTAGAATTAGAGATTAACATATCCCCTTGCATTGCAAGTGAACGCGAATCTTGACTAAACAATGAATAGTTGCGGTTTTGGGGTTAAGCGATGAGGTATCATGAACCATAACAATGCATTAACCAACGTTAAAAGTGCGAGCCGCGGAGATGGTGGAATCAAGCAATCGACGCCTCGAAACCAAGTCGTCAGAATCTACGTAGCCCAGGACTGTCATAAAGAGGGCTGTCGGGCGCGTGGTGTTTAAATGAAATTTTTGTGACATACGGGACATAAATTTTGGCGACTGACCAAAACCAATGCCTTTGCCCCATTTGAAAACGAGGGTCGGATGCCTCACCCCCAATTCCCCGTTTTTACCGGTTATGCGGGTTCAATCAATGGGGAATCGTAAGAGTTCAACCACTCTTGGTTAGTTGCGTGCAGCAGCAATATTCCCCCACGCAGTTGCGGTAGTCTGATATTTAAATGACAAAGCGAAAGTTTTACGATGACTTTTTTGACCGGTAGAAGAGAAAAAAATAAGTTAAACAACTTTCTCGCCTTTTAATAAGTTTTCTCACTTCCAATTTATTTGTCTAATTCATTAAATGATACAACTGAATAGCAACATTTGAATTTGCTTGCCTACAAACAATCTTACCAATTACGTCAACTAGCCCTGTTTTAGAGTCACTACATCAGCAAGCTTAGTGGGAATTGTTATGTCGCAAGAAAAGTGACAAGAATCAAGCGACCGTGAAAGCAACGCATATACTGTACGTCATGCGTCTGAGCGCTACTGATTTTGCCCTTCCTGCTGCTATCTTTTGCAGCTTAACGAGCGGTGTCCAAAAGTTAGAGATATTCAGTTATACAAAATTTTGGCTTACTTATATTGACAATACTTGCAGCGGCAAACAATTTTGCTATGTCTCACAGAAACTAAAACTTTAAAGTTTAAACCATTTATGAAACAACTAAATCGCTTTACAAAATTACAGTCTCGGGCGCTGCAGCTGCTGGCCGTCCTACGCACCATATGATGTTGTCACATAGAAGCCCTATGCCGCACGTTCACTTAGTTTAGTGCTAGCAATATAGGAAAATTAGTCTTTTCAGCGACATAAACTGGTGCATTGGTAAATAAGTTATGAACTAAGACATTTAAAAAAATATTAACATTATAAAAAATTCGAAAAAAAAGCAGATCACGAAAACGCGTGGGGGGCTGCAGCCCATAGGCACAAGCCGCCACTGAATCTAAAAGAGTAAAAGATGAATTTATCTTATACCAGTGTTGTGTTTTTTTTTTGGAACTACCTCCTGACGAGCCACCTTAGGCGAAACAGACTGTTGAGGTGTTTTTAACTTGAATAAATTTTATCAAAAGAGTAAAAGTATTGTTAGTTATTCAGAAAGAAACTCAAGTAAAAGTAGAAAGCAATGATGGCATTTTTATTTGAATAAAAGTAAAAATGTAGTCAAAAATAGAACTACTTAATTAGCAAATGTAGAAAGGAGTTTTAATTTTTTTAACAATTTTTTTCTGCGTTTTTCTACACACATGGCTCTCAATTTGGGATGCTCGCACCACACGGAGTGCAAAAAGGGATTTCTAACGATGCAAGTTTTTCTATCAATTTGTAGCTTAGTTTGCGTCATTAATCTAGTCAAAGGTTTAGATTTATAAAGCAACTAATGGCATCATTATAAATATATGGTCAGGCTCTGGAAACACTATGTTAGGGGATGACATTGTTTTTACAACACTCTCAAAAAGTTTAACCTTAATTTAGGTTGATCGCTTTTTTTTTGTAAAAGATCTATTGTTGGAAAAATTTTATATTTTTAGCGAGACTTCTTAAATCCTTCCCTGGTGTCACAAAATATAACAGGAAAGAGAATGAAAAATCAATAATTTTTTCAGGAGTACTAAGTATCTAATAAATTGATATTTGCTGAACTGATCTAGATCATGCATGATAGTGCAGAGACGTTGGCTAAAATCTTTAGTAATTACGAGTACTACGTTTGCTCGTACTACGTTTGCTAGTTCGTGTTTTTGATTGTTGTATTGGATTATTGTCTTATGATTTTAATGTAACGTTTGCTAATGGCAAAAGTCATTAAAACATGAGGCGACTGGATAAAAAATGTTCTTTACTTCTAATTAAAAAGAAATTAAATCTTTACGATATTCAAAGGTAGCTCACAAATCTAGAGCTAAGTGACATAGTTACCAAAAATTTTGTGAGGATGGAGGAGAAAAGTTTCATATGTTGAATCACATTTTTGGTAATAACCATTTTTTATTATTTTTTACTTTCCACAAAATTTGATCAGAATTATTGGATTAAAGCAAATTTTTGAGATATTAGGTGAGGTTAAGTTTACATGCTAATCTTATTTTGAGGGTACCAAAGAATTTAGACAAAAGCAAAACTTTTGTGGCTTTTTTAGGAAGACAATTATCATTTTGCTCTCCCTAGCCACTCCTTTGACAAGAGCGGTAAGTAGTTTGTGATCAAACTATTTGTTTGGGAAGATAAAGCAAAATGCAAAAGCACAATCACTAGAAATATTCTTATACCCCTTCAGACACGAAGGGGTATTTATTCTATTTTATAATTTACAGTATATTAGACAAAATGTCTGAAGGGGTTAATTTACTTTTGGCGCTGAAAACTTTTCCAAATTAAAAAGTATGCCAACTTTGTCCACCGATTAGAACTTACCGAGTCTTGCCTATGAGCATTGAGCAATAATAGATCCACTGTTGGTTTTGAAAATTTAAACCAAAGCAAAAAGTATAACTAAGGTGTAGTAGAAATTGACAAAATGAATGATAAATTGATACCCGGATACGGGATATTCGGCAAAATATAATTGCCGGATACCAAATATCTGGAAGCACCCGATATCTCCGAATACCGGATATCCGGATACCAGATGATTTTCATTATACAAGTTTCAGGAACAATCACATGAAATTCATGTAGCAAAGGCTATGCTAGTGTGCTTCAATGTTTAACAAATACCCGTACTTCGCTTTTTTGCTGTTGTAATTTCGGATAATTGAAACGCAAAGACGGATATATTTATTATAGCCAATAGCTATCAGTTTTTGTCAATATAAGTTAACGAGGGTTAGGCCTATGTATTAATCGCTTTGTCCGTTATTCTTATTTAATGCAAGGCCGAATTTAGTTTGCAGACTTTCGTTTTTCTCTGAAATGTAGAAAGCTTATTTTTCTGGAATTAAGCACGTTTTTGGAACCAGAAAATTTTTTTATAAATTTTCTTCCTTGATTTCTAATATTTCTACCTTGCAATCCCGCTTGATAAAATCAATTGCTTATAATTCTACCTCGGTCTATGAAAAAATGTTGTACAATTTGCGTTTTAGGTTTTCTATTTTTTAATGTTTTATACCTAATGAGCACTTTTGATTTAGATTTTGTTTCGTTTGTTCGGATTTAATTTAATTGAAAAACATACAAAACTTTGTATTTGTAAGTTCAAACGACGCAAGCATAAACAAGCTTTTAGGTCTACTGCTTTATTAATTTATTAACAGCCCGAAAATCATTAGTAGTGGCGTGATCACAAAGCAATTTTTTTAGGGGGTGGGAGCATTTTATAATAGTAAAACGCAAAACTTGCTGTACTTATTGGTTTACAACTCAAAGTCCTTATGACAAAAAATCTAAAATGCAAAACCAAAATAGTCTTACCAGTTACTATCCGGTATCCGACTGGATACTACTTGCAATCCCGCTTGATACCGCAACCGAATATTTGAAAAAGCGTCGCATTACGTTGAATACCGGATAGTTACTGGATATCCGGCACAGCTCAATTTTTTGCCTTTTTGTAAGTAAAGTTATAATTATTCAAGGAGCATCACTTGCTACTCAATCTACTCCAGCAAAAGTAGCAGTTGACTACTCAAGTAAGTAGCTCGGTAGTGAAAGGCCGACTTAAGTAGCTGCCTTGTTATTGATCACCTCTAAATGGGAAAAGCTGTTCTCGTTATGCTCATACTGTAGACAGCAAGAACAGCGATCAATCAATTAATCAATCATTTTATTTTTTCCCAAATCAGCATACATAGAAAATGAATTTGACAGCAGTGGACAAAAAAAAGGAGACAATGGCAAAACGATATACGTACATTAATACACAGATACATGCTCATGAAAAGAATTTAGTTTAAATGTGAAGATAGTGGCATGGCCATCGAACCTGTAAGGTAGCAGATAAATAAAAACTCACACGAAGAAAAGCATATACAATATGTACAAGATGCCGCAAAATACATTGAAAAAATGTCATGTTGTAGCCCTAATAGGGGAGACTATCAGATACCTTGCCCAAGGGTGACCAGGGAGTAACGAAAGCTAAGAGACAGCTCCTTTACGTCTCAAGGCATATAGATCCTGTCGCCGGTTGTGGTTTTAAGTCATACACCTTGGACTAAATTAAACGTTTTGGATTTTTAGCTATCATAAAAAAGAAGTGTTTGTGGGTTGGTAGTACCGGTATAGTATCGCCAGTTACATTTTTTGCATAAAATTTAATCAACTCAATAATTAATTTGATGCAGAGTGACCTTAAAATGATGAAAATAACTTATCATCGTAAACTGATATGCAATGATGAAGTTTCAGCAGTTCAATGCTCTATATGAATTGATCGTTTATGGTTGACTATTCTCACTTTACTGTCACAGCCTTCAGAGGCTCCATTTGAAAACACAAAGAAGAACTCAGAAACCAAAGCACTGGAAAAACCTATATCACAAGCAATTACATTTGCTAAATATGAATTTCAAGTGAATTAAATGTTCATGTGGTAATAAAGAACTGCCTTGACTGGTTGATAAAAGATTTCAAAGCTTTTATTCCTCTTAATGCTGAGGGAAGCTTATTCCATGGCACAGGACCTTTGTATTTGAATGATTGCTGGGTTGGTTTAATTCCCCAAAATTTAGGAAATATCTTAGCTTTCGACCGTGACCTACCAGTATCGCAGTTTAGATGGTTTGGCTGAAAGAAGTTATTAAATGCATCTGGTAGCATGGTATTAAAATACTTATGCATAAATTTAACTGTCTCAAATTGAGCAGTTTGTTCTATTGTCATAATGTTAAGCTTTTTCATAACCGCATTTATGTCATCTTCTTTTTTGGCCTTACATCCTAATCGAATGACTTTATTTGTTGCGTTTTGGAGTCGGTGAATCAGTGTTTTGTTGTTGAAACACCAGGAAGAAATACAGTGTTGAAAGTGATTTTGAATCATGCTAAAATAGAGCAATCTCTAAAAAATGCCACTTGTAGTTTTACCTTGCTACACATTTTAAAAGAGGCCCTCAGCTTTCACAATCTGAAGAATTCGGGGCACACGTGCCTAGGGCAATAACAAAACATCATAAGCAAACATTTTTTTTAATGGGCTGCTGTCTTAGGCCATAGACTTTACAATATTTATGAGACAAACTGTTGTGATATTGTTAGATCCACATGATTTGTAGAGTGTGACCTCATTTAGCTGTGTGATAAACGCAACTTATATGTTTACCTGCTTTGTAATACCAGAGTTTTTTTCTGTGATCGCTTACATAGAAAGTCAGTCCAGTTTCCAGTTTTTTCACAACTTGAATAAATAAATTTATCTTTTTAATCACTAGTTTATTGAGATTTTTTACATTATTTTGTACCCTTAATGTAGTGTTGTTTAAATACTTGATGGTTAGTTGTTATGTCTGTCGTATACGCACATACTTTACGGCAAATTCCATTGTTGTTGGCAGAGATGCGCTGTGCCAACAGTAGCCGATCATTAGCTCCTAAACCCGGTCTGAACTAACAGTTTTGTTATGTTTACTTTCTGGTTAAATAAAGATGCTTTGGTATAAACTATATAACAATTTTGAGTTTAATCCATGTGAAAGGTGCCAGCCGACCAACTATCTTTGCAGTATCACGAGCTGTGCAATCAGCATCAGTAACGATAGGGGATCGTTATAGTGAAGATATCATGTTTTCAACCCTTTTTGACATTCTTTCGTAATGACAAGCTGGAAGTAACTTTATTTGCTTGTATAATTAAGAACTTTTTTTGAAATATAGCTTTGAAAAAAGCTGTTTGAGTCATAAGCTTTTTGTTGCGCTTTCATTGGTGGTAGCATCGCGTCAAAAGCGAGGATCTAGAGTGATTAAGTGTTTAATGTGATTAATTTGGACGTTAGGCTATCAAGACTAGCCACTCATAACGCTGGTATTGTAAAGTGCCCCAAAGAAAGATTTCGCAATAGTGAAATGTTAGAGAAAGCGCTGCAAGAAGCCAAATAAGAACGCCACGATTATCGAAAGAGTTTGAGAGTGTAAACAAACTCTTTCTGTCTGCATAGCACCAGGCGCTGAGTCTTGATATAGATCAGTTGCACCTGACGTCATCATCAGTTGCGGTGCACTTCAAAGTTTTGTTGGAGGACCAAAAGCGTATTGTTTGCATAGAATTTCAATGGAGGCTTTTGTTATAAGTTCATTTTCTTAACATTTTATCGTTTAGAATTAGCAATTATCTAATTAGAAATTTGCAACAATTGCAATTAAACAATTGCGTTGAGATGGGTCCAGGCAATACCAACAAACTAGGGATTGTGCAAAGAATCCAGATTAGTTGAAGTAGCTGCAACTTAACTCCTTTTAAAAAAATAGTTCGGCACCTTTGAAAATAGGATTTAACTTAATGTCCTCCAAATGTGCGTTTTCGGTAAACTTTTATGTGTATTTTACTAAAAAGGCGTTGATATTGCCCCATAGTGGAACAAATTGGTTCATCAATTCACTTAAAATTAAATCGCGGAACACGATCAACCTCGCAACACTCCTAGAAGCTGGCTTATTTCATGGGTGTAACACTTATTGTGAATAAGGGGGGAGGTACTTTTGTCTCAAAACAAGGTTGAGAACTTTTTTTGGAGATTAAGTTTTTTTGGGAGACTTTTCGGCTATTTTCAGCTCCAAATAAGCGTGAAGACTACTTTTTACGCATATTTTTAAAGATTGTGCGGGGTGGGTGGAGGGAGGTTGAAGGGATTTTTGTTTTACAACAAAGTTGAAACCTTTTTATGCGAGATATCATACTATTTGTGATTTACTTTTTTAGCTCCAAACAAAAATGAAAATCTTTTTTAATCTACGTATATTTCCCATTTTTGACAAATCTGGGGGCTGAAGGTATTTACATCTCTAAACAAAATTGAGGGCTATTTTGAAAGATCATCTTTTTTTTGAGCGATTCTTTTGCTTCATACAATCAAAGTTGGAAGACCTATTTTTTGGACATCAACCTTGCGCAAGTGAGTTCTATGGCTATTTTGGAAATTTATGGCAATGGCAGGGCTGACAATATTTTGTGGAGGACGTGCACTTATTTCTTTTACATTGATGGTATATTCAGATGAGAGGTGTAGGAAAAGTGCATGACCTCCCCAACCAAATTTTCACATAACGAGTCTGAGAACCTAGCTTCTTAGACTATCTGTAAATTTATATCGATAATTCAATGCGGAGCTTCTACACGTGACCTGTTGCATTTTGCTATGTTTTCAGTATTGTAACACCAATCATATTCTGCAGTTTCTATGCTCTAAATTTCACAAAAAACATTGCATTGATAAATATGAAGTTATTGGTTAGGATTCACCACTCGAAGAGGATGAATCTTCTATTATAGGTGTCACTAACGGACGGTCAGGACCTTCCTCGCACTATTCTCTATCCAACCACCAGTTTAAAATCAAATAGTAAAATCAATGGGTATATTGACAGCATAACAATAAAAAACTTCGAATAGACCAGCGCGAGAAAATTGACTAGATTTTTATCCTCAACGACTGAACCAGCAAAATTCAAGAACCAAAAATAGAATTTGAAGTCACTTCTTTTTCTTTATGTACATAATTAGTAAGAGCCTGAAGCCACGCATTTTGTGTGCTTAGGTCAGAGTGTAGAAATAGATAATTGCAACAAAGTGAAGCGCGACAAAACAATACGTGTAATAAGACTCCTGTTCTCAGGGCTGCAGTTCGATTATCGGTGAGTTAAAAAATGGGCATTGGTGCGATAACAGTTATCGTCAACAAAATAAATACAAATCACAATTGAAGAAAAGAAAAAGGATAAATCGTTACACATAATTGAACTAAAAAACTTTGGTATGAGGCCATTAAAATAGCAAATTTACCAGTCCTTCAAATTAATTTCAAAGATCACACCACGACCAAGATTGTTGAGAGTAGGTAGCCTATGTTTCAAACCAAATTAAATCTTATTATTGTGAGCTTCACATCTTCGCTCTTTGCATTGAAACTGGTCTGGGCTCAATCCGTAGGTTCACCTCAGTGACATTCCGCGCAAAAATTAAAATAGTAAGAACAATTTAAGAGGGAGGGGAGAGGGAGTTGGAGAAATCGTGTTTCTCGTATAGCATTGACGTAGACAACTCGAAACAAAAATGTTGATCACATCTAAACTCTTTCAAGGTTGAATTATTGGTCACTGCGCATCGAGAAGTTACGCTCAACATAAATGAATTTCAACAACCAAACGTACTTGTAGAGTATTATCAAGCCGAAGCCATGATATGCTCAAAAGATAAACAAACCCATACACCATTCAATAACAAAAGTTTTTAATAAACAATACCAATGTAAAACTATTTTATTTAATTTGACAATATTTGTATCTTTAGATGTAGCAGCAGAAAAAATCATCAAAATGTATGCGAATGTGGTGGTCCGGATTTAGACATTTTATGCACAGTTTTGCTCATGAATAAAGAAAATTGATCAATAAAAACGAACCACAAAGTAGTCTTTTTTCTTTTTCAATGGTCTTGGGCAAATTAATTTACTCCGCCACAGCTGTATGATTAATCATCTGGGATCAGATAAAGTCAATGATTGAACGCATTCATTTTTGAAAGTCATGGAATGACGATGACACCAGTTCTAGTGGACCCTGCAAAGTTATATCTATCAGCTTTGCTTTTCAACAGTATTTACACCGCAAAAACGACAATGCTTTTAAAAATCTGCAGTTTTCAAAAGTTAACTACTCAGTGACTCAACATGTCATTTAAAAAGTTCATAATTAATCGGTTACATAACCACTTTATTAAAAAATAGAGGCTACGTCATAGGCACTATTAAAAAATAGATTTAGTCTCCACCAAGGGTGTTGAAGCTGCTATTTCATCAACCGCTCCCGCTTCCACCAACAAAATACGAGAAAACGACCGTTGACAATTTTTTAAACTTTTTTGGTGTGTAGCCTGCCTTCTCCTACACTCTATCATTTTAAGGGGACAAAAACCTCCAGGTGTTGCTATTATTTTACCTACTTCGCTTAAGCTTGTTGTTCCGAACTATTCTGTGTTTCTTTTTCTTAGATATTAGAACTCGTGTTGAATGTAGAACAGTGCTTTTCAATCTTTTTGTAATTACGGAACCCCTGATGTACTTTCGCGTTTGTCACGGAACCCTTACCAACAAAAATTTAGAAATCACAAATTGCTTGTAAGAAAATCAAATATTTCGTAACAACAATTCAAAAAATCATCAAACACTTTAACAAATAGACAGTTATTACAAGTTCCTTCACTACTTACAACTACTTTTACAACAGTTAACTTAATGCTTCTTAGATTTAAACCGTATGACCACATTCTACAGCTCTCGACAATAACCTGTCGTCACAACAACAAATTACACGATATAGCGCGGATTTTCCCTCTCTATCCTCAACAAACTCTGACTTTGAGTTAGCATTAACTCTAATCATCATTACCGACTTTCTGTCCGTCCCCAAAACACGTATTGACTCTGATCTTTCTGAATAGTGAAGCGCGAAATTTCTGTGTTACGTTTGGATTGGGTCGAAATGGCGGTTGGCCTTTCCAAGGGTCCCAGTTACCCCGGGCACTCCCCTCACACAAACCATTTTTTGCCTTGCTGCCCCTGAACGACCACAGAAGAGCAGCACGCAGCCTCTTTAAAATCGGTCTTCTTTCTTCTGCCTTTCTCTTACACGTCTTCTCATTCTTTTCTTTCTACTAATGAGAATCAACTTTTATCCTAATCCTTGTTCCGTCTTTCTCTGTTTATTGTGCACTGGAAATGTGACCTGGCGGGGTAGGTCAATGCAATCCTGCATCTGCTCCAAGTGGGCTCATTTAAAGTGCTCACTACTCTCTTTTAGATTCAGAACTCTTGACAGCACTCACTCCTGAAGCTGCACTGCCTGCTGCGTCCCTAATTCTTCTGCAGATCTCACACCTACCAGCACTGTAACTTCCTCCTCGAACTACTCCAGCTTGTATATCTCCAATGTTCAATCTAACCCATCTGGCCCCCCTCTGCTACTGCAGTACTCTCGCCCCACTCTTGCCTTCAAACCTCTTCCTTTTTTCTGTCCACTTCGTATGTCCTCTCTCTGCACTTTCATTACTGCCTTATGCTCCTGGTTGTTTTTTTTGCCTGCTGCTTCCTATGTTCCTCCTTGAGTCCCTCAGTGTTCTTCAATGGAATGCTGGGGGTCTTCGATCCAGGAGCACTGAACTGCTACACTTTATTTCGTCTCATTCCATTGACCTTGTTTGTATCGAGGAATCTAACCTTAACTTACCTTCCTCTTTCCGGGTTTTTTGATTCTCAGCGCTGCGATGTGATCGCACCCACTCCCGGTCTGGTATTTTTTCTACTGATGCCACACATGCTAGCGACGGCGTCATCATATTCGTCAGGCAGGGCTTATCCTTCTCTAAATTTTCTACTTTTTCTTCGGATGACCCCTACTATGATTATGTAGGGGTCAACATCTCTCTAAACAACTCTTCCTCGCTCTCATTTTTTAGTGTTTATGCTCCCCCAATTCTCTCTTCTCCGAGGATAGCAGAACCAATTCCTTTTCTCCTTCCCTTCTCCAGAAATCTCTTCATTCTGGGGGACTCCGATTGCCATCACCCCCTTTGGGAATCATAAGGTACTTTTGATCCTCGTGGAGAGGAAGTATTTGATTGTTTCATCTCCTCTGACCTTTTCCCTTCAATGACTATGACATACCTACTCTTCTCCATCAATCATCTGGCATCTCCTTGCTCCCTTCTCTCTCTCCCTATTTGGCTCCTGGGAGGTGCTTCAGAACCTGGGTTCTGATCACCTACCAATTTTATTAAACATCCCTCTTTCTCTGGTCTTTCGACTCTATTGAATTTTTTGAAAGCTCGTTGGGATAACTTTGCTTTGTGTTTTGACTCTCACTGTCCTTCTGCAGAGGAATACTCGACTCTTTCCTCTGCTGTTGCTCTTTTTACTTCTCTGACACTAAATGCCCTCCTTACGATCTGGTGCTCTAAACAGACGGCTCTGTTTCTTTCCCTTTTGGAAAAGGCGGCTCTGGCATACTTGCCAACTGCTCTCTCTTTGGCACCGAGGCCATTCTTTCCTATTCAGCAAGCCCAGTACGCTCAAGTTTTCCACTGAAGTCTGCGCCATTCTGCAAGCTCTTTGCTGGTCTCTGCAGCACCAACAAGTCTGCCACTTTTCTTCTGTTCTCATATCTGACTCTCACCCTGTCCTCTCCTCCATCTTTCCTTTTACCTCCATCTCTCTGGCACATTCTACAGGAACTGTTTTCTCTCTCCTCTTGTTCTATCAGGCTACAATGGGTCCCCGGACACTCATTTCTCCGGGGGAACGACGCGGCTGAGGAGCTGGTCAGACAAGGAGCGCTACTCGTGCTTTCTGTAATCCCTTGCAGCCTCTCTCCTCTTCTCTCTCGTATCCACTCTTTTCTCGGACTGGATGCGTACTGTTTCATCGAAGTTTTTTGATACACAGGTTTCCTCGATTTCCACCGAAGAACTTGTGCTCCTATGTCACGCTCGCTGTGTTTTCTCTTGTCTACGCTGTAATGAGCACAGCCTTCTGTAAAGCTCTTATGTCTTTAGGATTGGCAGAATCGAGAATCTTTTCTTGCAGTGCCTGCGGATACTCGTCCCAGGACACCTCTCATCTCATTCTGCAGTGTCCAGCTACAGACTCTTTGAGCCATTTGGTCTATGGCGACTTTTTGTCTCTCCACGACCTCTGGTCCAGGCCCTGGAGAGTTGCCCGGCTTCTGAGGCTCCATGGTCTTCTACCATGCCCCCATCCCTTAAAAGGGGTCGGGAAACAGCAACACCAGCAAAACTAAAATTGCAGACGCACTATTACGAAACAAATAGAGGTAGCAAATTCAGACGTTCTTAAAGTTGTAAACAGAATTATGTCACAATCTGCAATTTGCTATCACAAGATTCCATTACTAACTATTTATATACATGGAATAGCACTACATATAAGAGATCAGTAGACTGAACTAGGAAATAAATACTAGTGATAAACAAAAAATTTTCGCGGTCCCTTCACGGAACCCTTAAAACTCAAGGAACACAACAGCATTTATTTTTGTATTGCATTGTCCATGTTTCTCCTCCATTCACGAGAAAGCGAATTGTATCGCTATATTTTGGACGGGACGTCCGCACTCGCATGGGAGTAGCTATTTTTGTGGTGTCTGGACCACCTGTCTTCCACATAAAGGCGGGGGCGTCCCGTTAAGTGCCATGCCCAAGGACGCAACAAGCGAATTTGCCAGCTTGTTCTCCACAACCTCCCCTTAATGCCGAGCGCCAAGCAGGGAAGCTGTGGATACCATATTTTAAAGTCTTTTGGTATAACTTGACAGGGAAAATGAACCCCAGGTCTACACACAGCGGTGCGGACGCTCTAACCACTACACCATCGCACATGTTTTGCGAAACCCCTGTTAAAGAGCACTAATGTGGAATTATCAAATTGTTCCCATCGTGAGTAATTTTTTTCAACTTTTTTAAGCCCCTAACCAAGGTTAGTTAAGTTTAATGAAATCAACATTTTATTAGCTACGTTTTATTGTTCAAACTACCTTTTACTTACCCGTAATCGATTTAAAATGTGATGCTAGTTATACTTTTTCTTGGTTTCTCGCGCTACTGAAATCGCACGTTCATTCAGACGTATAGTGCAACTTCACCGTTTAATCAACATCGGAAATGGACAAAACTTTTTTGCTAAGTTACTCTCAAGTAAATTAACTTATGTGGAAGCGGAAGTGGTAGAATTTTTGCGCTTCCGCTTCCATAGAAAAAGGACCACTTTCTTTGCTTCCGCTTCCAGATCCCAGATTTTATTCATCAATATCTAATCCAACATATGACAAGCGATACAGAAGTCTGCCTGGTCATTTTGGATTTACAACTTTTCAGTATGCTTATGCAACTTGATATATTGTGTAAGTTGCACATTATAGTTAACTTAATTGGTATTCCAAAATACACTAATTATTTAAATGTAAAACCCTACCAGAAGCTGGATGCAAATAAGCTAGCATGTTTAGCCTATAAAATTAGCTTAATTAGAAGCAATCACAAGCAAACCTTAGCACGATTTACTTCACTTTGATTTCAGATTCATTCCGTAACATCAGTAAAACCACATATTTAACGTTTGGTTGACAACTGTCTAGTTTGTCCATTTAATTTGTAGAAAACTGTATCACTTCTATTCAATTCAACGCAAAAACACTGTAACTGGTTAGCCACTTTTTTTGAAAGTGGATTTTGATAATGTTCAAGCACGTGCGTGCAAACTTCCTATGAGCAGCCTCAAGAAAATTTAGGTGGAAATAGCTCCGTGCTGTTGCCAGCTGAGCTCTCTTTCCAAAAACACTCTATCAGCAAGCGAAGTTGATTTCTAATGAGAGTTCGTTGCTATAAACTATATTCAGTAGCATTACACAACAGAGTCAAGAAAATATCAACGGAACAAGATCCCAAAATTTTTGGGGGGTTTGAGGATTTGCTAATAAGTACCAAGAGCGCGAAATTTGATTTTTATGATGTTGATCTAAAAAAATAATAAATAAAATGAATGATCAAAAAATAAAAAAAGCTTTTTACCTTGATCAAGAGCAAAAGTACTATTTCAGAAGAAGATTTGCAAAAAGTTGGGAAAAACACACGATGATAGACAAATCAATCGTTTTTAAAATGCTGATCTCCAAAACAAAAAGCCTTCAACGTGAGAGGTAACAATAGCAATATTTGGAAGTATTTATCCAAATAAATATATGGACACAAGAAGTGCATCATATAGCAGCCTTCAACCTGGTCAGCCTCTCAACCCTTCCAACAATATTATAGTTGTTGGAAAAAGTATAACAACTACAAAAATAACAGCCAATCTAATCTTTATCTCTGTACCGTGAGTAAGTGGGGCATTTTTTTATATGAAAAACTGCATTCAAACAACTTTTAAAGGCATCCCTGGGTGAAGGAAGGAGGGCAACTAACTTAGCAAGCGGCATGGTAAATAATAATTGGAAAAAGAATAACTTGGCTATCTTAAAGCTTTGTGGAAAATATTTTAACAAAGTGTTTTGTGTTTTGTTTAATTCAAAAGCACGTTGTCGATATACGTTATATATCCTGTTTGGAAGCTGTTGTCAGGAGAGCTCTATTTTTTATTGTGGATAGCTTACTTCATAATTCTGACCTGAAACTATATTTACTTTTACAGCTGATGACAATGGCAAGTTTTTAATCAAATGAAATTGATCCCAGCCTTTTACTAAAACAGCATATCAACTTGGGTTAGCAAAAAAATGGTTTTGTGTCTAACGCGGAATTGAAATATCCAGTGTTGTATTGGTAAAATATTTGGTGTGGAAACCCTACTGGAAATAAAGTTTTTATCGTGTTTTGGATTTGGTCCTTCCATCTTTTCCATGGTTATTCTACTGATGTTGATACGGTGATATTATACCAGCATTGGATCTGCTACAATTAAGAAGATTTGAAATGGTTCCACATGACAGTGCATACATCTAAATTTTAAAAGCAAAAACTAAGACTGCTATCTTTAGTTTTTTGTTACTATAACTAAGACTATTATCTTTGTTTATTTTACCTTTAGTTACTAGAACAGTCTATCTTTAGTTGATTTTTAGTAGATGTTATTTTTGTTCGGTCGGCAACGCACGGCTACACGTTTACTGCTTGGAAGAGTCAACTGCTTGTTGTGTGCAAGCTAAATTGTCTCACATTATTGCTTTATTGAGATAGTGTGAATTGATTGCAAAGCATTTTTGAAAAGACCTCGGATTAAAATATTATAGAAACGTGTTTTAGGCCAGAAAAGATGTGATAACGCCTTTTCTACTCGTTTCTAACACACTACATCCCGAATAATATCCTTTTTCAGAAAAAATTCTAGGTCATCAAAGGAGCTGACCAGTTTAATTTATTGGCTGCGCATTACCCGTACAGCACAATTAATACCGGTAACAAAAGATTTGACTTGGGTATCGGTACGGTGGCTTAACGCTCCCGCTGCTCTTTAGCTTCGTGTTTACCATCTTTACAATACTGGGCCGTACTTGTAGAAGTTGAAAAAAACTTGGCAACATTGATACTTGGCTAATTGCTAACCTTTAGCTCTGCATGCTGATACGAACCAAAAAATCGTCGTTTGGGTAAGGTAGTCCGTTAATTTAAGTGCTTTTTCTCAGCTGTATTAATTTGTAGTTATTAAGGTTTAGGCTTTGCACATAAGTACTCTACCATCCCTGCTTTTATATTTAGGTTTCTGGTCAACGTTTAGTAAGTTTTCGCTCTTAACAAGAAACGGTTTTACGCCACTGCCATTTTGACCGAAAAAAAGATCCGCTTTTACTCTCGGGCAAATTCGCGATAAAAATTGAGCTACAACAAAACGAAGAAAAGAGCTCCCTTCTTTGCACGCATTTAATCTATTACAGAGGCTTTGCAAAAGTAGATTTTAAAACACCGCAAGTGAAAATTGCTAACGTATTCCAGAATTTCATGGTGGGACTGCCATAAAGCGCTCATCAGAATAACTACAAACTTGTGTGGTAAAGAATAACCATAAGAATTTGTATAGTTAATTTGATAAGCAGTTTATGGCGGTCCACCCTGAAACTTTGTAATGTGGTGATTACGTGCTTATTTGATTACGTGCTTATTTGATTTTGCTTTGCTTTGTGTTGATTGTAAATTATTTGGCTTCATTTTTAATCTCACCATCAGTATTTCCCATACCTAGTGTTAAACATCAACGTTAGCATTTGGTGTGGGAAATTACATTGCTTCTTGAGCGGATTTCTTTCAATCCTTTTTATCTTTAGCCTCATCTGGTCTTTTGTTCTAACCCTTTGGACTTTTCGTGTTTTATTGCCTTCTGTCTGTAGGGCTCTTCACCGCAGATTTCGCGCCCCTGCTGATAATTAACTCCTTTTTCTTTTGCGGACCATTTCTGAAATTGCTGTGCCTATCGACCCATTATTTTCAAAAATCTGGGGTAGAGATATGTGGTGATTACGTGCTTATTTGATTACGTGCTTATTTGATTTTGCTTTGCTTTGTGTTGATTGTAAATTATTTGGCTTCATTTTTAATCTCACCATCAGTATTTCCCATACCTAGTGTTAAACATCAACGTTAGCATTTGGTGTGGGAAATTACATTGCTTTCACGCCAACCTTATCAAAACTCCATTGCTTTATCTTGTCACGTGATCCGTGTGCATATATATGTTCGTATCGCCATGCTTAAATTATTCCACTATAATTCTGTTTGTAAAATACTGCTATTTGAATGCTATTGATAGTTACCAGCAATAAAAAAGGAACAGCTCTATATCGAGTGAAAAATAATACGGTATAGTAAAATAACGAACTCACGACAGTAATATATTAGCAAATTCATATTGCTGTCAAATGTCAAAATTATGTTAAAATCCCTTTGTGGGAGAGGGGTTTAATTTGGCTTAGACTGACCACAATTTCTTCACGGTTGGTCGCCATTCTGTTTAGCAAGCAGTAGCTTCGGATATCAATATGTGATTTTGTAGTTATTCTGAAAAGCGGTTTATGACGGTCTCACCATGAAATTCTGCTATACGTCGGCAATTTTTCACTTGCAGTGTTTCGAAATTCACTTATGCAAAACCTCAGTAATAGATTAGATGCTTGCAAACAAGGAAGCTATTTTTTTCTGTTGTCGCTCAATTTTTGTCGCGAATTTGCCTGGTAAAAGCGGATCTTTTTTTCAGACAGAATGGCAGTGGTGATTTTATATCCGTCCAAGTGAAGAAAATTATGAGGTTTGTTCGCAGGATTATCTAGGTTTGTCTTTAAGCCCAGTGGCGGTGATGCAGTGTGTTTGGAGATTAGGTGTGGTTAAACTTAAGTTATTTTTTACTTAGGCCAGTATTGTATTGTTCATATTTATCCTCCATTCACGAGAAAGCGAATTATATCGCTATATTTTGGACGGGACGTCCGCACTCGCTTGGGGGTAGCCATTTCCGAGGTGTCCTGACCACCTGTCATCCACATAAAGGCGGGGGCGTCCCGTTAAGTACCATGACCAAGAACACAACAAGCGAACTTGCCGGAAGTAGAAAACCATGATTTATAGTTTGCGTTAGTCTCATAGACCATGTTTTTTGTGGTTGACATAGCCTGTTCTGATTCTCCTTTCATAGAAAATCATTGCTGTTAAGCATAGAACTTCGTTTTATTCAGACAGATTTCTATCACAATTTTTCATATTACTAGTACAAAAAATGTGTGCCACTGCAATGCCCATTTTGACCTTGTGGATTTGACCCTAACCAGTTAACAACTTAAGGCAGTGGCTATTTTGCCGTCGACGGCAATTTGCCCTTGGAATCTATTTTGCCGTGATCATTCACGTGTGTTTATATAGCCAAATTGGCTACAAATACACCAGTGACACTGTGGTGTAGTGGACAGAGCGCTGGTCTTGAGATACCAAGGTATCGGGTTCGAATCTCAGCTGGCCAGGGCTTTAAAAGAAAGGCAGTGTACACTGAAGGGGCAGGCCCGGTATGTAAATGTACGGGGCAGTGTACACTGCAAGGGAGTGTGCAGGGTGGGGGATAGAGACCTGGGGGTGCAAATTTTTTTTTTTTGGTTTTTAAAATTGACCAATCAGAAACGACCAAAAGTCACATGTTTAGTACGTCATTAAGATTGACCAATCACAAACAACTCACGGCAAAATAGTCTCTGAGGGTAAATTGCCGTCGACGGCAAAATAGCCACTGCCACAACTTAAACCTGTGCATAGCCATAAATTTATCACAAGGTGTAATTTTGATCAATAAGTAATTCTAGTCCACCCGAAACATCTGTTTTTGATTCTATTAGGGTGACTTATTGTCTTAGGTACCATAGTCAGGTACCATAAAACGTGGTAACTTTGTTCATATGTCTTTTACCATCAAAACCAGGCTTATAAATAACTTGGCATACTCCAAAATATCCAAAAAGTTTAGATTCAAAATTTGTGGATAAATTAGCTGTACAATATGCTTTCTTGTAAATGGAGGAAAATATGGCAAGTAAATAAAAAATCAAGAGCTTTTTGAAAATTAAATTTCTAATGAAATCCATGATTGTATCTGCTCTATAGTCTAAATTCACACTAAATGATTTTGAAGCAAGCTTGCTGGTTTGTTCTTTTCACTCTCCCTTGTGCACTGACTGCCGAGCAGAAAAGCTGTGGAAATAACCTTTCAAAGTGTTATGGTGTGACTTGACTAGGTAAATAAACCCCCAGGTCTACTGACTTTAAAGTGGAAGCTTTAACCACAATGCCATCATACCAGCTGTTGCCTATTGCAATACATGCTTGTAAATCTCTTTTCGAACAAAAGCATTTCCTCTTAATCCAGTATCACAAATGGATGCTATTATTGTTTAATTTTGATCTTTTGTTAAACTTGGAATTTTATTTATTTAACTTTGCTCCTAATCTGGACCTCCCTACTGTTAAATAAAGATTAGTGTTTTGTAGGGATATCCTTGCAATTACAAATATTAATAATGGGCTTTACCATTTATGTTTGCTATCATAATGATAGTGGATAATTTTGCTGCCTGCTGCTGTTCTCACTATGTAGCGGCAAGCTTTGTGATGTAATGTCATTTAACATTAGGCAGTGGCTATTTTGCCGTCGACGGCAATTTACCCTCAGAGACTATTTTGCCGTGAGTTATTTGTGATTGGTCAATCTTAATGACGTACTAAACATGTGACTTTTGGTCGTCTCTGATTGGTCAATTTAAAAACCAAAAAAAAAAAATTTTGCACCCCCAGGTCTCTATCCCCCACCCTGTACACTCCCTTCCAGTGTACACTGCCCTGTACATTTACATACCGGGCCTGCCCCTCCAGTGTACACTGCCTTTCTTTTCAAGCCCTGGCCAGCTGAGATTCGAACCCGCAACCATGGTATCTCAAGACCAGCGCTCTGTCCACTACACCGCAGTGTCACTGGTGTATTTGTAGCCAATTTGGCTATATAAACACACGTGAATGATCACGGCAAAATAGATTCCAAGGGCAAATTGCTGTCGACGGCAAAATAGCCACTGCCTTAACATTATGACCTCACAGTGCATATCAAGCAATTAAATATTAGGATCGCTACGTACCACTTTTTTGTTGAGTAGGCAAATTAATATGATCTAACGTCCCTGAACTAAAGACCATGTTGCTTGGCTCTGACATAAATGCTGCCATGCAAACAGCAAACTAACTCAAAATGAAGCACTCACAGTTAAGTTATAGCGATAGCCAGAGCCCCCATTAATAGTGTTGAAGTTAAGAATATCAAATCAGCTGGCTGCTGCAGCATCCTCACCCAATTACAAAGGAAATTGCTTTAACATTTAGATCAGCATTTCCCAAACTATTGGTCACGACCCACTGGTGGGTCGTGGACGCAATTTTAGTGGGTCGCGAAAGTCATTCAAAATTTAGATTAATGCATGCTTTGCCTCAAGTAATTCAAATGAAAATTAGCATCTCAATTAGGTGTTTTGTTTTCACTGTACTTTTTCCAAGTACTTCGAAGTATATGTAGAATTACGAGGGATTCGAAAATTTATGTTTTGAAAAGTGGGTCGCGGCATGAAAAAGTTTGGGAACCACTGATTTAGATCATATGCAGCTTGACACTTACATTTTTTTGCAAACCATAAAAAAGGACCATTTTTACCTCTTTTCCTTGAGTGATCACCAAGCCTTTTGCTTTGCAAATTAAAATATGTAGACTTCATTTTTTGATGAATCCTTTTGAATGTTTTGATGGATAATGCCAAAGATCCATGCTATCAAGAAAGAAGTGCCTAGATGTACTAAAAAACTTAGTTTTTCTAGGAATTGGAATTTTGTGACATGTAGGCAGCAAAGTTTTGCGTTTTTTTAACTGGTAGACTACATTTCAAAAACATATACAGACTTCAGTCTTTGATGAGTATTTTTGAAAACGTCAACAGATAATGCAAAAGAACCATGCTTGTGAGATAAAGTAGTCCAAATGTATCAAAGCTAACATTGCTTTAACAATTGTAAGTTTGTTAGGTCAAGTAGGATAATTGTTTAACTAAAAATGAAACATGGTGTATGGCAACCAATTTTTGATCACACATTATAAACTAGTTCTTAACTCTAAGTAATTGGAGTCATATATTGCTGGAAAGCAAATTTCCTAAGCTTTTGAAAGACAGTAATTGTCAGTACCTTACTATAGTGTAGTTGTATTAAAGTTACCTGCTTTTACTGAGCTTACCACTTTTTGGGAGGGGTAAAAAGTTCATCACATGTCACTAAGTTTAAATTTTTCAGTATAAAAACAAATATTAATTGTCCATATTATACTCTGTCGGAATCGCATTGAAATTACCAATAATTTGTTGAATAAAGTTTGAAAACGGTTAAGAATTGAGGTCACAAATCAGTTTTTTAGTAAACTGATTTTGCAAAAAGGTTGCAATTTTTAATAACATTTTGATATTATGATCTGCAATAGCCAAAAATTTATGGTAATTGTACGGGACATATTATGACACCATAGAGCCAGTTTTAAGCGTGCAAGCAAAATAGAGAATAAAAATGCTAATATGGCTTAAAGTTCTTAAATAAAGAAGTGCTTGTAGCATTGTCAAATAAGCAATAATTGTTGCAAAATTGTTTTTGTCCAAAGAACCTTATTAATATCTTCTGAAAAAATGTTTAATCGCGTTTCTGCAATGAGTTCTTTTTGAGAAAGAACAAAAAACAGATTGTTCAATGAATTGTTGATTGTGACATCATGTTATACCCCAAACAAATGAAAGTTTTTGTTTTTTGGTAAGTCGGAAGCTGGTTTTCATTTGAGCCAAAAGTGATTGTCCTCTGTCAAGTAATGCAAATTAAGAAAAAATTTTTGATTATGACATCACGAACACTTATGGCACTCACCACAGGATGGTGATCAATTGTGCCAAGTTTAATGCTTGTACCTCTAGCAGTTTCAGAGGAGTTAAAACAGACAGACACACAGACAGACAGAATTGCGCTTTATATATTAGATTACTTGTAACTTTGTCCCCTAATCTTTACCTCTACTCGTAAATCAAGACTGGTCTTATTTACATGCAGCCTATCATTTCAGGAATATTCATGAAAGCTGATTTTTTTATGAATGGGAAGGGGGAAGTAATTCAAAGTTGTATGTGTGCACCAAACTGCCCCTAATCTTGATCTTCTTATTCTTATACCAAAAATGGTCTTATTCACAAAAAGTGTATTGCTTCACAGACCTAATTATCCTTTTTATTATCTACATGCGGAGATAGGGGACATTATAGACACTAAAGTGATTGATGTGTTTATAGAAATAGCTAGTAACTGTTTGGCCTACTCATGACTTTTTCGTAATTGTGTTTGTGATCTCAAGTCCTTGGTTCCTTTTATGTTTTCTAGCCACAGCATAGACGCAGCCAAGGGATGGTTAAAATGCCATGCCTCTCCCCCCAATCTATAAAGACCAGTGTATTCCCTAATTGGTACAGTCAGGAAAAGTAGCCTGGGGACCATCACCTGCAGTTGAATATTTGCAATAGGCAATGGGTTATGTAGATTACCCACCAACCAATTTTTTGCGCTAAAGAGCCGAATATTTTTTGTGAAAGCTGCAGCTCACTACAAATCTTAACATGAAGTTGCCTAACCTGGATCTACCTGCATATTAGTAATTATAATTTTCATATTTGCCATTGCATTATTAAAAAAGGAGATTTATAGATTAGTAACATATCATTCTGGTTTAATTGGCTGCATACAAGTTTGTTATCTGTTATAGGCTACACTAAGTGCGTTTGCTTTCACAATGATAGTTTGTAGTAACTGCAGCTTTTTCCTGAAGTGGTGTTTGACAGCATTACAACAAAAACAGTGCTCAATTTGAGATGCTCATGAAGAAAAGCATACTTGATTAAAATGCTTAAGAATAAAACTTAAATCACCATAAAATATGTTTTATCTGAAGAAGCAAGTTGATTTTTCCGAAAAAAACTGTCAACCATGTTTTGAGGAGAAAATGGAGAAAACAAATTTCACAATTTCTCGTTTATTATGGCATCGTCTTATTAACTAGAGGGATGAAATCTATGCAAGCTAGAAAGTCCAGTGGTAACTTTCGTTTAAGCAAAGAAGTGCTTTCCTCCATCAAGAGATGAAAATTTTAAAAAGTTGTTTTCAATTTATGACGTCACAGACCTTATGGCCCTCATTCAGAGATGGTGATTACTCGTGCCGGGTTTCATATTTGTATGCCCAGTAGCATTGGTAGAGGTAACACAGACAGACAGGAAGTCAGAAATGTGCTTTGTGATTTAGATATTCTTGTTTCCAGTTGCTCCCATTTTGGGGCTGGTGGTAGATTCCCCTAGATATCAATTACCAAATCGGAAACGCCTAACATGTGGGTGATTATTAGCTGAATGTTGAGTTTGCCCAACCTTAAATTTAGAATATTTTTTCTAAAACGTTGGATAGCTTTTGTCAAAGTCCTAATCATAAAAAAAGTCTGCCTGCTGTTTTTTGGAAATAAAATAAATCCTCTTGTAAAAGTAGACACACCCTGACACACAAATTTGCAAAAAAGGTTTGGGCAAACTTAAGAAAAATGTTGCTAGCTCCAAAATGTGTCTAATAATTAGATAAAGTTACATTTAATTATTTGCAGTTTACTACAAAGGTTTTTATTCGATTGGATGATAGAAACTTATACCTATAGCTATGCTACATAATTTTGTCTCGTATGCAGCATTTGATGACGCTCAAAGTGTTTTAGCATTATTTTGTGGCTTTTTCTAATTTCAGATTTTCTTGTTTCTATCAGTTTCTTATTAATACTACTCAGTTTAATATGTCTCGCCCCCCACCACCAAGGTTGGCACCCAAACCTGGGGTAGTGAAAGTATATAAAGCAATGTGGACATACACTGCTCAACAGTCTGACGAGCTTTCTTTTGAGGAAGGTGATCGTCTTTATATTTCCGATCAATCTGAATCAGGATGGTGGAGAGCGACTCTTAAGGGCAAGTCTGGTTTAGTGCCCAGCAACTATGTTGCAGAAGATATTGCCGATTCTATCGATTTCCCAATGCATGAAGCGTGCAAAAGAGGAAATGTCAGCTTTTTAAACGAGTGTTTGGATAACAAAATTGCTATCAACGCTCATGATAAGTCTGGAAGCACTCCTTTATATTGGGCGTGTCACGGAGGCCATTCAGAATGTGTTGATCTTCTTTTGCAAAACAATTTTATTGAGCTGGATGCACAAAATAAACTGGGAGATACAGCTCTTCATGCTGCAGCTTGGAAATCGCATGCTGATGTTATCAAGCAGTTGGTGCACAAAGGAGCTAATAAAGATGTAAAAAACAATGAAAAAAAGACGCCATATGATCTTGCATCTGATCCGGAGTGCGCAGCTTTGCTTAAACCAAAAGGTAGGGGATCTGTTGTGAGCTCAAATGATGAATACCTCGATGACTCCGATTGATTGGGGTAAAGTTGTTCCCAGACAATGTTGGAGTGGACATCTGGAAATCGCACGTTTCTTTGTGACTCTCAGTGCAGTAATGCTTACTAAAAATAATATCTTGTTATGTAATTGGATTTTCCTTTTGTTTTGCAATGTATTATAGCTTTTGACATGCATTTTGTTTTTACGTATAAAAAGCTAGATTTTTTATCATGTGATATGTGGCTTGGGTTAATAAACTGGTGAAAAAATGCTCTTGTCCAATGTTGATTATGGGTTCCGACCAATTTACAAGCAAATGCAAAAATGTGTTTGGTTGAAATACATGAACAACAGTTTACCCTTTCTAGAAATATAAATCAGGGATGTGCAAACTGTGGTCCGCAGTTTGCAGTCACAAAATAATCATTCAAAATGTAGAAAGATTTTCACTTAGAGGTTGTGCCCTTTTGAGGGTATTTGGAAATATAAACAAATCTCCTGGAAAGGGTCCGTGTATGGCCTGCCGCGACATAGTATTGAGAAAAATGGGCTCTCCAGGTAATTGATTTGCACATCCCTAATATAAAAAACAAAGAGGGTATTTAAACTATGCTTTTAAAAGTAGCAAGTGCCTTCCCTTATTTGATATACCAGATAAAATTTGGTCATTACCTAAATTATCCATGTCCTGTAAGTACTGATGCATAAGAAAAACTATCCTGTTTAGTTGGTTAGATTTTTGCGGCTTACATTTTTGTTTAACCTCATTGATGCTTTAACCCTTTCCGGTCCTATTTTTGGGAGCCTTAGGTTTTAGCCAGGTCCAACTTTTTTTTTTAATGAGATTCTGGGAAATCATGTAACCCATAACCACGGTATTATAATTACTAATACAGAGGTCTCTATGGTGTCGAACACCTTCTTTTTGGCGGATTAGTAAAGCTCATAACGCTTGAAAAGCAAACAGATGTCAGGAGTAGCTAAGAAGTTCAGAGACTTTTAAAATAAACCTTGTCGCGTGAGAGGCGACATAGGACCTATAGGGGAAAAAACCAATGTCACCTCAGAGGCGACATAGGACCGGAAAAGGTTAAGTTTTGTTTTTAGATGTTTTAATTTGGTAATTGCCTGTTAACGTTTCTCGATTATATCTAAAGTGTGAGCGATTATGGTTATAGCCATGAGTGTAAAAATATTTTGTTGTTGAAGCTTTCCTTGTTTCGTATGTGCATTGATTAATTGATGTTATCTCCTTAATCGTTTAAGAAAGTAATGTTGGTGTCGTTTTAGGAAAGTCAAACTCTATGGCTTACTTTACGTTGGATTTATTTTCTTTTAGTAACAAGCAGGACGAGAAAGCATTTTTGGTGACGACATTTCGGTTTACTCCACTTTAAACTGTACAAGGACTTAAAATTTGATATAATTTTTGCTATTTTTTTGCACGCCTATCTGTACTTTAACGATTTTAAAACGAGGTTTGGTGCATTACCACTTCATGAGGCAGTGTTTTGACTCAGCAATGCTTGAAAATCATGTCTACCACTGTTTGTTTTCATTTGGAACATTTCTCGTATATTGGATATCAGTGCATAGGACACCATTGGTGAGCACTATTACTGTTTTAGTGGAAACTGTTGAGCATTTGCTACGGTCACTTTCTGTGCGATTGTTATACTCCTATATTTCGTTTGTCTATGAAATCAAATTGTTTGTCTATGAAATCAAATTGTTTGTCTATTTCTACTTTGTGTGCAAACGTATTGTTAAATGTTAATCAAGCAAGTCAATATTCGGGCACTTTATACCATTAAATTTTATATCCATACTTTGAATGGTGTCCCAAGAGAGAATGTTGTTGACAACTAGACATGCTTGAGTTGTGCGTGACTTGGTAACTTTTTCACACTTCCTGTAATTTCGCGTTCTCTTCTATTCAGCTAGTTCCTTATTTAACGTTGCAGCGCTGCGCGTACCACTGACACGCGCTGTAGAAACTTGCGAACAGCTGGAAACGACATGACCATTTTTAAGAAAGGGGTTGGGAGGTTTAATACCAGTTATAGTTGTATTAAGGCAAATGTACTGACGTTAACGACAAACAGGCGCTCAACGTGAATTTTTATAAAGGGGGGAAACAAAATTAAAGAGGTCTTTTTTGTTGCTAAGTTGTTGGTGGTCTTCAACATTTTCAAAAAAAGTTGCGACATCGCTAAAAGAAGGATGGTTTCGCCTCTTAACTCACCCAGGTTGCACCTCTGCTAACATAGCTGCGTTTTTTTAAAGTTCTCTCACGTTGCAGCTGCATTTTTACCCGCTTTGTCATGCTATCTCATATGCATCATGGCATAGAGACACAGGAAGTGTAAACCGTATTACTAGTTGCTACATTCCTGGTTTTTAAACTTTTTAACTTCGCGTTGATTTCTTGCTACGTCGAGAGTTTTACATTAGAGTAACCGAATATGTTACATTAATTTCATTCTGAGGCATTTATTGATTTGCTCACATATCGCTTGCCCCACTACGCACTAGTAACACTTCATTTTATAACGCGACAAGATATAAAAACGACGCTGAATGCACTAATTGTTATTTACATAGCTTGGGTCTCTTGCATTGGTACTCCAACGAGAGGGAATCTTCTTGTACTTTTAAAGCCTTTGTCTGTTTGTGCAATTTCCTCAAATTTTAGGAATTTAGATTCCTTTTTAAGCCTTTGCCTTGTGAATGCATCTGATTCAGTTTACGAGGCGTGGTAAGAAACATGCACTTTCTTTCAAAATTTTACCGAAATGTGAAATACATGTACAGTACTCTCCTTGACGCACTGTTGGTGATTCATCTTCCCTTCTTGATCACTGCCAAATTACATTACATGCGTTGTTATATCCTTAATAGTTTTTGAAGTATTCAGTGTCAAAATGTGCCCAAGACTTTAACTACCGGTTTCTTAAAGTCCCACTTTTGTGCGTCAGCAATTACCTCCTTAGTGACAAAGCCAGATACTTCCTGAATGAACTATCCAACCTTCTGTATCTTTTCTGTTACTCTCGTTTGAATTCCGAGGAGCTGTCGCAACCTATCCACTGTTAACCGGTTCTGAAATCGCTTTCATCTTACGTGGAAGTGGAAGCATCTTTCTTTCTCTGACATGATACTTCTTTCTCATTTTTATTCTTTGTTTGGTTAAATTTTTATCTCCCATTTGGAAGTTTCATTTATCATTTGCTCCCATGTGAAAAAAGCCTTGCGGCCTTTTTGCTTTCTCCCTATGTGCATCACTTCTTGTATCATGTACAGGTGATCAAAGTAATCTAAAAATTTACCTGAGTAAAAATATTGTTACTTCCTTAAAAAAGTGCTTTAGTAAAATTCGTGAATAATGTTAGGTATTTTTAGGTGAGTAAAAGTAAAAAAGTAGTCAAGAATCAATCTACCGGTATTTTATTAGCTAAAATAGAGAATTTTAATTTTTGTTTGCAGTTTTGTCTTGCATCTCCTCACATCACTAGTTCTCAATCGGGGGTGCTCGTACGACATAGTTTATATTTCCATTGAAGCCTGCGCCATTCTGCAAGCTCTTAGCTGGTCCCGGCAGCACCAACAAAACTGCCATTTCTCTTCTCGGACTCTCGCTCTGTTCTTGCTACTTTGTCCTCTCCGTCTTTTCTTTTACCTAAAACTCTCTGGCAGAAACTGTCATCTCCTTTACTATCAGGCTGCAATGGATCCTCGACGTTTATTGCTTCCGGTAAACAACGCGGCTAATGAGCTGGCCAGTCGTGGAGCGCTACTCCTGCCCTCTGCAATCCCTTGTGGTCTCTCTCTTACCCATCCACTCTTTTCTCGGACTGGAGGCGTACAGTCTCATCTAAATTCTTTGACAGGTTTCCACCGAGGAACTTGTGCTCCCTCGTCACGCTCGCTGTGCCCTCTCTCGTCTTCGCAGCAACGGACACAACCTTCTGTTAAGCTCCTATCTCTTCAGGATTGGCAGAATCACAAGAATCCTTGATGCAGCGCCTGCGGGCTGTCCAGCTACGGACTCTGCGCTGCTCGCTCTTTGGTGATTCTTTGTTTCTCTACAACTTCTGGTCCACGCCCTGGAGAGTTTCCCGGCTTTTGGGACTCCATGGTCTTCCGCAGTGTTCCCGTTCCTCGGAAGGTGTTGGGTAACAACAACAACAGAAGAGTTTCTAAAGATGCAAACTTACCTGCCAATTTGTAATTTTAATTACATTGCCGACAAAGTTAAAATTTTACACGCATGATGCTGGTAATGTCGTCACTATAAAACTGGGTCCCCCTCTGGAGACCATGTTTGAAAGTGATACTACTTTTAGAGTACTCTCTTTTTAGGATTGACTGATGTGAGTAGATGAGTTTTGCTTTTTCGGAAAACGCTAAATAAATTTGGGTCTAAGATCCTTTTTACAGAAACTTATTTAAGAAAATAAATTAATTATTTTAGAGTGACACTTGGGGAATCCGTCCGAGATGATACAAGAAATGATTGTAGGTAGAGTAAAACTGATTTCTTTCTTTTAGGGTGCGCGAGATGCAAAATAATACGTTGAAACTCGGTAATTTAGACCTAAATGGTACAACATAGTACCGACACGTTGGCCTAATTTTAGTAATTACTACCTCTTGTCGGTTTATTTGATTATTCCGCTTCGCAGTCGGTAGATCTGGGGTTCATTCTCCTGGTCGAGTCATACCGAAATACTTTAAAAATGGTGTCTACAGCTTCCCTGCTTGGCGTTCGGCATTTAGGGGAGGTTGTGGAGAACAAGCCAGCAAGTTCGCTTGTTGTGTCCTTAGGCAAGGCACTTAACGGGACGCCCCGCCTTTATGTGGAAGACAGGTGACCCGGAAATGGCAACTCCCAAGCGAGTGCGGACTTACCGTCCAGAACATAGCGATACATCGCTTTCTCGTGAATGGAAGATAAATATGGAAAATAAAAAAGAAAAAATACTAGTATTTTTTTGTCTTATGCAATTAATAAAACGTTCGTTTAAATGACGTTAAAAAGTGGAGCGACTCGATGAGACCGATATGCTTCTACTTCTGAATAAAGAACTATATGATATTTAAGTTTTTTCCAACAAAATACACGAGCCGAATGGTGTTGTCAGCTAAAAATTGTGAGGCAGGTTGGACAAATTTTTATAGGGCCTATCTTGGATCACATTTTTGGTGATGACTTGGGCCAAGTTATTTCAATGGAGTCAGTTTTTAGCAGTAAGCTTCAGATGTTTCTTTCGTGTTGGTGAGAAAAACTGTGATAAGCGTGATAAAACTTACCTAACTTTTCAGTTTAACTTGTGTTGGCAATGTTTTGCACTGTGGTACAGATTGCTGCTTCTTGTCACAATCAAGAGATTGTGGTGCAATAATCCAAGTCAGACGAAATTATGTGCGACTGTGTTGCAATCGAAAGATTGGGACAATTAGGAGGCCCAAAACTGTAAATTTATGAGGTAAAAACGTTTGCACTATACTATCGAGATATCTACGATGCTAGTTTAGGTCAGTGGTGGACAAACTTTTTAGCCGGAGAGGGTCGTATTAACCATTCAAGAGTTGGTCGAGGACCAGCGCTTAAAATTTTGCAGTAGCTGCATATAATGCAACAGTTTGCACTAGCTTCTTGCAATGTCTTATTAAATTAAATGTATGGAAGTTTCTGCAAGTGTTGGTCGGCCGCACAAAATGCTCTGGCGGGCCGTAATTTGCCCACCAATGGTTTAGACTAGCGGTTCCTAAGTGGATCCCCAGTGAAAAATCTGGGGGTCCCCTGAAGGAATGCAAAACTCTATTCTTTTAACCCTCAAACGCACAAACAACAATGACCACCACTTTGACTAATAATAACAGTGGTTTTGCAGTAACATGCCACCTATAGTAAAACGTACGGAGTATGACATCGTTCTGGTGGTGAACAAATTATTTGTTTTACTTTGATGCAATATCACTGCATAAATTCTACAGTCTGAGTGGATAAAGCTATAAAGGTTACTTTTTTTTTATCCAGATTGCAGTTATGTAAGCTTATACAATAGCATTGAAGAAGTAGTTGAAAACTGACGGCAGTAGCTAAGATAATTCTGGTGAGAGTGATGCAACTAACGCCTCTGGAGAAGCATATGATCATCCAACTAGTTGTTTCTGTATTGAGGATTAAATATTAAATCCCTAGCCATAAAAGATAAGGTTTAATGAAGCATATGAGGGTTGAAATTTAAAGGTTGCAGTTGCGGCATTTTTTCTTCTAGCTCTACCGACAACCCCACTGCGAGGAAGGAAGAAACAGATAACTTTAGGTACCGCGTGATACCAGAGTGTCTAATTTTCTCCCAGCAGCTTTTTGGTATCTGATAGATCGTTGCTACTGGCCTGGATAGAATTTTACAGCCTAAACAATGAAGGAGCGGAGGGAATTTAAGACAATCACTATGCCTGTTTCCTTTTAGCATTTGCTATATCGTGTCTACATTTTACATGCGATTACCGCGAAAGTGAATGATTCAGCCACTTTTAGTATAATTAAGACTTTTCAATTAGTCATTATTTTCTCTTCGTTAGGTCATAATCATTTTGTTTACTAATGGCTGCGAAAAATGGGCATGAAATGCGTTTCTGGAACGATTCTTACGTTCAGTGTGGTTTCATAAAAGTTATTGGTTGTGATAAACTTGACAATGCTCAGTGCACATTGTGCAATACCATTTGGGCCACGGTTCTTTTAAAGCTTTCGAAGTTGAAGAGGCTCAAGGAACTGAAGCATAAAGAGAATAAGGACTCAGTTGAAATGTTCAAAGCGAAAAGAGCTGGTAACGCTCCTTGCGTTAGACTTTTGCCTAACTTCCCAACCACTCCTGCGCGCTTCATATGAAATTTCTTTGATAATAGCAAAAACAAAAACACCTCACACAGATGGCGAGAAACTAATAAAGCCAAGTGCAGTAAAATTGGCACAAATATTACTTGGCCGAAACGAGGCCAAAAGAACAGACTAAGTTCCCTTGTCCGATGACATTGCAAACAACAGGACTGCGGATATAGCAAACGACATTTTGAATCTGATATATTTAGATATAGACTTTAAAAAATGGTATTCATAGCCTCCCTGCTTGGCGCTCAGCATATAAAAAGGATAGTGTGGAGAACAAGCCGGCAAGCTTGCTTGTTGTGTCCTTTGGCAAGGCACTTAACGGGACGCATCCGTCTTTATGTGGCAGACAGGTAGCCTTAACCGTACTTCACCGGGTTACAATTGTGAAGTTGATAACCCAGCATGCCGTAAAAAACGACTCTTGGGTACCCACCAGTGGCAGTCCTCCTTGTTGGTGGTGGGGCTACCAGTCACTCATGGCTGGTTCGAAAGGGGCTGCCATCTTTCCCCTAGTCTAATTTCAATTAGGTTTTCGACATGAACCTAAATTGCCGTTCGTGTCGTACCTCCATCCCGAGGAAGAGAAGGCGTAATTTCAACAACAACAACATTTTGATTCAGCTTATCGCTCAAATCCAAGATAGCCCATGTAGAAAAAGTCTTCAATTTGATGAAACAATGGATATCAAGTCAATAAGCCAATTAGTAGCATACGTGAGATTTGTTAAAGAATGTGCACAAGTTTTTATTTTGTTGAGAAATGAAGGAGAGAACTAGAGCCAAAGACGTCTTTGATCTTGTTAATGCATTTTTTCGTGAAAATTCAATAGCATGGAATAAAGTGAGATCGGTATGCACAGATGGTGCGTCCGCTATGATAGGGCATCAATCTGGTTTTGTAGCCCTAATGAAACAAGTTGCTCCGCATATAGTATCGAATCACTGTGCTATTCATAAATACACCTTTTCTTGTAAGACACTCCTTCTTGAATTGAAATGTGTTCTTGATTCTGTAGCAAAGGCTGTGAATTTCATTCGTGGCAGGCCCATGAATTTCTGACTATTCAAAGCATTTTGCGACGACCTTGGAAAGGAGCATCAGTATCTTCTTTTCCACACCGAAGTGTGGTGGTTATAGCGGGGAAAAGTGCTCTCCCGTGTTGCAGAACTTGTCGCTGAAATTGCCGTGTTGCTTCGTGAGCATAGGTCAGTGAAACTTGCTACATTATCTGATGACAATAGATTCCAAATGAAGGCCTTTTATTTGGCAGACGTCTTTAGTCTTTTGAATGAGCTCAGCTATTCTCTGCAGGGAAAAACAAATTTCAGATAATAGACTGCAGAGTAGGTCTCCGCCTTCAAAAAGAAGTTATCCCTATGGAAAAAGAGAGTAAGAAACCAGAATTTTGCTATGCTTTTACTGTTGGACAGTAAAATTGGTGATCAGGAAACTGACGAATGGCTGACTGCTTTAATTGATGATCACATAAGCAACCTCGAGAAAAAAATGGAAGATTGCTTTCCAACATTTGAACCTTTTTCAGCGTGGATTTAGCAGCTTTTCATTGCTGAGATGAACGACAATGAGCTGCTTAATATTCATGAGCAACATCTGGATTGCAGTGTTCTCAAGCTTTAAAAACCAAGTTCAGCTCCTCCTCACTGATAGAATTTTGGTGCAGTATGTTGCAAGAACATCCTGAATTTGACTGTTGCAAATCCTCAAACAACAAAGATTGGCGCACAAGTGCCCAAGGAGAACTAAAAGGCCTTCGCTCCTTCTTCAAACACAAGAGTAAATAAAAACTTCTTTATTCCAGGAACTCAGTAAAAAAAATTCAAATTCACAAACGCAGTTAAAGTAAATTCCAATCGATAAAAGAAAGAGCAGCTAGAAAAAAACAGCAGAGTTTCACCGAGGGCTTCTTCAAATTAAACGGAATGCAGAAAAGCAAAGAAACTTTGTGCAGCAACCAAATTAAGCAACTAACTTCTAAATTGCAAAACAGTGAGTCCAGCTAATTAGAATGCAAATCTCGCCCGCTTTTCCGGCAAAAAACGCCCGAGAGTCGCATTCCAATCTTATGCTGCCAAACGCCTAACAGAAATATAAGACGAGTGAGAACAAAAGTGTGCCAGTTCAGTTCAGCCACTGAAATCCAAAAAGTTTTATTTTTTCTTTCCGCAGCCAAAGTTGTAACATTGGCAAAGAGAGCTCAGGAAGCTTTAATTCCATTTCCAACGACATACATAAATTGTGATATTCCACTAACCCCTTGTGTTATGCTTTCATAAAAAGCTTTTTTCAAATTAATTAGAGATCCAGTGATAAACAACTTTTCCGCCTTATCACAACAGTGTTTGTTCTTTCAACATACACTTCCTTTGTAGGTTGTGTAGACAAGGCGTTCCTAAGCCAATATCTTTAGGAATAGGGGTCCTAGTGGTTGGAAAGGTTAAGAACCACTGGTTTAGACTATCTTTTCGTTTTTTAACGTGAATCAAGAAATAGTTAATAATTTATTAATGCAGGTGCAGTGGAACAAACTGTCAAAAGGGTGGCATGACATAGCCTATTTAATGAGATTTTGCTTTAGTGTGTGATTTAGGTTTTTAGATGATGCCAAAAGTTAAAGCTACTAAAGCATTCAAAATTCAATTACTGTGTCAAGACTTCTCGGAAAATTGTAGGATGTGAAAGGTCCCAACAACGAATTATTTTGCAATTTTTGTGGCAGTACGGTTTCTTGCAGCAAACACTTTTTGTTAAAGGTCATCGAAATACGTCCAAATACCAAAAAGCATTAGGCAGCCGACCTGAACTACTAATCCCTCACACTTCGCAAATGTTTTCGAAGAGCAGTATCACCAATTTTGTGGAAAAGGTAACCGAGGCATTTTGTCTGCTGATATTCCTTTGTACAAGCTAAACATTAAGGATATCAAAACCTGTTTCACGACATTGGTCACAGTTTGCCATCAGAAACTACTTCTAAAAGAACAGTAGTGTAATTAGGCGCAGATAAGTTACTGCAAACAAGAAATGCTGTACATGAAAAACAAAATTTTCTAGTTGTCGATGAGAGCACTCTATCAGGCATACAATATTTAATCTTCTTGGAATCCTAGAAACACCTGACATAAGTTATTGGTACGTCTGTCAACCTATACCATGTGCGCAAAATAGCAGCAGTGTTGCATAAGCAGTTGACGATGCCGCAAAATATATGGTGGATGTAGATGCAACACTAAAATCCCTGTATCCTAAGCTGTTTCATATGACATGGTGTAGCATATTTATTGCACAATTATGCCAAGAAAGTCAAATCTCACTTTGAAAATGATCAGTCAATCGCAATAGTCAAATCAACAACAGTTGAAAACAAAACCAGACAAGTCAGATTTTCCATTTTTGGTTGCCCGCTTCAGCCTGTTGTTACAAGATTGGGAAGCTGGTTAAATGCTGTCTTATATTATGCAAAGAATTTACTTGAAGTGAAAGCGATTGTGGAAAGTTTGGAAGGGTCTGGCACTCTCGCAACTCAAGCAAAAGATAGCTTGCAAACAACTGAGCTAACTAGTCAACTTCTCAAAATCTAAGATCAATATGAACATCTAGTTAAGCTTACAAAAACAATGGAAAGTGCCAAGTATATCACCAGAGAAGCGGAGCAATCAATCCAAGAACTTGACTTCGGAGGAAACGCCTGCAACATATGTAGTGATGATACAGGGTGAAACAATATGAATTGCAAGTAGGATCTTTTTTGGTTATAAAATTTAATAAATGAGCTCTTCGAAAAGCTTTTTGCGCAGCTGCAGCGTATTTGTTGTAGACTTTATGGAAAAACGAAAGCAGTTGGTAATTTCTTAGGTGTAGCAGTGACGAAAGCTAACAAATTTCAAACAAAAATTTCTTCAAAAGTGGTTCCAGAAAGCAATAAAGTTGTGTATTTTAGAGAGTAATTTTTCAAAATTTTTTGGGGGGACCTGCCCTCTAACCCCCTGGGACAGAGGTGTTTTCTGTACTAACAAAACAAAAATGCGCTGAAGGAACCCCGACAAAAAATTTTTGCGCATGCCACTGCTGCCAACTCTGGTATTTCGTCAAAATCTCGCAAGCATTTTTATTATTTTGTACTGCAAGCCTGTAGGATATTTAAGGTCTTTGTTTTATGTGATTTTGCATCTAGCACGTTATATATATAGGCTCATAAGTGTGTTCCTAAATTTTTTGAAATTCATTTCCAAACTACAAAACCGTAAGCACAAATTCCTAGCAAGCTGCAACTAGTACAGCAGTAGACTTATTGTCACTAATACCGGTATAGTAACTTTGGACAGTCGAGATCACAGCTTAGTCAAGTCTAGCTTAAAGCAGAAAATTTTAATTCATCAAACAATATTATGCAAATCGAGTGCAATTATTAAAAAAATTACTGAAAACTAAACACTGGCAATGAAATGTTGGAAAGACTCGAGTCGTGGTAAAAAAAAACTCGACTTAACTCGAGTCGATTGGACGAAATGACTCGACTCGACATCATTGACACGTGACTCGACTCGAGACTCGAATTTAACTTTTTCGCTACCAAGATCATTATATGATGATCTCGCGTTTTCAGTGCTTCCCTCAGATTTTTTCAAATTGAGTTACAAAATTAGTTTACCAAAAATGGATTTGTGACTTTATTTCTCATCAAGTTTTTATAAAATTTTCAAAAGATCACGCTTAATTCTCCACGCATTGGAAGATGTATAGTTTGTGACCTAGCTTTTGGATTTTCTTACCTAATAAGGATTAAAAAGACCAAGACCCCGGTTGCAGACGACAAAAATTGCCAATTCTCAACAAGAGCCAACTACCTTAAAATCAAATTGAGATTATATGTTTACCACAAAACCAAAGCCTTTATCATTAACACAGTCTGAAAACTACTTTTTCGGGGCATCATTTGACAAAATTTAAGCAATAATGATAAAATTTACCTATTAAAATTTTCAAATTCCTTAGGGGTCTCAAAACCCCCCAAACAAATTTGTATGGAAAGTAGAACAAAGTAGATTTAGTTTTTAAAAAATATGATATGTTGCTAAATACTGGATTTATTTGAAAGCTTACGAAATTTTCTTTCCAGCGATATATGACTTTAAATAGTTTACGCTAAGCGGTATATGATATCTACTGATCAAAAATGGATACCGTACATCATGTCAGTTACTAACCCCAAAAATTTTTGACTTACTTTCACTGAATTATAATTTTTAGAAAAACTGCACCCTATAAAAAGATGAAATAAATTGCAAATATTTCACCTCTAAAGTCGTCATTTTGTATCAAGTTTCCAAGGAGACAGAGACTAAAATACAAGTTTAAAAGCTAGCAGAAGTTTGACTTCCCTAAATCAAAGTTTGCTGTATCCCGCTTGTTTCTCAACAAATGGGAGGGATGTAAAAAACTTCTGTTTCATTGTTGGTAACAACATATTCTATTTAACCTTAATATTTCCTGAATCTTGAATAAATTCCCTTTTCAAAGATACTTAATGTTACATGGTTTAGGAGATAATGACTGATCATATTTTAAGTACTACATTTAACTAACAAAATTGGTACCGATCAGTACCGGTTACAAAAAGATCATATGCCTCAGAAAGTTGCAAAATGTAGAAAACTTAGGCTTTTAGGTCAGTTTTGACTGATGTCCCTTGAAAGCTTATTTCCTTAAAATTCTTTTAAGTCCCTTAAAATTCTTTCAGGTAAGGGCACTTTAACTTCGAAGACAACTCAACACCTATTGGGGAGTAATTTGCATATTTAAGCAAAAAAAATGTTTGTTTTTTTATATTTGAAATATTCAAGAAATAGGAATTTCAACGATATATAGCACCTAATGTAGAAGTAAACAGATGAGTAATGATTTAAAAACAAACTTGGGGTATTTTATGATGATTAATTATGATTGATTATGACAATTTTTCGCACTGCCACCTTACGGAAATTTTTTTTCGCTATTCACGTGGTAGCGAAAGAGCTAAACAATCGAAGTGTCAAACAAGTCAAACATTCAAGAAACAAATTTGCCGTCACATAATGTTACTAATGTATTCACATGATAATATTTTTCCATAATTGCACAATTTTTATCAAATCAGTTTACTAAAACCTGCTTTGTGACTTATTTATCAACCTATTTTCAAATTTTTTTAACAAATTGAAGGGTATTTCAAGCCAATTCTGATGATATATGACTGGTATCTATACTATTTGTTTTTTATACTAGAAAAAATTGAACTTTAAGACTTGTAGGGTAACTTTTAACTCTTCGCCAAAAAGTGGTAAACTGGGTAGAAATAGATAAGTTTGATATATAAAGACTTCGATAGGCCAGTAACTATTATCAAAGTGTTGTTTGAAAGATTAGAAAATCGGTTTAATTTTCTGAAATCTGTGACTAAATAGTCAGGGCTAAGGACTAATTTATTTTGGATGATCCACAACTGATTTCCATACATCATTTTCCATTTTCAGATAAAAAATTTTCCTACTAGACTCAACAAACTTGCAATCTTTTGAAAAAGTTAGTTCTTTGGTTCATTTAGACCAGCGGGCCAATTTTAGCCCGCGAACTAATTTTTTTGGCCCGCCAAAAATTACGGTGATTAGCGTGATTACGATAGGGCTGCCATGCGTCCCAAAAATTTCCGGACATGTCCGGAAATAGTATGGCTGTCCGAAAATTTGCTCAAGTGTACAGTAGGCAATGACTTTTTTTTGGAAAATACTTTTATTTAGAATAACGCATTCCTAGTTTAAACCGTGGCCAGCGGAATAAATTTTTAGTTTCTGATGGCTCGCAATAAAATTAAGTTGGAACACACTGATTTAGACCATCTTTCCGCGAAAACATAGTTCTTTTGCGTTGTCGACCTAAATTTTCAAAACGATTTTTCAAAAACTGAAGTCTATGCAAGTTTTGAAAGTGTGTCTATCAGTCAAAAACAGGCAAATTTCGGCCGCTGCACTTCACAAAATTGCAATTTCTACAAAAGCTAAATCCTAGGGCACATATTGATTATTCTTCCTCAAAACCATGGATATCATCTATCAAAATTTTCAATCAAATTCATTGAAAAATGAAATTTCTAAACATTTTGAACTGTAGCAAGCTCCAAAGAAAAAAATTGGTCGTCGTCGTCGTTTGGTTAGGTGCCCAAACTCAATCCGGGACAGCACAACTCAAGGCCAGAGCCCAGGGTCTAATCTTTTGTCACCCCGGGCTGCCGCGCTGCCCCAGATTAGATGTTGGCAGTTGTGGTGTTAAGCCAACATCGAGTTGCTTCATCCAAAACCTGCAGACCTCGTATTCCTCTTGGTACATGATGTATGAGACATGAAGATATAACGTGATCTGCAGTTTGCTCAGTAGCGCCACATTCGCAATTCGATGATGGAGCGAAACCCCATTTGTACATGAACGAGTGAAAACACCCTACACCAGTCCGCAGGCGACTGAGCCATACCCAAGAAGTTCTGGACAGACTTATTCCAAGTGGCCTTGAACTGATCCTGGGAATGAAAACGCGGACCCTTGAAGTACTCTCCAAGTAGTCCGTGTTCCATTTATGTTTCGTTCACTGCTTCACGCGGATGTCGAGTTTAGACAAACTACCTAATGGTTTCCACGCAGCAGGTACAAATGGGTGTCTTGATCTAAGTCTCCCCAGGTAGCACCCTGCTTCCCAACCAACTGTCCGTGGAGTACATGGTCGGAATCATGAATAGCACGATTCGCCAAGAAGAGTGTCGCTCCTAATCCGCTGAGTAATGTGCAAAGCATAATTAAGAGTGCTGTCAATGAAGCGAGTATCCGTACTACGACCCCAAACTGGTGCTCAGTACTCAGCTGTGGAGTAGACCAAGGAAAGAGCAGAGATGCGCAATGCCTTGGCACCTGCATCCGATCCGGATCCTGCAATTCGCCTCAAACAGAGCGACTCGGGTGGAGAGTTTTTTGTGCGAAGCCTCGAGGTGGTGACGGAAAGTGAGCAACCTATTCAGTTTTACCCCAAGATACGTTGGGACTGGACGGGGTAGCAATAGGCTGCCATTGTTGTAAACATTAAGCTCACGTTTGGCTTCTCTGTTGTTAAGATGAAAGGCCGCCGTCACCGTTTTCGTATTGCTAAGCTTCAGCTTCCAAGTCTGGAGATGAGCTGGAAGTGTAGTCATGTCTTAGCTTAAGGTGTCCTCCACTGCCTTCCAATCTAGAGAAGCATACAGCAATGCTAAGTGATCATATATGCGTTTATGCATATGCATACTTCTGAGAAGTCATGGAAGGCAGATCGTATGTGTAGATGTTGAAAAGGTGGGGCCAAAACCGATCCCTGTGGGAGGCCGTTTCGCAAACTTCTTAACCTGCTTTGCTTGCTGTCACCAGTAGTGAGTGTGAAGCTTCTGTTCCGGACAAGTTCCATGATCATCCGGACCATGTGCTTATCCGGTAGAAGCCTAAACAACTTGTAGATGAGACTGCGGTGCCAGACACTGTCGTAGGCAGCAGTCAGATCGACAAACAGGCACCAGTTTTCTTCTTGGCCTCAAACGAATCCTTGATGTTTTGAATAAGCAAAACAGTCTGACCTACAATTGACCTTCCCCGTCGGAACCCAGCCTGCTCCCTAGTGAAAAATGGGTCAAAAATTGGCTTAACACGAGCGTGTATGAGCCTCTCGAGGATCATGTAGAGTAAGCAAAGCAAGGAGATGGGACGATAGCTTTTCGGGTCCTCTACAGGCTTCTTGGGTTTAGGGATCGCTACTACCTGTGCTCTTCTCCAGACTTTTGGATTTTTGAGGTGGCGCAGGCAGGAAGAAAGGAGGCTACACAACCAGGACTTCAGTGCAGCTCCAGCACGGGTTATTAGCCGTGATCTACTAGTTAGGTTGTTCAATATACTCCATGCTTTTCGGCTGGAGTGCGAAAAGTCGATAGTTTGAACTTCCTTGTACCATCGATCTCTGCGTTTCTTGTCGAGCCTGAGGAGCAGGGTAGAGGCAGCGCTGTTAGAGTCGCTTCCTTCAGGCGACTGCAGAAATGTCCGGTAGAGGTTCTCGCACTCAGCATCCAAACACGATATGTGGCTATTTCGACGACCGCGTGGGATAGAATTTTGGCTGCTGTTCTGATGACATTGCAGAAATCCTGGTAGGCCAGATTCACATCCGGTGAATCTGGTGACAACAAACTCTTAGCAAGTTTGTTGATCAATGTATTGTAGTGGCTCCAGTTGGTCTTGCGGAAGTTCCATCACTTAACAGGTTTTCTCGGAACAGGCAGAGCAAGTCTTGGTGCAACAATAAGCGAGGGTTGATATTGTGACCTAGGGAACTTTTTAAAGATTCGTCTGTTAGGTACACCGCTGTCTGGACCAACACTGACAAATGTCAAATCAGGGTTGGTGCCAGTGTTCCAGCGGCCAGAATGAAAGATGGCAACGTCCTTTGGGTTGTGGAGAGGGACAAGGCCGTCAACGCTTGTCCAAGCAACAAGGCACTCTCCATCGGTACTGCTAGTTTTATAACCCCAGTTGACATGTGGTCGATTAAAATCGCCAGCTGAGAGAACGGGGTGAAAAAACACTGGGAGATCAGACGCTTGCAATCGCGTAGGGGGAGGTTTGCAGACATTGACGATTCTAAAACGACCAACGTCCACGCACAACCACTCAATCTCCGATGTAGCTGAAGACTGATCAACAAGGATCCATTTTAGCTGGTCATGGACAAACGTGGCATGGCCATGCTTCCTGCTTAAAGAAGACCAGCTAGGGCAGAGCCTGGTATTGTTTGCTTATCTGCACAAGTGCAGTAGGTCTCCTGAAGAATGACGAGCGCCTCGTACTGCACGACGAGATGATGAAGTATATTCATCTTACTTGCAGTGAGGCCTTCAATGTTCAGCTGCATGACTGCTGGCCTTCGGAACTTGTTAACGGTGTGCCCTGACAGGGGCACATCGCCCCGCCCTGAAAAGGATGTTTGCCGAGTAGTAGGCCCTGGCTGAACATCGAGGTGAGAGGTTACCCTTCCAGGTTGGCAGGTTCGGTTTCTGTGTGACATTTCTGATAGACTTACCAACGGTCCAGGCTGCGGGAAAGCACCTGCTTTCCTTACCAAAAAAAAAAAATTGGTGATTCCCCTACAAAAGTAGAGGAGATAATGTGGTTTTGTTTTATCTTTTGCAACTAAATATTAGCCCATTGTCGAGCTATATTCCATCTAAATGTTGAAGCAATTTCCTTTCTACTTGGGAGAAGCCGGACCACCCAGCTGATTTGATATTCTTAATCTCGACATTACTGATTTGGCCCTGCAACCGTAATAACTTAACTAAAAGTGCTTCATTTTGGATTATTTTGCTTTTGCATGGTTGCGTTTAAGCCAGAACCAAGCAACATGCGCTCAGTCAGAGGCTTTAAGTCGTACAAGTAGGCATATAATTACGAAAAACTCGTAAAAAGTAGTCAAAATATTTAATAGGTTATTCTTGAAAATACACATCAAACACTTTGACGCTCCCCTCACCCCGTAACTTTGAAACTATGTTTCCATGCACTTCATAAAATAAGCCAATAAAACTTTTTTGAAATCGTAGCCTGTTTCAATTGTGAGCAAGTTTAGCCCCAAAGTATCAAACAGGACCAGCAAGACGTTGGTAGGACTCCAGAAACTTCGGGAGAAATATAGCGGCTATGCGCAATCCCCATAACGTTTTTTAGGCTTAAACAATTCTCTTAAAAAACGGTGCGGTTGAGTTTGAAACAACAATTGAATTTGTCAAAAACACATTAACTTTTATTGTTGTTCTCACAAATATTAGACGAAACCGGCTGAACCGATACTGTTCACCTCGACGTTACTGATGGGGACCCTGCAGTTGTAATAACTTAACCGTGAGTATTTGATTTCGGGTTAGTTTTCTTTTGGCCTGGCTGCGTTTATGCCAGGACCAAGCTACATAAGCGAAGCCAAAGGCGTTTGCTCATACAAATACGCCTGTAGTTACAAAAGAGTAGTAAGCAGTTCTCCTAATATGTAATAGCTTGATCTTGAAAACACATATCAATTACTTTGGCGCCCTTCCAGCACTATGACATGCTTTCAAGCAATTGCTGATTTTAACATACAAAAGTTTGTTTATTTTAAGAACGTCTATTGTTAAAACAGGGCAAGCAAGACGCTGCCAGGGAGTCGAGAAACTTGAGAGTCATATAATGACCTTGCGCAACCCCTTGCAATTATTTTTTATCAGCTGCGTTTCTAAAAATCGCAGTTTTGTTTGGTAACGAGATTTAGCCACATGAAGAAATATAAACTCTTTATTACTGTTACAAGTGCTGTTATAAGATTATAAATGCGCCTTGTGGTCCGAAAAATACGGTACATCATGTCAATAACCACCGACCGATTTCGACTTTATTGGGTTTCATCAGGCAGGTGTAAAAACACTAAATAACAAAAATGCTGTAAAAGAACAATTTTGCCATTGTGTGCAAAAAAATAAGATGCAACACGAAGCAATATGATACAGCAATACCTATGTCATGGAGTCTCATTTATGGACACAAACACATGACATGGACAACAAGTCACATCGGTAAGCCCTGATCAGAGTACATTTATTACATCAAGTAATGACAACGATTGGTTCCATTGTTAAGCGACAATGGAACGTGAAATGGGTCCCAAATCAACGTACAGCCGCATACTTTACTATGGAAAAACGGCATATGTTGTTACATATTTTGGTGTAACTTTCTAAATTTTGCTCTATTTAAAAATTTTTTTTTATTTTAAAGCTTAAATTTGTGGCAAACGAGTAAGCTAAAAATTATAAAAATTAAGTAATACAGGGTGTTCATAAAGTCTCTTTGCAATTTAAAAAATTGCTACAAAGTAAATTGATGAGATATCACAATAAGAGTTGTTTTATGTTAATCAGTATTTCATAAAGTTTTTATTGACACATTCAATACACTTCTAAACATTTAATTAAAAATATTTTTTCACTATTTAATACACTTCTATGTGGGCATCACTAGAATAAACTCGCTTGAGGAATGCTTCATCCTCAAAATTCGTTGCAAAATGTTCACTGCAAATTCTTTCCGTCTTGGCATGTCGTTTGGCTGAAGTGCCTGTAACATTTGCACTTTGTAAGCATACAATCTTAAATTGTTTCGTAGGACTTTGTGCACTGTTGAACGTGGAAGTTCCAATTGTCTGGCAGCAGTACGGATGGACTTCATAGGAGAACGATGAAAGGCTTGCCTTACACGCTCGCTGTTTTCTTTAGATGCATCGGACACTGTCCCTATCTCCATAAATTTCTTGTGCCATAAACGAATTGAAGGACGTGATGGTGGATCTCTTCCATACTTAGTTATGTAGTTTCGCTGGGTCTGAACATCTGATTTTTGTGTCAATGAACCAGGATACACATTGCGCTTTTTCTTGAGGAGTAGTCATTTTATGGATGCTCATTTAACTAAATCATTAAACACGAAGAAATTCTATCTGAAACAATAAATTTTAGTATCAATAAAAACTTTATGAAATACTGATTAACACAAAACAACCCTTATTGCGATATCTCATCAATTTATTTTGTAACAATTTTTTTTAAATTGTAAAGAGACTTTATGGACACCCTATATTTATGAATAAAAAGTGGTCCTAAAAATTGTTTGTCGGATGTTTTAAGCACAATTCTTTTACCCATTAATTGGCTTAGTAGTTCATTAAAACCTGCTACTGAAGCTTAGCGAAAGATTTGTTTTTTGAATTATTATTCTGGATAACGCTATGCAATTATTATTCTGTGCGTAAGTAATCGAATTAAAATATTTTCTTTTTTTCTAGCCAAGATCCGTCAAATAAATTTAGAAATTTTCATACAATTTATAAAGAGTGTGGTCTTTTGGAACACTTGCTAAACTTTTTGTAGGCCTGCATATATTTTCCTCTCTAGGCTACTGGTAAAATAAAACTTGAAAATATGACAAACGTTTGGTCATCAGACTAGCTAGCGGCATTAGAGATTGCTGGCGAAATGTTGTTATAGTAAATTTTATTTGTTATAGCGTTATATTTGTAGCATTTCTACGCCCGGTTATAAAGAGTTTAATGAGAACTATAATTTTTTTCTTTTTTTCTTGCTCAGTTACTGTAATGAGCAATGGTGGGGTACTGTTTAAGATTTTTATTTCTTGTGTTGCGGCGATGCCTGTGACTTGTAAGCCTATTGATCACTCTGTACAGCCTCACTCCTCTTACCTCACGTTGGCTATTTAGTTTTTATAGAATGAAAGGTGCGCTGTCACCTCTGAGCGCTTCGGCGAACAAATCCTTCCTCTAAAAAGCTTGTGCTTCTTTATCACGCTCGCTATAGCCTATCGTACCTTCGATGCGACTGACACAACTTTCTCATAAACTTTTATTTCTGCACAGTTGAGAACTTCTTTAGCAGAGCCTGCGGTCCCTCAACTCTTGAGTCTACTAATCACTCATAAGGTTCTGTCGTTGCGGTGCTGACTATAAGGCAAATTTTCTTTTGTAACTCCAGCTTTATATAGGATCTTTGGGCTAAGCTGAGCGAATTATAATAATTTGATTTTTAGAAATTCCCAATCTCGTAAAGAAATCGGACGACAAAAAAATCACCAACTTAACGGCTTCAAAGTACCAGCTCTGCTTTCACATGCATTTTCACTATAAAAACCCCGACCAAGAAGAGAATATTGATGCAAATTGCTTATCCACAAAGCACATTGCAGTGCCCAGCTGAGCAATAAACTCGGAATCGTAGGATAAACCAGTTCCACTTTACAATTTAAATCTGCATTTATACAATTAGGCCACACATTTGTGCAAATCAAGCCTACAGAAGGAGTAAAATTCCAATGTCATCCAAAAGGTTTTTACAACGACATCGTTAAGGTTTTTGATTACTAATGCAGAACCTTTCACCAGTAGTCATATAAACTGCAAGTTGGAATTCCAATTTCTAAATGTTATTACCCAATAGCGAAGACACTTATCAAAAAAGAATGTGTTTTTGCATTGTCAATTTTGCTTCAATTGCTGAAGAGTTTCTTTTATCGGAAGCATCACACACACACACACGCATGCACGCACGCTGTAAATTCGCCAGAACTCCGGAATTTGGTCAGTGATGACCTTTTTTTCTTTTGGAGACCAATATTTCGCTTAAATTTTCTAGCTTCAATTACGGGAAAATTTCCAAATTTCTTTTACGGGCGCAAAATTCTTCCGCGAGCCACAACACTTTCACGTCGTTGGTTGCCCACTCCTCTTTTACTAATAGAGATTATTGCAAAGAAGATATTTGGTGTTGATTCTGAAAACCTTACACGATTTTTGTCATGAGCTGGTGAATGAGGTTTAGTGCAGCGGTGTAATGGTTAGAACTGTGGCTTTTGATCAAATAGGAGTATTCTCCTTAGTAAAGAATTTAAAAAAATACTGGGGTAAAAATTTTCACATGTTGAATTCAGAAGTTTCCAAAATTTGATTTCATGCAACAAAACATTTTTTCTTCGAGATTATTCCTTGCATTTGTGCTTGTAGATAAGCACTGTGTGAGCCATTTGCTTTAAAAATTGCGTTTGCATGCACCAATCAGGCATTTCATTGTTGCACTTGTCTTAGACAACGAGAGTTAATTTTCTATGAAAGTCTATATTTTGCTTCATGCATAGTTAGTAATGAGATCATCTATCTATTGTTTTGTGGTTGAGAGGAAGCGGAGCCAACTATTTCGCCAGTCTCCGTGGTCCAGTTAAGCTTATATGCAAGAGCCAAAGAAGAAAGAATTAGCTCAAATGAAGATGACAAGTAAAGTTTATGCTAACACTTTTTACAGCTTCAGGCGGTGCAGAACGTGACTTTTCTTAATTTAAATCAATAGCATTGAAACTGCGTTCAACAAATGGAATAAAACACTTATTTTGCAGCTTCTCTCCGAAAAATCCGATGTTTTTTTGAGTTTAAATTCAGCGCATTTCTCGTTAAAACCACAAATAAAAGAGCCATAAGTAAATAAAAACCCAACTTATCACTCCTCATCATTTTTCCGTTTTTCTGGCAACGCCAATAGTATTTTACAATATTGCTGCAAAAATGGGAGAAATCGCCTACGGCACACTTATTCATGTGTTTGAGCCCAAGATTTGTTTGTATTTATTTAGTCAGCCTGCCCGGCCGCGCCACATGTTTGCCATATGAAGATGAAGATATCCCGTTCAGTACATACCCCAAGGACACAACAAGCAAACTTACCACCTTTTGTGCCGTACTGTTCCTTTCCCACTGAGCGCCTAAAAAGGAAATTGTGAATGCCATTTTTAAACTCTTTTTTTATGGCTCGACTTGGGAAGTAATCCCACGATAACCGACTGCGAAAGGGACGCTTTACTCACTACACCACCGCCTCGGTTGCGTGGTACACTTGCAATAGTATTGTTCACAAAGAGCTTTAAATCACGAGGGGTCGCAAAAGATTAAAAACTGGCAATAGCAGTGATACGTGACCTGTATGTTCACAAACAAACATCTTTTTGTTCGCTCTAGGATGGTTGTTGAATCGGTAGCTTAAGTTTAAAGCAAATTTGATATTTGTTTTCTCTGCAACTAACGATACAGCGAATGTACAATGCCAATAACAGAATTTGGCATGTTTGCTTCATACTGTGCGGCTCAATCGCTGATGTCTACTTTCTACAAAGGCAGAAGTATGAGTTCAAGTTAATTACTAGAATAGATACTAAGCATTATCCTTTAGGCATCAATTTCAGCGTCAACGAATGAACAAAACCTGAGGTTGTAAATTAATACTCACACCAAGAGTAGGCTATTGTTGAGCAGTTAGCTTTTATATCGACGATTTCTCAAAGACATAAATCATTATAGTGTATGCAGTGGCATAGCCAGGGAAGAGGGAAAGCAATTTCCACCTAAAAATTTTTTCCCAGTGCAGATTGGCTTTTTGATGTGCGCTTGTGAATTGTTGTATCGTCGCGACAACATTTCTTTTTCGAGCAAAGTTTGGCGATGCAAGCAGACAAGGCAGAGCTGCAACTTAGATACGACTATTGTCTCAACCTCTTATGAACTAAATGATAATTAAAATTTGCGTAATCAAAATACACAACAAGAACAATTAAACACGATTGCAAGTGAAGTGGGAAAAAGTAAGAGTGAAAAACAATAAGTATTACATACAGTTATTGTGAGGGGTCAGGAAACATTGAATAACCAGAAAGTTTTTGAGCAGTGCTTCGTGAAAGCAACAAAATACTTCCGATAAAATGGGAAAGTGAAAGAAAAACGAAAGAATAAAAAACAAAAACATTACTACAAAGCAAAGTGTTAACGTCAGGAGTGAATCGATTAAATAGCCAAAATACCAATTTAAATATAGAGAACATATATACATGACTAAAGACGTAATTAGTCGATTTGACAGGACAGAACTCAAGGACTGAGTCAGAGCAAGAGTACAATAAAATGAAATTTATTCAAACTAAAACACCTCAACGATCTGTTTCGCCTATGGCTGCTCGTCAGGAGATAATTCTAAAACACAACATCAATATAAGGTACTGTGGGCGAAACTCCGAATTAAGATCAAGTGTAAATTCAAAGCTCGAGACTTCAAGTTAGAGCAAGCTTTTTAGATCTGGTTTGCTATTGCGCTGCTCGCTTCAACTGACGAGTAGAAGTTGGTATTGTGGAGTGCGATGGCGCTTGCGAGGTGGGAAGCCAGCGAAGCGTGGAAAAGGCTAAAGGCAATGGGTGGAGGAAAAACGATTGCAGGTGCTAAAAATAAAATAAAATCATAGTTGAAAAAAAGCAAAATACAAATGACGAAACAATTGAAAATCAGTGAGGTAAAGTTTACACTTGAAACAATTGAAAACAATTGAAAATCAGTGAGGTAAAGTTTAATGTTTTTCAGTTCAAATTTGGTGCGGTGTCTGCACTTGGAAATAAAATTACATCGTTTGTTTAGCAGCGAGCGTTTATCAGGCAGAAAAATGGATAGTTTCTCTGCTAAACAGATATTGCAGCAATTAGTGCCAGTTTTGAATGCAGCTGCTTTGCATGATATGTGTGGTTTGATTCCTCTGTTCCTGTACTGTAGATCCACACAGCTTTGAACAGTTATGCTGTCTTCATCCTTCGTTGGTTTTTAAAATGAAATGATGAAAGGTGGTTGTGAAACCGGATTTTTTTGAAAGAATGTAGGGAACAGACTGTTGAGGTATTTTAGTTCGAATAAATTTCATTTTATTTTACATGATTAAAGAAATTTTTATATATTGCTAGAATTTCAACGATTAATAAAGAATTAACTTTGGCAAAACGGTGAAGCATTTTTGAATCCACACTGTTGTTATAACAAGTAACTTTAGTAATTTAAGTCATTTTAATCAGCAGAGCATTATAAATTTGAAATCTTTTTGATTTATAAAGCCATTTTCAAGAATTAAGATGGCTAATTGTGACGTAATAAATTAAATCAATCGAGAATGATTGTTTTAATTTCTGCGGATTAGGCCAGCTTAGCCTGGTTCTGAGATAGAGCCTACTAGCACTTTGTAATGTAAACAATATTGCCTTCCTCTACAAAACTTCTTCTCAACTAGAAGTTGTCATCAAATCGACCAAAGTCAAGTTGAGGATTTGTGTCTTTAGTCAAGGCTGTCAATTTTTGATTTTGGTAACCAATGTCTGGCGGATCAAAGTAGCGTGTTACCAAAAGAAATCAATACCACTTGGTGACGTCATATAGTCATAACAATGCAAATGACCATGTAACTTGAACTCATTCGGAACAGTCGTTAAAGTGTGTTTTTTGCTGACTTCAGTGATTAGCTGTTTTAACTGACAACCAATGAAACGCTTGTCATTGACGTCAAATATATGTAAAATGGAATTTCAAGTGCATTGCTTGCCTTTTAAAAACTTTCCCTTCCAATGTTGTAATGCGTAGCCTTTTAGACACTGTAGATTTAAAGTTGAGTGTGGATAATGTTACTTCTCTACACCTATAATGTGTTGGGTGTGATTGTAAGGATGGACGGGTAGTTGGTAGATTGATCTGCTATAAACTCAGAACAAGGAGAAAACAGTGATTTTAGACTTTTTGATATTAAAGCTTGTAAAGTGTTAATGTGCTTTTTCAATTTTTTGTAGCAATGACCCCTACCCTCTGAGTGTAAAAAATGGATGGGGGACCACGTCATTGTACTCGAAAGCAAGAAACTTTCGAACAAAATGACATCAGAGCCAATAAAATTATATACCACAAAATCTCTTAAATTAATCAGGTGTACAAAAAATAACTAAAATAAACATATCTGAATCACATACTGTACATGTATGTCAGAGTTTCCAGAAGCAAGTTTTGGGGGCAAAAATATATTTTTGGGGTTACTCTTCCTCAATTCTGGTTAATGATCGTTTTTGGGAGATCGTCGTTCTGAAATTATCATAAAAAACAAGCTGCTCTCGTTATTTTTCTGATGATGCAATAAGGCTGTCGCGAAATGTCAAAATAAACAAAATAATTGGTGTTCTACTAAATCTTTTGTCGTTGCGCGTTGATTAAACTATTTTATCTACCTATGAATATAATCTACAACAATGGTCGGTAAACTGCGAGCCGCGGCGCAGCTGTTGACCCACTGATGCTGATCGTGCGCAGCTTACAATTGTATGGAACCTGACGTGGAGAAGCAAAGATCAAGAGTTTCAAAAATTGAAACAATTTTTTAAGTTAATCTATAAAAAAGTCTATAACTGATAAATTGAAGTCAATTTACAAGTTTTTTTTGCTGCAGTCAGGTTGCTACAATTCTGGATGAATGTTAGGCAATTGGATTAGATTTGGGCCACCGTAACAAAAGTTTGACTACCGCTAAATTTCAGCAGTGTAGGTAAAATCCAGTGCAAGGGTGTGCCACCTGCGGCCCGTGACGTGAAATTTTGCTGCCCCCCGAAAGGATGAAGGATGTGACTTGTTGCCCGCGTCCACAGCTTGAATTTTACGTCATTTTTTCTTAAAGGAATTAATTATTGACCAAAATACTTTAAGGTAAGTCAATACTTCCTGGTCCCTCAAAACACTTGTATGTAATGCTAATATTTTTTCACTCTTATATTTTTTCTAATTCACTCCACCTTGTCATCATATTTGATTGTTCTTGGTGAGTACATTGGTTGGGTAAACAATGAATTCACTTCAATTTGACGCCTTTTAAATTTGGCCCTTTTGTGGCCGACCTGGTAATTTGAATTGTCCAAACAAAAAAAGATCTTTAAGTTTGTTTAGAGACAGTAATTTTCAAAAGAAAGTCACGGCCAAATCGTTGATCTCTGAAAATAAAAACGTTTTTTTGTTTGTCAGTCACACATATAATTGAAAAACTTACGCTAAGCTGTTCACTTTGAATACTCTTCGACCTGCCCGCAGAATCTTCAACTGCTATGAAATTGGCCCGTCCGCAAAAAAATTCGTACATCCTTGCTTTGAATCTCCACAATAACTTAAGTTTTGACCAACAAACTTTACAAAACACGCATCTTTTTCTAAAATCATATCAACTCATTTCATTCAAAGTGTTGCTTACTAAATTCCTACCAAAGACGAGAGCTGATCCTTATTGACTTGAGGCCACTAAATTTGAATCCTAAATCTGTTTTTGCTTTTCTACACATTAGATTTAAAGTGGGCTAATTTGCAATTACGATATTCCTTATGAAGTTATTGTTTCGTCACAAGCACTTCTGTCAATCCACAATACAATGCTTTCTTTGGTATTATTTAAATTTGTGTGAAGTCATAAAGTTGTTTATAGGTTCCAATGGCAGTAAACAATGTTTTAGTGCGAGTTTTCAGCATGCGATCGATACCTGATCTTCTGAGTAATATTTAGCTAAAAACATATTCAAAACCTATCATAGGCATCTTAATTATTTTTTAATTAATAATTGAGGTCATGCTTACCGTGGAGCAGGGCGAAGACTAAAACCGTTTCCACGGGGATTCGAACCCACAGTCTCCTGAGTAAACTGTAGCGCTCCTGTATTTACGCTTAACGAATCACAAAACCGCAACAATAAAGGTTTTTGTGTGAGTGCAGATGCAAAACCTGGCAATTAATGCCTTCGTGAATTTCCATGTTTATAGCTACCGATTTCAAAGCAAAAACTTATTCATAGAATGAAATCTTGCGCTAAAACATTGGTATTTCACGGCAATTGTTAACTAATAATCAACCTTATGACGTCACTCCAGTTTGATTGATACCAAAGATAAACAAATGTGGATATAGCTTAGTGAAGGCTCTTTGGCCCTAAATATCTTCACAACGTTGGGTCGATATTGGATCTCCAAAATGAACAAAAAAAGGTCTTCGCTTTGTATTTGAATTAGAAAGTGAAGAAGCGGGCCACGACATCACCTGCACATCAAAAATGGACCACAGACATGAAGAGGTTGAGAAATACTGCTACATCATTGTTGATATTTATTACGCGAAATCAAAATATAGAGATTGCTAGTTGGTAGATGGCAATTTGTAGGCAAATTTTTATCAATCAGACAATTTTTAGGCCTACTTAAATGAATCAGCCTCCAGCATCACGCTACGGTAAAATAGAAAAATTTGCTCAAAATAAGTATAGCTGAATTATAAAAAAAAAAGGTCTTCGCTTTGTATTTAAATTAGGAAGTGAAGAAGCGGGCCACGACATCATCTGCACATCAAAAATAGACCACAGTCATGAAGAGGTTGAGAAATACTGTTACATCATTGTTGTTATTTATTACGCGAAATCAAAATATAGAGATTGCTAGTTGGTAGATGGCAATTTGCTGGCAAATCTCATTCAGAGAGGGATTTACCTTCTACGGTAATATAGAAAAAATTGCTCAAAATAGATATTGGTGTATTATACTGTATTATTTTGTATTGCATCATTTTTTTGCACACAATCGCAAATTTGTTGTGTATTCAACATTTTTATTACGGTGCGTTTTTTTGCACCGACCTGATGAGACCCAAAAAGGTCGAAACCGGTCGCTGGTTATTGACATGTAATAGATTGTTGTGTGGTACAGTATGATGTTGGTAATTATTTTTGAGCTAATTTTTCTATCCTACGAGTGATCATTAACACGATCAGCATCTTTACATAGCTGAATATCATGGCGTATTGTTAATAACATATAGTTACTGGTAAATTGAGCAAATTGGCTGTTTCTAAAGTATATATCAAACTGGTTGCGCTCCGCCTTGATCAGCACCCAGGAAGTTGTTCGCGGTTTCAAAAAGATTGTGGCCTCTGGATCAGGGATGTGGAAGCGGAAGCTGGAAGTGGAAGCTGTGGAAGCGGTCGTTTTTTAGTGGAAGCGGAAGCGCGAAGATTCCCCCGCTTCCACATAGGAGGGAAGAATCGAGTGAGAAACGAAATTGGTTCTGCTATCCTTCGGAGAAAAGCAAATAGAAGGAGCGTACACATTAAGAAATGAGAACGAGGAGGAGTCCTTTAGAGAGATGTTGACCTCTAAATAATCAGAGTAGGGGTCAAGCGAAGAAAGAGAGGAAGTAGAAAGCTCAGAGAAGGATAAGCCCTGCTTGACGAAAATGATGACGCCGCCGCTAGCGTCTGTGACATCAATAGAAAAAATACCAGATCTGGAGTGAGTGCAATCAGATCGCAGAGCAGAGAATCCAGGGATCCGGAAAGAGGAAGATTAATTAAGGATAGATTCCTGGATACATATGAGGTCAACGGGATGAGATGAAATAAAGTGTAGCAGTTTAGTGTTCCTGGCTCGGAGACCCCAGCATTCCATTGAAGTACCCTCAGGGAGTTATGGAGGGAAAGAGGAAGCAGGAGGTAAAGAGAAACAGCCAGGAGCATGAGGCGGTGGTGAGGGTGCAGAGGGAGAAGATACAAAGTGGGCGGAAAAAGGATAAGAGGTTTGAAGGCGAGGTTGGGGTGCGAGTGCTGCATTAGCAAAAAGGGGCCAGATTGAGCAGTGAAGATATACCAGCTGGAGAAGTCCAAGGAGGAAGCCACAGTGCTGGTAGATGTGGGACCTCCAAAGAAAAAGAAACGAAGCAGGGAGGGCAGCTCCAGGAGTGAGATCTGCCAAGAGCTCTAAATCTAGAAAAGGAGAGTAGTGAGCATTTTAAATGAACCCAATTAGAGCATGAGCAGCATTGCACTGACCTACCCCGCCAGGTCACATTTCCAGCGCACACTGAACAGTGAAAGACGGCACAAGGATTAGGATGAACTTTTCCGCTCATCAGGAGAAGGAGAAGAATGAAAAAACGGGCAAGAGAAAGACAAGAGAACAGAGAAGACAGGCCGATTTTAAAGAAGCTGCGTGCCACCCTTCTGCGGTCGTTCAGAAGGCTGCACGGCGAAAAATGGTTTGTGTGAGGGGAGTGCTCGGGGAAACTGGGACCCTCGGGAAGGCCAACAGCGGTTTTAATCCAACCCAAACGGGGTTGGGACCGCACCACCACGTTGAGGCGGCTATTGATTGGTGTAGTTTAATTTTGCTCGCTTTACATGTATATACTATATCTACGACAGAAATTTCGCACTTCACTATCCAAAAAGATCGGAGTCAACACGTGTTTTGAGGACGGACAGAAAGTCCGTAATAATGGTTAGAGTTAAAGTTAACTCAAAGTCAGAGTTAGTTGAGAATAGAGAGGAAAAATCAGCGCTATACGGTGTAATTTGTTGTTGTGACGATAGGTTATTGTCGAGAGCTGTAACATGTGGTTTAGATCTGAGAAGCATTAGGTTAACTGTTGCAAAAGTGGTTGTAAGTAGTGAAGGAACTTGTAATAACTGTCTATTTGTTGAAGTGTTTAATTATTTTTTGAATTGTAGTGACGAAATATTTGATTTTCTTGCAAGCAATTTGTGATTTCTAAAGTTTTGTTAGTGGGGGTTCCGTGACAAAGGCGAAAGTACATTAGGGGTTCTGCGATGACAAAAATATTGAAAAGCACTATTCTACATTCAACACGAGTTCTAATATCTGAGAAAAAGAAACACGGAGTAGTTCAGAGCAATAAGCTCAAGCGAAGTAGGTAAAGTAATAGCAATAAATGAATGTTTTTGTCTTTTCAAAATGATGAAGTGTAGGAGAAGGCAGGCTACAGACCCACAAAAGTTAAAAAAAATTTTTAACGGTCGTTTTCTTGTATTTTGTTAGTGGAAGCGGTTGAAAAATAGCCGCTTCCACATCCCTGCTCTGGATACTTTCACCCTATTCTCTACTTACTGCGCAAAAAATCGAAATATGTGACATTCTAACCAACGTGGAAATGAGTTTTATTGAGGACTTTTTCAAGCTCAAGTGCGACAATAAACGTCGTGTCGGTGATATAAAAATATTAAACAACATTGTCATTAATTCGATAAGCAATTAGTTTACGGTGACAATTGTAAAGCACGAGTTAAAGTAAAATTTTGCAGTGTTTACGACACATTATAGTGCGACAAAACCATATTCTTTCCCAAAGACATGCCATTCTGCAAAGAAGACATTTTTTGTTTCCAAAGACTTTGCTTTGCACTTCAAACATACTGCAACGCACCAATTATTTTCCCAAGACGAATCACGCTGCTGCGAAAACACGTTGAAGTGTCGTTTGTAAAATAGCGCTTGTTGTAAAATATGTTCGGCAACGTTTGTAGTTGTTCGGAAGAGGCAAGATGCGGTTGACTGCAGAAAAGAGACTGTGCCTATCAATAAATGTAGTGTCCGATTCGGCATCATCATATTTTAAAAATCCATTTATTGGGTTTGTTTGGTTCAAATTGGTGCTTTGCCCTTCAAATATCAAAAAAACAAGATTCATTAACACCTAAACTTTACGCAGTATATTTTGTTTCTGTTTATTATTTACACAGTAGGCCTACATGAACTCGGAGACTGTCTCACGCTCAAGAAATTGGTTCAACAAGCCTGTTTAAAAAAAGCGACTGCGTAATCGCAGCTGATTAACTCGATAAACTTTACCATTTAATTGCAAGCTTAGTACTAGTTGAATCTTTATGGAACTTTTGTAGCTCAGTAACAAAGGCTAGACTAGGAGTGCCCTAAGTTTTTCGGTTCTGACCACATTTCATTGAAGTGAAGTCTCGACGGGCCGCAAAAGAGCTGGTTTTGGAGGTTCAACTGGTCTAAGTTTGGATTACCATATTTGAAAAAACAGAATTAGCATTGTAAACTCGAATTTTGCGGTAAGCAATTGTCTGGAGACTAGTCGCGGGCTGCAAACACTTCTCGCACCAGCAGCTCTTTGTGTAGCTCTGGGCTAGATATTAAACTTATTTTCGGTTTGTAAAAAATGACTGATGTCTGCAAGTCGAAATCAAGTGGCTACTTTTTAGCAGAAACAGTTTTATCGAGTCATAGAAGAGTTCGATCGCTAATATTAGTTTCTATGCCGCACGGTTGTGACGTTTATACAGCCATTTGTAACAAAGTTGTCACGTTTCAATTGTTAAAACTAATTTGTTGAGCGTTACAGAGGCGCAAAAGTACCGGTAACTATAATCTGGTTCACACAGAAAGCATCAGCGGAAAAACTTAAAGCGTGATATCTCTTCAGCTACTATTTGCAAAGAGGAAAGGAAAAACTTTTGCGCTTTGAGCAAATGCGTTTACACAGAAAATCAATACGGATGATTAACGTTACCATAGAGACGCGCCTTGGTTTTCTAATTACGGGAAAAGCAGTTACACAAGAGGTCGATCTTGTTTAGAGGCTACTGGCCACTACGTCTGGGTTTTTACTGGTTCGGACTTGACTTCCACGCTACGGTTTTGAGCACGCGGCGTGCCGAGGCGAAATTAGACAACTGTACGATTCAAACCGTCAAATGCTTTAAAATTGTTGAGATGCATCAAGGCTGGTTTCCATTAGACGTAAATTGCAGGCGTAGCGTGAAAACTTCTTTGTTTCTCTATTTAGTTTTATGCGCGCATAAAAACTTCTTTAATAGAGAAACAAAGAAGTTTTCACGCTACGCCTAATGGAAACCAATCTTTAGTGTGGAATGACAATTTGGGGTCTACTAAAGAATTGGCCTCACAGCTGATATGTGGAATTGAGAAAAGCAGAAATTTCGAGAATTTGCGGATTATCGTTTTGAGGCTGCCAGTTCTTTTGACCATTTATTTGTATTGTTGACTTGCATGTGAAAAAATGCGTAACGCGTCTCCAACTGGTTTACGGGTTGCCAAAACAGTCGAGTTTTTTGATACCTATATCCAAATTGTCAAAAGAAAGCGTCTTAATTAGCTTCAAAGGGGTTCAGCTCTGAAATTGTCATCCCATGGCGACTCCAGAAACAGCCTATGACAACTTGCACTTCTGTTTTCACTGACAGCTGATTTTTAAACATCTGATATATTGTGTAGATAATTAGTGTGTATTTCTCAAGCGCAATAAATAAATAAAAAAACTTACATCTTTTAATTTGTACCAAATAAAACTCAAACAAATTATAACAGAATTACTTTTCTTAACACTAGAACCGCCGAAGCGGTCAAAATGACCGTTTTACATTTTCAAAATATGGTATTAGCACTTCTACTTATCGGATTGTATTGAAACTTCTTGACTTTTCCTAAGTACAGGGAGTCCTCGACTTACGACGTTGATCCGTTCTTCAGGCGCGGTGTAACCCGAATTTCAATGTAAGTCGGAACATCATAAATAAATTACTCTATACGTACTGTACTGTAAAGTATTGTACTATAATAAAATGTAACAATTAATGTAAAAAACGTATTTTATTTGAAAAAGAGAAAACAATTCCATACCACATGAATTAAATGAAATATTAATAAGATGGTAAAGAAGCTGGAGTAGTAGAGGCAGCTGAGGTAGACGGTAGAGGCTCTGTAGCAGTAGAAGCAGCTGATGTAAAGGTGCAGGTCTCTCCACTTTTTTAAAATACTGCTCCAGCTTAGACTGGACAGACAGGATCTTCTTTCCATCCAAGATCTCTTTTTAACACTGCAGTAAATCTATGATGCCTCTGGAAATCTTAGTGAACCTTTCCATGTTAAGATCCTGAGCCTCAAAAGTTGTCAACGCTTGCTGTATCTCAGCAAAACCTTTTGTCAAGCCGTGCCTTGTGAAAGCCTTAGGCTCTGGGGTGGGGGGTTTCTTCTTCCTCCTCTATAATCTGCTTCTCCAGTTGTATCAAGTATCCAGCAGATAACTCCTCTCCATGAGATTCCAGCAGCTCTATTCCACATCATTTTTTATATTTTGATGGGGTGCGTTCGTAACCTCGAAACAGCGTAAGTCGAGACCGTCGTAACCCGAGGACTCCCTGTAATGCTTTTGTCTAATCTGTAGAAATTAGAAGTTAATACATTAATCCGTTTATTCGCTAGAGTCCAGTTTACCTTGAACAGCCAAAAGCGGTCAATTTGACTGTCAATGGAAAATTATTACATAGCTCTTTTGTGACTGTAGCAAGGCTAGAAAACGTGTCAGTATCACTGTGGGATAACTGTCTGTAGTTTTGTCCTTTTGGTATCCAACGGTATCACAGGTCACACTTTAGATTAGCTAACAACAACAAAGAAAAGTCGCTCAAAACCAATGACAAAAAAGGCACTAACCACCACTGAAAATGACCGAAGCAAACCAGTTGAAGACACAGTATCAACAGCCATTACGTGTTGTTTACATCTGCATCTATTCCAGTTTATAGCAAGCTTCAAAGATTATGCCAGGTCAGCGACCACAAAGGATTAGCAGAGCGCAAGCTTTAGCTTTGCTGACTTCAATAGCAGAAGAAGACTCAGGAGAAAGTAATGCTTCTGATTGGGAAGAAGATCAACATCACGCTAATGACTGGGAGCTATCAACCACTGATGAGGAGTTGAGTAGTGAAAATGAGAATGAAGATGTTTCAGATCCTTCTCCAAGCAATGCTTCTCTTTCTGCAGCGTCTCACAACGGTCAGTCTTCAGCTAGTTTGATTCCAACCGTGGAAACAGTAGTAGAAGAGACAGCAAAAGATGGAACTAAATGGTCGTTTATAAGTTTGGGTTCTGAAAGCAGAGGAAGAAGAGCTGCACGTAACGTGCTCACTGAAGAAGCGGGTTTATCCAGGCGAAGCCGGCAACTGTCAGACTCACCTTTAGGTGCCTTTTTGTTACTCATGGACAGTCACATGATTTCTCTTGTACAAAACTGTACAAATGTAGAAGCTCGAAGAGTGCTTAGCAATAAAGACTGGAACGTTTCACGATCTGAACTACTCGCTTTTATTGCTTTGCTTTATGTGTGCGGAGCTTATGGAGGGAGAAATATTCCTTTGGAAAGCTACTGGAACAAGCAGTGGGGAGTGTCACTTTTTTCAGAGACAATGGCAAGAAACCGTTTTCGAGAAATTTTTCGATTTTTGCGCTTTGATATGCGCAGCACCAGGTCAATACGTTTACAAGCTGACAAGTTTGCGTTAGTTTCGGATTTGTGGAATAAGTTTGTCGACAACTGTATATCTTCCTACAAACCTGGGCCAAACATCACTATAGATGAACAGCTTTTTCCTACAAAAGCTCATTGCAGGTTTACTCAGTATATGCCTAACAAACTTGATAAGCTTGGTATCAAGTTTTGGTTGGCTGTTGACGTAGACACAAAATATATTTTGAATGCCATTCCCTACTTGGGTAAAGAGGAATTACGTGCTCCATCACAACGGCTTTCTGATTGGGTAGTCATGAACCTTATGCAACCTTACCTGGGAAAAGGAAGAAATGTTACGACGGACAACTTCTTTACTTCGTACAGCCTGGCAAAGCAATTGCTGCAGAAGACAAGCATAGTGGGAACTGTAAATAAAGTTAGAAGAGAGCTCCCTCCATCAGCGAAGAAACAAGCAACAAGATATTCAATTGTGCTCTTGAAAACAGATGATGTTGCCACGCTAACCATCTATCAATGCAAGCCAACGAAAAACGTTTGTGTTCTTAGCTCACTCCACATGTCTGTTGGTGTCGATTCCTCCGAAAAACATAAGCCAGAAACAATTGAATTTTACAACAAAACCAAATGTGGAGTAGATGTAGCAGATCAAATGGCTCGCCAGTACTCAGTAAAAGCTGGTACGCGCCGGTGGCCGGTTGCGGTGTTTTATAATATCTTGGATTTAGCTTGCATCAACGCATTTGTTTTATATAAGAAGAAAACGGGAGATTCTATTTCAAGAAGAGATATTATCTTCAAACTTGCTTGTGAGCTAAGAGAAGACTACATCGCTGAAAGAAGCAGCAGAAGAATTGCACCTGCACAAGGCTTGAGTACTGCTGGCAAGAAATCCCTAAAACGGAAGCAGTGTCAAGTTGCTGTGAACTGCAAACAAAACAAAACCTCGAATTGCTGTCACAAATGTAACAGCACCGTGTGTGGTAACTGCACAGCAAACAGTTTCGTTGAATGCGTCATTTGTGCTATGGAAATGCAGTAAAACCAATAAATATGATGTGTAATTTATTAACTGAGTAAATATTTGAAGCAAAAATTGGTAAGAATATCGTTTTTGAACGGTTAACTATTGCAAATGCAATGTTAGTCACTATCTTGATCCAGAACATGAACAATACAAATTAGTAATGCAAGAGGCTAGCGATGCACATAGCAAAACTGCAGAAAGTGACACTGTTTCGACCTATCAGGTCTCTTCAGTGCAGTTGGTGACCGACAAGAAGCTAGAGGCTTTTAATAAAGCATAGCTTAGACCGCCATACTGACAGACCTTCCACCAAGTGGATCTAGTATAGATCCCGCAAGTGTGGCGGTCTAAGCTATGCTTTGTTAAAAGCCTCTAGCTTCTTGTCGGTCACCAACTGCACTGAAGAGACCTGATAGGTCGAAACAGTGTCACTGTCTGCAGTTTTGCTAAATACAAATTAGTTTATACAAAATAATCGACCGTAAGACTAGCGGTCAAAATGACCGCTTTTGGCTGTTCGCGACAACCCAAAACCTTGGCGGCTCTAGTGTTAACGTAAGATATGTCAATATGTGCCATTGTGCACATCTACAAAAGTAAATAACTATCAAAAATCATATAGCACCTGCATATTTTCAACAAAGCAATCATTTTAACGCATGCTTGTATGCCTACTAACGTTTAGTTATCACTAGCTTTCACTGCAGGTACCGGGTGTAGGTAACATTGCCAGAGTATTAGACCTGCAGACATTTTTAGCCAAGTTCAAGTCCGATTTTATGTTATTAGTCCAAGTCCGACGTGAGAATTTTCTTATGTGTCAGTAATCCCTTAAACATGAATTTAACACAGATCAGAGACCTTGAAAAAGCACCTTCACCATTACGTGCATATGATTATATCAACTCACAGCATATCATGTCTGTTGTCCACGAGTTACTATTTCATTTTACATTTTAATAAATCAAACTAGATCTCTTCTGTAAGAACAGCAGTCCAATTCTAAGATAAAACCCACAATTTCAATTCCACAACCCTAATGCTATGAAAATTACAATATTGCCTTTAGATGATACGTTAGTGCGGAAGAGAGGCCCAGATGCGTACGCTCCCCTCAGAAAAAAGTAAAAAATTATTTTCAGTCATGATGCTGGTAGCGGTAACAAGCAAATAGCCTGCTCCACTAAAATAGAATTAATCTAAATGTTCAAGGCCTTGGAAAGCATTATTTGTATCATGTTCTTCGTAAAATTCTTCTTGATAAATTACTCAGCGTTTACTAATATAAATATAACTTGCGATCGAAGAAATAATCATGAAGCAGGGCCGGCTTCAAGGGGCCAGGCCCCCACTTTATGTGCATGGCCTCCTTTATTCGAGTACAAGGATTCTACTCAGGACATGTTGTTTCTCTACTGCATTGTTAGTGACGTTTCCCCACATTACCTCATATTTTTTGAACATTTTCGATTTTATTTCAAAAAAATAAAATAAAATCTAACAAAAATTATCTTAAAAGTGGTTGCAGAAAGCACAAAAATTGCATAAATTTAAGTGTACGTTTGCAAAATTTTTCCGGGTGGAGTATGCGCCCAGACCCCCAAAATAATTGTGCCTTCGGCTCAGACAAAACGAAAATGTGCCTTGGTCACACTTTTATGGGCCCTCTCTTAAAAAGTTTCTGCTTGCGCCCTTGTTACGTTACATAAATGACATAAAAAGCCGCTCAAAAGTACTGTAAGCTTTAAGTTAAAAAGATACATTCAAAACAATTGATTTTTAAGCAAACAATCAACTTTTACGCAAACAAATAATATTGTTACAATACCGTTATAAAACAATCTGTTCTTGACTGAAAAACCCGGGTTTTACTCCAAAAAATACCCGGAGTTCCGGTTTCAAAAATTAGCCAAAAGCCCGGGTTTTTAAGTTTGGGTAAACACGGCTCAGACATCTTTTCTATAAACAATCAGCTTATTTTGCTCTAAACCGCAACCCGCTGCTTTTGAACAACCACGAACGTTTCCGAACTTGTTCAAAGATCTACCAACCCTGCTAAGTGGAATGGCGATCTAGCCGTTGCCAGCACAGAGAATCGACTGTCGATATAAGCTGGGGCACTGTCTAATTTTTTAGAAAGTGCTCTCCAATTCCCGAGTCACAGACAAGAGGGAATGAAATAATCTTGCGTTTTCGATTTGGTATTTGTCTTTCTTTCTTGGTTCATGCCAAGTCTGATTGATTTGGGTACATGTTGGTCGATTGTGTCCGTAGTTTTTGGGATGTGCAGCCACCGTACCGGCAGTCTCAGCTGCAAACGTTTTCGTATAACGACAATGCTTCGTTGGAGGGAAGGCACGGCATTATTGTGGGCTGCAGGTAGAATAGATTTGGGGAGAGTATCATTTAAAGTGTTGCCGGTCCATTGAAGTTTCCGATGAACTGGGCATTTTTAAGGACCTTCTTTCTCGGAGGAACTAAATTGGTTTATGGCCAATAACGCTATCTGAGCAGCCATTTTTGCAAAGAATACTTTTGATATTGTCAAGCTCTTATGGTAGTCTTGGTTTTAAGCAGATAGCAGAGCTCCGTGTACTAAAGTTTTAATGTGATACATCTTCCGTTTTACATGTTCAAAAGAATTCCAACGTGTATATTGTCCAACAAACCTCGGTTGAGATATACTGACGCGAAGAATTCAAAGTCAGCTTTTTTTTCACCGCTACTTCTAGAAAGGAAAATCTGCCATCAGTTTCTTTTTCAATAATGAAACCCTACATTAGTGCAAGTGGTTTACGTCAAAACGGCAGATGACATGTAATATTTTTTAAACACCCTGTACATTTATAGACGCTCACATAAAAGGTTTCAAGTAAATGCCACCAATTCATTCTTAAAAGCCAAGATTAGTTTTCATTTTTTCAGTGTTAGCTTTGCAGAATTGGTGGACGCAATATGAGTTATGAAAATCTGAAACGGGACACGTGGACAAAAATATAAGTACCTAACCTACAGTTTATCAAATTTAAAAAAGCATTGCATGATTAGAACAGACTACTTAGAAGTAATTACTTTTTTAATTATTTGATATTAAGGCATATAGGCTAACTGCAATCAGTTGAATAAAACATACCACTTCCACGACCGGTTTCGTTCCTATTAGAACTCGTCAGGTGGACTCAGGTATTGAACCGACGATCACATGACTTGCTTCATGCGGTTTATGCCACTCCGCCATCGGTCCTTTCAACTGATGCTGTTAATTTTAAGATTATATATGGTGAACGCTCACTACAGTGAGCTTGATGCGATATATGCTTTTAATTCCCAGCCAAGCCAGTGCCTTCATTACGTTATAATACCGATGGCGGAGTGGCATAAACCGCATGAAGCAATTCATGTGATCGTCGGTTCAATGCCTGAGTCCACCTGACGAGTTCTAATAGGAACGAAACCGGTCGTGGAAGTGGTATGTTTTATTCAACTGATTGCAGTTAGCCTATATGCCTTAATATCAATTAATTAAAAAAGTAATATCTTAAACAGGCTAACACCAGCTCCTATAATTCGTATTATAACGTAATAAAGGCACTGGCTTGGCTGGGAATTAAAAGCATATATCGCATCAAGCTCACTGTAGTGAGCGTTCACCATATATAATCTTACAATTAACAGCATCAGTTGAAAGGACCGATGGCGGAGTGGCATAAACCGCATGAAGCAATTCATGTGATCGTCGGTTCAATGCCTGAGTCCACCTGACGATGTTCTAATAGGAACGAAACCGGTCGTGGAAGTGGTATGTTTTATTCAACTGATTGCAGTTAGCCTATATGCCTTAATATTAAATAATTAAAAAAGTAATATCTTAAACAGGCTAACACCAGCTCCTATAATTCGTACTTAGAAGTAAGGTTCTTTTACGAAAGCTTATAAATTCCTGATGTTTACGTGATGCTGATGTTTAATGTCTCCTTAAAGCAGTGGTTCTTAACCTTTTTAACCCCTGGGACCCCTATTCCTAAAGTTATTGGCTTGGGATCTCTTGTCTGCGCAACCTGCGAAGGAAGTGTATGTTGAAAAAGCAAATACTATTGTGATAAGGCGGATAAGTTGTTTACTACTGTATCATTAATTAATTAAAAAAACTCTCTTCATGAAAACATAGCACAAGTGGTTAGTGGAATATCATAATTCACTCGGCAAAACACAGCACAAATGATTAGTCAGTGTGACCTCTGTTCTTGTCTCTTCGAAACAAGCTCATCAGTACGGGGGTTGGTATTGCTGAGAGCAATTTTCATGTCATTCGCAACTCTAAGGCAGTTACGGTACGTAGTTTTGATATTAACTAGAGCAGACATGGCAGCTTCACAGAGGTATGTCGTTGGAAATGACATTAATGCTTCCAGAGCTCTTTTTGCCAATTCAGGATATTCTTGCAACATACTGCACCAAAATTCTATCAGTGAGGAGGAGCTGAACTCGGTTTTTGCAGCTTGAGAACACTGCAATTCCAGATGTTGCTCATGAATGTTGAGCTGCTCATTGTCGTTCATCTCAGCAATGAAAAGCTGCTGAATTCATGCTGAAAGAGATTCAAATGTTGGAAAGCAATCTTCCATTTTTTTCTTGAGGTTGCTTATGTGATCATCAATTAAAGCAGTCAGCCATTCGTTAGTTTCCTGATCACCAATTTTACTGTCCAACAGTAAAAGCATAGCAAAATTCTGGTTTCTTACTCTCTTTTTCCATAGGGATAACTTCTTTTTGAAGGCGGAGACCTTCTCTGCAGTCTCTATCTGAAATTTGTTTTTCCCTGCAGAGAGCTGAGCATATTCAAAAGACTAAAGACGTCTGCCAAATAAAAGGCCTTCAATTGGAATCTATTGTTACCAGACAATGTAGCAAGTTCCACTGACTCATGCTCACGAAGGAACACGGAAATTTCAGCGACAAGTTCTACAGCACGGGAGAGCACTTTTCCCGGCTATAACCACCACACTTCGGTGTGGAAAAGAAGATACTGATGCTCCTTTCCAAGGTCGTCGCAAAATGCTTTGAATAGTCAGAAATTCATGAGCCTGCCACGAATGAAATTCACAGTTTTTGCTACAGAATCAAGAACACATTTCAATTTAAGAAGGAGTGTCTTACAAGCTAAGGCCTATTTATGAATAGCACAGTGATTTCATACTATATTCGGAGCAACTTGTTTCATTGGGGCTACAAAACCAGGTTAATGCCCTATCATAGCGGGCGCACCATCTGTGCATACCGATCTCACTTTATTCCATGCTATGGAATTTTCACGAAGAAATGCATTAACAAGATCAAAGACGTCTTTGGCTTTAGTTCTCTCCTTTATTTCTCGACAAAATAAAAACTCGTGCACAACCTTTAACAAATTTCACGTAGCCTATGCTACTAATTGGCTTATTGACTTGATATCCGTATTTTCATCAAATTGAAGACTTATTCTACATGGGCTATCTTGGATTTGAGCAACAAGCTGAATCAAAATGTCGTTTGCTATATCTGCAGTCCTGTTATTTACAATGTCATTGGACAAGGGAACTGAGTCTATTCTTTTGGCCTCGTTTCGGCCAAGTAATAAGTTATTTGTGCCATTTTTACCGCACTTGGCTTTATTAGTTTCTCACCATCTGTGTGAGGTGCTTTTGCTTTTGCTATTATCAAAGAAACTTGATATGAGGCGCGCAGGAGTGGTTGAGAAGTTAGGCAAAAGCCTAACGCAGGGAGCGTTCCGCTAATATCATAACGAGCTCTTTTCGCTTTGAACATTTCAACTGAGTCCTTATTCTCTTTATGCTTCAGTTCCTGGTGCCTCTTCAACTTCGAAGACTTTAAGGAATCGTTGCCCAAAATGGTATTGCACAATGTGCACTGAGCATCGTCAAGTTTATCACAACCAATAACTTTTGTGAAACCATACTGAACGTAAGAATTGTCCCAGAAACGTATTTCATGCCTATTTTTCGCAGCCATTAGTAAACAAAATGATTATGACCTAACGAAGAAAAAATAATGACTAATTGAAAAGTCACGAGTTGCTAGTTGCTAGCCAACAATTTTCAAGGCAATCTCCTATCAAGAGGGATCTGCCTCCAGCATCAAAGTACAATAGAAAAATTTGCTCAAAAATGATCACCAGCATCATACGGTACCATAAAGCAATCTATTACATCAAGTCAATAACCCGCAACCCGTGATCATTTTTGAGCTAATTTTTCTATTGTACTTTGATGCTGGAGGCAGATCCCTCTTGATAGGAGATTGCCTTGAAAATTGCTGGCTAGCTACTAGCAACTCATGTATTAATGATAAGTCTTGACAATGATCCTGCACCTCTATTAGGGCTTACCGATGTGACTTGTTGTCCATGTCATGTGTGTGTATCCTTGAATGTGATCCCCATGATATAGGTATTGCTGTATCATATTGTTTTGTATTGCATTTTTTTTGCACCCAATGGCAAATTTGTTTTTTTAGCATGTTTATTATTGAGTGTTTTTTACACCCGCCTGATGAGACCCAATAAGGTCGAAACCGGTCGCGGGTTATTGACATGATGTAATAGATTGCTTTATGGTACCGTATGATGCTGGTGATCATTTTTGAGCAAATTTTTCTATTGTAATTGAAAAGTCTTAATTATACTAAAAGTGGCTAAATCATTCAAATTCACTTTCGCGGTAATCGCATGTAAAATGTAGACATGATATAGCAAATGCTAAAAGGAAACAGGCATAGTTTTGTCTTAAGTTCCCTCCGCTCCTTCATTGTTTAGGTTGTAAAATTCTATCCAGGCCGGTGGCAACGATCTATCAGATACCAGAAAGCTGCTGGGAGAAAATTAGACACTCTGGTATCACGCGGTACTTGAAGTTATCTGTTTCTTCCTTCCACGCAGTGGGGTTGTCGGTAGAGCTAGAAGAAAAAGTGCCGCAACTGCAACCTTTATATTTCAACCCTCATGTGCTTCATTAAACCTTATCTCTTATGGCTAGGGATTTAATGTTTAATGCTCAATACAGAAACAACTAGTTGGATGATCATCTGCTTCTCCAAAGGCGTTAGTTGCATCACTCTCACCAGAATTATCTTAGCTACTGCCGTCAGTTTTCAACTACTTCTTCAATGCTATTGCATAAGCTTACAGGACTGCATTCTTGATAAAAGAATCACAACTACATAGCTTTATCCACTTAACTAATTTTTAAATCTGGAAGCGAAAAACGTCAACCTTTCTATTACAAAACCTTGAAAAAGGTGTAGCAGTGGAATTGTTTTTCTTACTCTCGTCTATTGCATCATAATATGTAGTAAAAACTAAAAATGACGACCTATTGCATCAAACTAAAACAAATAATTTGTTCACCACCAGAACGATGTGATACTGCGTACGTTTGACTATAGGTAGCATGTTACTGAAAAACCACTGTTATTTTTGGTCAAAGTGATGATCGTGTTGTTTGTGCATTTGAGGGTTAAAAGAAAAGAGTTTTGCATTCCTTCAGGGGAACCCTAGATTTTTCATCGGGGGTCCCTTGGGACCCCGTTAAGAACCGCTACCTTAAATACTATGCTGCATCATGTCACCCTTTTTCAGGCAACAACCTAGGCCTACTGTTGTCACTTTATCAAAAGGGATATTAACATTTCACGATATGGGTAACATCGTTCAAGCTGCCAAAAAAATCTAACATGCTTGCCACAACGCAATACTAAATGCGTCATGTCATGCTTTGGCGGTGTTTGGGTTAAGCTAAAAGCAGCCCGTTGGTTTTCTTGTATTTTGCAATAATTCAAGCTAAAGCCACGTGTAGTAAATTAAATGCTCGATAAAGGCATCGAGTTATCTTCTGTCAAATGCTGTATTGCCAGCAGGGCCACAGGGTTTCTTTACTCCACGAAATGCACCATAGCCAGCGGAATCGTTCTTCGAATTCTGCGATTAGGGCACTGGAGCTTCTGCAGTCGTGGTTAGAGTAGCTTTGTATTTTTATCGGGGTGACGTTGCATAGGAGCTAAGAAAGCTGAAGCCCCCTCTCAGCCATGATACTTTTCGATTTGCTGTGGAAATACGCAACTACTTTGCCAAGGTAGTTCTTCTTACAAATCTTACCAATGCTGGCAAAAATTGAAGGTATTTTCAGCCTAATTAAACTTTGTACTTTAAATCACGGCCTCAAAACGTAAAGATCGATTGGTGTGAACAAGCGACGCACTTGCGACCCCGGCATTTAAATAGATGAAACTTCTCGGAGTTTATGTTAATCAACCGTATTTTTTTGTTGTGTCAAGTACAATTCGGTGTCTATTACTGATGCAGAAGCTTCATTTATAAATAGGTCTAATCTGTAATTGCAGTTTTTTCAAGATTTAGTTTGTCAATCATTATTTACGCTCGTCAACCTGTGAGGTATAGATTAAAATAAATAGGAGTAATTTTATGTGGACATTTGATACCTCCTTTATTTTTACGATTTTGTTTTCTATTTCAGCAATAATTTAATTGTTGATTAAATATTACTTTTGGTATTTGTTTGCGTTTCGTTTTCTTTCTAATCTGTATGACTTGGAACTGTTTTCTTTTGAATTGAAGTGAGCTTAGACAGACAACATTGCTTGTGGTGAGTTGTATCTAATTTTTTTGACTGCATCAACTTATTAGAAGCGGATGTAAACGCTGTTTTCTACTTGAAGAAAGCTTGGCAGAACTTCTACTCTCTAGCACAGTGGTTCTTTAACGTATGATACTGGTGGACCTCTTTTGGTTATCGGAAATAATAGAGGGGTCCAGCAGTTCGTCTCTCTTTTTACATTAACTTTTCGTTTGGAGATTCATTTGTGGTGGGGGCCTTTTTAATCCCTTTTTTATGATGATAATTTTTTAGACATAAACATTTTTTAGAGACTCAGGAAGTAATTAGAAGCAAACGAAAAATGCAAGTGCATTTTCACTTAAAGTTATAAACCATAATCCAATATGATTTTTCTGTTCAGGCCAGTATAGCAAATGTCGCTCATACTATAGACTCATATTGGCAAAAGCCAATTTGAAATTTAAAATGGAAAAATTTCTCAAATATAAAATTGAAAGACTAATAAAGAGCGTTGAGTTTTCTGCAGTTCACTTAATGTGCATTGGTTGCTTCTTTTATTACTTTAAAGAGACAGTGACCCCTAGGCTGTGACAGCACTATTGTTTTAGCAGGTTGTTAGATGTAGGGCACCTCCGAAAACCTCCACTCATTCACATACTGACAGAATTTCCACTACAGTGTACCTACTTTAGGTCCCACTAGTGCCACGATCTAAGCTATGCTTTGTTTAAAGCCTGTGGCTAATTGTTGGTCACCAACTGCACTAAAGAGATCTGATATGTCGAAACAGTAATCTGATTTACCTTTATGATAGAAAATGGTAAAAGTGCTATCAACAAACCTAAAATAGTCCGTAGATTCGCGAACATGAGAATACAATTTTTTGTCGGTATATCCGACAATGATATTTGGATATAACTTTGTTTCCTATTTGTGGTGCGTCATGCCATTGAAAGTGAATCAGGCTGAAGATTTATCAGAATTCTTTTTTTCAAGAAATACGTTTTTGAAAATGAGGATTTGCATGTCAGGACCGTTATAAAAAGGTTTCAAACAAATCTGAATTATGTTTTCACGTGGAACGTTGGCCAATAAACTGGCTGCATTAACCAAGCGCATGAAGACATTTGGGTGAAAGTCGAGATTTTGGATTGTGTTGACAAACGTCAATAAGTTAGATGTACATTGAGATGAAAACCGCTCGAAACAAGCTAATCACTTACCAAGTTCATGATGAGACGATCTTTTTATGGACAGGGCAAGGCAAAGTGGCATGCCAGATTTTTGAATTGTGACAACCCACTATCCTGTCGGCCGAATGCTTAATAGGTTAATGTCCAATTTTCTTGAACAAGATGTCGGCTTTAATTAATGTAAGTAAAGTAACCACTTCTGAAACCGCGATTTGACGTTGGCCTTGTGGCGATGCTTGAAACTAGACTATTCTTCTAGATTTAGACAGATCGTGCAGTTATGTTTGTTCAAGATGACTTCGCCTCAAATTTTTGAGGTTTTATGATTATGATATAACATCACTAAACCAGAATGTCATCTATCCTTCGCCATCGCTAAGGCATTCTATGCTTTTGACAAAGACAAATGTTCACCGATTTTGCCGTCTTTGCTTAAAAAGTAGATATTGATACTATGGAAGACGTGTTCGCTTGTACACAGAAAACCAATCTCAATTGGCCAATATTTAAACTGAATATCTTTGAGACCTAGCAAACATAAAGCGAGTTTAATATTAACATTGGTGCATCGAGAGTTAATGATTGCATCAAGTGATAACTCAACAACGAAAAACAAACCATCAGGAAAGTGTTGTCGAATAACGACTAAATTTACTCCTTGAAAATATCATATAGAATTCGGATGCCAAAAAAATTGCTTAGTTTTCTGCCTCTAAATGATTTGGTCCAGAAAAGAAGAGATTCCAGCAAACTGCCCCTGAAACTTTTGTGGATAGGCAAGTTTTCCACGAACCTGAAAAACCCTTCAAAACAGTTGTGGAAGGCTCTTTTTGCTCTGTTACTTTCTATATGGTTTTCACGACAAAACGAAGGTAACCTGTGGCTCACAAAGTTGTTCTGTTTGTTACCTACAATATATAACTAATTCAGCTGTACTTGTGTATAGTATACTTTATGTTTTGGTAGAGCCGTGATAGGAACTGTGTAGCCATTTTTTCCCCGAAAAAATCTTTCTTTTACAAGTGCGCTGCGCTTGTTTCGTAATTCCGTTTGGATGATAATCAACCTTAACGTTATCACCAAGGTTGCGAGCTCTGGAAATTTATCCCAAGATCTTTGAAATTTGTAAAGTATTTTGCAATTTTTTTGAATTTTGATATTGTTTGCACCCTATTAATGATTGGAAAAATTTATGTATTGAAAATGTAGATGTATTGGAAAAATCTTGAGATTTTCTGATATGAACCTTGGAATTTTTTGAGACCAATCTCAATAGCAAAGTGCAAGGAAATCCTTGAGAGAACATTATTTTGCAGATTAAATTTGAGTCTTTCATGTTTCCAGGCAGTTTAGAATTTCGGGATTTTTACACAGAAAGTGTGTTAGCGCTTTTTTGGAACTATTTTCTGTCTTTTTGGGATTTTTGAAAATTTCGAGTTGGCAACTCTTGTTAGCGCCCATTGTTTGCAACAGTGCATTAGAACTTAGTCATTTAGGTGCAGTTTGATTGTGTTTACGTTATTGTTCCAGTACATGTCAGCTAAGAAGCCCACCCAGTACCGCTAGGGCAGTTTTTATCGTGTCTATTTGAATAAGATTGGGCCTAGCTGTTATATCGCATAGCAACGTGAAAATTTTCTTGTCACTTGTAAAATTGCCTTCTACTTGCTTGCTGGTCCACAATATTTTAGCTATTCAAAATACCAAACATGAGCAAAGTAATCGTTTCACTGTTCTGAAGCAGTAGGTCTAGAGCAAGTGTCGGCAACCTATGGGCTGCGAAGCAAAAGCATCCGGCGAGCTAACTGACTTATGTGGCTGGTGGTTTGCGTCTTTTTTAATCTGCAATTGAATTGTGCATTATTTCAATAATGTACTTCTTATAAGAGGCACGCGTATGTATGAGTGAAGTCATCAAAATTAAAAGAAGGGTGTTTTTTGGCTGCACTATAAATTTGCCCTGAGAAAAGTTAGATCTCCAAAATTAAAAAATCTTCAAGATGGTTGCTGCATGAACTTTCACTCTGAAACCACAGACTTTCAAAGTGAAAAAGATGATTGCCATGCATTTTTGAAAATGTCACCTATCATTAGACAGGGATATGGTAATTTATGCGATATGTAAGCTTACATCGCAGACCAATTGTGGCGGTAATTCGGCCCACCAAGATTTTACGGGATGGATTTTGGTGCGCAGCCACTAACAGGTTGCCGGTCCATGGTGTAGAGTCTGCACTTTGCCTGCAGTCTTGAGTGTTAACCGCGAGTAGATTTTGCTCTATCTAGCCCTTGGAAAAGCTTTGTAATATCTGAACACAAATGGCTTCGTGGTAGACGGTTTTTTAACGAACAGCTCAGTGATAACGCCAATGGTATATAATAATACAGGACGGAGCAAAGCAGGACATTTCTCCGTGGTCACGAAAACAAACAGTCTCATTGAGGCTTACCGCGTTCTAACAAACAAAGTTCTTCAGACATAATAAAAGTATAAATTCTTCGCCGCACCGTTAAGCAGCCATTCTCGCGAAAACTTTGGAAGAGGGCTAAACGAAAACATTCGAGTTCATATTTGTACAAGAGTATGGTGAAATGGTCATTAACAAAAGCATTAGTGTAAACACGAACATTTTAAGCTTGACTGCGGCTCCTGCCATTGGTCAGCTCCAGTGGGCGTATTTAGAAGTTTTCTTTGGGGAGGGGTAAGCATCCACTCAACTCAATATCACGATCAAGTAGGGAAAATATGCAAATTTGGAATATCTGCCAGAAAGGTTTTAGTAGATCGCGTGTTGAAATTGTTTTTTCTGGGTTTTCTCAACTCGAAGACCTTTTTTTCTTAATGTTTGTGCAAAGCGCGTGAAAGCGTATCTGTCGATCGTTTGCTTCCATCTAATCGTTTGAAGGGGTCATTTTCCTCATCCTTAAAGTACGCCACTTGCTGTAGTCTTTGGAGACAACCAATGCGCATCAAGTTACGATGACCAGCGATTTTCTACTATCGCTAAACCACGCAGCTTTTTCCACTTCAGCTGTTTAGTTGTCGTTTGCATAAAGAAGAAAATCCCGTGTTTGGGGTCGTTCAAATATTATAGGACACTTTCAGAGGGCGGTAGGGGGAAAGCAAAACTGTCATATCGTTGTGATGGGGGGAGGAGGGATAAGAGGTATCGTTTTATGACAAACTTGCTATTATATTTAAAAGAATTATAATTTACAATGGCTGGATAAAACAAGTTTTGTGGCAAATTCGAATAATGAAAGTTTGCTTGAGCACTTTTCCAACTTGACGCGTTACATGAGGGGTTTACAAAAATGTCATAATGGGTCTTATGAGAGATTAAAAATTGGATAAAAAAGCGTCATATGATTTGCAAACAGCCCATTATGTCCATAAAAAGAAGTCGTATGTGCACAGAAATTGTATGAATAATGACAACGTTTATTTGTCAGATAACGTATAGCAGGCTCGCTTTTTGGTTTGTCACCAGAAACAAAAAGCACAGTTTTGGTTTAGGGAAGCGATTCTGAGTGAGCAATTACTTCTAAAAAAAATAATTTGACATTTTTAAGGTACTTTGATGTTTATTTTTAGGCAACAGTTCCCAACATTTGAAAACAAAATTATCACCATAGCCACATTCTTCGTGTGCTGACAAATCTGCTTTATTTCTAATGAAAATTGAAAAAAGGATTAGCTGTTTTCTTCATTAGAAATTAGATTTTTAATAGACCAATAAACGTGAGTCATGTAGTCATTCTTGTTCTGTTCATTAATAGGGTGCAAACAATAATTTTAAAACTTTAGCGCAAAGTTGCAGCTGAAATCAGTCAATAATAAAGTGCTCATTTGATCACACTTTTATCAAAGCAATTCAACTAAATTATCAACGTAGCATCAACAATGTTTCTTTATTAACAAAAGCTTTCATTTGAACAGAGATGATACTACTTTGATTGTGAAATTGATTTGCTTTTATGAAGGTGTGTCAACTGAGTCTGACATTTTAAACAACCTGATCAATCCTGATGACATCACAAAGTTTTTTGCGCTGTTTAGTGATTGAAGAAGACAATAAGCACTAAAATCAACATTTGCTTGTAATTGAGCAGGCAATATTTCGATGGACACCAAAATTTCTGTGAGTGCTATGGCGTAAGTGAAATGAATAATTGCTTCTACGCTGTCTTCATTAGCTTTGAATTTTTGCTTTCATGAGAATGCAGTCGATTATGACGATGCTGATGTTGTTGAATTCTTTCGCATATTGAACAGTTGTGCACGCTGCCTGCGCTTTACTGTATAGATCAGTGATTCCCAACCTATGGGTAATTACCCACTAGTGGGTAATTAGAAGATATCAGATGGGTAATTACTGATTAGCTAAGCCATGACAATCACTGTCGCACCTGCATTTTATCTACCGGTATTTGCTATGTTATTGTGTTTGTCGTACCGGTATTTGGTTTAATTTTCATTGTTATTAAGACTTGTAAGAGCCAGTGTAAACGTGTTTATTGTTGCATATACTTAGCATAGCTAAATTTTTAAAAGCAGAAAGGAATGGCTAGAAGAAAATATAACGATACTTTTCTCCACTATGGGTTCACTTTCATAGAGAAAGGAGATGAGCAGTTGCCACAGTGTGTTATTTGTTTTAAAACACTCTCTAACGCTTCCATGAAGACGTATCAACTGAAGGAACACCTTTCGAACATCCACCCTCAATTCAGTGGCAAAAATAGGAGCTTCTTTGAAATGAAAGCATCCAGTTTAAAAAGAATGAAAATGAACAGTGCAGGACAATTTCAGACGCAATCAAATGCGATATTGACTGCTTCTTACGTAGTTTCTCTTGAAGTTGCAAAGGCCAAAAAGCCACATAACATTGCTGAGACACTAATAAAGCCCTGTTTAGTAGAGTGCGCTGGTATTTTGTTTGGTGAAAGTGCAAAATCAAAGATAAATAAGGTATCCTTATCCAACAACACTGTTTAATCTCGTATTGCCGATATGGCCTGTGGCATCAAATCACAACTCATAGAAAATATCAAAGCTTCACCTGTATTTGGAATACAGCTTGATGAATCGGTTGATTGTGCAAATCTCTCTCAACTAATGGTGTTTGTTCGTTATATTCGCAACAAAACTATTGAGGAAGATTTTCTTTTCTGCCGTCCATTGGAAACAACGACAAAGGCTAGCGATGTGCTAAAGCTTGTGGAAGACTTTTTTACAGAAGAAAATTTAGATTAGGCTAAACTTGGCAGTGTTTGCACAGATGGTGCACCTGCCACGCTTGGTGTACGGTCTGGTTTCTTGGCTCTTGTCAAACAGAAAAATCCAAACGTTATTGGAATGCACTGCATTATACACAGAGAAGCGTTGGCATCAAGAACTATGCCACAATCACTTAAGCAAACACTTGATTATGCAATTAAAGTCGTCAACTACATAAAATCAAGTGCTCTGAATGCCAGACTTTTTGGAAAATTATGCCACGACTTGGGTGCCGAATATGAATCTCTGTTATTTCACACTTCAGTGCGTTGGCTTTCAAGAGGAAACATGTTAATTCGGCTAGTTCGTTTATTACCAGAGGTAATTGAATTCCTTGAAATCCAACATAAACAAGAACTAAAGACAAACATTTCTGATGCAATGTTCCAAATCAGGTTGGCATATTTAGCAGACATGTTTTCTCATTTGAACAGCCTAAACCTAAAGTTACAAGGTGTTGATGTAAACATACTGGGACTGAGAGATAAAATTGCTGCTTTTATTGCAAAACTAAAACTCTGGAAAACAAAAATGCAGTCTGGACAGAAAGTAGAATCGTTTCCAATGATGAGCAAATTGAGTGAGACTAACAGTAGCAACACTATTATACAAGATGAGGCTGTTGAACATCTAAACAGCTTGATTAAGGAATTTCATCGTTATTTTCCCGATGTTGAATGCGACACGCCTCTCATGACATTTACTAGAAACCTATTCAGAGTTTCGGTTGAAGATTTTCCAGATCAAAATGACAGTAGTCAAGAAGAGTTTCTTGATATGATTCATGACTCAACTATTCAAACTTCATTTGAAGATGAAAGCTTGGAAAAATTCTGGGTGATGATGGAAAAAGTTTATCCAAAAATTGCAGATAAACCACTAGCATTGTTAACTATGTTCCCCTCTACTTATCTCTGTGAGTCCACCTTTTCAAGTGTTGTTGCTGTCAAGACAAAAGCTCGAAACAAATTACAAGATCTGGAAGCGGATCTACGTTGTGCTATCTCCAAAATTACACCTCATATTTCATCAATCGTAGGCAAAAAACAAGAGCAAAAATCACACTAATGGTTTACATAAATATTGCTTGCATTAAATTGTTTTTTTTATAAATAGCGTTGTCTGTTTTTGTACGGAGTATAGCAGATGAATTAGATTTCTACTTATAGCAAAATTATTAAGCTAGATATTGATAAATATCGATTGTGGGTAATGGAAATTTAGTTTAAACAGAAATGGGTAATGAGAAAAGAAAGGTTGGGAACCACTGGTATAGATGGAGAGCAACTGCGCTTCTTGCGTTGCGTTTCAATCACCCAATAAATCTGCTTGCGAGAGATGCGCTGCGCCTAAATCACTTAAAAATTTACTTTGCAGAAGTTGCACTGTGCGTTCTTGCCATCGACTTTCAAAAGCTTATGTACGTGGTACATGTTTTTGTACTATTTTGTTTGAACACAGCCATGTTATACGCATTACCTCAAAGATTTTCCGATGATCGCACGATAAACACGCAACGATAGCAATAATAATAACAATAATAAAATAATTTAAGCTCGATTCAAGAGCATCAGCGTAAAGGCTATTACCACTTGGCCATCACAAATGCTATTTAACGCTCTGAAAGCCCGAGCAGCTATTTTTCGATAACAAGTTTTACTCACCGTTGAGTTTGCTGCATCTGGGGGAGCTTCAAAAAGCGTCTCTTTAAAACAAAAATGGCGTCCCCGAATCGAAAACTTTCCTCTAAATCGGAAATATTCTGTTTCAAAGTTCTTTAAATAAAATTAACCTTTTTCATGGTTATCAAAATATATCACCTGAGACGGACCCCTACCACCTCCTGAACACAACAAGCGAAATTTTACTAAATGATGTAAAATGATTCACGAAATTATTGGCAAAGTTTGATCATTTCCGATCAAATGTTCTGGCTATACCTTCTTGTCCCCAACGTTGGCCAGTTGAAATTCATCACGATTAGTTTGATTTTAACCGGTTTTTCACTATTGTATTGTTCAAAATCAGGTCGAATTTCGAGCAAAATATTGATTCTTTGCAAGCGAAAGTGTGAGAACAAGACTTCTGGCCGGTAATTTCAACATCAAAAGAAACGTCAATAAATGATATCGGAAGATGGACGACACTCTCAGACGTTTCCTAATGGATGTTTCATCGAATCAGTAAGTAAAGCTTACCTAAATGAACGGCTGTAAAACAGCCATCATGTGTCAGAAATTACCACTAAAACTAGCAAAGAAACAAGATTCGAGTTCTTGAAGAAAAGAAAGTGCCACAAATTTTCTTCACGTTTAATCACTTTTGCGCAGATGCAGCAGGTTGTGTCAAATGTTTAAACTGTGATTGATTTGAAAGGATCACTGAATGGCTTTTGAATATCTTGTTTATAACAAGCATTGTAGACAAAATTAGTGTAGGTGATAAAATGTTGAGGTTAAGTTGTCATAAGGTGGAAGGATCGTTGAAATACTTGTAAAATAGAGCTGTCTTACTCCAATTAGCAAAGTTTCTAAGGTTTCCCATTAAAATATTTGCTTCATTTGATATTAAGGTGTAATATGCATTTTTTTACCTGAACTATGACGTCGTCGTTCAAATGTAACCCTTGACCACATCGCTTAGATTTAACTTTTCAACTCATTGGTCGAACTTCACCTTTGCCCCCATTGTTTGCGTTAAGGTGAAATAGGTTCGTGGCAAAAAGCTAGGTTTTGCAAAATCAGAACCTTGAACTTCAAAGTACTTAACAATGATTTTTTTCCATGATAGATTCCCAAAAGCGGAAAGTTTTTTAATCTTACTCAAGTAAAAGGTAATAACTGGTTTACTCCGAAGCAGACCAGGAAAACTTCTTCAATTCTGAGCGCCACCGTCGCTGTTTTACAAGTGAGAAGGAAATACAATGCAGCGTGAAACTATCCGGTCTTGCCAATAATATAAATAGTAGGTGTGAAACAGGAAGTTGCTTTCTTCAGCCTTCTGAAAATTCTAATTTGGGTACGATTGTAGTGCAGTGGGAAAGGAATGCAATATGTTAGACTTAAAAATTGGCAATGAAAAATAGTGAAACGCCATCATAGTCATGAAGAAAAACGTAAGATCACTTTCCAAAAATCACAGATTTCGATGTATTGCTTCAGATTGTGACAGCTAGTTTTCTACGTTACATCATTCGTTTGTTGCCGGTTAAATTATTCACTCATTATTCATTCACTTGTTTACACTGCTTTTGATGTTTTTGCTTGATTTTTGTGTCATATTTTGAACTTTGGAGGTACGGTATTTTTCGGATTAATCGAAAGACTGACTTTATTTAAACGTAAATATAAATATAGGACAGCTGCGGTGATTTTCAGCGTTAGTTGCTCAATTTTTACCTAATAATGCATTGTACTAATATTCTAGAGTATGTTTTGATGTCACCAAAATTGTGACCTTTTAAATATGCCTCACGACCAGGGGATTGGGTATGGTAGGTATCGCTTTTCCGTATTTTGTACTTCAAAACAATATCGTACCGAAATTCCGTACTTTACTAAAATACCGTACATAATAGTATGGTACGGAATATTTTCCTTATCCTAATACCGTGCCTTTTCGTATCAGTTATTTTGCAGAATTTTTTTTTTGTAATAGCAAATGTGTGTTGAGACAACTATCAGTAGAAGTAGAGAGACTACGCTAATTTTACTTCCTCCGGAGAAAATCGGTAAACTCAACTAACCTCCAACTTGAACTATGTAAAACGTGACAACGAATAATTTCCTACTGAACAAACTAGCACGGAGAATGGACAAAACGCTTTGTTGTTAAAAGTTCCAGGATGAAAAACTCCTGCTAAAACTGGCCGCTGTGTTTTTTATTTTCTATAAATCTAAATATTCATGTCTCAAAACCAAGACCAAACATTAAATTCAAGAATTAGAGCTTAATGTCAACCAAAGACCTTGAAAGTAGGTCTAAGACCAACACCAAAATATCAAAATCATGACTTGAGAAAAAGAGGTGAGCTCTAGACCAAAACCAGTCTCAAAAACTGTAGCATAGGCATTACAGCGGGTCAAAAGAGGCCAGGCATCCTAAATTTTTTGGATCCGATCACGGAATTGAGCTACTTTTACATGAAATGCCAACAAAATGTCAATCTTCGAAAAACACCTTCCTTGGGACACCGACCAGAGTTTTCCAACGATACTTCGATATCCAAAATAACAAATCATTTGTGTTTAGTTTTGAACCATTAAATTTGTTCTTAAAATTTCAGATTTAATTTTTGTTACAATGAAGTCCCCAAGAAGCGTCAAAAAGCTTCTGTGTTTTTTGTGTTGGTTTTGTATAGTTAACTTTATATTGTTAAATAAGCATTGCTTATTAAATTAGTTTGACTGATCAAATTACGGAAGAAAAGTTACCCCCCATCCGAAATCAAAATAAAACAAGACCACGGACCAGAGTGAAGGTAAATGACCAAAATGCATATAAAAGATTTTGGAAAACTTTCTTTTCGTGCAAATATTTTTTGGCTTCGTTCTGGGCGTGTTATTTACGCCGACTGCTTGCCTCAAGAAAATATGCCAAAGTATTTTAAGCTTGTAGAATTTGCTTGGGCATGTTGTTGTTGTTGTTGTTGTTACCTGACCCCTTCCGAGGGATGGGGGCATGGTGGAAGACCATGGAGCCTCAGAATCCGGGCAACTCCCCAGGGCCTGGACCAGAGATTGTAGAGAGACAGAGAGTCGCCAAAGAGTGAGCGGCGCAGAGAGTCCATTGCTGGACAGTGCAGAATAAGATGAGAAGTGTCCTGGGACGAGTGTCCACAGGCGCTGCAAGAAGGATTCTCGATTCTGCCAATCCTAGAGTGATAAGAACTTAACAGAAGGTTGTGTCCGTAGCAGCGTAAACGAGAGAGAATACAGTGAGGATGACGAGGGAGCACAAGTTTCTTGGTGGAAATCGAGGGAACCTGCGTGTCGAAAAAATTAGATGAGACAGTACGCCTCCAATCCGTAAAGAGAAGAGTAGATACGAGAGATAAGAGGAGATAGACTACAAGGGATTGCAGAGGACGCAAGTAGCGCTCCCTGTCTGGCCAGCTCATCAGCCCCGTCATTCTCCGGGAGAAACGAGTGTTCGAGGACCCCTTGTAGTCTGATAATACAGGAGGAGAGAGAAGACAGTTCCTGCCAGATCTGCCACAGAGTTTGAGGTAAAAGAAAAGATGGAGGAGAGGACAGAGTGGCGAGGACAGAACGAGAATCAGATAGAAGAAGAAGAGAAGAGAAGTGGCAGGCTTGTTGGTGGTGCCGAGACCAGCAAAGAGCGTGCAGAATGGCGCAGGCTTCAGCGGAAAAAACTTGAACATACTGGGTCTGCTGAAAAGGAAAGAGTGGCCTCGGTGCCACAGAGAAAGCAGTTGGCAAGTACGCCGCCTTTGCCAAAAGGAGAAGGAACAGAGCGCTCAGTCCATAGCACCAGATCATGAGGGGGAGGGAGTCAATGTGGGCAAGAGCCGCACCTTGGCGAAAGAGAGGGGGATCGGAGCGGGAGCATGAAGGGGAAAGGGTGGACTCCACGGTGAAGGAAGACAGATTCCAGGGAGGAAAGGGAAGGCAATCGAGAAAAGCCTACCTGGAAGAGGTAGAAGGAAGCATGAGCGGGTGAGTGGACGCAAAAGCTCTCTGGGAAGATCTGCAGAGCCTTGGTTTCACTCCAAGTCTGGCCAAACCTGAAGTAGGAAAGGAGGTTGGGAGACGAAGAGCCCGCTCATAAGATGACAGAGTGAAATAAATCAGGGTGACTCGTAGGGGAGGTAAAGAAGCCACGGAGAGAACAAGTGCGATAGGGGAGGACGAGAGGCATCCGGTGATGGCGCGACTAGCCGCTCGGTGGAGGCGTTCCAATTTGGTGATATTGGTAACGCTTAAGAAAAGGAAACCATCCGGGTGAAGCATAAGTGAGTAGGGGCCGAAGAAAAGCTTTATGCCGAAGATAGAGGGACTCCTTAGAGGGGCCCCATGAGAAAGCAGAGATACAGCGTAAGGCCTTGAGACGAGGGAAGAATTTGGCCTTCGGCGAAGATACATGTTTAGAAAATGAAAGAGTGCGGTCGAAGATGACCCCAAGAAAGGTTGAAGTTGGGTTGAAACGGAGGCGGGAGCAGAGTAGGAGGAGTTTAGGCTGGAGGTTAGCTTGGTGGGGATCCACTGAGAAGAAGGAGGCCTCACATTTGCTCGGATTGAGAGGAAGACATCAGTGCTTAGACCAGCGCTCCAATCGAAACAGAGCTCCTTGTGTGGCCTCCACCGCAGTGGGGATCGAGGGGGAGGAGGACCAAATGGCTAGATGGTCAGCGTAAAGAAAGCAGCTGACGGAAGAAGGCAGAGAAGCCTGAAGATCACTGACGAAGAGAGAGAAGAACAGGGTCAAGAACGGATGCTTGCGAAACACCTTGACTGCCTCAAAAGGAACGACTTTTGAGATTTTGATAAACCACGCTATCGCGCCTGTCAGAAAGGAAAGATTGAGTCCAACGAGCAAAGCAAGGAGGGAGGCCAGCCGAAATGAATTTATGGTAAAGGGCGGGATGCCAGACAGAGTCAAAAGCTTTAGAGAAATCAATAGTGGAAAGGATCGTCGGAGAGCCCGCTCTGGGTTTGTTAAACCTATCCGAAATGGACTAAGAAAGATAAAAAATTTGATCTAGAGTAGACCGTCCAAGGGGGAAACCAGCCTGGTGGGGAGAGAGAATGGAATTAGATTCCAGAAAGAAGAGTAGATGGGATAGAATGATGCGTTCAAAAAGCTCTGAGACGCAGGAGGTGAGAGAGATAGACTGGAAGCAAGCAGGAGAGTCGAAAGGCTTTCCCACCTTGTGTATGGGAATAATAGAAGATGTCTTCCAGGTGGAAGGAAAGGAATGCAAAATCCAGGAGAGATTGAAGATATGAAGAAGAAAATTCATGCCAGAGCGAGGAAGGTGCTTTAGCATGGGATAGGAAACTTTGTCTGGGCCAGTGGCAGTGGACGAGGAAAGGTTGGAGGCAGCCGCAAGAAATTCAGCAAGTGAGAAAGGAGAGCAGAAGGACGAGTGAGAATCCTTCGGGCACGTGGCTCGGCGGAGCTCAGAAAGGTAGTCTCTGGCTCTGCTACGCAGGTTCTTTGGCTGAGAAACGGAAAAATGAGATCTCAAGTAATCGGCGTAGACCGAAGCCGATTCCCTAGGAGAAGAACAGTTTGGGAAATTAGGAGAGAAGGAAGACGAGGAACGAGAGCCAGCGATAGAGCGAAGAAGAGAGTATACAGTTTTCGGATTTGATTTGGGTGAAAGAGAAGAGCAAGTCGTCTGCCATGCCTCAGCCTTGGCCTTGGCGATGACTGACCAGGCGCGTCGAGAAGCGGAGATGTAAGCCTGGCGATCTTCATCACTTCTTTGAGCGGCAGCGAAAGCCTTACGTCTTTCACTAACCGCACTTTCCACCTCAGCAGACCACCAGGCTTTAGGAGGGCGTTTGATGCGGCCGAAAGAAATGGAAGATTTGGCCGCATTCAGTGCCAGAGAGGTAAAGAGAGCAGCAGCAGAGGAAAGAGTAAAAGATGAGTATTCCTCTGCAGAAGGACAGTGGGAGTCAAAAAGCAAAGTCATTCCAGCGAGCTTTCTGAAAGTTGAAGGAAGGGGGACGCTGGTTGGGGCAAAAGACTGGCGAGAGAGGGGCAGATAGAAAGATTGGTAGGTGATTAGAACCCAGGTCCTGAAGCACCCCCCAGCAGCAAGAAAGGGCCAGAGAGGAGGGAGCAAAGGAGATGTCAGGGGGGAGCGACTGCCAGAGGAGCGATGTAGAAGGGTGGGTGGGTCAGGATCATTGAGGGGAAGGAGGTCAGAGGAGATGACCCAGTCGAATACTTCCTCCCCACGGGGGTCGGGAGTACCTCTTGAGTCCCAGAGGGGGTGATGGCAATTGAAGTCCCACAGAATGAAGAGATTTCTGGAGGAGGAAAAAATGGAAAGAGAAAAAGAGTCAGTTCTGCCATCCGTCGGAGAAGAGCGAATAGGGAGGGCGTACACATTAAGAAATGACAGCGAGGAGGAGTTGTTAAGAGAAATGTTGACCCCTACATAATCAGTGTAGGGATCAAGCGAAGAAAGAGAGGAGGTGGAAAGTTCAAAAAAGGATAGGCCCTGCCTGACGAAAATAACAATGCCGTCGCTAGCGTGCGTGGAATCAGGAGAGAGAATGCCAGACCGGGAGTGGGTGCAATCAGAACGCAGAGCAGAGAATCCAGGAATCCGGAAAGAAGAAGGAAAGTTAAGATTAGATTCCTGGATACAGATAAGGTCAACAGGATGGGTCGAAAGAAAGTGAAGTAGTTCAGTGCTCCTGGCTCGAAGATCTCCAGCCTTCCATTGGAGAACCCTGAGAGAGTCGGGAGGAGAGGAGGCAGAAGGCTTAGAAGGACAGCCAGGAGCAAGGGACGGTGGTAAGGGGGCACAGGGAGAAGATACTGAATGGGCCGACGGAAATAAAAGGTTTGAAGATGAGGATAGGGAGGGAGTGCAGTATCATCAGACGAAGGACTAGATTGTACAGTGGAGGATCCCGAGGTGGAAGTCACAGTGTTACGAGCGGGGACACAGCAGGGGGACAGCTCCAAGAATGAGAGCTGTCAAGAGTTCTGAATTGGGAGAGGGAAAGTTGTGAGCACCTTAGATGGACCCATTTGGAGCAGGTGCAGCATTGTACTGACTTGCTCCCCCAGGTCACATTTCCAGCGCACATAGAGTAGGGAAAGATGGGGCCAGGGTTGGGATGAACGTTACCCCTCATCAAGAGAAGGAGAAGAATGAGGAGACGAAGAAGGGCAAGAGAAGGGCAGGAGAAAAGAGAAAGAAAAAACAGGCGACCGATTTTAAGGATACTGTGTGCTGCCCTTCTGCGGTCGTTCATGGGGCAACATAGCGAAAAAATGAAGGGGAGTGCCCGGGGTAACTGGGACCCTCGAAAAGTCCAACAGCCATTTCGACCCAACCCAAATGGGGTCGGGGACCGCACCACCACGTTGAGGCGGCTGTTGATTGGTGCAGTGGTTGGGCATCGCTTGCATATATACTGGCCAATAACAGTTGCAATAGGGACCAAATAGAGTGTCCGATTCTGTCTCCTTTTTGATATTGCCAAAAAACTCCCTTTCAACAAGTGTTAGAGCAATTACTCAGTCTACATTGAAATGTAGCTTAATAAATTAGTGCTATTGCACCAAAATAGGAAATATCTGGGTGTTTTAAATAGCTTTAATGTGCATTGTGTCAAATGAATAAATCTTTTTAGGAGAGAAATGTTTGCTGAGCTCTCATCAAGTGTAAGCATGGACCTTGGCTTGTTTCAAAGTAAGTATTGATGCAATAAAGTTTTGATTGGTGTGGTTCGAAAAAAAAAAATCAAAAATCATAATCAGAATTAACTAAAGAAATAGCAAAAAAGACACAAAATATCATGTCTCTTTACCACAGAATCCACACAAAACAAACTTAACAACCAAGCCTATTTTGAAGTATGATCTGCCGCCATTGTAAATACTTAACAGAGCGAATAAAGTTCATAAATTTACGTACTGCAAACAACTAAATTCGAAAGTAGTAGTTTCCAGCTTCACGTTTCATAGTTCAACTTTGCTGCTTGTTCGAATGGTTTTTGTGATTCCACCATTTTTTTTATGAATACTTTTATTTCGTTTTGAGTACTTTTGGTCCTTACGTGTGTTTCCACTGGCTCACTGGCTTACAAAAGTACGCCGGAGTATTTTTATAAAAAATTCGCTCAGTTCAGCCTTCAATTTTATAAGAATCGAAGAAAGAATTAATGCTCAGGTGCACGTTTTTGAAGTTGGTTTAGAACCGACAAGAATGTACTGAGTTGGAGGCACGGGCATAGTTAGACTATAAACACAGTACTTTGGCTACATTTTGGAGATAGACAATGGATCAAGGTGCACACCGAACTTGATATGAACTGAAAGAGAGAATATGTAAAATTCTCCGCAATTATTGTTGTGACGTGAAGCCTGTGGATAGAATTACTAGTCAATTATATCAAGGCTCACAAAGCGAAGCAATCAATGTCCAAAACTAGCAATGGCTAATATAGGCTACCATAAATTATAGAAAACTAACTAAATTCCTGGACTAGTAGCTAACAAAGTTTAAATTAGAGGTGTGCATCCTTTTTGCTGATGGACCAATTTAAAAAAAGTTGAAAACTTTTTAGGCCAGTTGGAGTTAGTAATTCAAGCTGTTTGTACGCACAAATAAGTTTTGAAGTTTAGGTTGGTTGCGTTTTTCATCCAAAAAGAAGGTCTTTCTTCATCATCCAACTTAAACATTATAACCTTTTTACTTTTGGGGATCAAACTGATGAATTTGATATTCGTCACATAATTCTTACGTGGGTCACAGTATTCTATGTTGCCGGCCGCAGTTTGCATATTTCTATTTTAACACTAGGTTTACCACAATTTTTTTACCCCTTCGCTTACCATTGAGTCGATTTCGAATCAACATTATAATTGATCTGTTAAGTGAGTTTCTATATGTTTTTTTTTGACCAACAACAATCACTGAAAATGCAAATAATATGCAAAAATTGTATTTATTCTAAAATGATGTCAATAAAATACCGGATAATAATGCAACCGTAATGTTTTACTGGGATGAAGCACACTGTTTGCATTTTACATACACAACTCTTGTGTTATTTTGTGAGCAGCTTCAGCAGGATGGACGATTGCAAGTCATGCACAATGTTACAGTCATATTCTTACAATTTGCTCCATGACAATGCCGACGCTTCCGAGTTGCAGTGCTGTTTGGTCTACATTGAGGGAGGTCACTGTCTGCGCTATTGTTTGCCATTCTGTTGATGAGTGTTTCCACAAGACAAAGAATAGATTTTCGTCGGCTAATCTGTTTTCGTGTTGATTTTTTATAGAGTACCCAAGCGTTGATTGCAGCAATATCCAGCATATTTCCCCAAACACTCATAGGCCATCTTCGAGTTGCAGATCGTGTGGTGTACAGACGCGCCATTTGGTCAAAGCAATCGACTCCAACTTTGTTTTTATTGTAGAACAGTACTATCTCTGGCTTTTTCTTTACCGTAGTTTGGTCCAAATCTGGTGATCGATGCATACTTGATAGCAAGCATACTGTTTTCTTTGATTTTGGCTGATACTTTACAAAGAGGCCTCCACTGTCGCTATTCCAAAAGAACTGACTTGAATGTAGACCTCCATTTTCTGCCTCTGTCATTTCTTTTGACAATTCTCTTCGATTTTTCCTCATTGTTCCTACAATGGAAATCTTTTCATTTGCAAGCCTTTTTGCTAACTGCAAGGAGGCGAAGAAGTTATCGCAAGTGATGTTGTATCCTTTTCCAGTTACATGTTGCGCTAACTTCATAACAACCGACTCAGCAAGAGGCACACCACCACGTTCATCTTTTTCTTGCGCTCCGAGATAAGGTATAATATTGGGGACATACTTTGAATTTACGTCAACAATTACCCAAAACTTTATTCCATATTTGTCGGGTTTGTTGGGCATAAATGTAATAAAAGAGCACCGTGACTTACAAGGCATAAGTTGTTCGTCGACAGTGAGAGAAAAATCACACACATATTTCCTTTGGCACAGTGAGGTAAACATTTCAAAGACTACTCTTATCGGTGCAAACTTGTCAATATCAGGTCCTCGCTTGTTTCTGTTTGGCTTATCATCAAATCGCATAAATTTCAAAATTTCGAGAAACAAATTGCGCCCCATTGTTTCGTAAAATATTGGAATGCCATAGCTTTTGCTCCACAAAAAAGCAACTGGATGGCCTTTTCCGTAGATTCCTCGTGCGTACTGTAGACCAATAAAAGCTTCAAGTTTCTGCAAATCCAACAAAAATGAAGTAGCACCTCTGCGTTGCGCTTCCTCGTTGGTGTACTTGACAATATTTCTCAGGATGCTTTCATGAATAAAATGCTTCCAAGCATCATAAGGGGTCACAATACTTCTTGCAATTGCTCTTGGAACACCGGAAGAGGGAGTAAAAATGTTATTTGCCCTGATTCTTCCAGTAACTGTTGATGAAAAACGTTCCCACAAAGCACCGTTTCTTCCTAACACCTGGTTAGATGACAATGTTGTAGTTTGAGGTAGCATGAGATTATCTTGTTCACTGTCGCTCTCATCGTCACTATTGTCACTGCTTTCGGCATCTGATACAGCTAAATTTGAGCAGTCACCAGCAGTGTCTTCACCTAAACTATCTGCAAAATACATGTCGTCTTCATCTGAACAATCATCATCTGTGTCCCAAGACACAATTATATTCGCAGCTTCATCAGCAGTAGTTTGATCAGCCATATCAACTATTTTTAGTTATCAAATAAATTTTGCTAAAAAAAGCTTTCGTTCAATTTATCTTTTGGCTATCTTATCTGTAAAAGTGAAAGAAGCACTAAAACTAGTATGGTCATTAGGCAACTAATGAGTAATATAATTCATATATGTAGACCTATAGCCTAACAATTTTGCAAAAACCGCGACTATTTTGCGGATGATCTAACTGCTCGGGCAAATAATTTTCTCTAATACGCACATATCGAAGATGCTTTATATTCTGCACTAATAGCCTGATTTTTCTAAAACGGTTTGACGATTCTGCTCAACTGAGCTCAAATGGAAATTGAAAACACTAGGTACAGTTATAACAAAGTAGCTGGAAAGCTTCTGCACGTTACGGCATTTAGAACAAATATCAACGAAACGAGGGCGATGACCTCAATATCATGTTGTGAAAACGAACCGGATCAATATTTGTAAATAAGATTATTATCTGGCAATAATTAGATCACCAGCTGGTAGCACTGTGTGCTTCCCGTCGAAATACATAACTATAAACGCCCAATCCAGGCTTTGAGTCGAAATCGACTCATTGGTAATAGATGGGGTGCCAATTTTGCGGGAGTCAAAGGTCGGCTTCCGGTCAACTTGTAAAGTTAGAAAACTAAATTTAGAAACTACGATAAATTAATGGAAAAGTCAAAGACTTTTAGAAATCTTTTTGCTATAATAAAGTGGGAAGGCTACAATAAACAAACATGCCGAGTCGAAATCGACTCGGCGGTAATTTTAGTGTTAAATGCTTCTTTATATGTTTTTAACTGGAGTTTACGTTTTGTTAGGTGCATCAAGCAATGCAATTACGCAAGGCTCAAGCAAAGAAAGGACACCCGACAAAGGTTATCAAGTTTTGTGTAGCTATGACTTCCAAATGGTCTAATAGCCCACTAAAATAGCCTATATCGACTATGAAATCAACAAAATCTCAAGTTACCCGTTACAATTATATACCTCAAGTTTGTTTGTAATCATTACACATCTATTTACTTCTACATTAAGTGTTATATATCGTTGAAATCCTTATTTCTTGAATATTTCAAATATAATAAAAACAAAAAATTGTTTTTTGTTTGAATATGCAAATTTTATTTAAATTACCTCCCCGATAGGTGCTCGAAATTAAAGTAGTACCCTTGTTTCAAAGATCACTAGCGGTTTTATTTCCACCAACTTTTTTAGAAATGGTCGCTAGATGATGCCAAGGAGATAAGCTTTCAAAGTTTATCAGTCAAAACTTACCCAAAAGCCTAGGTCAGGGCTACTCAACTGTCGGACCGCGGTCCGAAACCGGACCTTTCGAGTATTGTAACTGGACCTCTAGCTCCAGGATGAGAAAAAGTTGGTGCAGCCACAGATTGCAAAAAAGCCCATGCCTATTTTACCAAACTTTGTTGACTTGTTCTCAGTACTAAATTGTTTTCAACAAAATAGGAAAAATTTTCTCGCCTTCGGCGCAACTGCACATTCTTAGCATTGACTAACGGCACCTTTAAAAGGACTAACAAACAACACGATCAGCATAAAAAACACGAAAAAACCTGTTTCCAATTTCTGAAGGTCTGTTATCCATGCTTCTCTTGTTCACTAAATGTACCTGTGCAATTAAACTGATCAGGTGTGGTAAAGCTCAAAGCCCAGACAATATCCCGCTAGATATATTCTGAAGCACTGAGGCCCCAAATGTGATATATAGATGGCTTCAAAAATTCTATACAGCCTGTGTGACCTACCAAACAGTTCCCACAATATGGCGACCAGCCACAGTTTTCTCGGTATTAAAATCTGGCAAAGCAGCTGATGATTAAAAGAGCTTCTCATCCATATCATTGCTGAGCGTTTCTTAAAAACTTTTCGAGCGGTTACTCTTCAGGCGTCTAGAACCTGTTTTTGACCCCCAACTTCCTGATAAACAAGCTGGCTTCAGGCATAGTCAATTCATATCCGATCAAGTGTTTAAAGTCCTTTTAGAGTACATATGCCAGAAGCCAATTCAAAAGTTGTCAAACCGAATTAAAGAAGATAGATTTATCAACCTAAAACCAAAGTAGCGTAGTGATAGATTTTTAAGATGCAAGTTCGTGGAGCATCACGCCCTAATTTACGGTATCCCGGGTAGGACCATATTCTTCCCTTATTCCTGGAGACGCTACTGGTTAGACGTGGAACACTGTCCTCTTGCTTGATTAGTATTTACAGCAGCTTCAACACGAATGATCTACAATTGTCCTGAATGATTTGAATAATCTTGGTGCAAAATTGTTCATGATTAAGTGATATTTCCATGATACCAAGTTTTTTAGGATTGACCGACCTCGCGTTGCCTTTCCCATTTTAGGCAGCCTACCTCTCATTTCTAAACCACCTAAGATATTAATTGACATGTTTTTTTCAAACAATAGGCCAACAGAAGGTAGATCAAGAACCCCCCACAAGACTTGAAAATTGGGTCAATTTGAAAGGTAAATTGTAATTACTTATTTTTCTAACCCGCATACTAACAGTTGTTACTTCCGACAGCGTTACGGTAACTCAGTGCAAAAATAATCTTGGCTTTGGCATTTGAAAGGTAAAGAATTGCAAAGCCAATATCGATTTCACATTGCTGCACCGTTGAAAAGTCACCTGGCGACAGTTTTCTCATCCAGGCTAGCTGCAGTCTTTGTGCTGGATAATGCACTGTATCAGTTAGAAACCTCGAAGTTGATCTAAGCACAGTTCCAGTTCTTGTAATCGTTAACGTTATTCTATACGCTGAGTATAAAAATTTTTGACTAAATATTTTCACTCTAGAAAAAAGCAATACCTACACGAAAGAAGGAAAGTATGACGAAGCATACGGATTGCTTTATCGACTGGTTCAACTTGGTGAAAACGCAAGTTTTACTCCGGTTCTGATCAATTACTACGTGGCCTTAATCAGCACAGGCGATTATAATACTGCTGATGCAATCAAAGATGAGCTGGTTGAGAACCTTCGAGATAATCTCCATGCCACAGCAAAAGAATGTGAGCTGCTGGGCGATCGATACAAAAAGCAAAAGCAGTACATCAAAGCCATTCTGCTTTATCAAGTAGGTGAAGCTCTCGTAGAAGGAATTGAGACTGATGAAATGATCAATTGCCTGCAAGGTTGTGCGTTGGGCCTCAAGCTTTCTGTGTCAAAATTAGTGAAAATTCGCCCAGATTTGCGTAGTATTGTCGCGGATAAAGTTGTTCCAGCAATGCGACGTATATTCGACAAGCTGTGTGGAATAATGGTGGCCGAAGATAGAAAAATGGTTCTAATCCAATCTCTGTGTCTACATCATATTGAAACAACCGAGCTGCGAGCTGAAGACAGCTCTATTCGTGAACACACTTTAAGAGAAGCAATTGCTTTAATGGATCAAAAATTAGGAGAGGAAGCATGTCAGCATCATCTATATAGTGCTCATTTAAACAACCTTGGTGTTGCCTGTATGAACCAAAACAAAGCTGCTGAAGCAGCAGCTTATCTTCACCAAGCTATCGACGCAAGATCGACAGCTCAAGATTACGACACAAAAGAGGAACAAGAAAAAGATATAGCCATGAGCAAGTCTGCTTTACAAGATGTCGAGGAAATGATTGAATATATGAATGTTTGAACATTTTTCTGTTAATGTCGATAAAACCGTAAGCTTTGCATTTCACATTTAATTGGTTGGGCTCACAAAAGGAAATCTTGTTTTCGGAAAGACAGTTTTTCAAAATGATTTGATTTTGTTGATTAACTTCTTTAAAAATATGCGGACCGACAATAGTCTGGGAGGGACTGCAGTCTTACAGCCCATCCTACGTTGACGTGTATAGATGAAATTGTAGCCATACTGTATTTGAAAAAAGATATATATATGTATATATATACCAACAATAAATTTACAAAAAGTATGACTGTGATACCAACATTTTTGCTTGTAATTCTGTGAATTGCAGACAAGGCAGTTCAATCTAAGATTTTTGTGCCTCGCTCCCTCCATCAATAAGACGTAGCTTGTAAATCATGAAGAGAAAATATGGAGGAGCAGAAGTAAAGTTATCGGCATCCTCTGGTATTTTTCGCCTTGCCAGAAGATGAGCAGCTGCTAAATTAGTTAAAGGGTATTATGATATAACCTTCTTTTGGTCGTGACAGCAAAGATAAAAATAGCTTAATTTGCGTTTATGAGTAGACTGAAACAAAAAATGATTTCCGCCTCAATTTTATTCAAAATATCTCGAAATTGGAAAAAAAATTTTGAGCGTCGCCTAATAAAAATTGCTTTCACTCGATAAATTGTTTATAATCCTTGGTCAATTTTAAAAATCATCGATAGGTTACTTCCTATAGCATCCGATATTCCATGTTGTGATTTCTTACTTCCGTTGCACATTCAATTTTTAAATAATACTAACCCATTAACGCCCATGATCTTTTCTTAAGAACCACAAATATAACAAAGATAGAAACAATTGCTGGCAAGAATTTGAATTGCATTGACTGCCATGGTGTTAAAAAAGGACCAAATTTCGGACCCTGTATGTTCACTCCGGATTTCTGAAATATTAAAAAAATTATTATTATCCGCCATTGGCCTCGTAATGCTAGTATTTACGTCATTACAATCAAAAAAATTTGGGCATTGGTGGGCTGATTACAATTTTCAATTGTTTGCAATTTTGCACTTTTGCTTTGGGAAAATACCTATTTTGCGAGTACGAACTTCATGAGTGTACTGTGTTTGTCCTATTTTGATAAGCTTAAAACTATCTTTCCTGTTTTTGATATAACAAATTACTTTGTAAAAACAAATGTAGCAGAAAATCAACAAAAAGGCAAGAGCAACATAATCTGTACAGTGTAACTATTAGGTTATGGGTTGTATCATCTATTCACGATTTATTACCTGTTGTGATTATTTTTCCTGATTTGCTCCAACCCAGTCAGATATATCAAATTTTGGTGTAACACTGCTTCTGTTATGCTCAGTATTTGACTTGTTACAGTAATAATTATTATGTATTTAGAAAGACGGCTTACTCTAAATTTGTTTAATTAATGTTAAAAGTGTTTGATCAAGTTCAATAATCATGGCGAATCGTAATGTGGCAGTTAATATCAAGGACAGCGTGTAAGTAGTAATAAATTTAACTTTATACAGCTGCTGTAGCTCAGTCGTCTCTTGCAAGTACTTTGTCAGCGACATTTTGTAAAAAAACGGAGATAATGAAACATCTGTTGTTTTTTTGATAAACCCGCATGTTTTGTGAAAGTTTGTAAGTCGAAACTGAGTTTGTCATTGAATATAAGCAAGGGCAACAAAAACTCTACCGACATTGCAAGAAACGCAAATAACACAAATAGTGGATTTTTTTTTGAAAACTTTTCAAATGCCACTTACTAGGTTTTTACAAATCACGGAAGGATATTTATAAGTTATTTATCTGTAAGCCTGCTTCTTAATTTCCTCAATAACATTCAGCTTGCCGAAGTCGAATTTACACCTATTCCCTCACTTCTCAAGGGTTTTTTAAAAATAGATCTTCAATAGCTGAAGGTGCATTGTTTATCCATTTTACTAGTTATTCTCCTGAATGAAAAAATCGACTCAAAATTCGAAAAAATTTTGACATGGCTCATGGTGTAAGTTCGCACCATCTACAAATGAACGCAGTTCAAGAGAAGAGAAGAAGTTTAGTTTTTCATCCTCCATCTTAATATCGCCATGTTATCTCACAGCAGGTAGCGAGTTGCTGTATAAAACTTTCAATCTTTTGGTCAAAAAACAGCCAGTTTCACCCTCAAAACAAGGTAAGATGTTCGTGCGGAGCCGTAATATTTTAATCGTCATGCCACCATGCTTCCAGCTCACATTTTGAGATCAAACTTTGGCTTATACCGACCCCAATGATATGTGCGAATGACAACTCAATAACCAAAAGGCTAATTGGAAGTTTTCTAAACTATCTGTTTGCATTGTTTGTTTGATGACGCAAAGAAATATTTAATCCATTTTTGGTGTACAATGATACAATAATCTTTTTTATTGTTTATTGCAGAATCGGTTCTCTATCAGCAAATCCAGAATATAATACAAGTAAGATGATTATACTTTAGTAAAGAGGTACTACTACAAATTTGTGACAACCAACCTACAATAAACCATTAATGAATATTAAAACCGAGCGTTTTCCGCTCACCACATAACCTATCACCACATGCCGTACAAACATTCGAAGGTATGTATTTGTAGGTAACTAGTTGGCTCAGCGGGATTTGCCTGGCAGGATTACAGGCCAGTTATTTCTGGTTGGAAGGATAAGTTTAAAGAACAAATCTGAGGACAGAAACAAAAGTTGGTGTAGATGGTGGCATCGTCCCTATGCACCTTATTCCGAGCATTGCAATCTTAAATTGATATTGGCCTCACTCACAAGCTCCCAATTATTTTACAAATTCAATTCTTTTCCTCCATTAAGTATTAGTGATGGACATCTCGAGGCCGGTCTTGGGCTCGAGACAAAAGAAAGCATAATTTCGATCTCGACTTAATGAGTTATTGGTCTCGGAGTACTGCAAAGAGTCTCGAAAACAGTTCTTTTTGGAGCAAATATATAATAAATAGTAATTAACCCCAAATTAATATGACTTTTTACAGTATTACAGAAAACTGAAAGCATTCCCAAAAATATGTTAAAACGACACAGATTTACTGTTTTGAAACAGTTTACTCTCGCAATCAGAACTGTTTAGGCGCAGTAAACAGCCTTGTTTGCATTCGGTGAAAAACGTTACTTTCCTAGTTTTCTGATGGTGATGACAGTTTAATGAGTTGTTTGTACAAAATAACAGCTGAAAGTACCCGGCAATGGGGAAAAGATCTAGTAATCTCTGAAATCAATAAAAGATGCCTTTGACTAGCAGTTTATCTTCTGAGACAATAAATAGGCAACCTGTCAGAAAACAGCATAACGCCGAGTTTTACTGCTAAGGCGCCTTGCCACCTGCTCTTGATAAAACTTCGAAAAACTTAAAAGGCGACGACGCCGCGTATTCATTGAGACTCAGTTGCTGAATGATGGTCAACACCAAACGAAATCAAACGTTCAGACTTCAAAGTGCAATGCAGCTTGGTCGCCTTTGCCTGTTTTTGTGCGCTGTTTATGATAACGCTGGATGCTGACTGATACGAGTATTTTAGGTATGGCGCACATTCTCAATTTCTCGATACTCATACATTTGCAAAAAGAACAGCAACTAGCGGGAAAGAGTTGATTAGGTTAAAAGTGGATTAATTTTGCGACCTCATCAGTCAAAAATATCTTCCGATCTGCTGGAAGTTCTTGTATGTTCAAAAAGCAACTTACAATTTTGTAAGTTTGATCAAATTCGCCGTAATAAAAGAAAACTGCTTGTGTGATGCACTGCAATTTTTTCGTACGCCAAAAACACAAAACATACTTAAGATAATTTATGTTGCTTAAGCTTAGTCTCGATCTCGGTTTTGGTCTCGTAACCTTCTGGTCTTTACACATCCTGTTGTGTATAGCTGCAAACATTTAAGTTGAGGATGGGTGCCGAAATGATGGTTGTTTTGTGATTTCAAAAATAAGTTATTTGGTAGTAGGCTTATCTGAGAACTAGGTGCGACCCCTCTTGTAATGATGTTTGTGATGTGTATTTCCTTGGCTGCATCTATGTGCCTTGGTCCCTGTATCAGTGACGGATTAAGCTTTTTATGGGTCTGGGGTTCTATGGTAAATAATCAAAGGCCTATTTTTCATTCTATTCGTTGTACTAAAAACTGACCACAATTGAAACGAAAAACAAATACATACCTCGTAAACAAAGTATTTACTTTGTGTGCACACATTCAAATGACACATTTTCTGAATTTAAACAATGCAAAGCTCTTGATAATGTCATCGGTGTCTATTTTTTCCCAAAGTTCGTTTTCAATGCAGAGTAGAGCTAAGGAATTCAACCTTTTCTGGCCCATAGACGCACGCAGTTGATTCTTTAATTTTTTTAGAACTGAAAATGAGCGCTCGCCCGAGCAATTAGAAATCATCAGGCAAAGGTACAGCCTGAAAACAAAAGATACGTTAGGAAATGCATGCATGAATTCATTTTCATTTATGAACCTAAACTTGTGAATATCTTTGCATTCGCTGTTAAAGTGGTGTTGTTTTATCAGTGTAGAGAAATGACTCATCTCCTGAGGCAATGACTCCTCTACATCATCTGGATAATATTGAAGTAACGTTTCCGAACTTGCTTCAATTTGCAGTTAGACACGGTGTTCAATTCCATCAGAAACGAAAATTTTCTTTGAGACGGTCGTAAACTTTTATTCGGATTTTCTTAGACGAAAGAATTTGGTCAATGATCGGAAAATATGAATCTACTTCGAATCTGCTCGATGGATCAAGTGATGTGTCTTCAGATTCATCTTTAATATCCAACCTTACTTTTCTTCTTTTCTTTCTTAAAATTTCATCAGTGTAATGATGACAGCCACTTAATACTCAACTTCTTCCTTCGAATTTTTGAAATTGGGATGTTAGAAGTTGAATAAAGTCATGTAGACCATGAAGCAAATTTGTTGCCCTATTCAAAGTCATTTTGCTGTCCTGTAGAGTCTGACCGGTCTTCTGAAGCCGTTCCATTATGCACGACCACACCTCAAGTAAAATATCAGTTTTAAGCTTTTCCATTGATAAAACAAAACCCCTGGCTGTTTTTTTTAGTTTAATATTTTTCATCATTGTCATCACACATTGCCTTCAAGATTTGAAGAACCCTTGGTAACCTTTTCTTAGTGCATGGAGAGCATCATATCGCGCCTCCCAACGCGTATTAGGCAAAGGCTTAATTGTTGGACATTGAAGTGATTTCAGTGCATCAGTAAGCAGATTCAATCTGTGTGTTGAAGCTAAAAAGAACACATAGAACCGTACAAAGAACACATACAAACATGAAAAAACTTACCGCGGATTGGCAAGCACACAGCAGCACATTTCCCCACAAGATTCAAGGAATGTGCTACACAAGGAATATATTCCGCTTGGTGGTTGTGTTCTTTTATTATAGCTTGCATACCTTTATATTTTCCGTTCATGTTTGAAGCGTTGTCATAAGATTGCTCTCTGAGATCTTTCAAACTGATCCCATTGTCTTCTATAAACTCGAAAAGTAAATCAGCCAATTGGTGACCAGTGTGTCCACGGGTGGGTATAAACTTGACAAATCGTTCCACGGGATCATCAGGTAAAACATGCCGAAAATTTATTTTTAATTGGTCAACATTTGTGATGTCAGGTGTTGAGTCCACGGACACTGAATAATACTTTGCTTGTTTTATTTCAGAAATAAAAATATCTAACACTTTTGTTGCAATTACGTCAATGAATTCCTCGCATGCAGTTGATGAAAAATACGAAACATATCCCTTGCCTTTGTTCACTCTCTTTTGAATATGCTCAGCAAGGAAAGTATCGTATTCTGCCAACAACTCCAAAATTCCGAGGAAGTTACCGTTTTGTGGAGAACCAACCAACTCACTACTTCCGCGAAAAGCCAGCCCTCTCGATGATAGGAGTTTCATCACACTAAAAACTCGAGCCAATACTTTGCACCAATATTTTCTGTCAGATTCTTTTTGGTCTTCCAAATCTTTGCAAAGGCTTACTTTTTTTGCTCTTCGAGAGATATATGTTGAAAGATAAGTTAAGTGTTTGTTAGAAGATTCGTGCCTGGCCAGGTCGCGTGGTGCATGCTTCTAGTTGCCATAACCAACTGATGCCAACGTGATTTTTTCAGAATCAAACGCAAAAAGTTTGTAAACAAAGCATTAAAGCTTTTTTGATGAAGGTGAATAGCACAACCATTTGCGTTTTACTTTTTCGCCGTGCAATTGTTCTCGCCAAAATAGCAATTTAGAACAACGTCGTTTGAATTTATCGCCAGTACAACATGTCTCTAAAGTAGAAAAATCTGCATCAAAATGTTGAAACTCTAGATTTTCTACTTGGCAGCAGCAATCTTTTAGATGGTCAGAAATTGCTCCCCAGCATCCAACATCCATGTCGTGTTGAATAGCTTCTTTTACTCTTTGCGCTTCATCTTCAGCAACATTATATGATTTGGTTCGTAAATTTGGTTCCGATGAAACAGTTTTTACATATGGTTCTGGCTCTGCGATGCAGTCACTTGAAGATGAACACAAAGCAATTGCATTACCGGACGTCGTTTCTACAATGTTGCTTTTTGGTTCGCTTATATAAAAAAATGAGTCCCTTGTTTTAATTTTGCTACAACTTTTTTCAGTTTATCTTCTGCTTCTCTTCTAGATTTCTTCTTTTCCCAACCGCTTTCATACTTATTCATTTATATTTTTAAATTGGCTAAGTTTCAAAATTAGAAACGTTTAGATTAGTTAATATTGGTAAAACTGTAGTTGGTTACCCCCCCCCAAAGTGGCTATTCCCTATCGATTTCAAAAGAACCATTTCAGACCTTTTTGATTTCAATATATGGAAATCCTCTAATAAAATTCTATTGTAAAATGTAGACCTTCCTTTACTCAAGAATGGTCTGAATTTATACACTTGAAATTTAGTTTTGAGTGAAATCCCAATATTTGCTCTTTGAATATACTTTTCTAATATATTTTTTTTAAGTAGTAGTTTCCAAAAACTAATTATTAAAGGCGCCCTTGAAAAGTTATAAATACTTGCGGTGCACTATTTAAGCAAAAAATACTATGAAATTGTATCTAATCCATTTTTATTATTTAAAATGCAAAAATATTGAAAATATTTCAATAAAAAAAGTTAAAATTTGCAGATAATCATTTCTAAATGTGCCTCCATTTTATATCAATATCGATATATTTTTTAATAACAAAAGAGAAAAAACAATTATTTTCTTTTATGTTTTTAATAGTGAAAGAAAATGTCTTGTGGAATCAATATGTATTTCATTTGCTATTGTAGATTAATTTACAAGTAATTTTTTATCTGATATTTCAAGGAACAAATTCCTTTGAATTGGGATTTCACTCAACTATTCCATCTGCTTCCTCCTGGTCTAAACTACTTGGTAAAATTTCATCCGCTTCCTTCTTCAAATATCGAACTATAGAAAAATATACTTGCTTTTATTTAAACTTTTTTCTAGCTTCACTTTTCTTACCCAGCCTAAACCTGTCTGCATTTTTTTTCAAAACTTCGAAGAAACTGTTAACAATTGAACATGCCAGTGTTAGAAAAAGCCATTGTAAACGAATAATGTTAGATTTTGCTTTATGACGTCAAAATGTGTTTACATTTTAGTTACAATGTTTTATCCAACAAAAACACAATTAAAATAGTATTTCCTACTATGACTCAGTTTCGCTTGCACTTTGCACGATGACGAGACCTTAAATGGAGAACGCCTTGCACATGATACTTCTAAATTACACCTTCACTATATTTTGAAAATGATCGTATCAGTAACTTTTATAACTTCGTTTACTTGGTATACTGGTGGGTCTGGGGTTGCAGGCCCATCAGCCCCCGCCTTGATCCGGCCCTGCCCTGTATAGCACAAAAGGGGTCATACTTTCGCTCAAATGTTTTAACATTCGATCTCTGAGTTGGGCAAATGACTCATTTTGAGGCGCAAAAGTTTTTTCCTTAGGTGCGATTTCTTGTTGTGTTGCAGACCTTCTGACCTACTTTTTCTATTGATTTTTCCTCGGTCTTTGGATCTAATGGCAATCTTCCAACTGTTATAGTTGTTAAGTTGATTTAGTGAGCAGTCGCAGAAATAGTAAGGGTTAATAAAAATAAGTTTACAATGTCTTGCTTATCATTATTAGACGTGGTTGTTATTAGTGCAAAATTTAAAAAGTGTGATATGTGTTTTCTTACTTTTAATTACTTTGGAAACTAGGCTCAACATTGTTGTTCACAAAGCTTTGCTCAGAGATACTGTATTAAGTTGATAGCAAAAGAGTTGGCAATCTTGTTACTGATAGAGACGTTGTGGCGAGAGTCTTACTACAAGAAAACTATATAAAACAAGCAGTTCCATCCGAATAGCACAAGAACCGATAGATTACTTGATATGAGGTAACGTGTACTCGCCAAGCTCCAAAATCATTACCCAAATATTTGTTGAAAAAGTCACAACGTTTTCAAAAATTTCACGGTACTCAAAGAACAAAAAGGGAACAAAGTTTTTGATGTCGTGAAAATTTTTGCTAAAGGAACCCAAAAGCTATTTAATACTTTCTGCGACAATCCGTTATAGAGTCGTCACCTAGAGGTTCAATATAACTTGTGATGATTGTTCATTGTATGAAAATCAGGCAAAAGCTATTTTATTTCTTGAAGATTCTAATTCTCTCTCCGTGAGAAGATTAAACAAAACATCTGCACCAGCATTCCACTCGTCAACTGATGGTAGCCTTTCAAGTTTTTAGGAGAAATTTATGTTCTTTCAACCTGTAATCGTAAAAAGCGAGCGCAACACAGCACGTCTCATGCACATGCATTTGGTTTTCAGCGATCTGATATAAACATCAAATAAAACCAAATATCTTATCATAATTTAGCAACTACATATGATCGTTTCAACTTTCAGACGAAGCTACAATATCTGCCAAACTATTGCAACCAGTGTGGATCAATGGGATAGTTAGATCAAAGATCTTGGAATAGTTAGCATCAACGATCCTACTTTTGTTATGGACAAAAATAAATTGTGGCATGAAAGAGAAAAGCATCGGAAAAACATTTCAGCAGAAGAGCTAAAAAAGTTCAGTATTGTTGATGCCATTATTAACGACCTAAGAAAAGACGCAATTTTTTTAATCAAAGAAATAAACGGAAAATCTTGTTCATTTTCAGGTTGATCTTGAAGAGCACAAAATGATAGTTGGTCAAACCGGTACATGATATTTATTTCATGTACCCTTATTCAATTGCACAGGTATATCTGTTGCTCAGAGTGCTTTTCAAGCCTTTGAAATTAGTCAGCTACGCAGCAAACTGGCGATCATTGGAAGTAATGAAACTGGTTTTATAACTGGAGCAAAAAAAGCCATTTTTTGTCCGAGAAAGCTGTTAAAAAGACCACTACAATGGGCAATATATTCATTGCATTGCCATGAACTCCGTTTGAGATGTATCCTCAAAATTCTGCATGGCATATCATAAAGTGCTTTTACTGTTCCTATTGGCAAGAAATTAAATCGAATGTAGAGGATTAGGGTGTTGTTGATAGCGAATCAATTGCAATTCCAGAATTTCCTGTATTTCCGTCTTTTGTTATTGATAATTTAAACTCAAACCAATTTTATGATTATAATATTTATGGGGAAATATTCGAGGCGTAGTTGTCGTGGATATTACGAGTTATTAGCAAGTTATTAGAAGTTGGCAAATTTTGTCACTCAAGACTGCTCGCTTTAGATTGCAGGCCTTTTTAAATATACGAGTCCGAAAAGAAACTTTTCAAAAATCCTTTTGGTTAAGTATTGCATTAAACTGTTTGCCCACTAAATTTGTCCTTTTTTGGTGTTAAATTGAACTCCGTTGCTGAATTTCTGATGGCGAGGAAAAATTCTCTTATCTGCTCCAAAGAGACTTGAAGTTTCTGTCAACAAAAGTCACAAAGATTGCAAGGGTAATTTTTCAATGAAATGCTTTTTTCGCCCTACCCAAAATCTTAATGGTTTTAATGTTGGGAGTTGACAAGAAGATGGAAGTCCGAAAACTGACTGTGAACAAAACTGACTTACTGAGAAAATCAAGAAGCATGATCTACCGAAGAATGTTGAGGGGCTCAATTGGATGAAAACAATGAAGAGAACAAGTTTTGCATGGCTGGTTTCTTTCAACTGTACCACAATTTCTTATAGTTAAGCTGAACATTTATGCAGAATCATTTTTTTCAGCTTGAGTAATTAAAGCAGCTTAAATTTAAGCCATCTGCTATTAGAAATTTAAGAGATCAGCAGTTCAACAGCACAATTGAACAACCATTGCGGCTCGCTAAACCTATCCATAATGAAGCAGTTGAGCGACACACTTGATGGCTTAATTAAACACGAAGTGTTTATTAAAAATCACAAATATTGACGTCTGTACTCAACACCAAAAACAATTTCACATAAAATAATTACAGTGATGGTGTTTATAAACATTCAATTGCGCTATTATGATAGCATTAGACTACAAAGGCTACCTTTTTGAATGGACTAAATTTATTCAGTTATGCAAACAGCCATACAAGTGTATTAATCATACGTTTGTGGCTGTGGGCAGTCTTTGTAACTGTTAGTTGTGGGCATCATCGCTTTTTTGTGTGCGTTAAATTAAATATTTGGCTACGTGTCCGTAACGACACTGTTTTTTACGATTCACAAAACTTTAAAGCACGTTTTATATTCTATGCTGTTTTCAATTTTCACATCATAATTGACTGTGTTTCTAGAACAATTCGTTTGCATTTGGCCAAATAAATACATTTAAATAGGTAATTGTGAATAGTTAATACTGGTGGATTGTCAAAAAATAATATAAAAATACAGAAGAACTTCAATTGGCGTGATCACCTCAGTACCACGATCACTTTAGAGCGGCCCCGAAAATTTTTCTATTGTAACGCATTGCATTATGTTTCAATAACTCGATCACCATATAGTTGGTCCGAAACTACCAATTTATCCCCGCCAAAGCGGTCACTATTACGCTTAACATCTTCACGGTTGCGACAGAGGTTATTGCAATATCTCGCCAAAACAATACGATTGCGTGCGTACCTACCTAGGAAATTGTAACTCCGCAATGAATGAGCATTGTGACGCATCAAAACTAACTAGCGTCGCTGGAGTTCAACAATAGGTTTAAGATTAGGCAAACTGCAGACGGTGTGTTTGTATGTAGCTGGTTGAGATTCATTTTTCACTGTGTTTGCGATCTTTCGAAAACGTATAGTGACGGGTAAAACAAAACCGAAAGAACTTTCAATCAAAGAGAAAGGTTATGGTTATAAGGTAGAGAGAAAGTGTGGGAAAATCGCGGTTTGAACTAGCGAAGATTTTTGGCGTAAGCAAAACTCCTATACAGCATACACTAAAAAGTAAAGCAAATGTTTTGACTGCATACAAGGATACCTTCAGATGCACATGCATTGAGACAAACAACCATTCAAGGCTTTTCCGAAAGTAGTGATTGAATGCATGTCGTGATTCACCTAAAATTAATCCTTCGCGATACAGTTTTTTTACAAAAACTTTCCCGACAGGTCCAATTTTTTTATTGAGATATCTTTTTCTTTTGATGTTCTAGTGTGTTTTCTGCTGTTTTTGTATTAATTTCAGAAAAAATCTTCAAAAAATTGCAGTTTTTTGAAGAAACTAATTATGATATCTGCGCTTTAAACATGGACTTAATGTATTGGACTTAATATAGCGACTGCTATGCTTACATCATCCCAGATATGATGTTGGACTGACCTACATAAAGTTGTTTATCTTCCCAGGGATGACTTGGGAAACCAAATTCGTTTTTAGATGTTCGCTTATTATACATACGTGAATTGCCGTTCTTAAGGGTGAATACCCAAGTACTGCAAACATCATGATAACAAACCAATATTTTGAAGAATTTTTTCTCTTAAGTTGAGGAGTACCAGTGAGATCATTTGGGACTATTCCAAAAAGTTTTTTGAAAACGTGGTTTTGGGTTGTCTGTCAGATTTTTCAGACCCAGAGTAGTGTAAATTTGAAAAAAGTTTTTTCCAGCCCACCCTAGCAGTCAACCAATAGCGAGACTACCGTTGAGATATGGTGCACATGGCTTCAGATATTGATCACAGTTTTGAATAGAAACCAATCACAAAGGTGTAAAACATCAGCACGAAATGCTTTTTTGTGGCTGAATTAAAACCCTTATCAAAGAAACGATCGCAAGAAATCATGGTTTATAGAAGTAAAAACAAAAAGTCTGCATCAAAAGCTTTTACAAGTAGGCATTTAACTGTTTTAAGAAATGCATGCATGCATAACCAAGCATAGCTCATAAGCCAAATGTTGATAATTCTTTTGCATCAATTCAAACATAGCCGGGAAATTTTAAATTGTTTTTTCAGGCAGGCAACAAGACAATGCTTTCAACATCAATAACAAGGAACTACTAAGAGGATTATTAGGTGAGTGAACCTAGTGCTTGAATGATACTGCTTTGCCACTGCCTAAAATCTAATGGACTGTCAATAGTAAGTAAAACACAACTTGTGATGCTGGATTGCATTTCATTGTACTTATTGGGTTCAAGATATATTAACATAGACAGAGCTACAATACGCTTTCCTTTTTGGAGAACATGCCCTCCATTAGCAAGAAAAAGTAATTGTCCTTTGAACACATGAAAAAACGTTCAAATGTCTTGCATTTTTCGTGGGTTGCATACTTTTCAGATAAAATGTTGTAAATTCAGAAACGTTGAAGAAAATGAGTTAAGAACTGCTTTTGATTGATTGATCTCCAAGAAAAAGATCTTTTACTTAGTAATTCAAAAAAAAGTCTGCGCAACAAAACCGGGGAAAAAATGGCTTTTGAATTGCTGATTTTTAAAACAAATGTCTTCTCGTTGAAAACCAAAAGCAATAGCGTTCGGATTACGATCCCAGAATGTTGTCGTCATTTTTCAAGTTCAACATATGATAGTCCTAACATAACGGTAAATGCCACAGGCATCGAGCCTTTAGGTTTCCATGCTTGCAAGCTCTATTGTGGGTAATATTTGAAGATTTTTATCGAATTTCTTAGTCTCATTTTTTAGAAAGTACACCTAAAAGCCTGACTCGGAATTGATTAATTTGATTTTGCTAAGTTGTAACCATAGAGTGTAGTTGTTGCAGCAGTTTTTTAATCTCTACTTTATCATAATTGAATAGTGAAGCTTCTTATTTTGTATTTAGCGAAAGGCAACTATTTGGCAACTTACTCGTGATCACTCTCTTTGTTGGTGATGAAATGCCAGTCTTCACATTGTATTCAGAGTTGTTTTCTTTGGTGAATCAAAATAACCGTTTTGCGTTTTGCCTCAACCCCAATGAAGCGAAAGCGCAAACGCAGAACATTTATATCTGGACTGCAATAATAACGTAAAACAATAACTGGTTGCTCATTTTTTCTAACTGACTTGGGAAGAACAGGAAAGACATGGCTGCCAGTGAGCTATTTCTCACAGAAAAACATCCAATTAACTAGAAATCAGTTTACACACCTTAGTTCATAAAACATTCCCAATAAATAGATTTTGTACAATCTTAAGTAATAAGTTTTTGGTTAAGAAATGTGTACATTTGTTAGAGTGGAAACACAAAAAAAGCGGTGAAAATGAGGAAGATGAAGATGATGATTCACCTCCCACAGCAAGTCAAGTTCAACTTACTAGAATCGAAAAGATCTTGCAAATGCAAGGTAGGTAATTTAATGGCAATAGAAAGTGTGTTTATGTTATTATTTTTGTCTTCCAATTACCGATAATAAAGCTCAACTGAGTTTTGTATAAAAACAACTGCGAAAGACTTAGTCGCATAAAAAAATGTAAGTTGCACCATCATAATCTAGATAACTAAAGCTGCGATTTCAATCCAAAACACAAAAATTCGGGAAGGCCTTTTCCCGAAAATTACTCAACAAATTATACAAAAATTGTACTTTTTTCAAAAACGGTTTAAGGGGTATGTGTTCGGGTATCATAAAATTTTATGTTGACCACAGAAAAAACACATCAATAACTAATATATTAATCTTTGTAGAGGAAAGTTCGAAATGTTGCGAGACCGAATGCGACTACGGAACATGTGGAATATTACGAGCACAATATCACCTAGGACCGGCTGTCAGTTTCTTGCCAATTTTGATTAATTACTATGACACGCTCATAAAAACAGAGCATGGAGAAGAACTGGTGGAAAGCATATATAGTCAAATCGCCACAATACTTATTACCAAAATTAAGGTTTCAGCTGAAGAATGTAACCTTTATGCAGAAAAAAACTACCAGCACAAAAACTACTTTCAAGCTATTCTGTTCCACCTTATCGCTGGCCAGCTACTTCCTTCAACCAAGGATGTTTCCAGGCAGTTGCATGGTGTGCAAGCATTCATGCTCGGTATTAAGCTGTGTATCATGAAAATTGCCCAAGAATATTCATTTTACAATAACATTGTTCGGCTTCGCATTCTTCCAAAAATGCGGATATTTCTAAAAGCAGTGTTTGAGAGAATAATTGGAAGAAGCAAGAAAGACTTGGTTATGGTCGAAGTGCTGTGTATGCATCATTTGGAGGTTTCAGAAGGGTTTGTTGGTGACTACGATGCGAGTGAAGCAACTTTGATTGCATCATTAGACCGATTGGAAGCTGTACTGGGAGAAGGTGCGAAAACCGTTCATTTGTACGGAACAGCTCTAAACAATTTGGGCGCTACCTATTTGAGGAAGAAGAAACCAGATGAAGCCATAGATCGACTTACGCAAGCAATAGTAGTGAATATGAATGCTACTGACTACACTAGTGAAGAGGAAAGAACAAACGACGTTCAGAGAAGCGAACGAGTCCTCAACCAAGCAGAAAACATGAAAAAGCGTATGGCTGGAAATTGATAAGCAATAGACCTATGGTTTTTGACTATGCAAAAAACTCTTGCATAAATAGATGTTATTATATATGTGGTAAACCTATTATAAATCACTTGCTTTTAGCTATTACATAGCTACTTTTAGGCATGTAGCCTAGGCTGGTAAAATCATATGGCAAAAAAGCGAAAGTTTCATGGTGATTTTATCCTTTTGATGCTTCAAGCCGTGTTGCTGCGAAGTTTTTTCCCATTTAAATTTTTGCAACACATAAAATATGCGTGGACAATAGCTTCGCCACAACTGAAAATGAAAGCTTTGATAGCTTGCCGGCTAGACCGAAATAAAAACGTATGGTAAAGCTGTTCATTAGGTATTAAAATGAAAAGTAATTTCTGCTTGTCCGTAAAGGTGACTTCTAACTGGGGGTGGTAACGATTAATTTCTTTTTAATAGTTAACTTTTAATAAATTAACAATTAATTGATAGTTATTTTCGATTAAATCAAAACTTCTGCACTATGAATGCAATAGACGTTGTCAGCATTTTTAATATTACCGTCAGCCAACAATTTAAATCCAAAATGTTCTTTTAATCTACCTGATATAGGTTTATATTTGACTAGCAGATTTCCCCGTCGTTGATCGGGTAAAATGTAAAGACTGATTAAATTTTTACGTTGAATAACCATATTTTGACTCTTTCGATGCCGCGCGGGTATATTTACCGGTATGCCATCTTGATGCGTGCGCTCCCGCGACTGTATATATACCGGCAATAACAGAAATCGCGGACATGCGCGCAATTGTTTGCGTATATCTCGTTCAAGCAAAAACGTTTATATATAAACCTTTCTAACATTCTGTTTGTGGTTTGTAATTGAATTTTTACATTGAATAACCATATTTTAATATAGGTTGAATAAATATAGGCTCGTAGCCCCCCATAGACGTATATAAAGACTGATTAAATTTTTACATTGAATAACCATATTTTAATGTGTTTTATGATTTTATTTCATCGTACAACAGTACAAATAGGCCTCTAGTAGAGCCCCATAGGCTCGTAGCCCCCCATAGACGATTCTGATCGAAATCAAAATACCGTAAAATAAAAATCATGACAACACATTAAAATATGGTTATTCAATGTAAAAATTTAATCAGTCTTTACATTTTACCCGATCAACGACGTGTAAATCTGCTAGTGATTCCTAAAAGTACAGTCTTGCTCATAACCATCAAATTTGGATTTTTATTTGTCACAAATTTTTTTCTGTTTGTGGTACCTAACAAAAACTTTAGACCACTCTAGTATTTTAATATAGGTTGAATAAATATAAGCTCGTAGTCCCCCATAGACGATTCTGATCGAAATCAAAATACCGTACTTGGCTTCCCTGGAAAAAGTTATATAAGATTCATATGTTTGTTTGTATCTAAATGTCTCCAGTTTTATTTCTATAGCGGACATACAGACAGACAAACTTTGAGTTTTATATATATAGATAAATTGATTCTTCTCTATCGCCATTTTACCGTTATTACTATTGTTTCCTGGATTCTCATACATTAATCAAGATGGGCTAAAAATTAAAGTTGAATCCGATTAATAGTTAAACAAAAAATTAAACGTTAGAGCAAATTAACGATTAATCGATTAATTAATCTTTAAATCCCGCAGCCCTACTTCTAACCATACTAAACTGCTTGGTTGTTGTCTGCATTTAGGGTAATCTTTTGTTGGCAAGAGCGGCTAGCATCTTAAGGGCAAGTAAAAAGTTATCTTTCTGGTGTTTAAGTCTGCTTGTGTGATTGAAACTTGCTAGAGAAAAAAAAGGAGAAACAAGGTGGATTTTTCGAAGTAAAAGTTGATTTCCTTATTTTTTGTGTTTAATTACGTGTGAAGAACACTAGAGATCATTTTGAAACCGTGACCGTTGTTCCCATAGGATATTCATATTGTGAAATATGTTGAAAACGTTTTTCAATACTTTGCTCAGTAACGTTTGAAGCTAAAGAATACAAACCAGATAATTTTGGCATTGGTTTTGTTGGGTAAAATGAGTACAAGGTATGACCTACTGCGTATAACTATCTTTCAGGCTAACCTGTTACACAAAACATAGTCCTGTATGAATGTCCATCTGTTTTTAGATTTTAATTCCAAAACTACCTGGCGTAAAAACACGAAACTTGACACGATTGATCCCCACCCTCGGATGAATGTCATAAGTAGGGCCCGCTAAAGTCAATAAAGTCAAAATTTTTCCAGGACCTTGTAACATGATCAAACGAGTACTAACGTTCGTTTCAGGTCTTCAGGAGTCTGTTTTGGTACATTTTATGAGTCAAAATAAAGTCAAAATTTTGCATAAAGTCAAAACTTGTCAAAATTGTCTTCATCAAAAATTTCCTTACAAAAACGAACAAATTTAGATTTTTTTTTATACTTTTTTGAATTTTTGAGCTGCTATTAAAATTTTATGCGCAGTTTTATTTCATTTTAAACTTCTCAAATAGTTGCAATGGTAAAAATGCGTGCGGTAATTGAGAAGGAAATAGCACTTATTATGCATGAAATCGTCATTGTTGATGCATAAACACATAATTGTTAGACAATTAATCTATTCTTATAAAACCTTTGCGCTCTTTACACGTGGTCTTTTTAAGTCGTAGCTTGCAAAGCAAAGAATGCCTAAACAAGCCAAATCTTCTACAGCGAAAGTTAGGCAAATTTGCCAGGAATATCCGGATGAATTTTCGGCAACTCCTGCCCGCGACTTGCGATGCAACCTTTGCGACGTGTTAGTCAAATGCGACAAAAAGTTTTTTGTGGAAAGCCACCAAAAAAGTAAGCAACATCAAAGATAATTGGAGACGAAGAGCAAATCCCAAAGCAAACCTTTTTACAACTCAATCAAGTAAACTTCAAGGAACAGGTTGTCTCTTCACTCATAGCTGCAGATATCCCACTTCATAAACTGAACCATCCTTCTTTAAAGGACTTGGTTAAAATAAATCAATACCGGATTCTAGCAGCCAACGTAGAGTTCTTAGAAGGAAGTGCCTGCACCATAACTGAAGCATACGGACTGCTGAAGAATATGCAATTCGATGATGATCCTTGCACAATTAAAAATTACATTAAAAAACGACTATCCAACTCTGATTTAGAAACAATAATAAACTGTACCAACTTGACAATTGACCCAACAAGCTACGCACTATAACAAAAACCCAGCCAACCTCTGCTGCTGTTGAGAGGTCGTTTTCTATGCTCAGTAAATTACTGAGAAAAGAAAGAAGTTTTGATGTTTAAAACGTAAAAAGTATATGATGCTGTAATACAATAAAAAGTCCTGGTAATTATACTGTGTGGCTTTCGTTAAAAACATTATAGACAGACTGTTAATGTACAGTACAGTCGCGATAACAACGCATTTTTTGTATTACACCTTACTTGATACCGGTACACACAATGGGTCGTTATCCTAGGTTTTGACGTCATGCGTCGCTTTGTTGCATTAGTTTCAGTTTCGTCCCCCCCCCCCCCCCCAGCATTCGCCGTGAAGTATGCAGCCAATCTGAACGACAAAAATGCAATTTGGACCAACGACATCCCATGTATGGATTGACAGCCGCCCCATCCAAACTAAAATCTAGAAAGAGTTTGTTGAGAACTCGACAAGCACACCACGCACCAACTTAAAACACAGAACCTATGGCAGAACTACACAGACAATATTCCAGACCAACATAAGCTCCAAAATTTCCCAGTTCAAGAATTTCTCCCCGCAGGACACAAGTTACAATAAAATAAATGGCGTTGTCTCAACCGCTGAAGATCAGGTGTAGGCAAGACCAAATCTCTTCTACTGAAGTGGGGCTACTTCCCTCCCGGCACTGATACCACCTGCCAGTGTGGAAAAGAAAATCAAACCATAAACTATTTGTTGACTTGCGAAAAACTGGAACAACCTGCACCATGGATGACCTGCTACAATGTAACAGCAATGCTAAAAAAATCGCAACGGCTTGGTGCAACTTAATCTAGCTCAAACGGACTCGAAGAAGAAGATTAGTTTCAAGACTGAGTGATTGAGAAAATGTTTAAAGTAGGCTACCTTCTTCTTTAAAAACTTATGTAAATTGCAAATTGTAAACATTTTTAATCAAAAAAGCGCAACAAGACATAAATAATAGGCAAAAGCAATTAGGTCACAATAAAGTCAAAGTTTTGCTAAAATAAAGTCAAAAATATATTTTTTTAGGTCAAAAAAATAGCCCTAGTCATAAGGGATCAATAACGTCATTTAAAATGTCACAGTTGACGAAATTTTTTTAAATACGCGTCTTTTGATGGAGAAAGGTGAACAAGAGCTAAAGCCTAATTCATGATCATCATCATCACCCAACTCATCAAATTTCAAAACTGTACTTCTGTAGAGAGTATGATGACGACAAGTTTTTAGTAGAAACTGTTTTTATTTTTTAAAAAGGGTTGACCGCAGAAACGCTGTGACAGCTTTTACGAAGCTGCTTCCGAAACAATGGTAGAATTCGGAAACGGATAACTTTGCTTCCCGCCTTAAGAAAAGCAAGCAACAACCAAAAGCAGATCTTTTTAATCATAACTAAAGCGGGTATAACAGTAACAAAAAGCACCAAACTTTTCCTACCTTACGAAGTCGTCATCCGAGCAAACTGCTTTGAACTTAACTTTTAGCTGCTTTACACGCAATAATCTAAAAATAAGTTTTGGTATAAATTGCACAGCAACGTTGGTCTGGTAAATTACAACTCTTTAACTCTGTACCTCCCAACAAAACAACTGCATAAGCGATTTTACTCCAATGCAAGCAACTGGGCTTCACATAAGTCTTAAGGCGTTTGAATAGTAACGTTTCCATTAAACCAGGTTTTAGTGCTTAAACAACCTTTTTAATAAAACCAAGTTTTGCTCTTCTAGGATTACTTCTCTGAACTGACCGTGGTGGAATTTGATAGTCGAGTTTGGCTGTCAAATTCATCTAATAAATCGGCAATCAAATTCAATCACAATTAACGCAAAGCCTGCTGAGAAACAAATCTGATCAACAGACCAAAGCTTTTCATTATCAAATAAGTGCTGTTTTATCACTGAAACCAAGTTGATGAGAGTATTGCTGATCAAACTTCCTAAGTCTTTTTTAAATGTGAAACTCTGCTACTCACATGGAACAAAATCTCTACTGCCCATGTTTTTGTTGGGAAGTACAAAGCCAAAATGTCACGATTTATCAGACTAATCTTGCTGTGCTGCAAAGAACAAATTTTGTTTTCAGATTGTTGTGTTTAAGCAAATTTTCCTGTTGAAGATTTCGTGAGGATTTTTGTGATTGTTAAGCTTACTTTGGTTAAGATTAATAAAATTCTCTTCTAAGTTATTGTGCGGTCATATTTTTCCTATTATCAATGTTACCGTACTATACTGAGCTGTAGGCGTACTCCAGCTTTTACAATCTTCCAATATTCTCTACCCTGGCGTTACTGATTTGGGGCAAGCGTGGCATTTTTTTGCCCTGCCGTGGCTGCGTCTCTGCCGCACTCGAGAAACATCTCCGCCAGTAGCTTGAGATGATCAATACAATTAGGAAAGAGAACGCATAAAATGGTAAAGCAGGCTTGTCATTTAACAGCTTAATATTTCTGTAAACGCATCAAAAAACATTTTGTTTTGACGCCCTACAAGTTTGATTTTTTGTCCCCTTCCGTATACATATTGGAAGGAGCGGAAAAAAAAGTGTGTAACTATAGACTTTGTCAGTAAGACCAGTACTGATATAAAAGTAGGACAATTGGAATTATTGGCATAAAGACAATGCTCCCTATTTGTAATGGCTTTTTGCTTCGTTCTCACGAGTGTTTTTTGGGTGACGCCGATGCAGCTGGCTAAACCGAGATTACATACACCAATTAACTGACGGGTGGTCTTCCCGGGCAATGCCGGATAACCCGGCGAGCATTGTAGTTCAATGAATTACCAACAAAGTGCTTTGAAAATAATATGGTCATGCTAAATAAGTTATGAATTGCTACTTTAACCATGGATGCAGATTACATAGTAATTATGAAAATTATTGGTTGTTAATTTTGAATTAAATTAGGTAAGGTTTTACATGAATTCTCTCTGTTAAAGTAGTCAGCTTGACAGAGCGGTAAATTTCAAAATTAATCACTTGGCTCCCCAAGAAAATCCTAAGCTGGTCGGGTTTACCAATATTGGTGAATACCACCAGTAATGCTACAGATTTACCAATACAGGTTTTCGGATCGGCTACTGGGACTGCACATTTTTTGAGTTTCCCTCTATGGACACGATTTTTTTTGCCTCAAAAATTTTTAGAGATTGATTTTGCATTTATTGGAATCTCATTGGTCACCTAACTTTGATTTCTCACGGTTTGCAAAGTTAATCCCTGATGTCTGAAATGAAATGTTACAAAGAGGTAGCCTTAGGGCTCACCAAGCAAATAAATATAAAAAAGTCATGAAATGACCCAAACGCGTTTACTTGACAGAAATGCACCACTGAGTGAAAGTATGGGCATGACAGTGTGCCTAAGCAGGTTTTAATTAATTTAGCACGATACGGGTAAAAGTGATGTTACGGTAGACGTAGACAAGCATGTAGCACGGCGTCAAAAGTACGCTGCATCGCGCCACAAATACAAAAAAAAACAATAAAATTAAAAGTTACAACTGTAAAAAAGATGAATTTGTTGCACGCAGGACGTCATTGTTTTCAGTCTTCAAAAACTAGTTTTATTTGAATCATCAGATTTTGCTAAAAATCATCATCACTTTTCCCTCTTTTCCCCCAATCGTCACAATAGCGTGAAATAACTTGAAAAGAGCTTTTTATTCCTTTTATTTTGATATAGAAAGTCTGAAAATAAGTGAGAAACTTTAGAATATATCCAGTAAATCATCTCTTGTCTTACGAAAACATGCTAGTAGGCGTTTACAGGTATTTTGCTATTAATAAACTAATGGCCTTAGAGCGCAAATTCGCTACGTTTAGAATTAACCTACACTGCCAACAATTGAAAAGACACTCTTTGATATCTCTTGAACAACTGTAAAATGCAAAAGTATGGTACGAAAGATTTACAGGTAATACGATTTAGCCTAAACCTCAAACGCTAAAGCTGCAAAACTTCACTATCGTACCTTAACCAAACTACCTAAAACGAAGAACTTCAAGTTGCCAGAAAGTTGAAACACGTTGCTATTTTGGAGAATGCCAAATAAAAAGTACAATACTAAACGGAACAAAGAAAATGATTTTACAATAGAGCGAAAAATGCTGTGTCGCGCCTGTAAAATGGTAAAAACTGAAACGTTGCAAATTTATTGAGTTGGTCAATAAAAGGTTAGATAAGAAATTTACTTGAACAACTGAAAAAGATGTATTATAGCAAAAGGAATTTGCTCAAAATTTTCAGATGAAAGTTTTTGAAGAAATTGTTTGTTTTTATCCCCAAATGATTTGTTTGCCAAGTCTTCAAATTTTACATCTATAAAAGCTGCTTTGATGAGATTTTTCGGCCATAAAGCTGAAAAATCAGCAATAATTTTTCATAATAATGCAAAAAGTATATTTTAGGAAACAATAACTTATGTAACAATACTGCACTTTTTAATTATCAAGTAGATTTTATGACTCCGTGAAGGTTTCAATATGATGGAAATGGATTAAATTAGCTTTTTTGATAGAAGAGGTTGCATACCCCTGTCCTAACGCTACGCTAGTTTCTGGTCTAACCTTTTATCGCACCCAACACGGTATATCGTGGACAACGCACACAGTGGGAAACACCGCTGACATCGAGGAGCCCATAAATATCGCGGGTATCTTGGACATAACGGACATATACCAATTAGAGCAACCGCATATTTGAAGCTCTTTGATACCTAGAGTATTACCGTATCAGCAGGTACCTCGTCAACTGCTGATGTAAGTTACAATGAGGCACAAAGTTAGAGCTGAAGCTCTGATATGCAATTATTTTTTTTACATTTTTTGCATTGCATCAAATTAGTAGATCGCTATCAGCATTAGGCTTATTGGTAATAAAGCTGTGATTATTTGATTAGTACCGCGCACCGGTATTAACACTTTCGCTCCCGCGCCGGTAACTATACCCGCAACATAAAACAGAGTTCCCCTCAAAGTTTTTCAAAATGAGTTACAAAATCAGTTTACTAAAAAATGGATTTGTGACTTTATTTCTTATCCGATTTTCATAAAATTTTCAAAAGATCATGCTTAATTCCTCACGCATCGGACGATATAAAATTTGTGTGCTAATTCTTGGATTTTCACACCCAAAAAGGGTTAAAAAGACCAAGAACCCAGTTGCAGACGACAAAAATTGTAAAATTTTCAGCAGACACGTGCAAGAGCCAACTACCTTGAATTCAAATCAAGATACCTGGTTTACCACAACACCAAACCCTTTATCATTGACACAGTCTGAAAACTACTCTTTTGGGGCATCATTTGACAAAATTTCAAGCAATAATAATAAAATTTAGCTATTCAAATTTATAAAGTTTTTAGGGGTCTCAAAACCCCCCCAAACAAATTTGTAGGGTAAGTAAAAAAAGTACATTTAGTGCGTAAAAAATATAATATGTTGCTAAATATTGGTCTCATTTGAAAGCTTAGAAAATTTGCTTTTCAGCAATATATAACTTTAAATAGTTTAGGCTAAGCAATATATGATATTTACTGATCAAAAATGGATACTGTACATCATGTCAGTTCAAAACCCCCACAATTTTTTGACTTACCTTCACTAAATTATAATTTTTAGAAAAACTACACCCTTTAAAAAGATAAAATAAATTGCAAATACTTCACTACTAAAGTTGTCCTTTCGCATCAAGTTTCTAAGGCGACAAAAACTGAAATACAAGTTTAAAAGCTAGCAGAAGTTTTGCTTCTCTAAATCAAAGTTTGCTGTATCCCCCTTGTTTCTGAACACATGGGAGGGGTGTAAATAAGTTGCTGTTTCATTGTTAGTGACAGCATATTCTATTTAAACTTGATATTTTCTGAATCTTGAAGAAATTCCCTGTTCAAAAATACCTAATGTTACATGGTTTAGGCTAACCTGTAGCAGATAATAACTGATCTTATTTTAGATACTACATTTGACAAACAAAATTTGGTACCGGTCAGTACCGGTTAACAAAAAGGTCATGGGCCTCAGAAAGTAGCAAACTGTAGAAAACCTAGGCTTTTAGGTAAGTTTTGACTGATGTACCTTGAAAGCTTATTTCCTTAGCATCATCTAGCGACCATTTCTAAAGAAATTGGTAGAAAAATAAAATCTGTAGTGATCTTTGAGGTAAGGGTACTTTAACTTTGAAGACAACTCAGCACCTGTTGGGGGGGGGCTAATTTGCATAAAATTTGCATATTCAAAAAAAAAATTTTTGTTTTTATTATATTTGAAATCCTCAAGAAATAGAGATTTCAACGATATATTACACTTGATGTAGAAGTAAACAGATGAGTAATGCTTTACAAACAAACTTGGGTATTTTATGATGATTAATTATGATTGATAATGACAAATTATGACAGTTTTTCGCTCTGCCACCTCGCGGACATTTTTTCTCGCAATGCACGCGGGAGCAATAGTGTTAAGATTGTTAAGTTTACGTGGTACAAACAAGATTGAAAGATAGCATCACAAAAATGCTTGAGAAGTTTACGGATGGTTAGGCTGCTTACTCCAGTATTGCAGCAAAGGATGAAGTCTGCACAGGGAGATCATTTGTGACTGACAAAGGCGGTCACTTTAAAAATGTTGATGTCCAAAAAAAGTTTTATACGTTCGTTTTGGTTGGAAAACAGGCACTTTCAAAACCTTGACCTTGGATAAAATGCCCATAATCACCGACCGACGTATATAACCTGCTTGATATGAAATGGGGCGTCATTTTTTGCTTTCGCATAAGGAGGCCAAACCCACTCTACGCTATCGGCAAAATCAGCGACAGCTATGCTACCATAAAAATTGATTTCTATTTTGTCAAGTTTTGCTGATTATTAAACAATCAGCTGGGCAAGCTGACTCAGGCCTAAATTTGTTTGTTGGCATATACTTCGTTATTATTTTCCATTATGAAACGGTAGTAAAAGCAAAACCATTTACTCCGAGGAAGTAAGACTTGCAGAGTTTCAGCTTGCGAAAGGAAATTGTTCAGCGGTATAGGTGTTGCTTAGTGTGTAACCTAACCTAGCTCATCATTGTTCAATAAGTTCTTCCCTCTTTTTGTCATTTATAAATTGCAGAAAGTAATGTTAACTTTTTAGTGTGGCAGATTGGTTGAAAGTTGCAAGTGTGATGAAATTAAGTGAAGTTTTTATGCTATTGGGATGCTTGTTCGATAAATAAAAATGCTGCTAAAATAGGTTGCTTTGAACACTTCATATATTCAAAATTACTATTTTAATAATTTCACGAGATAACGCCATGAAATATCTCGTTATCACAAATTTGTAACATATGGTCAACTCAGAAAAGTTTGTCAAAAAAGGCGTGATGCCTTAGTTTTGGGAGTACTTTTTCTGATGCTTTCAAAAAGGACGTCATTGTATCAATTATTGTATTTAATTAGGCTGACTAGATAATTTTAAAAACTTGTGGTATATCAATGGTAAAGTTTAAAACCTATATGTTAAACGTTGAATCCCATTTTATTGGTCAAAAAATGTTAAACTCTAAAGCAACTATGGACCGATTCCAAGCGGACTCTGTATATGCATTCGCGCATAAATTGTACCTCATTCATTCAAGAGTTAATGCAGAAGTTTGGTGCAGCACCCTGAGTTCGTAATCTGTTTAATTTTAAGAGAAACAAGAGCTGGAACCGGCGCTAGATATCTTAAACACTGCTCCTGCTTCAACCGTCCGTTGTGTTGTTGAGGTGCACGCCAGTGGGGAAGCGTGGGTTTTCGCTTGTTGATGTTAGAATCCTGTTCTTAGATAGAGCTAAAATTTTGTTTTTTTCAGTCTGAAAAGGCTGCTCTTTTCAAGTGGCCACCCTGTGCAAACCGCACACACTTTGACACGCGACTGATTTTTTTAATGACACACAATCTAGCACGTTTAGTCACGTGTCGTAATAACTAGGTGCAAACCACTTGTTATTAGGTCATGAAATTCGACCATTCAAATTTTTCTTGTGAAACGCATTTGCACTTTTTGATTTCATTAATAATGTTGTGTGCTCATCAAAAATTAAAAGAAAGCAAAAAGTGAAAATTTATTTCAGAAAACAAGTATGGTATTGAATCTGAAACATTTGGCCGACTCGGAAAATTATGTAGACGGGGGCTTGAAAAATGTCATCTTAAAATATACATGTATACACGCTGCTACTTTTTAATTAGTAATTAGAAGCTACTTTCTGGAAGAGGCTTGATACCTCACTTTATAGCTATTTTTGCTGAAAAGTCACCCCCTAAAAGCCATCCGGTACTGAGGGCTCCACCATTTTTTAAAAACGCCACTGATAGTACCTAAGCATGTACTAGATCAAAACAGAGTTCAAAGTTTAATCTGCAGCGCGAGTGTGCTCCAGCACAATTATAATCCCAAAAGCTTTTGACCAGCAGTGAGCAGGTGGAGCTGTGGCCAAGGTATTGTCCTGATGCGTCATTTCGCGTAATGTGAACACAAAAGCATCAAAGCCCATGATTTTTAGAAGCAGATTCAGTTTGCCGCTGGGTTGCCGCAATGCGAAGCTCGAATGGTTCTTTCCCAAAATACAAAATGACAATTTCGAATATAAAAAATTTCTTTAATTCAAAAGTGTTTTCTGAAAAAAGTTTTCCATGTAAAATAATTCCCCTTTGTGGGTGTTATCAAAACAGTAGGACCGGCCACACCCCTAAGTACAGCCAGCAATATGTCCAGTTTTACTAAATGGCTAAAAACTTTTTCACGAACATATTGGCCAAGTTTGGCTATCTACTGTACAATCAAAATTCCTTGCTCTGCTCCTTTGCTAAATTTCCCAGCTAATTCTACATGCAGCGTGGCAGAGTTATTTCGATTCTAACCTTAAAGTTCATTATCATCGTATCCAAAATCAGGTAGGTTCTCAAGCAATATATTGACTCTTTGCTAATGAAACTTTGACGTCACTGCAAGCAGAAGAGTATTGCCGCTGATTTTTTCCGAATCAAAAGAAACTTGAACAGATGATATACAGTAGGAAGATGGACAACACGTATGAATGTTATCAAATAAATCTTTCGCCGAATCAGTAAGTAGCTTACGTAAACTTACAGCTATGCGGCAGCAATTATTCATAAGAAATTACTGGAAGGGTTGAACTTGTCAAGTGTTTGAGCGCATGGAAAAACGGCTGCAGATCTCATTCAAAGTCCCTTTTGTACATACATGCGCAGCAAATTTGCTTAAAAGGTTTTGTGATTGAGTTGAAAGAAATACTAAATGGCTTTTAAAAAATTGTCTTCATAACAGTATTCTGAACAAAGTCAGTGTAGCTTATGAAATCTTGAAGTTAAGTTGTCATAAATTGAAAGAATCATTAAAATAGGCCTACTTGTAAAACAAAGATTTGTTGGATTTGCGAATAGACTAGGCCTACGCCTGCATCATTTAATATTACTGTAGAATGATATATGCATTATTTTAAACGACTGTTTTGAGCTTGACCTTTAACCTCATTGTTCAAACGTGATCTTTGACATCGCAATTCAACTGCAATGCTTTCTTTTCCTTTGTGGATTCTTAGAAGCAGAAAATTTTTAGATGTTAAGGAGAAACGATAGCAGGCCTGTAAAATTCATTTTATGCTTAAAGTCACAGTCGCTGTCCTTCAAGTACGAGGTAAATGCACTGTAAAAGATCTGATCTTGCCAAAGCTGCCAAAAAAAAAAAATTCTAGGTTACGTCATGCATTTGTCTTAGTCATGGTTATTTATTCTGCAATTGTTTATTGGTCTTGGTCAATTTTTGTGCTATCATCCAACTTTTGGGAACAACTAAAATGCGCAAGATAAAGGCTTTAAGTAAGGTTCAAAAAACCGACAAGTAGGCAAAGTGTTATAGCTACCGTTAAAAGTCGAAACTTAGAATCTACAAAAAAATAGAAAGCAAAAACAGGCGGCACAAAAATAACCCCAATTACGGCAAAAAATTAGCACTTCGGTCAACCGATATAAGCTTAACAAAATAAGCTTATGCAGCAAATTGGTAATCTTCATCTGGACATGAACTACTCTGCTACAATCTAGGCTAAAACAAAGTTAAAGTTTTAGCCTAGTTAAAGTCTATAAATGATATAATTGCAGTTGTTGTTGCTGCTTTGTTTAACCCTTTGACTCACGAATTAAGGTTTTTTAAAACTTTTGTGATTTTTTGTTATGGGTGCAATGGGCAGAGATGTTTAAAGTGTAAAATGACAATTTTTGCCTGAAAACGTTTGTACTTTAGCAGAAAATTAATGTGTCATATATGATACATTGTGAGCGTATGGCGTCATTTTTGGATTATATGAAGAAATTTTACGGTTTGAAAAAGTAACACAACCGAAGCTAACAGCAGTAAACATCAAAACAAGCAATTAAAAAAACGGAAAGCAAGGTTTGGAAAGATAAGCAACCTGGAATGAAATAATTACATGGAGCAAATCAAAGCAAAGTAAAATAAGCGAAATTGAAATAAAAATTACGACGCAAAACAAGGCATAGTTCCTACAAAATCCATCAGGATAAGCTAACATGCAAAGTGATATCTGCGAAAGCAGTTTCTTTGTTTGTTCAAACAAAGAGAGACTTCACATTTTTCGCAAAACACGTACGAAAAACATTCAGCACATCCAGAGAATTTACAGCGCTTTCGCTTATCCTTCCATACAGGAAAGTGTCCGACACCATCAAATCGTATATCTGCTGGAGGAGCATTTTGCAGTGATCTTCTTGGTTTGCCAACAGTTGCCTTATCGAGAGGATTTGTGTTGTGCTTTATCAAGCACTCAGCAATGTTGAGTCGGAATTGCAACAACGTCATCTGTTGCGATTTTGGATAACCAACCGACTTACAATGGTTGCCATACTGGAGCCATGATGTAACAACTGCCAAATCAACGAAGTGGAAAATTACACGAAGAGTCCATTTTTTTGACTTTATGTGGATTCTATACAAAGAAAGTAGGAAATCCAGCTTCTCCACCCCACCCGTACTTTTGTTGTACTCCAGTACGGCTGATGGGCAGACAACATCTACATACGTCTTGGAGGATTTATGATAACGTCTCACTTGGCCCTAATTTGTTTGCCAGTCATATGCAAAAAACAAAACAGTAACCAGGGAATTATCATTCCACCTAATCAGGCATAATTTTTCATCACTTGAGGTGCATCCATCCATTGCTCCTCTGCCTTGCTTCACCAGCTCCGAATTCGGTTTGATCGGCAATGATCCCACTCTATTTGCTCTTACAGTGCCAGTGCAGTATATTCCTTTGGTGTACAGTTCTTGAATCAAACTTGGAGAAGTAAAATAATTGTCAAAAAACAGGCGGTAGTTGCGGTGAGCCTTGACTCTGTCCTCGGTAAGTGACATTACCACACTCCCAGAAAAATCAAAGTGGTTGTATTTCTCGGGGAGTTTGGTGGTCTTACCTTGATAAGCAAGGAAATTATAAGGCATGCCAGATTCCCCACAAAGGAAGAACACTTTTATACCCCAAGGATTAGGCTTGCCTTTCATATATTGCTTCAAGCCTAGTATTCCTTTGAAGGGAATCATTTGCTCGTCTATACATAGCCTTTTCTCAGGATCAGGCAGTTCTTGTACTAAAACGTTCGAGAACTGATTCAGTATTGGCCTGACTTTCCAAAATTTGTCCTCCACCCTTTCGTTTCCTTGCGGGTTGTCGACCAAATAAAGATTATTTCTCAGCATGCTAAAGCGATTTAACGTCATTGCGTCAGCAATCAGCTTGTGCCTTCTTGCTTTGCTCCAGTACAATCTCATGTTCGGAAATGGAATGGAGCCTATTTCAATATGAATACCAATAAGAGCCTTTATCTCCTGTGGTGTGGCCCTCAAATCTTTTCCTTGCGTTTGAAGATATTACATATTTGTTTTTTCACAATTATCTTTGATCAAAGAATCAGTGATAAATTTGGTGAAGTAAGAGTACGCTGAAGCAGGTTCTGTTGGAAAATTATCACCTATTTCTTCTACAGGGGCAGCAGGAGTAAACTTCATTTTTTTCCAAGAAATTTTTTCCAGTTTCTTTATCAGCTTCTTAGATAGGCTAATTCTGGTGCTAGACTTTCAAAACTGACTGCCGTAACTTTAGCCTGTGTCCACAAAAAAACTAATCTAGTTTTCCAAGATGCTATTTGGCAAACAGACTGCAAAATTAGCTATTTACCTGACAAATGCTCCGTAATTACCAAAGCTAATACTTGATTATTTACATTTCTGCACTGTTTCAGTAAGGTTCACACATATGGTCACATACTCACAATGAGTCATATCTGATACATGAAAAAAATTTTTCCACCAAAGTGTGTGCACCCAAAACAAAAATTCTTGGTTCTGCCACTAAACATACACTTACATCACATGCTTTATCCCAAAAAGTGAAATCATTCGTTTCTCTTTCGTTTTGTTTAGATACACACAACTTTTTACCATGCACTCCACTCAGAGAGCAAACCTTAGGAAAGGTCAATATTCAACACACCCGCACATTCAGGAATAAGACAAATCGTTCATGCATGAGTAGTTTCAAGTTTCACGTGTTTGTGCTGATGCGCTACATTGTGACTAAATGATTGTAAAGTCGCTTTTAAATGCAATGGCACGCGTTTTGAAAATGTGACTTATCTGATACGAAATGAGCGAAAGGGTTAAGACCAATCTTGTTCGAACCATAAATCTGGGCAGGTGGTTGAGAGCCAAACTTTAAACTCTTTCTCTGATATTTTTAGACCATGTACTCCGTTGGTTGCTTTGTAGACGGGGCACTCCAGGATGATGTGATACGTAGTTTGCTGTTCTGCCCCGCACTTGCATTTTGTAGTGGGAGCCAAACCCCATTTATACATACTCGATGGCCAACCCCTGTTTTCCGTCGATTAAGTTTGACCTAGAGGAGTCGGAAGCCAGACTCCATCTGTACATGCTCACAAGAAATCGACTAACACCTATTCGCAGTTGATTAGGTTTGACCCGCAAGGCACAATCCAAAGATAATCTTACGGAGCTTGCTACGACATTGGGCATGAAATCACGAAGTCTGTTTGTGGAATTGTTCCACTGTATGTTTCCTACTTGGTTCATCCAATGGGCTACGCTATTGCGATGATCAGCCAACTTCATCGGTTAACATGAGGCTTGCAAAAAGCGGGCATTGATTTCTGCTTAATGGACGGTTCTTGAGACAGCAAGCGTCTACGGGGTGAGCTTGAGCTAGCAAGCAGCTTTGGGGTGATAAAAGAATAAAACTCAAGGAGCAGCAAATGCTGATCGTGCTGGGGCTGATCGGCGCAAGGATACGGTTCGAGCACTAAAATAGGGCCAGCGGAAAAATATGATTCACATATAAAGCATTAACCAAACTAACCAATGCTTGGCTCAACTCTAGAGAACGACTAATCAACAAAAAATATGCTGCATTAATCAGATCGGTAGGTTACTAGATCACTAAGACAGGAGTTTTATTATAGTCATTACGGTCAGTGATTGGTCTATATCAAGGGTGTTCAAACTTTTTTGCTAGTGGGTCAATTTTTCAACACTGGAAAGCTCCGTGAGCTACTCATGAATTTTCAAAGTAAACATTAGTGTAAGACTGTGTATTGTATGTAAAGCTGACAGACAGTTGACATTTCTTTGGTTATCAACGTTTTGACAGTGACTCTTTCGCCAATATCCATTTCTAAACAGATTAAAAATTTGTTTTGGAGATCATTGCTTTCACAGTGTCTCTTTACGCCCTGCAAAATCTCTTTCTAAACTCCTAGGAGGTGGGCAACTGATAATTTTAAGGCATCATCTAATCTAAGATCTTTTGCTCGTACTTGTAGATACACTTATAAACATACCAATATTATCGCATTCCAATACTAATCTCTGACATTGTAACTAGCTTAAAATGTTGAATATTGATATTTTAAATTAAAAATAGGCTCTGTTACAAACTTTGCCAAAATAATAGGCTGCTGGAATATCAGTTTGTAGGCTTAATATTTATACCAATTTAAGAGAAGCGCACTTCTGCCTACACCCTTGCTTTTTAATTGGTAAATTTTTCAAAAATGCTTAAATTATCTCATGTCGGGATGCAAACTTTGTTGCTCCTTTCTCTTCGCAAAATTGTTGGCTTTGTTATTGTGGATACAAAGAGCCACTACGTGACTGAATAGGTCTTAAGGCATTGTCAGGAGTAGGTAATTCCTTTAACCTGCATCAATGGATTTACTAATTGCGCTTGATGCAGGCGATATTAGCAGCAAGGGAATGACATTGTTGATCTCTATGAAGGGGGGAAGAACGTCTGCCGCCTCGTTGTAAAATAGGTTATTAACTCGTCCACAGGGCTTGAAGTCATAGCTAATCTTAATGTTGTCATCCTTATTTCAAGACGCTCAGTGTAACAGATCTTTTAATTCAGCGTGGGCCAAGTGCTGAATCTGTCACACGTCCGGTCGAAGCTTTTAGCCAACGCGTCTCAAGTTCGCCTCCCTTTCCTTTGCCGCTGTTCTGTCAAGCGTACGCGTCTATGCAACTCCTTTATTCCAAATAAACGCGACAGCTACACTGGCGACACATAGTGTACTCGAAAACGGTTTCTGTTAATGCAAAAAACAAAGCATAAATAATCGTAAAATGCGCTAACTTGCCTACAACAGAATAATACTGATATAGATATTTACCCAGCTAATTAAGCTTCCAAGAACTTGACCCAAAGGTAGAGACAACTCGAATTCCTAATACTCTGTCGAGGGCAAGTAACACGGTCTTCGAACAACAAAACGGTGAAAACTGCCGTCCTTTAGCTGGCAACTCATAACGACAACTGACACAAAACCAATAAGCAAGTGTAATGCGGCGGTCTGGATGCAGCCTGAAGCTTTAACAGGCGAGATAAATGCCAAATAAATTAACTCACTTGCTGTCAATGGTAGAGCGACGCAAGAGGCCAAGGCTTCAAAACTCGTACGCAGCGACACAATAAAACGCGCCTACAATATTTAACATTCAGTTTTAGGCTGATTTTGCCCTTGTAAAACCGTGTAGAAGTGGGGCATAAAATTTAATTTGGAGGCATAATTGCTTCAACTTTTCATAGTTCTAAAATTTTTCCTCAAACTAAAGCTGTTAAGTGCGTTTTCTTCTGGGGCACTGCTTTCGTTTTGAGAGGTCCAACGACTCATTTGCGGAAACCACAATTAGGCGGGTAGCTCTCTGATGGCGCTGTACTTAAGGCCACAGGCAAAACAATAGCAAGTCATATTGTTGGTGCCAAAGTGTTGTATTTGGAAAGCAATAAAATCTAATTGGGGTGCAGCTGTTCCCAAATATTAATAACGTTGAATTTTTTCTGAAACTAAAACTGGCTGTTAAATGCGTTTTCTTTTGTTGCACTATTTTCTTATGAGGAGAATGCCCCGGGTTGACGAGGCGTGGCGTCGTTATACTAAGGCTATAGCCGCCGATTAGTTGTTGTAGCGGCTATAGGATTTTCAGTGACCTGTGGAGCCTCACACGGATTTGATTGGTGTTCTATTTATTGTTGGCAGAACGTGTACCGTTTTCTAAAACAAATACAAATTTCAGCGCATTAAATATGATACAATATAATGAGTGATAATTATAATTATTGACACGGTGAATCGAAACTGAAGTGAGGATTTAAACGTGGAACATCATACTTAGCATTAGACATTTAAAGATGAAAATTGACAGCATTATAAAGCAATCTGAAATAATCCACTTACCGGCAATTCCGGCAGTCACTTTGATTGATTTGATTCGACAAATTTTGTATTACAGTTAGCGCTAATAACTATTGACCTAAATAAACAAGCAAAACCACGGTAAAATAAATCATCAATGAATTCAAGGCTGCAACTTATGCGACCCTTTGAAATCGAACACTGCGGAACTTAAGAAACTAAAAGCTAATTTAAACCAAAGGACACCAAAGCGAATTGTAACGGCAGTGCTGATTACGCAATAGACAAAGAAGAGACGCGTTTTATTTGCAGGCAGGGTAATTTGAATGATGGTGGGCAAGGCGTTAGATATGTGACCTTTTACAGGTGGCGTAGAGTTATTGACGCCAGATTAAATGATGATGGTTCGAATCCCGAGTGTATCAAAGTTTAAACAAAGTTTGTTTGGCGCTTACAAAAGCTATAAAATAGGCAGCAGCACATATCATAAATAAATTACGAAATTTATGGAGTTTGTCATTGACTTTCAGGTTTAATAAATATACACTGCCACATTTTTTCACATGACAATGCAATTATGTAGACTGATGTATAAATAGAGCACTTGAAAACCTTGAGAGAACCCAGGCTTCCATAACTCTAAGGTATCGCGGCCCTTGCTCTTTTGCCAATTTTTATCACCAAATAATCTTGCTGAATTTTTTTGTTTAGGAGATATAATAACTAGGTTGGCCTCAAAAAAGGTAAATTTCAAAGATCTTGACCAAAAATTTAATCTGTGGACCTGAGTCACAATAAAAATCTTTTCCAGGCCAAAAAGTTTCACGTCGCGAGTCGTAGGTTGCACATTTCTGATCTACATAACAAATGCAAAGAAATGTAAGAGGTAGAAAATGACCACCGGCCTTATAAAATGGGCTTATCTGGATACCACAATTGCTTACAAAAGATGTAAAGACTGCAAGTTTGAAGTTTAGTTATCGCACATTCTGTTATTTTTAGTAAACTCCGACAGACAAGAACTCCTGTAAAATCATACCCGTAAATAAAAAAAATTGAGAAAGAAATTAAACATTTTTTAGAAAACTAAATAAAAGCAAACTTTAGCCTTCGGATGAATCATAGCGTATCAACAATTGGAAACCTATTCAGAAATAAGGACAAACAGGCTCTACTACACCTCACTGGGACAGTACATAAACTTCAATGCTCGTGTGGAAAAACCTATATTGGACAAAGTAAACGAAATTTAAAAACAAGATTGGAAGTACATGACCTGATTACATTTGGAAAAAGCGATGTTATAGATTATTTACGGGAAAATCCAGACCACACAATCGACTTTCACAATCCACTAATACTGGCTCAAAAAACTAATTGGCGAAAATTACGTATTAAGGAAACATTATACAGGGTGTTTCAAAAGTCACACCCGATTTTTAATATGAAAAAACGTGCTTAAAGAACGAATTTATATTTCTGATAAGTAGTATAACTACATAACAATGAAAAATGGAATTACAGAAAATTATAATGATAAGAATAAATCAGAAAATAAAATAAAGTTAATTGTACACATTTTATTACTTTTTAACTGTATAAAATCGGGCGTGACTTTTGAAACACCCTGTATATTTAAAAGCTGCAGCCACAAATGAACTCAGATGAAGCTTCACATCCACTATACCTTTTTAATGTGTAAATTTTGTTTTATTTTTGTTCCTAGTCATTATCTCACTAATTTAACACGAAACAACTTTGGCCCTAAAGTATGTAATAGTTATTGTTTTCTTCTTTTAAAATTGAATTGCCACGTCATAAATGTTACACTTGACCATAGTTTATTAAATTTTAAAGTAATCAGTTGCACTATTTTGGTTGACAATACTAGAAGCGTTTAGCAAAAAGTCCTAATTAAAATATGTACAGCAGTATAATGGCTCTGGTTTTTTTGCTGAGAAGTGTCCAAAGATCCCAATCGTTTGCTCCAAAGGTTAATAAATTTACGTTTTTTCCGATGAATTTAGTTAGTCCGCTCAAGGAAAACCTTTGAAAGATTTCAGAATTAATTTTCTTTTTTTACAACATCTTGAAGACTACTCCGATAAGAGTCATGCGTCAAATATCTCAATATGTTACGTTATTCTAATTCCACGTTGTGTTTCATCTTTGAAGAGGTTTTAGATTCTCAACAATTATCTTAAAACGACAAAAACGGGAAAACTCTTTTCACTTTTGGGTCACCGTTTGAAAAACTGAAAATTTTTTGAAGTTAATTGAAGTCTGTGAAACAGAAAAAGAATCTTGCGTCAAAAAAGTCGTGACCTTTGTGCATTCAGTAATCACAAGAAAATCTGACTATTGAATTCAAATGAGAGTTGATGATAACTTTGGGACAGGTTTTAATACAAAGCAAGCATAAAGGAATTAATTATAGCAAAGGCACTATAAATGATGCTTTGTGGCATCTAAAACAGAGTTTCCATTCTTGTTTTTTGCCATTGGTCTTTGACTTTTTGCATGTTATAGTAACTTTGTACATACTATGAAATCAATATATGCAGCATCGGTGGCTAATGAAGCTACGCATTAATAAAAAAAGTCTTTAAACTTTTTCAAAATTTCTTTAGATTTAAATTCAGTCCTCTTCGCAGCAAAGGAATCGTTAATGTATAAATGACAGTAGCCATCTATATAGCACCATAAGGAGCGCCCGGTCTTTGAAATGAATATTGTAGCTATAAATTTTTGTCTAGATGAAACAAATACAAGAATAATCACTCTTTGTAATAATCTCGAATATATGCGATGTGTTATCTTGCAAATTTTTTTTCAATTGCATTTTGAAAAACACATGCCCTCTTTAAAAAGGTCATCAAAATTTATTTGGTAAACTTAAATCTTGCATATACCATTCTTTTTCCAAATTTTCTCAGAGCAAAAATTTGTGGCCTAAAACGTAAAACAAAGCTCCCTTGATATGTTACCCAAAAATATTTCAAACGCGTGGTGACGACAAGCAGTCAACATCAAAGATGTGTTCGATAAAGTTTTTAACAAAATTTAAGTACCAGTAAATTTACCTGCATTTGCACCAAAACACGTTGCAACGCACCTTTTCCCGATTTATTCAGTATAGATTTTTAGAGCACTTGCTTGATTCAGACATGATCCACTTTCCGATTTTATGGTACCTAGCTTATTGATTTGAATTAAACAGCTAGATAATGGTGCAATGTATTCTATTTGCCTAAGGTCATTAATTTTTTAAGTAATTTTTTGTTCCAGTGTACGGAAATATCCAAAGTGTGTTTCATGCTTGAACTTTTTTATAATTGCCTTAAATTTGTTTTCCGAAATCAAACACCTGGCTTGGCATAAAACAAAGGGAACTCTTGGAAGTGAAACTGCTTGCACATCAAAGCTAGTGATTATTGAAAAAGCCAACCGTAGTTCCTCTTTAGCTTTTTTGTGTCATTGTAACCCGCTTGTTCAGCAATTTTTTTTATTAGAAGACGTTTATACAACAACGTGTTTTTATTCCCAACACTAAATTTCTTTTCAATTTTTTGATCTTAAAAAACTGGTGGTTTTCTTTGCGAGGTTTCTTCTTTGCATGTGGTTGGGATATGTAAGTCCAAAATTGCATTGAAGATTTTTTCTTTCATTCTTCGATTTGTTGAAGGATAATTGTTAAATTCGCTTGTATTTTTCTCATAATTTGCTTATATCATTTTTAACTGTATTTTTGCCCTGATAGCATATACTACCATGGGTAGCTCCTTTACATATTTTTTCCGAGGTAACTCTACTTCGAAGGTTAAATATATGACTACATGTTTCGACTGCTTTTCTTCAAGCATTTTTGAGAAATACAGAAATATGTGCAAGATATTTTTGCTGGTTAATAGTTTTATCAGAGATATTGGTTCATTTTTTATCTTTCAAATCAAAGGCAAATCTACAATATTTTTAGGAAGTAAAAATATCTTTGAATAATTTTAGTTATTTATAGGTATCAACAATATCTTTTCAACGTGCTGTAAAACATAATGATTAAATAAATATTTTAAATTTATTTGACTACCTTACTTTACTGTAAGCGTAATGTGCAGTAAAAGCTTTACTTTTTGAAAGCGCCACAAATAAGCAAATTTAAAAATAACACACTGTTTAGTGAGCCCATACGCTGCTAAAAGTGCTCTTTCGCAATGTCACATTTGTAAGTTATCTTAACCCGAGCAAATATTAAGCAATACACGTATACTTACTACTACATGACAAACGTTCGAGCTGTATTTTTGCTAATGTAGGGTAAGGAACATAATTGTAAATCGAACTCAATGGAGAAAAACATTTACAATGAACCTCCTTTTATCTACAGATCTAAATTTTCCTTTAAGCCCAACAAGTTTACTACTATCGTCAGCACCTTATAATGCAACACTAACTTAGTCAATTTTTAAAGTCAGCATTTCTATTTCAATAGGTAAAAGCAGTATGATCTATTCGCTATTTAGCATTTTTCGAACAAGTGGGTGCCATTTAAGTGGCATCTTTTAGATCTAATTAAGTGGGCATCTTTGGAGAAGACGCAACCATAGTTGCCCAGTATTGATAAGCAATAAAAACAATCGAAAAAGGAGGCACATTTGTGCATAAAAAATTAACCAAAATACCATAATCCACGTTTTGTTGGTTTTTCAGGTAAACGTTTTTTAAACTATATCGGGAATGTGCAAATTGAGGCCTGCAAGATAAAATTGAGCGCCCTGAGTTAGGATGTGACTTGTGGTCCACATTCACAAATTGATCATCAAAAAAAATATAATTTGTATTTGAAAAGCGCCACCATTTAAGAAATAAAATCACAAAAAAAACTTTCAGCTGAAAACTTTGCCTTCTTGAGATTGAGCTCTAAAAAAAGGTCGTTAGTTAAAAAATTTTTGAAGTGAAACCTATAAGACTCACACAACAATGTTCAGTCTAATATTTTCGTCCACGCCTAAAAAAACACTGTTCTAAACGATGACCAGAAGTAGATCAATTTCTTTGAGTTAAATAAAAAAGCAGATAACTGCCCGCTGACGCAGTTAGCATCGAGAAAAGACGAGATGATTTGTTGTTAAATGTGCAGTGATAAAGAATAAAAACACTTTTGTCAAAACAAAATATTGTATTTATGGTCTCTATAAATCGAAATATCCCGATCGCAAATCTAAGATCAAACCGTTGAACCAAAAATTAAAGCTTTAAAGCCAGCAGAAAACTTTTCGTTGCAGGTCAAGACCAACATCAAAACCAATACTTGGAAAAAGTGGTTTTAAGTCCAAAACCAGTCTCAAAAATTACTGTGTAGTATAGGTGTAGCCAGGGAGAAGGGCAAAAAATATGTAACCAATTTTTTTGGACCTGTTCGATGTGATATGATATTTTTAGTAAATTAGAAACAAAACGTTTATCCTCCAAAAAACATTATTTTCCCAGGAAAATGGGCAACAATTCCCACTAAAACGTTCATCTTCTAAAGAAAAAAAGATCAGTAATCAAATTGAGGCAAAAAAACTGGTGTATCCAAATTTTTTTGTGGCTCTTGATGTGAAATATAGGTCTATTGCTGTGCAAAAAGAAAATTTCCCATTATTGTTGGCACTACAACCTCTAAAATCTGATTAGGCATAGCTTACATAATCACATACCAGTTATCGATAATTGTTTTACGGAGCAACTAGAATGACCACTTCTGCCTGCTTTATTGAAAAGGTTTTGTAGCGTTAGGGTTAGGGTTGCAAAGCCTTTTTCCCATGCATTTGATCTAGTGCTAAGTCAGAACGTAGCTAAATAATTCATAACCGTTGTACCCTAATACGTTAGACTTAGATTCGCTAAACAGCCTATAGATGAGCATTTTCCGCCAAGCCTCCTTCTTTCACGGACGTAGGAGCCATAACTTAGTCTGAACGTAGCTCTATAAATCAATGAAAATTACTCTAATGCGGAAGACCTAGATGGGCAGCACAACTTAAATGCGCATTTTGCAATAGAAATCATTTTTTGTAGGCATGAGATACTTGCTCAGCTCACATCAGAAATATGCAGGAATCTTGGCTTTCGTCAAAGTAAGTTGTGATGAAACATTTTTTGTATAATGTGTTAAACCAATGGTTTTCAACATTTTTGCTAGAGCGGAACCCTAAAGAAACATTCCAGAAACTCGAGGAACCCCTGTGCAATAATTCAATTGTATTACGCAAAAAACAGCATTTAATTTAATCAATAAAATAAAATGAAAATTTGTGTAACTTTTGGCGGAATCCTGGTTGAAAACCACTGTGTTAAACAAATCACAAACAAAAAATTTAATGAGAATTAGCTAAAGAAATAGTAAAATGATTATATCTTTTTACCTTGCCGCAGAGGCCACCAAAATTTAATCTAATAGCCAAGCCTATTTTGAAATACCATAGAATCTGCTACCGTTGTCAACAAAGAAAATAAGCTTATGTACAGCCTAGAACCACATTCTAGGTTGCAGCTCATTGAAATGGTCTTTTATATTTGGGATTTTTTACAAACATAGTTGCTTTCTTTTTAGTTGTTTTGGCTACAACCCCTATTTTCAATTTCGCACTCTACAGGCGCACGTCAAAATATTGTTCTTGCAATAAATGCTCTCACTTCAATCCTCAAGTTTAGAGAATAAATGAAACAACTAGGACACGGTAGTTCACTTGTAAAGTATGCAAGTGGACTATCCCGAATCTGTTGAAATAGGGGCACGGGTATGACTAAATTTCGTACCCAGTTTTGCTTCAACGGACGTGTTGAGATGGTCGTTTGGCTTTAATAGGAGCTAAAAGAGAAAGCGTTGCAAAAAGAGATTATTTTCTCGTAATATTGTTGTCAAGAGAAGCCGATGCAAAGTACTGCAATAAACATTTGATGGGACCGAACCGCGCTTAGTCGACATTCAGTATAGGCTTCTGAGGAAAGTAATCAATGACCTGAAAGTTGGTGCGGCTTATCGAAACAAAATTAAATTATCAGAATACTTAATTTGTACAGTTTGAATGCTTCTTTGAAAGTTTTACCTGAATTTGCGTTTTTTAGGTAAATCAAACAATTCAATTGCACAAACAAAGAAAAGAAAGACCACAAAAAAAAACGAAAAAGAAAAGGAAAGCACAAAAAAAGAAAAAGAATCTGATAAAGGATACCAATTTTGTATGGATATTATCTCACAATTCTCACACTAGAACAGTCTTTATTGACCCTAGAAAACAACAAATCTTAAGTTATAATTTGGCAAAATTCTCTTCAATTGAAATTTTGTAATCAACTCACTTGAAGCTAGGTGACGCTGGTTTTGTAGCATATATCCTGTCTAGAACTGAAGATACTCAAATTCGCCTTGTAGGCTCTAATTAGCAAATATTAATAGTAAATAAGACAAAATCTATGTAATAGTTTTTGGGAGTTACATCTATGTTTCGTTGAAAAAATGTTTTATAATTGAATAACAACTTTTTAAATGTTATATTTTCACTATTTTGTTTTGCCAATCACAATAGTTCTTTTAGGTCGAGTCTTCAATCTTAACCCTAATTTGCTCAACGTAGGTCAGCAGAGATCCAACAAATTTTCAATCGTTTAGTAAAATGCTACATCAGCGGTCATCAATTCATTTTGGAGCCCGCACCCTGTCCTCATGGAGAAATCATTTTTGTACCCCTTGCATCATTTGATGTAATGTTTTTTTGTATTAACATCGCTGATATAAATAGTCAGAGAAGAGAAGTTTTCACCCCAAGAAGTCTCTTCTAGCACCCCCTGGGGGTGCAAGCACCTCCAGTTGAGAACCGTTATGCTAGATTCTTTTGAAAATTATTTAAAATTTCTTTACTGTTTCTACGTTTTATTATACTTTAATGTCAACCCAAAATTATTATTCTACCTTTAGTATATTTTAATGAGCAAGCGCTTTTGGGATGTATTCATAAATTTTTGCCAAAAAAACCGCAATGACTCAATTGATATTAAATGACGTGTGAAGTCGTGTAGTTTGTTTTCGTATTTTGTATATATTTACAAAAAATCCAATTTCTCAAATTTAATGAAAATTATATTGCACATCAATCAAGTTTATTGTATTTAGTTAAAAGTTTGATTTACAATTGTAAAAAAATTTTGTGAAGTCTTTAGTGGCATTTGAGATACAAGAATTTAAATTTTGTTGTACTGCTACAGTACAACGTAGAGCAAACCACCCGAAAAATACCTTGAGTTTTTTAGGGTTAATAGTGATTAGGCTTGTTATTCATAAAGTAGTCTATTTCTTTAAAGGCAATGAATTTTGTAAAGTATCGTCGTATCAAATCTAATGTCGCTTTTATCCCCTCAAAAAAATAAAACTCATCATGCATTTTTTTTGAAATAAGACATAATCAATGCCAAAACATGGGTTTTCTTAAAAGTAGCACAAGTTAATCTAGACCAGAGCTTATCAACCTGTAAGACGGTAATCACTGCTGCTACGTACAAAAAACCTGTTGTGCGAATGAAGAACACAACATGCATGTCAAGAGGGTTGATTGCCATTTTGTAATATACTCGTACAAAGCTGATCTATTAATTTTTTTAATCGAAACGTACCTACTGGTTATAAATATTTTTGAATTTGGAGATATTCCAATGCTTTCAATAAATTTCTGGTGAGTGATGCTTAACTAAGCAAAATTTTTATGTATTGCATAAAATTTAATCTGATTTGGTGGCTATTGTTCACCAAGTGATTGTTTTAAAACAAAAGAGTGCAAACTGGTAATTGTTCTTAGAGTTAAAAGCACTGAACTCTAGAATCTTAAAGGCGAATCCTTTGAAGTACTAGTCTTGTTCAAAAGTTTCTGGAGCAGGAAACTGAATCCCTACCGAACGTGTTACCACTCATCAATAAGAGTTTTTGCCCGAGAATGGGAAACGAATAAAGTCAGACACAAAGAACATTGTGACTAGCCCAGAACGAGAAGCGGAAAAAATACAAACTGATAAGAGCTCAGTCTGTCATTGCTATAAGTTATTACAGTACTGTAATATCGTGCTGATGATATTTCAATTGCTGAAATTTATTACAGCATTTCCGATCGGGTCTAGCACCTAAAACAAACCAATGACAAAAAAATATTTTGCAGTTTTCCCAAAAGTGATTTATTCAATTCAGTTGTTTTATCAAAACCCCAAAGGTGGTCCCTACAAAATTTGTTTTTTACCAGTCGGTATAGCATAATTTAAGTTTACATCGGCAGTCTTCACACAGTGAAGTAGCCGAGTTATGATAGGTTTTAAAAAATGTTTTAATAGAAATTGTCATAGGAACTTAAAGATGACATAATATATTAACCCTCAATTTGCCAAATAATGACTTTTTAGGAGACGAGTCAGCTAGAGAGTCTCATTTTAAAGTAGTGTCTCCCAGTCTGGGTCACTGCCATCCCCCTAGCTCACGCAGTGTTTGCAGCAGATTAAAAAAAACTGACACTTCAATGCTCTGATTTATCTGAATAATGTTGATGCAAAATTATTTATGATTTAAGAATATTTCTATGATACCAAGCTTTCTTGAAAGCGCCACAAGGCAAAATAGGCTGTTGTGGTTTTAGTGTTTATTCTGTGGTTGTACAAATAGATATATTGTGGTTCTGGCCAATTTGCTGTTGAGCACAGTAAAGCTGAGTAATTTTTTTCTATACATATAATAATAGTTGATATATTTTTGCGATCAATAGGTCAAAAGAATGATGATCAAGAGCCGCCCACAAGATTGGAAAATTGGATTAACTTGAAAGGTAAACGGTGATCAGGGACCTAGTATGCCAAAATATTTTTCAGGAAAAAGCTTTATGTTATATGCATGTCATTGGCAATTACTAAACACGAATACAAGCAAGCAAAATGAATAAAAATGTTTAAAAGTTGAAACAGCCATGCCCCCCATCTCCTTGAAAACACGTTTATGATCTTAATTACTAGGGCAAGTTTTTATTTGCCTAAAAACTAAATAAAATTGACTTAAAATTCAAAAACTTTACGGTATTGACCAAACAGCAATTAGACTCAATAAATTAATGTATCCTGAGTTTTTATATTAAAAGGAACATTTAATCAACAAAACATACACAAATCCTCAAGAAAACTTGCAATACGCATGCCTTCAGCTACACACGAGCTAACTCGTAAGCAGCCAACTTTACAATCACAAAGTGCGAAAATTGAAATGTAATGCCATGTACTGTTTTACATTTTCGACTATAAATTTTCTGTCCTTGGCTGAGCGGTTTCGCAGCATGGAAAAGCTTCTTTCTACAGAAGCAGTTGTGGACTGTGAATATTGAAATAACCTGTAAACGGCCGGTGTAATGTGTGGTCTTTCCATGTTCATTATTTTAGAAATGTTATTGTTTTGCATTTTTTTTCACCAAACATGTTCTTCAAGTATCGATTTCAGTGATGTTTCATAGTAATTTTCAAAAATTCAACAATTTAAACTCTTTTTTAATGCAATGCGACTATGGGTCTTGTTTGTTACAAATGAAAATAATAAGGCCCAACCAATTTGTTTAGTTTTTTAATTATTTATAAACAGTTTCATTAAAGCAGCCGAAATTGGCGATTGCATTGTAGTGTGACCATACACTTTGAAACTGCTAAATAGAGTTTGAATGTACTGGTTGATTGGTAAGATATGCGAATTAAAAATTAGCGGACCTTGTTAGCTTCAAGTCTCTCGCTTCACTGTTTTTAATGTTTTAACTTCGGAAAATTGAAACACAAAGTCGGATAAATTTGTGGTATAGTAATTAGTTTTTGCCAATACAAATTAAAAAAAGTGTTTTGCTACTCTTGTAGAGTTGTAGGGCCATCGCCCTTCATCCTCCCAAAAAGATGTCTCTGAGAATTAATTAATTAACTGTAAATCTATAAGGTAGAAACATTTGGTATTCTGCCGGATACCAGATATTTAATAATCACCGGATACCGGATAGTTACCTGATATTCGGAACAGCCCTAATTTTAGTATTGCACCTGCAACCATCATATATTTTGCAGCATCACACAATAAAAAACAGAAACAGTTTTTGTTGATTCCAAGTGATGTAACAGCATCGCCAACTACTTGAGCATTGCTCTTGCTATTTACCACAAATGCTGGAGATTGACAGTTGTAAAATTGACTGACGTCAGGCGTTTCTAGGTTTCCAACTGGAATATTTAAATGCATGCCAGATAGACTTCTCTCATCAATAACCAGAAAAGTTTGTTTGTTATATACAGCATTTCTTATTCGCTTTAACTCATCTACGCTCAATTGCAACCCTGTTTTTCTACAAGTATTTTCAGATGACAAACTGTGGCCAATGTTGTGAAATAGGTTTTTGATATGCTTATCATTTAGCTTGTACAAAGGGATATCAGCAAACAATAATGCCTTGGCTAGCTTTTCCACAAAACCCGTGTTACTGCTCCTCAAAATCGTTTGTGAAGTGAGTGAGATTAATAGCTCAGATCTGCAAACTAACACCTTTTGGTGCTTGGAACGTATTTTGATGGCTTTCAACCAGAAAGTCTTTGTTACAAGAAATCGCATAGCTACACAAATTGCAAGGGATTTTTCATGAATTCTTCAAGGAACTCTTGAAGTACAGATTGAATTTTATATGTTTTGATAGCTTTAACTATTGGCAACAATTAAAAACCTAAATCACAGACTAAAGCATAATCTAAATAAATATGTCACGTCACCCATTTGACAAGTGATTTCACTGTAAAGTAGTAAAACAACATCTGTTGGCGAGTTTGCACACAGCAACTGCATAAATAAACTATTCAATTTTTATTGATTTACCTCAATGAAATCAAAAGATAGTCCAAACCAGGGGTGTCAAACTCGCAGCCCGCGAGACCATTCTAAAATTCTTAATGGATTTCGGCAGTCTTGCAACGTTTCATCTTCGAAGAAACGTTTGAACCCCTTGACACAGGCGACACTTGAGAGGTACAGCCTTTTTTCATTTGAAGATCAACTCTACTTTGTTCCACCGACCTCGATTTCTGACTAACGATGCCTGAAGATGGACAATGGTGTGGAGATACTAGAGAGGTAATGACCTTTTATTTGGAGATCGACCTCGCTGCGGACTACATTACAGAGACCGTTGCCCAGAGAAGTGGTTATCTCCAAATGGACCTTTTTCCAGCGCACCTAGCGGCGAGTTCTTGTTGCTATGTGCAGGCAAACATTTGTCAGCGCTTAGTGCTTTTCAATGCAAAACATTGCTAGGCAGAAGTTGAAATGCGGTAAATCGCTCTCTAAAATAGTTAGTTTGGACTGGAAAGGAGTTCTCAGCAATAATTTTATATCATGTAAACAAAAAAAGTTAATTTGAAATACTTTTGGTTGATTTATAGGCTTTTTTAAACAATACTAAAGCAAATACAATGGGGTTATTTTAGCTGCTAAGGTTGTTTTGCAGCTGGACAATATACTGGTAAGAGAGCTTTACAAGTATTCGCTGCATTGATAGTAAATTTTACTGATATTGCAGCTACATCACAGCTATTGATTTAGGTTTAGTACCGACAGCTTAAACTGTTAAAAGCTATGGGCATGCGCTTAACAGCTAATAACCTGTGTTGATTACCAGTAGCTGCTGGATGTGAAAATCTCGGCGTGTTCAGTTGTTGAATTATAAGATTTTGAGTATAAGAGCTGTAGTTTTATGTGCAGCTGCATTAAATGATTATCAAATCACGTTTTAGTGTAGGCCTAATCGATATGACAGTAATGCTTTAGTTTTCAAAAGATAATTCAGTGGATAGGTGTTTGTAATGAAAGCTTGTACCTGTTAGGCAACCTGTTTGAATGGTCAGTTCGAGCGTGGGTTTCAGGTTTAGATGTTAGAATTTTTCCAAGTCACTGTAATACTTGGGTCCATTTTGAATCTGCATAAAGTATAACTGGTTGCTTAAAAATAAGGCTAAAGTCTCCATTAGTCAGGCCCATAAAATTTTAAGAAACTTGCCATGGCCCAAAGTCATCACTTGAAGTTAACGTGTGAATAGACCAAAAATTACAAAAGTATTAATATTTTATTTCCGGATCAATAATAAAAATTTATTGAACACAAGATGAACAGAGAGTTTGGGAGGTAGAGTGACTGCAAGTTTTAGTATAGACTTTTGGTCCCATGTATAATATTTTTTATCAAATGTTTTCATGTCTTTGAAAAATGTTATTTTTATTGCGAATATAAATAGAATGTTTTTACTTTTAGGTCACTCCAAAGGGAAACTGAACACAAGACGTTATATTCATAATTACAATACAGATATTTTTAATGTGATTGTGAAAAAAATGTCTTGCTTTCAGTATTCTTTGGAGTAATCAATACTGCTAACACAGTGCATTTCCATGTCAGTGCATAATAAAGCTTTATAAGTTGCTTTAAGGTGTACTTCCTATGGAGATAACAATGCAGAAAAGGCCCTTGACAGCAATTTTCTGTGGTTAGTTGCAGGCTTGTGATAGAAATGCACTGTGCCAGCAGTAGGCTACCATTTTGGTATAAGTAACATTTTTGTTGTAGAATTTTTGTCTAGACAAAAATAGAAAATGGTGACTTGTTCGTGGGGTTTGTGCAACAGTGACTCTAGATATGGACCTAATGGTAAACGTTCCCGAGAAGATATGACAAATGTTAAGTTTTATTCTTTTCCAAAACCAAAGACCAATTTGGAAAAATGCAAACAATGGATCAAGGCATGCGGACGAAAGTATTTTACCGTTGACAACATAACAAGAAGTAGTTATGTTTGTTCGAAACATTTCTATGAGGGCAAACCAACTGAAGCCTATCCCAATCCTTATCCTGCTGACACACCGAAGCTTGATCTCAAAATATCAGCTAAACGTTCTGCTCCAAAGTCCAGGCCATGTATTCCTTCAAAACAAAAGAAAATAACTGAAGATCTTGAATCTGAAAGCCTTGAAATTATTGATCATGTATTGGTATGTATTGATTTGCAGTTGCTTATGAAAGTGCATAATTTTTGGAAACCATGTGTGGTTACATAGTATAGATTATTCTACCTACTCTTGAAGCTGAATTATTTAATAGTTGTTGGCCTATATTTTGGTTACTTTAATACATCACAATACTGTTATTACACAAATAGATTTCCAATTAAGTTTGTTCATATTTATTGCAAAATACCTTTTAGCAACAAGCTTAAAGGGGTCCCAAATGATATTGCTGTTTTCATGTTGCTCATGCACTTCAATAATGGAACTATCGGATGCAATGAAATATATATATCACTGGCTTTTTAATACGTACAATCTCACTGATGTTTGTTATTATCAATGTCATATGTCAATCGCTACTAGCTTTTTAAATTGCTGTATGCAATGAATAGTCATAGCGTTACCAATGTCACCAAGTTGGAACGCCTCCATCAAGCGGCCATTCGCGCCACCACCGACTGCCTCTCGTCCTCCCCTATCCCTTTTCTTCTTTCCGACGCTTTATTACCACTCCTTCGAGTCCTTCCAGTATGTTCAGGTTTTTCTGCTGAAGCCTGCACCATTCTGCACGCTCTTTGCTGGTCTCGGCAGCACCAACAAGTCTGGCATTTCTCTTCTTCTACTATCTGACTCTCGTTCTGTCCTCGCCACTCTGTCCTCTTCTCCATCTTTCCTCTTATCGCAAACTCTGTGGCAGATCTGACAGGGACTGTCTTTTCTTTCTTGTTCTATCAGGCTACAATGGACCCCGGACACTTGTTTGTACCGGGAAACGATGCGGCTGATGAGCTGGCCAGATGTGGAGCGCTACTTGCGCCCTCTGCAATCCCATGTAGTCTCTCTCCTGTGATTTTTCGTATCCACTCTTGTCTTTTCTCGGACTGGAGGCGTACTGTCTCATCTAAATTTTTTGACACACAGGTTCCCTCGATTTCCACCGAGAAATTTGTGTTCTCGCGTCACGCTCGCTGTGTTCTCTCTCGTCTATGCTGCAACGGACACAGCCTTCTGTTAGGTTCTTATCTCTCTAGGATTGGCAGAATCAAGAATCCTTCCTGCAGCACCTGCGGACACTCTTCCCAGGACACCTCTCATCTCATTCTGCACTGTCCAGCTACGGACTCTTTGCGTCGCTCACTCTTTGGCGACACTCTGTCTCTGTACGACCTCTGGTCCAGGCCCGGAGGAGTTGCCCGGCTTCTGGGGCTCCATGGTGTTTCGCCACGCCCCATCCCTTGGAAGTGGTCGGGTAAACAACAACAACATGAAAAGTCATTGGTTATTGCGAGACAACCATCCTGAAGGATTTGAAAATGCTAAAGATTTATTTTTACTACAAAGCAAATTTTGAATTATGCGTCACATAAAAAAATCAGGAAATATATCAACCAAACTGTACTTTATGGTTCGTGTTCACTTTTTCTGGTCATAATATTTTGTCAAAGCAAACTTTGCCTGGCAATCACTAACTGGAATGGTACAGGTGGTCAGTTTAGTGTGATTCATCATATAATTTTCTATCAGTGTGTATCAGAACAAAGGGCGAGTTTTAACCTTACACTGTTTTACGATTATATCACTACACACAAACAACATTGTTATTGAAAAATAGATTTATCTTTTTCGGGTAGAACTCATTGTTTTGTTGGCCTTCTAGTGACCACTTTGCACGTTGGGAAAAAACCAACGTTACAATTTGCTTTGCAAAGTGGTCGCTTAGACCAGCCTGCTATTTTCTGCACCGTATTTGATTGCTTTTATTGATTTTGAAAAAAAAATATATGTCATTTGATAGTTAAACATCATTGTTATTATTTGAATATAGCTTAATGCTAAATAATACTTGCTTTCAATCTGGAATCTTGAGAGTGTGACCCCCAGTTACTTGCATAACTTTTGCGTGCGTGATGGTCATCCCTTAGTAAAAGAAACTTTTGTTACCATTATTTTTTGTGCTTGGTTGTAGTGGCTGTAACCATAACTGCAATCTGCAGTGGCTGAAGGATAACTTTTAAGGATAACGTTTGTTTGTTTGTGCACCCTCCTACGTGATCTTAATAAAGTGGTGTTTTATCTTAAATTAACAATATAATTTGATTTGCAGGTCACAGATTCTGCTACCAGAGAGACACAAACTGAAATCACTTCAAAACATCTCTGTGGCTATGTAGATGCGCAGTTGAAAAACGAAAGCGTTTTTAAACGATACCACTTTAAAGAATCAATGTTTATCAACGATTCTACTTCAAAATATTACACTGGTATAAAACAAGTAGACGTTTTGTTTTGTAAAATATAAAACAAGTGTCGTATAACATTGCCGACCTTGCCAAAGTTTGGCAAATCCCTAACACCCATATTCGTATCAATTTCATTATAACGGTTATTACTAAAAGCTTTCGAAAGGTACCTGGTTTCATTCTTTATTTCTATTGATTGTCGTTGTGGTTAAAAATAATTGTCTTTTATTTTAGGATTAAACCAGAATAAACTTGAATTAGTATTCAACAAACTGCTACGAGATAAGGCAAAATACTTGAACTATTGGAGGGGAGAAACAGAAAATAAAGTGAGTGTTGCTGTATTTATGCTTACTGATGTAAAAACACCATTTTACTTTTGTAGCTGGGTAAACCATTTTTGCTGTGTTTAGATCACTTGTATCACGTATAGTCTAAATTTGAAAATTATTCTCAAAAACAGATGTGAGCGTGCAGTGTTTTAGCGATATGTTACCCTGTAAACAATATATTTTAGCATCCGATGTTTGTTGTTTTATCTGTGTAAACCGAAACAAAAAGCGATTAGATATCTCGTAGTGATTTAAAACATGCTCATATACAAGCCATTGTTGTACAAAAAGAAAGTATTAATCTTTTTCTGGCAGTAGGCTACATTTGTTTTTTGTTAGATCAGCGCAGCTAGTAAGCTGACCTCGTTAACAGCCCTGCTATCTTTCTGTCGAGTTTTCAGTTTACGAGTTTTCATTTTACGAGTTTTCAATTCACTTACTCAATGCTTAAGAAAAAGAACGCGTTGATCTTTTTCAAGCAGTACTTTTCTTATGTCAGACTCTTGTTTGTTTTAGCGTGATTATTGCAGCAGTTTGGCTGAACTGCTGATTGAATTCGTTCAAATGCTTTAAACACAATGCAGTTTACTAGACGCTTTTGTTTACACCCGCTCTGTCTGTAGACAAGCAAATGCTCTAGATCTATTCGTAGGTTTAGTGATTACTTGTTATTTTCACGCAATGTGAATTTCAAACAGCATTCGATATTTGTATTTTTAGATTGACAACTCGAGAGTGATAGCGGTAACATCTTGGGAAGCTTTTCTTTTGACAGTGGTCAGGCTACGTCGAGGTTTTGACTTGCAGCATCTCGGAACGCTGTTTTGTGTTTCTCCTTCTACTGCGAGCCGCATTATTATGACCTGGTTTGATTTTTTACAAAAAGAACTGGATTTTCTCATAAAGTGGCCAACACAAGACATTTTGCGAAATCGGCCGATCAGTGCGTTTAAATATTTCAGAAACACCATTGCTGTGATTGATTGCACAGAGTTTAACGTTCAAAAAGCTAGTTCTACTTCAACTCAAAGGAAGACGTGGAGCAGTTACAAGCATCACAACACGCTAAAGCTCGTCGTCGCTTGCACTCCTTCAGGAACCATTACTTTTCTCTCTAAATTATATACTGGAAATATTAGCGACAAACAAATCGTTACCAAATCTGGGTTTTTGGACAATATAAGGCCTGGCGATAATGTTCTGGCTGATAGAGGCTTTCTGATAAGAGACGTTTTATGTGTTCGGGGAGCCACCCTAAACATTCCACCGTTCGCACACGGTAGACAACTATCGATGCATGCCACAACATTGACCAGACGAATCGCCAGAGCTCGTGTTGTAGTTGAACGTGCCATTGGTCGCTTAAAAGAATTCCAGCTGCTACAAAGGCCTATTCCGATTAATACCATCTCGAACATCGATAGCGCAGTTAAAATTTGTGCTTGTTTATGCAACTTACAACCGTGTTTAAGTTCCTTTTAAAACAAGCTTGTGTTTACAAAATTACGTGTTTATTTTACAATATAACAACAAACGTTCAAAATATGATATGTGCCTTTTGCTCCTACGCGGGTTATTACCAATCGAGTGAGCATTTAACAGCGTCTGCGACATTAACCAATTACATATAAAGAGTTTAGTTGTTCTGCTTAGCTATCACGTTAACAATATAGGGAAACAAATAGCCTTCTTGGAAAAAGCGTAATTCTGTCACTAACTTCATGAAGAAGTCCACGTCAAATTCTACATTAACAACCAAAATGCCTTTTGTGGTATATACCACAAAGTCAAGATTTTTGAACTTTAACACTCCCATAAGTCCTTGGACTTGCGTGTAGTGTTTGTGCTTATCAGACAACTTCCATTTTTTGTCTGTGTGATCATAGTAACATCCATTTTGCATTGCTGCAATTTTCGCTGGCCTGTATTTTAATGTGTGGGGACACTTAATTTCCACCAGCCACTTCCGTGGACACGAACTCTTATTACATGTGCAACGGCCAATACCGTCAGGTGAAGCACCTATTAAAAAGTTATCTTCGCTTAAGCACAAGCCAGTCGTCTTTATTTGGGGCTTGATGTGAGACTTTGCGCTGAGCTTTTTATACAAAGCCAGCGCTTTCTTTTCTGTTTTTCGCCCCCATTCAAGACTTTCGGGTATAGCCGCGTAATCACAATGTTTTTTGCATAGATGGTTTAACAATGCATCTGCACGTTTGGTTGGATCATTTTGCAATGTTTTACAACGGGTTTTGATACGATGAAAATTTGATGCTGTCATCATTCCCCGCCTTATTTCATACCAAATTTCGTTGTCTGATTGACCTCTGGTGATATTTTGTATAGTCACAATATCTTCTTTAGTCAGCAAGACATGGCTATTTAAACAATAAGGATCATCCGCTTTGCCATTTGCCTGTTTTAGATGATTAATAAGTTTGTGCAGTGGAGCAAGATGACCATTGTCTTCAACAGCATCTTGTGGAGCATCCTTCGCAGAAAAGAAAAACTCCAAGCATGATGCAGAGCTATCAATCTGAAAGAAAGCGAAGAAATTTACTAATCACATAATTAATCTCATAAATAAAATTATGTCTAACCATAACCATGACTAATGCATAAAATACAGGCTTAGTGCCTGGGCTAAGCTAAAATGCTGTCAATTTTGAAAAGAAATTATGTATTAAACGTTTTCTTGAATATGTGATCCATACAAAAGGATATCACTACTTATGTAAGCAATATCTAGAGTTACGCTGCACTATACACCTAAAACAATTCGTTTTGACGAGAGAACAAATCAAACAAAACCGTAAAATAAAAATATATGACAAAAATTGTCATCACAAAGATATGACCGAGCTACCGTCTAGTCGAGAGAGTTGAAAAACTTAAATTGACTCAGCTGCATTTTTTAAAAATTGGCCATTTTGTAAAAATAACCACAATGCCATGAATTGTCAGTATGAAAAGTGCCAAAATTGATATTAACATAAATGGTCAATAATTTCGTAATGTCGAAAAAGCAGCTTAGCTACGTCACTGACTTTTTTAGTTAAATAGTTATAGCTCATTACACATAATTTATGGGCGCATGTATTAAACTTGTAAACCATTAATTCACCTGCTTAAGCTCATCCATAAATTGAAAAATTTCTTCAGAAGTGGATGGCTGCGTGGCCGTGCTGTTGTAAGCTACTGCTGAAGCAATTTTCCTTCTTTTTCTGCAATGAGTCAACAACAAATCTGCATGTTAAGCAACAAATTAAAAAAAAATTCCACTTTCACACACAATTGAGGCCACGTAATTAAATCTACGACATCGGCATCAACTTTCAGAAATGCCAAAGCAATGTTACTCTAGTAACCAACATGTCATCCAGCTCTTCATGCATTTAAACACAAAAATTAGAGCATGTAGACTTTCAATTCGACCCTACTGCGTCCACTAATGCATTAGAAACTAAATTCGAAAGAGTTTATTTTGCTTTTGCATGTTTTAAACATCGATAAAAACTAACTTTATCTGACACAAAAACTAAGCTTCAAACAACCAACAGATCATTAAGTCAGATTTTGACAGTCTGGAAAAATGGGATAAACAGCCTGAAATCTATTGATATGTACAAGTAAAGTACATTGTGGACAATCCTCAATCATGCTTTTTATTGTATTAAATCTTAAAGCAATTAAATAAAGTTACAATGTACAATGCAAAGTCTTTCTTTACAGGTCAACTATCCTACCGCCCCGCGTAGTTCTATCGCTTCAATACCGGAAATGTTTAACAGAATAAATAAATAATCTTTCTGAAATATCTCTAAACTGAAAGCTGCTGGGCTTCATATGAAAAGTCTTTTGCTTGTGGGCATCGCACAAAGATAAAATAAGTCGTGTTACACAAATCATAGAGTATATAAAATTTTGCAATCATTACTATATACGAATAAAATGTGCTGATATATTCCAACATCAATTCCAATAATGTACACAAAACGTAGAAAATCTGCTAAGACCAACAAACCTCTCCACTTAAGCATATTGTAGGTACTGGTAAACCTATAGACCAGAGGCAAATTTTACTGACCATGTTTTAAAGCAGTGGCCCTCAAACTTTTTTAAGTGGAGAGCTTTATGCTAGTTGAAATCAATGTAAGCCATCCACCAGTGCCCATTTGCTCCTCTAAAATAATAATGACTTATTTTTGGAGATCAACTTGTTGATGGGGCCTTTTCAGAGACCAACTTGTGGTACGGTTCCATTTGTTCATTGTAAAATTGATTGTTCAAGGACCCAAGTTCGAGAACCAATGTTGTTAAGGATCTATTAGACATTTGGCAATACATAGGCTTACCTTAAATGCACTTCCTTGGCAAGAACTGGCTCATCTGTGGGTCTTGATTTTTTGGCCCATGGACATACTACATCAGTCACAGACTGAGCATTCTTTATATAATTTTCTAATTCATACATAGCAGCAGCAATATGTCGACAACCTCCATCAGCTCTGAAATTGTACACAAAACTATAAGTAATGGTAATATAGTATATTAATAAAAACCTTAGAGAAATATGTTGTTCAAATAAAAGTTTGACCAATAAAACTTCAAAAGTAAAGAATGTACAAAGTATTAGAATTTAAAGAAAAAAACAAGCAAAAAGTATGCAGCAATATGTACTTAACTGTACCATGCAAAAGCTTAAAAAAAAGGCAGTGGCTATTTTGCCGTCGACGGCAATTTACCCTCAGAGACTATTTTGCCGTGAGTTATTTGTGATTGGTCAATTTTAATGACGTACCTAACATGTGACTTTTGGTCGTCTCTGATTGGTCAATTTTAAAAACCAATTTAAAAAATTTTGCACCCCCAGGTCTCTATCCCCCACCCTGTACACTCCCTTGCAGTGTACACTGTCCCATACATTTACATACCGGGCCTGCCCCTTCAGTGTACACTGCCTTTCTTTTAAAGCCCTGGCCAGCTGAGATTTGAACCCACAACCATGGTATCTCAAGACCAGCACTCTATCCACTTCACCACAGAGTCACTGGTGCGATTATAGCAAATTTGGCTATATAAACACACGTGAATGATCACGGCAAAATAGATTCCAAGGGCAAATTGCCGTCGACGGCAAAATAGCCACTGCCTAAAAAAAAACGGACTTACCCTCCCATGCACTGACAATATGCCAGAAAAATTTCACCATCGGTGTTCAGAATAAACCAACAATTGTATGATGATTGGTTAAGAAATGTGGTAGTCTTGCAAGTTGGAAGCACAGCTGCTCGGAACACAAAGTAGTCTTTAATTGAACTCAGTTCTAAACTCCTAACATGTCCATCTTCAAAAAGTCTGTAATCATCAAAACTTTTGTATGCTTTTAATTTTTTTTGGTCATAGTCTGCTCTGCTAAAAAGCAGATAATTAAAAATATCAATCAGACCAAATTCTGGAATATCAGATGGCGTAAATGAAGGCAAATAGTGAAGTAGCAACGGATTTTTAAAAACGCCAATATCAGCCAATTTTCTTTCAATAATTCTCCATGAATTGCAATTTTGTAAGTTTGGGTCTTGGTCCAAGTTTTTTGCTGCTTCGCACAAACATACCAAATTTTGCTTGTTCATGTTATTTGCAACTGTAACTCCACGCTCTTTTAAGAATTGTTTAAGCTGATTTACAGTTAAACTCGTAAAACTAATACCAGTAGGTGCTTCCATTACAGCAAAATAAAAATGTCAGTAATTAATTCAATATAAAAATGTGGAACTGTAATTATTTTCAAAACATATGTATTATCTACAGTTGCATTTGATTGCAAAATATTACGGCCAACACTAAAGTATTTGTATCACATTTCTATAAATGATACTCAACAAAACATTGCAGAATATAAAATAAAACATGAAACACTACTATGACGCCATCTCGTTTCGCAAGGGGTATAATTTCATAAAAGCTGTCTGCAATGGGTACAATTTTTGCAAAGTCAACTAAACCAAATCTTACCCCCAAGCCTGCAGTAGCGCTAACCTTGCATAAAACAGGCACTGCAAACATGTACAAATTGGAACTACCACTCCACTAGTGATCTACTGTACTGGATCCCAATCAGTGTACTGCAGCACATTAAGATGCCATGAGACACCATCATGTGAGACCTGAAGGAATAAAAACAACAATAAGTAAAAAACATTTTGGTGTGTTTGTGTATCTCTTCTATTTCTTCAAGAATGTCGACTTTGTGCTCAACTAATCATGCTCACACAACAAACTAAAGCACAAAATCCACGAACAGGCACCATTAACTTTTTTTATGCTAAAATTTCCAAAAAATTTTTATATATACCCTTTCTAACTAATCATAAATGTGATAAACGCTCAAGGCCAAAATTGCAGTCTCTGTTGATCTTGTGTTCAATAAGTTCTTATTGTGAGGTCTAAAAATAAAATCTCAATATTCATCTAAACTTTGGCCTATTCACATATTCACTTTAAGTGGCGGCTTTGGACCAGGGCAAGAAAATACAAAAACATACCAGTAGTACATGTTAAAGAAGTAAACAAACCCTAACCCTAACTTTAACCCAAAACCTAATACTAACACTGTTTAATGCAGACAACGTGGACATTGCACATGCCAGTATGTACTAATTGGAATTACCAGAGCAAGTTTCTTAAAATTTTATGGGCCTGACTAATGGAGACTTTAGCCTTATTTTTAAGCAACCAGTTATACTTTATGCAGATTCAAAATGGACCCAAGTATTACAGTGACTTGGAAAAATTCTAACATCTAAACCTGAAACCCACGCTCGAACTGACCATTCAAACAGGTTGCCTAACAGGTACAAGCTTTCATTACAAACACCTATCCACTGAATTATCTTTTGAAAACTAAAGCATTACTGTCATATCGATTAGGCCTACACTAAAACGTGATTTGATAATCATTTAATGCAGCTGCACATAAAGCTACAGCTCTTATACTCAAAATCTTATAATTCAACAACTGAACACGCCGAGATTTTCACATCCAGCAGCTACTGGTAATCAACACAGGTTATTAGCTGTTAAGCGCATGCCCATAGCTTTTAACAGTTTAAGCTGTCGGTACTAAACCTAAATCAATAGCTGTGATGTAGCTGCAATATCAGTAAAATTTACTATCAATGCAGCGAATACTTGTAAAGCTCTCTTACCAGTATATTGTCCAGCTGCAAAACAACCTTAGCAGCTAAAATAACCCCATTGTATTTGCTTTAGTATTGTTTAAAAAAGCCTATAAATCAACCAAAAGTATTTCAAATTAACTTTTTTTGTTTACATGATATAAAATTATTGCTGAGAACTCCTTTCCAGTCCAAACTAACTATTTTAGAGAGCGATTTACCGCATTTCAACTTCTGCCCAGGGTTGCCAGGTTTTTTTTGTAGCTGGATACCAAATTTTCAGCAGTTGGATGCCAAAATAAAGTGTGAGATACCAAATTTTTTGTGGTTTCTTTAAGCCATACGAAACAAATTGAGCATTAGCGTTAATTTATTATACCCTTAAAAACCTGAAAAAGAAAGCACAGGGTCACCTATTATTGGTCATAGAAACATAAACAACAACAATAACAACACACCTCACACTAGCAATTGCTTAAAACGAGAAATCAATAAATCATACGATAACTTACAAGAGAGAAAAAAACAAAGCACAGTCAAAAGCAAAGTCACACTGCCAGAAATAAGCAAATCAAGCGTGACTCAGTACAAACAAATCACAGCCTACTTAAAGTCATTTTGATGATGGAAAACAAGTATCATGTACATTACTCATAATAAACACAAGTGAATAGGCAATATTGCTGAACATATTTATGCTAATGCTGAGCCTGCTTCTCCTGCTAAGTCTGTTTCAGTAATGCTACACATACCAACATTAAATTTTTGCAGCATTTGTGGTGTCGTCCTAAGTGTGTACAACATTTGTCATCCATGAGTAATACAGTTTTTATTCTAATGATTGCATCAAGCATGCCTACTTTCAATCAATTTCCAGTTTTTTTTTGTTATTCGAAACACGAGAAAACATTCTCTCCACAATGGCATTGCTTGCTGGTGTGGTCAGATATGTCAATGCATGTTGTGCAAGTTCTATATATACATAATTGCCAACAGCCTCTTTAAATTTTCATACTTGAAACCAAAATTATACTATGTCTTGGGTAATAATACAACCTGCGAAGATACTTATTTCCTCAGCCCAAAGATGAAACAAAATTTTGCGATACTGTTCTTCGGCTTTTGAATTAGCATTAGTAGCTGGAAATGACGCATTAATTCTTTTAAACTCACTGACTACACAAATGGCAAACTGAAAATATAAGTATGTAATGTTATCATGTAGCATGTCAGATATTATACAAGCTTTGTATCGAACATCTTGACTTCCACTTTGACTGGCACAAGCAAAATATGCCTTCAACTCTTTCCAGTTTAGCATTAAGTTGCTACTTACTAGTTTGGGACAGCTTTGGAAACAAACATTTCCTGCAGATTCATTCTCATCATTTGTAAGTTGAAACAAACTTTTGAATTGCATCCTTCGCACTGTGCTTTTTTTAAACCAAGAAGGAATTTCAGTCAACAAAAACCCAAGATTTGATGAAAGTTTTTCAATACCTTTTTGAGCACACAATGCAAGCCTGTGACAAATGCATTTTAGTTTGACACATTTAGGTGAAAGATTACAAATATGACACCAAACTGAATTGTGTTCACCAATCATATTACTGGCACTGGGAAAGCCAATGCAATCACTTAAAACCATACCAAAATCACCAGCTAGCGTACTAATAGCATTAAACAATGATTCACCAGTGGCATCCATAATGGGAATCAATCCCAAGAAGCAAGATCCTATTTGATCAGTTGTATCATCAAAAAATCTAACACAAACACAGATGTGCTTTTCACAGCTGATATCAGTTGATTCATTTGCTAAATGCAAAACTTCTTTCCCTTTATCCGGCTTATAGTGGCATTTTTCAAAGAAGATGCAACAAAAGATTTTATTAGCAGTGAGCACTTTGTGCGATGCAACCTGATATTTTCCCACTGCTTCCCTTTTCAAGTTTTTTTTGTTATTTCTCTGAAGTGGTCTACGGATGCTATTGAATGATGACAACATGTTGCCACAGCCAACTGCACAGCCTGTTCAGTTTGATTTGACAATTCGGCAGTCTGTGGAACAAAAACAATTTTATTGTTTGATCCGAAAGGCTTTGATTTATATAGATGGTCCTTACTAGTACTATGCTTTTGAATGGTGGCTCTTCTTGGCTGTAGTTTCTTTTTACAGATATTGCAAAAAGTCTTATCATTGTCTGATTTGCATTTTTCAATCCATGGATACATCTTTTCCCATTCAGGGCGGTACTTCCTCCCTGCTGTGAATGACTCTTTCCACTTGGGCATGACCTATATCTTATGAGGTTACGGAATGAATGTACACTGGTACAATTACAAGCATACGCCTACCGATCTAGTTTACACAAATTATATATTTCAAAAGACAGATACAGGTACACATCTGCAATACAGATTAGACATTAGCCTGCATCAGTATACTACCGCTTCTGTAGCTCTGTGCTGCTGGCAACAAGCCACTAGTGCTCATGATTAGGCCTATGCTGATATTCCTGCATTTCCTACCATGAATCGTAGAGATCTGAACTAGTCACGTGTTAAGCACTGTAGGAGTGTAGGTACAGTTATCATGTAATTAGAAAAGCAAAGTAGTCAGTGCCCAATCATGCGAAAAACACAAAAACGGACACTCATGAGGATCCTTGTTCAACAACAATTTTAAAACATTAAGAATTTCAAAACATTAATTTTTTCGATAAAAAGTTGCTGTTTACCGAGGATACCAAATTTGTAGTTGGATACCAAATCTATTCACAGCGGATACCAAATTTTTGCTGGATACCAAATTAAAAAAGTGGATACCAAACAAGCAACTTGGATACCAAATTGGGGTCTATTTGGTATCCTAGGATGCCACCTGGCAACCCTGCTTCTGCCTAGCAATGTTTTGCATTGAAAAGCACTAAGCGCTGACAAATGTTTGCCTGCACGTAGCAACAAGAACTCGCCGCTAGGTGCGCTGGAAAAAGGTCCATTGAAAACATTATGCGGCCCTTGCCACGATTGCCAACATGCAATGTAGCCCCCAGAAGCCCACGAGTTTGACAACCCTAGTCAAAACTAGCATCGTAGACGCTTCTTCGCTGTACTTCAAACGTTTACATCTAACAAATGTACATTGTCGCTCTTCCCAATTGTCGCAACTCTTCAATTGCAACACAGTCGCACATAATTTAGTTCAACTTTGATTGCCGCACAACAATCGTTTAATTTTGACAAGAAATAGCAATCTGTACTACCGAAAAAAAATTGCCAAGCATTGCAAATTAAAGCAAAAAAGTTAAGTAAGTTTTATCACACTTAACACAGTTTTCAATTTTTCTCACCAAGACGAAAAAAATTTTTAACTAATTGTGTTAAATGATAAAAAATTGACTCTATTGACCTAAAAAATTGATCTAACGGTAAAAAATTGATTTTTTTGCCCTATTAAATAAAGATTACGGCATTTATTTTTCGTATCCAGAACTCTTACAAAACACCACGCCGCTCAAGCTTACCACCAAAAACTTGACTTTATTGAAAAACTCGCGCTAGTAATTACTAATTTTTCTAATCCGCATACAGACAGTTGTTACGTCGGGCAGCGATATGACAATTTAGCGCAATAATAAGCTTGCTTATGGCATTTGAGACTTGGGAGGTCCCAAAGCAACTATAGGATCTGTGTTGAAAAAATTCCATTGAAAAAGTCGCCTGGCGACAATATTTTCAGGCAGGCTGGCTGCAGTCTTTGTGCTGGATAACGCACTGTATCAACTAGAAGCTCCGAAGCTGGTCTGAACACAGTTCTTGCAATTGCTAAAGTTATCCTATACGCTAACGATAAAATGTATGACTAAATGTTTTCACTCTAGAAAAAAGCAATGCCTACATGAAAGAAGGAAAGTATGACGAAGCATACGGATTGCTTTATCGACTGGTTCAATTTGGTGAAAACGCAAGTTTTACTCCGGCTCTGATCAATTACTACATGGCCTTAATCAGCACAGACGATTATAATACTGCTGATGCAATTAAAGATGAGCTGATTGAGAACCTTCGAGATAATCTCCATGCCACAGCAAAAGAATGCGAGCTGCTGGGCGATCGATACAAAAAGCAAAAGCAGTACATCAAAGCTATTCTGCTTTATCAAGCAGGTGAAGCTCTCGTAGGAATCGAGACTGATGAAATGGTCAATTGTCTGCAAGGTTGTGCGTTGGGCCTCAAGATTTCTGTGTCAAAGTTAGTAAAAGTTCGACCAGATTTGCGAAGTCTTGTCTCAACAACAGTTGTTCCAGCGATGCGACGTATATTCAATAAACTGTGTGGAATAATGGTGGCCGATAATAGAAAAATGGTTCTAATCCAATCTCTGTGTCTACATCATATTGAAACAACCGAGCTGCGAGCTGAAGACAGTTCTATTTGTGAACCCACTTTAAGAGAAGCAATTGCATTGATGGATCAAAAATTAGGAGAGGAAGCATGCCAGTATTATCTATACGGCACTCATTTGTACAATCTTGGTGTTGCTTGCATAAAACAAAATAGGGCTGAGGAAGCAGCAGCTTATCTTCACCAAGCTATCGATGCAAGATCGGCAGCTCAAGATTACGAGACAAAAGAGGAACAAAAAAAAGCTATAGCCATGAGCAAGTCTGCTTTACAAGATGCCGAAGAAATGATTCGATACATGAACGTATAAGCTTTGTCATGAAAATGTAGTTAAAACTGTAGCTATATGTAAATAACATCGTACCCACAACAAGTTTACAAAAAGTTAAATAATGAGATCAGACTTTTACAAGTAGTTTAAAGTATTGCAATCAAGGCCGGCTGCATCGTGGGTTTTAATGCCTTGCCCCAAGATTAATAAGATCGAATTTGTAATTCCTCAAGAGAAAATGTGAAGGATTAAGGAAAGACGACCAATTTATTGAGATTTTGGGTCTAGCCATAAAAATGCTGTAAATTTAAGCCCCGCAGCTATTAACGTATTTAAGAAAAAGGGCAATGTGTCTTGCATTCTTTTGGCGGTGGCAACGACAAAACAACTTAATTTACGTTGGTAAGTGATCTCAAACAAACAATGATTTTTATAGTTATTTTATTTCAAGGATGCCCAATTTGGCAAGTTTAAAGTTACCTGGAGGAAAAATTGTTTTTATCGGATTAATAGTTCGTAGCCCTCGACTCTTGAAAATCCTTAATAAGTTAAAACTTATTTATATCCCGTAGTTTGTGCGCTGATATTTTTACTTTAGTTTCTTGTTTGACTATCAAATATTAGTAATTTATTTGGCGGATTCAAAATCGTTTGCAACGTTGCATTTTTGCATTGGTTGAATAAATATCTTGTTAGTACGAATGTCATGTGCGTAAAGTATATTTGCTTTATTCTAGTAAGCTTTAAAATTATTTCCCTTGTTTGTCTGTGACAACATTTTATGGAAGCAAACGTGGAAGAAAATCAGCAAAATTACAAGATAATCTACGCCGCGTTGATATTAGGTTTAGAGCATTGTCATCTTTTTATAAAAGATCATCTGTTGTGATGTTTTGTTGTCATCTTGATTAGCTTTTAGCGAACCAATTAAATATATATAGATTATTTAGCTTAATGAGACGTATCAAGTTTTTGTGTAATAGTCATTTTATAATGCTCTGGATTTGATTTTGTACGACAGTAAATTGTTATCTGTTTAGGAAGTTAGTTAAGTCTATGTTTGTGTAATTGCTGTTAAAAATACTTCATCAGTTGGACAATCATGGCGAATCTTGATCTGTATGTTTGTTCATTACCCGAAAATCTCAAGGATTGTGAGTAAGTAGTAATAAATTTAACTACATTTGGCTACAATGTTTTATTTTATAAATTTTTTATCGGTAATTGGTGATTTCCCCCCACCTCGTTTTATAGACTTTAGCTTTCCAAAAGTGTTTTGTCGGGTGGTTACCAAACTCATTTAGAGTTTCCTAAAATAGACTTAAGCTTTATTGTTTATCCACTTTGTGGGTTTTATCCAGAGAAGATAGATTGTCTTAAAATTCGGTAAAATTTTGATATGATTTATGACGCAAGTTTGCCGATCACTGATCACAAATGCATGCATTTGGCAATATTTAACATTGGTAATCCTGCTTTTGGAACCCGTTGCCGCTGCAAAAATTGAACTTCCACGAACGCACAGTAATATCGCTTTTCGATAATTTCGAAGCGTTGAAGTTTTGTTAGAAAGGAGAGTGTTGTGGCATCGGCTATGAACCACAAATGGAAAGCTGATTAGCAATTGTCTATATGTTTATCAACAGCACACATCTACAAACCACGAATAAAAAACTGGTGAGCAATTGTCCATAAATTCATATCAACAGCAAACATTGGAAGCTAACGGCTACCCGATGCTGTTGATTGCTAATCACGAGTACATTCATTTGATAATATCAGCAGGTTTAACCTCAATCATTTTTTTTCCATCAAAATATAGCCATGCTTTTTCTCTTTTTCAGCGAATTTCCCAACGGCTTTAAAAAATCTGTAAAGCAGCGAGTGCTATGGTTTGTGCGTGAATCTTTTAGTTGAAATTTTTTCCGCTTAAACCTTCAGACTGTGTGATGTGCGGAACTGTAATGCTTTAAAAAGCTAATGTTTCAGGTTTAAAGTGTTACTTCTGACAATCACAAACCTATGTTTAGATATAGATGAGCAGTATCAGAAAACAGATATCGCTAATCTGGATCGCATAATATTTTTGTAAGAAAATCAATAAATTTTAATCAAAAGTTTGCATGTTGCCTGTATCGCCGATATTCGGAAATTGCAGGCTTGAAAATCAAAGTAGAAAAGCCCTTTCGAAAAATTTTTCTAAATAATAAATTTAAGTTGCCGACATCAGATCAAATATTACACATTCACCTCACACTAGTTAAGCGGTTTTATTACTCTCTCTCGATCATGGACCGAAGAATTTCTTTATGACTCAGAACTCTTATCACGTTAGGTCACTAATAATTGACTTAGTTATTAACTTTAAAAATAATACCCAAATCAACAATACAAATGTCAGGATTGGTATCGTTTTAACATCTTCAAACAGTATGGTAGATAGTGTTCCCTAATTCCATTTTGTTAATCGCCGTTTTTCTAAATTAACCCTTAGAGGACTATGGGGTCCAACAGGTTTCAAAATCCTCTTCTGAGCTCATAGATCTTCTACACCTACTACCGATCAGGGCTGATGCTCCTTGACTTTTAGTGTATTCTTGAAATGTTTATGACTGTGTATGCCCATTGATTTCGGTCCAATGGTAGAAAATCTAGCAAACATGTAGCATCGTTTACTAATGGAGTTCTTTGGATCCCAATATTTTAAAAGTTGCTTTTGGTTTGAGTGTAATCTACAGCAAAGTATCTCGACTTGCTGTAGCAATGTGGTATCACACCTAGCCTGTTTCATTAATTTTGTGACGTCCCACAGGAGCCAACTAGGCAATCTTCACAATAAGTGACATATTAATATTGCTGCTGACCAGTTGTTTTCTTTGTCATCATGCAGTTTATGAGGAATGAAGAACACTGCCTGATCACTTTTAACCTGTGCGTATGTGAATTAGTTTTTCAACGATAGCTAACGTGCGGTAGATCATTGAGCTAAGATGAAAAATTGAATTAAGGTGTAAACTGATAGGTTAGTTTTTATGTTAAAATTAGGAGTGGTCTGATTGTAGAATCTCAACTGCAACACAGTTTATGCTGGCTGTAGTTTTGACACCAAACGTGCAACCAAGATGCCTGCAGAATAGAGATCAATAAGAAATAAAAAGGCAGACGTTAAACGTTGCCTTCTTCCGGTTACTTGAACATCCACTAAATACCAAGCTAAGGTCCTGAAGATAGGCTACTCAGTGCCTGCTCAACTATCAGTACATACCAGACATTACCCTTAAGAAAGAACCTCTTGCACTCACACTTGGTTGATGCATTCTATCGACAATTCAAATTAGCGATAATATTTCGTTTGATTGCCAAAAGAATAGAGGCCCAGACATGAATAATTGTTCAGGGTGTGATTCTTGCTAAAAGTGTAAAGTACAAATTTTCAATCAAATTTGCGTTAGTAGTATAATCATTCACTTAGTCGAAATATCAACTTTGTTTTTGCTGTCGTACGCAAGTCTGAGTGAAATTGTTTTTGAGATAAACAAAATGACCTGGCAGTTTTTGACTAGTGAGTAGATCGTTGTACAACTGAAAGAAGATACTGACAGTCGCTTTAGAAACTACATGACATCCGATGATGATGGAGAGATAGATCACGTGAGCAAAGCATCCGCATCTGATTCGGAGTCATCTAATGATGATGTTGGTGTGGACGTGGCGCCATGAATATCAACTCCAAGCAACTTGGTTTCAAAAAATAAAATAGAAAATTGAAATCTCAAGCCTCTGACAACCTCAACATGAAGAACTGCCATCTACAACGTAGGTACAATGAGACCAGGACCAACTTAATACGCCAGATTTTGTTGCTCTTCTGTTGTTGATTCATTTCTCTGGTCTGTTAAATAGAGTTCGTTTGTGGACAAACCAAGAAGGATAATTAGTCTATTATCATAGATAAAATGATATACGAGATGCTAAGTTCAAAACATTTCTTGGGATAATCATCCCCATCTGCCTTTACAAGTCCAAAAGCGAGAGAATTCTTCAATTGTGGAATAGAGAGCATGAAAGACTTATTTTTAATCAGCAGCAGTCAGTAGAAATGATCCCCATCAAAAAAGGGAAGATCTGGATGTATGAGAGAAGTGAGATCAAAAATGCTAAACCATCTGTTGCAAGTATATGAAGAACTTTTTCGACAGCAATTTAACACTATTTGTCAGCACTTCCATATTTTTGTGATGAAGTAAATTTAACTAACTGAAATTATATCGTTATATTTTGTGTTATGCTCTGCAATGTTCATTCATTGAAATCGTAGACAATGCCAAAACAGCTACAAACAAAATAAAGATTCATTTATTTCGCACTATTATAAACTAAGAAATAAAAAGACTTAGCGTCATCTGATAAAATTTTCAAATATTAGGTAGTTGGGGTACAATACACCTCAGTAGTAAAACACGTAAGTTATATTTTTTGGTAAGCGGAGGGTTAGAAGTTAGAGGATTGCCCATTTCTTTGTGAAGATGACGATCAAATGACCACAGTGCTAATTGGCGGTATCCTAAGATCTCTGTACAATGTACATCCGATATCACAAAATCTATTTAATCTATTTTTTGTGTACAATGGTTTACTAATCTTTTGTATTGTTGATACTAGAATCAAGAATCTCCATGCAAGTCCAGGATCTAATTTAAGTAAGATGATGTTATTTGAGTAAAGAGGTACAGTAGGCGCCGCTTATTATGACCATGGATAATATGACCAGCCGCTTATTATGACCAATTTGGTACGGTCCGGAATTTCTCCATTTTAAATTCTCCGTTTAATATGACTAAATTTCGGATAATATGACCAACATTTTCTCCATCTTTCTTGTTACAGTACAGTATTTTTTCCCGCCACGCACTTGTAGCTTGGCCTTTTCAACATATTGTAACACACTGTACTAAATTTTACCGTCACTTGTAATGTTACAGTACTGTACTTTGATTTACTGCCAACGTCACACTGTTACTTCGGGTAAACCATGAATTTAACGGTATTTGCACTTCTTGTGGTTTACGGCGTCGATTCAGGAGCTGTTATGGCGGCTTCGGTTTTTATAACCATTCGGTTATTATGACCAAAATGGTCTGGTCCCAAGGTGATCATATTAAGCGGCGTCTACTGTACAAAAAAAATTTGTGTAAACCACGTTGTGCTAAGTAGCCTATATGTTAAACATTTTACATTAAAACTGAGGATATTAGATTTATCAAATAGCCTATCATCACCTGTTGCATACATGAAACATAATTATCTTTAATTCTAAGTTAAAGGGGAAATAAATGGCTTGAATCTGTGACGAAGGCCGTAGGATAAGTCAAAAGCGTTCAGTTTCAAAATAAAATGTTCAACTTTCTGGTCGCTCGGTTCTCGCAAGCAAAAGAACTTGTCCATCAGCATGAAACTGGAGGGCTATCAGAAACTTGATCTTTCTGTTTATTGTCTTACTTGCGGCGTCAATCGGAGCGCAGGCTTCCTATAGGTAACATTGAGGTAAAGGATACTGGTTGAGCCGGTAACTCCGTCTTCTCCTATGAAGCAGTAAAGAAAATGGTAATAAAAAGTGAATGTTTTTTTTAACAAAGCTTAATGCGTTTTAACACTAAAAGTACTTTAAACTCAGATTAAGTTTAAAAAATATTTTGGAGGAAATTATATAGATTGGTGCCACTCATCTCGATCCTTTTTCGTTTCAGTTATTGTTATTTTAGTATTATGAAGATAAAAAAAAAGTGTTCAAAATCAATCATCTACACTTACAATACAACAATCTATTACAACATATCAATAGCCCGTGACCGATTTCGACCTGATTGGATCTCATCAGACGGATGTAATAGACACAATAATAGTGCATAGCCTAATTCACAATAAATTTGTTATTATGTGCCAAATGATCATGCAATACAAAGCAATGCAATACAGCAATACCTGTATCAAGGGGGCCTCATTAAAGGATACACACACATGATATGTACAAAAAGTCTCATCGGCAAGCTTTAATAGGGGTGTAGTATCATTACAGATGGTTCTAGGAAAATTCGCCGTAAACAAATTTGCCGTAGGAAAACTCGCCTCAGGAAATTTCGCCGCAGTCAAATTTTGCACCCCGGTATCTACCCCCACCCTGTACATTCCGTTCCACTGTACATTGCCCCGTACATTTACATACCGGGCCTGCCCCTTCTGTGTACACTGCCTTTTGCCTATTAGGCGAAATTTCCTGAGGCGAGTTTTCCTACGGCAAACTTGTTTACGGCGAATTTTCCGGACACGATTACAGAGAGTTTGTCAATTTTTAAAGCATAGACTATGCCAGTTGTTAGCTAGGAATTTTTAAGTAACCCCCTATTAAGAGGAATCTGCCTTCAGCATTACATCAAGATTGTTTGATTTAGGTGATAGTTTTTGAACAATTTTTTTCTATATTTTGGTTTTTGTGCAATTTTTCTATTTACAGAGTTTTTTAGCAATTTATGATGTTAGTGATAGTTTTTAAATATTTTTTTGTTTATTTTAGTGTGATGCTGAAGGAAGATCCCTCTAGATAGTAGATTTTTAAACTTATTTTTAATAAATTAAAAGTATTTCAAGGCAATTCCGATAATACATAATATGTACATTTATTATTATTATCTTTTGCGCTAAAAAAACTGAAATTTATGGCCTGTGTCGTAACTTTTTATTTTACCAAAAGTGGTAAGCTCAGTAAAAACTGATCAGCTTAATTTATAAAAAAATTGAACTGTGTGGCCTGTGGTGTAACTTTTTATTTCCCTACAGTCGTAAGCTGAGTAAAAAACAGATAAGTCTGATGTAAAAAGGTTATGATAAGGTACTAACAATTATTGCCGTTTGAAAGCTGAGAAAATTTTCTTTCCAACAATATGTTACTCTCATTAGTTTGGGCTAAGGATTGATTGATAATGGGTAATTAATATAATTGGTCGCCATACATCATGTTCCATTTTTGGTTGAACAATTTTCTCACAAGATCTAAAAAAAACAGCAATTTTTTAAAAACCGTTAGTTCTTTGGTATATTTTGACTATTTCTCTCCCAGTCATGGTTCTTTGGCATTATCTATCTAAATTTTCATAAAGGTTCATCAAAAAATGAAGATTTTAAAAAATTTGAAATGTAGCCAGCCGTCTAAAACCACTCAAAATTCTGGTGGCTGGACTATTTAAAATTTCAATTTCTAGAAAAACTTAGTCCTTTGGTACATTGTGACTATTCTTTTTCATAACTGTGGTCCTTTGGCATTAACTATCAAAATTTTCAAATAAAATTTATCTGAAAATGAAGTGACTAGACACTTTAAAGCCTGCTCCAAGCAAACAAATTGGTGGTCTCGCTACAAAAACATGAAGGTAAAGATGGTTTTGTTCTATCTTTTTCAACAGAATATTAGTATCAAGCTACATATCATCTAAATATTGAAGCCATTTCCTTTCACTTGAGTAAATCCAAACTTCCGTCTGATTTGATTTTCTTGGCCTCAGCATTACTAATGGCTGCTATTGTAATAACTAAGGCCCACTAAAGTCAATACAGTCAAAAATTTTCAGGGCTATGCTACTTTTCGATAAGTTTATAGGTCAAAATAAAGTCAAAATATACTTACAAAAGATTAATTTCTTGTTTGTTTATGTCTTTTTGAGCAGATATAAATAATTCAAATATTCTGTTTCTATACGGTTTTTAGAAAAGTTCTCAAAATCAACTTGTGTAACAGGAATGCATTATTGTAACAATAAAAATGCATGATTGAAATGGACATTCGTCACTTTATGTGTGTTTGTTAGAAAAGTATTCATTTTAGAATCTTGATTGTTGATGTATTAATGCATAATTGTCACGCAATTAATCTAGTCCTATAAAACGTTATGACTCGCTTCACTTGCTTTCTTTAAACCCGCAACCTGCAATATATAGCTGGATTAAAAGATGCCTAAACAAGTAAAATCACCTACAACATTAGTGAGGGAAATTTGCAGCCAATATTCAAATGAGTATTCGACAATGCCAGCAGGCGATTTACGGTACAATATTTGCGACGTATTAGTCAAATGCGACAAAAAATTTTTTTGGAAAGTTACAGAAAAAGTAAGAATCACCAAGCTGGATTTCAGAGGAAAAGCAGATCCCATGGCAAGTAAACCTTTCTACAGCCAGATCAACTAAACTTCAAAGAAAACTTATACTATTCATTCCTAGCAGCACATATTCTATTTCATAAACTGAATCATTTAGCTTTAAAGTCTCTATTTGCTTCGATGGTAAAAGTTTTACTTTCTGAGACTGCAGCCAAGCTAGCGTTGCTCAATAAGCATCTCAAAAACCAAATCAAATTTGAGAACTACTTCACCATAAAACAATTTTTTTGGTGAAGCAGAAATAACTAAGCAAAAGTAGATTAATGTTCTGCTAAGCAGATTGGAGACTTCAACTGAGACATACTTGATTGCGTGTCTTCCATTTGAAAGCAGTAGCAGAGTAAATAGCAGTTTTATTTTGCACGTTGTGGATGACATATTGCAACAACTTGGCACCAAATGAGAAAATTTTGCTTTGCTTTTTACGAATGCTGCTCGTTATATGTCTCTTATTAGTAAGATACTAAAGAAATTATACTCTTCTTTGATGCATGTCACTTACTACATATTTGTGCTATGTGAGTGCGTGCATATGTTAAAAGTATTGATGAAGCGGTAGCAACGATAAAAGCAGCAACAATCAAAAACAGAGATCCTCAAAAATATTTTCGCAAAGCTGGTCTTTCATCACCTCCTGACCCTGTGATTACAAGATGGGCAGCTTGGCTTAGAGCTGCATTGTACTACAATGTATATACTTTCCTGCTGTTCGTACCATTGTCAACAATTGAACAGATGGCGGAATTTTATATACCCAAGTAAAAGAAGCTATCAATGTGGATAATTTGGTGCCAGACGTGGTTTGTATTAATCAATACCAGACACTGCCAGCTAACCTCTAGTTCTTGGAAGCAAGTGACTACACTATATAAAATTACATTAATTATTGAAAAAGATGCAGTTTTACAATGACTCCTGTTCAATTGAAGCTTACATCAAGAAACAAATATCCAACTCTGATTTGGAAACAATAATAAATTGTTTTAACTTAATGATTGCCCCAGGCACCAACGCATTATTGCATAAAGCCTTGCCAACCTTCGCTACTATTCAGCGATCATTCTCTATGCTAAAAAAATATTGAGAAAAGATAGAAATTTTGAATCACAGAACGTAAAAAAAATACTCAATGCTGTATTACAATAAATAATTCAGGTAATTTTGGGGCGTGATTTCTTGCTGAGCACAAGATCATACAACTGTAGTACAATAAATTTCAGACAACAAAATTCATACAATTGTAGTAACACAGCAGTTTTTATACGAATTAATTGCTACACAGAAGCGCCCTTTCTGTTGGGTCAGTTTGTCGTGCATCACTACATCACAAATTGAGATTTTTTCTGACTGCTAACAACAAAATGCAAATTATAGCTTCTTTAAACTTATGTAAATTTGTGCTTTCTGCAATCTTTTGTCCAAATCTGTTCATCAAAACTCCAATTATAGGCAAAAATTGTTAAGTGAAAATGAAATCAAAAATTTTTTTAGGCCAAAATAAAAATGGCCCTAGTAATAATAACTTATTTGCAGTAGCATAACTTCAGATTAGTTTGCTATTTACTCGGTTGTGTTTATGTCAGGACCAAGCAAGCAACATGAGCGCAGCCAGAGGCTTTAGGTCGTATAAATAGGCATCGGCTACAAAAAAGTCGTAAATAGCGGTGTATTTGATAGGCTATTCCTAAAAATATACATATCAATTGCTTTGGCGCCTCTCCTACTCATATCTTTGAAATTTTACTTTCATGCACTTCATAAAATGAACAAATAAAACTAATAAATCGTTGGCCGTTTCAATTGCGAGCAAGTTCAGTTCCTATGTACAAGGTGAGTAAGATGTAGGCAGGAACTCCAGAAACTTTAGGAAATAAAATGGCGGCCATGCGCAACCCCTGTAATGCTTTTTTAAGGCTTAATCGATTTCCTTTAAAACAATAGAATTTTTGATTTTGGAACAACAATTGGCTGTGTCAACAACACATTAACTTTTGTTACTATTTTCACGAATATCAATTTGGTGAAGTCGGCTGAACCCATATTCTCAACCTCGACCTTACTGAGGGGAGCGCTGCTATTGTAATAACTTAACCATTGGTAATTGATTTCGGGTTGGTTTGCTCTTTGCATGGCTGCGTTTATGCCAGGACCACGCAACATGCGCTCAGCCAGAGGTGTTAGCTTATACAAACACGCATACAGCTACGAAAAAGTCGTAAGTAGTGGTCCTAATATTTACTAGCTCAATTTCAAAAATGCATATCAATTACTTTTGCGCCCTTCCACAATTTTGACATGCTTTCCATTCAAGGTTTTGCTCAATTTAACGGATAAAAACTTGCTAAGTTTAAGGACACCTGTAGTAAAAACGGGGCAAATAAGACGTTGCCAGGCGATCCATGAATTTGGAGACATGTAGTAGCTATGCGCAATCTACCGCGAATGTCATGGGATACCAGTCATTATGTTGTACTCATGGTTGTTTCCATTGATCTTGATTGGCTTTGTGACGCGAACCAAAATAATCGTTTGATGCCAAGTCTCCATTTGTAAAGAAGTGAAAAGGCACACAACAGCTCTTTCTGGGTTAGAATGTCAACAAGAGTGGGTGACGGTTTCTACATCCTTTTTACAACTAATTTGAGATCAACATTTAAGGCATGACTTTTTGTAAGCTATTTTTCATAGCAAAACATTCACTTGGCGTACCGATGTGCAGTTTTTGTAGACCGTACCAATAAACTGACACGTATAACGTCAACTCACTAAATTTTGGTTAAACAATGTGTACTTTTGTTAGAGGGAAAAAGTGAAAATAAAGAGGATGATGATGCTGATGGTTCACCTCCCATAGCAAATCAATTTCAACTTACTAGAATTGAAAAGATTCTGCGAATGCAAGGTAAACATGTTAATGGCATAATAAGAGTGAATAATTATTTATTTTTATTCTCCACTTATTTATCATAAAAGATCATGTAAATTTTTTGTTGTCTAGTCCGTATTTAAAAAAAACAATGGTGAAAAACTTGATCACAAAGAAAAAGTGGGTGGTACTTGCCAAATCTTTAGAACAAAAGTCATCATTTTCAATCAAAAGCACGACAGTCCGTGAAGACCTTTTTCTGAAGATGACTGACCAAATCAAATGAAAACTGTAGTTTTTTGAGAAATCTTTTGGGATATAAATGCTTGGGTAACAAGGGCGGCGGCAGTGTGGCAAGAGAGGGTCTTTGCTCTGGTCCTTCACTTAGAATTAAGAGTAATCGAATTAGCCACTGTTAAAAGCTGTCATATGAAAATGTAACTTAATAAAACGGCAAGCAAATTACAGTAGTCTATATTGTTATGCACCCCTAAAAATGTTTCTGCAAACGCCATTGTCGGGTAATATAAAAGCTTTATTTTGACCCCAGAATGACAAAAGCGATATCTAACATACTAATCTGCGCAGAGAATAGTTCGAAATGCTGCGAGACTGAATGCGATTACGGAACATGTGGAATATTGCGAGCACAATATCATCTCGGGCCTGGAGTTAGTTTTTTACCAATTTTGATAAATTACTATGACGCGCTCATCAAGGTAGAAGGTAGAGAAGAAATTGTGGAAAGTGTTTATGATCAAATCGCAACGATTCTTATCAACAAAATCAAAGTTTCCGTTGAAGAATGCAATCTTCATGCAGAAAAAAACTACAAGCAAAATAACTACTTTCAAGCTATTCTGTTTCATCTTGTCGCTGGCCAGCTCCTTCCTTCTACCAAGGATGTCACCAGGGTGTTGCACGGTGTGCAAGCATTTACGCTCGGCATTAAACTTGGAATTACCAAAATTGCTGAAGAATGCTCATATTACAACAACATCATTCGGCTTTGTATTCTTCCAAAAATGCGGATTTTTCTCAGGTCTGTGTTTGATAGTGCGACTGGAAAAAGCAAGAAAATTTTGGTCATCGCCGAAGTGACGTGTAAGCATCATTTAGCAGTTTCGGAAGGGCTTGTTGGTGACTACTATGCGAGTGAAGCAACTCTTATTAAATCCCTACACCAATTGGAAGCTGTGCTTCGAGAAGACGCAAAAACCGTTCATTTGTACGGAACAGTTCTAAACAGCTTGGGTGCAACATATTTGAGTAACAAGAAACCAGATGAAGCCATAGATCGACTTGCTCAAGCAATAGAAGTGAATATGAATGCTACTGACTATAACAGTGAAGAAGAAAGAAAAGACGACGTCCAGAGAAGTGGACGGATTCTAAGCCAAGCTGAAAACATGAAAAAGTGGATGGCTGGTAATGGATTGGCAACAGACCTTCAGTTAGTGGCCAGCCAAAAGTAACTTGTGCAAATTGAACAAAATTTTAAATCGTTTACGCCCAGTCTATAGGTGAATCAGGTGTTCTCAGTTATCACGAAGCTTTTGTGTTTTTACGTAAATGTCGCGCAATACAATTTTGCTTCTATAGCAATAACATTGTGTTATAATTAAGGCGACTTAATGTATTGCTCAAACAATTGGTCTGACTGCAATTTTACTAAGACGTGATAATTCAACACCAAACATGTTATCTACCAGCTCCTGATCCACGCCATTTCTTGTTTGAAATAACTGGAATTGTTCACAAATAGACTTTACCCTTAGCAGCGCTATTAATTGCAACAATTACTAGTTTCATTTAGCCTTAGGGTTCTAGCAAAATTTGGTCTCTAAGTAAACAAACGCAGATGCACGTATTCACTAACTAAGCGGATATATCAGTGTTTCTCAAACTGTGTGCCGCGGCACACTGGTGTGTCGTGGAAGATTTGCAGGTGTGTCGCGACTTCTTTTAAAGTGTTTTTTGTTGCTACAAATTTTCTGCCAAAATCGAGAAAAAGCTGCCATTACAGGTCACGGCGAGAGAATTAATGACCTTTTTTTTAATCAGCACCATATGGGGCTGCGTCACACGATTTTCAAAGTTAGTGGCCCAGAAAAGTGGTGATCTCCAAAAAAATTAAAAAAAGGTCATTGACATTCTCGCTGTCGCCCTGTGATGCTACTCGACATCAATTGGAATAGATTCCAAAGCTGGTGTGCCGCGAAATTTGTTAATTGATTTCCTGTACCAGCAGACAAAAAAGTTTGGAAACCAATGCTATATATTTTTCTCTTTCTCCCTCACTTTTTTTCCAAGATGTTTGGTCAACTACACACATAAGCAAAAACGTCCGTATTTCTTGAAAGATTCCAGATAAACAATTAAAAATCACCATAATGTCATCGTTTAAACTTGCGAGTATTACCACAGCCAGTGTTACGTCACAATTAAAATCTTAAAATCAAAATTTTGTAAATAATTTTGCACAAATTAAAATGTGGTAAAAAAATGACTTGATCAAAATCTTGTAAATATGTTTGGCTCAACAAAACACTTCAAACAACAAAACATTTTAACTGCTAGTATTTTAAAGTATTTAAAAACTGCTAGAAATTGTTATTCGTGGCGGTAAAGGCATGTTGCCTACTACATTAAGCCCGCACGGAAGATGAAAAAAATTTTTTGATTGTAGTTTTATTTTTTTTATGCTTCAAACCACGTTTCTTTAAATCATTTATATCCGATAGTAGCTTTATTTGTTATTCTTAAAATGTGCGTGGAAAGTAGTTTTGCATTAGAAAGGAAAAGCCTCGGCTTGCGTGATCAAAATGAAAATAATTGTTAAAGCTGTTCTTTGGGCATAAAATGGAAAGTCGTGAAAAGTAAATCCCAATAGTTGTTCTCAGATGATATTCATGTTTTGTCATATGTTTACAAAATTTTGGGATATTTCTAATTTGCTTCAAAACTGACACCACATGACGTGTTTTTGGTGTTGCGCGATTGTTGCGTGGATATGTATACTATTGTAATTGTGATGTACAGAGCGTAATATCTTTTTAACAAATATTGTATATCAATGGGTTACCAACAAGTGCTTTGAGAATAATTGAGTCACTATGCATAACTGCTGCTGCTTTAAGCATTGATGTCGATTACACTTTAAGCAAGAAAATTAGTAGCCTAAATGCTCATTTAAAAGTATCGTAATTAAATGATGCTCTCACATGAATTTTATCTGTTGAAATGATCTTCTTAATAAAACACTAAATTTCAAAATCAGTCACTGCATTCATCAAAGAAAAAGAATTTCCAAGCTAAAAAATAAAATAATTCCTTGGGGAAAGCTATTTCTGTAAAGATGTATTAACGAAAATCCTTATGTTTTATACTTCAGGAAACTTCTTTTAAGTGAATTGAAAACTTTTATGAGACGAGTTTTCAGAAACTGAAAAAATAGCAACGTTTTAACAACTTTTTGAGGAGAACTTTTTTATCTGGTATCTTAAGACATTATTCTTTATGAGTACTCTTTGATCTGGCGTAAGAAAACCATTATCTAAAGAATTACAGTTTTTTTGTCATTTCTTTTGATTTTTCGGTCAAGAGAAAGTTGTCTGTCGTTATTCCCATAACACGGTGTTAAAAGCCGCTGTAAAGTTACCAATCCTGCTGGAAGAATGCATTTCTTTCAGAAGCCAGCCAACCATGCAGGGGAAAGTTGTTGCAAAGTGCCTATCGTAAGAGTAGGCCACAGCAGCATAATCATCGTGACGTTCAGGCACACAATAATTTTACCGGCACGATAGCGTAGTGGTTAGAGCGTCCGCTTCGCAGTCGGTTGACCTTGGGTTCATTTCCCAAGTAGAGTCATACCAAAAGACTTTAAAAAATGGTATGTACAGCTTTTGTACTTGGCGCTCAGCACATAGGGATAGTGTGGGGAATAAGCCGGTAAGCTTGCTTGTTGTGTCCTAGGGCAACTCACTTCACGGGACCCCTCCGTCTTTTGTGGCAGACAGATGGTGGGGCCAAGCAGTCTACCCGTCGTGGTGGCCCAGTCTAACTGAAGACTTGCAAACCGAGCGTGAGCGCTGACGCAGTGTAACCTATTTATATATCTTCCTGCATAAAGCTCATAACAAATAGCTCATACGATGAAGAGCACAATAATTGTTATCAGAAGCGTCGCTACAATACACTAAACCACGCTGCCGACTTTTTTCCCAGAATGAGAAACTGGCGGGACAACATTGATTCCCCACAACCGAGACCAAAATTCTAAGTAAAAATTAAACTGCAAAAAACATTGTGGCTTGTAGAGTCCGTGGCATGCTAGATAGTAGATATTAATATGAAAAGTATCAGTAGTTTTGACCACCGGCGTTGCATTAAAGTTCCCAATTTTGTCTATCATTCTAAAATAAACCTTTATAAGAAGAGAAAAGTTCTTGTCAGGCATTCCAGAGAAAATGATGTAGAAAAAATAAAAACTGGAAAGGCAAGAGCAAATAGAATAGAACGTCAGAATAATTGAGAGGAGAACAGACTAACCTGATCTTGCTGCTGAGTGCAGACAACAGTTTACAAGATTGCACAAATTCAGCAAATTATAGAAGGAGCCTGCCTTGCGGAAAAAGGGTGACCAAAGTGTTGCACAATGATTGTTGGACAACAATGTTATAGTCACCCTTAGGGAAAAACAACAAAGCTATGAGTCTACAGTATATCACGAAATCGTCATGACAAAGTACAGGATGAGGAAATGAATGCAATTCATCCCCAAAATCTATTCGTAAAATAGAAAAAAATTATAGACCAGTGGTACTTAAACTTTGTAATATCATTACCCCTAAGAAGAACTCAATGAATTTCAGTTACTGTCAACCCGGAAGGTCAAAACACTTCATTGCTTTTTATCTAAAGCACTCTTTCATCCCGGCTACAGTGACTCTAACATCGACAGTGAATGGGCATCTTTATAAACACCGTTTATACCACTGACCTTGATGTCCTCAATGCTGCTACTAAAAACCGCCAAGATTGGTTCGATGAGCATGATTACGCAACGCAGCAATTGTTGGAGGAGAAGTAATTCTTGCTCAAAGATTATCAAAACAATGCAATCCTTCAAAAAAAAAACTGCTTTTATTGACGTTTGAAGCAAAGGTAAATTCAAGCTTCACGCTATGTATGACTTCTGGCTTAGTGCCAGAGCCGAGGAGATTTAAGACTTTGCGGACCAACATGACTCTAAAAGGCTTTGCGGAATTCTCAAGACCATAAACTGACCATGGTCTGTTGACTCATCTTTATTACTTTGTAGCGCTAGATCAGGGGTGGGCAATTACTTTCCTGAGTGGGCCAGTTACAGATAATAAACTTGGTTACTGGGCCGGAGGCTCAAAAGTCAATATGAAACCATGAATGATCAACCAATTTATTTACAAATAAGTAGCGTAACAGCTAATGTACAACAAACAGCTAGTGTAACAAGTGGCACTATGATTAATGGGACTAACGTAGTCTACCTCGTGCGTCCACAAGTTTGTTTAAATCAGGATCGAAGCTGCTTGTGCTGATTCTTAAGACAGCTTTTATGTTTGCATCCGTTAGAAGAGATATGTTTTTGCTTTTGTTAATCTTCTGACTTGAGAAAGTTTGCTCGCGTATGTATGTTGATGCAAACAACACAAACATTTTTCTTGCAAATTCTTTGACATTTTTGAATTTCAATTCTATATAATTTTATTTAGACAGCAAGGAACGAAACTAAGATATATACAGATGTTAGTTTTAGAAGTATATTTAATAATCAGTTTATTTAAACTTATTAGAAAACTATAAAAGTAAAAATTCAATAAATCTCCAATTTATGCCAATGTCTTACAACTTCAACAATCAAGCATATTCTAATCACCAATCATCCTACAGATCTGACACACTTTCACGATCAAATCACTCAGATCTTAATAATTGTGGATTTCCCATTGAGGCCAAACCACTCAGATTTAAGTAAATAGGTATGCGGTGTAGGTAGACGGTGTAGAAAACAATTCTCAAAAAAAACGACGATGAGTAACAGCCGCCGAAGAATAAAGCCAATTCGACAAAAAAACTAGTTCGACCGACGTTTCGAGCAATTGCCCTTCATCAGAAAAAGTTGATAGAAAAAGAAGCCCAACAGCTAGGCTAACGTTTATATAATAAACAGCACAATGTAACAATCGTGGTGCAACATGACGTTATTAGATAAATGCAAATCGCTCATTTATATCTCAAGGTTGGACAGTATCAAAAGAGAAAATGATGCGCCTTTTCTGTCGTTTGCAAGTGAGATTGCTGTGGCATGGACTATTGAAATGGCGGGCGACGGGTTTGTCAGAGTCATTGTGTCTCACAAAACTAAATCTATCACTCCATCGCCTGCCTGCCCGTTTCACTGATGTAGAGCATTAGGCATTTGCTGCAGTAAATAACATTGGAAGACTGGCAAATAACGTGAATACAGACGGAAAAATTGAGTTTAGATCTTGAAATTGATGTACCTGACAGAAGGAAAAAACATGTGTTGCAGGGTGCACGGCCACACGAAAAAGTACCCTTGAAGGTAGCTCTCCAAAAAACGTGATTTGCAAATCTAAACGCTGATATATCAGGCGCCAGTCTTGGCAGAGACGCTAGAGTTTCAAAATGACATAAATAATTCTGATGGGTGAGTTTGAGGTATGTGTGGCTTGTTATGCACATTATGCTCGGGTGCGGATAATACGTGGCAAATTACGGTATCTATTTTAGCCGACGATTCGTTTATTTTCATCGATATTCAAAACGGAAATTTATATCCATACAAACTACAGTCGTGGTTTCGGCAGGCTCAAGTGGGCCAGATGAAACACTGCGGTGGGCCGGATCCGGCCCGCCGGCCGTAAATTGCCCACTCCTGCGCTAGATCAACCCTACGAACCAACAAGCTCCGAATTCTAGAGAGATGGGCAGAGCATTTTTACAGTGTACTCAATAGCCTGTCATAGATCAACAATGATGCCATTGCTAACCTTCCATAGTTACCCACCAATCACGATGTTGATGCACTGTTTACAGCGAATGAAGAACAATGCTAATTCTATACTTTTGGATAATCAACGAGATCGGATGCAATACCAGCAAAAATTTACAAGTTGGAAAGCCCAGCGTTGCTTCTCCAACTTAACAAACTGTTCCAGTCCACGTAAATTAAGAAACAACTTTCCCAGGATTTCAAAGAGTCTTCCATAGTACGTATTTTCAAGCGTAATGGAAGCCAACAATCGATTCACAAACATCGGGGAATATTTCTATGGTCAAGTGCTGAGAAGTTTTTGATGCGTGTGATTTAAATCGCCTGCTCAATCATCTTGAGAATGATCTCCTCTCTAAAAACCAATGTGGTTTCCACTCAAATAGCGAAACAGCGGACATAATATTTTCTGCCAGACTACTCCCAAAGAATGAAATAAAGCAGCAAGAGGAACTGCATACCATCTTCATGGGCTTTACAAGGCAGTTAACAGCGTCAGTAAGGAAGGACTATAGAAGGTTTTGCATAGGTTTGGTTGCCCACTGACTGTTGTCTTCATTGTACGTCAATTTAACGATGGCATGTGTGCTACAGCTGTGAATTTTGATGGAAATTCCAAGGCCATCCCCGTAACTAACAACGTTAAACAAGACTGCGTTCAAGCATCCGCGTTTTTTAGCATGGTGTTTTTGCCATTCTTACCGAGGATTTCCATGGTGCTGATTGTGGTATTCCACTGAGATTTAGATAAAATGGAAAACTTCTGAATTTGACAAGACTTAAAGCCATCACCAAGAATATTAGTAGCCGTAAAGACTTGTCCATGCTGACGACTATTCTCTGAATGCCTTCAAATGTGAAGTCATTTAGTAACAAGTGGACAAAATTTCCGAGGCTTGTAATTACTTTGACCCAAACTGCTAGCACAAAGAAAACTGAAGCAACGTTACAACCTGTCTCTGGCAAACTGTACCATGAGTTTAACATCACTGTAAATAGTCAGGCTATGAACAGCTTCATTTACTTGGGTAGTATTCTCTCCAGCACAGCGACCATCGATTCAGTAATTAACTTCAGAATCTCAAAGGTGTGTTTTTCCTGTGGTGGATTGAGCCAAATGATCGAGAAAGACGACGCATTAAGCTAACATGCAAGCTTAAGGTTTACAGAGCTGTGGTTCCAATCATCTTACTTTCGCTTGTAAAATCTGGACAATCTAAATGAGTTAGGTGAGGCAACCTAATCATTTCTACTTAACCTGCCTCCGTAAACCGCTAAAAATTCGCCGGCAAGGCGAAGTGCCAAGCAATGCAATGCTTAATAGAGGTAGCATGTCCAGCGTTTTCAACCTTTTTTTCCCAGGTACAGATCAGATGAGCTGGTCATTTTTTTCGCACGAGGGACCATTCTGTGCCAAATTAAGAGTTTCTTTACGTCGGACTCACCTATGGTAAGTGATCTGTTGCATGTCAGATCACAAGAAACGTTTCAAAGATGGCCAGATATTTTTGACAAACTTTTTTATTTGGGTTAGCTCATGGGAAACGTTGGAGGAAGACCGATCAAACGAACGTGGTTCATTACAAGAGGCGCTGATGGGGCTGAGCAGCATCGTGCTGTGTCAGCTAAAATAAAAACGCGATAAGCGCATACCACTAGCATCCGGAGACCGATGTCCAAACCCCACTAATTGGTGTTCCTTGTGGGCAAGGAATTTCTCCCGTGCATTGGCTTATCAGCCACCTTAGAACACAAGCAAAGAGGGAGCACTGAATCCAGAAGATATCGCCATCTTCGTCAATAACGGACGAACATCAAGAGCAACAGTTACATAGGAAATACTTAAGTAGAACCTTACTTTGGTAATATTACTAACTGTTTTGCCAAACATGCTAGACCCTTCAGTTATATAAAGATTAACTCGCATTTAGATTCGTTTCGGAACTGTGCACTGCTAAGACCCTAGTTCACCCGGTATTCGACCAAACTCTTAAATTAGACTGTCCGCACATTGCATTTTCTACCTCACCAAGTGCTGCAAAATTTCTTTCTTGGCAACACGACCACAAAAAATTTACACAAGCATGTGGTACAAAAACAATTAAATATTTCTCGCCTCTGCTTTCTTCACCAAACCTATCAAGATGTGGTCCGTTAAACAAACGAATTAAACACTTTTTAAGTTTGAAGTTAGAGTCTAATCTCATTAGTGCTACGAAAATCTGCAAAAAACACATGAAACTAAGATTAATAATTTAGAAATATGAGCTCAAATTAGACAAAATAACAAGCATAAAATGACGCCGCAAAATGGTAATGATAATGTTTAGTGTTGAAGTTGGGTGACTTCACAGAGCTGAATTTCGGAAATAAGCTTAAAAAAACAACAATAAGGACTTGTTACAGCTTTTGTATCTAAAAGGTATTTGTTTTTGTAATGGGCGACTTTCAGAAAATAGATATCTACGGCTTGAGTTTTGAACGAATCTTTCCGAACCTGCAAATATTGAACCAAAAATGATCAAATAATAAACACACTTCATGACGGACTCAATCCCCTTGAAGAAATGCAGTTTTTTTAAACACACGACGGTTGTTTTTGTGGTTTGAGGTCAAAAACGTAGCACGATGAGGAAAGCAGCAAACTTTAAAAAATTTACTTTACTTAAGCTAAAACGACGGTTGAATTTTTTGTTCAAGCTAAATACAGTTTTGGCTCGGGAGATTACTTAATTTTTTTAGCGCAAGATTTGTGTAATCTTGCGAAAGCCTACTTAAAAAATCAAGGTTACGTTCTACTTTGCTACTATAGAGCGCACAATTTGAGTGCAGACTCATTAAAAAACTTGAGCATGGCGCTTAAAATAATCGAAGTATAATCAAGCTGGCGGTTTGATATTCATAAGCAAAAAATAAAATTTAGTCCTAGGTGTATGACTTAAAACTACAACCGGCGACAGGGTTTATGTGCCTTGAGACGTAAAGGAGCTGTCTCTTAGTTGTCGTTGCTCCCATGTCACCCTTGGGCAAGGTTTAGCTCCTGATAGCCTTCCCTGTTAGGGTTACAACACAACAATTTTTTTATTTTTAATGCATCTTGCGACACTTTGTACATACTGTATATGCTTTTCTTCGTGTGTGTTTTTATTTATTTGCTATTTTACAGGTGCGATGGCCATCCCGATATTTTCAAATTTAATCTAAATTGTTTTCATGTTTTAACGTACAGTGTTTCCTCGCTACCTTGCGGTTCAAGTTTCGCGGGTTCAGTGCATCGCGGTGTTTAAAAAAAAAAATTTTTTTGATTGGCTGCGTATCACATCGCTGATTGTCTGCGCATAATCACGCCATTCTCGTTCACCTTGTTAACTGTGTCTCGTGTATCTTAGGGTTGTAGGTATTGTACAGTACATGCAATGATTTGACAATGCAATATTTTGCACAAGAATATTGATGACAATATGGTTCGAGCTGTCGAGTTTAGCAATCGCGTTGACGGAGTTATGTCCTTGTACAAGGACATTTTCCTGCAAAAGAAAAAGCAACGACAACAATTACCCATCACCATGTTTTTCTCCAAGGTAGATACCCTAGTTACACTGTCAGCACCTCCATCAGAAGAGTCTCTAAGTGAACATGAAGCCTCTTCACCGTCACCGCCAATCCTTTTGCTCCTCACAGAAAGCAGTTATGACGATCTAGTGTTGATATCTGATGATGAGGCTCTTCTCGAACTAACGTAAAGGCCTCATTACTGTACCTACTTTATTACTGCAAATAATCGTTTCAATTACTGTAAATAATGTACAGGATCGGATTGTGTTTAGAATAAACAAAACAGAAAGTATTTATAATTTTCCGTGTTCTTTATCCTTCAGTGTTCAGAAGAGTAAGCGTTCATGAATACTGATGTACAAGAATACGTGTCAAAAGTAAGCGTTCATGTACTGTATGCCTGTATTAGCCCAAAGGCGCCGGGAATTCTATAGTACCGTCACTTCGCGGTTTTTGACTTATCGCGGTGGGTTCTGTAACGCATTAACCGCTATAGGCGAGGGAACACTGTCTATCGTTTTGCCATCGTCTCCTTTTTTTTGTCCAATGCGGTCAAATTTATTTTCTGTGTATGCTGATTTGGGCAAAATCAAAATGATTGATTGATTGATTGATAAGCAACTTTTTAGCTTTGGTGATTGCACACGGTATTTATATTAAAACATCTTAATCATTTTTCAAGAAAATATTTATACAAAAAGCAACAACGACTGCTATTCTGAACTGTGATTAATGCTTAGCTATATTTGAAGGAGCATTATATTTTGCAGTTGACTAACTAAAGTTGCTATTAAAAAGGTGCTGCTTAATTATAAGGCAATAGCTAAAAATGAATAATACATCTGCCAGTTGGTGTTGTCTTTTGCACAAATTTTCGAGTGGGAGTCATCCTTAGAGTACAAAGTTTTGAGTGGGTATAATCCTATGTATAAATTTTCGATTGGGTGTCATAGTTTGTAAACATTTTTGAGAGGATCCTATTCTTATTATTATTAACGCAAATCTTTGAGTGGCGGTCATGTATGTGTATGCAAACAACAGCAGATGGTCATAGCTGCAGCTTGTAACTTACTGCATGTCACCTGGTAGCTTAGAATGAAACAACCAAGTTGAGTACAACTAGCTGGCTCGGCCAAATTCGTTCGCATTTTCGTTCGCAGTAGTGTCGTTGTAAAAATATTAATTAAGCTGGCCAAACCCAAGAAACCGCTGCAATAATCAGGTGGTAGCTTTGTCAACAAGCGCTGCGTTACTACAACACCCCAAACTTTTGGTGACTTTTATTGTGTTTTACAATTCTATATATATATTTACGTTTACTTCTTTAAATTTTTCAAATGTTGCTTTGGCAATGAAAAAATATGAAAAGACAGTTTTACAGGAATTTTGTCAAAGTGTCAAAAATTGCATCGAAAATTGCGTATAATACAATTTTAAAGATTTTCTGTACTACCACATCAAAAATAACACATACTTTCTTTTATGACGTAGCTGTCATTTTAAGTTGACAAATTTGCTTGAGTCTTGAGCACATTTTTGTTCAGCATTTGTCAATTTTAAGTAGCTGAACGCTTTGAATGCTGAGCATGATTTTTACGTAATTTACTTGTGTGATCGGATATTTGAAAGTAGGTTAGCTTATGTTGACTTATCTTGTACTGATGTAGTTGCGACAAACCGATGTAATTTTGGTAAGATGGTGGTAACCTAAGATGACGTGACATTCTGGTCATTGGCTTTATAGAGGATTTTGTTGAAAAATAAGACAGTCGGTTATGATGAATAGCGGTAACAAATGACATGCAACCTATTGCCTTACTAAAAAGCAAAAAACGTTCTGTAGATTTTGAATGCTAAATGACTTTCCATTATTGAGCCAAGTCCACTTTATTATAATGTTGCGGTGGATGACAATATTTGTTTGTGTAAGTACGCAAAGCCAAATGACCGACAAGGGAAATGGAGGTCTTAGGGGAATTACCTCCAGTCTTGTGCGCAATCAAGGTATCATGCTCAAATAATTATAATGGAGGTTCGAAATCTCAGTACATCCATTCAAAAGAGCCACGATCACCACTGGTGAAAACAGCAGCGGTAAGAGTACTACAAAAGCAAATTGGGTAAGATATTTGAGTATTAATTCTGTGTCTCTCATTACTTGGCTACGCCTATCTTCCATGGTGCCGTTTCACTTTTGCGAATTCCAGGTTTATCTTACTCAAAAGTATTCTATTATTGTACAAACATCATTGTACAAACCTTCATCTCTTTTTTTGGCAATTACGGGGGCAGAAAGCCAAGGTACGCTGTGGTGGCCCAAAATATCAATCGTTTTATGGCAGTCATTACCTGCTCCTTTAAATTACTATTTAACTATGACTTAGTGCGTTTCTTTTGTAACCACTTCGTGTCGTCAAGTACTATGCTTTGTCTTCCGCATAGCCGGGGAAAGGGAGCAAAAGGAGCCATGCTTTCCCATCAAAATTGTTGAATCCGATCCCAGCATCAAGCTTTTTAGCTGATAAGATCGCTAGCTTTAATGAAATTCAACTTATATCTTCCGATCGTTAAGACATAGACGGGGGAGGGGGTAAATGCAAACGTTGTCACGCGGGCGAACAATAATTTAGCACAGCTTGAGTCAAAAAATCTTTGAATTGTTTTATTAATAGCAATTTCTAAATTTTGTAGTTGATACCTTACCACTTTTCTGTATAAATAATTTTATTTTGCCTTTTTTCTTAAAATTGTTGTCGCAACCCTTACAAAATTTTAGGTCATTTTGGCATAACTAAACAACATCTTTTGTCGTCTACTCATTGTTATAAAGATGATTTTGTTTTGCGGTTTATTTGCAAATTTTGCATGAAATGATGTCACGCATGCAAAGCGCGTTTTTGTTTTGTATAGCTGCGTGATTTTTGCAAGCGCGCTTGTACTTGCGCCTGGTTTTACAAGCCTGCCGCGTTGATTGAAATTTAAGTTAAAGCGTATTTTGTTACCAGTTGCGATAGAATTTTAGTTTTTTATTACTTAAAGTTTACATTAATTTACGAAAAAACTAATAATCTCCTTTTGTTTGCATGTATTTAACTTTTCTGTCATTCTATTTGAATAAGAATAAATTATTATTATTTACGTAAAATTGAAATTGTGTCGGAATTTGAACGAGCCACAAAAGCATCGGAAATAAACCCGAGTTCAAAACGTCGAAACATTGGTAGCAGAGGATGGTTGTTGTCGTCGTTGTGGTTTTCTAATCGTTGAATGGAAAAGACTGTTCAATATGAGTAGTGATCAAGATATTTCTGATGCTCCTGCATGCTCAAAATGTGATACCGTTGATTTGCAAGCTTAAAAGAGAGCTAAATCTACATGCAAGGCCAAATTTACTCGATTCTCTAATCAGCTGTTGAGACTGATGGATAGTGCTGATATTTCAGAATGTGAAGAGATTACTAATGTTCGAAGAAAGTTAAGTGATGCTTTTGATGAATTTGTTGAAACATTGATTAGTTTATTACAAGCATATGATAGTCATGGGGACATTGAATCATCTGATAAAGTTCTTGAAGAAGTTGATAAATTGACGGAAGAGTTCCCATCCATTGAACTTCAAGCCAGCAAATTCATTGCCAAAAACAAGAATGAGTGGATCAGTTCGAATGAATCCAGTTTTGGAGTAAAAACTTGGATTACTCAACAAAAACAGCAGTTGCAAAATCCTTATGAGCTGCGAAAGAAGTTCCAAGAGGAAGCAAAGGCGGAAAAATTCAGCGTTGCCATGGAAACGAAAGCCGAAATCGGTCATGATATGTGGCGTCAGTTGGATCGGGTATCTATACCGAAATTTAGTGGCAACAAACATTCTTATCCAAGTTGGAAATCAGCTTTTGTTGCTTGTATTGATAAAGCTCCGGCAACTCCAGTATACAAACTTTTGCAATTAAGGCAGTGCTTACAAGGAGAATCACTAAGAGTAGTTGAAAAGCTGAGACATTCTCCAAAGGCATACGAAGCTGCCAAAGAATGCTTAGAAAGAAAATATGGTGGAGAACGCCGATTAATATCGCTGTGTCTCGATGAATTGGAAGCATTCCGACCCATAAAAGACGGACATACAAAGGCTTTAGAAAAATTTGCTGATTTGCTGGATGTTGCAGTAGTAAATTTGGAACAAGCTGGTTTGCATGGTGATTTAGCGCAAGGCACACTTTACATAAAGCTACAGAAGAAGCTTTCTGAAACCATGTTGACAAGTTATAGAAGATGGATCATCGATAATAACAAGGATGAATGTATGAAATCATTGAGGGAATACGTACACAAAGAAGCAGAATTCCATTCTGTTGCCTTTGAAACCATTCACGGAATGGGAAAAAGAGTTCATGAAGATGCTTCAAGCGTTGCTGATAGTAGTCAGAAAACACTATTTGGTAACTTGAAAGAAAGTCAAAAGCAAATTTGTAACCAGAATCACCCAATTTGGAAATGTTTCAAATTGCAGAATTTGACCGCGCAACAGCGATGGCAAATGATACAAAAGTTAAACTTGTGTTATTGCTGTCTCGGGAAAAATCACACCGTTCAAAGTTGCGGTAAAATCAGACTGTGTGGTATAAATGGTTGTCCAAAGTTTCATAATCGTTTACTCCACATATCGGAAGAACCAAGGTCTGACATCCAGGATACAAGAGATGAAAAAAAAGAGCGAGCAAATAGAAGAACGAACAGCAAAGATATCTACTGCTGAAAAGAAAGAATATCAAAGAACCCTTATGGTGCAAAGTTCTCCATTAGAGCGTGTTGCTATGAGAACTGTTCCACTTTTGCTAGCAAATGGAAAACGAAAACTCCAAGTTAACGCATTACTTGACGACTGTAGTACAAAAACATATTTAAATGCCGATGTAGCGGAAGAACTTGGATTAGAAGGAGATGTTCAGTGCATAAACGTAAGTGTTTTAAACGGTAAAAATAAACAGTTTGAAACAAAACCAGTGACAATGAAACTTGAAAGTTTGAATTGGAATTTGATAACCGAAATAACTGCTTTTACAATTGAAATTGTTACAGGGAGTTTGAAAGCTGTAACATGGTGTGAACTAAAATCGAGATGGAAGCATCTCAAAAGTATTTCATTTCCACCAATAAAAAGTCAGCACGTCGATATGTTGATTGGGATTGATTATTTAAATTTGCATCAAAGTCTGAAGGAAATTCGAGGAAAGCCCGGAGAACCAATAGCGCGGTTAATTCCATTAGGTTGGACTTATGTTGGATGTGTACCTACAATTGATAGAGACTATACCGATTATGCGTACTTTCTTCATGATGCTCAGAGAGATGTAATGAGATCTACCAGCAACTCACTACAGACGTTTTGGCAAATAGAGGAATGCGATAGCTCTGAAATCCCATTTTAAAAGCCAAAGAGAAAAGAGCTTTAGAGGTTGTAAAGAAATCGTTGATATGGACTGAAAATTGCTATAAAGTTTCCATTCCATGGACTATGAGTTTAACTGAACTACCTTGTAACTCTGAGATGGCATTAAAATGACTCTACAGTACAGAGAAAAGATGGTTAAAAAATTCAGAATTGGCGACTGCTTATACGAAGGTTATTGATTGCTATATAAAGAAGGGATATGTGAAGAAAATTGAAAAGCAAGATGATGAGGCTCTTCAACAATGGCTGCTTCCTCATTTTTCAATCTTACGACCTGAAAAATCTACATCTGCTCTTCGTATTGTGTTTGATACGTCTGCACAGTGTGATGGAATTAGTTTGAATGATGCTATTGCGGTTGGTCCGAAGTTGCAACAAGATTTGGTGAGTGTTTTATTGCGATTTCGAAAAAGAACTGTTTGTATTGTTTGTGATGTAGCTGATGTATCTTCGTATTCAATTGTCTGAAAAGGATAGACCGCTTGTAAGATTTTTGTAGAGAGATTTAAATCAATCTTGTCCTTCTGACTTGTATGAGTTTAGTCGTGTTGTATTTGGTTTAAGCTCTTCACCACTTATTGCTCAATATGTCACGCAACAACATGCCAAACAATTTTCTGAAGAGTTTCCTCGTGCTTCAAAAACTGTATTGAAATCCACGTATATCGACGACAGAATGGATTTTGTTGATACTGAGGAGGAAGGTATTGGCTTGTACCGAGAACTAATGAAACTGTGGGGCTTAGCAAACATGCATGCAAGAAAATGGATTTCGAACTCGTTGGCTGTTGTTCAACACATATGTATTTATGAAAGAGCTTCATGTATGAGCTTTGATGATGGTGAAATTTTGTCCCGTGCAAAAACTTTAGGATTTTTACACGGGACAAAATTTTGGAACAAAAAAGTGGTGGACAGCAACTGAAGATGGGTTTGAGTATAAATTTGTTGCTGGTGAAATGGTAACAGTAACGAAAAGGCAATGGTTTTCGAAAATTTTTACTATTTTTGATCCACTGGGATTTGTTGCTCCGTTTATCGTGAAAGCTAGAATTCTAACTCAAAGAATGTGGGTTAAAGGCTATGAATGGGATGAGAAAATTGACGATGACATTGAAATTGCTTGTCGAAATTGGCTTAATGAAATTTGTTGCCTGTCTAAAATTAAGATATCCAGATGGTTGGGATTTAATCAACATGTTATAGACACTGAGTTTCATGTTTTTTGTTGATGCATCGAGTGATGCATATGGGGCAGTTTGCTATGTCCGCCATGTGTATGTTGATAAAAGCGTAAAAGTATGTTTTGCACTTAGCAGGGGTCGAGTTGCTCCGCTAAAATGCATGACGGTGCTCAAGCTTGAGCTGATGGCAGCAGTAGTTGGGCTGAAAGTTGGAAAAATTGTATCTGCAGCAATGAACTGTCCTTTAAAATGTTTCTACTTCTGGTCAGATAGTATGAACGTTTTGTGGTGGATACGAGGCAACAGCAGATCTTTTAAACCATTTGTAGCACATCGCGTCGGGCAAATTCAATCGAACACCAGCCCTGATTAATGGAATTATGTAAATACAGAACGTAATCCTGCTGATATTATAAGCCGAGGATCTAATGTTCGATGCTTAAAAACTAATTCGCTGTGGTTAAATGGGCCTCACTATCTGCATCTTGATAAATCTGAATGGCCCAAAACTCGGATTAAATCACCCAAGTATGTTAAAGAATGTCGTAAAGATTGTGATACTGGTATTTGTACATTTGTGTCTCATGCACCACATAAAAATTTGATTAATTTGAATGAATTGCGCAAATTGGACCCTAAACGGTTTTCCAATTGGACACGGCTTAAACGAATGTACGCCTGGGTATACAGGTTTTTAGAAAATTGTCGCGCACCAAAGGAAAAAAGAAGTCTAGGAGAACTTGAAGTGTCGGAGATTCAAGACGCCGAAATATTGATTTTGCACAACGCCCAGAAGGAATTTTTTTTCAGCTGAGTACACTGCCTTAAGTAAAAAAAAAGAGATCTCCACGAACAGTAAATTGTTAAAGTTACGCCCGTGGTTGGTTGAAACGGGTGTTATTAGATGCGAAGGACGTTTAAAATATGCAGATTATTTACCGTATTCTGCGAAGTATCCTATTATATTACCAAAAGGTTGTTGGGTTACCACATTAATTGTAAAACATTTTCATGAAAAATTAGGCCATCACGGCGTTAATCAAGTACTTGCTGCTATTTCTAGTTGTTATTGGATTATGTCTGAAAGGAAAGCCATTAAAGAATGGCAAAATAAATGCACAACTTGCATGAGACAAAAGGCAAAACCTGCAAAACAGTTAACGAGTGCTTTGCCAGAAATACGGCTGAAATTGCCGTTAAAAGCTTTTGTAAGTGTTGCTGTTGATTTTGCTGGTCCGTTTGCGACGATCCAAGGACGTGGGAAACGTCGAACTAAACGTTATTTGTGTTTATTTACTTGTTTGTTGAGCAGAGCTGTACATTTAGAGATGGCTTACGGTCTCGATACAGATTCTTTTTTAAATGCGTTTTTCAGAATGGCTGATCGAAGAGGCGTTCCTCAAGAAGTGCTGTCTGATAATGCTGGAAATTTCACAGCAGCTGATAAAGAATTGAAAGAGTTGTGCTCACAATTTGATAAAAAAAGACTGAAGAAATGTTTTTGTCATGTGCAAAACAAAGGCTGGATCTCTTATTGGTGTTCGGATTTGTGGTCCGTCAAAGATTCCAGCTCTAACTTTCTCATAACTCATACCAAGAAATCTGCTGCGGATGTACCTGAAGCAATCGCCATTCTTGTCTAATGCCTTGACAAATTGTTTCATTAAGCCCAACTTAATATGCAAGGGTGGAAGAAGAATGCTATCACGATCCACCAATGGCTTGTTTATCACGTTATTCTCCCCCAACACGAGCTCTTCAATCCTTTCTCTGCCAGTGTTAATCATCAGCTCTACTGCCCCAGAGAAAAAGAAAGCACAGGTACTTTACAGAGCCGGCTTGGTGTCCCAATAAAATGCTGACCATTTTTAAGTCCACACATATTGCCCATTTATGCTCATTGTAGCACAGCTTCTGCAAGACCATCTGTACAGTCGAGTAGCTCTCTTTCAAAGTTACCGAATACCAACAGGGACATCAGCATAGGTACTTTCATTGTGTAACAGAACACACTTTAAGCTTTGTTTAGAGCTGTCTATAATCAGACGCCACTCACCCGGTTTGTATTGGGGAACACCCATTGCTGTAAGAAGGCCTTTGACGTTTTTGCAAAACACAAAGTTATCTTCTTTAGTAAAATAATCACTAAGCGCTTTATCCCTGTGACGGTAGAACGTTATTTTGATCTTGGAATCAAGAAGGCCATGTTCACTGAGACGAGAAGCGAAAACTGCACAAGCCTCTTTTGATAAAGCTAAGTCTCTGACTAGGTCATTGAGCGGCTCTGGCTAAAAGGCTTTACCTTACTTTGCCATTCTGTAGTTGTATCAGACATACTGTCACTGTAATTACTGTCATCGCTGTTCACCTCCTCTGTTTCTGCAAACAAGTGATCATTCGAAACAAGCTTTGGCAAAGAAAAAACTGGAATGGTACTTCCTCGCAATGCGGCACCGGCCGCCTTGCAGAATCAAGGTCAGGATAATGGTTTACCCACACTTCATCACGCGACTGTTAATCACGGACATTAAACCACTAGACATTTAATCACGTAGACATTTAATCACAAAATTTCATCACTTAGACATTTTATCGCCACACAGATCATCACGTGGACACGTAAGGCCCTAACATATACCTAACTTTAACCCTAACCCTAACCCTATCACACAAATAAATAATGTCATTATGATTTTTTATTTTCGCGTAATTAAATGTCTGTGTGATTAAATTTTTAAGTGATTAAACGTCTGGTGATTAAATGTCCGTGATTAAAAGTCGGGTGAATAAGTGCTAGTAGATGAAATGTCTGTACACCCAGGATAATACCACGAATTCTTTTTGTGGCGGTTCCATCCTGACATGCTCACCATGCAAAAATAGCAATCGTCATGGTAGTTCTTGGGACTTCTCCAAACCATAGGCACTCCAAATCGCATTGCTTTTACTTTACCTTGAGTCCAAAGGCGAAGAATATCAGTGCAATTTTTACACACTTTGTGATCCATTGCTTGTCTTGATCCTCCCAGCTTCAGGCCAAAGTATGGTTCGTACGTTCTTTTTGTAAAATCTCGCACATTGAAACGATGCCCTTTTTTCATATACTCTCCACATATGTAGCAGAATATATCTGGATCATTGACACAACTCCTACGCTTTGAAGTCATAGCTCTATTTTAAATTTGATCTTAAATACAATTCCTAAGAAAAAAGGAGTTGACATCAGCAAACTGCTAAAACAAAAGTGTTACAAAACATTAGTTTGACAACTTTTTCAACACTGATGTATTAAACTATGTTCATACAAGTAGGCTATAGATTATACCTGTATTCGTATGAACCGACCTTCGTGCAACATAGTTTACCTTGCAATGTACAGTAGGCTATTGACTAAATAAAAACAGCTATAGTAACTTTATTGTTTCACAACAATACAGACATTTCAACGAAACAATGCCGCAATTGTTTCATCATACTGCGAATTATATTCGTACTGCTGTTTGTTTTCTGTACGCAAAAATTGTTCATGAAAATTTTTGACGCTCCATATCACAAAAACTAGAGCCAATTCGAAAAAACTAAGCGCATATTTGGGTTCAGCGACCTCGATAGATCCCAAAATCGATCTCACATTCAGTGCTAAAATTTTTTTGTTGACCAGTGTATTTAATCATCATAAAATACCCTAAGTTTGTTTGTAAATCATTACTCATCTGTTTACTCTTATATCAAGTGTTATATATCGTTGAAATCTCCATTTCTTAAAGATTTTACATATAAAAAAATTGCTTTCGAATATGCAAATTTTATGCTAATTATTCCCCCCCTTCCCCATTAGGTGTTGAGTAATTCTGCCACTAAGATTTTGAAAGAAACCCCAGATTGGTCCATGAAAAAAAACCAGATGACAATCGAAAACCCCAGAAAAAAATTACAGAAATAAAAGGAATTTTTTGGTATTGCAATGGTCACCACGTCTTAACACACTTTTTATTCAAAAGTGCAACATTAAAATGGCCTTATTTTAATGATAAGAGCTATAATACCTAAAATGATAAAACTTTGAAAATCCTTTTTATATGGCAAAATTTTTAGATCTGTAATTGTAATTTTGTAAATCTTCTAATTCAAACTGTATTTTCAACCGTAACCCTGACTTTAATTATAACTCTAAGGTTCCTGATACTAACTAATCCTCACTCCAAACCTTACCCCAAAATTTTCTTTGAGATTGTATACTTAATACAAAAAAATGTTAGTTTTAATGACATTTTTTCATAAAACATGATACCGGTAACAAAACTGCAACACATTAAAGCAGTTATATGCAGATGGGTCATTCACAAAAAATCTAAAAAAATGAGTTAAGATATTTTAATCATCAATTAAAACAGTTTCTTCTTCATTGTCACTTTCATAATAACAACAAACATCTCTATATTTTTGGCTTACAAGCCGTTCTTGATATCTCTTCCTCACTGTACCATCCATCATTTCCGTGATTAGTTATTCATTTGGTTCCCAGCAGCAGCATGTTTGATTTTTTCTGTTAATAAACTACTTTGCAAGTAGCTTGTTTTTCACTGTTTCGGGTTCTAAAGAACCAGGTGATTTAGTTTTCATGCGATTGATCTGGAAAAATATTCTTTTTACAGCTGCAGAAGAATGTGACAAGACAGTCATAGTTGTCATAAAATACAACAGAGAAAATTTTAAATTATCTAGACCATCCTTCACTAAACCTAAATTGTGCCAATATTCCAGAACACATTTAGCAGAAACAGCAAATTCTTTTGCAGAAATATGGAAGGCTCTCCATTGATCATCAAGTTCATTAAGTTTATTTTGTAATATGATATGTGGGAAGCGAACAGCAAATGGAACTATAGATGTTGCTGACTGTTTAAGATCCAATGCAGTTTCAATACCTAATACATTCAATTTGGCAATAATTCCATTTTCATCAAAAGGTAGCCTTTTCTTCATCTGTAAGAAAAGTTCTAAAAGAAACTTGAAGCAATCACTTTTGAATCTAATGGGGCAACTCTCATCTTGTAATTGAGTGACTAAGAAAAACATTGTCCTCCAAGAAATACGTCACTAATAGGTTTTTGGCTTCTTATATCTTGTGGATCAATTTCTGACATATTTTTTGCAAATAGAATTTCCTCTTTGATAAAACAATTGAGAATGCTCTTGAACTCAGATGTAATCATTGTGTAAACCTGATGTAATCGAAAGTGTTCTGACTAAAATTCAGTGTTAATTGCATTTACTTTTTGCAAAAACAAAAGCATGTGTTTGGCTCCAGATTTTGTTAGTGTCAAAAATTTTTCTGGCACCATCAACTTTATCAGTTTTGCATTCTTTTTTAAAATACAGATTTAAAGCATCATATTGTTCAATAACAGTACTTATAACCTTTTCTCGAGAAAGCCATCTCGATTGAGACAGTTTCACCATTTTATGTGGCACAACTCTGGCAACTTGTTGAATAGCCTTAAAATCTCTTTTGCGTTTACTGCTCCTGCTAAAATAAGATGACACATCCTTTAAAAATGTCTCCAGGTAAGAGGGCAAAACATTGACAGTATGACTAGCACAAAGTGCCATTGAGTGACAAATACATCCCATAATAAAGACGGAAGATATATCATGTTTCAACAGTTTTTTAAAGCCACTCCTTTCACCCATCATAGTTGAGCAGTCATCACTGCCTAATCCTACAATGTTTTCAAAAGGAATGCCTCTTTTTTTTAAAAGACGTATGAATGCTTAGTAAAGATGTTGAGCTGTTCCATTTTCAACTTCAGTTGTATCAAGCAAAGCATCTACTACATCATGCTTGTTTGAATCAAAATATCGTACAACCACTGCTAATATTTGTGTAACAGAGATATCAGTGCTTTCATCAATCATAATAAAAAATTTGCTTCTTTGGAAATATTCGTCACTTTTAATTTTTCATGAAAAGGAATGCCATTTTGCATAACATATGATATTTTGGTTGTTTTGATCGATATTTTGGAAGCGATATGACTGTCAGGAAATGCTCGTTTACATAAAGTCAACACATGGTCAGCATGGGAGAAAGGTATGTGGTGCTCAGCAGAGTAGCCCGCATGCAACAACTCACTTTTTGCTATCTGTTCATCTTCTGCACAGTTTTTCTTAGCAAAAAACTGAGAAATGCTACTAGAAGATTTTGCAATTTGATAGCTTCTTTTGTGTCGTTCTGATTCTTTATGTCTAAGTAACATGGATTTGTTAGCATTTTTAAGGGTAATCTTACAACATTTGCAGTCACGGTAATCTATATTGTCTCTATTCTACTGTAGCCAATCTTTCATCTGTGTATCTGTCAGCCACTTTACGCTAAATACCTGTGTATACCATTTTATGTTTTTTGTGGAGATGGTTGAGAATTATTTTCGTCACTTGAACTCATTTTTCTAAGATTTAGAATTTAAACTAAGCTTTTTATCTCTGCAGCAAGCAATTTTTCCTGTGACATACATTAAATAAGTGAAATCTAAAGGGGTCTCAGTAAGACTAGCACAAAAGTATATTTTCGTTTTTTTTTCTTTTTGGATTAGGGTGAAGTTTTAGGTTAGGGTTGGGGCTGAGTTAGGGTTAAGGTTACCACTGACACTAAATCGAAAAGAAGCTGAAAAGACGTTCATGTGATAGTCTTAACGAAAGCCATGCCAAGTTCAATATTAAGATTTATGTTTTTACAAGTTCTAACAAAATTGCTCCAAAACCCCAGATCATCGCCAAAAAAACCCAGAACCCCAGAAAGGTACACAAAACCCAAGATCTGGGGCAAAACCCCATGCGTGGCAGCATTGGTGTTGAGTTGTCTTCGAAATTAAAGTAATACTCTTATCTCAAAGATCACTACAGATTTTATTTTCTACCAATTTTTTAAAAAAATGGTCGTTAGATGATGCTAAGAAAATAAGCTTTCAAGGTATAACAGTCAAAACTTACCTTAAAGCCTAGGTCAAGGCTACTCAATTGGCGGACCGCAATCCGAATCCGGACCTTTCAAGTCTTGAAACTGCACCTCAAGCTCCAAGATGAGTAGCAGTAAGTGCAGCTACATATGCGAAAAGCCAGTGCTCATTTTACCAAACTTTGTTTACTTATTCTCAATCTTCTTCTTTCGGCTTCTCCCTATTCGGGGTCGCCACAGCGTGAAAGTATTTTCCACTTCTCTCGGTCGACTTCATCTCCTTCCTTAGCTCCAACCCTTCCTATGTCTTCTGTTGCCAAATCCATCCACCTTCTCCTTGACCTTCCTCTTTTTCTTCTGCCTGGCACCGCCATCTCTATCATCGTTTTTCCCACGTAGCCTTCTTCTCCCCTTTTCACGTGCCATACCAGCGTAGCCTTGCATTCCGAAGTTTGTCTCCTAGCTTTGCGATTTTCTCAGTCCCTCTCACGTATTCGTTTCTTGTCTTGTCCTTTCTTGTCACTCCCAGTGCCCATTTCACCATTTTCAACTCTGGAACTTCCATTTTTCCCACCTGTCTTTCCTTCACTGCCACCGTTTCCATTCCATAAAGCATGGCTGGTCTGACAACACTCTTGTACATTTTACCCTTAACCCTTGCTGATAACTTCCTGTCGCACAGAACTCCAGACACCTTCTTCCAACTCATCCAGCCTGCTTGGATCCTTCTCCTCACTTCTTTCTCACATCTTCCATCGCTACTAACTGTCGAACCCAGATTTTTGAAATTTTTTGCTCTCTTTAGCTTTTTTCCTTGTAGCTTCAACTCTTCTTCATTATTCACATCCCCAGCCTTCAAATACTCGGTCTTGCTCCGGCTCACTTTCAGGCCTCTTCTCTTCAGTGCATTTCTCCACATCTCCAGATCATCCTCTAGCTCCCTGCAATTTTGCCTAGACAGCACTATGTCATCTGCAAACAGCATATCCAATGGTGTGTCCTTCCAGATGTCCTCCGTCAGCTTGTTCATGATGATGGCAAAAAGGAATGGGCTGAGTGCTGAGCCTTGGTGAAGTCCAACACCTACCTTGAATTCCTCAGTCAACCCTGCTGCACTTCTCACAGTTGTTGTCGCTCTGTCATACATGTCCGTAATAATCGTTACATAGCACTCTGATGTTTCAGCTAACCGCAAGCATTCCCACAGTTCCTCTCTGGGCACCCTGTCGTATGCCTTCTACAAGTCAATAAAGGCACAGTGCACCGCCTTCTGCCCTTCAGTCCACTTTTGCAACAGCATTCTCAAACAGAAGATTGCGTCGGTGGTACTCCTTCCTGGCATGAACCCTAATTGCTGCTCACCAATCGTCACCTCCTTCCTTATCCTTGCTTCTATTACCCTCTCCCACAGTTTTATAGAGTGACTCATCAACTTGATTCCCCGGTAATTTCCACATTCTTTGATGTCTCCTTTGCCTTTGTACAAAGGTACAAGCACGCTCCTCCTCCATTCATCTGGCATCTTCTCCCCTTGTAGGAGTCTATTAAAAAAGTTCACTAGAAACTTCACACCTTTATTTTTCAGAGCGATCCATACTTCCACTGGTATGTCATCAGGTCCTTGCGCCTTTCCCTTCTTCATCTTCCTCAACCCAGTCCTGACTTCTTCTACAGAGATATCTTCCACGTTCCTTTTTGTCTCTTCTGTTCTCATTTCTCTTCTCTCTCTAGGGTTTTCCTGGTTGAGTAAGTCGTCAAAATACTCCTTCCATCTCTGTTTCACTTTCTCTTCTTCCATCAGTATCTCTCCAGTTTTACTCTTGATTACTCTTACTTGTTGTTCATCCTTGCTTTGTCTGTTTCTCTGCTTTGCTATCTTAAACAACTCATTTTCTCCCTTCTTTGTTTCCAGTTTTTCGTACAGTTATTTGTATGCCTTGTTTCTTGCCTTTGCCACTTTTCTCTTAGCTTGTTTTCTTGCAGTTTTATAGGCCAAATTGCTTGCATCTTCTCTAATGGTATCCCATACCTTTTTAGCATTTCTCTTATCCTTCAGTTTCTCCTGGACTTCTTGGTTCCACCACCACGTCTCCCGTCTACCTGCCGTGCTCATTTTTCCTGATGTTTCACTCAATTCCATTCTGGCAATGCTACGTATCATCTCAGCTACTCTTTGCCGATCTTCCTTTGCACCAAGTATTCCGCTTTTAATCACCTCCATTTTAAATTTGTTCTTCACTTTCAAGTCTTTCAGCTTCCACCATTTTATTCTCTTCACTGGTTTTGGTGCTTTCCTCCACTTCGTCCAGATGATTATCGCACTTACTACTATTCTGTGCTGTTTTGCTACACTTTCATTGACAATAACCTTTGTATCCACCACCTCCTTGATTTTTCTTCTTCTAACCATAATGTAATCCATCTGTGAACTGCGTCCGCCACTGTTGTAGGTGACTCTGTGTGCTGGTTTCTTTACAAAGTAGGTGTTAGTGATCGCTAGTTCCATTCTCTTAGCAAAAACCACCACTGCTTGTCCTTCTTTATTTCTCTTCCCTAATCCATGTCTGCCCATGCATTCTTCATCACCGTTATTCCCTTCTTCTACGTGCCCATTCAGGTCTTCTCCCACCACAATTCTTCCATTCTTTGGTATCTTTTCCAGTGTCTTATCCAGATCCAGCCAAAATGCTTCCTTTTCTTCACGTATGCATTCCACCTGCGGCGCTTACGCACTGATAACATTCAACATAACACCATCAACTTCCATCTTCAAGCATATTATCCTGTCTGTTGCTCTCCACAACTCCACTACCCTGTCAACATGCTCCTTTTTCAATATGATTCCCACACCATTCTATTTGTTTTCGCTTCCACAGTACCACATTTTATATCCTCCACCTATGCATCTTGCTTTCTCCCCCTTTCAGCGAGTTTCCTGCATACACAGTATGTCCACCCCTCTTTGCTCCATAACGTCCGCCACTTCTCTTCCTTAACCGGTCATGGTTCCAACGTTTAATGTCGCAACCTTCAGCTTGATTTTCTTAGCTTTCTTCCTCTCTTCATTTCTCTCCTTCTTTCTTCTCCATTGCTTTCCACCTCTTCTTTGCATTCAAGTAGCATGTCCGCCAGTGGCCCTTGGTGCCTAGTCACTGGTAACGGTCGTTGTTATCCCGGGCCTCGACCGATCCGGTATAAAGTCAGATACGACGCGCATTGAAAACATTTGGCTAGGTTTTACGCCGGATGCCCTTCCTGTCGCAACCCTCCCCATTTATCCGGGCTTGGGACCGCCACCGAGGCTGCTCTAATTTGAGCAACTTTAGAGGCTGGGTTGTTTACTTATTCTCAATACTAAATTATTTTCAAACAAAATCTCAACAATTTTTCGGGTCCGAAGGCGCAACTGCACATTCTTAGCGTTTACTAACGGCACCTTTTAAGGACTAACAAACAACATGATCAGCGTGAAAAACAGGAGAAAACCTATTTCCAAAGGTGGGCACTTCCGCAAATCAGTCCGCAAATATTTTTGGATTTGCGGTGAAAAACTGAAATTTACCGCAAATCCGCAAAGCAATAGAAAGTGTTGCCTGTTCCGCGGTAAAACCGCTTGGAAGAAGTGGACGCTCTTATTTTTTGGGCTGGAGCTTAACGTCCAGGAGTTGATGACCTTTTTTTTTGGAGGTCAACGTCTGGTCGACGGCAAAATATGACCTCCAAAGATAAAAAAGGTCATCACGAGGACAAAATAAGAGTAAATAATGTAGTCTAAGTTTGCGGAAGTGCAATGTGCATTTGCGGTTGCGGAAGTGCGAAAAGTTACCGCAAACCTGCGGATTTGCGGTTGCGGAACACGTCTTGCAGTTTTGCGGAATTTGCAGTTGCGGAATTGAGTGTAAATTTGCGGTGCCCAGCTCTGCCTATTTCCCAGTACTCAAGGTCTGTTGTTCATACCTGCCTCGTCCACCAAATTTGCTTCTGCAATTTAACTGATTAAATGTGGTAAAGCTCAAAACCCAGACAATATTCCGGCACTTAAATTTTGAAGCAATGCTGCCCCAAATGTCTTACATGGCTCCAAAAATTCTACATAGCTTGCATGACCTACCAAATAATCCTCACAATATGGCAACTGGCCGCTGTCATCTCGGTACCAAAACCTGGCAATGAAGCAACTGAAAGAGCTTCCAGCGCATATTGCTGCCAAGCGTTTCTTGCAAGCTTTTCGAGCAGTTACTTTTGAGGCGTATAGAACCTGTTTTTGACCCCAAATCTTGGTTTTAGGCTTGGTCAATGCATAACCGATCAAATGTTTAAAATAACCTACGACGTTGAGCACCGCTTTGAAGAAAATAAATTAAGCATTGTGTTGGCAAATGTTACTGCCGCACAAGATTGCCTACTCTATGGTACCAAGGCCAAGCACCCCACCTCCGCCTTTGATTTGGTGTTACTTCTATGAACCAAGTTTTAAGAACTGGCGAAAAATAAGAAATGCGCTTTTTTCATAAAATTACCGGAATAGAGCACAATAAGCTCATATTATTTTTGATTTTAATGATTAGTGTAGACTATGAGAAAATCCAAGTATTTTTCTGTATTTACTGGTAATGATAGTTTCATTTTTATCATTGCAAATCAAAAATTCTACTGGACCTCTGGAAATACTAAACTTCTCCGACTGCACCTTCCTTAAAATTAGTTGAGTAGCTCTGGCCTAGGTTTTCTGCAATTTGCTACTTCTGAGGCCCATGTAGTACTAACCGGTACTACATTTTAGTGAAATGTTGTACGTCAAATATGATCAGTCATTATCTGCTAGTAGTCAGCCTAAACCATCCAACATTATATATTTTTGAAAAATAGAATTTCTTCAAGATTCATAAAATACCAAGTTTGAATAAGATATGTTTTCACTAACAATGAAACAGAAGTTTTTTACACCTTTTCCATTTGTTGCGAAACAAGGGGGATACAGCAAGTTTTGATTTAGAGAAGCCAAACTTTTGCTAGCTTTTAAACTTGTATTTTAGCTTCTACCTCCTTGGAAACTTAATACAAAACAAACACTTTAGTGGTAAATGTTTTCAATTTATTTGATGTTCTTAAAGGATGTAGATTTTCTAAAAATTATAATTTAGTGAAGGTAAGTCAAAATTCTGGGGGGTTTGAACTGACATGGTGTACGGTATACATTTTTGATTAGTAAATATTATATATAGCTTATCCCAAACTATTTAAAGTTATATATTGCTGGAAACCAAATTTTCTACGCTTTCAAATAAGATACATGAGTTGCTAGTTGCTAGTTATCAATTTTCAAGGCAATCTATTACAAGGGATCTGCCTCCAGCATCAAAGTACAGTAAAAAAATTTGCTCAAAAATGATCACCAGCATCATAAGGTACCATACAACAATCTATTTTTTTTTGCCCCCATTGGCAAATTTGTTTTTTCAGCATGCTTATTATTGAGTGTTTTTGCACCCGCCTGATGAGACCCAATAAGGTCGAAACCGGTCGCGGGTTATTGACATGATGTAATAGATTGCTGTATGGTACCGTATGATGCTGGTGATCATTTTTGAGCAAATTTTCTGTTGTACTTTCAAATAAGAGTGGTATTTAGCAACGCATCATATTTTTTAGGCACCAAATCTACTTTTTTTTATCTACCATACAAATTTTTTGGAGAGTTTTGAGACCCATAAGGAATTTGAAAATTTTAATAGATAAATTTTATCATTATTGCTTGAAATTTTGTCAAATGATGCCACAATAGAGTAGTTTTCAGACTGTGTTAATGACAAAGGATTTGGCTTTGTGGAAAACATGTAAAACATTTGATTTCATGGTAGTTGGTTCGTGGTGAAAACTTGGCAGGTTTTGTCGTCTGCAGCTAGGCTCTTGATTATTTCAACATTTTTTGAGTGAGAAAATCCAACAACTATTATACAAATTTTGCATCTTCCAATGCGTGAGGAATTAAGCGCGATCTTTTGAAAATTTTATGAAAATTGAATGAGAAATAAAGTCACAAATCCGCCAAAATAATTTTGAAATTTTGGCGGAAAAAGATTTGAGGGAAACACTGAAACACAAGATCATCATATGATAGGGTGACCATACGTCCTCTTTTTGGAGGACATGTCCTCCTTTTTGGTAAAAAGTAATTGGTCCTCCGAGAAAGTTTAAAAACGCCTTTTTTGTCCTCCTTTTTAATAAAAACTAATTTGGTCATGCAAAGTCGTTCAAAAATTTTCTTTTTACGTTTACCTTGTGATTAAAAATTTATGTCACTGCATATTAGTTCAAGTGATAATAAGTTTATATGGTAAGGAATGATAAAAGGGAGTTTCCTAACGGTCTACCTTTGACTGACTATTGCTTTAGGTTTGAAAAAGTAAGGTTACATGGAAAACGGTACAAATACCAGTAAGTTTCTAAACTGCAAGTCTTGTATTTTACGCTGCGGAGATAAATTTTGCTTTGTTGTTCTGGTCGATTGACCTAATTTCAAAGAAACCATTTCGATTCACATTTATTTTAGTTTAAAAAATCAAACAATATTTTTAGTTAAACTGTTTATAATTATCATTGCTGTGATTTTTGAAAAATATAACAAAGAGCTAAAAAATAAATGCGGTATGCTAAAAAGAAAATCAAAGTTTACTGAAGAACTTCAACAGAAGTATCCATTTTTTAGAAAAGGACGAGATGAGTTCGAAGCAGAATGTATTACTTATGGCTACGGAACTTTTGTTGCTGTAGCAAATAAAGGCAAACTTAGCCTAGACATGCATGTAGACAGTTCAAAGTATAAAAAGCTGTCCGGTTTATATTTTTTTGTTCATTGGCATAAAAAATTAAAAAAACAAACTGCTGTATTTATACTAATTATCAAACTACGAGTATAATTAACAAAAGCGGTCAGGATCCAACAAATGCCCAGAAAAATTTTCCCAGCCTTGCAGAACAACTTGTAGGGTTGATAATAATCATTATCAAAAAATGTCCTCCTGTTTGGTAATGAAAATATGGTCACCCTATCATATGATGGTCTTGGTAGCAAAAGAGTTAATTAGCATATGACTAGAACACTGGCCGAGCTAGGAGTATGCAATGTACGTGGCCCACACAGAGCGGCCACTTATAAAGGGCGAGAAAGTTTTTCACTGGGATAAAATTTTAGCGGTGTCTGAACTCTGAATTCTAACACTGACGTTTATGAGTTGCTTGATCGGAAATGGGAAAGTATGTTTTGCTTCTGCTTAGGACGGCCAAAACCCATGCTACGGCACTGGACAAAAATTAACTGTAGCACGAACGAGCTGGCATGGTTGTAGATTGCGGTGGTCAGAGACGTAGCAGCCGCCCCCCAAACCCCCCAATTGGGGGGGCCCAGGCCAACTTTGGGGGCCCAAGTTAGTCTGAAATTGCTTTTTGGCTTCGTGACTATTTTCAGTTCAGCAGACTTGTTTACAACCGATTTAAACTGTAGGAAGAAATTGGCTTGTGACATCATAAGTGAATGTTACGTCATTTTATCTCGCAGAATCTAGAATATTTCGATTGATTTTCTGGTAGAATCTTGAATATTCGATTGGCGTAACAATGCCGTTGTTACGCAACAATCATAGAATGGTCTGGAATTCTGTTTGGCTATAAATACCGGGACAATATATATACACTGCAGAGTGCAGATAAAGTATTTTATTGACATTGTATAGAATGAAACGTTCAAATAGTGGTGCTCAAAAGAGAAAAGAAGCAGCCACTGCTCGAGATGCTGTAGCGAAATTGCCCAAGATGACAGATTTTTTCAAGATTACTGAGCAGAGTAGACCTGGCACTTGTACCGAGAGGGATGAAGAAAACTATAGTGTACAAGAAAAAGAAGACTATGACCATCAGCATCAAAGTGATTGTGAATTTCCAGAAAATGTAAGTTGTGATTTACCTGCCTATACGCAACCTTCAATATCAAAAATAACTGAATCTCAATTTACCCCTATCCCTGATGACCCATGTAAATGGCCTGAAAGTATTTCTGATGCTCAACGATGTGATATAGTAAAGCGTGGACCACATCAACTAATAATGAATTTTCCATATAATAACACAACTCCAAGGCGACGTTTTTCCTCCAACCATTATAAACGTGTGTTACCTAATGGTGAAAGTGTTTCACGGTCGTGGCTAGTTTATTGTGGGGAATCAGATCAAGTTTTTTGCTTTTGTTGTAAGCTATTTGGAAAAACACTAAGCCCCTTTTGTAGTGGTATAAATACATGGGAGGGTTTTTCGAAAAAACTGAAAGACCATGAAAACGGCATTTCCCACCAAGAATGCTGCAGTCAATGGATGTTGCTAGCTGAAGGGATAAGAAATTCATCCACTATCGACAAACGCGAGATGAATATTTTTTTCAATGAAAGACGTTTTTGGAGAAATGTTTTAGAGAGACTTATCGACATTGCCTTGTTTCTATCGGAAAGGAATCTTGCTTTTAGAGGATCTGAAGAAGTCTTAGGATCTCCTCACAATGGAAATTTTCTGGGTATATTTGAGCTTTTGGCAAGAAGAGATCCGATCCTAAAAGAGCTTCAAGACAGAATCAAGAATAAAAACACTAAAGATCACTATTTGAGTCCTACCATACAAAATGAACTAATTGAATTGCTAGCGACAGAAGTTGAAAAAGAAAATTTACAGCAATTGAAATTGGCAAAATATTTTTCTATAATTTTCGACTGCACTCCAGATATGTCACATCATGAACAAATGTCTGTCATTCTCCGTTATGTACTATGTAATGAAGAAGCTGCTGTTGTTAAAGAAACATCTTTTGGCTACTTGAGAATAAGTGACAGTGCTGGGAAAGGCTTGTTGGACGCTTTCTTAGAAAAAGCGACCGAACTGCAACTCGAATTGTCTGATTGTCGAGGTCAGTCATATGATAATGGTGCTAACATGAAAGGAAAACATTCTGGGGTCCAAGCAAGAATGCTAGACATCAATCCCAAAGCTGTTTACGTGCCCTGTGCAAACCATACCCTTAACTTAGTTGTTGTTGACAGTGCTAATTCATCGACGGAAGCATTGACATTTTATGGAGTACTTACAAGGTTGTATGTGCTGTTTTCTTCCTCTGCTCAGCGTTGGGAAATTTTGAAGAAACATGTGGAGCTGTCCATAAAGTCACAATCTGATACTCGTTGGGAAAGCAGAATTAAATGCATCAAACCTCTTCGATACAATTTAAAAGAGGTGTTGCTGGCACTGAAAGACTTGGAAGCCATTTCCATAGAAAGAAAAGATGGAAGAGCTGCCTCAGAAACAAAATCGTTGATAGCTCATTTATCAAAATGGAGTTTTCTTTTGTCGGTGTTTATTTGGTATGATATCCTATTCCAAGTCAATAAAGCAAGCAAGATTCTTCAATCGTATGGAGTCTCCCTTCATACAATGGAAACGGAAATCCAGGCAACTGAAAAGTTTTTGCAAAACTATCGCACAACGGGTTTCGACAGTGCCGCAACATCTGCTGTTGAAATAGCACAGGAATTGGATATTGATCCTTCTTTTCCTCCGTCAAGAAGTGGAAAGAAAAGAAGATTGTTTGATTACCAAGGTGAAGAGGAACAACGAGCTACTCCTGAACTGAAATTTAAAAGCAACTTTTTCTATCCATTAGTAGACCAGGCTATTATGTCAATAAAGGAGCGCTTTAATTTGTACGTGAGGTTTCTTCCGCCTTTTCGTTTTTGTACACACGAGACAAACTTTTGCTTGTGCAACAAGAAAATGCTCTTCTTACTTGCTGTAAAGAGTTCCAAAAAAAGTTCGGTGACATTGATTCTGATGAAATGAGCGCTGAGCTACAGCGGTTTGTTTTAATTTTACAAAAAAAACGCAATCTCAATACGGCTCAAGACTTTCTGAACTATCTTCTAAAGACTCATTTATTTGAATTGTATCCGAATGTGTACATCGCACTTCGAATCTTACTAACTTGCCCCGTGACTGTTGCCAGCGCTGAAAGAAGCTTCAGCAAATTGAAACTGATCAAAACTTTTAATAGAACGTCTATGACAGACAGTAGACTATCTTCATTAGCCATGTTGTCAATCGAAAATGACTGCGCCCGATCTCTTGATTATGACAATGTCATAACAGCATTTGCGAACAAAAAGGTTCGCTCCAGACTATTTAAATGATACTGTGTTTTTATAACTTTTTCATGTTTTTCAGTGCCATTGCTTTCGTTTCGCAATGTCTGCATAAATGTCCTACTGAACTCTGGCATCGGTGCCGAATTTTTTATGACTTGCACCTTCGGTATCGGCATGCTTTATTCTGTCATTAGCCTGTTTACTTATGTACAAATTGTGGTGTATTTCCTTAATGCAGCTTTTCAATTTTACACCTCTAAAGTGACATGACCTGTGCGCAGGGGCTCTTGCGCTTACTTTGGGGGGGGGGGGCCCGAAGTTGGAGTGCTACGGGACTGGCGGTGGTTGTAGATTGCGATGTGCTGGCTTTTCAAAGTATATCTTAACAATGTTGTGGCGTTACCTTTACAAAGTAGAACAACTTGTGTTTAAACTTTTAGTTGCCGGTAGCCATGTAGTTGATTGTCAACGTTGATGTAGCTACAGTTTTGCTTGCCTTAGACTTGATTTTAATTCTTTATAGAGTGACATGAAAGACTACAAAAATGGGATACACAGATCCCTATTTCACAATGAGAAATAGGCAGAGAAAAGTATCAAAGTCATCCCATAAATTCTTTCCGAATTTTTCCTTCTTTTAAATTAAACCAAACTAAAAGAATAAGTTATTTTTTGTAATGGAGTTGAACATTATTTTTATGATTTGATGCATTTTTACTGATTAAATTTTATTTTACAGAACGATAAAATTAAAATTTGCTTGATCAAAACCCTGCTAACATGGAAGTGACCAAGAATCATTTGAGGCACATAATGCTTTATGAGTTCAAGAAAGGAAATTCAGCAGCTGAAGCGGCAAAAAATATTCACTCAGTTTATGAAAAGGAATGCGTGAATGAAAAAACTTGCTGTAGATGGTTTGCGAAATTCAGAAGTGGAGATTTCACCCTTGAAGATGAAGGTCGAACCGAACGTCTAGTTGAGTTTAATGATGAGCTTCTTGAAGCAGCCCTTGAAGAAAATCCTGTTTCATCAGTTGAGGAATTGACAATAAAACTGAGTTCAAACATACAGCTGTTCATCGTAATCTTCAAAAATTTGGAAAAGTTCCTAAACTTGGGAAATGGGTGCCTCATGAATTGTCTGAAAACAATCTCAAATCGCGAGTCGACATCTGCTCTTCTCTCCATTCTCGCCAACTTGTTTCATCTTTTTTGGATAGACTTATGACTGGTGACGAAAAATGGATCTTTTATCGAAATGTTAAGCGTGGTAGAGAGTGGCTTAGTAAAGGGAAAAGACCTCAGCCACAACCAAAAAGAAAACTTTAAAAGAATAAGGTTCTTCTTTCAATATGGTGGGATTGTCAAGAATTAATCCACTTTGAATCGTTGCCACCTAATGCAACAATTAATGCTCAAATCTACTGTCAGCAAATAGAGCGTTTGAATTAAGCTTTGAGGAAAAAAAGACCTGCTTTAGTGCATCGAAAAGGGGTGATGTTTTATCAGTACAATGCACGGCCCCACACAACAAGAATCACGTCACAAAAGATTGAAGAACATGGTTGGGAGAAAATTCCTCAGATACCTTATTCTCCTGACCGTGCTCCTTCAGACAACCATTTGTTTTGTAGCTTGCAAAATTAATTGGAAGAAACAGTTTTTGCAACGTAGGAAGACGTTGAAACTGTCATTTGCGAGTTCTTCGAATCAAAGCCAAAAGAACTTTACAGTGATGGAATTAATATGCTTGTTAATAGATAGAAAGAAGTCATAGATAATCAGGGAAAGTGCATTGATGATTAAATCTTTAATAAAACGTAACATTTGGTCACTTGTTTTGTTTATTCAAAAATTCGGACAGAACGTATGGGATGACCTGATAAAAGTGCGCTATAAAATTGGGAAGCATGGCTATTGTAGGGCCATTAGCTTTAGATTGTGGTTGCGATAGCGCCGCAACATTTTTTACCAAATAGCAGTAGCGTCGATTCTTTTTGCATAATTGGAAACGTCGCTGCAACTACTTGTCAACAAATTGCGTTGTATCAAAACGTTAAAAATGACGTTTATTTTACCCGCCACTGCTTAGATTGCAATGTCTTGATTGTTAAGTAGAGAAAGCAACTTGCCAAATGACCACAATTGTAAACTATTGCGACTGCATTGCTTAGTCTTTTTTATCCTTTTGCATATGTTATGGAACAACAGATGGTAAATAAGCTATACGAATACTGTAAATAATCTCAGCACTTCTTTAGATCAAACAAATCTTCTGATATTACATATAATGATTTATAGATTTCTGGTTTCAGATGGTGAAATTTGCAATTCTTTCTTTTTACATCCTAATGAGCTGCTAGTTTAAGTGAAGCGCGTTTTATAGGCAAAACGAGTTTGTAGTTTAAAATAAAATTGAAGAGGAAAGAAAACAGGCGACATGCATAGACTGATTTCAATTTGGAATCATATTTGCGTGAGGTCAAACTTTACTCCAGACAGCGGGGATTTTTAGATATTTAGACATTTGTAGTTTGGTATCCTAATTAACCCATTAATGCCCACCGTATGATTAATCATACGCAAAAGTGTCCTTCTTAAAATTCAAATAAAATCAAAGCAAAAATATTTGGTTTACCATAAGCACGTGATATATTTTTGTCTATAATCACACTACTGCTATAGAAAAAATTAGGTTTGAAAGGCAAAGTTGGTATGGGTAAACTGTTTTTTGTTTTTATGAAAATCACTAAACACAAAAGTTAAGGGGTGCATGCCAAAGAGTAACATTTTTTACTTATGCGACATCAAAGATTTCAAAAATTTCTAATTGTTTTTGTCACAGGTATCCGAAGGGTTTCCTTCCTGCAATTTTTTTCTCTTGGCAGTAATCAAAATAGTAATCATATGTTGTTGTAAATTGAAAGTTTATGCAAAGAAATTTTGTCCCTACACTAAGTGTGTTTAAGGTATTACATCTGGTAAGAAAAAGCCCTTTCAAGTTCCAGTATCTCATAATTGCCTAAAATGTTTGATTTAACTGATTGGCGAGGGGTTTACGCGTCCATGCTAGATGCTTTCAGAGATATTTTTCGTTAGATCTTAAAAAAGTATTTTTTCTGAGATCAAAAATTGTGTTATTATTTTTGGCTCATCCGTTGGCCCCGGTTTTCTTTACTGCAGAAAATTTGTAGCCCACTAGTTGTTTTACGTAAGTTTGACTGAAAAACAGGCTATTATCTGCTTTGTTTTGTATTTGGTAGCAAAGCCATCATTGAGACGCCACAAAAACTGTGGCAGCGAGCTTGGCAGCGAACTTTTTAAGTGAGAGCAGTTGCTTAAAATTGTAACAGTTGCTTGCTGTCATTTGCTTGAGGCGAAACTTGCCCTTCTCAATTGAAAGATAAGTATTTTTAAAAATACATTTTCAATGTGATGTTATGGCAAAAGTTGCTCCTAACTTAGAAAAATTCAAGAAATCCAGGTGCCAAGAAATCAAGCGTGGTACACTGCAAGAACATTGCGTAATAACGCCAATATTTTTTACGGAGGCCATGTTCTTGCACCTCCAGCCTAAGTTTGTAGACATCTGTCACGAATAAGGAAATTTGCCTTGTAAGCGTAGTTTTCATATATGTGTAAAGTGCTGTATCGATTGTTCGCTCGGCTACTGATTGAAAAAAAAGGACCTTTTTTCCTCGCAATTGGATTTGCTGTAAGTACATCTTTATTACGTCACAATTGCTATTACGACATAATAAAATTCCAGATTGATCTGGTGATTCTAGCTTCTTCAAAGAATTTTGATAACCGATTACATAATTAGTAATGCTTTTTTCTTTTTTCACGTAATTTCGTTCTAGCGTTTTTTGGATTGTTTTTTCAATTTATATACAGGGTGCGCCAAAAAGACCTGACACATTTGAAAATTTAATAGAAATCAAACGCGTTGACGAAAATAATTGATGTTTACATTTTTGGAAAGCGTATAGCATGCCATTTTGTGCGGTGTCCAAAAAACAATCTACAATGCATTTGTGACGTCATAATGGTTGATTTTTAAATTAATGTAATTTTTTAAATTGTGCTTTATTTGCTAAAATGAAGTGGTTGGGCTCACACCGTTCTTTCGTTGTGGAAACTTTTTTTACAAACAGTGGATCAATAACTGCAACTCAAAGATTATTTCGTACGCACTTCAAGCTTGGAAGACACGATCCAGTGCCAAGTCCAAACACAATTTTGTTGTGGATAAAGAACTTTAGAAACAATGGATCTGCACTAAAACGACGATCGACCGGCCGACCTCGGACTTCCACAACTCCAGAAAATGCAATGGCAGTAAAAGCGTCAGTTCAACAATCTCCACAACGTTCTGCGAGAAAACACGCAGCTGCTTTGAGGATCTCCGCAACCAGCGTAAGAAGAATTCTTCACAAAGAACTGCAAATGCATCCGTACAAGATTATGTTGGCACAAGAACTAAACGAAAATGACTTTGAAACCCGAAGAGCTTTGTGTTTGGAAATTCAACAAAATGTTCGTATGGATGCTTTGGTGCTATACAGCGATGAGGCTCATTTTCACTTGTGTGGTACCGTTAACAAGCAAAACTTTCGCTACTGGGCTGAATCTAACCCTCGTTCGCTGCATGAACGTCCATTGCATTGTCCCAGAGTGACGGTGTGGTGTGCAATAGCAAGGTTTGGCATATGGGGTCCGTATTTCTTTGAAGAAGAAAACGTTGTGGCAACTGTAAATTCTGATTGAAATTGCAAAATGCTAGAGAATTTTTTGAAACCAAAATTGAACGAGCGTGAAGATCAACACCAACTTTGGTTTTAACAGGATGGAGCAACAGCCCACACTTCCCGAAATGCAATAAAGACTTTGAAAGAAATGTTCCCTAATCATTTGATTTCCACGCGTGGTGACATTGGCTGGCCACCAAGATCACCTGACTTGAAACCATGCGATTATTTTCTCTGGGGTTACCTGAAATCGAAAGTGTACACTCAACGCCCACGATCAGTAGAAGAGTTAAAAGATGCAATACGACATGAAATTACTGCCATAACACCCATGATGATCAACCGAGTAATCGACAACTTTCATAAGCGTGTTAACCTCTGCGTAAACAATCACGGCAAGCACCTAACTGATTTAATTTGTAAAACCTAATAAAATGCATCGTTGTTATTTTAGGTTTTTATTTAAAAATGTTGTAGTGTTTGGTTTTTAGTGTTATTTTGGTTTTTATATTGCATTAATATGATTGTTATTTTGCATTTAAAAAGCACTTTGCTTACAAAATGCCATAATTTTCAACATCAACTATTATTACGTCATAAAATGTAGTGTTCATGTTTCGCGTATTCCACACAAAATGGCATGCTGTACGCTTTCCAAAAATGTGAACATTTCCTGTTTTCGTCAACAGGCTTGATTTTTATTAAACTTTCAAACGTGTCAGGTCTTTTTAGCGCACCCTGTATAATGCGACGTGATTTTTTTTGCAGTTAGTAGTAATAGTGGTAGTAGTATAGAGAAGCATTGTAACAGGGAAAGAGAGAGATTGATGGACGGATTAAAGAAGGGCTATTGTTTTTTTGTGATAATTTATTGTGGATTCTGTGGACGTGGTGAGTATTGAACAGTTATTGGTGAAATTAGTTTTGGCAGTTTCCTGAGTGTGTAGCAAAGTGATTAATTCTGAGATCGTTGAGCGAAGAAGCTTGAAGTCTTGAAGTATTATTTTTGTGAATACATTATTCTGTTCTTAATGTGGTTTAAGGTGTTTTTAGTGGAAGCCAATCTTTTCCAAGTTTTATTAAGTTGCAGTCAGACCTAACTATCCGAGCGATTATCATACGTCGCCTCAATTTAAAAAAAATTTAAGATTGAGATAGTACCGAAAAGTTCTATTGTTATTATTAAAACGCGACAACATCAAGGGTTCACAACATTAGTTTAAAACATAGGAAGGTATCCAAAAGTCACCTTTGACATTATGCTGTGTAAACAGTTTTACTATTCTACCACGATGAGGCACGGAATGTCATAACATAAATCTCATGATAGAAATTACGATTGTATGGAGTATAGCCCATTGTCTTGATACCGGGCATCAGCGTGCAAAAACCACGTCCTGGGATGTGAACAAGAACTCAACTAATTTAAAAACAAGAAGAAACTAAGCTCTGGAAATTAATAAACTTTGGCGATGGCGATCTTTCAAAAACAATCTGCAAAACTTGCCATTTGTTTGTCCGAAACCTATTGATCTGTTTTGTTGTATAGTAGGGTGGAGAATGATGGACAGTAAGGTAAGACCGACCACATTAAATATTTTTATTGCAAGATAGCGGCACCTAACGGGAAACATTGGTTTAGTGCTTTGTTTGGCAGACGAGTGTTAGATGTCAGTAATGTGCAATTGCTCGACATTTGCGTTTTGATTGTAAAGAAGCAGGTACGAGACAATGCTATATTTTCAAGTTTTCGATTTTCCTCAAAAAGTGTCATATTATAAGGTGAGTAACAAATTAGCCTATTTGTTGTAAAGTCAGTTCAAAAAGTAATAAAGGCTTGTAATTGCTTGATATAGTAAAGAATTGTTTCTTACAATGATGTAAATAGCAATATGTGTTGAATGATCACCATGTGTTAGTTCATTGACTAGTCAAATAGGTCTCGTCATTTAAGCAAATGGCCTGTAGTTTTGCAGGGTGGTAAACTGTAAACACTGTTGTTGTCAAATTTTTTCTGGTTTAATTAGTTCTGACGATTGGTTGTTAAAGTTAATACATGTTGTTATAATACTTAGGGTTTTAAAATGTTTGACAAGTTGTTTAGGCTTTGAAATATTTATATTTATTTTTAGCTAAAAGGAGGGGCCCATCTTACCCCACCGGTAAGTATTTTTTGTCATTTAACGCAATAATTTAACTGTTTATCTAGACTACAAAGTCTAGAAAATACGTACAAGAAACAAAAAGAGGTTCCTGGGATGTACAAAAGATCAATAAAGCTGTTGCCATGGTGCAAAAGGGAGTCAAGTTGAGGAGTGCGGCAGATGTATGTCAAGAGCCTAGAAACACATTGAGAAGACGCTTACAAAAACTACTGAATTAGTCTGCGGGTTTAAAACATCTTGAAAAATTATACTTTTTGGGTCCGGAAAAAGAACTGGAGATGGTAAATCATATCACTGAGTTTGAAAGAAAAGGATTTCCTCTAACAACCATGGATATCCAAAAACTGACATACGAATTTGTCGTTCGCAATAACATTAAACATTCTTTCAATAATGCAACGTAAAATGACGGCAAAGACTGGTGGATAGAGTTTAAAAAACAACATCAATACATTTTAACCATTCTGAAACCCCAGGCCTTGTCTATACAAAGGGAAATTCATTTGAATAAGCGTGCTGTCAAAAGATATTTTCAGCTACCAGAAATTGTAATGGAAGAAACACTCTGTTCGGAAAACCAACGCTCATTTACAATGTTGATAAGGCAGAACTAAGTCTTGTGCCCGGAGTGAAAAAGATTGTTTGCAAACGTGGAATGAAGAGATCTAGTTAGATTACAAGAAGTGAAAGAGGCCAACTACAAACGGTTGTCATAGCAACACATGCTCCAGGTGATTACTTTCCACCAATGATACTTTACAAAGGAAAAGAATGCTTCCAGAGCTTGAAAAGAATTTTCCTCCAGGAACAATTTTCCGTTTGTCAGAAAGCGGATACGTTAATAAAGATTTGTTTTTGAAGTGGTAGAAACACTTTTGCAAACATGTAAAAGAGCGGGATGGCAAGACTTTTATTAATTTTTGACCGAAATGGCTTCCATTCGCTTAATTTAGACCTGCTGCTGCATGCTGCTGAACATATTGTTGAAATCGTTGTTTGCATGCCACCCCACACGTGTCATTATCTCCAATCATCTGACAAAGTGCATTTTAAGCTCTTGAAAAACCATTACAAAGAGGCTGTTCTTATTAGTTTACAAAGCAATCCTGGATTGGGCATAGGGAGGGCAGATTTTCCAAAACTATTTCGAACAGCTTGTTTTCAAGTGTCTACATACAATAACAGCTTAAATTCATTTCGGGAAACTGGACTTTATCCTTCAGATATTAACAAAATACCAGATTATGCTCACTCTACTACTGAAAATATTAGTCGCTCTGAGGCACAAAATATTGACCACGTGGCTGGTCACTTAAATAACAACCATCAGACAGAGTCAAATAATAATGCAATGCCAGTTCAACCAGAAGAAGAATAAAATGCAATCGCAATTCAACCAGATGCAGAAATAAGTGCAACTGTACGTCCTCGACAAGAAGGTGAAAATGGTACCACAACTCCCCCAAAAAAACCTGAAGAAGATACTATTGCAATCAGCGCTACCACCAATCTATTAAGATCTGGCGCCAATTTAGATAGTCTGCAGCAAAACCTCGATGGACCTGAGTTAGGTGAGCCTTCATTTGAAGATATTCCGCCATTTCCATCTACCGGGAAAAAGGCTAAACAAAAAGGAACAAAAGTAATTAGCACTGGCAATCGATTACTTACAAGTAAAGAATATCATAATGAGCTTGGGTCATAGCTTGATAATAAACAAAAAAGCAAACAAAAAATGTGCAAGAAAAAAAAACGTGAACCAGGAAACAATAAAGAAGACAACAGGGCAACCAAGTGCAATGAGATCAATAAAGGAATCTGTTGGGTCCCAGTAGAATTTTCGTTCTATCTCAATCTTTAATTTACTTCTTAAAATTGAGGCGACTTGCAGTATCCCTCGAATAATTAAGTCTGATTGCAACTTAATACCTAGGAAATAATTGGCTTTTACTAAGATGTTTAAATCACACACTTCTCGATCATGAGCAGAACAAATATATTCACAAGATACTTTAAAACTTTGAATTCCTTCCCTCGTCGAACACCAAAAAACAATGCGCTTTAATGCAGGGTGCGCTAAAAAGACCTGACACGTTTGAAAGTTTAATAAAAATCAAGCCTGTTGACGAAAACAGGAAATGTTCACATTTTTGGAAAGCGTACAGCATGCCATTTTGTGTGGAATACGCGAAACATGAACACTACATTTTATGACGTAATAATAGTTGATGTTGAAAATTATGGCATTTTGTAAGCAAAGTGCTTTTTAAATGCAAAATAACAATCATATTAATGCAATATAAAAACCAAAATAACACTAAAAACCAAACACTACAACATTTTTAAATAAAAACCTAAAATAACAACGATGCATTTTATTAGGTTTTACAAATTAAATCAGTTAGGTGCTTGCCGTGATTGTTTACGCAGAGGTTAACACGCTTATGAAAGTTGTCGATTACTCGGTTGATCATCATGGGTGTTATGGCAGTAATTTCATGTCGTATTGCATCTTTTAACTCTTCTACTGATCGTGGGCGTTGAGTGTACACTTTCGATTTCAGGTAACCCCAGAGAAAATAATCGCATGGTTTCAAGTCAGGTGATCTTGGTGGCCAGCCAATGTCACCACGCGTGGAAATCAAATGATTAGGGAACATTTCTTTCAAAGTCTTTATTGCATTTCGGGAAGTGTGGGCTGTTGCTCCATCCTGTTAAAACCAAAGCTGGTGTTGATCTTCACGCTCGTTCAATTTTGGTTTCAAAAAATTCTCTAGCATTTTGCAATTTCAATCAGAATTTACAGTTGCCACAACGTTTTCTTCTTCAAAGAAATACGGACCCCATATGCCAAACCTTGCTATTGCACACCACACCGTCACTCTGGGACAATGCAATGGACGTTCATGCAGCGAACGAGGGTTAGATTCAGCCCAGTAGCGAAAGTTTTGCTTGTTAACGGTACCACACAAGTGAAAATGAGCCTCATCGCTGTATAGCACCAAAGCATCCATACGAACATTTTGTTGAATTTCCAAACACAAAGCTCTTCGGGTTTCAAAGTCATTTTCGTTTAGTTCTTGTGCCAACATAATCTTGTACGGATGCATTTGCAGTTCTTTGTGAAGAATTCTTCTTACGCTGGTTGCGGAGATCCTCAAAGCAGCTGCGTGTTTTCTCGCAGAACGTTGTGGAGATTGTTGAACTGACGCTTTTACTGCCATTGCATTTTCTGGAGTTGTGGAAGTCCGAGGTCGGCCGGTCGATCGTCGTTTTAGTGCAGATCCATTGTTTCTAAAGTTCTTTATCCACAACAAAATTGTGTTTGGACTTGGCACTGGATCGTGTCTTCCAAGCTTGAAGTGCGTACGAAATAATCTTTGAGTTGCAGTTATTGATCCACTGTTTGTAAAAAAAGTTTCCACAACGAAAGAACGGTGTGAGCCCAACCACTTCATTTTAGCAAATAAAGCACAATTTAAAAAATTACATTAATTTAAAAATCAACCATTATGACGTCACAAATGCATTGTAGATTGTTTTTTGGACACCGCACAAAATGGCATGCTATACGCTTTCCAAAAATGTAAACATCAATTATTTTCGTCAACGCGTTTGATTTCTATTAAATTTTCAAATGTGTCAGGTCTTTTTGGCGCACCCTGTATAACATTCAGACCCAACCAAAACTAATCCACTAATTAACCACTTGTCACACTAATAAAAATCCACAATAAATCACCACAAATCAATACACTTCTGTCTTTTTCCTCTACACTCTATCTCTCTGCCACTCTAAAATCGTAAAAATCTCGCCGCCTTATATACTGTACAAAAAGACGATCTTCTGGAAAATGCTAGAACATCACGTGACACAAAAAAAAACACCGTTAATAAATTATGTAGGCCTAATCGGCAATAAAAAAAGAAAAAATTATCGAGAAGAAACAAGACTCACTAGAATACACTGGAACTTAGTAACGTTGTCAACCATTGTGACATAACATGAGGCTGTGAGTTACAAATCTAATTATAAAGCGTATTTCTGTCTGTCTGCCTGTGTATTTGTGTGTCTGCTTTAACTCCTTTAAAACTGCTACAGGTAAAAGCATCAAATTTGGAACAATTAATCACCATTTTGTGGTGAGTGTCGTAAGGGGGCTCGTGACGTCATCGTGGCGTTATAATCAAAAATCATTTTTTTAGAATTTGCATTACTTGACAGAGGACAACTGCTTTTGGCTCAAACGAAAACCAGCTTCAAACAAAAACTAGCTTCCGACTTACCACATTTCAAAAACTTTCATTTGTTTGGGATCTAAAATGATGTCACAATCAACGATTCATTGAAGAATCTGTTTTTTGTTTTTTCTCAAAAAGTACTTATCGCACAAAGGCAAATAAACGTTCATTTAGAAGATATTGATAAAGTGATTTCGATAAAAACATCTTTACAAGAATTAAAGCCTATTTGGCAATGCTACGAGCAATTCTTTATTTTAGCACTTTATGCCATGTATGCATTTTTCTTCTTTTTTTGCTTGAACGCTTAAAACTGGCTCTATGACGTCATAATATATCTCGTACGATTAACACAAATCTTCGCTACCGCAGATCATAATATAATGATGTTTTCAAACATTGCCACCTTTTTGCAAAATCAGTTCATTAAAAAACTGATTTGTGAGTTTATTTCTCAACTAATTTGTGATAATTTTTCATCAAATTATAGGTTATTTCAAGGCAATTCCTATAGTGTATAATATGCATAAATAATGTTTGTTTTTATACTGAAAAAACTGAACTTAAAGATCTGTGGTGTAACTTTCTACCTCTTCCAAAAGTAGTGAGCTCAGTAAAAACAGGTGACTTTAATGCAAAAGCGTTATAACAAAGTACTAACAATTACTGTCGTTTGAAAGATTAGAAAATTTGCTTTCCAGCAATATGTAACTCCAATTACTTAGGGCTAAGGATTAGTTTATAATGGCTGATCAAAAGTTGGTTGCCATACATCATGTTTCATTTTTAGTCGAACAATCATCCTACTTGACCTAGCAAACTTGCAAATGTCAAAGTTAGTTCTTTGGTGCTTTTTGACTATTTTTATTCAAAAGCATTGTTCTTTTGCATTAACTGTCGATGTTTTCAAAAAGATCCATCAAAAACTGAAGTCTCTAAATGTTTATGAAATGTAGTCTACCAGTTAAAAATACACAAAATTTTAGTGCCTAAACTTTACAAAATTCCAATTTCTAGAAAAACTAAGTCCTTTGGTACATTTTGGCTATTCTCTCTCGATAGCATGAATCTTTGGCATTATCCATCAAAATATTGAAAAAGATTCATCGACAAATAAAGTCTACCAATTTTGATATGAAGCCTACTCCAAGCAAAACACTTGGTGATCACTCAAGAAAAAGACGAGGGAGTAAAAATGTTCCTTTCTCATCGTTTGCAACAAAATGTAAGTGTCGAGCTACAATAGGAAGGTTGCATGTGACGTCACGAATTTCGCGCCAAAAAAAGTGGATGACCAAAAGCTCTAATTTATGCTGGAGAGGTATAGGGCGAACACCAACTTTTCGGGTTATTTTGAAAACTAATAAAAAATTAATTAAAATTTGGAATGAATTATTGCTAGTTGGATTCTCGGAAAGAAATAAATTTGACCAAAAGCAATTTGGTTGAGATTTGGTCTTTCAGTTGGCTAGTATAAGCCTAGCATAGTGGGCTAATTTTTAAAAAATGCCCCTAAGAGAAGTGCTATCTAACTACCATTTGCTCCTTACTTAAAAATAAACAATACCAATTAGATACCAGTCGGTACATTAGCAAAAACAACCATTACTTGATCATTACTACCGGTACGGTAAGCTTGCCGGTAAGCTTACTTGCTGTCTCCATGAGCAAGGCATTTAACGGTATGCCTCCATCTTTATGTGGCAAACAGGTGGTGGGGCCAAGCAGTCTACCCGTCGCGGTGATCCAGTGTGACAAAAAACATGCAAACAGAGCATGAGCTCTACGCATGAATCAATAAATCGGTACAGTAATTTTTGTATTGCCCTTGGTCCAGCAGCCTAGGTAATAGCCCAAACAATTGTTTAAAGAGTGGTTAAGGTCACACAATTACATCTGACATATCAATATGACTGGCCTGCAATTACTATTGACAAAAAATTTCAAAAGCTTACTGATTTTATCCAACAATAACTAATCCAGCACATGTCAAACGGTACAGAAGTCTACCCTGTCATTTAGGCTACAGTATAACTTAAGTTTTCAACTTTTCAGAATGCTTATGCCACTAAATATACTGTATAAGTTACACATTACAATTAACTTAAACTCAGCATTCCCAAACACGCTGATTAATCGAATATGAAACCCTCACAGAAGCTGGCTACAAATAAGCCTGCATGTTTAGCCCATAAAATTAGCCCAACTATTAGCAATAACAAGCAAACCTTAGCACCTCTTATCTTACTTTGACCTTAGATTCATTCCTTAACATCAATAAAACAACATATTTAACGTTCATTCAACAACTGTCACGTTTCTTCATTTGCTTTGCAAAAAACGCCATCACTCCTATTCAATTCAATGCAAAAACACTGGCTTTGGTCATCCACTTTTTTCCAAAGCGCATTTTGATGACGTTTGATCACGTGCGTGCAACCTTCCTACTGATCTACATGTTGAAGCAATTTCCTTTGCAATTGGGCGAGGCGGGCGCATCAGTTAGCTGATTTGATACTTTTAATCTCGACATTATTAATTAGGGCCCCTGCCATTCCTATAACTTAACTGTGAGTGCTTCATTTCGGGTTAGGTTGCTATTTGCATGGCGGCGTTTATGCCAGGGCCAAGGAACATGCACGCAGTCAGAGACGTTAGTTTATATTAATTCGCCTACAGTGAAGAAAAAGTGGTGAAGTAGCAATCCCAATATTTAATGGTTTAAAACGCACTGAAACATCATAATCTTAAATGTCATTGCAATGCTTGCCACTATTTACTGAAAACAGCACTAGGAAGCAAATTATCTTCTATCATTTTGATAGCAAGGATAAATGGTAAAGCCCATTACTGATATTTGTAATTGCAAAGATATCGGTACAAAAGACTGATCTTCATGTAAAGTAGAGAGGTATGGATTAGGGGCAAAGTTAAATGTAATAAAGTCCCAAACTTAATAATAATCAAAAAAATTAACAATAATAGCATCAATCTATATCAGTGGATCAAGAGGGAATATTGTTGTTTGAAAAGAGCTTAATAGGCACCTATTGCAATAGGTTATAAGCTTATGACTTAAGGGAAAGGCAGGGCACCTTTTCATGATATGGCCGAATTAAAGCAAATAGTGCCGGCAAAAATCTTAATGTCACCAATATTAATACGAAAGCAGGCCCACCAAATCGTCGAACATCCCTACCACCAAACAGCTCATTTCTTTATGAGTCAAGACGACCACCATTCGGGCAACGCCATCAGTTTTGACTATGTTTCACCCCCCGTACACTTTTAAAAATTAAGAATGGTAGTTTGTGTCATCGTTTTTTTTGAATACTTTTAGTCTTCATAAATAAACCAACATGACCACCATTACATGTACTGGAGGTTTGGCTAATATTTAGTAAAACATTTCGTTCTGGCTCTAACATATGTTTGTACGGTGGAGCTAACGCTGCTGCATTAATTGATACGTTTTAAATCGGCACATGTGATAGTAGGCTGCAGTGAAAAAAGAAAAATTTTGAATTTTAAAAAGTGGTGTTTATATATGTCCCCAAATATGGTGTAAATGACGTAGAAACCAATTTTAGATTAGTGCACCCTCTAGTGGTCGTGCACATCCGTCGAACAGGAGAAAAATTGCTATTTTTACCATAACTTGAGAACCGCTTAAGCTAGAAAGCTGGTTTTTGGCTTAAAAGATGCAGAAATACCACTTTCCTATCTTCATTAAGAGAAACGTTTCTTCTAAAATGCTTTCTAAAAAAGTTACAGGCAAAAAACACATTTTTGAGAAAATTTATGCACTTTCGTATCTAAAATATGGTCTATTTTGGCATTTGCAAGACTTCAAAGATGATTGTTAGTGATTAATTCAGTTAACTTTGATCTAATTCATTACCTGGGGCTGTTTGGATGTTTCATAGAGCAAGTATCATATAAGCAATATGCAAAAAAATACTAAATGCAACACACGTTAGCATAAACATGGAGAGCTGAATGATGTCCAAACATTATTTGCAAGCACAGCATTTAGTGAAAAGTTGGAGCAGATAGTAAACATACAATGAAAACTCTTAGCCTGTCAACATGTTGATATCGGTATTGCACAGTGCACACAGTAGTACCGGTACACTGCAAAAAGAAATAATGTCAGATCTGTGTCAATCATCATGTAGAATAGATCCAGTCAAACAGTGAAATGATGCTTTGAGTGAAATTTTTTCATAATCTGTCGAGACTTTAATTTCTGCCGAATAAGTCCATCATGGCGATCAATGCCACACACTTGAGAAGATGCCTCTGTGACCAGTTTTACATGCCTTTCTACATGCTGGTTATGGCATGGATGATTTAGTTTTAAGGAATATTTTTGAATGACTTCAATTTCTGAGTCACTGTGGTGCTTTATCGCTGGTGGTTGGTTTACTTCTCTTCCATTTAGATTGACCATTTGATGAAAAGACCGTGCATTAAAATTGATGATGGGAACTTGAAATATTCTAATGTTGCTTTTACTAACAGCATCTTCGGTGTTTTGACAGTTTTCAACATAACCTCCTCTGAAATTGTCATTTGGAATTGAGTGTTGTAATGATTTTCCTCGCAAACCTTGAATTTTGTTAACTGCCAATCTTCTAATTTCTTCATCATCATCTCCCAGCATGCCCAAGAGAACATTTTCAGGATGAGCAAAAAAAGCGTTTCTTTGCACAACCTTAGATGCAATGGAACGAATTTCACTGTGTGGAAACTGCTGTATACGATGGACCAAGTTGAAGAAATTTTTTGCACCATGAATTATTTGATTCTGTTTTTTGGTTTCAAACCATGTTGGAAAGTAAACACTTATACAAAAACGGGCAATTGCTTGTAAATTTGCGGAAGGGGTTTCTTTTGAAACGTACAGACGCAAAATCCGGCAGGCAAGAGTTAACCATCGTGAATGGACAATTGGCCCTACTTCCAAAAATTGAAGATCTTCATCCACTGAGCCAACCATGACAGCCATACAAATTCTGTAAGCATAATGCTGGTCACTGCTCAGCTCATCAACAACTGACTGTGGTATATCAGGGAAATGCACATTGGGGATATTTTTGAATTTAACAACCGGCCATTCCGAAACACATCCATCTAGTTGTTTACCTATTGGTCCAGTAAAGCTATCAGGACTATTAGTTGTACCATCAAGTTCCATAAACACATGACAAAGTGGCAGTTCGTTGGTGTGCAGAAGGCAGATTGACCATTGCAATGGAGTTTTAAGCAACTCTTCCAGAGAACGTATGACACCATTAAACTTACCAGTCATCAATGCAGCTCCATCAGTACCGACAATGTTAAGTTTTTGGCACAGCATTGTGTTTGATATGAAGTCAAATATTTCTTGAGCCAGTGTTCTACCTTTGCCCTCAGTTGGGGATAAATGTGTGAGATAGTATGTCCCAGGTTCACCAATCAGCACATAATGCTCTTCAAGTTGAGTAGATCTGTACATTTTTCCATTTGGTCCTTCTAACATAACCTGGGTTGCATATTTTCTGCCGTCAAAGTACAATCCAGATACATATTTAAAATTAGAAACTTTTTCTTGACAAATTTCTTTTCTGCATCTCTCTCTTTCTCTTCTCAGTTTACTTGGATCAATTACAAGTGATTTGTCTTCATTAGTGACGATTCCCATGTCTTGTAATGTGCTGGTGGCAATAGCAGCTCCAGCTCTATCCGATAATTGATATCTCTCACACATTCTTGCTAAGTTGGTCGATCTTTGACGATTTTGTGCATGACTTGGGTGGCTATCTTGTGGAGTAATAATTGATTTCTCAGATGTCTCTGACAACTGTGATGCAGAACCATCTGCTGTATCACTGTTAGAATCTGAAGCAAAGGCAGAGCATTGTTCTGAACTTGGTGAGGCTGAGGCATACGTAGACATTGGAATAGAAGGTCGCTGGGCATCACGGCTGAACCTCAAATCAGATTGTGTTAGAGGAACAACTTCATCTACACACCTACGTTTACGCTCAGTCCTCTGGTCTTCATAGAATGTAAAATCTTCCCTTGCCATTCTCAAACAATGTCGGATTTCCATTTGTCTTCTTTGCTGTTCATCAACACAGTACACGTCGAAAAGTTGATCCATGTCTTGCAGGAATGAAGATTCCATTTTCTTATATGGCTCCGAGTTCTTTCTTGGGTACCGTGTAACATTGCTGAAAGTTGTCATCATTTGTTGTATTTTAGTTGCAATCGTATAGTGATGCTGAGGATATACATTGCACCATATCCATCTTTCATGCAGTTCTTTGGCAACTTCTCTAGCAGCACTCAATGTTCTAAAATCAGGTAAATCCAGCATTCGTTCAATCACGTGTCTTTTCGTCGGTAATTCTCCTGGAGGAAACAACTTGACAGCTTTAAAAATTTCTCCACAATGCAACTTTTTTATGACAGCACCAGAATAGGCTCTTTTCCTTGTCAGCATTATTTTCCACTTTTGTGAATATTATTATTGAAACCAAAGGAAGAACTTGTTAGAGATCAGTAACCTTGCAACAGCAAATGTAGACACTAAACTTTATTCACTTACAGCTTAATACTGGTATTTTACCTGTGAAAACAATAAAACTTTCGAAACAAATACTTTCTAAGTTCTGTTATAAAGCTGTTGCCAATAATCCTATCAATCCTAGTCCTATTACTTTTTGTTGTATTCAACAATTATTTGCACAAACATTCTGAAATAAGAAGACAGAAAGTCAATATGGGTTGGCTTCAGGTTATGCCAGCAAAATATGGCGACATATGCCAATGGGATTCGAACCCATGCCCACACCAACCAGTGACTTAAACCTGCGGCTTCTGAGATCATGTCAGCCCTTAATCATAGGACAGACTTTAACTACTCTGCCAAAGTGACACACTGATTGCTTATGATGCTCGCTAAAGTGAGGCATTAGCATCAGAAATTGTCTGCGCTCACAATGAAAACTTAACAAAATATTAAGTTTCTTAACCACCTGAACCCTTCACCGTAAATATAATGAACTTGCTGGTATGATACCTTCAAACCATAGAACATTGAAGAGTCAGTTGGTGCTACTAAGTCCATGACAGATTTGTTGAGATAGTAGAAGGAGAAAATTTAGCTGCTAAGGTCATTGCAATGTGTTTACTGCATGTACATCTTCCTTCATGCATATCATATGCTTTTTGTGAACAGTGTTTTATTATCATTCAGCTCTCCATGTTTATGCTAACGTGTGTTGCATTTAGTATTTTTTTGCATATTGCTTATATGATACTTGCTCTATGAAACATCCAAACAGCCCCAGGTAATGAATTAGATCAAAGTTAACTGAATTAATCACTAACAATCATCTTTGAAGTCTTGCAAATGCCAAAATAGACCATATTTTAGATACGAAAGTGCATAAATTTTCTCAAAAATGTGTTTTTTGCCTGTAACTTTTTTAGAAAGCATTTTAGAAGAAACGTTTCTCTTAATGAAGATAGGAAAGTGGTATTTCTGCATCTTTTAAGCCAAAAACCAGCTTTCTAGCTTAAGCGGTTCTCAAGTTATGGTAAAAATAGCAATTTTTCTCCTGTTCGACGGATGTGCACGACCACTAGAGGGTGCACTAATCTAAAATTGGTTTCTACGTCATTTACACCATATTTGGGGACATATATAAACACCACTTTTTAAAATTCAAAATTTTTCTTTTTTCACTGCATCCTAATGTGATAGTATGGCCTGCCGGGTTAAATTGTATCATAGTAAGGAGAAACATGTTTTCTATTTTGCTTGATAATAGCTTTATAGAGAATCCGGAATCAAACCTGAAAATTTGGGTAAAGCAAAAACTTATTTAACTTCTATAAGCATACCTAAGAAAGGCAAAACAAATATGAATTATTATGCGTAGCCAGCAAGGACTTAAGAAAGTTTGAGGCGAAATCTAAATTAACAACATCACTGTATTAAATCGCACCACATGGAAGATATTATTGCTATTTTGCTATTTTACTTTATAATATCTTTATAGAGCTACCGGGGTCAAACCAAACATTTGAGGAAAAGCAAGGGCACTTTAAATTCCCTAGGGCACGTCAAGCAGGGAGAAAAGAACATGCTACATAATGCATAGCCAGCGAGGACTTGAGAAAGTTTAAAGAGAAATCAAAAGAAAACTGCGTCATTGTGTCAAATCGCACCACATGAAAAACATTTTTGCCCTTTTGCTTTAGAATAGCTTAATATCAGAAATGTGCGTGTTCCCTACTTCCAAACTACGGGAAACGCAAGGCTCCCTTGGGTTTGTGTCAGCAATGAACAGAGCACATAGACCTGAGGCATAGCCAGAATCTTAAAATGAGATATTCTATTAGGAAAAGGAGAAGAAAAAGTCGTGAACATCTTATGTGCAGAAAACACATAAACGTTAGGTAACTATTCATACAAGAACCTGATAGGTAAAGCCGGCTTGGCCGGCTAAACAGACACTCTCAATCCCGACGTTACTGACGGAGGCTCTTCGGGTGATGCCGTCATATATGCTCCCTGTTATGGTATGTATGTCATTTATGTCTATGCTATACATCATTGTAATAAATTCAGAGTTTAAGAAAAAAGCAACATGAAACCATAACCATAACAATTTGTAAAACTGAATGTAGAGAGAACAATAGCCGCTTTTGTTGCTATGCCGAAAACAAGACCAATAGCGCAGCCACATTAGGAACTTAATACTACAAATATAAATAGGAAAAGAGCAGCACCAATTGGCAAAATAGGCTTACCATTAAATAGTTTTTTTAATTGTGAAATTAACCATCATTTTACCGCTACAATCAGTTTTAATTAATCCCTGCTTCCTCACAAGTATTAACAATAATTTGTGGCAAGATTCTTTGTAAGCATTGCCAGTCATGATTAAGAGAATATGATGATCACAATGTCGCGTAGAAGAATTGTGAAAGTGCATAAGATTTATTAACTTTTCGTTACTGTTCAAACAAGAGCCGGTTGGGTGAACCCGGCTTGGCCGGTTGAACCGAAATACTAAACCCTGACATTACTGATGGAGGGCCTTTCCGGGCGACGCCGGCAAAGCCGGCTAGTCTATTAATAAATGCAAAAGAAAAAGATCTTATAGTTATGCAAGAGTCTAGCGATGCACTTAGCAAACTGCAGACAGTAACACTGTTTCGACCTATCAGGTCTCTTCAGTGCAGTTGGTGACCGACAAGGAGCTAGAGGCTTTTGATAAAGCATTGCTTAGACCATCACACTTCTTTTTTTTCGCAAACAGTTTAGCAAGTTTAAGGCTTCAGATAATTCAGATTTGCAAATAAAATATTCACTGCAAAATAAAACAAGAGATTACAACAACTATACATATATAAAAACTATTTTTTCAACGCAAATTGACTTATTCGTGACAGAATCATTGCCAAGTAGAAGAGGAATAAGCTCTAGACCTACCAAGAGTCAAAAGAAAAGAATTGATTTAGCAAACATGTGCGGTGTCCGTAAAGGAAATTACTATAATGAACACCGATTTACAAGATGCTTAGAGGTGGATCCAGTGTCCTGTTGGCCAACTGTGGTTTCACGAAACTTGTGCAGGAGTGTATGGAAAAGAAGCGTATAATTTTATATGTTACGATTGTGGATTAACATCAATTTCGATATTAAACTGAGCTTGTCAAGAAAAATGCGTTTCAGCAACTTATTTTTATCGCTTTTCTGATTGTACGGGATAATCAATTATAGGCCGGATAAAATGAATTAAAAATCAAAGTTAAAAACAAGTGCCTTTCTTTACCTATCTTACAAAGAAACTTCTGCTCAATGCGCATATACTGCACATCTGCGGTACAAATGAGTAAAATGTCACTTTTACGGGCAGGCCATCTTTCCCACTTCATGGGGTAAAATGGACACAATTGGTTGGTCAAGAAAATTGTCAAAAATTTATTATCTTCTTTTTTTAAATTTTTGGTGCATATGCATTTTGTTGGTGTTATAAATAGCTATGTTTATAAAACGTTGAATACTCCCAATAGGAATTGGTTTTCTCAATATTTGGCGGAATGTCTGGCGTCTTTCCTTACTCTTCTATAATAAATTCCCCTCTGATTTGGCTAAAGAAAAGCTGTCAAGCGTCTACTTTTATCACATCAAACTTGTAGATACGGTGTAGCTCTATTCTTTTCGTGCTTGAAAAAGGCAGATGAATTTCAAATTCAATTTATTTTCTCAAGGTTTTTGCAAATAGAAAAAAAGCTTTGGGGGTGTGGTTACCGAGCAGTAACAAGGCAATCACCTAAACAAAAGGCAAAACTGTTTTGGGGAAGCTTAATAAAGTCAAAATTGAATGGTCTTAATCTTTTCATGTCTGGGCAGATATCTTTTCAAGGTCATTTTATTTGTCAGAAACAAAGAAAATGTTTTGTCAGCAACCTGAACAAACATGTTTAGGTTGACTTACCCGATAGACTATCAATCCCAGACACTAGATATCTCTGCCATTGTGTTATTGTCATCATCGAACAGCTTTCAACCAATAGAACACCTCACTTTATTAAGAAATCTTTTCCTTATGCTTGTTCAACTTATCGCTTATCAAAAACTATTTTCTCACTGGAATCTTGACTTTTTATTGCAGTAGCCCGCCCTGCCGGCCGAGACGGCTTACCTAATTAGTTGTTGTGAGAACAGCAGACCAGAGTCAAGGTTTTTTCAACACATCCAATCCTTAATTGTTCCTAAATCAAGTGCACTTAAAAAATGATCAAGTCACAAACATTATTGGTAGGAAAGGCATAGCGTTATTTCCATGATATAGACCTCTCCATTTCTACAAATGAATAGCAAAGAGACACAAGTTAAGTCAAACACAGATGATGGCTGCGCAAAAGAAGCAATTGTTTTCAACTCTACAAAAATTGGGTATTATGCAGCAGGCCTATTTAAATGCTTATCTTCATTACGTAACTTCACTGTCAGTTTTCTAACTTCCAAAAGTGTCAAAGCGTTTTTAGGCATAAAAACAGTGCGAAAATTTAATACAAATTTACACTAAACTTATCTTCAACACACTAAAAAGTATTAAAGTTGTACTAATTTCTAAGAAGTTCTGATTTTTTTGATCGCAAATTTTCTAAATAAATTGTTTATCAAAAAATTAGTCTTTTTATTTTATTCCACATGACATCTAGAATAAATTCTGAAAGTTTAAGATTTTTTATGTGATATATAAGATTAGTTTTGATGAATTTCCTCACTTTAAAACTAGCGTTCTGATCTTTTTGCTCGCTAATGTATTTGCAATTGACAGAGTGTTAGCAAGTAAGACTAATCTTGATTTCAAAGTCGAGACATCAGGATTAGGGGAAAAGTTGCATTTAATGTGATAAAATACCAAGTTGAAGAAAAAAATCAAAGAAAATAGTAGGCTTATTAGACTTAGTTCTAGAGAAAACATTTTTGCTTGAAAATAGCTTAATTAGCATACTGGAAAAGGGCGGATGATTTTGGAGGCAGGCATGGCCCCTTTTCTCGCTATGCCACATCCAAAGCAAATAGCGCAGCCAACGAAGTTAATAGCACAAATATGAACACAAAAGGGTGCGCGACCAAGTAGTGAAATAGCCCTACCACTGAATAATTTATTTTTGTAATTGTGAAACCACGACCGTTTTGGCGCCACAATTACTTTTGACTTTGTTTTCTTTTTCTCTACATTTTGGAAAAAGCAAATAATAACTTGTGAAATCATAATTTGTTAGTGAGTACGGTTGCTGATCCACAAAGTTACCTGGGTGTATTTGCCGTTTCACCTTGGACTTCTATCATTATTTTGACAAATTTATCTGACACCCTAGTTCCTTCCAGCACATTCTTAATTAATCGTTCGTTTAGAATGATGCCAATTTTATTTCTTCTCTCATCAACTTCATCGTAAAAAAAGATTAAAAGCCACGTCCAATTTTTTTGGTCTTGCTACTCTTTCATTTAGTTTCTTGCACACACAATATGCCTATCCTTCTTCTTTCCATCGTATCTTCCAGTTTTCTCTCTTTGTCAGTTATACTTCTTTGCCAGTCAAAAGACTAGCAAAAAGAGCAGGAAGTTATGCGCACTAAGTGTGCATGAATCGTAAGGTAATACGGACCAAGGCAAAATAACTTTTTTTTTGCTTCCAAACCCAAAACTGGATGCAAATCAGAAAAGATTTAGATATCAAACCCATAAGTTTGTCTAGTTTAGAAAACAAAACAATGAACATTACTTCAAGTGTCGTATGCAGTAGGCGCCGCTTATTATGACCACGGATAATATGACTAGCCGCTTATTATGACCAATTTGTTAGGGTCCGGAATATCTCCATTTAAAATTCTTCGTTTTATAAAATAATATGACCAACATATTATCCGAAATTTGGTCAGCATATTATCCGTCAATGGAAGAGTTCGATACTTTTGCTGGACAAATAAGTGATTTTGTGCAAAAACATCTTGTTCAGCGCGGCGTTACCGAGGTTTTTTGCACCAAAAACTAACTTACGTACCTGCGTAACATTTTGAATTTGTTTTGCGGTGCTTTGATACGTTACTTTGATTAAACGTTACCCGAACTGTTATTTACTTTGTTATACTGTACCACCGTTTGTACATATTGTTACATACTGCACTTAGTTTTATCATCACTTGTACTGTACTTTGTTTTATTGCCAACGTCACGCTGTTACTTTAACAAACGAAAAATTTGACGGTATTTGGACTTCTTGGGGCTTACGGCCTCGATTCAGGTGCGGTTATGGCGGCTTCGGTTTTTATGACCATTCGGATATTATGACCAAAATGGCCTGGTTTTAAGCGGCGTCTACTGTATTTGCAGAAAATCACGGCTTATTCCATTTTTGAAAAGTCATGTTGACTAGCTTTTATTTACACGCAGAGCAAGATAAATCAAATGCTATGTTGAAATAGAATTACTAAAGTACGCACTTTATATAAAGGAATTGTAACCAGGAGGGCAAGTTTTTATTGGCCCAAAAATTAATCAACATTGACTTCAAAATTCAAAAGAATTGACTTAATATACCTAACAAGACTGAATAAATTAATATTTTATGAGTTTTTGTATTAAAACGAATATTTAAATAACCAATACACACAAATTCTTATCAAAACTAGCAATAGTGGAAAGGGGGGCGATTTGATACAAGGGGAGTGATTTGATACATCACTTCCACCTAATTCCATAAAATAAATTTTAGTTAATTAACCTTACCCCGGGAAAGAAAATGTCGAAAAACTTCATCAGGGTTATAGGAAAAGCTGGTTTAAATGATTTTGACAGAAATAAAGAAGAGAAGTTGTTTTTGTAAAGTTTTTGTAAAATTTCGTCTACAAACTTCAGCTTGGCTACAGAATTAAAGAAAGGTTCAACAAAGCTGCCAATATGGTGGAGTAATTGTTGCTAGATTAGGTTGTTATCTGGTGCAGTTGTTTTCTCCAATTACTTTTCTTAGGATGTTAGTTATCAAATTCTATCCGAAGTGCTGGAAAGGAGATTTGATACAGTGCATTAAAGGTAATTTGATACAGTGTATCAAATCACCTTCCATATTATAACAACATGGTATGGTTATTTGATAAACATTTTTGGTGTCTTGGGGCATGGAAGACAATTAAAAACGCACAGAGCACCTAATCAGTAGTTAGGTTGCCTACAAAAAGATTTATTAACCGGTTTTGTATTCTGATATAACTGCACAGTAATTATTGTATGGTGCTGGTAGCACCTACAAGCTAACAGTTACTCTTGTTTCGGATATTTTGTTTTTGGATATTTGCCGTATTTGAATAGAACTTTTGTTCTATTTAAACTTGCTTCACAGTGACTGCACGACAAAACAGTATGCCGTTTAAGTATGAAAGAAAAACTAATTGATGTTTTCGATCACCGCCGGATGTATTAAAAAGAGCAGCTAAATGTTTCACCGAAGAAGGTATGTCTTATCGAAAGGCTGCTGCCAATTTTAACGTCGACAAAATGACACTACCACGGTATATGAAAAAGAAGAAGGCAAATCCCACTTGTATTATTGGTTATCAAGCTACCATTCTAAACAATCAACTTTTTTCGCCGTAGGTGGAACAACAGTTATCGTCTCACTTTGTGCACTTGGCTGATACGTTCTTTGGACTGTCAGTTGAAAAAGGCAAAGAACTTGCTTTTCAATTTGCTGCTCAAACAAATTATTAATTCCACATTCTTGGGAAGTAAATAAGAAAGCTGGAAAATAGTGATGGAAAGGGTTCAAAGAGAGGCACCTCTGCTATTGAAAGGAGGAACAATTAGTTCAATAGGAACATCGTGATATCAATAGGAACTCGTGAAGCCACATCAATTGGCCGCGCATCAGCTTTCAATCATCACAATGTAAAAGAATATTTTGACAATCTTGGCGTGGTGTTAGATAAGCATCAGCTTACTCCGGATCGAATTTTATTTTAGATGAAACTGATATAACTACTGTTTAAAATCCAAAGAAGGCTATAACTGCAACTGGAACATAAAGCGAGGGTTCTATAAAATCTGGAGAAAGAGGCGAGCTTGACACTGCTCTTTATGCAGTGTGTGCTGCAGGGCAGCTTTGGTTCCTATGCTGATTTTCTTACGAGTGCGATACAGGGAATACTTTATTCGCGGCGGTCCACCTGGATGCATCAGAAGAGCAACCAGATCTGGTTGGATCAATGCAGATCTTTTTGTTGATGTTTTGATGCACATTAGTGAGCTTACTGGCTGCTCACCAGATCGCAAGATTTTAGTGCTCATGGACAATCATGAATCACATTTTTCTATTGCTACAATTGACAAGGCAAGAGATTTAGGTATTGTTCTTTAAACAATACCTCCACAAACATCTCATAAATTACAGCCTTTGGATGTATCTGTTTATGGACCATTTAGAACTGGATGCAACAGCAATGGACAATTGGATGAGGACTAACCCAGGAAAGATTGTGACAATTTATGAGGTTCCATCGTTAGTTAAGGAAGCCCAAATGGTGGCAATGATTCCACGAAATATAATGTAAGGATTTTGTTCGACAAGTAACTGGCCATATACCCCTCAAATTTTTGACAAAACTGATTTTACCTCTTCTTTTGTTACTGATTATGACATTATTCAAGATTCTGGGAGCAGTTCTGCAGATCCTCAAGCTTTTCAAAGTGAATTGGGCAATGAACAATCCAGCATTTCTTCTTTGGATACTAGTCACCGCGACAATGCTACAGGTGGTGTTGATCAACTCCCACTTCATCAAGTCTTGACACGGCTTCTAATTTCGTATCTCCTGAAAATATTTTGCCTCTTCCCAAAGCGGCATTTAAAAAATTCTAATAGAAGAAGAAGAAACAGAAGTCAAGAATATATACCGACACTCCCGTTCGTGATGAAGTAGAAAAAAGGAAAGCGCAGAAACGACCTAAAAAGCCAGCTGATTGTGGAAAAAGTACTAAAGGAAAATTTTTCCAAAAAAGAAGCACCATTAGTGATCAGGTCATTTTCTACTGATGAGAAAGACATGGAACTTATATACGATGATAATAGTGACTGCGAGTTGGAGGAAAAGATTGAAATTAAGTTGGGTGATTATGCAGTTGTCTTGGTGGCTGGAATATCAAGGTCATTAAAATTTATAGCTCAAATTGGCGACTCTGATGAAGATGATTGTGAATATGAAGGAGTGTTTCTCCAAAAAGCCCACAGCAAAATTGACTCTGGGATGGGAGATAAAGAACAAACGTTTGTTGTAAATGAAAAAGATGCTGCTTCGTGTGCCCCTGATGACATTGTGCTTATACTTCCTGCTCCAGTTGGTGTTGGTGGTTCAGAAAAAAGAAGTAATCAATTGCGGTTTAATTTTGACTTTAGCAAACTAGACCTAGCTTGAAGTTTCACAAGCCTGTGCTAGTAATTTTTAATATAAGCAGAATCTATTTGTCAATACTAAAAAAGCAAACATTCCTCCAATACCCCACAAAACTGCTATTATGTTAATTTGAATTTTGAAATTTGTTTGGAGTTTTCAACCTTGTCGCTAGTACTTGTTTATTCGTTTAACATGTTTCATTTTTAGTGCACGTGTTAGAAGCAAAAATCAATATGATTCGATTTTCACATGCATTAGTGTTGATGCTTGCAGTCTACCATAAAATTCTTGTAGTAAAAACTTGACCAACTAGGGTTGGAATCGAGCCACCATTTGATATTTCACTCAAAGTACTGAAAAATTATTCAACTATAGCTTATAAAAGTGTAAAAGCACATTGAAGCAGTAAAATCTCAAAAAATAAGCTTTCTCAGGTATACCGTATGAACTCACCTTTCCCCGTATCAAATTACATTCTTGGCGTATGAGCTCACCTTCCCAGGAAAGAGAGTTTATACATTAGGGTACGACTTTTTAACTAGTAGTTGAGTAAAAAGTAATTAGGGTAGAACATCGTAGTTTTTCCCAAAAAGTGAGCAAAAAAGCTTAGTTATATTTGTGCCATCAACCAAATATCTATCACAAGCCGTTTGGAATTGAAAGACAAAAATGTAAAAAATATCTCAAATCCCCTCTCCTTCCTCTAAGTAAGCCTTATACAGTATAAGCAGCCAACTTTGCAATCATCAGGTGCCAGAATTGAAATGTAAAATCATATACTTTTTGACCTTCAAGTTTTTGTCATTGGCTAACAGTTTTCGCAGTATGGAAAAACTCCTTTCAACAGAAGAAGTCGTGGACCGAGAATGATGAAGCTAATAGTAAAGAACCGGTGACATGTGCGGTTTTTACATGTTTATTAATTTAAAATTGTCATTGTTTTGCATTCTTTTTTAATGCAACTGTTAATGCTACAGGTGTCTTCTCCGAAATCAAGTTCATGGATTGCTTGCAGTGCTTCTTTGATGGTGTATTTGGCACTTTCCATCGTTTCTGTAAACTTATCGAGACATTTATATTGGTCTTTGATTTTGAGAAGTTGACTAGCTAAACCAGTTGTTTGCAAGCTAACTATTGCTTGAGTTACTAAAATACCAAATCCTTCAAAACGTTCCACAATCGCTATCGCTTCAGGTAAATTCTTCGCACAAGATAAGACAGCATTGAACCAGCTACCCCATCTTGTAACAAGAGGCTGAAGCGGGCAACCAATAGTAGCAAATTTGGCTTGTCTGGTTTTGCTTTTAGCTTTAGGAAAGTTTCACGTATGTGATCAAAAGTCGTCATAATACGCTTTCGAAAAAAAGTAACTGACCATTTTCAGAGTTTTTGCAATAAATTGAATGAAAGTGATACCGCTTTTTGCAATTTAAATGGATAAAATAAACAGTTGTTAAATGAATGTTAAATATGGTGTTTTAGTCATGTTATGGAACGAATCTAAAGTGAAAGTAAGCTAAGAAGTGTTACAGTCTATTTTCTATTGCTACTAGTTGGCCTAGTTTTATGGACTTAACATTGAGGCTTATTTATAATCAGCTTCTGGTAGGTTTTTACATCCTAATAATCAACGTATTTGGGAATACTGAGTATAAGTTTATTGTAATGTGTAGATTATACAGCATATTTAGTTGCACAATCATATTGAAAAGTTGTAAACCTAAATTATACTGTAACCAAGAATGACAGGGCAGACTTCTGTAAAGTTTACCACGTGTTAGATTAGATGTTGATGGATATAATCACCAGTCCTTTGAAAATTTTTTTCAATAAAGGTTGGAGACTGGTTACATTGATCTGTCAGATGTAATTTTGTAAAGTTCATTTCTCGTTAATCCTTTAAAGGACATAAGGTTTTTTCGATAGAACTGCTTCAAAAACATTTTAATTGTGTTATTAGGTTTCCAAAAAAACATTAACACGAAAATTTTTAATTTGTTTGTTTGTTTTTAAAAATACAGCATGGCTCATGTATGACCCAGTGTCCCTTAACAGTAAAAGCTGTCAGTCGCGCTGAAATTTAGTTCTTACCGAGTATGACTTCTTTTCACTTGAAAATTGCTTTGCAGTTGACCAAGAGTGATTCCTTCATGAAAAAATAAGTCAAAAATTACACAAAATATTCAAAGGTCGCAATGTATAAAAGTAGATTGGCCTTTGTTTATTACCAATATGTATTGGCCATATCCATAAGAAACGTAGCATAAGAAAACGTTGCATTCTACACAAATATTATTTGTTTTGAAGTGTTTTTTATTGCTGGTGCAGATTTTGCAAAGATTTCTTTTCGGTCTGTTTTGCACTGTGTGCTTGGAACCAGTAGATGGTTTCAAATACTTGGCTATATCGGGACTTCAGTGGACTGAACTTATTGGTACATTTCGTTTTCTACAACTGAAACTCCCGATCGAGCAGCTCGACGATACGACTTTATATCCAGTTTTTTCATCTCTGGTTAGCCTTCATACAACTTGTTGAAGGCAATTCCAGAACTGTTGACTGCAATATCAATAAGATCAAATACTACTCTCAGGTAGTGCTCGATCTTTGACCTGTGATCAAATTGATAACTCACTTTCCTTTGGTCCATTATATCGACTCCCCCATTTACATGTATTTGTTGTACTTCTGAATGGCAATAAGACAAGAGATTGCTATCTTTCCATAGGAGCTTTAAAACCTTGGTTTCCCTTCATGTTTTGGGTCGACAGCCAAAAAAATTTCAAATCATGTGAACCGGTCGATTGTCCAACCACTTTGCGAAAAAACGTGATTGCTCTCCAAACATATTGCATCACTTCTTTCCATTTCTTTGTCTGCTGGAATTAGTTCTTGTTTGGGAACATTTTTTGATTGATGCGTACAGTTTCATCACTAAAAATTTTTTTAGATAAAGAGTGACCTGTAATAGGGGAGAATTAAAATGGTTGAGAAAGTATACTTGACACTTGAGGCCTTCTAATTTTTCTGTGTGTGATAGCAGTACTCCTTCTCACAATCCACACCACCATGGTTCTTCCCAGTATACAAATCGAATTCAAAGAGATATCTGCTCTTAAATCGCACCTGCACCACATCTTGAAGCCCCACTGAATCGGCTATCCCTCTACATATTGGTTCATGATGTTGCGCCCTTTGAAGCGAATCGTGTGTTGGTCAATAGACTCAAATCTAGTTAGTTCAATTGCAACCAAAAAAAATTACATTGAAATGTTTCATAACGGGTCTGTTTGAAGGCCTGATCATGGTCTGGGTCATTGCGATCAACCATTTGAGCATTGCATTAAAATGTAAAAACCTTCGTATTTACTCAAATCTTTTCAAACACATTAGTCTCGTAGTGCTGGAAGGGCATGGTACCCCATGACCAAATGCATTCCAAAGAATTCTTTCAATTCAAGTAGTGCAGACATTGCTATTTTGTTGGCTGTACAAAACAGTTTGTGGAATCACAATGTCTGTGATAAAACTTGTAAATTTGAGAACATTATCGAAACTGCGTATGGTGATATGTCACCAGACAATTCTTTCTCAATACGTACATCACCTCACCGCATGGAAATTCATTTCCTATATCATCAGCTTCTTCACAGACTCCTTTTTTGTTTTCTGGTGAAAGTTTTTTCCATTTAATCTTAAGTTGCTCCAATGAATCAGAAGGCATGGAGTTTTCTTCAAGTTGCTGTCGAGTGTCATATCCTGCTTGACTAGTACCTGATTGAGGAGGTTCTTTGTTTGCTTCAACGAAATCATCCATTTTTCTATTTCTTTCAATAGACATTAAATCTTTTTCAGAAAGCCCAAATCGTCATCAGCAAGAGTGAGCCCTTCCTCATTAACACTATTGTCACAAAATACGACTTGATTTACCTCACATTCAGTGAGATGACTTAGCTTTTTCTGATTGGCATTTTGAAATTAGCATAAATTACATACTTGTACATATGATAAATAGCGTAGGACAAATGTGTACACCCTGTCACTCAAATAACAACTTATTGTTGGTATACGTATTGGGTCAAATCTGTACCAAACCCAATATGCAGTGGCACACATATGTACCACTTTGTTTATAATTGATGCACCTCATGGTACATATATGTACCAATACTCAGCGAATGTGTGCTACTGCACAGATTACAAATTTTGAGAGAGTCTATAGTACAAGTAGGCTATTAGCTGTTTCTTCCACCAGTTTGCTCATGCATTCTAGTTTGTAGAATAGCAAACCTCACTATCATCATCATTTACATTTGAGGGACACTGGCTCATACATGACCCATTGTGATTTTAACCTTTGTTCTGAGAAAAAGGTCAATGAAATAGCTTGGTAAAGATATAAAAGGCATGTCGGACACGAAATCATACAAACTGAACTCAAAATATTTTGAAAATCAATCATTTTTTTTAACTAAAACAGCCCAATACCACACCATTCAAAGTCACGAAAAATGACCAGTTCTTTCTCCCCAAAAATATGACCAAGAGCTTTGAAAGTGGCCTAAAAAATTTTTGTTTGAAGAGAAAACTTTTTAGATTTCATCCAAAAATAAGCTGCTAACAATTTTACCAAGCTAGATTTCAATTGAAAAAATTATTTATGGGTCACATATGACCCAGTGTCCCTCAAAGGGTTAAACAAGTTTTTGAGCTATTGCCTCAGCGGCTGGTCTAAGTAAGTCAAGGATAATCAAAAACTTACGATACCGGTAGTAATGATCTGATAATGACTGATTTTGCTGATGTACCTACTGGTATCCAATTGGCGTAGAGTTATTTTTAACAGAGAAATAAAAATGATATTTATGTGATACTTCCCTCAAGGCCAATTTTTTGGCCAATTGGCACAGCGTACTAAGTTTAGGCTAGCCAACTGAAAGACCTGATCTTAACCAAATCGTTTTGATTAAATTTATGTGTTTCCGAGTAACCAACCAGCAATAATTAATTTTAAATTTTAATTTATTTGTTATTAGTTTTCAAAATAACCCCTAAAGTTGGTGTTCGCCCTAAACCTCTCCAGCATAAATTGCAGCTTTAAGTCAGGCACTTTTTTGCGCCAAATGTGTCACGTCATATAAAACTTTCCCATGCGATTAAAAGATGCAATTTATGCAGGAGAGGTATAAGGCGAACACCAACTGTAGGGGTTATTTTGAAAACTAACAACAAATTAATTGCAATTCAAAATGAATTACAGTGGACGCCGCTTAATGTGACCACCTTGAGAGCAGGCCATTTTGGTCATAATATCCGAATGGTCATAAAAACCGAAGCCGCCATAACCGCACCTGAATCGAGGCCGTAAGCCACAAGAAGTCCAAATACCGTCAAATTTTTCGTTTGTTAAAGTAACAGCGTGACGTTGGCAATAAAACAAAGTACAGTACAAGTGATGATAAAACTAAGTGCAGTATGTAACAATATGTACAAACGGTGGTACAGTATAACAAAGTAAATAACAGTTCGGGTAACGTTTAATCAAAGTAACATATCAAAGCACCGCAAAACAAATTCAAAATGTTACGCAGGTACGTAAGTTAGTTTTTGGTGCAAAAAACCTCGGTAACGCCGCGCTGAACAAGATGTTTTTGCACAAAATCACTTATTTGTCCAGCAAAAGTATCGAACTCTTCCATTGACGGATAATATGCTGACCAAATTTCGGATAATATGTTGGTCATATTATTTTATAAAACGAAGAATTTTAAATGGAGATATTCCGGACCCTAACAAATTGGTCATAATAAGCGGCTAGTCATATTATCCGTGGTCATAATAAGCGGCGCCTACTGCATACGACACTTGAAGTAATGTTCATTGTTTTGTTTTCTAAACTAGACAAACTTATGGGTTTGATATCTAAATCTTTTCTGATTTGCATCCAGTTTTGGGTTTGGAAGCAAAAAAAAAGTTATTTTGCCTTGGTCCGTATTACCTTACGATTCATGCACACTTAGTGCGCATAACTTCCTGCTCTTTTTGCTAGTCTTTTGACTGGCAAAGAAGTATAACTGACAAAGAGAGAAAACTGGAAGATACGATGGAAAGAAGAAGGATAGGCATATTGTGTGTGCAAGAAACTAAATGAAAGAGTAGCAAGACCAAAAAAATTGGACGTGGCTTTTAATCTTTTTTTACGATGAAGTTGATGAGAGAAGAAATAAAATTGGCATCATTCTAAACGAACGATTAATTAAGAATGTGCTGGAAGGAACTAGGGTGTCAGATAAATTTGTCAAAATAATGATAGAAGTCCAAGGTGAAACGGCAAATACACCCAGGTAACTTTGTGGATCAGCAACCGTACTCACTAACAAATTATGATTTCACAAGTTATTATTTGCTTTTTCCAAAATGTAGAGAAAAAGAAAACAAAGTCAAAAGTAATTGTGGCGCCAAAACGGTCGTGGTTTCACAATTACAAAAATAAATTATTCAGTGGTAGGGCTATTTCACTACTTGGTCGCGCACCCTTTTGTGTTCATATTTGTGCTATTAACTTCGTTGGCTGCGCTATTTGCTTTGGATGTGGCATAGCGAGAAAAGGGGCCATGCCTGCCTCCAAAATCATCCGCCCTTTTCCAGTATGCTAATTAAGCTATTTTCAAGCAAAAATGTTTTCTCTAGAACTAAGTCTAATAAGCCTACTATTTTCTTTGATTTTTTTCTTCAACTTGGTATTTTATCACATTAAATGCAACTTTTCCCCTAATCCTGATGTCTCGACTTTGAAATCAAGATTAGTCTTACTTGCTAACACTCTGTCAATTGCAAATACATTAGCGAGCAAAAAGATCAGAACGCTAGTTTTAAAGTGAGGAAATTCATCAAAACTAATCTTATATATCACATAAAAAATCTTAAACTTTCAGAATTTATTCTAGATGTCATGTGGAATAAAATAAAAAGACTAATTTTTTGATAAACAATTTATTTAGAAAATTTGCGATCAAAAAAATCAGAACTTCTTAGAAATTAGTACAACTTTAATACTTTTTAGTGTGTTGAAGATAAGTTTAGTGTAAATTTGTATTAAATTTTCGCACTGTTTTTATGCCTAAAAACGCTTTGACACTTTTGGAAGTTAGAAAACTGACAGTGAAGTTACGTAATGAAGATAAGCATTTAAATAGGCCTGCTGCATAATACCCAATTTTTGTAGAGTTGAAAACAATTGCTTCTTTTGCGCAGCCATCATCTGTGTTTGACTTAACTTGTGTCTCTTTGCTATTCATTTGTAGAAATGGAGAGGTCTATATCATGGAAATAACGCTATGCCTTTCCTACCAATAATGTTTGTGACTTGATCATTTTTTAAGTGCACTTGATTTAGGAACAATTAAGGATTGGATGTGTTGAAAAAACCTTGACTCTGGTCTGCTGTTCTCACAACAACTAATTAGGTAAGCCGTCTCGGCCGGCAGGGCGGGCTACTGCAATAAAAAGTCAAGATTCCAGTGAGAAAATAGTTTTTGATAAGCGATAAGTTGAACAAGCATAAGGAAAAGATTTCTTAATAAAGTGAGGTGTTCTATTGGTTGAAAGCTGTTCGATGATGACAATAACACAATGGCAGAGATATCTAGTGTCTGGGATTGATAGTCTATCGGGTAAGTCAACCTAAACATGTTTGTTCAGGTTGCTGACAAAACATTTTCTTTGTTTCTGACAAATAAAATGACCTTGAAAAGATATCTGCCCAGACATGAAAAGATTAAGACCATTCAATTTTGACTTTATTAAGCTTCCCAAAAACAGTTTTGCCTTTTGTTTAGGTGGTTGCCTTGTTACTGCTCGGTAACCACACCCCCAAAGCTTTTTTTCTATTTGCAAAAACCTTGAGAACATAAATTGAATTTGAAATTCATCTGCCTTTTTCAAGCACGAAAAGAATAGAGCTACACCGTATCTACAAGTTTGATGTGATAAAAGTAGCCCTCAAATACATCGCGCACTTTTCTGGGCCAAATCGCGTAAGGGTGGAGAACTAAGCGATATTCTTGGCAATCTGGGCGTTAGGTCTAGTACGAAAATGTTTTATCGAAAAATGAAAAATCATGTATGGTAACCAACGTCTGATCAGCAATTATAAGCTTGTTTTTATGTTTCTACTTTGTGTCAATAAATGAATGTGGTTATAATTGTGACGTTAACAATGACATCATACGTGACGTCAATGGAGAATCAAGCAAACATGAGTTTCGCAGCCCGTTGTTCTAAATATTCCTGGTTTCGCGGAACCCTAAAGCTGATATGACATGATACGGAACCCTAAAGTTGATGACAAGGAACTGATGATTCATCACCACTATCTTTCGGCATGTTCCTATCATAAGAAAGGGGTCGCATAGCAACGACAAAAAAGGATTAAAACGCTGTTTTTGTTCATGTACACGCGAACTCTTTGAGTGGTCCCGCAATAAACTTATTTCTATGTTAAGCTATTTCCAGCATTTTTATGTTGTCTGCTTGGTTGGAGTGTGAACCACAACTTTTCTTTCGATCTGTGATAGTAGTCAGTAGCATTTATAAGCAATATACCGGTACTTCTATTGGTTTAGCAAGTCGGCCTATGACCTTGTCTGCTTTCTTTTTTTTCGAAACAGGTTACACCCACGTTGATAAGAGCAGTTCCGTACAAATCACCGTTTTTTAACCTTCTCCAAGCACAGATTTCAATCGATCTAGGGATTCAATAATAGTTAATTTACTGGTATCGTAGGCACGAGCAAACACTTTTGAGACTTTCAAATGACATAGGCAAACAAAAATTTTTTTTTTAAACTTTCTGCTGTTTATATCGTTTTTGAAGTAAATCAGGGTCGCTAAACCCAAAAATGACATCAATTTTGCTAAATTGACTCTAGTTTTTAAGATATTTGATGTGTCTTTTTGATAAAAACTTGGAAGATAGTAAACAATTTCATTAACAAGATGTTTTATTCGGACTTACTACGGCTAAATAAGTATTTCAATATTATCACATCACAGTTTTCTCAGTTTCTGTACTCAGTAGTGATAAACAGAATATGTTAATCTTTCGTCAATTCGCAAAATGATAAAGCTTGTCCATTTTTGCCTTTAGAGGTAAACTTATCCGTATAAAATTAGAAAAAGAAAAATTGCAAGGTTAGCTATAATCTCTACTCCCAAAATAATTCTTTGCGTAGCTTCTTTCTCTTTAGTTTTTAGCTGTTGAACTAAGCCCACAGGAATTTTAGCTTTAATTTTGCTTCAGTTCGTGTAGCTGACTGTGGTCAGCTAGATTGTTTTACTGTACATCTGGGCATTTTGCACGGAATAGTTTTATATTACCGAAAAGCTGCTTACTGCAGCTGCATTTTAACCTATGTCAAAAATTTAAAAATTTTGTTTACAGATTTACCTAACTGTAATATAAGCCAGCAAGCTATTAATATTTGCATAAGTCTTTTTAATATGAGTTTAAAAAGAATAGATTGTCGTAATGATCCAGATGTATTGTTCCACATATGTAGTGAATATATGAAGCAAGAGCATCGTTTCAATGTGCGAGATCTTACTAAAAGAACCTACGAAACTTACCGTATATACTCATTTTACCGCCCGATCTTGATTAAGGGCCCGTTTAAATAGCCGCCCTTGTGAACAGAACATAAAAATAAATAAGAGCCCGTGCTTGAATACCCGCCCGATGTAAAAGCTGATTTTTCAGTGGTAGAGAACAATAGAAATAAGAAGCAGCTAAGAAGCCCTTGTGTCACAACGCTGTTGAATTTTAAGCGCTGGTAGATAACACTTTGATGAGGAGAACAACATACCACTTGCTGAATAAATATAAATTTTGATTTGTTATTTCTTGTTAATAATATAAACTAATATGAGGGAATTATTCTTAAGACGTGAATAATTTGCATTTGACGTGAATAAATTGACATGGAAAAAGGATTAATGTCGTGAAATATTTGTCTTCAACGATAATTTTTGTGCATAATTTTACTTTGAAAATAACAAGCGCCCGTGCTTGAATAAGGGCCCGGGTGGTGAGTTTGGTTGAAAAAAATAAGGGCCCGGGCTACAAAACGAGTAAATACGGTATCTTGGTTATCAGAAAAAGGCCTAGGCTTCTCACAAAGTGTGCAAAAATTGCACCGATACGCTTTGCTTTTGGGTCAAAGGAAAGATCAAGGCAATAAGATTTCGTGTGCCTATGGTTTGGCGGGAACCAGCAAACCATCACAGTGATTGCTATTTCTGCATAGTGGACATGACTGGCTGGAATAAGCATAAAAACACGTGGTATTATCCCATATATACTCTATAAGCATTATAATTCATTCTCAGTAATTCGACTACGACCTTATCTTTTCCAATCACACAATCAAACACTGATCTGAGAAGAACCCGAATTTTTGGAAGATTGCGAAGCCGAACGATGTTGTAAAATAAACATTCTTGGGCAGTATTCATAAAGCACAACTCGATACCAAGCATAAATGCTTGCACACCATTAAACATTCCGGAAACGTGTTTGATAGAGGCAAGGAATTGATAACCAGCGATAAAATAAAATAGAATTGCTTTCGAGTATAATTGCTTTGCTTGAAGTATTTTTTGCATTTTTCTACAAATACCTTGATTTTGGCAGTAAGCATCATTGCGATTTGATCGTTAACACTTTCCACCAGTTTTACTCTATGCTCTATTTCTATATGAACGTCTTAGTAGTTGATTAAAATAAAGAGAAAGCTGAAACTTGGTCCGAGATGATATTGTTCTTGCAATATTCTTTATGTTATGTAGTGGCATTCGATCTCGAAGCATTTCAAACTTCCCTCTGAGCAGATTAGCACATTAAGTAATAATGTATTCTTTTATTCTCGAGTCAAGACATAACTTTATAATTTTTCCTGATTACCTCAGTAGGTTCAGCTATGTGTCTTTAAATTTTTTGAAACGGACAAAAGAATAAATACTTGTAGAGTCAGAAATAGGAAAATAGTCTTATTCAACAGTTAATCTTCAAAAATAAAAAAGATTTTTACTTCGTTTTAGGCCACAGATATGAAAATAGCCACTTTAAAATCGTTATTCTTCAAAAAAATAGGTCATCCGGAAATTTCGAATTTTGGTCCTCTCCAAAATTCGTTTCAGGTTACGCAACTGCATTCGCCCTACAGAATTTTGAAAAAATCAACTAATTTTATTAAATTTAGTGAATCCTTTTCAGAAAAAAATCCTCATAGGTTTACCTCTCAAGACTAAGCCTAGAATGCCAAAATTTTTCCATGTGGCCAGTTCATTTTAACTGCCTTTCCTTTAATACGCCCGTGACATTATCTAACTTAAGTGATTTTGCTAAAGGGCATTTGTGAGAGCAGCAACAAAAGGTTACTATAAATGGGGGACACATCCGCAGTGCCCCTAATGGCTTTCATTTTATTTTTTATCAATTTTACACAGTCAAATGCCTATTATCACGTTAAGTTTTTTGCCCTCATCTAGGCATGTATTAGCATTTGATACTTTGTCTCAGAGTAAATGTAGCGCACTCTAATCTGAAGCATAAAAAGTGATGTTTTTTGTTTTTGCCAATTAAAACGATCTAGAAAAGAAAACCAATCTAGACTTGAAATGAATAAAACCATACGGTTGAGTTAATTAACTTTTCCGAAAACAGATACGGTTTTGTCTGTCTGATCTCCTGGGCACTACGCGGTAATTACTCTCCCAAAGCTATTTTGCTACATGCACAGAGCCTTAGAAAAATGAATCGGTTTTAAAATTTACATGACTTTTCAATCACGAAAGAATAAAGCTACACGACATCCACAATTTTGATTTGATTATAGTCAACAGACAGGTCTTTTGTTTAATCGAACTGTGCGCATTTTTTCACACTGAGATGAGCTAATACAATTCATGGAAGCGGATCAAAAGGCGCGGGAAAAATAAATGCTAAATAACTGTTTGCAGATTGTTCTTTTGGTGTTTCCCGCGTATTGGCCTACATATGACCCAACTGTGACATTCCATTATTGCGTATTGTGTTAAATGAGGGTCAACTAACGATTTATAGAGCTATCAATAAAAACTCATATACTATGATAATGTTTGGTGAATTTACTTAAAAAAATCAAGTGCCACGGTTTTTTTGTCTAAACTACATGCACACAGGCAGAGGATAACACTCACTTTCTCCTTTGGTGATGGCAGCAGCCAGACTGACTCCAAAAGCGCTGGGAACTGCTACACAACACACTAATGCAGCTCAACTTTCTATACGCGAGGAAGAAGTTAAAAGCCACCAACGCCATTGTGTACTAATTCTATATGTTAGCTTCTTGATGTTTTCAGCTTGGTAGAGTATTTTTATCTTTTCTGGGCGTCGTTCTTGCACCTTGTTGTTAGGTGTCAAGGCAATACACACTCGACCTGTTTGTTTCTTTTGTCAAGACAGTTTTTTGCAGTAGTTTACTCTTTCTATGACTACTCAAATGTATCGGAGTTTTCCACTTTATTCAACAGGTATATCAACCAGAAAATGGCAAATTTGTATTTAAAGTTGGGTCCAGGTTTGCATACCGTGGTACATTACCTGGAAGCAATGTTCCCCATTTTTACAACTCTTTACTATCTCCAATTTTGTTTCTACAGAAATATCTCTTCACTTGGATCGTTTAGACAGCATTTTTGTAATATATTTCCACAATGAACCGTAATACAGCCAATCCTCGCTCTACAACGATCTTGTTTAGCGACAACTTGGAGTTACAACGGTCTCTTAAAAAAATGTTAAAATGTTTAAAAATACCCTTCTACTGCGTTCGAATCAGAGCGTCAACGAAGCAGGCGAGTGGTGAGTGTGTGCGTATGTTCGCGCCTACACATTGCGCAAAACACATGAATATAACTAATTCTATTTGTGAAAATGTACAATGTACATAAATAAAATTATATATGCTCATACCTGTATGACTCTTAGTGGGTCCTCGTTTAGCGACAAAACCGCTTAACGATGGGGTCTTTGGAACGATACTCCGTCGTTAAGCGAGGACTGGCTGTGTTACCATTTCTTAAACTTTTCATGAAGTATTACTTGCCCACACAGTTTTTGCTTTAACTAGTTTACGCCAGAATTAATTTATCACTATCCCAGTTTTACTGCGTGTTTAATCTTGTGACCCGCACTGTTTTTTATTGGATTTTATCGTTTTCTCAAGTTTTGCTGAAAGTCGCAGCAGATCAGCAGGTATTAACTCACAAGAAACAAGCTTCGGTTGAGTCTCTGTGAGATATTTGTCGACGAGCAACAGACTTGACAAATGTACAGCAAAACGAACTTAGAAAACACTTGGTCTGGCCGACCAATCGAGGCAGATTTATATAAAACTTCAGCACCCATTACTATACCACGGTATATCAACTGGCACTAGTTTGTGATTAACTGGAGTTGTACATTAAGTGGAAAACTCCGGTAAATATTTGATTAATGCATTTGTGGGTTATAACGGTAACGATTCGGAAGTATGTATCGCCTAAGAAGTAAAGGTGTGGAGTTTCTAGTGAACTTTTTTAATAGACTCCTACAAGGGGAGAAGATGCCAGATGAATGGAGGAGGAGCGTGCTTGTACCTTTGTACAAAGGCAAAGGAGACATCAAAGAATGTGGAAATTACCGGGGAATCAAGTTGATGAGTCACTCTATGAAACTATGGGAGAGGGTAATAGAAGCAAGGATAAGGAAGGAGGTGACAATTGGTGAGCAACAATTTGGGTTTATGCCAGGAAGGAGTACCACCGACGCAATCTTCTATTTGAGGATGCTGTTGCAAAAGTGGACTGAAGGGCAGAAGGCGGTGCACTGCGCCTTTATTGACTTGTAGAAGGCATACGACAGGGTGCCCAGAGAGGAACTGTGGGAATGCTTGCGGTTAGCTGAAACAGCAGAGTGCTATATAGCGAGTTAATTATTAAGGACATGTATGACGGAGCGACAACAACTGTGAGAAGTGCAGCAGGGTTGACTGAGGAATTCAAGGTAGGTGTTGGACTTCACCAAGGCTCAGCACTCAGCCTATTCATTTTTGCCATCATCATGGACAAGCTAACGGAGGACATCTGGAAGGACGCACTACGGTATATGCTGTTTGCAGATGACATAGTGCTGTCTAGGCAAAATTGCAGGGAGCTAGAGGATGATCTGGAGATGTGGAGAAATGCACTGAAGAGAAGAGACCTGAAAGTGAGCCGGAGCAAGACCGAGTATTTGAAGGCTGGGGATGTGAATAATGGAGAATAGTTGAAGCTGCAAGGAAAAAAGCTAAAGAGAGCAAAAAATTTCAAAAATCTGGGTTCGACAGTTAGTAGCAATAGAAGATGTGAGGAAGAAGTGAGGAGAAGGATCCAAGCAGGCTGGATGAGTTGGAAGAAGGTGTCTGGAGTTCTGTGCGACAGGAAGTTATCAGCAAGGGTTAAGGGTAAAATGTACAAAAGTGTTGTCAGACCAGCCATGCTTTATGGAATGGAAACGGTGGCAGTGAAGGAAAGACAGGTGGGAAAAATGGAAGTTCCAGAGTTGAAAATGGTGAGATGGGCACTGGGAGTTACAAGAAAGGACAAGACAAGAAACGAATACGTGAGAGGGACTGAGAAAATCGCAAAGCTAGGAGACAAACTTCGGAATGCAAGGCTACGCTGGTATGGTCACGTGAAAAGGGGAGAAGAAGGCTACGTGGGAAAAACGATGATAGAGATGGCGGTGCCAGGTAGAAGGAAAAGAGGAAGGCCAAGGAGAAGGTGGATGGATTTGGCAAGAGAAGACATGGAAAGAGTTGGAGCTAAGTAAGGAAGCAAAGTCGACCGGGAAAAGTGGAAAATACTTTCGCGCTGTGGTGACCCCGAATAGGGAGAAGACGAAAGAACAAGAGGAAGAAGAACGGTAACGATTCGGACTTGTAACTCTTTTAAAAAGCTGCTTTAGATCAGGGCTTCTCAAACTCTTTTGTTCTGCGACCCCATTTTAGAAAAGAAATTTCCACGCGACCCCTGGATGAATGGCCTACACGTTAATGATATTAAAGAAATAAACGTCTCATTACAGGCACTGGCGTGCTTTGTTTTGAAAGGGGAGCGGGGAGCGAAGCATTAAGTAAGCTTAATCTTATTATCAAGCAACTATATAAAATACGTAAACTCGATCTTCTTGCGGAGGGCGAAACATTAAAAGAAGAAAATCTTGCGAAAGCAAAAATTTTGCATATTTTGGTCACAAAAAACTGTTGTTTTACATTTTTTGCTTCTGTCATATCCTTTGAGGCTATCTCTTATGTTTCCCTCCATAATTGCACCACTGATCACAAATCTCAAGTATCTTTGTTTAGGACGAAGTCATGCGAAAGCGCACAATCCACGAAAGTAACTCTACAGTAACAAAAAGAATACATGATAGAAATAGTGAAGCAAACAAAAAATTAACGAAATAAAAATTCATTTTATAAAACTTATCAAGCACATCTAACGGGATGGATATTGCGCACGATGATTTATGAAAGAGATGAACTGATACGTCAGAACTGTTGCTCTCGAAACAATATCCTTAAATGCATATTGAAAAAAGTCAAGAATTGTCATAAATGTAGCTAACATAAATAGTTTTTAAATTCTCGTGTAAAGGCCAAAGCAAGGGAACATGACACTTCCTCAAAGTACCGTACGCTACTGGTGTGGTAAGCAACATCGCTTACTCATTTTACATTTGCTTCCGCTTGGCTCTACTTAAACAAGCCTATTTTCCCAAGATTAGTAGTCGAACGCTATCTTGTCAGGCTTTAAAAGTACGGTTTTAAATTACAGATAAAGCATAAACATTTTTCTTTTCCTTAGCATTTTTTGAACCACGGAAAATGATATTTAGCAGAGTTTTTTCCGCAGTTTTTGTATTTCTACATGCCATTTTATTTTACACTGTATTTTTTGCAAAGATATGTTGTTGCAAATTTTCTTATTTCTTCCAAATTTTTTTTATCTTGAATATTTCTATCTAGTTTCCTCTTTTCTGACTTTTAGAGCCAAATTTTATCAAATAATAAAATTTTTTCAAAAAAGGAAATTTCCTTCCAAGTTGAAGCCGTGTTAACAAGATTGATATCGGTTAGTATGTTACGACAAACAGGAAATACCAATGAATAACTTGTTTCAATTTTTTGATTTGTTTTACTTGAAAGCTCAGGCAGACATTGCAGTAAACAGCGTAAAGATGGAGTTAACCCTGAAAATGCAACACAAAATCATTTTACTACAGGTCTACTTTTAATTTTCTTGTGAGGGTTACAAAAGCTTTTAATTTTGATGAGTACAGCCAATTTGTTTTGAATATGTTTCGCGACCCCAAAACTAAATCGTGCGACCCCAAATGGGGTCGCGACTCATAGTTTGAGAAGCCCTGCTTTAGATGACGTCATAGTTAGGTTAACCGGGTGATCGGAAGCCTGATGTTTGAGGGGAGGTATAGCACCTTTTTTCTATTTTGAAACCGAGGCACATTGGTGAAGTCACGGAACTTGGTGTCACAAATATCATTAGGAGAGATTGCATCAGGTCGTGAAATAAGCCTACCTCTAAACAACTTATTTCTGTAGTTGTACAACAAAAACCACTGCAGCTTCCACCACCAACTTTGACTTTGTGATCCTACACTTTTTGGAAGAAATAGAATAGCATTTGTGAAATAATAAAGAGTTTGAACTTAAATCCAGTCTTAACTTAAAGTACGATGATAGGGATTATGGGCATGGGGGTGATACCCGTGTTTGTACCAACTTGTCGTCACTTTTCTCAGATATGTTACTTAGATGCCGCCGACTGAACCAATCTTTCTAATCCGACATGACTGACTGGTAGTCCTCCCGGGCGACAAAGACAGAGCTAGCTAGTTCTGTATGCAAGCAGCGTAGAATTGTAAAATATACTCAGAAAGCAGTCCTAAATCGTTAAGTAGAAGGGAAAATGTTTTAGATCTTTGTTAGCACCGGAAAGTAAGTTGAACGCAGGTTTATCGACGCCAAAGTGGACTCCTCAATTATATCGACAAATAATATGTGATAGGGTCCTGGCGTCGCCCGCCTCCAATTCAAACGGGAGTAATGGTAAGTCAAAACTGGTAACAAATTTTGCTCCAACACTGTTAACCAGCTTGGTGCCCGAGCGCTACATTTAGGCAAGGGCGTAGCCAGAAAATATATCTTGCAGGGGCGCATTTTAAGTTTTTAACATATTAAAATAGAAGCTGGGCCAAGAGTAGTTTACAATACTTTAATTATTTTTTAATTTATCAGATAAAATACGAATCAAAAACCCCTTTTCTGCTATTTTCTTTTAAATCAAACACAATTGGAAGATATTTACAATTTATTGATTTAAAAAATCTATGTACATCTTGCTCTACTCATTTCCATCCAAAAAAGAAACGCACATGTAGCAGCGTCATGACGATAATTTACGTAACACTATGCGTCGCTATTTCGCTACCCAGTTATCAGTAATTGGTCGGGAGGGGAGCATTAAATCCGTCTGTCACTTCAAGTTGCATTAAATTTTGACTGCGACGTATAATTGATTTTGTAGAAATACCTTAAATAAATCCGTTTTTTAATGATAATAAATCAAGAGAGTGTTGATTAAATCCAATATTTGAGGAAAAATCGAAAGCAATATTTCTGTGAGAAATATTTACTTGGAAATAGCTTTATACGAGATAAAGTTCAAACAATTTGTTCTGGGTTATAACCCCTATTTCCCCCTCTGGCTAAGCTTACGCATTTAGTTGTTGGCCTGCTTGGCATTCAATATTTTTAGTAGCCGCCTTGGTGTAGTGATTTGGTTGCGGGCTTCAGAGTAAAAGGTCTGGAGTTCAAAGCTGTATAGAAACATCTCTGGTTTTCTTCAGGAAGGGCATTCGGAATTTTAAGTGCTACGTTGGTTCAGTAAAATGTGTGATTTGAAAGCGAGTTTGTAGTGGTAAATATACATTAAATCAGCGCGTCTGAGCCTGCGAAACGCGGGAAAAATGACGTAAAAGCGACTTAGACCTAGTGATCGCCACGACTAAAATATTTAGGAGAACATCAGTGAAACTTTGGATGAATAGAAATTTCTTATTGAAGCGTGATAAGCGAACTGGGGCTTTTGGGAATCATATGCTTATGGTACGCAAAAATCATCCCTCCCCTAAAGTTATATATTTATTAAAAGTCAATGTCTTTGCAACTGATTGCAATCATATTTGTGATTGGGTTTAAAATTCTTTATTGATGTACATAAATGTGCCTGCAAATGAAAAAAATTTGCTGAAGTGCTTAAAGGAATCGAAGAGCTTAATACGGTAATTGCAGGTTGTGCAATACTCGTTCGGCGCGGTTTACCATCTTTAGATCATGCCCAAATATCATGTCAACGCAAAAGCATATTAACAAATAAGAAAACCGAAAAAAAGTGTAAATACAATAGTTGTCAGCGTCGTCTTTTGAAACCGCACGTTAGCGGATGAACATAAGCACATGTTATAAATTGCTGTACGTTAACCCAGAAGTCTAGAAGAAAGCTACATCTGAAAGCAACAGATCAGCTAGGTAGGCAAAATGTATTCATGCTCTAAGTGCAAATATGCACTTAAGCAATCTATAAAAACAGCTTAAAATTGTGTATAGAGTGGCATGGCGGGCTAAAGACTTTTAAATCCAATCACAAATATGATTACAATCATTTGCAAAGAGTTTGACTTTTAATAAAAATATAACTTCAAGAGAGGGATGATTTTTGCGTCTCACAAGCATATGATTGCTAAAAGCCCCAGTCCGCTTATCACGCTTAAATAGGAAATTTCTATTCATCCAAAGTTTCACTGATGTTCTCCTAAATATTTCGGTCATGGCGATTACTGTGTCAATTATTTTCTACAAAATCAATTACACTTCGCAGTCAAAATTTAATGCAACTTATGATTCAAAACTTATCTGATAAATTAAAAAATAATTAAAGTATTGTAAACTACTCTTGGCCCAGCTTCTATTTTAATATGTTAAAAACTTAAAATGCGCCCCTGCAAGATATATTTTCTGGCTACGCCCTTGTCTAAATGTAGCGCTCGGGCACCAAGCTGGTTAACAGTGTTGGAGCAAAATTTGTTACCAGTTTTGACTTACCATTACTCCCGTTTGAATTGGAGGCGGGCGACGCCAGGACCCTATCACATATTATTTGTCGATATAATTGAGGAGTCCACTTTGGCGTCGATAAACCTGCGTTCAACTTACTTTCCGATGCTAACAAAGACCTAGACATGACATTTACAGATAAATGTATACTGGGTGCTTAGCTGCAGGCAATGAAGTAATGCGAGGAATGGATTATCAAACAGCACAAAGTTTACTCTGGCATGATTAGATATGACCTTCCGCTCAAAAATTGTGATAGAAAAGCGCTAAAAACTGCATAATGTTTCATAATTAGAATGATTTTTGTTAATTGCCATATTTTGTTACAGTTAGAGTAATTAGCCGTCATTTGATTCAAACAAGAACTCCAGACGCTGCGTTAAAAATTACCGCAAAATCTCTTGTTTATACAAACAAAGTTGGCTTAAAAAATTCCACTGTAAGTAAGTTGCAGTTATATGATGATATTTGATATCTCTTTTGCTGGTGCCAAACCAATTGTAAACATGCTTGAAGCCTCACAAATCAAAGGAAAAAAACAATACATTGTAGTTTTTAATGCGAAATTTAAATTTGCTTTTCATTCAAAGCCAAGAAATAACTCTGACTTTTGATAACAAGCTTTTTTTCCAGGTAAAAGTCAAGTGTACAGATTTTTGCGTGAAGTTCGAAAAAACTTGAAATTGTTGGATTAAAACATGGATCTAAGCCATGACTTCTTAAAATTTTTGGAACAAGAGTAAGTAGTTTATTAAGACATGTTTGTAATGAAAAGGCTTGGTTACTCAAGAGCAGTACTCTAGACAAGCCTCAACACGGAATTTAAAAAATAACTTGATTAAAAAGTGTTCCGGAAAATAGTGCATGCGATCAGCTTCGACAGAAACAAAAAATACAATTGCTTTATTTTACGATTTCAGGTAGGCGTTTTCTAAAAAAAGGATCTACTTCAGCTTCTAAACTCAAAAGCTACAAGTGCTGATCCTATGGCTCTTGTGATTATAATATCCTGGCGAACATATAAAATAACTGCAATTAATGAGTTAATTTTGTTTATACATTTCTTAAACTCAAATAAAAAAATAATCAGATATCCCCAAAAAAGTATTTTTAAGATAGGCTTTTGATGGCGAAGTTTCTTGATAGAAAGAATCAATTATATGTATAAAAAATTTTTATCGGCGTGTTTGTATGAGTAATTTAACTTTATAGAAAAGCTAATCCTCGTAAAAATATTATATTTGGCACGATTGATTAGCGCCTAAGGAATGACATAAGGCAAGGTCGACGACGTCTGATTTCCTTTACGGTGAAGTGGACAATAACAATATATTTTTTTAAATCCATGTTTTTTGACAAAGTAAAGTCATTTTTGACTCTATTGAAATTCAACTACCGACTCATCACTTTTCACCGAGCTGCGATTCTTTAAGAAATAATATTATGTCATAAATATTTTTTGTGAAAAATGTTTTCATCATTTTCTCGAAACGTGTTCGATGTGAAAACGTTGCTATTAACTCTAACAAGAAGTATTGTAAAGCCGTTTGAAATGAAAAATATTTGTTGAAATTTGATTTGCCACTGCGTCACAATCAGCGATAGTATTTAAGCCAGTAGTTCTTAACTTTCTTCCTTGTTGCACCCCTTTCAAATCACGAATCAACTCTCGCACCCTCTTTCAGAATTGGTTAAAAATAAAATTGTTCTTATGTGTAAATTACAAAACCAATCTATAATTTAAATTTTTACTGATATAACTGGCAATGAAATAACACAACACCAAAACGAGAATTAATTTTAGATTAGTGAAAAAGTAAATTACAGTAATGCATATACATTTACTGCGCCTAAGTTAAAGCAACAAGCTCAACGACTTTTTTCCTATTGCCTCCTGTTTATGATGGCATAAAATCTTGGTATCTTGGCGCTGAGTTCTACTCGCATGTCGTGCTGAGAATCCAAGCGATTTCTAGTTTTTGCTGTTGATGCGAAGCAGGCAGGAAAAACCTGATTCGAACATATAAGTTGTCACGAAAGGCAGCACCAGAGTAAGAGCCTTTTTTTCCCAATAAAGGATATGTTACCGATTGAGAAGCTGACAGGTTTTCAGCTCTTCAGAAGAAAAGTTGGCTTCAAATGAGATACAAAGTAATTGTAAAAGTTCAGCCATTTTTAAAGTAGGGCCTGGATGCAGAGAACCATTTTTCCTAAGTCCCTCTTCAAGTAAAGTAAATTTTCTAAGTTTCCTTTCTTTGCACGCTTAATCCACAGCAACAGTTTTTCATTAAATGTAGACAGCTTCTCCCATGAAATCAAAATGCTAACTCCTTTTTTTGACGAAGGGCGGCTGAGCTCATTGAGTGCTGTAAACACGTCAGAAAAATAAACGGCAGTTTGAACTAATTCAGGTTCTTCAAGATATCCACTATTTCATGCCCCGCTTTTAGTAGAAACTGCTGAATTTAATCCCATAATTAATTCAGATAAGAGAGCACACGACCACGTGACAGCCACCTCACGTTAGTGTGATATAAAAGCACTATGTTTTCCTTAGCCATCTTCTAACAAAACAATCAAAACAGTCCGTGATTTAGAGCAGGGCTTCCCAAACTTTTTCGCTCGCGACCCCTTTTAATCTCTTAAAATTTTCCGCGACCCTTCACGGTTAAAATGATAACTGGCTCAATAATTGTTAATACTGGTCTCAAGGGGGTTTCAATGTTTCTTAGGCTGAAACGGCATCTTGTTTTGATTGCCCTCAACGTTGAAAACGCTGACTCGCATTGATGCGTCGAGACAAACAGCAGGAGTGCGGTTACTGCTGAGTCAGATAATGATGGATATTTCGCTCTGACGCTAAGCCAAAAAGTGTGAAGATGTTTTCAGAAAATTCAAGCTGCAACTTAGATTCAAAAAATAGATCAGCAAGCTCTTCCTGAAATTTAAGAGAGAGGTGCTCGGTACTTTGTCCGTCAACTCATCAAGCTAAATGGTAAATTTACGGCTTTCTTTAATTCGTAGGATGAGTTGCTCGCATTGATCTTTGCCTATTTTGGAAATTCGCTTGGATACAGTATTGTATGACAATGAAATTTTTCGCATTTCATTGGCCTCTTTTTTGCCGCGAACAATTGCGCTCATTTCAATTGCAGCTGATAGAAGAAAATTTCGCCAATGTTGTAAAGTTTCTTACTTTTTGCAATCAACAAAGAAGCCTCAAACGATGCTTGTGTATACTTCCCTTCATTTACACATTTACTTTCAAATGATTGTCTTTGTCTTTCCGATGTTCGCAGAAAGCGATGAAAAACTCCACAGGCCTGTTGCGATGAGAATCATGCTTGGTGAGAAGATGTCGTTTCAACTTGGCCGGCTTAAGACTCTCACTTGCCAACGCTTTTTTTCAAATCAAACAAAAAGGACGGTGTTTATTGTTTTCCGATATGAAAGCAAAACCATACTGCAAAAAACTGCCGTTACAGGTTTTTGATATGACTAGCCTCGTTTTTCTCATTGAACTTTCATCGATCTACCAATCAGTGTTGCATCTACCTCTACCGTTGCTTCAACATCATCTGCAATAGGCTTATTACCGTTATCCTTAGATTTTTTTAACCAGCTATTCATTAATTAGATCAGTTTTTTTTTTGATATTTTGCTACTATCCTCTCGTCTGCACAGCGCTATGGCGTCATAAACTGAAGTGACGAAACAAAAAGTGATGCATCCAGCTGTGCCACATGATACCGAAGTGACGAAACAAAAAAGTCATGCATCCAGTTATTCCACGCGATACGAATGCGGAAAAGTCCATCCGCTGTCAATTAACAAAGTCCCACCATTTGATACTAAAGCTACGCTTATTTACGTAGAATCTACAGCTAAGTTAGGAATGATGTTTTGTACAATTGCAATAGTTTTTAACGACCATCAAAGATTGGAGAGAGTATACCAATTTTTCACAAACGGCTGCATATACTATAGTTACTATAGTATACGCAGTACTTTGTGTAAAACTGATATACTCTCTGCGACCCCTCAACATCATTACGCGACCCCCAGTTTGGGAAGCCTTGATTTAGAGCAAATGCAACGCATAATTTTCAAAGCTTTCAAGCAGATTTCCAATGTTGATTTCAGTTTAGGGGCAATGTTTTTGCTGCAAGAGCGTGCCGATGAAGAAAACAGTGGGTAATTTTCAGGTTAGTAATTTTTTTTATTAGCAATGCAGCAAACCCTGAACGGTAGCCCAGCATGGCTGGTGGTCTTTCAATGCATATCGAACCAATTCTGACGAGGTAAATTATAGATGCTTTTTGAAGAATTCTTTGAGACTACTAAATAATATACGCCTTTGGCTTGTGATATAGTTTTTAGTGATTGGCAGAACAAAACACTCACTTCAATTTCCTTGTTCTTGACATACCGGACCATTGCTATTAACATCTGCCATTTGAAGGCACATGGCCTGACCAATTCCTCGCCAACTGTGTGAGGCTTCTTTGACTCAGCAATTGGTAATGCAACTTGATAAAAAGATAGCAGTAATTAAAAAATTCATACATAGAGAATGTGTCGCATTATCAAATCTAGCTTTTTTGTCTCGTAATGTCGCGACTTTACTCTCGATTGCAAAGCGAGCAGTTAAGTAACACTCCTTATATTACCACAAGAATTTGAAACGGCTGACAAGTCTGGACCTGTATCTCAATTTTTTTTTAATGTTGACGTCATAATCTGGTGATGCTTAAGAAGCATGCTTTGAGGAAGAATAGTCATTGTTACTGCAGCTATCCCAGTCACACAGTTTGGGGAAAAGATCTTAGCGCACAGCGCAAGCTCAATCGCTGTATTAAAGGTACTCTTGATGAAGAAATTAAATTTAATTCTCAGTCTACCAAAAAAATTCAATGCAAATTGTACCATTGGGGTCCAATGGACCCCAGATTTTAAATAAGCATTTGGCCGTAATCATCTTTCACAAATCAAACAATTAACATTAAAAATTGTAAAAAACAAACAATTTAAACACAAAAACAAATAACAAAAAAATGCGGTATTTAGGCCTTATCATACATATTCAGTTACACAGCTAGTCAAAAGATTAGATGATGCACTGCAATTACCTTATACACCTTCTCCCGGCGTTTATGCAATGATTTGCATGTTTATGAAGTTTTGTTACTGCTTATTCCCAATCATTATTTTCGTAAAAAAATGCAACAACATAGGAGTTCAAATAACTAAAATTAAGAGAAAAAAGCAAGGCCGATTTAGGCAGCACAATGGTTGGTTACACAAAAGCCAAAACGCACAATTTTTCAATACTGCAAAACAATGCACACAGTTACAAAGCGTTTAGAATACTGCAAATACTTACAACCGACACTATTAGTTTTAGCCTATTAGTGATTGCATTGTATGCAAATAACTTGCGAATGTTTTTGATCAATGTTTTTATTGCAGGCGCTGCATGCTTGTCTGCATTTTCGATCTTTGCTTCTTTTACAAAGATAGCATCTGGCTTTCTTTGCGTTTGTTGCTGGGTTTTCGGTTGCAGCAGTCCTTTTTCTATTCCTTTGAGGCTGAATTGCACGCTTTTTTTGCATCGACAGAGCACTTGACATTCCAGCAAGTTCTTTTTCCAAGCGAATCAAAAACTTTCTCCTTCTTTTCTTGCTAAAAATCCGATTATTTTCATCATGCAATTGCTGCCATACTACGTAAGCATTGATAGCGCTAAAGTCGATCACGTTGTAAAATAAGGCTACTGGCCATCTTCTAGTCATCCTCTTGCAGGTGTACATTCGAATTGTCCAAAATCCTATCCAAAATGTTCCCTCCACTTTTGGTGCGGTTGTAATACCAGATTACTTTAGGCTTCTTTTCAGCAGAATTTGAAGCTATTTCAGGAAGTGAGTGCATCGTCAAAAGTGTTTTAACCACACAGTCTTTTTGGGGACAATACGATGCGATCAAAGCATTATTTTGAAATCTAAAAATTGTAGAAGTAATGTCACAACCTTTGGCAACTGTAAATTGCGGAGGCAATTCTGGTTTGTTCTTTCGAATAGTTCCAACCAGAGTAAGCTTCTTTTCAGCAGATCTCGAGCGAGCGGGATGCTAGTAAAAAATTATCTCAAGTTATATTCCTACCAGAATGTTCAATTTCTTTGACCAAATCTTTGACAACCCTTGCTCCCTGGTTTACTTCTCTTCTAACGGCAGGATTTTTTCTGGTCTAAACGTGCATCTTCCATGAATAAGATGTGTTGGCTTCTCATATTGCTTAAATTTTTATTCCATACTTTCCAGGTTTTGAAGAAATATGCTGCCGAAATGGGCATCTTCCTCTGAAACAACCAATTGTTCATCAACAGTAATATGGGGACCTGGAGTGTAGGCATCACGCAAATTCAAATCCCATTGCTCAAAGACATCTCTGATATTCTGGAATTTGTCTTCAGATCTGTTTCTTTTTCGTGAATTAGCGTCATCAAACCGAAGCACTTGTAGAATTTGTTGATATCGATATCGGCTCATGAGTTGATTGAAAATAGGTCTGCCGTCCTCTTTAATCCAAAGTTGAGCAACATTTTCGTTGTGTGATTTATAAACACCGATAAGAATTACTACACTCAAAAATTTGTCAAATTCGGATTGATTTATAGCAGCCCACTTGTTATTTGTAAACAAGTAATCCTTTAGCATTTGTCCAGTTACAAACTTTTTTCAGCAACTTGTCTCTAAAAAATAATCTCAATGAATCAGGCATTGAATCGCATTGCGATTTTGCAAAGCGTGAAAGGCCTGGTCTCTCCTAATATATGATACAAAAAGCAGTTCGGCCAATGCTATTTGTATGGGGAGTTGCTTACCAATTTTCTTTCTTATTTCGGGATATAAAGATGGTAGAAGTATCTTAATCTTCATCAATATCTGAGATATCAGAGGAAGACAATTCTTCCACACTTAGATGATCGATTTCTCTGTCGCCATCCGACGATTCGATCTGATCTTCTTCTATCCATCTTTCATCATCTTCACTCTCTTCCAGAAGCTCTAGAATCTGATCATCTTCTAAGCAACTAGCCACTTTTTTGAGTGGTTTGTTTTCCATCGTGATTGTCATTTGCGATTATAAACAATATTTATGCAAACTAATATTTTTTTATTTGTGGTACCAAACATCAGATTAGTTGTTTCAAAACAAAATGTCTGCATCAAAAAAAGCTCAGCCAGTTTAAACTAAACAATGCAGGTTACTTATTACCTTGGGGTCCAATGGACCCCATGGTATACGATGCTGTTTTTATTTTTTATGCCATATCGGTTTATCTCAGATTTGTGATACTCTACCTCGTTGAAGATCAACTAAACTTAGGAAAAGTCAGGTAATATGGAGGTCGTGTTTGCTATGTGTTCTTAGTAACGAAAGATCAAATTTCATTTTGGGGTCCATTGGACCCCATGGTAGACAGAGGGTTGATTCAAACGCGAAAAATTCCGATTGATCATGTAGGAATGGTGTCGATACTACGACAGGTTTTCTAGAATAATTAAACAATTATATAAAAATATCCAAACCTCACAATTAATTTAGATGCAAAATATAGTAGAGTAGAATGATTAAAGTATCAAATAGCGATGGCATCAAGCTTTAACAGTACGACGATAAATAGTAATACGAGAGAATTATAGAGAAGCATTTTACTTTATACACAGTTAAGCTTATGGCTTTTAACTGAGATTTAGCAAGATTTGCCACAATAGATGTACGGTATTATTACTGATACTGTTATTGTAGTTTTGATTTCATCACAAATTAATTAACAAGAATTACATGATAAGATAACAATAAGCACTCGTTGTTATCAATAAACTCGATAGCTTATAATGAATACATTTACTGACTGTATGCGACTTCCCGAAACGGTTCAAACCTTATAGTAGAGATTTAGACTTTGAACATATTTTTGATTTTGAGAAAGACCTAAAGTGACTGAGGTGCCGCAGTTTTGTAGTGCTGCAAATCTACGAGATTCTCACGCGATCACGTGGAAGTAGACAATAAAAACTTTACAGAATTGGTTGTCCTAGATATTCTTTCTTAGTATTACTAACAGCACAAAAACACGAATTATTGTAAATGTAAGTCTCCAGCAGCTATTTGTGATTGATGTAAAAAAGATTGATGCCTTAAAGTTTTACTAGGGTGAAAATCAGTTTTAATTAGAATTCTCAGGAAAAGATTTTGTCTATAACAGTCATAATGTACCAAAGGACTTAATTTTTCTAGAAATTCCAATTGTGTAAAGCCCAGGTACCACAAATTTGAGTGTTTTTATCGGTAGACTGCTTTTCAACATTTTTAGAGACTTCATTTTTTCATAGATGTTTTTGCAAATTTTGATAGATAATACTAAAAAATCATTTTTTGTGGAAAGATTGTCAACACGTACCAAAAAGACTTTTTCTCAAAAATTGCAAGGTTTTTAGGTCTAGTAGCAAAGTTTTTCAAGTATAGATGAAAAATGATGTATGGCAACCAATTTTTGATCAGCCATTATAAACTAATGCTTAGCCTTAACTAAATTAGTACCTAATCATAACCTTTACATGGGCTTACCATATTTTTGTGATTAAAAAACGGGAGGCTTCAGAACAACAAGCCTAACTATGTGAGTCGAGGCAAAGTCCGGACACACTTAGCGGCAGCAAAGCAGGTAATGACCTTTTTTTTCGAGCAAACCTCAGTTTTGGGTGAAATTCACCTACCACATATCAATAAATTCCACCCAATATGGGGGTGTCCTCCCCTGAAAAAGGTCATCACGTACTTTGCTGACACTTTTGAGTCACTTCAGGCCCTAATCGTCGTCTAGCTAGAGATCGTTTTCATAATGCCTTTACTTACTGGGATAACCGTTTCAATACCGTAGTTCTAGCTATGCTGGCTGACTGAATGGAAAACCGCGACTTTCGATCGATTGCCCTGGACAAGGCCTGAAAAAACGGGACTGTCTCGGGTAAAACGAAGCGTATGGTAAGCCTACCTTTACGTATTAAACTTACCTGTTTGCACTCAGATTACCACTTTTTGGTGGCAAAGGAAGGGGGGTTAAAAGTACCCTTCAGGTGTTAAAGTCCAAATTTTTATTATGGAACCAATTGGTAAAGATACATATCATGTATTAACGGAATCGCTTTGAAATAATCATCAATTTGTTAAAAAAGCATTCAAAATCTGTTGAGAAATAAAGTCACAAATCAGTTCTTAATAAACTCATTTTGAAAAAATGTTGCAATTTTTGAAAAAACATCATGTGATGATCTCTGGTAGCAAAGTGTTGATCATACAAGACAGTATTACTACATCATAGAGCCAATTTGAAAAAAGCAAAGAAACATGTTTAGAAGACTTAAAATGCATAAAAAAGAAGCTGTTGTTGCATCGCCAATTCAACTTTAATTTTTGCAGTGCTTTTTTTATTGAAAGCATTGAAAGCACCGTGTTGATATCTCCCGCAAAAGCTTTTAATCGTGTTTCTACAAGCAGTACTCAATGAGAAGATACAGAGAACAAATCGTGCAATCAAGCGTTAGCTGTGACCTGATTTTAAATCCAATTGGAATGAAATTTTTGCGAGTCGGGGGCTGGCTTTTGCTTGAGCAAAAAAATCGTTTTTCTCAGTCAAGGAATGCAAATAAAAAAATTTTCTTTGAATATGGCGCCATGACGACGTCATACGTCCCCTCATCATGCTCACCCCAACGAGATGATCAATCGTGCCAAGTTTGATGTTTGCACGCCCAATAGTTTCGGACGACGTAAAACGAACGTATATACCTACGTTACAGACTAAACTCTGCTTTATATATAAAGTTGACTTAATTTTTTGCAGAAGAGAAAGGCTAACTGAAATGTTGTCAAAGTCAGGCATGGACCTAAGCGTACTTCAAAACATGGCATCAAACTCAGGCTTGGACCTGGACCTACCTCAAAGTAAGTTTATGTATGAAAAAGATAAGTGATAACAAATCTGCGATAAGTGAGCCATTTCTTTATTTTCCCACTTAGGAAAAACTTTGTAGTTAAACATTAAAAAATTTGTGTTCAGACCTTGTTCGCTCTTACAAATATATACCACTGGCTATAGTATATTGCAATCATAAGAACTGCCAAAAAGCGTCGGGGGCTCAGTCAGAGCCTTTGTCAACAAAATAAAATAATGCAATCAACAGTATTTCTCCCAGAACTCCCTTTTTCAAATCTTTAGTTAAACCGTTTAATTCTGAATTAATTTTTGTTAACATTTTTTCAAACTTTTGGTTTAGAAGATGCAATTGTTACACCAAACTGCTGAATATTTATTGCTTGGATGTGTAGTTAAGGAGATAATTGACGCTATACAAACGTTTTCGTAGTTCGATAATAATTACAATAAAAACCATTAATTTTACAAAACTAACCCAATTTTGTCATCTGCTGTAGAATAATCTACGTAAACATTGCCCTTGCAGGTCTGCATATTGGCCAGTACGCGTGAATTAATTTGTTATTTCAGCTATAATTGAATAGTGTTTTTCTTGCTTTTTTGCATTTTTACGCCTGTGTGTGCGAGTATGAGTGTAGTTCCAGATATCCGTAGTGTGTGCGCGTGAGTTTTCTAATAATTGTACCAGTACAATACATATCAGTGAGCAACTACAAAAATAAATAAAATCTTTCATTTTATTCAACTATTTTTATCTATTGTCAAAAATTACAAAATCGATATAGTCAAGGAAACATACACACAGCAGTTACTTTACATAAAAAAAAGAAGCAAACCACTTAATACACAAGTCCACATTTCACTTCTTGGGTTGCGCTTTCACAACGAAAGCGCAAACTTCAGCAGTGCGTCTTTTTCTTTTACTTTCTGGACCTAGAGCAATCAAATTAGTGATCTCTTTGGTTGTATTTGAAAGATACACTTCGAGACGGTGTAATGGGTTTCTACCTGAATAGTCTGTTTTGATAACAGGTCAATTTTGTCATCGCAATAGCTCTACGAATATGTTTTTGTGAAATACCACCTTTCTTCATTGTCATAAGCAGCCATTCGTTCTACAAACTTGCATCCAGAAACTATGTGAAAATATGTCATTATTATTGTTTTTCTCATACACCTGTTCGGTAGGCATTGATATATTGATAGATGGAATTATTTGTTCGCTTTTTTGAATTACGCAGGAGTGCAACATCAGGTGTAATATTTTCAAAATAGTTTAGTGGCTTTTAACCACATGATATATTATCTTTTAAAATTATTACCAGATTGTGATAACACTGGAGAGAAAACACCACTGTGATCTCATTGATTTAAAGTTATGGCAGATCGGGGCCTGGAGAAGATGGTTTGAACATTTTTCTTAAATTATTTTTCACATACCTTAAAGGTTTTATCATCTGTTAGATTCAGGGGTGGGCAAACTGCGGCCCGCGGGCCGCATGCGAATAAAATTACTTTAATTTATTCGTTTAATAACTGTTGGTTTTTAATGTTGTACCAAATTTAATATTCAAATCAATTAGAAAATTATACCAATGCGTTCGTTAAAACGTGCGGCCCTTCAGCTAGCTTCCGTGACGGCGATGCGGCTCGCAAGCCAAAACAATAGCCCACTCCTGTGCTAGAGTAAAAGATTTTTAAGTTTACGTACTCGCATTACTTTATTACGCGGTAATTTGCATTTTAGTGCATCCTCAAGCTCAAATGTAGTGAAAAAGGCGCCCTAAAAATGTCGTAAGAAAACTAGCTTTAAGATACATATTTGCCTAGCAAGTAAATCACTGTCGCTTTGAGCTTTCTACATTTTTCCATATCTTTATTGCCTTCATAATAGTGTTTTGGCCCCAAACTTTGTAATCAAACCGAATCGGCTTATTGCGTAAAGCTTGCTGGTAGCTATGGCTCCTAAAACAGTTGATTATAACTTTATCATGCAAAATGCTGTTGGATGGAACAAAGTAGGCTTAGAGTAAAAAAATATGCTGAAGATAATTTGTTAAAAACGCATAATTTACAATGTTTTCCTTCAAATAATCCTAGAGTTGCATAAGCAACACGATGTTTGATAAGTAAATTGAGAAAAGTTACGCAAATGAAATAGTTACGAGAAATATCTTTAAGAACTTGAACAACACCAAGGATAATACTAAAAAGACTTATTGACTTTTAACTTATACTATATTCCTACCTATTTTTGACAGATTTTTAACTACTGGTAGAACGCTTAACATTTTTGGACATCATTTAGGCAAAAATTTCTTGGGACAAATTCAGTTTTGATTTATGTTAGTGCAAGCACTCCCAAAATCAAACCATTAGTTTAATATTTGGAGTAAAAATTTGGAACGTTAATCAAACCATAGTTTGATTTTTGTTTGAACTGTATTGTAAAGCCATAAATCTAGTAATTTTGCAATTGTAATTACTACATGTTTTTATTTTTTCTCAAATGCTTTTTAATTCTGCAAACCATGAATATTTCCGAGCTTGTTTAAATAACTTGTTCACCGACAACGCACCAAAATTATGCTTTTCTATTTTTCTTCAAAATATATACGGTGACACAGCCAGCATTTCTTAAAAAGGCATCGAAAGTATTTTAACAACACCAATTGCGTTTCCCTAGCGATTATTTTTGGAGTAGTGCAACGCAAGGTAATGAAGCAATACTCGCTAATTCGTGCGAAACATTCGTAAGAAATCTGTACAAAGACTTCGGACTGAACTATATTTGTCTTAGCGTACTTTAATGTGTAGCCTAAGATCTGTATCATCGAGACATTTTTCCTTATCAAGTGGCACAGCCAGGCCCATGCTGAACTCTATTGCTCGTGGTATAGCCCTATATATTACAATTGAGTTTTTAGTTGCGTTTTCCAAAGAAAAAGAAACTAAAAAGGGATTTTACTTCCATTGACCTGATCTAGTTTTGGTATAGTTCCACTTAAACCAGTGCTCAGAAATGTTCTTGAAAAACTAGTCTTTTTCTTTTAACTAAAGAGGTTTATCAACATTAGTTCACATTTTTGATCCAACTTTCTAAAGGATCTTGGAAAAATCTCGGGTAGTACAGCAACCTTGAAAATTTTTCAAGTTTTACATTAAAGTCACAAACACGTTCGGGAAAATCCAGACGTATGGTAACCCTAGTCTAAACAAATCACGCACAATTTGATTAAGAATAGGGTTGCTCAAATCGCGTTCCGCTCAAAAATGGCGGATTTACCAATTTTATTTTGGAAAATTTTATCTTGCCCCAGAAAAAGGTTTTCACCTTGAGATGTAACTAAAAATTGGTGATCTTTGAAAAAAAGGAAAAAGGTTTTCGCTTTCTCTTCAAGGGCGACATCGATCTCTCTAGATTTCGATATTTTAAATATGACAACCTTAACTTAGGTCTATTTTATTCCCAACAAATAGCGATTTTGTGGCGCTCAAGACTTCAGATTGGTGAGATGAGCGCGAACCGCAAAAACTTTTGGCACCCCTGCTTTAGACTTACTTAAATTCTGCATTGAGTTTTCACTCTTCAACATCAACAAATTATTTTGTTTTTTTACTAGCCTGTTCTGCTGGCGTCGTTTTGCAGGGGTACTAGTCACTTATGTAGGGTTACAATTATCAATTCAGCCGGCTGCGTCGGCTTCACCTAAGTAACATTCTTGAGAGCAGCAACGATAAGTAGGTGCAAATTAGGGCATTGCCTCTATGTCCTTGATCCCAGTCATCCAACCGGAACTTCTGAATGACCACTGGTATTGCTCACAAATTTTCAATAATTTCACAAATTCTATCCGTTACTGTTTGGTGGTACGCACATTTGACAACTTGGTGCAATTCCCATCTTAACCCATTTTCTGTTAGGATCTTAAATTCTTCTATTTTTTGCATATGTTAAACACGTAAGAAAACAAATCACAAAATTAGGTTTGTTTTGAAAAAATCAATGGTTTTTCTCGGAATTATGGTCGAATACGTAACTTTTCACACATGGTAGGCAAGCAGCAAATGACTACATGAACATTTTTATTATATGTTGTGGTTGTTGTTAGTTACCCGACCCCTTCCGAGGGAGGGGGGCATGGCGGAAGACCATGGAGCCCCAGATTTTTATTATATCGCATTCAGTGTTGGCGATATAGCTACCATTTTTGACCATAAATTCTGAAATAAATATTTTGCTGATCAAGCTTATACTAACGGCGAAAATAATAAATATTTTTTATATGCACAATATTTGTGACGGCTTTCAACTGTCACAAATGCAAACATGCAAAAGTCCACTCGTTCAATGTCGTCAGAACAAATGCTCACTATTTTACGACATCTTCTACGTAACACCACAAATTTAAAAACAACTTTGTTCATTTATCAATTTAATAGTTCCTAACTTAATTCAAAAACAAAAACTTTAAAAAAATAAAGACTTTTTTTAATTTTCCAGAAAAGACTAAAAGATGAATATGACCACAACATATAGAAAATTATTCGCGTCTGATAAGTAGGTCAAAAAGGTGTATGAAGTGCTTATGAGCATTTAATGTGACAGGGTAGTTGGCATTTGATGCAAAAAAGTTTGGCTTTCCTTTTGCAGCAGGCTCAGCGATGTCTGGTTGAGCCGTTTACTCGATAATAATCCTCTCCGCCTTTTTCAATATCTTCAAGTACACGTCTCTGCATAGGCGGTAGACGCCCTACAAAATCTTTTGTACGTTCCTATCTGAAGCAAAATTTTTGGTGTAGGCAAGAGCTACTTGTCTTTTGAATGCCAACTTTTGAAAGCTATATATTGAAGTTTCCGGAAGACATCTGGTAGATAATCAACGCATTCTGTAAAGAGCAGTTTACAGTGAAGGCAAAAAATGGCCATTATCATTTTTAACCCTTTCGCGGTCCACCAAGCAAAACTCATCGTGCACAAACGCGAACGACGTCTATAGCCGTCCATTTCTTAGCCTGCATAAAAAGTTTACTAAAAAACGATTTGTGACTTTATTTCTCATCCGATTTTTATGAAATTTTCACAAGATCACGCTTATTTTCTCACGCATCGGAAGATGTATAATTTGTGCTCTAATTCTTGGATTTTTATGCCGAAAAAGGGTTAAAAGGACCAAGAACCCAGTCGCAGACGACAAAAATTGCAAAATTCTCAGCAGACACGTGCAAGAGCCAACTACCTTAAATTCAAATCAAGATACCTGGTTTACCACAAAACCAAACGCTTTATCATTGACACAGTCTGAAAACTACTCTTTTGGGGCATCATTTGACAAAATTTCAAGCAATAATAATAAAATTTACCTATTCAAATTTTCAAATTTTTTAGGGGTCTCAAAACCCCCCCAAACAAATTTGTAGGGTATGTGAAAAAAGTAGATTTAGTGCGTAAAATGTATGATATGTTGCTAAATACCGGTCTCATTTAAAAGCTTAGGAAATTTGCTTTTCAGCAATATATAACTTTAAATAGTTTAGGCTAAGCAATATATGATATTTACTGATCAAAAATGGGTACTGTACATCATGTCAATTCAAAACCCACAAAATTTTTTGACTTGCCTTCACTAAATTATAATTTTTAGAAAAACTACATCTTATAAAAAGATAAAATAAATTGCAAATACTTCACCACTAAAGTCGTCATTTCGTATCAAGTTTCCAAGGAAACAAAAACTGAAATACAAGTTTAACAGCTAGCAAAAGTTTGGCTTCTCTAAATCAAAGTTTGCTGTATCCCCCTTGTTTCTCAACACATGGGAGGGGTGTAAATAAGTTGCTGTTTCATTGTTAGTGACAGCATATTCTATTTAAACTTGATATTTTCTGAATCTTCAAGAAATTTCCTGTTCAAAAATACATAATGTTACATGGTTTAGGCTAACCTGTAGCAGATAATAACTGATCATATTTTAGATTCTACATTTGACAAACAAAATTTGGTACCGGTCAGTACCAGTTAACAAAAAGGTCATGGGCCTCAGAAAGTAGCAAACTGTAGAAAACCTAGGCTTTTTGGTAAGTTTTGATTGATGTACCTTGAAATTATGTCCTTAGCATCATCTAGCGACCATTTCTAAAGAAATTGGTAGAAAAATAAAATCTGTAGTAATCTTTGAGGTAAGGGTACTCTAATATCGAAGACAACTCAGCACCTGTTGCGAGGGGGGGGACTAATTTGCATAAAATTTGAATATTCAAAAAAAAAAATTTTTTGTTTTTATTATATTTGAAATCCTCAAAGAAATAGAGATTTCAACGATATATCACACTTGATGTAGAAGTAAACAGATGAGTAATGATTTACAAACAAACTTGGGTATTTTATGATGATTAATTGTCATTAATTATGATTGATTATGACACTTTGTGCAAAATGATGACGACGGCTATAGCCGTCGTGGACCGCTAAAGGGTTAAAAGGCATTAAAATTCGGTAGGTACCAACGTATTGGTTCATGCGATCTACACCTGCCATGCCTCGGTTTTAGAATCCAATGATACTTTGTAAATCAATATTCACTTTTCTTTCATTGACCACCTGGAAACTTTTTGCAATGGAGACATAGAATGAACATTAGAACCCATTTTACAACGTATTTGTTACGCCAGGGACAAATAAAAATCGTACCATTACGTGAACTATACAGTGTAGTAGTCAAAGCCACCTCTTTTAGTTTGGTCTAGCTTTCGGTTCTTGATAGGGCACTTCTCGATCCTATTTGTTCTGACGGTGTTCTTTCCTCCATATCTTCTTGGCGTCAAACCTCGAAAGAGACTCATACCAGTAAAAAAGTTATCAAAATACACTTGGAATGAAGGAGTAGGAGTAGTTTGGAGACTCTGTTTATGAACATAAAGTGGCCCAATGTCTTACCATACCCGGCTGCTGCTCTTTGATAAGGACTCGGGTAAATTGTGTACCGGTATGCAAGTCGTGTTGCAAGTACCCATTATTTGTATCCGAAACGGATAGGCTTCCCTTTGACGCAATGTTTCATTGAATGTTTTCCATAATGTGGATCATTGTCTCATCAATTGATACTTCTTCAGTCATTCGAAAAAACTTTGCAAACTGCTGATTCGCAAGATCGCACAGTGGTCTCACTTTCGTAAACTCGTCCCATTCTCCCAATTTCCTGTTACTAGTCAAGTGAAGGTATTTTATGATTTAGTTGAATCTGTTTGTTGTCATAGCCAAAGCGATAGAGGTTTTGTGAACATCTTCTTTATTTTCCTAGTACATCGGGCGTCTGGGAAATGGTGCATTATCAGAGATAAAAAGAATGTCAAGGAAAGCTTGAATTTCTCTCTTTATCACGAATCTATGATTTCCACATAATTGTGTGAACAAATTTGTCTGGGTTACAATGTAATCCACTCCTTCACCAGAAAAAACCGTTCAAATCGTTGCACAGGTGCAAAATCTTCATCCAAAAAGTTAGGTTTGGCGGTATTCCAATGCCGGTGCCGTCTGCTGATATCCGCTTTTTCCAACGCTCTTTTCTGCTTTTTAGCTCAAACTCTCCAAAGACTAAAAAAATTTTTGACGTGGCTATTAATCTAGAAAAAATAATTGGAAGCAGAAAATAGCCAATTTCAGTTGCAAATTTAAATTTTTGCTATACTCAAAAATGATTTTAATAAAATGTTTTGACCACGTTTTAGAAACATGCAATCAAAATAGGCAGTGGATATTTTACCAGCGATGGCATTTTTCCCTGTGGACTATTTTGCGGCTAAGCACCATTGATTGTTAGATAAGCCAGGGTTGGTGGCAAAGTATTTTTTCCCATTTGAAAGGATGAGAATGGCAGATATAACCAGCATTCCAACATTTAAAAAAAAGGAAACCAGATCAACTATAAACCCACTACCATTGGCGACTTTTAACAAACTTGGTAAAACATTGAAAAAACAACCTGGCATTCCTGCATAAAAAGGCATCTAAAAACAATTTAACCTGAACGATGTCATCAGCCCTCTCTTCAATTCTTCCAAACAATGTCGATTAGCAATCGCGTGTTGTAAACTTGTAATAACAGCTTCTGCAGGGTTGTTGCGCTGAGATAAAGGCAAATTGTTTATCGACACATCAACACAGTCCTCTTCATTGTTATCTTCGACCTAATTCTGACCATTCCCCGGGGGTAGTATATTAACATCGGCTTTTCCAATTTCAGTTGCGTCAGGTCCTTAATTGACAAAACTACATGCAACCTATAAAAAAACTGGATGCAAGACAACTTCTTTCCAAAACCAGTAAAAGAACCACGGTAACTAATCTGTAAAATTAGGCAAAATTAAAGTGGAAAATATCACGGATGACATCTTTTGCTTCTAGTAAAACCAAAAAGTCTATTTGTTGCAGTACTTTTAACTACTATTGTTTCAAATATGAAACATTCCAGCCTAATTTTGCATGTGGCCATTCACTGCTAGTGTTGCACATACGGAACAACGTTTGTAATTACTCTCACGGAAAATATCCAAACATCTTGTTGTCCTAAATAGCCTAATGCAAACAGACTATAAAGAATCTAAAGTAATATTCTAAATGTATGATTGGGTGTAAAAAATTTTATAAGCCAGATTTTTTGGCTTACCTTTTCCTGCTACGGTAGGTTCAGCCATCTTAAATGTTGACTCACAAAAGAGGTAGGCTACTAAGAAAGTTAAAAAGCTGGATCGAAATTATTTTCCTTGCGTAATCAAAAATACGCACACTGACATATTTTTTTGCTCGCACTACATAAATCAACATATTTCAAGGTAACACACATCAATCAAGATAACGTTTTTTATGTGGAACGCTAGAAGAGAGTTGGTTTAATGATATTTGTGACACTTCTTTGGCTGCACCTGTTGGCCTTGTTCAAGGAATAAAGCAAAAGGGACTATAACTCAATGGTGGATACAGGGGGATGTGGGAGATACATCTTTGTCACCAGGTTTTTTTGTCTTGGTTTTATCAACTTCTTTGTTTGTATTTGTCTCGAAAAATAATTTTGTTAAAAAAATGATCTTCGAGAAAAAGATCTTCTTCACCTTTCCAGCAATTATGCGTTGATTTTTACCTTTTACCCTCCTCATCAAGTTTTTACATCCCGGATGCTCTACTTCTTGCATCCGATCACCTAGCTGGTGTTAAAACCTAATTTTAAAAGATTTCCTCCAGCGGAACGATTGAATATTGGTGGCTTGAATTGCACATTTTGGTGTAGACCTACTGGTCAATTTTTTTCGATTGTGCTTATGCTGAGCTTATACAAACAGTAAATAATTTCATAAACTTACGTGGGTTAATTTAACTAAGTGCATAGGGGCATAAATTCATAGCTGTAAAAAAACATTTTAAGTAAGGGTGTATTTAGAAGAATTAAGCCATGACTTGAATGGCTTTTCACTTTCAACTTTTTCGTATTTGTAGGCCTAGTTGTATAACTTAAAGCCTCTGGTTGCGCGATATTTCTTACGCTGTCAGGGGAGGAGGAAGTGACCCGGAGCTCAGAGTGCATCATTTACAGATTAGTTCTTACCATAAGTTAGGATATGGCTGATGTGGATAACCAATCGACCAGCTTTTTGTGCTATAGAAAAAGATCATTTTTTCCAATTCGTGCTAGACTTTAAATTAAAAGTCGGCATACTGCTCCACTTTGCAACCCGTGACAAAAATGCTTTGGAGGTTAAAATTAACGCGACACGACTGTAGAGCAAAGATACTTTTACATGGAGCTCATATACAGTTCAGTTATTATAAATTTCTGCATTTGCCATAAAGCAGCATATCAGAAATAGACTTTATTATTATTTTATGTTTGCTTTTGAAATGGCAATCGACAACAGGTACAGCTACTGCATGCTGATGTTTTTACTGATGTGGTACCAGACAGCGTTATAACGTCAATTAACATTGCGACGACATACTACTTTTCTTGAAGCGTTGAAGAAAAAAAGGAAAACGCATGTTAAAAACGCTTTGATACTTAATCGCTGGTTGCATTGTTGATTAAGCTTACAATGAAACAGAATTATTAAAAGGACCTTGTTTAATGTCTCGAAAAGCTTTCAACCGCGTTACTACAAACAGTGCTTTTTCTGAGAAAAAATATCACAGCCAGTAAAATAATAAATACTTTATTTCAAAACGTTTCCCTTTATACTTAAAGTATCATAAGTTGCAATGAAATGTTATTGCTCATTGTTTATGCTCTCATTTTTTGATGCTTCTAGTTTTATTGAGAGCCACTATGGGCAAAGTACAAAAATGGTACTTCGTCAGCTGGAAGCAGTCAACAAAGAGATTATGAAGAGAGGAGCAGACGCTGAGTTTATAATGAAGTGCCTTACCTACGAACTTGAACCTACATTTCCGTGATTTAAACTCTACTGAAAAGGAAAGCAAAAACGTTGAAGAGTCATAACTTTAAAGAAAAATTTCTTACTATGCAGATCATAGAACACCTTAAGGCTTTAAAAAAGCTGAAGACCACAGCTAGAAAATTAAAAGAAAATCTAAACAGCTCAGTCAATTATCTATCTCGCTGATATGTATAACAATTCATGGTAAAGCAAGTTCAATTATCAAACAAAACAATTGCAGCTATTTACAAACGCAAAGTCGTAAAATTATTCCTAGACGTTGCCGGATTAAGGCGGGGGCTGATGGGGCTGCAGCCCCAGGCCCACCGATAACAACTTATTAAGAGCAACTGGCGTGATCCTTGTAGGGAAAACTATATTTGTTTCAGTTTTTCTTTTCTCGAGACAATAGCGTAAACACCTACTACAATAGAAACGACAATATTCGTTTTATGTACTGAGAAGTCTTCTGACTTGGACGAGTATAATCGCTATACACGCTTAACGGGTTTAAAGCTCATATTTTTCAATTATTTGTCTGTAAAGAGTAAGAGTTTTTCAAAGTCGTTGTCAAAAACGGTTGTAGCAGCCTAGCTTAACACAAAGCCTTCCATTGTTTTATAGTGTATTGCTTTGGTAGTAACCAAAGCCGAATATAGTATTAGTAGCTGGGTAGGTACTCAAGAAATTAAATTCAAGAAATGAAAAAGTGCAAAAGCGGATGGGAAAAGGAGAAACTTAGAAAAGATGCAGAAAAAAAACTGAAGAAAATTGTTGCAGATTTGAAAAAGGTGACTGATTTCTTTTATGTAAGAGAACTCAAAATCGATAATTCAGGATCGAAGTACAATACAGCTACTTTGTGTTCGTCTACTTCCAGTGATTGTATTGCAGAACCAAATTTAGAAATTGTTTCATCAAAACCAAATTAAAAATTGGCTCACATGATGTTGTTGAGAATACAGCGCAGAAGCAAAAAGAACTGTACAGTGCGAAATTGATGTTGGATGCTGGAGAGTAATTTCTGATCAGTTAAGGGATTACTGTTGACAAGTGGGAAGTTTAAGAGTTTCAACATCTTGATGTAGATTTTTCTACCTCGGAGACATGTATACTGGCAATGAATTCAAACGGCATTGTTTTTTTGACAACAACTGAATGGTGAAAAATTGAAAGACGACTGGTTGTACTATTTAACTTCAGCAAAAAAGTTTACTGCTTTATAAGCAAACTTTTTGCATTTGATCTTATGCTGGTATCAGTAGGTTTTGGCCATTGGAAACATGCACGTCGCGACTTGGCCAGGCACGAATCTTCTGACAAACACTTTTGTTGTCTATCAATATACACTTCTCACAGAGCAAAAAAGACGACCATTTGCAAAGAGTTTGAAGAGCAAAAGGAATCTGACAGAAAGTATTTGTATTAAGTTTTTGCTCGAGTTCAGCGTAATTAAATTTCTGTCATCAAAGGGGTTGGCTTTCCACGGAAGCAACTTGTTGATTGGTTCCCCACAAAATTATAGGCAGAGTGCTTCCCTAACTGAGCATATTCAAAAGCAAGTGAATAAAAGCGAAGGCCACTTTTTGTATTTTTCATCAACTGTAGGCAAGGAATTCATTCACATACTCGCAACAAAAGTGTTCAATATTATTATTTATGAAAAAAAACAAGCAAAGTGTTATTCAGTGTCTGTAGATTCAACACCTGACATTACAAATTTTGACCAGGTAAAATAATTTTTGGTATGTTTTACCGGATGGTCCAGTGAAACGATTTGTCAAATATACTCCATCCGAGAGCACCCTGGTTACCAATTGCCGAAGTTCTTTTGGGGTTAGTAGAAGAAAAAGCAATTCAGTTTGAAAGATCTCAAACAGCAATCTTATGACAATGGTTCAAACATGAGTGGCAAATATAAGGGAATGCAAGCTCCAATAAAAGAACGTAACCATTCAGCAGAATACATTTCTTGTGTAGTCACATTCCTTGAATCTTGTAAGAAAATGTGCTGCAGAGTGTTGCCAATTTGCAGTACGTCTTTTATGTTTGTTCAGGGTCTCTATGTGTTCTTTTTGGCTTTGATGCACAGGTGAAATCTCCTCAATGATGCACTGAAACCACTTCACTTGCCAACCATCAAACCTTTGTCAGATACACATTGGAAGGCGCAATATCATGCCATACATGCGCTAAAAAATGGTTACCGAGCGATTCTTCAAGTCTTGAAAGCAATGTCTGAACCATCAAATAGCTTTATCTTTATATTCAACAACTCTTTGCGAACCGTCTGTGCTGCCCGCATTATATGAACGGCATCACCGTCACCGTCGCAGGCCTTAATTAGAGCCATCCCAATATCTTCTTTAAAAGTGAGAAAAACTTCTCTTCCTTGCACAGGAGCTGTGAAATCAGGGAGACTGGAAAGTAATCTAATCTTCATACGTGTGCTTTGAATTCTATTGTCCACTGCGACATTTAGCTGTTGTAGTCTATTCTTATACAAGAAGACCATTTCTGTCAGCTTGAACACAGAAACACTCTCCTCATCTCGCATGTCCTTTATGTATGCTACAAGCTCAGAAAAAAAGCAAAGCCATGCAAATGGCCATAGTTTTCTTCTTGCTTTTCAGTGGTTTGTCTTACTTTGTTGTATGATGTGGCGAGATAGTTCCGATAATACTTGGCCTCAAGGGCAATCATATCATTTGCATACAACTTTGCTAGCAGTTTTCTGTATTTCAACTGCAAAACACATCTCCGCACCTTCATGTCTAACTGATAACTTGAAGCTTCATGCAGGTTTGTAGTATCAGCTGGTTCATTGCAAAAAAAGCAAAAATCTAATGCTGTTGCATGGCTGAAAGCTGAGCGTGTTTGTTCACCAGAAGTGCCACCATTTTGGGTCCTCTGTTTGGTTTGTTTTCTTGATACTAGCTGAAGAGCTTGTTTATTAAATTTAAGGCTGCAGTCTTGTGCCGTTTGGCACTGTAAATCATCAATGTCTCCTGAATACCAATCCCTTCATCCAGTTTTTCTACATCAAGATCGATTGGTGTAATGCCGAGGTCCTTAAACTGATTGAGATTTTTCGCTAGCGACATGTAACCACTGCCAACAGGAAGCCTTGAAGACCTAGCTGTGCACTGCAATGTTTCATCAGCTTCTGTTTGACAAAGAGCACGTAGTATCCAATTTATTGCAGATGATGACTTGGGCTGCTTGGGAGTAGAAAAGACAACTGGGTTGACCAAAGCATGCCGCTTCATCGTGATAGAGAATAACAGAAACACCATTATATGCTCTAGTATTTACTATACAAAACACACACTTTCCACCAGTAGGCTTGTAAGACAGGAACCTGAAATGACAAGAGGAAGGTTATTAGAAACGACAATCGGCTACCGCTGTGACAAACAGCAGGGTTACCCGGTGGATAAGAAATATGCGCATAGGCACACCGTCCGTTATGATGATGTGCCGATACACAGATGTGCTAATGCGCGCTACAAGGTGTTCAAGCTAAGGCATATGCTTTTTTTCCAAATATTTTTCAACCTTTTTAAATTTAAAACAACTTTGATCTATTAGCAAGATGCAGCTTTCACAGTTGGAGAGTGAAACAAATTTGCTAATTTGTGGGTGCAAGGACAAGGTCAAATGTTATACCACCGTATTTTATCTTAATGTTTAAGTGCTTTCTTTTGTTTGAAAGACCTTTCTTTTTTAAACAATTTGATATTAAATTTATGAAAATCGGGCCTCTGGAAGTGGAGATATGGCTACTCAAAGTTTGAGGGTCTGCCGATTACGCCCAGTCTTAAGGGAACCATAAAAAAGGCTTTATTAAGAACCCACAGGTAAATTCAATGCCTCCACGTCTGAAAATAAATGTCATACCATATGCTAACACTCCTGAAAGTTTGATGCTTTTATCACAAATTGCACAATTTTGTATTATTACCACAATTTTTAGCTTAACCGTTGCACTATCGAACCTGCTAACTATACGAACATTAATTATTTCTTCACTTTTGCTTATCAGTAGCTTCATATAAACGAAAAGAAATCAAAGATTGTCTATGAAATTTGAAATAAAGTTGTTCGACTTTGCCATATCACGGCGACATTCTTTCCTTTTGTGAGCTACATAAACGTGGCTACAATGGCACTGGCCGATATCATCTGTGGCTTCAGTTGAAGAAAAAGATCGCAGCTCTTGCGAATGTGTGAGAGAAACTGCTCAGTCTTCTAATGCAAAAATTACGCGGTGGAAGGATAACTCCGTTGTGACAGTTTATGGAAACGATTCATTAGGAAAAGTTAAGCGGTGATCAAAACAGGCTTGCAGCCGTGTTGATACATCATGCAAAGTCAATGAGTACAACAGAGGAATGGAAAACAGAGATCAAATGGATCAGAATATAAATGCTTATCGCATCGAAATTAGAGGAAAAAATGGTCGCGGTGTCTGTTGTCATGGGTGGTGGATGGTTGAATACAAAACGCCTAGATTATTGTTCGCGACCCGGGAAGTAATATGGACCAATTGGATTTTAAAAAGAAGATTACCATGTGATATTTCCTCCGATTTAAACCATTCCAAAAAAACAGCCGGTAGGAAATCTTTTTCAGATCCTGGAGTTAGTGACATAAGCTTCGACAACACCGATCACTTTGTGGAACCAGTCGCCTTGAATAAAAGATGTAGGTGTATGGGGAAATATTGTAAATCTCATGTCTGAACAAGATGTTTGAAATGTGATGTAAGATTAGGTATCCCTTACTTTCTATCTTATCATACAAAATGATTTGTTTTTGTGGTAACTTTCAGCAAGTCCTTCTGTTACTGTGGAAAATCTTCATGGAAATAAATATACAATTTATTCATGTTCCAAAGAAATATTATTGTAAATATTTTGTTCTAGTACAGCACAAAGCAATTTAATTTTTTGTTATTTTTGTTTTTTAGAATTTAATTTGTTGCATCTACTATTTTTTATTATGCATTATTTAAGTTATTGCAATCAGTTGGGTTTTAGTTTAAAAGTATAATTCATCGAACATGTTTTTGTGTTGAAGATGCGAATAGTTTTTGTGATTTCTGCAAGATTTCTTAAGAAAAGACAGCAATTTGTTCAACTTGATTACTCTTGATTTATGCGTTTTTTGATTTGAGATTAGTTAGACTGGAGACACCATTGTATAAAAGTATTACAACTTGCCATGCCATTACCAAAAAACAGGTTTTTAAACCTACCGATATGTTAATACCGTAATGTATGATTCTTCTTTAACAGCCAGCAAATCAGTTGTTCGCTTGTGATATGATAGCATACAGCAACTTCACAAGTGTAGCTGTTCTTTTCATTTCAATCGTACGAGACAGCATGATGACATCATAATGCTGGTTTAAAGTGTTTAAGAAAAAAAAAAGCTTAGAATGGTTTACAAGCTTAAATAAAAATCGCTTGTTGCATCATCAATTCAGTTTAGGTCGTTGTGTCATTCTTTTTATCGAAAGCACCTAGTTAATTTGTCTCCAAAAAGCATTTAATCGAGTTTCTGTGGTCAGTAGCTTTTGAAAAAAATAATAAAAACAAACTATACAACCAAGCATCAACTTTGACGTTATCTTACAATCCAAAGGGGAAAAATTTTTGCAAGTTGGTATCTCGGGGGTTGGCTTTGTTTGAGAAAAAATTTATTCCTCGGTCATGAAATGGAAATCAAAAAAATTTTTTGATTGTGAAGTCATCATAAAAAAAAGAATCCCAGGGCTCATACCCGGGCAGTGATCAATCATGCCAAGTTTAGTTTTTGTTGTTAAGTAAAGAAGATTTTTTCCTTGATTTTGGACATCGATATGGCCCACGATGCTGCAGAATTATTGGCCCACACCGAACGTGCACAACTTTTTTTACCCCTATGACTAGGATTTTCCTCAGCAATTCCTCCCAAGAACAAATATTCTTTGCTGAAAATACAACTCCTCCTTTAGGGAGCCAAATTCCTCCCGTTTGAGAACCCCGCTATGGATATCTCTCATCACTCGGTAATTCTTGCAATTTATTTCCAAATCCGGAGTTACTGCTCTTATACAGGGTGATCCATAATGATGGGACACATTTTAAATGCTTTTTTCTACAAATATGAAAACGACATAGATAAGTGAATTTATTTATTACATAACTGATACTCAGGAGTTTAACATAATTCACACATAACTAACTCATTGCAAAACTGACACATTGATATCTAAGATCTGAATATTACATCCTTTAGATGCTCACCATCACGACTAAAACATTCAAGAGATCGATTTCTCATATCATGTAAAGTGCGGTTTAACACATCAATCGGAATACCTGTAACCTCTCTATGGATGCTTTGTTAAAGTTCTTCTGTTGTGTGGGGCCTGCCTGCGTATACTCGATTTTTTAGTTAATCCCACAGAAAAAAGTCCACTGGGGTTGAATCAGGTGACCTGGATGGCCAATGGATATTACCGAATCTCGAAATATAAGGGTTACTAAATCAATACCTGAAAATAATTTAACTTGATGTAATATTCAAATCTTACACAACACGTTAAACTCCTGAGTATCAGTTATGTAATAGATAAATTCACTTATCTGTGTCGTTTTCATATTTGTAGAAAAAAAGCATTTAAAATGTGTTCCATCATTATGGATCACCCTGTGCATAGACTCACTCCAGCATTTTTGTGCTGATTACTCAGCAGGCTCAGTAACTTTTATATAACCGCTGTTTATCACAATTACTTTATTGAAATCAAAAAAGAGAAACAATGGTTATTTTGAAGAGTTCTCCAGACAATAAACAATATGACTCGGTAGGACTATGATCCAGTAGATTGTCATTCTCGTGATGAAAAAAATTATTTTAGGCATGAAACTTTCGCATCAAACTCAAAAAGCCTAATAAATAAAGCCTAAAAAACAAGTTTCAGCGAATTTTGTGAAATCGACTGTCGCTTTGGGCTTGATACTAATTGGGACCAAAGAGTAACCATGGCGCATTGCCGGCTTTGCTGCGCCCCTGAACGTATACTGTACTAAATATTTTCACCAGGGTTCTTCTGGGTTTTTTGTTGTAATGAAGTGGTAAAAAATTTTGCCTGCCTTGCAAAATCGAAACCACTGATCAAAAACATTGCAAGTGATAATTATAAGCACTGTACAATTTTTAGGAAACAAAGGATTTTTGTGTTGGTCTACTTGTAATGAAGCTCGAGTCACTACAGTAATGTCGGCCTTATCTAATTACAATCTCATATGTGGTAATCGCACGAGTGCAATGCCACACACATTATTTATTCTATTTTAGAAATGTTGGCTTGGTAGCATAAAAAAACAAAAATAACCTAAAAATTTTTGCCTTGACCTTACGTTTTTTCAGATAAATCAAGCGCTACAGCAAGTGCGGAAAATCCCAAACAGGAAAAAAAACCTAACAAAGGTATGAAACTTTTAAGACAAAGTGTGTGAGTAGATATCATGTAATATTTAGGTGAGACTATGAACCTTGGCAATTCATGGTTGTTTCACGTCTCAGGGCCTGGAGATACACCGAGCTCATGTAAAATGCTTCTCTTGTTCACTGCCTTAAGATTTATGACAAGGATTGTTGATTGCTTGGCTTTTTATAACAAAAATTCAACACATTAGAATACAGTAAATAACATTATAAACATAGCTTTGGAAAAATCTGTTTGAGCCATAAGCTTTTCGTGACGCTCTCATCAGTGGCGATATCGCGTCAAAAGAAAACATCTAGAGTGAATAAGTGTTTTATGTGAATAATTTGGACGTTAGGCAATCAAAACAAGCCAATGATAGCGCTAGTATTGCAAAGCGCGCCAAAGAAAGATTTCGCAATTGCGAAAGTTGGAGAAGGCGCAGCAGGAGGCCAAATGCTACGATTATCGAAAGAGTTTGAGAGTGTAAACAAACTCTTTCTGTCTGCATAACACCGGGCGTCGGGTCTTGATATAAGTAGCCTCTAAAAGATTAAGATGGAAAGAGCTGCGCGCTGCGGCGAGGATTGAAAACCGCTCATCATCATAGTTTAATGCGCATCGATCATTATTATCTAAAAGATGCTGACCAATGGCGGAGTCATTCCAAAGGACGTGTTTGTTGAATTGATGAAGACCGCTACATCCTCAGTTGAGTTCAGCTTCAATAACACCATGTACAAGCAAACAGACGGAGTGGCTATGGGATCACCACTTGGACCGGCTTTGGCCAACATCTTCGTTGGATATTATGAAGAAAAGTTATTTTCTCAAACGCAAAAGCCTCCAACATACTTCAGATATGTTGACGACACGTTTGCCATCTTCGTTCACGAAGCTGAAGCGGATGAATTTCTGACGAAACTTAACTGCCTTCATCCATCCCTCAAGTTCACCTTTGAAAAAAGAAAGGAAAATGTTTACCGTTTCTTGATGTCTACGTCGAAAGAACAGATGTTGGCGTGGAGACCAGTGTATACCGGAAACCCACTTTTACTGGCCAGTATTTGCGTTGGGAGTCCTTTAGTCCTCTCAAACGCAAAATAAGTCTAATATCTACATTGGTGCATCGAGCTCTAATGATTTGCACCAAACGTAGACTCAATGAAGAAATAGAACGGATCAAGAAGATATTACTGGACAATGGCTATCCTAGAAACATCATCAGCACTCAGATCACCAAGAAAATGGCTCAGTTCTCCACCCTTAAGCGATTTGGCCCTGAAAAGTGTCATGTGTACTTGAGGGTCCCTTGGATAGGTAAGCCATCTACAAACTTGAAATCCGCTTGGTCTTTACGTCTAAGCGCATGCTGCCTGTGGCTCGCAAGGATGTTCTACCTGCCATTCAGAAAAGTTTTGTCATATATGAATACAAGTGCCACTGTGATAGTCGGTACGTAGGGCGATCTCAACGACTACAGAATCACATCAAGCAACATGTTCCACAATGGTTAAGACAGCAGTTGACTCGTCCACGCCGATCTCAACCACATAGATCGTACAACGAACCGACACCAAACCGGATTGTGACTCCGCCATTGGTCAGCATCTTTTAGATAATAATGATCGATGCGCATTAAACTATGATGATGAGCGGTTTTCAATCCTCGCCGCAGCGCGCAGCTCTTTCCATCTTAATCTTTCAGAGGCTACTTATATCAAGACCCGACGCCCGGTGTTATGCAGACAGAAAGAGTTTGTTTACACTCTCAAACTCTTTCGATAATCGTGGCATTTGGCCTCCTGCTGCGCCTTCTCCAACTTTCGCAATTGCGAAATCTTTCTTTGGCGCGCTTTGCAATACTAGCGCTATCATTGGCTTGTTTTGATTGCCTAACGTCCAAATTATTCACATAAAACATTTATTCACTCTAGATGTTTTCTTTTGACGCGATACCGCCACTGATGAGAGCGTCACGAAAAGCTTATGGCTCAAACAGCTTTTTTCAAAGCTATATTAAAATTCTGCACCACCAACAAGATTTTTGTGAACATTATACACGTTCAGTATCAACCATTTAATAAAGTATGGCTTGAAATATATTGGAAAACTTAGTAAAGGCAGTAAAAAAATCGGAGATGTAAGAGAGTGTAAAATAATTTAAAATAATAAAACATTCAACCTTTTCTGACAGCTCCGGCTGCCACTTTGTTTAGCTATGGTGCTTGGTACATTTTTAAATTGACGTTAGACCACATGGATCTATGTAAAGAACCAAGGTAATCTGAAGCATATCTATACTTTATATGCTACAATATTTGAATTAAACAAAACTGCATCTTAACGTCTAATTAACACTTTGTTATAATAGCATCGCTCAACTCAACAAATTGAAAAAATGCGCCAAAACCGAATAATAACGGCATTTCTAATTATAACTGGATAACAAAGTGCGCGCAGTTTTTGCTGGGAAAGCCTGTCAAAAGGTAATAGTTTGGTAAAATTGGTTGAGGCACACTAATAAATGAATCGGTTCCCTATGAGGAAATGAGAAAATAAAAAATTTGTTGGGCTTTTGCCTTTTAAATTGGCTTGGTAGCTCCATGTCCGCTTTAATTTCTCGCGATAGCTTGTGTAAAACATAAATTGCTAATCCATAGCCAAGAACAAGTCTACAGATTTGTTCCTGGCATATAAGTAACAGTGAAGCAGGATTTATCAAAGCTGTGAAAAATCTGCTAAGACAAAAGAACCTTGGGCTAATTAAACAAGTTGACTAATCGCAAAAGATGCAAAAAAAGGTAAAGGTCAAACCCACAGAGTCGATATCACTTTATTCTTAAAGGATAAAGGAAGTTTGCTTGTTATCGCTTTTGCACACCGACATAATAATCACAGAAACAATACAAAAGAAAAAGAAAAAAAGCACTTGTAGCAAAAGCAATGGAGCATCGAGGAACCTTTCGGTTATGAAGTCGAGATACTCCCTAATCTCAATAGATCTCGATACTAACGAAACCATTAAGTGACACTGTTATAAAGCATGTCTTATTGCTTGTTTCTGTAACTGCTTTCAAAGTCTCGTGACACGCCGGTGGTTGAATAATTTGCTGCTTGTTTATTCTTTGATTGAAGAAGCGTAACAAAGACAGCAGTTTTTTCTATACAGAAATACAAAATAATAACGCTAATATAAATTAAATAGGGACGTCACAAAGAATAAAACAAATTAAACGGCGATTTATATACTTCACTTAGAAACATTTTTGCACCGCGCTTACCTTACTAACAATTATAATCCTATGAACAATAATAAATTTATTACATACCGATTTGTTGACCGACGATTCTTTACAAGTAATCCAAATGACAAAAATGGTTAGTCCAATAAATGCGACACTTCGATGCAGTTAAACAAATCCAAAACAATGGCGAACTACCGGTAAATTTTCTTATATAGTAAATTAGGTTAGGCTCAAAGCAGTGGTGTTTCCAATTTGAATTTTAACTTACAAAGAAAAGAAAAATACAAGGAAAACGGAAGGTTTAATAATGTAACTAAGAAGTAATTTATGGCGGCGGATCTGCGGCACCATAGGGGAAGGGAAAAAACACAATTTAGAAACATAGGAAGTTTTAGTAATTAAGGAAAAAATAATTAACATGTCTGTTAGAAGTGAATTCAAAAATAAAAGGAATTTAGCAACGCTATGTATTTTTTTTATTATTCATACATCTCTGCAGGGTTTATTACTAGGTATTAGACATACTTTCGATGAATCTTAGTTAACCTGTTAAATTGAGCCAGATACAAGTCACCACACAATTTACGTTGACAAAGTTAAGCAAATTTATGGCTTTTTCAAGAAAAAAAAAACAAAAAATCATTCTGCTCAAGTACATTAAAAATGCATATCAAACTAAAATTGCATTTCTTTGATTTTAATATTTGTTGCAGTTTGCTAAGCGAAGAAAATCACTGTAAAGTGTTTTCTCTTACGCAAAGTCAAGGGTGCGAAAACGCAACCATTGTTAGATTCGACGCAACGATCTTTGGACTATCATCGCCGAAAAACGATCCTGCAGCGTAATCAACAGCCTGTAAAAACACTATCAAATAATGTTGATTGAGCATTATATTCTCCGAAGCGTAGCCAAGAGCAAAACATGGATACAAAAATTTCGAAAACATGTAGGGAATAGCCACTTTCGTTCTTCCCAAGCTCTTGGTGACGCGGGGGATTTTTGTGTCAAAGTTTTTGGAAAAACATTTTGCCGCGAATTTCTGTGCTTGGTTACAGTGCATATGAAAGAAAAGCACTTTGTCACTTTTTCAGACCATTTTAACACAAATCTAAACACAAATTTTTGTGTGCACCATAGGCGTAAAAGTAGAATGGCTTGGGAGCTGCAACCCCCAAGCTTGTGGATGACGCCCTTCATAAATTTTGAAGAGTTAAAAGAAAAACTTGAAGTTTTGTGACCAATATGAGCGAAACAATCGCACTCAAAAAGTTGATCGCCAAAAACAAGATTGATTGATTTCAATCATTAATTTAAATTAAAATCAAGCAAAAAATCATTTAAATCAAATTAAAAATCCTCTAAACTTTTTCGTGTTTAAATCTTTCTTTTCTAGTTTCATTAGATGAGGCAAAACACGGTTGCTCTTATGCCACCAATGGTAAACTGCTTTTGATATGTTTACCACGATGTACTGTCAGCGAATTTGAGACATTTTTTATTTGTTTTTTTAAGAATAGTTCTCCATAGCTTTGCTATTTTGCTATCATTGAAATTTTTATTTCTGTCCGATTAAACCAGGTGCTCTACAATTTCTTATGACATATCAGTTGAATATTTCTATTCCGGAGCAATTGTTTAAATTCTTTTAAGTATTTAGGTTAGTTATTACCAACCTGGGGTTCGTGAGGAGTTTTTAGCAGGTCCGTTAGTGCTTTGGTGAATTGGGATAAAGCTAAAAAGTATTAATTCACTTTAATTTTATTCACTTAACGGTTTGTTAAATTTTTGATCATATTTTATGATGGTTTGCATGACTATCGCGGTATGATCGCGGTTGCCATACTGTGGGTCGCGAGTCCAAGCTGGGTTGCCTGTGGTTTTAAAAACTTGACTACCCAAAGAAGATATTTGCAGTTAAAGAAAATTCGTAAATTCGGACTTTGAAGTATTGATCTTCAAAAAAAGATAAATTAAAAGGTGTTTACCTTTATATGTCTATAAAAATTCGTAAATCCGTACCTTAAATATACTTGCTGAGTGCAAAATACTTGAACAATTAAACTTTTGTTTAAATTGGGGTTGTCAAAAATAAAGTTTGGGGACCACTACACCATGAAGTAAGCAATGTACTGATGAGATTAGGAGCAGATTGCTTGCTCTAACATCAAAAGATATATATACCTGCGGTGGTCCAAAAATTGTACTTTTATTCTATAATTGCGAAAAAATTTACTTGAGTATAGTAGCTTAAGAATCAATAGTATATTCATCGAGATCCCAACACAATTCAGGTAGGGGTCCTCAGGACTGGCAATTTTTTTAAAGATGTGGGTCCGTGACTAAAAAAAAGTTGAGAATGATTGACTAAGACCCTTTTCCTTTTGTTGCATGTTTTGCTCAAATATATTTTGTTGTCTGACTCGAGAGAGCTTGACTATTGCTTACCCAGGTGTTCGGTAATTTCCTACGACAACAATGCACCACTTCCATTCAGAACCACAAAGTACCTAATTAGGCCAATCAACTAAATACCTTTGGAGTATATCTTGTTCAAATATAGCAATTGTATGAACACAGGAATGGTTAAAAGACTGAAAAGGAAGAAATAAGATTGGAATTGAATGGCAGGATTAAGGTGTTATGTCTTTTTTTTCTTTTAACGCTTTTTCTTGACTGCTTTTATTTTTGTTTACCTTGCACCAAAAACTTAATTGTTGTTAAAGCATAGCAAAGTATTTCCAAAATTAACTTTCTGGGATAATTATTGGACAAAAACAAAAAATGTGATATATCACGAAGCTTGTTTGTATTGGGCAAGCAAGCTTTTTTGATATTTGATGTGTTTTGTTTTACATATCGCGTCAGGATAGGAGAGGAAGAATGATGTTATTTGCTTGATGACAAATGAAATAAATACGGAATATCTACAAGTATGAACATATATCGGCAACCAACATATTCAAAATGAGTTCTTATTATTCGGTAGCCCTCATACATCAAATTACAACCATAGTTCGCAATATAACCCAAATGAAAACAAGAATTTTTATAAAATTAAAAAAAATCTGATCTAAATAAATAAAATTAGATTGAAATTTTAAAAATCCTAATTTTTTGTCCTTCCCATCAGTTTTCCCGAGATATGAGTTTGAAAAAATGTTTTGTAATTTCTAAAACATTGGTGTAAAATTAAGTTCTTCTATTGAAAAAGATTTCGTGTATTGATTTTACGCAGTGTGAAAGTCAATATAGTGTTGTCAAAATACTGGTTAACTATATAGCGAATCTTGTAATTTACTAATATTTGCAGAGAGTTGTAAACATTCCTTATTTTTTGCTAATAATAGGTCAAAAGAAAGAAGATCAAGAGCCACCTACAAGATTGGAAAATTGGATAAGTTTGAAAGGTAAGTGACCAACATTGAAGACAGCATTTAGAAAAGATGATTTCCTTTGCAAACTTGATGAAAACCCAATAAATTGTGTTCTTTTTGGAGACCTAGTTTTTATCTGATCTATGGTTTCGCAACCTTTTTGTTTTTGTTTACCCTCGACAGTTTCAAAAATAAGTTTGCTCCCTTTTGTATTGAAGTTCAAGTTTGTTTTTTGGGAGAGAAGAGCTGAAAGTCTATATTTTCAGCTCAAAACAAAAGCGAAGATTTTTGTTTTAGATCAACTTTTTAAAAGTCAGTATTTTCCTATGTACACTCAAAAACAGTCATCAGCTTCTTGAAAGTAACTGTTTTCCTAATTTTGGCTAACTTATGTTTTATTAAATTTTCTCCATGGTAAGTTAAGTTTATACCTTGTTGAGAACTTCTGATCTAATCGCTACAAGTACCAACTGCAGTTACAAAATCCTATAAACTGCTTGCATGTGTTTTCATGCCTATTTAAGCTGAGAAATAGCTAAATAAACAATTGTTATTTGCTGAATTGTGAGGCAACCTCACAATGCAATAGCGTTTGTGTCCAAACAAGATGTGGTAAGCTCATTGCCATCGAGGATTCCGAGTTGAGCCAATATAGTATAAAAACAAACAGTAAAAAATCAACTCTGCGGCGATTTCCTTCACTTGGTTGCAAAACAGATAAGTTACACTGGTGTAGAGAGCTTTTGGGAACTTTAGGTCTGTAATGGATTTGGGATTTTGGAGGGCGCCGAGTTTAAAAGTAGCATCAGTTTTGTTGTCTGGTCAGGATAGACCGCTACACAACACTACTAGACCGCTAGACAAGGGATACATTGTTTTGGCAAAACGTTGAAAAATGATAGCGTAATTTTAAAAGTTATCTCCGATCATTTTTAACTTTTAGGTACATTTTTTGAACACCGGGGATGTTTTTAAAAGCTTTATTATCTGTAGTTAAAATCCATAGGGAGTTAGTTAATTGTAGCCTATTCATAAGCGGTAACTATACATGTACATTAAATTTTCTGTCAGGTGGGTCTGGGCCAAATACCTTTGTAGATCTTAATGAATAATACCGGTTTCCAGTCGGTTCAGTCGAAAGCAATGTAGTTAACAGCTTATGTTTAGCGTAAAGCATACATCGTGGACGTTGTAGGCGTTAACAAGAAATTCAGATTTGTATCACTTGTGATTCTGTCAAGGCTTCAGGAATCAGGTACATAAAAGCATCTATTCAATAGGTCCCAGATTAAATTATGGTGAAGGACCAAAAAAACTTAAAAAAGTGTTGTTTCAGATTTAATCTTTTCAGCTAATTCTTCACTCTTATGAAAGCTGTTATCACGATTAAAATAAACAAGAAACGACAAAAGTGAAAAAATAACTCTAATATTTTCTAAACAGTTAATATAACTTGTCCTGCCTAGCCGTCGGTCAATAACCGTTCTGGTTATCTGTGATCGCACGAGGACGTTCTGTCTTCTGTCATTAGTCGGCTAGGCAGGACAAGTTATGTCAACGGATTATAACTACCCTAGCCACCTAAGAATAACCAGTTTTTCATGTGCTCCTCCTGCAAGCAGTGGGGAATACATAAAAAATTGGAAAGCATTTTCTTTGAGCTGCTTCACTTAGGTGCCACAAGTAGAGAATGTTTTCAAAATTACAAAAACTCTCATCTTTGTAGTCTTCTGCAACGAGATGCCGCGAAATAAAAACCATAGTTGTGAATTTCAATTCTCATTGACGGAGGTGCCGTGAAGAATCTAATGGATCAAAACAGGCCTATCGGCATTGGTCATACAAATATGGTCTATTTCTTGGCGATAAATACAAACTGCCAAAGCCTAGTGCAAATATTACAGAGTTTGTTGAGAAAGCATGCATTGCGTACTAAGAAGTGAAGCCTGGAGCTAAAGATAAGCCTTGGAGTACCTCCCTCAGTTTGCAAGTTCGGTGCTGAGCACCAAAGAAAAAAGAGTGGAAAAAAGTGGGATGCCAGACAGAGTCGAAAGCTTTGGAGGAGTTGATAGTAGCAAGAATTGTCCAACAGCAAGGCTTGAGTTTGTTGAATTCATCTGAAATAGACTGAGGTGCTGTAGGCACGAAAGCCTACATCAATTGCTCTACTGAGTTTATACAAGTTTCACATGTTTTTTTACAACTTAATTTATTCAATTTAGTGTTTTATTGTACAGGAAACAAGGCAATACGTATAGACAATTTCTTGTCTTTATGTCACCACTTTTAGGCAGAAATTAGTCTGCTTCATGTGCTGATATATCATTGCCAACCTAGCATTGGCGCATGATTATGTAAGTTTATATCGCAGAAATACTCTTCGATGCGCTGCCGGCTCGATAGGGTAATGGCTAAAGCATCACGTCTGAAGAAGCATGGTTTTGGGTTCCAACCTGACCATATCAGAGTTGCTCTAGTGTTGACGAACAATTTTTCTGGCAACTAATTCTTAATCAGTCTTTCTGCTGCTACCTCATGCCCTTGCTCTATTGGAATTCTGTATCTGTTTGTTTTTCTCGTTTAGAGAAACCCGAGAAACAATCCTGAAACGCAAACGAAATTCTTGTAATGCCGGAAGATAATAATTATTTAAATGCTGATATATTTTTGACTCCTCCAAAATGGCGGTATGTGGTGTGATGAAGACAGTGATGGCAAGGAAACGGTTTCTGCCTAGCACTATCCCGGTCCACAGTTTTCAGCGCAAGCACAATACCACGTAAATTATGGAGGTGCTGTGGACATGGTTGAAGTAGATAGATGCGATCAAAACACCAGCAACTATTGCATCTCCATGAGAAGTAAAAAGTGGTGGTGGGCGTTGTTTGCGTTGATACCTGACATGGTAATGCTAAACTACTTGCTCTTGCTTGGAGAGAACAAGAAGTCAGAAGATTCCACACTCGACCTGTTGGCGTTTCGGAGAGAGGCTGTTCAAACCTATTCAAAAAAATATCTGCAACCTCTATATCGCGCTGAAAGACCACGCGGCAGAATACCTCCGACATATCGCCGTTTTAGCATGGGTGTGCGATTGGATAGAGTCGACCGTTATCAAAGTTATCCAAGCTCTCAAGGTAAATGCGAAGTTTGCATGAAGAACACTAGAAAAGGGTGAAAAAAATGTGACTGTAGACTCCACAACCATTGCTTTGAAGAGTAGTATGGCATTAGTCAAGTCGTTATTCACATTTCCTTCTCTTGGAGTTTAGCTGCATTTTTCACTTTAAAGGCCGGTTTCCATTCGGCGTAAATCACTTGGCGCATAAAACTAAGGGAATCGCTCCGCGCGTAAAACTAAATAGAAAAACAAAGAATTTTTCACGCTACGCCTGCAATCTGCGCCTAATGGAAACCAACCTTTTCTCACTACAATATAATTGCTGTATGAACTTCAAAAAATTTCCTATTTAAATTTGGCATCCGTGCTATTTCTTTTGTTTTTGCTATTATGTTTAATGAGAAATTTTAGGAACGATATAATTGCTATACACTCTTATTTAAATTTACTCAGTTATTGTTTTTCCAGAAGCATACGTTTCAAAAATAATAAAAAATATCATGCCTTAAACGTCTGGGCTTGAAATACTTTAAATACCCGTTAAAGTACATGTATTTACCTACAAATAGGTTTGTATTTGCGTTGCCTAGGTTTTGCGATTAGTTAGGTTCATGGTGCCATTCGTGCCTACAATTCCCTTTTAGAGTACCAACATACTTTGAAATAAATAAGCAAAGAAAAACCATTTTTTAAAGTTTTGTCAGCTTTTACATACCAAGTCGACGAAACCCAAACCTTTTAATAAAAAAATATCCAAAAAGCAAAATTTGGGATTTAATGGTTTAAGCACGTTCAAAAAACTAATCGATTCTCACTAACGCAACCGCTTTGGCAGTACAACAACATTTTCACCCTTGCAGCAAATATCAACTTTTGTAAAACACTTGCGTTTTGCCTTGATCTGTCTTGCAAAAGCTTGATTGCTCGAGATAAAGGAACGTGAATGATTCAACAGACATTTTTTGAAGGAGTGTAATGATTAAACTAATAAATGACTATTGAGCATTGTCTTGCTCGTCTTACAGAGGAAAAAACAGTAAAAAAGCAAAATTTATTAACAAATTGCCGTGCACTGTTAAAAGCATACTAAGACAAGGGCTTGAACTATGCTATCCCGGTTTCGGGAATTTCCGGAAACTATCGCCGTTTTGTATTTCTTTTTTCCCGGTTTTGCCAACAAATTTTTGGGATGGCAATCAAAAATTAGCGACATAACCATTATGTCATCAAACAAAAAAGATTCCTTAAAATTTCATTTAAACCTTCACGTTAAAAAAAAGCAAGAACCTTTACAAAGATTTCCTGAGCATTGCAGCAAATTTTGTTGAAGCAGAACATACTTGTTCTGCTGCAAGCTTGTTCACCATCAAAAAGTCGTTTGCGGTAAGCTTGCAAATCTGTCAATGTTCTCAAGCAGAGGTGTCAAATTCATTTAGTGCTGCGGGCTACATACCTGGATCCTATACGGGCCAGACTGTGTAGAAAAAAATTTAAGTAAGCAAAACTGCATATCAGTAGTCCCCAAACTTTTTTGTCTGCCAGCGCAGGAAATCAGTTGATCAAATTTTGCGGCACACCAGCTACGACATTGTTTGGAGACAATCACTTCTTAGGGCAACGATCTCCGAAATTCGTGTGATGTAGCCCGAAATGATGCGGATCTCAAAAAAACGTAACCTGTCATGCCATCCGAAGACCAACTTCGGAGACCAGGCATTCGTACCAAGCCACAAAATCCTTACGCAGGCCACAAAATATTACGTCGCAGGCCGCCAGTTTGACATCCATGCTCTGAAGCTTAAATTTCTTCGCAGTTATTAAGCTCATAATAAAAGTGAGCAAACCAAAATTTAGTGCATTTTTGCGGTATTGATTTTAGATGTTTTTCTTCTTGTTTGTCATGATTGAAATTCCAGTTTTTTCCGGGATTCCAAGATTTGTGAGACTTTTCACGGTTTTCAAAAACAACCGGGCAATCAAAAACCTTTTGGTTTTTGAGATCGGACAATTGTTACAATATTGAAACACAACTTTAAATGCTCATCCCTGATTGCACACATGCGATATCAACAAACTGTTTTTTTTCAAATCTCTATCTAAGGGTTAAAAATATTTTTTCATAAAAACTCGTGATGATGACGTCATACATTTTGCTGCAAGTAGTCTTCACGCTTCGCGATCTATCACCTACTCTAAGCCTTCTTCTTTAGCTGGAAACAGTGATGTCAACAAAACAAATGTTGAACTCTTGTTAACGCAATTTTTTCTTTGAACTTTCACTATTCTGCAGGTGTAAGTTTTGCTTTGATATCAGGTTTATTCACTAAGCAGTATCTGTTTGAAAATTTTGTTCCAATATTGGAACAATTGTACAATGACTATGCTGCAGCGTCAGTTGGCGTATTCGTACCATGGCCAAAGTGCCCTACCTACAATTGAATTGCAGACTGTATCAAATCTTTTTTAGCCGATAATAAGGAAATTAATTTTCTCCACGAACTTTCATAACGATTAAATGAACATTTAAGTTAATTCACGATTGTTTCTATGGTAAATGGCTGTTTCTGAACAAGGACGTTAATGGTTCTTTTGGAGACCATTTAAAAAATGTGCTATAAAAGTAAATTTATTGCAATATTGGCAAACAATTACAATATGACACCCTGAATATATCAGACTTGAAACAAATCATAAAATTTTATCCGCATCGGAAATAAGACCGGGTGATTGTATCATTCCTAAACGCAGTGGTTCTTAACCGGTGGGCCACAGCATGTAAATCGGGTGGGCCTCGGACCGTTGTATATTTTGAAAATCGGTTTGCATGCCGAATAATGTAGAGAAGACTGGTTCGTAAGAACAGTCATATGGACTAGCATCTGTGACCTGGAGTGTCAATAACCTTTTTGGATTGGAAATTGAAAAAAATTTGCAAAAGTACAGTCCAACCCATGGAAAACCAGGTGTTGACCTTTCTTTTTTCTTTTTTTTTTTTGGAGGCCAACATGGAAAAATACTGCTCGTAGACATGATGGCCTCCAAAAGAAAAAGGTCAACACCTGGTTTTCCATGGGTTGGACTGTACTTTTGCAAATTTTTTCCGCTCCTACAGTAAATTTTTTTCAGCTCTACAAATAAAGGACTATCCTTTCAAATGAAGGTCGGTTGGCAAACCTTGAACTAGCCATCCTGTGAACTGCGGAGGCAATGACCCTTTTTTTTGGAGATTAACTTCCCTTCCTCGTTATCTTATGCTTATCCCAGTGACACTGACATTGTAATTATTTCATTAAAGTGGGCCGCAAAAATTTGTTGCCCTTTAAAGTGGGCCACGGCATGATAAAGGTTAAGAAACACTGCCTAAACGGTTTCATGATCAGGCAAATAGCAATTGGTGAGTAATCGCACCGCGCTTTCGTAGCACTCTTTTGTTGTTCTTTTCTTGCACCAAACACAGCGGCCGCGCTTCAGGCTATCAACTGACTGGCGTTGTCCAATGCTTTGGTTTGCGATTCGCTGACCGCTTTTTAGAGCTTGAGCTGTTTCAAGGTGCACCGCGTTCCTAAGCAACTCAATTATGACAGATCTCGTAAAATCTGATTAATCTTTTAGGGATTTTGTTGAAGAATCACGTGTAATTACCACGCTGCCACACAAATCATATTGATGCAGTTCAGGAAGAGAGGTTAATACTACTTCTTCGGATGAATGTTTGGCGGATATTGACTGATGAAACAGTCAAAAAAACCAACGCTACCCATTCCTTGGTTGTACCTCATAAAGCGGTGGGGCTGAGGAACATCATTTCTCTTTTTTTTGCCGTTGATTAAAGCGCTTGACCGTTTTTATCGGCTGAATATCAACAAAGTTTGATGCCATATAACATGTATACAACTTGATTGTCGTTTCATTAAACCAAAACAGCATTTTTGTTAGAAAAGGAGTCGCAAAAACGCCATTCTTTTTTCTGGACCGCTTTTGAAGAAGTCATTGGGCATTTCATGAGTCAATTTTGATGGATCGTCTCTAGCGCATGAAATCGTTTTTCCTTCAGATCAACCAGCAATTGATAAAAAGTGAAAAAGTTATCAAAGCATACACAATGCTGCCGTGGATTTTTGATAATTGAAAGTAGATTTGAGACAATGCATGTGCCCAATCATTGGTCCCACCTTATATCCGATGCCCCAACTTAAGTCTCAAATTTTAATGGATAAACGCAGCTTGATGCGAGTATCCAGCTCTTATAACCGAAACGAATCGGTTAACGAATAAATATTTTGCATAAATGACTCCTAAAATATGGCACTAACCGTTCGTCTACTGATAGTTCCTCGGCAAAAACTCAAAATTGCTGCAATGATGCATTCACACGTTCTTGTGAACGGCGGATCTTTGCCATTTTGTTTCCCTGAGGTAAACAGTCATAGTTCGCAAAGTGAACAAAACGTTTTAATTTTTCAAAGCGATTTCTGGTCATACTTCTTGAAACCGCAGGACATGCTAAATCATCTTCCTGAGACCAGTATTGCCGTTGACGCGGTATAGCGTTGTAGTCAGAGAGAAGAACAATTGTAACAAAAGTACAAATCTCATCCTTGGAAAATTTCATTGTTTCATTTTATTACGCGGCATAATGCTCCCACTCTCTAATGATGAGGTGGCAGGTTTCATTATTTAGGAACACCTTAAAAATCTGAAATGGCTCCAATAAACACAGTTATAGTCGTGTTTCCGATAGAGGCGGGATGCATGCACGGTTGGTGGATACCTCACGTTTGTGCCACGTTTTCAGTTTGAAGCCTTTGGAGTGGGTTTTCGTTTTTTCTTTTTAGCTGGGCGACCAACTCTGTTGCTGGCCTCGGAAGCAAGATATTGTTTTCCAGGTGGGCCTCCACAGACCTCAACCCATCCGGAAACATCTTTTGACAATGTCTCCAAGCTATGACTAAAATCATCCTCGACCAATTCTAAATCCGTTGCATAGCCATCCTCCTGCTCTGGAAGCAAATAAACATAGCTTGTTTACAGCAAACATTGTCGTCACCTAAAAGTGAATTTATAGCTTCTTCTTATGCAACATATTTTCTTGAAGACATTATCACATTACAACCCAGTGAGACCTATTGTAAGTCTACCAAGCCAAAGTAATTATTTATAACTGACACAAACCATATGTACTGTTCTGTAAACAACAAGCCATACGTTAACACAGCAACTTGCGTTGGTTTACCCTACATGCTGTATATTTACCTAATCTGTCAGCCAATTATATCAACTTTTGGTTGCAACAGAAAGTTTTAGCTACAGAAATGTGAAGTTTCAAGACTTTTTCTTTGCAAACAAAGAGGCAAACACAAGATAAATACCACAATGAAAATAGCATAGTTGCGAGTTTTGCGACTACGAATTGGACAATTCTTTCAAAAATGGAACATTCTGTACCTCAAAAACTAAAAACTGCAAACTCAACATTTTTTTATTGATATGTTGATGGGGATGAAAGAACTAACATATTAGAAAATGTCGGTATTCTGACGGTTGGTTCTGGTAGCTGTTCTATATGGGTTAACACAGTCCACATATCTACTAAATACCAAATTGTGCTCATGCAAAATCCGATTACGCGAAAGCCTTGCCAACTCGACCACCTAACTGAAAACCCGTAAATGTTCCGCTTATCGGGGCTCTACTGCAAACGTATCTCATAATTTTAGAAAAATTGGTCTAATAAAACAACAAAATTTAGGTCAGCGTATAACAAAAACGCAAGAGAGCGACGGGCTTTGTTTAGAAGCTCAAAAGTTAGGAAAAATGATTGCAGATTAACTCAAAAAGCACCATTGTGGCGTTTATCTTCTGAATGCTAAAAATCTTGGTAGCAACTTATAAAAACATTTGCTGCTGTAATAACCAACGTTTATCAATAAAAAACGTGATCTGCCCAAACATTGTTTAATGTTAAGTAGTGATATTTTTAATCAAAAGTTTTTTTGGGTGCCAGCAGCGCTGTAAACCTTTATTGAAGGAGTGAACACTACAAATGTATTTGGAGTCATATTTTCAAGCGATGAGGACTAGCGATCTTATTTGATTTTTTGCAAATTTTTTAGCTTACTTTAAATATCACTTGCTAATGGCAACTTTACCAAAACGCAAATTTTTGAAACATAAATTACTGTTCAGTGCTTACTATAGCTTGAACTGATTGCAAAAGTAGAGAACTGCGTGTTTTAAGTCTTTCCATATTGGATACATGGCTTGGAAAGATTTTATATCTTAGAAGGAAAGCACGGTGCGAAGCTAATGAAAGCTTAGTGCAAAACGCTTCCCAGGATCTTAACGCAAACCTAATTGATATTAGGCGACAAGAAAAAGGTGTTTCATTTTGCAGTAGGCATAAATGCAAATTGCACACTGGTAGCTCCACCACCAACAAGGTGAACACTTCTTGATAAGTGCATAAAAGTCGGGTCTTACGGCCTGCTGGGTGAGAACATTCTCTATTCTTAGCCGGCGAAGTAAATATTTTTGTTTTGCAGAAAGAAGTCATGCCTACACCAAAGAAGGAAAATATGAAGAAGCATACGGATTGCTTTACCGACTTGTTCAATTTGGTGAAAACGCTAGTTTTACCCCGATTTTGATCAATTACTATGCGGCTTTAATTAGCACTGGTGATTATAATACTGCTGATGCAATCAAAGATGAGCTGGTTGAGAACCTTCGAGATAATTTACATGCCACAGCAAAAGAATGCGAGCTTTTGGGCGATCGATACAACAAGCAAAAGCAGTACATCAAAGCTATTCTGCTATATCAAGTAGGTGAAGCTCTCGTAGACGGAATTGAGACTGATGAAATGATCAATTGCCTGCAGGGTTGTGCATTGGGCCTAAAAATTACTGTGTCAAAATTGGTGAAAATTCGCCCAGATTTGCGGAGTATTGTCTCGGAAAAAGTTGTTCCAGCAATGCGACGTATATTTGACAAGCTGTGTGGAATAATGGTGGCCGAAGATGAAAAAATGATACTCATCCAATCTCTGTGTCTACATCATATTGAAACAACCGAGCTGCAAGCTGAAGACAGTTCTGTTCGTGAACACACTTTAAGAGAAGCAATTGCTTTAATGGATCAAAAACTAGGAAAAGAAGCATGCCAACATAAGCTTTATAGCGCCCATTTAAACAACCTTGGTGTAGCCTGCATGACCCAGAACAAGGCTGATGAGGCTGAAACTTTTCTTAACCAAGCTATCGAAGCCAGAAAAAAAGCAAAAGATTACGATAGTGAGCTAGAACAAAAAATGGATTTGACGATGAGCAAATCTGCTTTGAAAGATGTCAAAGAAATGATTCATTATAGAGATGTTTAAACATTGCCAGAAAAATATAAAATTAGTTATTATAGTTAGACCGTGTGCAGTGTATATTACGAATCTTTTGCTATTTAAAAAACTGTTTGATACTTTTCGGATGTAATTATTTACTCAATATTGTTATTCAAATACTTAAACAGGCTATTTCTATATTTGCCAATATGTGCTACTGTTATTTTAGCGGAATAGTGACTTAGTCAAGTTGATCTTAATTTAATGGACAGTCATTTGAAATAGCATGCAACCACCTGACCAATTTTTTCCCTTTTCAAACTGTATAAAAGCTGGAGTTACATTGAGGCTAATGAGGCACTTGCTTTAGTATGTTTTCTGGAATTATGACACAACACATTTTTTATGCGCTTGGCTTAATGTAATTATAATTGAAAGGCGGTAGGTGTCATTTTATTGCATAAAACTGTGTATTTTTCAAAAAACTTGTATTTGTTAATAGTGTCGTATCACAAAAAATGACGCAACTTATTGATATCACTGCAGTTCCAGAAATGGTCATATTTAAATTTATCGTGTTTCCATTATTTTTTGCATAAAGAGGAGGCACCACAATTTTTGAAAATGACTGTAAGTAGTAATTCTGGCCGACTGATAACTGATTTTTACTTAAGCACTCTACATCCAGGATATTTTTTTGTTTTATTTTATAAGAAATACGTCTACAACAGCTCGCGTTCAGTAAAAACCAAAAAATATGAGGAACAGATGTAATTCCTTGTACAGTAGTAGCGTATGCACTGAAAGTCAATATTTGCTATTTTTTTATGTAAATATTTTAACGACTATTATGATGTCCTGTACTTCATTATTGCAGTGGTGGTCAAACTCTTGTTGAAATTACGGCGGCTGCACACAGTACACGTTTTTTCTCTGGTTATGAACATTTTTTGCTCTCAAGCAATTTTGTACGGAAATTTTTTTTCTGCTAGGGTATTTGCATCGGGTTACACAATGTACCTTGCACGGCAAAGAGCTGAATATATCTTTAAAATATGTATCAAACAATTTTTGTACGTTTTTGGTATTATTTTGCAGACAAAATCAATTGTTCGGACAACAACATATAATATAAGGCAGTGGTTCCCAAACTATTTAAGTCACTTCCCACTTTTCAAAACATAAGTTATCGTATCCCACATAATTCTGCATGTACTTCGAAGTCTTGGAAAAAAGTACAGTGAAAACAAGCATCTATTCAAGATGTTAATCCATTTAAATTATTTGATACAAAGCAATAATTTAATTTAAATTTTGAATGACTTTCGCGACCCACTGAAATTATGCCCACGACCCACCAGTGGGTCGCGACCCATAGTTTGGGAACCGCTGATCTAAAGCATTATATTAATATCTAACCGGATGGAAATTGTGATAGAGAGATAAATGAGAGAAAAAAGTACACAAAGCGGACAAAAACGTAGACGTACAGCCACCTTTATACATCAAAATTGCTGTAGACACATGCCATATGTCACGACTTTTCTTCAGGTAAAAAATCTACCAAAGGTTGCGAAATAAAATTTTTTCTCAAAAATACCGTAATGGTATTTTATTTTCTAAACTCTCCACACACGTGACGAATATCTATCACCTACCCATGGTAAAAACCTCTGCATTATTTAGTACATGTAATTGTCCTGTGTTTAGGAAGTTAGTTAAGATTTATACTTGTGTAATTTTTTGGTTAAATTAGTTTCAATTATCTTGACTATAAGAATGGAAAGTCGCGATCCGTCAGGAGCTCAACAGAATGCCGTCGCCTTTAACAAAAACAAGTATGTATGTCAAATATTGTCAAATAAATGCATTTCTAATTAAAAACGGTACAGCCAAAATTTTGCCCGTTAAAGTAGTTTTTGTGGTTTTCATTATTAAGCTTAAAGCATGTTACTATAGTGCATGCAGCATCGGCTACAAACTGCAAATAGAAAGCTGGAAAGCAAATCAGTTCATATATCAACATTGCAGTTCAAAATCATCCTGTTAGCCTGGGTGATCAGACTAAGGAGTCTTGCTCTTTGAACACTAGTTCAAATATGTAGCAGTTATTGAAACAAATAAACCAATATTTAGCAGTTATTCCAAAGTTTTGGTTCAAAGTGTTTTTTGATATTGTCAAAATGGCTCAAGATTGAAGAGTTGCAGATTTCCTTACTAGAAAATTGCAAAGACAAAGTCTGCTGTCATATCCAATAAAACTAATAAGTTCTTTTATTGTTGCAGTATTGAAACTGTGTATGGACCACAGAATCATACAAGTAAGATAATAACAACTGTTACTTAGGCAACAAAAAGGAGAGTTCTATAGAATTAATCAACTCTTCAAACACGAGATTAACGTAGAGATTGCTGTGTGATTTTACGGTGCTCGAGTCACCCAAACACGTTGCTGCCGTTAGCGCAAGGCTGTAGCGGATTAACGGAATTTACATTTGTATTGGGTTGCGCGAACAGCAAAATAATTCAAAACAAAAATTTTATCAGCAAATTTTCAACGCAAGAAACCCTGTATTTGAAATTAGGTGATGTAGCAGGCTGTATTTGTTAGTCTTGAATGTCATATCGTTGTTTGTTTGATAAAATCGGTTTTAAAATGCCAAAATAGAGCATTTGTCAACAATCGACTCGGTAACACTGCTGAAATAATTTTGGCATCATATCAGGTAGGTTATTTGAATTGAATTTATTTGAATTGTAGACTATTTGAACTGATTTAGGGTAATTTGAAGTCGCTAATTTCAAATCTGTAGTCAGATTTTCTCCATCAAATCAGGATTTGGAGATACTGGATACTAATCGCATAGTTTATGCTGTTTTTTTATTATTTTTGTATCTCTGAATAAAAAATTAACAGGAAACCTGTAGCGTTAGCTTATGTGCATTGTAACTTTCAGCTGCTGTAAAACTTTGAGATAAGATATTAACTCTTTTGTTTGTGCGATCTGAAAAAAACTTCTCTTAAATATAAATAGAGAGAAACAGAGAGAAATTTTAATCAAGAATATCACAGTATACAGTTTAAAAAGCAAACCAAATGCCGCTGTGCAGCGAATCTCAACCATGAACCATTGGGCTTGCTAAAGGAGAATAAGGAGAGAAAATTTGAAATTTAAGTCTCTATTTTCCTGTTTTCGTGCTTGTGATATTTCTATTGATTTCTATGGACTAAAAAAAGATCGTGAAAAAGAAACAAATTATAAAAAAAATAATGTGGAAGTTGAATGAAACCGAACAAGAGTAAAATTTGAAAAAAGAGTAACCTAACTAGTAACAACAGACGCTCCCAATTTGTGGAAAACTTTCAGGGATGGTATTCTAAAGGCATGTGACGAAGTGTGAGGAAAGCAGTGTCACGTCTTAATATAGTTTTTAAATCTATTTCAATCTTAATTTACTTCTTAAAATTGATGCGACTTGCAGTATTGATCGAATAATTAAGCTTGGTTGCAACTTAATAGCTAGGAAAAGATTGGCTTCCACTAAGATACTTTAACCCACACACTTTTCGATCAAGAACAGAATAATATATTTACAAATCAATTTACAACTTTGAATTCTTTCGCTTGCCAAAGCACAGAACAAAAGCACTTCGATAAATAAATATCAGAGATTTACTAAACTAAAAATCACCAAAATAATTGCTTAATTCCTGTCACAACAATCACCACTGAACAACGCCTTTTTACTACACTCTGCTATCTTTCTCTGAATTACACTTTGTGAATCTCGCTGCCTCATATATACCACAGAAAATAATCTAGAAATTGCTAGAATATCACATGACACAACAAAAACACTGTTAATAAAGCATAGCTTAGACCATCACACTTGTGGGACCAAATACTAAACCCGAAAGAAAAAAGGTCATTTTTCGAAAACAGTTTAGCAAGTTAGGACCACAAACAATTCAGATTTACAATAAAACGATCACTGCGAAATACAATATCAGATTACAATAACTTTACATACATAAAAACTATTCTATTTAGCGCAAATTTACTTATTCGTGACAAGCAGATATCTAGAAGAGATCGAGAAGACACGTGGTGATGAAAGTAGAAGGCGAAGGATACCATTACAAGAAAGAAAGCAGCATTTAAATGAGGTGCAGATTCCCATCAGAAGAAAATCAGACCCAATACAAACGTATAAAAAAACAAACAGAGAAATAAGTTTCTAGAGCTATGAGAAAAGAAGCCGAATAGGAGCTAAATAATTGATATCAGAATTACTGCTTTCTTAGAAGACGGAAAAAGGAAGGAGAAAGGTGCTTAAAAAGAAGAGACAAACAGTTAGGTTTTAATAAAAAAGCCAGGACAAAAATTTGGAAGGGACACATGGAAAAGATCTTAAATGAAGAAAACAAATGGGTCCAAATGGTGCAAACTAATGTAGTAGAAAGACGGGTGGAAAGAGTTACTCGCAAAGAAATTGTGGAAGCAATGCAAAGATGAAGACAGGAAAGGCAACTGGACCATGTAAAGTAAATGTGGAGAGGATAGTTGCGACTGGCAAAATTGGGGTAAAAGTGATGATGGGCCTTTGTCGGGGTGGATTAGATGGTTGATGAGTAGAAAACCAGTGTGACTGTTCTTATTTTTTAGGGAAAGTGTGATGTGACAAGCTGTGGATTATATAGACGAGTAAACCTGCTAGAACGTTTTTTGAAAATTGTTGAAAATGTGCTGAAGAAGCAAATACTAGCAATGATCAGCTTGAATAGAATACAGCTTGGATTTTTTCCAGGACAAGGAGCAGTGAATGCAATATTAAGTATGGGGAGAGTGCACGAGTAATATCAAAAGAAGAACTTGTATGTTTACTTTGTTTACATCGAAAAGGTATTTGATAGAGTTTCCAGAAAAGTAATAGAGTGGGCCAGGAGAAAGGATTTAAAAGAAGTAATGATTAGAGCAGTAATGAGTTTACGTGATGGAGCACAGACAAGTGCAAGAGTGGGATCTGTGCTTTCAGAAGAGATTGAAGTAAAGGTTGGTGTACACGTTTTCAAGCATCTGCGTTCATTAAGGCAATAAGCAAAGCGAGCTAATATTTAGAATCCATTGATTACATTGTGTTGTAATCAGAACTTAAATGTTAACGGAAAAAATTTTTAATTTAGAAACAAACCAAATTCTGTGTTTTAATAAAACCGGAGTCGGAGCTGGATCAGCTGGTGTCAAAAAGCTCCCTAACTGGAGCATTGTCTTGATAAGAGACAGCGCTGAAGTTGGTTTTGGTTGCGAAGACCATTGGTGTAGCCAGAAGCGAATTTTGTGAGAGATTAAAATATCAAGCGTCCAAAAAAAAGTGAGATACTTTTTGACATGTAATATCTTTGCCACGAGACAGCTAAATTTAATAAAATTTTGCACAGAACAGCCTTCAGATATTACAAACAAGTCTGCAAAATATTTGAAAAATCAGTTCTTTAACAAGCAAGTAATATTACTTAAACAGAACATGTCAAAAGATAACATGTAAGAGCAAAACTTCTTTCAATTAAACCCACTTGCAGGTACATTTTGCAAAATATCATCGGTTTTGACAAGATGGTGCCCCTGCACATACAAGTTAGGTAAACCAGGCCCACTTTGGAGAAGCTAAACCTCAATTCATTAGGAACTTATATGGCTAGACTGTAACCCAATGGATAGTGAAATATGGGACTTTCTGAAGGAGAAAGTTTATCAAGGATTAGGAGAAAACTAATCGAACAGACGGTGAAGGATAGGATAATTGTATTCTGGGAAAAGTTTTCGATAAATGTAATCCGTAAAACCATTTCTATTTGGAAGAAACAACGTTGCTAAGTCATAGAGGACAAAGGAAGCCATATTGAAAATAGAATGAAATGAAAGAAGTTTGCTTTGATATTTTATTTTTTGACATGTTCTGTTAAAGTAAATTTTAATCGGTTGCTAAACAATCAATTTCTCAGATATTTTCCATACTTGTTTATAATATCTGAAAGCTTCTCTGCTCAAAATTAATTGAATTTAGATATATTGTTGCAAAGATATTACTTGTCAAAAAGTGTCTCATTTTTTTTAAGACACTTGATATTAAGTTTGGGCTTTCTGTCCCTCGTTTTTGTTTGATGACACTTTTTTAAAGAACGACACGTTGTTGGCTTGCTGTCCCTCAAATTTCTTTGCTGACCTTTTTTTGGATAATAACGTTCTGTTGCCAATGTACCAAAAAATACCTTTCTACCTTTGATCGGGTTCAAGGAAATTAGGGGAGCATGGCCCTATAGCTAGGCTTATAGCAGAGGCTAGCTTGCCTTGTCACAACTAGAGAAGAGCGCGGATTCAAGTTTTGCTCACATTGTTTTTGTGTGCCTCTGTTTTAAACGGACTTTGATTCAGCCACCTCTTTGCGTTTTTGATATCTTGAAACTAGTTTCAAAAGTCAAGTCCGTGAGCTATTGTTGGTGTGGCTCAGATAAATAAGAGGCTTCAGCACTTGAAATTTTTGCTATGTGGATGTAGTTTTTGCAATCGCATAATCGTGATTGACAAGTATGATGATATCACCTTTTAAGGAGCTTTTATTCTTTGCAATGAGGAAAGTAAATAATTATACCAAAATATACGGGTGAATACATAGCCTACTGTAGTAAAGCATTGTGATCACATTTTGCGTGCCAATTACTTACGTTTTATTTCTCCCGGGACGTTTGCTGAAAGACCCCACGACTAGATTAGTACAGGCACCCACTCACTTTTAATCTTCCCTTTGCGCAAACCATAGTTTGAACCCAAAACGTGAATTTGAAAATAAACGACGTTTCGACTCGTTATTTTTATGCAAAGTAACATACGTTCTGACTCCTAGAATCAGCAAACTTTTGAATGCTAGTTAAACCCACAGTTTGCCACCTTACGCAGCTACATGTTGAATGAGGCAATTACCTATGCCAAAGCTTCTCGATCTTTTTCAGTTTGCAACTCATGTTTAATAAGCAAAAGGTCCAAGTAGCCATCTGATTTGAAAAAAATAATTATCTTTTTTCATATATGTACAAACGGTTTCTAATATTTTGTATCCCCAAATCCATCAACCAAATATGGAGGAAAAAAATTTTATTTACAAGAAATGAATGATGTACAACTTATTGCAGCCTGAAAACAATGATAAATGAAAAGATGGAGAGTTCCTGCTTGATTACGCCTGAGATTGTGTGAGAAAATATATGACAAAAAAGAAGAAAGTGCAAAAATGATAGTGCAAGAATCCGGGAGAAGGAATATTTGCAGAATTGTGCGTGTTGCTGAGACCAGTGGAGATTTTGCATAATAGCTAGGCTTCAACAGAAAAACTAGCAAAAACCAAGCATGTTGAAAAAAATGATGACTTCATTGTCACATTGTGAGAGTTAATGAGGACGTCTCAGCCTTCTTTGCCGAAAAAGAAAGCGGAGCGCCATAAATCTAAATCAAAAAATTGTGATTTAGACATGAACCAAGGAGGGCAAGAACAGTACCTTGATACAAAAGAGGAGAATCAAACCGATAACATGGAGTAAACCGTATGAGTTTCACGCTGACAGAAGGAGGATTACACTTAAGAGAAGAAAAGGGCAAGCAACTAGAACAAGGGTGGCCAACCTGTGGCGCATTGGCTGCTTAAAAGTGGCGCATTGCATCCTTTTGATGACAAGAAAGCAAACCACTTCTACTCACTAATTTTGGTGATTTTATATCTCTTCGCGTCCTTTGTGGAATTGCTCAGTTTTTTCGATCAATCTGGCTTTCAGTAGTTAAAAATGTATACAGCATATCAGGGGTGTCAAACTCGCGGCCCCCGAGACGATTCTGAAATTACCAATGAACTTCGGCAGTATTGCAACGGATAATTGTCGAAGAAACGCTTGAAGTTCTGATCACAGGCTACACTGGAGAGGCACAAATCTTTGTCATTCAGAGGCAACTTTTCTGATGTTGGAAAGATGATGACCTTTTTCTTTTTTTGGAGATCGATCCAACTTTGGGCTATATTTCAGAGATCGTTGCCCAGAGAGATGGTGATCCCGAATCCAATACCACATGCAGCCCTCAGCACGATTACTCGCATATGCAATGTGGCCCTCAGCACCATTGTTCCTATATGCAAATTGGCCTCCAGAGGCCCACGAGTTGGACACCCCTGCAGTATATGATTTTCCTCGCGAGAATGTAGTCCAGTAACTAACATTGTGACGTTTTGACAACCCTTACGTAACAATTATAACTTCAAAATATGTATATATTACCACACGTTTTAAAGGACTGAAAAGAAATGAATGTTTGTGTGGCGCATCTGAATAAATGGCGAAAAATATTGGCGCATGGAATTAAAAGGTTGGCCACCCCTGAACTAGAATCTCTCTGGGAGAGGAAAAAAAAGCATGAGCAAGGATAGAACCAAAATTTCTTCACAATTTCTAGCAAACCTCCGTTTCACATATGTCGAGTCGCTAGAATTCTTGTTAATCTGAAATAGGGTAGGAAGATGATAAAAAAAACTTGCTCATTGGACCAAAGAGTGACATGATTTAGAGGAATTTAAAAATATTTCACAGAAGCTTCATGGAAAGGAGAAGGGGAATAAACAAAGACGAGAGGCAACTAGTGATGGCGCAGTTGACCCCTTGGTGAAAGCGCTGGATTTTTGTGACAGAGGTAGCGTTAAAAAACATTTGGGTAAAACGTTAATGAGAACGGGCCGAAGGAAAGGTTTACTTAGTTTCATTTAGGCTACAAATATTTTTATTTAAATTTATGTTGAAGAGACCTGTCTTTGTCATATTTGTCTGTCTTCCTCATATTGAAGAAACCTATCTTCCTCATGTTTGCATATTTGCCTGTCTTCCTCATATTTGACAATGGAAAATTGTAAACCAGTGCCGTTAAAAACAAATTGGATGCAAATATAGTTAGAAAACTAATTGTTAACTACTTTATGTACAAGCCCGTGCAAAACAAAATTTTCAAATAAATATGTTCTTCGAAGTCTTTTGTAAGTAGCAATAATATTTTCTGCAAACTGCCGATAGTAAAGACACTAATGCGCAAGATATTAATCCAAATTCTGCAACACAAGAGATAAAGCAAAAGCTAGAACAGAATAAGAGCTTTTAGCATGCAGTAGAAGTAAATTATAAACCTACACTTTAGCATAACGTGTAAAAGGAAGCATAACGGTAACGTAATAGAAGCACCAGACAAAAAAAGGAAAAAAATTACGATAAATTTCATATTTAATAACTGTTTAATATAAAAATACCATTTTCCAATATTTTTGATACTTAGAAATAATATAGATCTATTTAATAATAATTTTTAGTTGCCATTTTTAATTGACAATTGGCCTATTATACCCAATGCTGTGATAATTTACACTTTAAATGCTTTTGTTGAGAGCAAAATTACAGATATTTTCCAATACATAATTTTCTGCTAAGAATAGTAAAAAAGTTTTCGTAGAGCTTATACAGGACAAACTTGCCTATTGTGAATATCTTAATACAGATTTCAACTTTCTACATCAAGCAGTACTTGAGATATGATTATTTTTCAAAAATGGGCATTTCCATAGAAACGCCCTGTCAGACCGTCAAACGTCAAAATTTCTTCAAAATATTACATATTCGGGGATTTTTTGACTAGTCTCAATTTTTTGTAAGATTTGATCGAGATCTGAGAATTTTTATTAAATCTGGCTTAGTCTGCTATCCGCTCTACAGCAACTGCTTCGACTGAAAGCTACGTAGCTCAACCAAAAACATCAGCTACCTTAGAGAGAATGTTTTCGCTGTGCGATGTCTTTTTACTTGCTTATGTTTCTCTATGACACAGAAGCGGTTGAAAAATTGTATACTGCTAAATGTCTATATAGGAAACTAACAAACTCTTCAGGTCTGACGGCAATGGTTCATGAATTTGCTAGCTTATGCGAGGAACGAAATAAATTCTTGGGAAACTGTTAATGGAATCGTTTGTTTGTTTTGTGACCAATTGTGCTTTATGAAATTTCTTTTGATGTTAGCACCATTTCAGTTCAAGAAGCAATTGCACAAGAAAAACACTACAGAACAAATAATATGCCTGAATTCTTGTGTACACTGGGCATTCGGTGTATAAATGAAAGCGCCCAATGTTTGTATTGATTTCTCCGCTCCTGGTATCGTTTTGTAGCACAGGCTACTGCCATTGTTAATTGACTGTTAGGTTAATATTAATTAATAAAATATTTGTCGTCATAGCTATGGATGTGATAACAGCTATATATCTATCATGAGGTGGTGCCTCATACTTAATCGTACTGCAGAATTAGAAATCTATGCTACTTACCGCAATGTTACTAGTCTGTGTTTCCCTATGTCTACTCCGAAACTATAGCGTGTACAGGCACAAAAATTGGCACGATTCACCTCCACTTTAGAGTGGATGTCATAGATGACATCATAATTCAAGATAAATAATGTCAAATACGCATTTTTTGACTGAGGAAAACGATTTTTTGTTTAAGCGAAAGCCGCCATACGACATCAACTTTAAGAAGTTGCGCTTTTTTGGAAACTAACATGACGTCATAATGAACAATTGATTGTAAAACTTGTTTTGTTCTTTATTTTTAAAAGCACTAACCGTAGAAACGCGACTAAAAGTTTTTTTTGGAGATATCAACAAGGTACTTTCAACAAAAATATTTCTCCAACAACTAAAGATTTATCGACAATGCAACCATCGATTACGTCTTCAAGCGTTTTTTCATGCATGCAATTTTTTGAACGCTTGAGAAACGCTATCTTTTGTTATAAGGCTAGGTGACGTCATAACACTGTCTATTACCACTTTATTAAAAACAACTCCTGTCAGAAGGCAGCAGCTGTACTTATTACACATTGTTGAACCTCTGTGATTTTGAAAGCAAACATGAATCCTGCAGCCGATTACTAATATGCTGCTTGTTAAAGTATAATGATATAGCTTCCTATCACAGCATTAATTTTCGGGTTTAAATCTACTCTTAATAATGCAATGGCAAGTTAAAATATCATGCCGGTAACAATTTAATTGTAGGCGGGCTTTACGTTACATTGCTTTTGTAGTACAATTATGCCGCGCGCCTAACTAATCTTAATTCCCAAAACAATTTTATCACGTGTAGGAAAGCGGAATTAAGTGCTGAGTTCTCACATGAAATATAGCATAATTTAGAAAAAAATCATCTTTTATTTTAGCACAAAAAACTAGTGGAAAGATTATATGCACGTAAGCCATAACCTAACTTATTATAAGGACTCAACGGTAGATACTAGAATCTAGGATGCTAATCGCTTCGCTCTCCCCAGACAGCTGTAATGCCGTGAGCATGGAACATACGTGCAGCCAGAGGGCTTCTTCTTCGTCGTTTAAGATATTCGTTCTAAGTATTATGCAGGAAGATGTACATCCACTGCGTGTGCGCTCAGGCTCTGTTTGCGAGTCTTCAGTTAGACTGGGCCACCACGACGGATAGACTGCTTGCCTCCATCACCTGTCTGCCAAGCCAGAGGCCTTAAGTTGTATAACTAGACCTACAATTTTAAAAAGTTGTCAGTTGTAGGCCTATTACTTCATAGCTTAATTACTATCAATACGTCAGTTACTTCAGCATCCTTCGACAACTATGAATTATGTCCCTATGCACTTAATCAAATTAACAGAATTCAGTGAACTTATTTGGAATATGAAAATAGGCACACTCCTAATTTATTTGTATGGAAATGAGTATTATGGGCCTAGGTAATAAAATCAAATTGCAGAGAAGAAATTAATAGAAAAAAAATTTAAGTCAATATGTATACATAATGTAAAATCTTAATCACCAAAAATACTATTATCATCATGGAGGGAAACTTTTTTTCTTAAATGGGTTATTAGGTCCACCTGGTGATCGGATGCCAGAGGTATAGCAGTAGTAGACTGCATCCAGAAACTTTTGTTGGGTAGTGTGAGAAGTCTAAACTGATACATTATCAATCCAAATTGAAGCTGAAAATCTTTTTTCAAACACCAAATTTTTTAACAAAATTGCTTTTCGAGACAAAGACAAACAAATAAGTTGACAAAGCAAGTCTAAGAAAGGTCGGTGGGTGTGTGCAGCTCTCACATCCCCATCGGACCGCCGCTGAAGTTGGCCTAGAGGCTCTTTCGCTCTATTCGGGAACTGAGCTACCTTGATGAAGCCAAGGATATTAGTGTCCCCAATATGATTACGAGTGGGGTCGCGCCAATTGTGATATAAGCTTACCATTAAATTACGTATTTTTGTAATAGGAAAAGAAATACCATTACAGTGCTGTCCACCAACTTTTTGTTATTTGTCCACATACGTGTTGGAAGGAACGAATAGAATGCGTGAAATGGCAGAGAGTTTGTGAATAAAATAAGTCTTGATTCAAAAAGCGATGATCGGGATTAGGAGCATAGGGGCTATGCCCCCTCATTTATTACGACTTTTTTGTTACTGTTCTCAAAAATGCTACTTGGTTGAAGCGAACTGAACTGTTATTTAAACCAGGGCTTTGGAGCAAGTACAAATATGCAACTGCTCCGGCTTCAGCTCTGGAGCTCTCTTCTATTACAAATTAGCTCCAGCTCCGGCTCCGGAGCTCCTTGATACCACTGCTTTGGCTCCATTGGTTAAAAATTTAAGTTCAAGCATGTTTGTGCAATTTGAAGTTTCAAGTTGCTAAATTTTCATTCATTTAATTACACAACTCAACGAATTCAAAACATTTATTTCTGAAACAGTACACGATCTTAAACACCAAGTTTTCCACAACCATTCATGCGAAGGAATAGGATTGCCTCTAATAAGTCTTCTTTCATTGAAGTTCTCAGGTCCGAGCGAATAATGCGCAATGCAGAGAATAGCCTCTCCACACTAACTTGTGTTGATGGAAAAGCTGTGACTGTGTATGCTACTTTTTGCAAAATGGCTGGGTAGCGTGAAATTGCATCCATGACAGTCACTTTTGATGACCTATCAATGTTTACCGTGTCTGTTAATTTATTGTTGAAGTCCATTTTGAACAGTCGAAGTTGAGATGAAGTACTAGCTGCATCTTCTGTGTGAGTTTTGCGCCGCTTTGCCTGCCTGTCAAGTAGCTTTTCAAAGTCTTCATCTTCTGACTCTGAAGTAGATGAAAAATTTTCTTTTCTGCTGCTTTCATTTTCTTCCTCGAACAGGTTTGCACCACATCTTCTTTCCTCATGATGTTTAAGGGAAAGAGCAATTTGGAGTAGAGCAGCTTTCCCTTTTGCACGTTCCTCATCGTTCAATGTCACCCTATACATGGGGTCAACATATACTGCTGCCAGTAACACGTTGTTGTCAAGAAGAACCTTTTCACGGCACTCCATGGATGTTCTCAGGGCATCAGCCAAAATGTCACCAATTTGAGAAAATTTGAAAATTAATTTTTTCCATTCCTTGAAAAATGACCCTGGTGTCAAATCGGCTGCCTGTAGTTTTTTGGTTGTGAGAAAAGGATGGCGAAGCAAACCCTTTAATTGTTTGACTTCATTCCACTGAGCATCAAACAGTGATACATCTGGATGTACGACGTCTATCAAGGCAGGTTTTAGTTCAAGAAGACGTTCCAGCATGAGGTATGTGCTGCCCCATCTGGTTGCTTGGTCCAGAATGGCACCTTTGTTTGTTTTTCTCCTCAAAATTGCATCAATTTTAGGTGATCTGGCAGCTACCACAACCTGGCGAATTTTGCTGATTAGTGAAGCAACATGTCTCACTTTTAACCCATCACGTATTGCCAGCTGCAATGTATGGGCCGCACATCGCATATGTGTCATGGTTTTAAACTCAGAATCGTATCTAAAAGCCAAGCTAGTTTCTTCTTCTAATACTGAAATGCCTTCAAGTTCATCTTCATTTTCAGCGACAATATTAATGGAGTCTTCAGATAATTTCTGAACTGCTAGAGTCATATTTGAAGCATTATCTGTCACTACTGCCAAAACTTGTTGTTTGCTTATCTCAAAGTCCTTTTGAACATCTTCAACCAGCCTCTGGATAAAATCACTGGAGTGTTGGTTTTGTGTGTCCCTTACTGCCAATGTAAAGGTCCTCACTTCATTTTTGGAATCAACAAACTGAACGTTCAGCGCAAAATAATTTATTCTGTGCCTTGTGCATCCATCCATTTTTAAAAACGAAAATTTATCACGTAACTCTTCTTTTAATTTGTTTTCTATTCTTCAGCTTCACACAGAATCAGATTTCTAATGCTTGATCATGAAACACCAAGTTTTTCAGCCATTTCTCCATGCAAACCTATAAAGCCAGGTGAAGAGAAGAGCTTTAGAGGCACTCCATTCTCCACAACCAGTTGAATAAGATGGTGTTCGAATTTTTCTTTTGTCATTGATGCAGTAATTTTTTCACTCTGAAAGTATTTTGAAAGCATCTGTTGCTGGCTTGTACTGCCTTTTTGAACAACTGCTTGCTTCTTTGCTTGTTCTTCTTTAACAATAGACTTGAAAATATCAGGGTGATGCCTTTCAATGTGACGTTTCAGATTGAAAAGTTTTAATTTTAATTTGGCTCTACAAACATCTCCATTTTTTTCGATTTGACAAACATAACCCTCTCCATCCACTTTCTGAAAATGACTGGCAACAGTACATTTCTTAGTTTCTCTACTCATATTTAGTGTAATAGTAAAACCAACTAAAGTTTAGCCTGAAATTCTAATGTTTGGTTCAGCACCCGCATAGAACATCTAATGATGATGTATCAGTAGCCTACTAGAAATCAGCAAAACAAAGTACCGTATAAACTAAATAAAAAATGCACTACTGTACTTAACTTCCTTTATCACAATATGCAACAAAAATGGTACTCATAAAATGTGCTAACAGCAGTAGCAGTCGATTTAAATGCATGGAAACTATAAACTGAATTAGGCTGTTCATAAAAGGTAGCATCTCAGGAAATGAATCGGAGCTGGAGCTAACTTTCAAACAACTGGCTCCAGCTCCGGCTCCAGCTCCACTTAAATTTCACAAAGACCTCCAGCTCCGGCTCCAGCTCCTCTGAAAAAGCCTGGCTCCAAAGCCCTGATTTTAACCCAACAAAACCACGCCGCAAGAGCCGGTTTGTTCTAACTACAGTATATGGTCGGCATTGTCGATCACTGCGAAGAAATGCTGGCTCGTAATCTTAAGATTTCGAGTTCAATGCCCGCTTGGGCTTTACATTGTTTTGCTATTGGTTGAGAAATTTTACGACAATTTATCTGATTGTTTACATGTGTGCGAAAAAAATTTAAGCACTGTGCTGACAGTAGGTCTACTGGGATCTCCAAAACGGGTGTGAAGTCTGAACACTGCGATGTTCTATGAATAATCGCAAAGGTTTTCCAATAATCAGAGGACAAAAATACGAATGGATAATTATAAAACAAATAAACCCTTGAGCTAAGATGTTCGAGGTGGTTTGAAAAGTAACTCCAATTAAATCATGTTCTTTGCCTAGAAGCCAATGACCACTGCTCGACTGATTTGTGTGAATGTAAATTCAACTCCTCAGTTCGGCCTCGTTTTTTCAGGTTGGAAGTTACAGATCTAGAGATAGATTAAATTGTTTCACTTTCTTCATACAGCAATATAAAGCGAAAAACGAAATTTTTATTTCACTCAGCTGACTTTTTTCACAGTACTGCTAGCTGGTGCTACGTTACCGCAATTTCAAGCCGCAGCAATTGTTTTTAAACTCTAGATCTAATTTTGGAACTTGGAAATTGCTTTTTAGATTATCAGCAGTACAACTCTTTCAATTTCGGGGCCACGGAGAAATCAAAAGGAGTATCAGGTGAGTAATGCTTTTTAACGTGATTAAACGCTTCTCTTGTTAGTTTTCAATTAAGCAATTTATTCAGAGTTCATCTTTACTTTATAACATTGACCAGAAACTCTTGCTAATGCTGTAAACTAAACAGATATACCTTTTGAAAACCAGGTTTTTCTCTAAAATAAATTGTTAGAAGAGGGTCTTTAAGCCCATGAGAGATTTTTGCATACCTTACTATTTTTGTGGGCATCTACCATTGCAACCATTTTGGTGCAAAATATCGATCAACACGAAAACAACGAATTGCTAGGTTATAATTAGGAAAGATGGCAATGCTTACTAGTTAACTTTAACTCGAACTGAATGTCGAAAGTAGTTTTTGATTCATTAACTGTTTTTATTAAAAGGAAAACACAGAGAAAGCGGTGATAGGGACGATGATAATGACATACCTCTCTCTTCAAACCAAGTGCAACTGACTAGGATTGAAACAATGTTGCAGATGCAAGGTATAGTATTTCTTAATAAAATGCATTGTGTTTTAAGGATCTACTAACTCTTGTTGATATCATTGAAATTAAGTACGTTGTAGTACTTTTGTCTCCATTTTGTAGAGAAGCTTACGAAAATTGATTTACTATTGATATGTTCGAAGGTTGGTGTACATGTGGGTTCGAATTCCACTCCCAGCATTGCTTTTAACATGCTGAGAGTTATTAGACCTATAGGTAGATTCCATTATTTAGTCTCTTTAATTAATATATGATACAGATTAATTGTAATTACGTCTAACAATACAAGGCATTTCGCTAGACTGGCTGATTCAGTAACTGCTTGTAGCTTAGGTCAGCGGTGTGCAATCTGCATCTCACGACGTGAAGTTTTGTGGCCCACGAAAAGAATTTCAGATGCGCCCCCAATCGTAAAATTTCGTGGTCTTTGATAGAAAATCTATCAATTGCATCTCGGAATAACCAATCTCCAAAAAAACAAGGTCTTCACCACCTTTTTGAATGAATACTGCCACCAGCCCCTGCAGCGAAGTTCGTTCGTGCGTAGAAGCATTATGGATTACTACGTCTGACTGTGCCGTAAATTTTCAAGAAGTCTGAAATTGGCTGGCCCGCAAAAAGGTTGCACACCACTGCCTCACGCTACAGCAAATTATACCGTTTTTCAAAACAGTTTTTTTATTTAGCTTTAAGTTAGAAATTTATTAAGAGGTGCCGACTGAGGTCAGACTTTTATGTTGAAGCAGTTCAGCGAGGTTGTAACATGTAAAATGATCGCTAGTACATGCCCATTCTACCAGCAATTGGCTATAACAACATTCTGTGCCTGATTGCAATGAACTTTGTCACCTTTTTGCAATTACATGAAATGCAATTGAGTGCATAGCCAGAAGTGGACTCACAGGATCAAAAAATTTTAATCTTGTTTTCGTGGCCGCGATTACCGAAAGAGTTTGAGAGTGTAAACAAACTCTTTCTGTCAGCGTAACACCGGGAGCGGAGTCTTGATATAAACCGCCTCTAAGAGATTAAGGTGGAAAGAGCTGCGTGCTGTGGCGAAAATTGAAAACCGCTTGTTATCATAGTTTAATGCACATTGATCATTTTCTAAGAGATGCTGACCGATGGCAGAGTCACAATTCCGTTTGGTGTCGTTTCGTTTGCACGATCTATGTGGTTGAGATCGGCGTGAGCGGGTCAATTGTTGTCTTAATCATTGCGAAACATGTTGCTTGATGCGATCCCGCAGTCGTTGAGATGTTCTCCCTACGTACCGACTATCACAGTGGCACTTACATTCATATATGACAAAACTTTTCTGAGTGGCAGGTAGAACATCCTTGCAGGCTACTGGTAGCATGCGCTTAGACGAAAAGACCAAGCGGGTGCTGCCGTGGAAAGCTGTCATGGTTGCATCAAAACCGCCGTGGAAAGCTGATATGGTTCCGTCAGCACCCGCTTGGTCTTTACGTCTAAGCGCATGCTACCAGTAGCCTGCAAGGATGTTCTACCTGCCACTCAGAAAAGTTTTGTCATATATGAATGTAAGTGCCACTGTGATAGTCGGTACGTAGGGAGAACATCTCAACGACTGCGGGATCGCATCAAGCAACATGTTTCGCAATGATTAAGACAACAATTGACCCGCTCACGCCGATCTCAACCACATAGATCGTGCAAACGAAACGACACCAAACGGAATTGTGACTCTGCCATTGGTCAGCATCTCTTAGAAAATGATCAATGTGCATTAAACTATGATAACAAGCGGTTTTCAATTTTCGCCACAGCACGCAGCTCTTTCCACCTTAATCTCTTAGAGGCGGTTTATATCGCGACTCAGCGCCCAGTGATATGCAGACAGAAAGAGTTTGTTTACACTCTCAAACTCTTTCGGTAATCGCGGCGTTCCTATTTGACCTCTTGCTGTGCTTTCTCTAGCATTTCGCTATTGCGAAATCTTTCTTTGGCGCGCTTTACAATACCAGTGCCATCGTTTTTTTGTCTTGATTGCCTAACGTCCAAATAAATCATATAAAACACTTACTCACTCTAGATCAGGGGTGGCCAACCCCCGGCTAGCGGCTCTTTGCCTGGTTTCATGCGGCTCTTTTTCATAGGCCCTGTTTGTTCTATTAGCAGCCTAGTTCTTTTATCAGCCGCCTGGTTCTAGTCAAAATCTACCAGTAGCCTTGCTACTTCTGAAGTATTTTTTGTGCATGTGGACAGGCTAATTGTGTTTGCGTTTTTTTAGCTTTTAGTATATTTAAGAAATAACTTAGTATATTTTAGTAATAGTGGCCGAGAAAAAATGCACAGCAAAACGAAAATATGAGAATGAACACTGGTCGTTTTTAATAGAGTGTGAGAGCTTATATTTTTTTCGTTAAACGTAATAGCAAGCAATTCGGCCTTACATGCCAGGCGTCATTAGCGCATTTTAAAGCTTCAAAGCTTCAGATCTTCAGCGCCACTTCAGGTCCCTCCATGCTAACATCAACCGCGAATTTCCGGAAGGGACTGGACTTCGCAACCATAAGTTGATCACTTTGAAAAGTCAAGCAGAAAAGCAGATACAGGTTTTCCAAAAATTCACGAAGCACTCAGAGACTGTAACGCTTGCATCGTATCAAGTGGCTTGGCACATTGCACGGGCCAAAAAGCCATACAATGAAGGGGAGTTCGTTAAAAAATGCCTCTGTGACATTGTTGAAAGCTTGTCTTCTGAAAACAACAAACTCAAAAAAATGTTATCAGATGTCCAATTGTCCCCCCACACAGTTGAACGCAGAATATTTGATATTAACATGGTTATTGAATCACAGTTGCACTCTGACTTCCAAGCTTGCGAGTATTTTAGTGTCGCATTAGATGAGAGTTGTGACATACAAGACAAGCCTCAATCGGCAATATATGTACGATTTATTTCAACGAATTGTTTGATCAAAGAATAGCTCCTTGATATTGTGCCATTAAAAGACAGAACCCGCGGCATAGATGTGAAAAGCAATCATGGCTGCAATCGAGAAAGCCAATCTGAACAACGTCATGAAGGCTGTGATGGAAAACGTCAACTACATCCGCACACATGCACTTCACTACCGACAATTCAAAAATCTCATCGCTGAGCTAGACCAAGGGCTTTTAGGTGAACTGCCGCTGCACTGCACCGTAAGGTGGCTGTCAAAAAGCTACGTACTCTCTCGCTTTTTTCAGCTTTTAGATGCTGTGAAACTGTTCATGAAAGAAAAGAACAAAAACTAACCTGAGCTCTCGGACCTTGAGTGGATTATGGATCTAGCTTTTTTGGTCGACATGCTGTGTCACTTGAGCAGATTGTACCTGAATTTGCTGGGTAAATTGAAATTGCTGCCTGACCTAGTGCAAAGTGTGTCTGCTTTTGTCAACAAACTGAAGCTGTTCAAGTAGCATATTGAAAGGGGAGATTTGACGCATTTTCCCACCCTGCTAAAAGCCACCGGGCAAGTCAGTATCACCACTCTGAATAAGCAAAGAGCTAGATATGCAACACTTCTTGAAACCCTGAAAGAAAGCTTTGTGTTGCGGTTCCGTGATCTACAAATGAAAAAGCCGCAGATTAAGTTGTTGTCGACCCTTTTGAGGCAGACTGTTTGAAAGCCCCTTTTAGTCTCAGATGAGGCTGCGACTGAATTGGAGATGATCGATCGTTGTGAAGAGGACAAACTAAAACCTGCTTTAAGGGAAGGGACCACTGAGTTTTGGAAAAGTGTGCCAATGGAAAACTACCTCAGTATCAAACGGGCTGCACTTAAGGTACTCTCAATGTTTGGGTCAACATACGTCTGCGAGTTTGAGTTTTCTACTCTAAATCACGTGAAATCAAGGAATCGATCTGTGCCGAATGGCACCCTTGTGAAAGAGTTGCTTCGAGTGGCAACAACGGAACACAAGCCCGATTTGAAAAAAATTGTTAAATAAAGGAATGCCAAAATTCCCACTGACTAAGTAATCTGCATGATAATAAATAGCTTATAAATTTCTGTCGTTATCATTTTGGTGTGTGACATTTACAATAAATCGAGCTTAGCAAAGGTATGTGTTAATGTCGGTATAAGGTGGGGTGATGTTCATGCGATCATTATATCTTTTGTATGATGTGGCCCATTGTAGAAACACGGTAAGAAATGTGGCTCTTAGTTTCTGAATGGTTGGCCACCCCTGCTCTAGATCTTCCCTTTTGACGCGATACCGTCACTGATGAGAGCGTCACTAAAAGCTTATGGGTCAAACAGCTTTTTTTTGGATTTAGTATGATGTAGGCTGATACTCCGTACAAGGATTTCGAAATATTTTAATGGCCAATTTTACTGCTCACCTGCCGTTTAAATGCAGCTGACAAAGAAAAAACTGCCATGTACATGTACATTTGCGTTTTCAGAACAAAAAAATTGAAAGGCAACATAATTATGCTTTTCGGACGTTTTGTTTCCTAACTTTGATTAATGATCTTGCTTTTGAAAATTGTCCTTAGTTTGATGACACTTTGCCCTCTCCATTCTCCCGAAAATTGGCCATCAAACGTTCAACTTTCCTTCTGTTATCTACTTTATTCCAAGCGAAGTCTATTCGACATTGTCTTTGGGCCGATTTTGTGGCAAAGTAGGCCTTAATGAGTTTCATCCGCCGGTGGGTTGTATACAGTCCACGTTGATTCATATTGCTATCAAAAGAATCTTCTACGCCCTCAGTCTACACAGGGTAAAAAACAAAGCAAACTGTTTTAAGATGCAAGTTTGAGAGCAAAAACAATATAAGGCGGTTTTTGATACCACCCTGTACCCTGTAAAATAACGCTTGCAATAGAAAGACCAAAAGATCAACAATCGTGTACGTTCTAAAACATTGTGTCTTTGAGAAAAAAATATTTAACTATGATTTTCCCACTTAGTATGGCGCTTGTTGTTTGTGATGGCAGTGCATTGTTCCAACATTACCGCCATATTATGGCAACGTGGAAAGAGGTTTGGGCCGTGAAAAAAGTTGTTCCATTCAGCAACGCAAAGGCTTTTCTATGACAAAAACGTAAAATATGATACAGTACGATATCTCTGAATAGTAAGCACCTTAAGCTTTCAAAAGTAAGTACTTCAACCGCAAAAAAACACTTTGTTATAGCCTTAAACATGCGATGTAAATAAAAATCACAGACGTTATTAGGCATTTTGTACGTCATGGCTAGAGCAATAGCAGCTAAATTCGACTGAATGCCACAGAAGGCATGGGGACTAATGCAAGTTCCTTTATTAGCTCTGAGATAAAGAATCAGTTCTTTCTCTTGACGATTTCCTTCTTGACGCTGTTCAAATGAAGATGACACTAACGCTTTAAGTATCACTGTTTAGAGAGTCTGCTTCACTTATGTGACATAAGCTAAATCACTATAAAGAAGTTTTAGCTTTCACTGTAACAGACCTCTGGTCTGGCTTATGTTCTGGAGAACTGAACGCAATTTAAAGAGCAATGTTTTTCCAGGAGACAATATGGTTGTAAAAGTTTTTTTTAAAGGAGACTCAACTTTGCTTGCTCACAGGTCTAACCAAGATAGTTCAGCCCCATCACCCATCCTTTTCCTGGTAGCGTCTTTGCATAATTATGTCATCTTATTTGGGTTTTCTCAAACTTAAACAAGTTTAGAGGTGGCAAGTATGGACCTATATCCAAAAAGTTCATCAAAAGTGTTTTAAGGAGGGAGGCTTAGTTAGACCGCGTAATTTATGGGCTTGCATCCTGACTTTTCTTTTTAATGCATATGAAATCACCATATAATTCTCAAACTTTTTGCAAACAATATAGCTAAGAGAGACTACTGCCCTTTCATTCTCCTCTTTGATCCTGGCACAGCTGTCAATTAGGGGAGAAAATTATCGTTGTGTTTTCCCAAGCATACAATACTGTAGAACGCACACAATTGTTGATCTTTTGGTTTTTCTATTACATGCTTTATTGCGTTGGGCTACGGTACGCTGCTTGCTAAGCAGTGAAAAATAGTAAACTCATTTAGTTTCTGCGTTGGTTTTCGAGCTACCTCTCCTTTTCCTTAGCACAGAGGCATGAAAAAAACATCTTCAACTGTAGACCTAAACCTAAGCAAGCTATATAGCTTGAAAGTTACAAGCTGACTTGCATAGAGCAGGGGTATGCAACCTTTTTTGCGAGTGGGCCAATTTCAGGCTTCTTGAAAATTTCCCGAGCCAGTCAGAAGTTGTAATTCATAATTCTTTTTTACTCACAAACAAGCTTCAAAGCAGTAGCTGGCTGTGGTGTTTATCCAAAAAGGTAGCAACGATTTTTTGTTGGAGATCAGTACTTCCAAAATAACATTTAAGCCAAATTTTCCGAGCTTCACCTGAAAAAACTTTGTCATATCTTTTGTTTTAGCTCGGTTATTACGAGATGAAATTGATAGTTTGATATCAAAGGCTGCGAAATTTTCACGTCGCAGGCAACAAGGTGCTTTACTCTGGTCTGCAGCATTGAGCTCTTTTTTAAAATATGTTATCTCTTGTTCTATTTCAAATTTAATAGCCGTTCATTTTTCTCTATAGTATTAAACAGCTGATATTGATATGTTACAGTATTGAATGGAAGATAGTACTAGGTAAACAGATCGTTTGGTAGCATATGATATTTGGAAAAATGTTTAAACAACGTTATACCAATGTAGTTTTTGTTCGCCTTCCCTAAAGTAAATGTTGGGTGCGTGCCTGGCCTTACCATGCAATAGCTTGTTGTTGTAATCGCAACACCGATATTTTTGTATTAATCTTAACTTCGAATTTGTGCTGCATAGCTTAACAAAAACATGACCAATTACGTCACATTTACTCACAAATGTCTACAATGCCACTGCCGTTAGTTTGTGATCGCTAGCTTAGCTGCGTTGTCTGCAAGTTGATTAGCTTGGTACAGTGCAACTCAAATAGTGGTACCATTGAACTCGCTTGTGGTATGCGATTAGTTTGACAAGCATTTCGATCAAATGCTGTAAACACAACGCAATGAGGAAGTTTTTTATTCAAGGTGGCCAAACCGTAGCTTTTTGAGCATATAGCCTAGTGACTAAACTTTGGGACTACCCGACTGGCGGCCCGAATTTGGATTCTCCGAATGTTGAAATTGGATATCAGGTTCCAGGATGAGTAACGGTAAGTATGGCGTCGTAGGAAAGCAAAAAAGTACATGACCCTCCTAGCCAATAGGTTTCACTCAATACTGGTACCAAGCTTTATTCAAGTGAAGTTACCGATAGCAAAAAATTGTCGGATCAAGTCCATAAATTTCCCCATGTGGGGAAATTTATGCACTTGATCCGAATAATAATTTATGCACTTAATCCAACAGGTCTTTATCCCTCACCTTGTACACTCCCTTCCAGTGTACACTGCGCCATACATTTACATACGGGGCCTGCCCCTTCAATGTACACTGCCTTTCTCTTAATGCCCTGCCAGCTGAGATTCGAACCCGCAACCATGGTATGGGAAAAATTTTGCACTTGTTGTTGTCTTGGGGAAAATTTTGCACTTGTTCCAAATTATCTCACCTTTGGCGCAATTTTTTTTTGATTTTCCTTTTAAACTCATATTTCTCTTAAGTTTTCCTAAACTTAGTAGCATCATAGGAGAAAACTGCTTTATATTTTTGCTTAAAATTGATAAAATCTTGCAGTCACTACTTTGTCGGGTGCAAAAAGACGTAAAAAATCATGATTTAAAACCGAGATGGCGAGCCACTGACCCGCGGGTCACAACGTGACCCGCCACTGGTATTTCAGTGACCCGCTTGTAAACTTTGTTATCGTGGTATCAGTTTCTGAAAATTTTCACTGTGAGGACCTTTTTTTAAACCTTAAACTGCAAAATTTGGCCGAGATACAAGTGATAACCTTTTTTCTTACAGATTAAGCTGCAACATTTAAGAAAATTGGGCGTAGTTAGAGGTGAAGACCTTATTTTCTGGGTACCAACCAAAACATTTTTGGTTGATGCCCAGAAAATATGACCCTTGTTTTCCTTTTTTTCACATCAAATTCCCATTTGTGACCCATTTAAAAAAAAAGGTTTGCCATTCCGGTTTTAAATCATGCTTTTTTAGCTTCCTAAAAAAAGTTTAAAACATAAAACATAATCTATGATTTAAAGCGTAATCTTGATCAAATTTAAAAATCTATCCTTTTTGATGTTAAGAATTTTGGTATAATTTACCTGCTTTCTTCGATGAAATAATTTTGTGGCTCTTATTGCATACGCTCTTGTAACCTTATTCTCCGACGCATAATATGCTTTTTTCCCAATATTCACTAAAAATGAAGATAGAACTTTGCTCAAATCAAAAACATGCTATTGCCTCAATCGCCTGCACCGCTTCTTTCTCGTGGGCACGCGCTTGCCAATATAGAGATAAACACTAGACACCCTACCATCATCTTCCTTTCGCCACTACTTGGTTGAAAGGAAGATTTTCGGAACTGGCAAAAATAGGAAATGCAAGTTCTCCCATTAAACTACGGTGATAAAACAAGGAACAATAAATATCTCTTATTTTTAATTCATTGGTTTGTTTTGGCTTAGAAAATACCCAAGTGCAGTAGTTTCTTTAATCATGTTGTTTGCTTTTATTTTTATGATTGCCCGTAAAATAATCTTACCGGACCGCTAAAATTACTAAGTATGTCCAACTGGGCTTTGTTGAAATCATTTGAGTAGTGCTGTGCAGAGACTGGTGCTTAGTAGTGCTATAGAGAACATCTGAGATGTCACCGTACCCCTGCTCACAAGAAAATCGGTGTAAATTGAGCATGCTTGGAAAGTGATTTGAAAATTCAATTGTTATAAATAGATACATTCTGTTTGCTGGTGTGATATTTTTTTGATAGATTAGAGGTTCGGCGACTTCTCGGACACCCTGTACAATTGATTGCTTCTTCACTACTGTCCTGAGGTATAGATTGTAGGACATGCCATAGTTCTGGGAAGGTAAAATGATAAACTCTTTGCCCTGAAACTAGGCCAATACGATCCAACTCATAGAAAGGAAAAAAGGTTTAATTCTAAAGTAATTACAAAACTGAAATCATTTTTATAACAAAGACAAAAAAGAACTACAATTTAGAAGCATAAAAATGGGATTTATTCGCAATTCTTAGTCAAAAGAATAAAGCCAAAATGCTGGTAAACATTTTATCAAAACGTTTCGCTTTTGTAAAAGTATTAAAAGGTAAAACGTTTGAACGCAAAACGTTTTTATTAAAACGTTTCGCTTTTGTAAAAGCGAAACGTACAGTGTTTTAAAATGTTTATTAAAAAGCTTCGCTTATGTGAAAGCAAAACGTTTAAATAAAATGTTTACCAGCATTTTGGCTTTATTTTTCTTACTAAGAACTACGACTTACTTATTCACTTGAAGTGCAAATGTGTTATTGCATCACAGTTGGGGTTTGCTTCCGTCAACATACCAACGTGCAACTGGATCGAAAAGATACAGGCGCACTCTTCGCACCCTGTAACGTCAACAGTTTCTTGTTTTTGTAAAAATTTATACTAGGTGTTAATCTATATGTAAATGCTTAGTTGATATAGTGATGTATTGCGGCAAATTTTCTTAAAAATTTAAAAGATTTTTTAGTTTTCTCCTCTCCTCTTATTTTGTAGGCTCTACACATCTGTCTTACTAATTCACCAAATTATTGAATCCAGAAAAGTTTTAAAATAAAACGTTGCAATTTTGTTGAGTTTGGCCTTAAGGGATTCATTAAATCCTTTTTGTTAGTGTTTGTCATAGAACGTATTTATGCACTCATTTATTTTCAAAATTATATTTGCCTGTTGTACATACTAAAAGTTGCTGGTAGCATGATATGATGGAAAATGTGTAGCGGGTACGTAATGCTAAAAAATTTGAGTAGCACTGACTTGTTAAGTGTTCACATCGCAACCAAAACGTTTCAAAACGTTACAGTAGGTTTTGAAGCATCTACACAACCAAACACAATTTTGTCTGTCTGTATGACCTCATCGTAAGATAAGGGCGTAAAAGTATAAAACCTGGCACAATTGATTACCCCTCCTGGAAAGAGTAATGAGGGGTTTGGTGACAGCTTGACGGCGTACCAATTACAGATATCTTTTTAAAATCTGTATTACTCGAAGGAGGAAGCGATTTTTAGCTTGAAGAGAAGCTGCGCGTGGCTTTTCTATGCTACAGTCGTTTGCAAAAGTACAGGATCTTTGGACCACAACGACATATTGCTGAAATTAAACTGTCCAAATTACATTATTTCATCAAAAAAACACATTATTACATTATTGTCAAACAATAAACTTTCAAATTTACTGGTTTATATCTGTATGTATTCACTTCTGGTAAAGATACAAATGATACATATATGGTGTTAAAGAGTATTTTCATCCTTTTCAAAAGTAGAGAAAAATGGGTAAAAACCCCTACTGGCTGTTGAGCATACACAGATAGTAGCTGTGTATAAAAAACAGTTGCCAAAAGATATCTCAGAAAGGCAGCCGATTTATTGAGTTATAAAGGCAATCTACGCGCTTTATGTGCATGTTCACAAGAAAGACGTGGTTATTTCACAAAGTAATAGTATTGCAAATAATAAAAGAATTACTATAAACTTTTTGAGTGGTACACTGCACCTTAGAAAAGCAGATTACGAAAAGACTACAGTTTAGCAAAAGTTCAATTCACAGCGCGGTAGAAAAATTTAAGAAACGTGAAAAACTGGTATACTCCGCAAAACCTCACGAGGAGGTGATCGCGCCATCACACGAGCTCCCCTGCCAGTTCTTGTCGTAAATTACGTGCCAGTCTGCTAAAAAAAGTTACAGACATTTGTATTAGCACGGTTTTGCGTTGTCTGAGCAAGGAGTTTTGTTTAAATTCTTATAAACTAGTTGCAAAGTCTTGTCTGACGTCAGCTGTAAAAAAAAGAGATAATTCTTTGCCAATGAACATCTTCAATGGACTGTGGAAAAAAGGGAAAAGCATTATTCTTTAAAAAATTTACTGTTCAGCCATTTGCAGTGCGGAAGAGGCATGTTTGAAGACCAAAATGGCAAAAACTTTTTGCAAAGTGTTCCATCGGTACAACAAAACATTTTCAAACCAAATTGTTTGGGAGGCCATGGGACTGCTAAGTTGTATTTTCTTTCCCCAGGCACTACCACGAATGGCCTGAAATATGTTAACTGCTTTAGGAATAACTGAGTAATACACATGGCTGTGCACAATACCTCTGTTTTCGTGATTCATGGCGCACCATGTCACAAATCGAAAGTGGTTTCTGAATATTTGACAAAAAACAAGGTGGCAGTTCTTGACTGGCTTAGAAACAGCCCAGACTCGAACCCAATTGAAAACTTGTGGAGTTGCCTGAAGAATCAACTCTTTCGCTCCCGCGATCATCGATTGATGATCTCGTGTTTTCAGTGTTTACCTCAAATTTTTTTAAATTGAGTTACAAAATTAGTTTAATAAAAAATCGATTTGTGACTTTATTTTTCATCCGATTTTCACAAAATTTTCAAAAGATCACGCTTATTTCCTCACGCATCGGAACCTGTATAATTTGTGCCCTAATTCTTGAATTTTTATACCCAAAATGGGTTAAAAAGACCAAGAACCTAGTTGCAGACGACAAAATCGGCCAAATTCTCAGCACGTGCCACCTATGCTAAAATCAAATTCAGATTACATCTTTACCACATAACCAAACCCTGTATCATTGACACAGTCTGAAAACTACTCTTTTGGGGCATCATTTCACAAAATTTCAAGCGATAATGATAAATTTTACTTAATTGAATTTCTAAATTTTTTAGGGGTCTCAAAACCCCCCAAACAAATTTGAATGGTAAGTAGATAAAGTAAATTTAGTGCGTAAAAAATATAATATGTTGCTAAATACCAATCTCATTTGAAAGCTTAGGAAATTTGCTTTCCAGCAATATATAACTTTGAATAGTTTAGACTAAGTGGTATATGATATTTACTGATCAAAAATCAGTACTGTGCATCATGTCAGTTCAAAACCCTCAAAATTTTTTGACTTACCTTCACTAAATTGTAATTTTTAGAAAAACTACATCCTATAAAACGAAAAAATAAATTGCAAATGTTTCACCAATAAAGTTGTCATTTTGTATCAAATTTCCAAGGAGACAAGAAGCGAAATACAAGTTTAAAAGCTAGCAGAAGTTTGGCTTTTCTAAATCAAAGTTTGCTGTATCCCCCTTGTTTCTCAAGAAATGGGAAGGGTGTAAACAAGCGGCTGTTTCATTGTCAGTGACAGCATATTCTATTTAAACTTAAAATTTTCTGATTCTTGTACAAATTCCGTGTTCAAAAATACATAATGTTACATGGTTTAGGCTAACCTCTAGCAGATAATAACTGATCATATTTTAGGTACTGAATTTAACTACCAAAATTTGGTACCGGTCAAAAAAAAGGTCATTTGTCTCAGAAAATTGCAAATTGTAGAAAACCTAGGCTTTTAGGTAAGTTTTGATTGATGTACCTTGAAAGCTTATTTCCTTAGCATCATTTTGCGACCATTTCTAAAAAAATTGGTAGAAAATTAAATCTGTAGTGATCGTTGAGGTGAGGGTACTACTTTAATTTTGAAGACAACTACCCCCCAGTTGGGGGGGTTCATTTGCATAAAATTTGCATATTCAAAAAAAATGTTTTTTTTTTCTATTTGAAATCCTCAAGAAATGTAGATTTCAACGATATATCACACTTAATGTAGAAGTAGACAGCTGAGTAATGATTTGCAAACAAACTTGAGGTACATAATTATGATTGATTATGACAGTTTTTCGCGCTGCCACTTACGGACATTTTTTTTCGCTTTTCACGCCGGAGCAAAAGAGTTAATAAGCGCTATGTAGTCATCATTTAGCAAAACAGAATTATTGATTTTTCAGTACCCTTTGCCCTGTTCCTCCGATTGCGCTTTAATCGTTGATAAGGCAATTTTGTGATCTGACTTAATGCTTTGGCAAATGTTGGCTGATTGTATGTGCTGATGCAGCTCATTTGAAGTAAGAAAAAATCCAGCCTTGTGGCAGTGTATGGCCGTGACTGATATCTCGTAAAGCGTTTCTTAAAAGGATTAAGCTCTCTGGAAACGTCACATAGATCAAAGACATTGAGATATGATTTTATTTTTTCTTTGAATAATTGGTTTGAGTGAACTGGGCCCCATCTTTATCTAGTTTATTGTCAAGCACTAGATTCCAGCCCCCGCCTAAAACCAATTCATGTTTTGAAAAATTTACAACTGTTAAAAAAAGCGGCAAAGAAAGTTGCTTCGTCCTTTGTGAGTGGACGATTGCCGATGACAAAAACCTTGTCAAATTTATTTCGATAAGCAGTATTCTGCCTGCTTGATCAATATACGTATCTGTTCTTTCGTATTTAAGAGATTTTTTAACTAGTATCGCCACATCATTACTATGAATTTTACCATGAGAATAAAATATATACCCTCCCCATTCACATTTCCACAGCTTTTCGTCTGTGTAATTGGAATAAGTTTCTTGTAGAAAAATAAAGTCAAATTTCTAGTTTTTAAGAAAATAAAATATCGTTTTACGTTTAAGGTTATTCCTCGACCCAATAACATTAAAGCTTACAATTGTTATCAGCATTGTCAGTATAATAGAAGTTAGAAAACAAGAAAATGCAGTGCAAATTACGGCTAATTAGTTTCAACTCCAAGGTTTATATCAAGTTCAAATTCATATCCGCCAGGACATTGGTAGGGGCTTTTAAGCTCTTGGTTAGGTTATTCTACCACAATTGCAGTTTACTGTAAAATTGAACAATTGGAATTAGTACATTTGAAGTTCATTGTCTTAGGAGGCAACTTGTTCACATTTTGGCTCATGCAAACGATGGAATATTTTGCGCACTTTAAGCACTCAAACAAATTATTGTCAAGCTGCTGTATGGGTGAAATAGATTGCAGCACGGAAGTCGCATTCCGTCTAATTTGCAGACACAACATTCTGTATAGCGATCATTCATTTTGACGGAAAAGCGTTGATTTGAATCTTGTTTATCAAAGCAAGGGCTCACCACATATTGTTCCTTGCCGCATTTGTCACAATTAGTTTCAACAGAGGTTTCTTCGGTCAGAACTTGGGCATTACACGAGATCCAGGCAATCTGGCATGAAACCTGCCACCAATCTTGAGATAATGTGGGTGACTGATTTTGACTATCATTTTGGTTGTTTCCTTTAGGTTCATGTTCTATTGTTGGTAGTATTTCAGTAGGTAAATGCAGGTCGTTGTCGAATTTAATATTATCAATTCGCTTTGATTTTCCACCTCATCAGTTTCAAGATGGTTGGAAAAGTTGTTGAGTTGTTTTCGTATTTTAATTGAGCTTGTAGTAGATACTGAATCCGTTCCGTTCAACTCTGATTCTAAATCTTTCTTTTTTTTGACAAGTTAACCGGTTTAGAATGTGCATTTGTTTCAGGCACAGCTGTGCTTGATTCACATGGTTTGCTATTTGTTGGCGCAGGAAAATCAGTTGCCCGCTTGTGGCATTCTGATTACACGTGGCCTGCATCTCCACAGTATTTACAAGTGATTGCCTGGCCTTGATAGGTAACATATATTTCGAAACTACTAACTTAAGTGTAACTTGGAATAGGGTTGCTTTGAAGATCAGATTTTGTCATAGTAACAATTCTCATGCCTGAACGTAAACCATCACTGTGTTTTTATTTCTTATTTTTAGAACAGTACCAAAATTAGCTTCCAATTCTTGTTGTATTGCCTCGTTGGGCATGGAAGTCGGTACCCACTCTAATAATATGTTTATGTTCACTGCTTCATAAAGCGCCAGGTTGTAAATGAATTTAATGTCCTTGAGTTGTGCGTACAATTCTAGAGCATTCTCCCTGGTTTTGCAAGTTATGTCGATGCTGTTGTTACTCATTTCTGCAACCCCGATTAAGTTTTTAGTTTAAAAGTGTATTTCTGATAACATTTGTAATGCTTCAACTCTTCTTAAGTTTGTCTTTATTTAAAATTCAGACATGTTGTTCTAGCTAGATTGACAGCTGTATTACCTCGAACTTTTTGGGCAAAAAATGGCTTTTAATTACCTGCCATGCTTACTCGCTCAACGCTGCCACTCAACTCCCTACATTTTTTTTTTTTTTTTTTTTTTTTTTTTTTATATTGTAGGCACAAAAACAAGAACACAAGAATAAAAACAGCGACAACGCATAATACAATGTCTAAATGTAGCTAGACCATTTCTTGTAATGAAATTCCAATTTATTATCTTTCTTAGCAATATAGTGTTCTGATTTTTTTGTGGATGTAATTGCGTTAAAGTACTGGGGCATATTGGGTGTTGTATTCGAATGTTTACACCGGTAAATCAAGAATCTTGCCACTAAGAGCATGTGGTTGACTAATGGGTTATTAGCATATTGTGTGAGGAACCCAAACAGTTTATGAAAGTTATTGGAAGGGACATTAATACGAAATCTTGCTAGAATCCAATCAAATACATCGTTCCAAAAAGCGTCAACAATTTTGCAATCACAAAATAAATGAATCAAAGTTTCCGGTTCTTCACGACAAAACGTACATAAATTATCAGAGGTAATATCAAGAACACACAATTGTATTTTAGTAACAATTGATCTTAAGTTTAACCTAATTTGAAATGATCGTAGTTTAGTTTCGTTTGTAGCGTAATAGTTATTTTTATATATATTTGACCAATCAATTGTATCGGATGGCAGTTGCAATATATTACACCATTTTAGTTGTTGTTTAATAGGTAGTATTTTGACTTTGTCTCTCAAAAATTGATAAGCGGTTTTACTTGAGCTGCCCAGAGTAGTAATTTGTTCTTTGACAGTTTGTTTAAAGTCAGAAAAAGCGCATGGAGCGTTATGAGAGTTACTGTTCGTAGTCGTAATCCAAGTCATTGGAATGGCTGAAATGAGTTTAATGTATTCGATGAAGCTTGTATTATTTGGGGTCATATGAAAAGTTGATGCCGCTTCATCATATGAGTATAATTCAAAGTCCGATTTAAGCAGCTGAAAAAAATCAAAAATTCCGGCTTTGCAAAATTCTTCAACAAACATTGGTTGATTTCGGTATTTTACCGCTTTATTAAACCATAAAGATTTGGAATCATTGTCGATATTGTTGAAATGTTTTAAAGTTCTTAAGGTGGTAAGGGTAAAGCGTAAAAAGGCCACTCTACCAATTAACATGCTATTCAACTTTATATTAGAACGCAAAATGCAGAAAAGAACATTTTCGTCAATACATCGATGTTCAAGCGACTTCCAACTGGATTGATAATTGTTATCAAATAGTTTAAAAATAAAGTTATGCCTGAGAGAAAGTACATACTGTTTGATGTCAATCATTTTACCACCTCCTTCTTTCACATCACAACATAGTTGAGAGCGACCAATTTTTTCCCACATGGAGCCCCAAATAAATTTATACATAATTTGATTAAGTTCCTTTATGAAAGTTTCTGGCAATGTTACCGGTAAATAAGTGGCTTTATACACAATTTTGGGAATGACCAGACTTTTTAGTATAGTAATTTTTCCTAACAACGTGAGACCACGAGATGACCAAATGTTTAAAAGTGTTTGCACTTCTCGCGTTATACCTGGAAATTTTCACTGAAGAGGAAACTGTTGTCAAAGTTGGTAATTGGTATATTAACCCCCAGGTATTTGACAAGAGTTTGAGGCCAAGATAAGCCTTTATCAGAAAAAGGTTGAGACACGTTGCCCTTGCTAGATCCAACGTAAAAAGCGTTAGATTTGCTCATATTGACTTTGCAGCCTGATTTTTGCCCAAATGTATCAAGAATGTCAAAAACGTAATTAAATTGCAAAGCATTTCCATTCAAAAAAATCGCGATATCGTCTGCGAACAAAGATACTTTAAAGGTTTGTTGATTTAACTTAATGCCTTTGTACTGCCTGCTCTGACGCAGCATGATGGCTAAACACTCTATACATAAAAGAAAAATGGTCGGAGAGAGGGGATCTCCTTGCCTCACTCCCTTTTTGACTTCGAAAAGGGGGCTTAGAAAATTATTGTTTACAACACGGCATTTAGGATTTTTATATAGAATTCTTATCCAGTTAATCAAAGAATTACCAAAACCGTAAGATTTTAGCATAGTAAAAATAAAGGACCAGTGTAAAGAATCAAACGCTTTATGTAGATCTACTAATAATACAGCGCCTGGCATCTTTTCGTGGTTTGCGTAATCAATAATATCAAATAGTAAACGAATGTTATCGCCAATGTTTCGAGCTTTCATAAAGCCGTTTTGTTCTTTTTCTATAAGGTCATTCAAACAAGGGTGTATTCTGTTGGTAATAACTTTGGATATTATTTTATAATCACAATTTAACAATGTGATTGGCCTGTAGTTGGAGGGAGACAATTTGTCCTTTCCGGGTTTAGGCAATAACGTTATTACACCCTCGTACTGGGATTTACTCAATTGGTTGGTAATTTTGGAAAAATCAAGGCATTCCATAAATAGACTCTTAATTTCAGTCCAGAAAGTTTTATAAAATTCAATGGAAAAGCCGTCAAGACCTGGGGATTTATTGTTGGCTAGTTGAAAAATGGCTTGTTGGCATTCGTTATCAGTTATAGGTTTTTCACATTCAAAAAATTTTGCCTTATTAATACTTGGTAGCGATAGTGTACGTATAAAATCACAACAATCTTTTTCACAGCATTGTTGGTTTTCAGAATATAAGGATTTATAAAAGGTTAAGAGCTCTTTCAAAATATCTTCTTGTTTATCAATCAGTCTACCTTGGGCACTGCGTAAGGATTTGATGGATTTTTTTTCTAGATGCCATTTTTCCAAATGGAGAAAATACTTAGTATTTTTTTCCCCGGATTCCATCCAACGAGGTCTACTTCTTGTAGCCGCGCCTTTAGTTTTTATTTCAATTAGCTTATTAAGATCGTTTTGAGTGAGATTGATATTATTAAGGATTTCTTCTTTTTGCTTTGGACCACAGGATAATAAATTTGATTCCATGGCCTCAAGTTTTGATTCTAGTACCGATTGTTCTTTGTTGGAGGTCTTTTTCAGTAAGGAACAGTACTTCATAGTTTCCCCTCTAATTACACATTTGAGAGTTTCCCACCTGATATGAGGTGTAACATGTCCTTTGGGATTATTTTTTTCAAAATCACTGATCAGATTTTTAATGAGCGCTATATAATCATCATTTAGCAAAACAGAATTATTGATTTTCCAGTACCCTTTGCCCCATTCCTGTAGTCCCACTTTAATCGTTAATAAGGCAATTTTGTGATCGGACTTAATGCTTTGGCAGATGTTGGCTGATTGTACGTGCTGGCGCAGCCCATTTCAAGTAAGAAAAAAATCCAGCCTTGTGGCAGTGTATGGTTGTGACTGATATCTCGTAAAGCGTTTCTTAAAAGGGTTAAGCTCTCTGAAAACGTCGCATAAATCAAAAACGTTGAGATATGATTTTACTTTTTCTTTGGATAATTGATTTGAGTGAGCTGGGCCCCCGTCTTTATCTAGTTTATTGTCAAGCACTAGATTCCAATCCCCGCCTAGAACCAAATCGTGTTTTGTAAAATTTACGACTGTTGAAAAAAGGGCGTCAAAAAAAGTCGGTTCGTCCTTTGTGGGTGCATAGGCATTGCCGATGACAAAGACTTTGTCGTTAAATTTAATTTCGATAAGCAGTATTCTGCCTGTTTGATCAACATATGTAGCTGTTTGCTCGTATTTAAGAGATTTTTTAACTAGTATCGCCACACCGTTACAATGATTAGTACTATGAGAATAAAAGATATCGCCTCCCCATTCACATTTCCACAACTTCTCATCTGTTTGATTGGAATGGGTTTCTTGTAGAAGAATGAAGTCAAATTTCTTCATTTTAAGAAAATGAAATATCGTTTTACGTTTGAGGTTATTCCTCAACCCATTAACATTAAAGCTTACAATTGTTAACAGCATTATCAATATAGTAGCAGTGAGGAAATAAGAAAATGCTAATTAGTGTTAACTCCAAGGTTTATGTCATGTTCAAATTCATATCCGCAAGGACATTGATAAGGGCTTTTAAGCTCTTGGTAAGTTATTCTACCACAGTTGCAGTGTACTGTGAAATGGGAACAATTAGAATTAGTACATTTGAAGTTCATTGTTTTAGGAGGCAGCTTGTTAACATTTTGACACACACAAACGATGGAATATTTTGCACATTTTAAGCACTCAAATAAATTATTGTCGAGCTGCTGTACGGGTTGAAATAGATTGCAGCACGAAAGTCGCATCATGTCTGATTTGCAGACGCAGCATTCTGTATAGCGTTCATTCATCTTGACAGAAAAGCGTTGATTTGAATCCTGTTTATCACAGCAAGGACTTACCACGTATTGCTCCTCGCCGCATTCGTCACAAGTAGTTTCAGTAGAAGTTTCTTCGGTCAGAACTTGGGCATTACACGAAATGCAGGAAATCTGGCATGTAGCTCGCCACCAATCTTGAGATAATGTGGATTGCTGAATTCGACTATCGTTTTGGTTGTTTTTTTTTGGTTTGTCCGTTGTTGGTTGTATTTCAGTAGGTAAATGCTGGTCGTTGGCGAATTCAATATTACCGGCTGCTTCGCTTTGATTATCCACCTGATCCGTTTCAAGGTGGTTGGAAGTGTTGTTAAGCTGTTTACGTATTTTGATTGAGCTTGTAGTAGCTACTGAGTCTGTTTCGTTTAACTGTGATTGGGAAATCTTTCTTTTCACTACATACATTTTGTTATTGTTCTCACAAGTGTTGTTGGAGTAAATTTGGCGCCACCAACTGAACCAATATTTTTTGACCTGCCGCAACTGCAGGGTAGCCTTGTACAGCGACGCTGACAAGTAGCCTATTTGGTAAACAGATAATTTACCCTAACTACTAACACTGTCGATTTGTTCTATGAACATATTGTAATAATATAAGCAATTTCTTTAGAGGCAGTAAAACAAAAATAACAAACTCATTTTTTATACAGAGGAAAGTTCGAAAAGCTGCGAGACCGAATGTGATCATGGAATATGTGGAACGTTGCAAGCACAGTATCGTTTCGGGCCTGGTGTTAGCTTTCTGCCAATTTTGATCAACTATTACGATGCACTTATCAAAACAGAGCATGGGGACGAACTGGTGGAAAATGTTTACGATCAAATTGCAATAATACTTATCAACAAAATCAAGGTTTCCGTTGAAGAATGCAATCTTTATGCAGAAAAAAACTACAAGCAAAAAAATTACTTTCAAGCTATTCTGTTCCACCTTATCGCTGGTCAGCTTCTTCCCACTACCAAAGATGTTTCTAGAGTGTTATATGGTGTGCAAGCATTTATGCTTGGTATTAAGTTGTGCATCATGAATATTGCTCAAGAATGTTCGTTCTACAACAATATCGTTCGGCTTCGAATTCTTCCAAAAATGCGAGTTCTTCTCAGGCGCGTATTTGATACCGTGATTGGAAGGAGCAAGAAAGACTTGGTCATGGTCGAAGTTCTATGCATGCATCATTTGGAAGTATCAGAAGGGTTTGTTGGTGACTACGATGCAAGTGAAATAACTCTTATTAGATCTCTACGCCGATTGGAAGCAGTGCTTGGAGAAGATGCAAACACAGTTCATTTGTACGGAGCAGCTCTTAACAACTTGGGTGCGACCTATTTAAGGAAGAAGAAACCAAATGAAGCCATAGAACGAATTACTCAAGCCATAGATGTATTTATGAAAGCCATTGATTACAACAGTGAAGAAGAGAGAAAGAACGACGTAGAGAGAAGTGAACGAGTTCTCAGTCAAGCAGAAAATATGAAGAAGCGTATGGCTGGAAATGAATAAACAATGGCGTTGCCGGCCTTTCAAAAAACTCATGTGTAAATAAATAGCTTCGTATCCTTTTTCACTTTTTGTTGTTCCGTTATGCCTATAAGGGTAACCTTTTGACTCATAGTTTTTGTAGGTATGAAAACTGCGCTCAAGTTTGGGTAAAGCTAAATTGAAACTATCTGCTTGTTCAAGACAAATTTTCGGATATCATATGGCTATATTCTTTTTTTCTTGAAAAGTTGTGTGACCCAACAATAAACTATTTTTTTCAGGCATTTGCCACTATCATTATTCTTTGTGGGTGTGTATTCTACGCAGCGTTTTAGCAACCGGCTAGAGAAAAGGGTAATTGTTTTCGAGGAGTTTAATTAAGTGAAAATTGTATAGCTGTATTCCCTTTTTGTCTAGATTAGCAAACCTACTCTTTCCAAGATGATTTTACTTGATAAAACCAAAGAATTGTTTTATTATGCCTAGTTGTTTTTAATAAACGAACATCTAACAGATTAGTTTACTTGATATTGAGTTCGAGATACAAAATAGGTTATCTATGCTATTATCACCCGTCTCATTCAATGTAATTTTTTTTCCAAGAATCTCTTCCTCGGTTCGTCAACCCTACGCCATTCCTGAAATCAATTGCTCAATACCAGTGGTTTTCCGAAGACCCCCTGAAATGTCGTTTTAATTTTCCAAAAGCGCTTCATGATAATTCGGTTCTGTACCAACCAGAGGCGGCGCCAGACAAACATTAGTGAGTAGGGGACAGATTAGAGGCGAGATAACTTCAAATAAAACCTCCGTGGAATGCAGTCACAAGTCACGACCATGAGCATGCTGTTACCACAAAAAGGTTTTCTCAGCACGACGTAATATAGAGCTTAACTCAATCTATCGATTTTTGGGGACTAAAGGTTGCTCTGAGTGTGTGAGTCAAGGGATGATTTGATACGAAATCTTTTAGAACGCTTGGCGGTGAAGCCTACGAGGCAACAGCCAACAGCGAGGATCTATAAGAAGGGTCTGGAGGAATTTAGCCCAAGAAAATTTTGAAGAACAAAAGAATGGATACGGTACAATCTGGTGTATATCTGATGGGAAATTTTCTCTCAGAATGGAACAAAATCAATTTATAAAACTAGGACAAATGAACCTATTGTTCAGAAATTGCTTTTTTGCATGAAATTTAGATTGGATTGTGACCCATTTAGACAGTATTTTTTGTGGTTTAAATCTGGCCCAAGTAGACCTAGAGTAGACTGTGGAAAAAAACCTATTATAGGTATAATCTAGCCACATTTAACCACTAACTCTATATTGCCATTAAGCACAACCTCAAATGACAGATCCCTGCTTTTGTGCCAATTTTTATAGCATAGCAGAGTGATAACTTTCACAAATTAATCGTTGAGTCTGTTTTACGCTAAATCATAGTCGCTAAACTGCTATTATTACATATATAGTTATGTATTGGTGACGAAACAGCGCAATAAACACTCGGAAATTTCGAATTATTTATTCACAAAAAGTGATATCAGCACTGTACTTTCATTACAATTCACAAGTCAACAAACTCTTGAATCTTGCTCAGGATCACTGCGACCGCACAAAACTTTTAGCTTCGCACTTTTCAAAATGTTTTTGAGTATCAAAACCTAGTAGGGTTAGAGCCTTGGATTCCACCCCTCCCCTCCGAAAAAACTCAAAAGATTTGCTCGCATTACCAAAAGGATTTGCACGAATTAAAGAAATAGTTCTACACAGAAGTGAAGGAGATAAGTCCACCCTATTTTCTCTCCCGTGGCGCCAACGTATTTCTTGCTTTTATTCCACAAATTTTTTCAGATTTTAGATTCTCAATTTGTTTTATTGCTAAAAGAATTGCATTGTTACTGCAACGTTGTAATAATTAACTTGTTTAATAATCACATTGTACGCTTAATAATTAGGCCTACATTTTAATTTATATTTGCGTCAAACCATGAAAGGCTGCGACAGTCAATAAAATATAAAAAGCAAGAGTTGCAGCCTTGTAAGAATAAACGTAAATCTAAGAGCAAAAATAACATGTCCAAAACAAATTTTGCCGGTATATACATCTTATATACAGTTGTTTAAATTTAGGAGCATATTTACCTTGCAGAACGGCGAGCACAAACCATTGTATGTTGTCTTGTGCGTCGGAAATTTAGCTAATTTTTTCCAATGCGCCAAAAAAGTTTGAGAACAACGGTCAAATACGATGTTGATTTTAATGCATGAAATTATATTCTGAAATGAATAAAATAAATTGAGTGTAATAACATGTATTTCACTGTGTAAAAGTGTTTTTAATCTTAATATGTTAAAAATAAATTTATTCAAAGTAAGCGCAGTAGCGGTTCGACTTTGATAAGTAGTCTGGCTGAGGCCTACAGAGGCCTAGGCTTCTTCTATTGGGATGTTCTGGTTGCTTGTGCCTTTTTTTCAGTAACCCCTTTTTTTAGCAGAGATGTGAGCCCAAATCATTACCCTTACGAACCACAACATTTCTGTATGCTTTCGAGTTTGCTTGTAAACTGTGAGCCGCTATAAGTAAGCTGTCAAGACTACAAAAACTACTCTTGACAAGTGGAGTGCACTCTTTTGACACCGTACAACACTTAGATGCGAACAAAAGCACTATAAAGGTAAGCGCAGCAAAAGAATGACGTCGAGTTAAGTCAATAAGCTTTTAACCGAGCTGAAAAGATAAAAAATGTATTGTTGCGGATCCACAACGTAATTGTTTGTTTTGTATTAAAAGAGGGGCTGAAGGTATTTTTGTCTCAAAAGAAAGATAAAGCAGATTTTTTTCGAGCTTTTTTTGTGGGACTTTTTGCTTGTTTTATTTCCAAGCAAAGATCAACAAGTTTTTTGCGCAAAGTAAGTATTTTGCTCATCTTTAAAACTTTTGGAAAGGGTGTTATATTCTGGAGTTAGGCTCAAATGAGCCTAAAGGGGAGGCTTTAGTCCTCCAGCCTAACTTACTTTTACGCCTATGCAAGTAACTAATGCTCGAATATACAGTTTAATCACTAATAGTTCGTACATTCAGCTTAAGTACAGTTCGTACATTCAGACTTTGCTGTATCGTACCTTACGCAGGCCTCTCGTGCTGTTTCACAGTTGTTAACATTTCCATCAATGTGGGAATGTGAGCAAGAATTTTTGACTTTTCTAAACATAAAATCAAAAAAGCGTAACCGATTAGTTGCCCTTCAGCACGATTTTCGATATGCCGTCAGCGAATCTATTAAACCGCGTATCGATCGTTTGGTGGAAATAAACAAAGTCAAAAATCGCATTAAATTTATTTTGTTTATCTGTTTTTTATTGTTAAGTTTGTTAACATTGCTTTTTGTAGGTTTTTAGCGTTACTTTTGAAGTGATTAGACCTAGACTTGTCAATGCTTTACAGTCTTACAGCCAAATTTGATTAAAATAAATTAGTGGTACGCGGATTCAACGCATGACGTTATTTTGGTACACGATGACAAAAAGGTTGGGAAACACTGATTTAAGCGCTTCATTTCGAGTTAGTTTGTCCTTTTCATAGCTGCATTTAAGCCAGGATTAAGTAACATTCTAGTAACCAGACCAGGCTGGTCCAAACGCAGACCCGCGGTTTAGCATTTTTGAAAAGTAGAGTTTTTATATTAGCCTACTGAATGTACTTATTTCCATTGTCATTGAAACCATTGCAATCAACGGTTTCAATTAGTGCGACTGCTACAAAGAAGCGAACAACTGCCACATTTCATTGTGTGTGAACTTGCCTTTATTGGTCAGCATTTACAGGCCAAATTTGTTTCTGCAGCGGTTTATAAGTATTCTGTCAACATGAGTGTGAAAGGAAAGTAAAATAATGCAATCAGATTTTTTAACTCAATATTAGAGGAAAAGTACTTGTTTATTGAGACCAAGAGTAAACCACAATGGGTTATATGTCTGCAAATTGTGTCGGTGCCAAAAGATTACAATTTGAAACGGCACTACAAAACTCGCCATAAGAATCGACATAAACAACACGAGGGAGAGGCTAGAGTAGCAGTTTTACAAGACTTGAAAAGCAAATATAATAAGCAAATTAGTTGTATGACTAACTTCACAAAAACTAATCTTTCTGACAAGAAAGCATCTTACGAAGTTTCTTTAATACTATCTAAAAATGAAAAGCTTTCAGAGACGGGGAAACAGTAAAGAAGTGCCCAATAAAGATGGCCCTTGCGTTTGGTCCTACTAAAATGGCAAAAAAAATTAAAACTGTCGCAATAAGAGTAATGGAATTAAATGATCATATGTCTTCAAAATTTAAAGTTGTTGTTCAGGAGTGTAAATATTTTTCCCTGGCTTTGGACGAAAGCGTTGGTGTATGTGATGTTAATAATCTTCTAATTTTTATCCGCACTACCGATAAAAATTTTACTATTCATGAAGAATTACTTCAGGCAGTTCCACTTCAGGGGACAGCAAGGAGTTCAGACATTTACAGCAGTCTCGTATCTGTTTCCAGTGCATATGGTGACTTTGAAAAGTGTTTCAGTGTTGTGACAGATGGGGCTCCGGCAATGGTTGGACGCTGTAACAATGATAATCTCGGGAATATTTATTATATTGTCCCGTGTCAACGTAGTTTTTCTGTTTTGATCATTATTCCGGTATTTACCCGTATACAAACCGTCACTTGCTTATTTTATTCTCAAAGCAATTTTATTGGTAGCTATTTCCTGTACTCCCCCCGTAGACAAACCTTTTCTGATTTATTTTATACCTGTTTTTATTGGTTCTTCTTTGGGTAGCAGTTTCCGGTATTCTCCCGTTTTCAAACCTTTTCTTGTTAATTTTGCTGTCCGTCGAACGGGTCGCTGATGGTAAATCATCACCACCAAGTTCTACTATCAGCGTCCTCGTCGTGGCGGGTGGAAACAGGTAATGCTGGCTAATTGGTGGAGGACGACGGGGTAAGGCAATGGCAATCCAACCCCGCTTTATCTTGCCCAGGAAATCTTAATGCAAATGTCAAAAATTAATGAAACAAACAACAGCGTGAAGGAAAGTCTAACACTGGAGACTGTCTCGCTCGGTCAGAAAAGTGATGTATCATCTCAGGTCACTACTGATCGTCAATCAGCTACTGAGTGTTTAAAGAAAGTTAACAAAAAACATCTCGCAACGCAAAGAATTGCTAGGTGGAATGTTCGCCCTTTATATCAAAAAGGTCAACTTAAGAACATGATGGAAGAAATGCAACGCCTGGAAATTGATGTTCTGGGCTAATCAGAAGTAAGATAGACTGACACAGGCACATTCGACAAACAAGGATATCACATTATATGGTCTGGTGAACAAAAGCATGAACATGGCGTTGGTTTTATTCTTAACAGCAAGAGCAAAAATCGTACAAGGGTAATTTGGCTGTTTCAAATAGAATCATTTTACTCAAGCTAAAATCTCAAAAGATCGATGTTAATTTGATTCAAGTGTACGCACCTACTATGGACTCAAATGAAAATGCCATTCATGAATTTTATAAAGATCTTGATGCAACCAAGAAAAAATGCTAATCTGGAGAAATGCTGTTGGTCATGAGTGACTGGAATACAAAAATTGGTTGTGGTGTGGAGCAACCCATGGTTGGTGGTTATGGTCTGAGAAGTAGGAATGAAAGAGGAGATCTACTGATTTGAGTGGTGTCGCTAAAATAGCATGGTTGTAACAAATACTTGGTTCAAGAATCATCCGAGACGTTTATATACATGGAGATCTCCAGGTGATTTAACCAAAAACCAAAGTGATTATATTCTGACATCAAAAAGATTCAGAAATTCCATACTTAATTGCAAGACCTACCCACAAGCAGACTGTAACACTGACCATATTTTGCTGGTAGCAACTTTGCGACTGAAACTTAAAACTTGTACAAAACCTAAAATAACATTGAGAAAAGATTACAGCATATACAAACAAAAAGAAATCATAAAGAATATCCCCACCAAAACCGAAACTGCTTTATTAAGACAACAAGTATTGGACAACAACGATGTAAATGAATGTTATAAACTCTTGAAACAAGTCACAACCATAGCGGAAGAGGAAGTTCCTTTATTTCCTAAGAAGGAACAAGAAAGTTGGATAACCCCTGAAATCAAATGTTTGCTGAAAGAGAGAAGATACGCAAAATATGACTCAGTTGAATACAAGAGCCATGATAAACTAATAAAATCAAAGTGTATTTGTGCGCACGAAGAGTATTTGGATAAAAAATGTGAGGAAACAGAAGCACTTTATCTTTAATCTTAAACAAGCACATAAACGTATTAAAGAACTGAAACATAAAAAATTTACAAATTCGTCTGGGATTATCAAGAACAAAGATGGAACAATTTTGTTTAAAGAAAATGATATTAAACGTCGCTGGTTGGAATATGTCAAAGGGTTATATGATGAACCAAATAGATCTGCCCCACCCTCACATTTCAAAGAGCCATTAAATGGACCAACAATTTTGAAAAGTGAAATTCAAAACGCACTTTGGAGTATGAAAAAAGGGAAAGCTTTAGGCTCAGACAAAATATCTGCTGAAACTCTCAAAGCATTAAATCATTTCGGCCTGGAACTTCTACAGTTACTTGCAAATGCAATTTACAATAAAGATGTATTTCCGAATGAACTCTATAAATCAACTTTTATAACTATACCAAAGAAATCAGGTGTTGTCGAATGTGAAAATTTTCGTACAATTTCAATAATGAGCCACGTGACCAAAGTAATACTCCGGGTTATCATGCTCAGAATCAGAAATAAAATACACCCGGAAATCGCTACTGAAAAATATGGATTTATGAAAGATAAAGGAACAAAAACGCCATTTTTGTGCTTCGCATGCTGAGCGAACGAGCAATACAAATGCAGCAAACAATGCATCTCTGCTTTATAGACTGGTAAAAAGCGTTTGATAGTGTAAATCATGAAAAATTTCTTCAACTTCTCAACAAAATTGGTATTGATAGCAAAGATTTCAGGCTCATCCAAGCATTGTATTATGAACAAACTGCTAATGTTAAAATTGGTAATGACGTAACTGGTGATACACAAATCAACAAAGGGGTCCGACAGGGCTGCGTTCTATCCCCAGATCTGTTTAATCTACACAGTAAAATTATTTTGCGTGACATCAATGACTTTGAAGGAATAAAGTTGAATGGAGTTAATATAAACAATAAACGTTACGCTTGATGACACTGTGCTCATTTCAACGTCACCAAGGGGGCTACAAAAGATGCTAAATGAATTAGAAAAAATTGGTGAATAATATGGAATGTCAATCAATGTCAACAAAACAGAATGTCTCGTAGTTACTAAACTAGAAACAGTACCAAGACTCACACTTTTCTTGAAGGGAAACTCAATTAAACAAACAGAACATTTTCGATATCTTGGTTCACTTATTTCAAGTAACGGAAGGTCCACTAATGAAATAAAGAGAAGAATTGTACTGGCGAAACAAGCATTCATAGACTTGGGATATATCCTCCGTAACAAAAAGATGAGTTTCAGGATCAGATTTGGTTTGTTAGAGTGCTATGTGTGGTCGGTGTTTTTATATGGTTGTGAATCTTGGACTATGACAAGCGAAACTATCAAGAAAGTCAACGCATTGGAACTTTGGTTCCTACGGCGAATGCAACGCATTTCATGGACTGCTCATGTTACCAATGAAACTGTTCTAAAACAAACCTGCCAAGTTAGACAGCTTCTTAACACAATCTAAAATAGGCAGTTGCAATTTTTTTGACATATCATGAGACAAGAGAATCTGGAGCAAACTTCAATTACTGGGCGTATCAATGGAAAACGAGCACGGGGTCGTCAAAGGTACAATTATTTGGATCAATTAAAAACATATACAAAGCTTAATACAGAAGAACTGCTGCATTTTGTCAAAGACAGAAGAAAATAGAAAAGCATTTGTATTAATGCCGCCGAGGCCTGGATCAGGCATGGCACTTAAAGATGATGAGTAATTTTGATTGGCTAAAGTATTTGGGAACTTTATTTCGGTTACGTACGAATGGGAAGTATATATACGGGTGGGTCATTTTGAAAACTCAGGGAGAGACGAAAGCAAACAGACGACAGAACAGAGAAGAAAGAAAAGAAGGGAGGTGAAGAGACAAGCTAGAAGGGAGAAGAATTAGAAGGCAAGAGCTAAGCACTACTGTAAGGAAGGGGGACTCTCGGCTGCTACAAGTGTGGTGTCGGTGATTGTCTACGTGCGAAAGCTTGTATATTAATAGAGTTGTGTTGTAAAAGAGTGGGCTGGCAACGTAGCTTCTCAAGCGTAAGTTCTTAGGCCGAAGGATAAGGCATAAAAGGTAGCCGTTGAACTCTACCAAGGTAATCTTCCAGTCGTCGAATCGTCATCTGCCGATCACTAGGGCTAGGCTACAGGGCGGGTGATTTAACCGTATTCGGCGACAGATGCAATAATGAACTGGTTGGTCTACTAAAAAATAATGGTGTGAATTGTTTGACCTTCCACTGTATTATTCACCAGGAAGTGTTGTACTCTAAATTCTTGCCAATAAGTGAGATCACGTATAATGTTCGTATCTGCCGTAGTAAACCTCATCAAAGCTGGAAATAATGCCCAAAGGCATAAAAAGTTTGTCCAGTTTCTCAAAGATTTGGACACGACATATGAAGATGTGCCACTCTACTCAAAAATTCGATGGTTAAGTGCAGGAAACACTTTGCAGGATTTTTTTCCTTGCAAAACGAAACCTTATTGTTTCTGCAGTGTAAGATATACTTGCTGGTTTACCGGCGGGCCAGGTCGATGTTCAAACCAGCTCTCACAATCTCTTAGCCCTATCAGCAACGCGCTTGCATCTATCGATTCGTTCTGAAATTCTTCCTGCGTTTCTGCTAATGTAGATTTGCCAAACAGACGATCAGGGGGAGTTTGAGATATATCGTGGATGATTCGTATATTGCGGAAATTTGAACGATGTAACGACCAATTAATAGACTCAATACGAACGACAGCGCAAGCGGTTACCAATAATTTGGGTTGCCCAGTTACCCAGATTTATTAACACTTCCTTACTAATTTTCCTACTAAAGATTCACTAATAATAAGCAGCAGTTTAGCTCTGTAAAAGAAAAACTGTTCAATGGTATCAAAACTGCAGCAGAGATTCTAGTGAGCAAAATACTAACATCAAAGTGACAATTCTAATTGCTATGTAATGTGCATCAGAACCAATTAACAACCTTCGACAACACAAGCACGTTTGGGGCAAATTAGTGTCAATTAATTAAAAATTTTATCGCATAACTTGCGTTTATCACAGATATTTTAACTCAACTTAACATTTTGAACAAAAGCTGCAAAAAAAGGATCAAATACAGAATACTCGTATGCCAACTATTTGAACATATTAAAGCTTTTCGCAGGAAGTTGAAGCTTCTTACGACTGACTTACATAAAAATGTTGTTACTCATTTTGCATCATGTCAAACATTACTCGAAGAGGGAAAATCGATAGAGTTTTCTACTTTTGCAGAGAGATAACGTGAGTAAGGAATTTTATGCTGATTCGCTGGATTTAATTTAATGAAAAAGCAAATCAAACTCTTCAGCAACCGTATGAAAATAGAAATTGAAACACAGGAGTAGAATAGTGTAAGATTTTCGATAGGGTTTTTGCGGAGCGTTCCTACGTCATGAATTACTTCCTGTATTGCTTCCTATTACATTGTATTACTTCCGTTAAACATTGTTTGATTTCCGTTTGTACTTGAATTTGTTAAACTTGGCAATTAAAAGAAAATGATTTTATTTGTTTTGTTTTTTATTTATTTAAGTTTTTGTTTTTGGAAATAATTTTTATTTATTTGAGTTATTTTTAGAAGTGATTTTATTTGTTTTTGTAAATAATTTTATTTGTTTTTTAAAGTGAATTTATTTGTTTTTCTTTTGTTCGTTTTTGAAAATGATTTTATTTGGTGTTGTACCCCCACTTCAGAACGTTCTCCAGGTAACAATTGCAACTTGGTTTTCAACTGGATTATATTTGTTTAAGTTTTTGTTTTGTTTGTTTTTGTAAAAGATTTTATTAATCAGTTTCCGAACAGTACCAACGGGCAATCCATATTACCGAGGCACATTCATTCACTGCCTTTCTCATTAACATAGCAAACTGGTGACCTAAGGCTGTTCTTGAAACAGAGACATCATCTGTGGTTGTAGAACAGTAAAATTACAGAAAATAACCAACCACTTGGAGTACCCGATACGGTCAATCGAAAGGCAAAGCGATGCGTGGAGCAATTAAAAAACTTTTGCGACAACCGTCGCTTCCTGGATACGATATGAATTTGCACTGTACATAACATTATAAAAATATTCTTGCAAATAATAATTTTTCGCATTACGCCAACGTTATTTGCTTACGACATTTGCATGTAAAATATAGCATTATACAATATTTGCTAAAGAAACGCAAAATGCCAATTAAATTAAAACACAAATAAATGTTTTAGTTCTTTCGTATGAACCAGATGCTTTGTTTTTGGCGCATCTATATGAACTACTGAGTGTTGTTTGCTATTCCTTTCTTTGAATGGGAACCACAATAGGGAGACTGCTTGGCCCCACCATCTGTCTGCTACTGTAAATGTGGAGGTATCAAATATACCGTTGAATGCCTTTTCCAAACAATTTCTATCAAAGTTGCGGGCTTGTTCCCCACACTACCGTTGTCGTGATGAGCTCCAAGCAGGGAAACTATAAATACCATTTTTCAAGTCTCGTCATGGGAAATTAATTCAGGTCTGTAAAGCAGATAGTCCCAAAACCACTCATAGCCCAAAAATACAGGATGGGACAGAGAGGATAGACACTTTTTAAAAATAACAAAATCGGTATTTTTTTATTAAAAAGAAATTTATTCACAGATTTGAGTTCGTATTGAAAGAGCATTTTACAAAATCAAGTCTGGAAAACAACAACTGTCATATGGTGTCCGTTATCAGTGATACATTTCTGAAGGCGTTCTTGGAAGTTTGCATAAACTTTTTCAATCATCGCTCTGTCGATTTGCACGACTTCCTCGCGAATAGCCCAGTTCTTCCAATGTACGAGTCTCATGCTCGTATACACGAACCGAACGATTACTGAGGTCAAGTTCAGAAGAATGTCTCCGAGTAGATCGACTCGGACTGCTCGGCAGGGCTTGTCTGACGCGTTCCACATTTTCAGGGGTACGTACCGTTCGCCTAGCTTACGGCGGTCTTTTGTTTATCAGTATACCTCGTGTACAAAGAGCGTTGACTTATCGTAGGATAGTGTTGCAAGCGGGAAAAGCTTGATTTTTATGGATATCGTTCGGCATGCGTGTTTTGCATTTAGAACTGCATTTCCATTCCAACAAATTGGTCGTTGTGCAACAGTTGCAGCCCAGGAAATACGTACAGCGAGTGACGTTCGCACATGAGACGCTGGCAATTTTTCAGCAAAACGACAACCTCATATTGTACATGAGTGATGAAGCTCATTTTTTATCTCGATGGCATGGTGAATTAACCAAACTGCCGTTATTGAGCTTCTGAAAATCCGAAACAATTAACGAAAGACCGCTGCACAGCCCTAAGGTGACGGTTTGGTGCGCTTTGGACAAAACTGGCGTTATCGGTCCTTACTTTTTCGAAGACGATAATGGGAATGCTGTTACCGTGAACTCGGAGCGCTATATCGAGATGATAAACAACTTCTTTTTACCTGAGTTACGAGGAAAATTTATTCCCATCCGACGTGTGTGGTTTCAACAGAATGGGGCGACGGCCTACACAGATAGAACATCAATGGGCGTTATTCACCCCCTCTTCCCTGGTCGCCTCATTTCCAGGTTTGGCGACATTCATTGACCTTCTCGGTCCCCTAACTTATCCATGTGCGATTATTTTTTATGGAGTCACCTCATGGCACGTGTATACGAGCATGAGACTCGTACATTGGAAGAACTGGGCTATTCGCGAGGAAGTCGTGCAAATCGACAGAGCGATGATTGAAAAAGTTTATGCAAACTTCCAAGAACGCCTTCAGAAATGTATTACTGATAACGGACACCATATGACAGTTGTTGTTTTCCAGACTTGATTTTGTAAAATGCTCTTTCAATACGAACTCAAATCTGTGAATAAATTTCTTTTTAATAAAAAAATACCGATTTTGTTATTTTTAAAAAGTGTCTATCCTCTCTGTCCCATCCAGTGTTATATTTATTTAATATTACAAGCCATCACGCTGGTCATAACATTGAAATGGGTTGTGGTATGAGCTTCTCCTAAAATCCGAGGCAAGCCATTTGATTGCTTCTGTTTCAATCTGGGAGCCAAGCTCTATTCACGGTTGTGGTGGCCCAGCAGCAAAGCAAGACTGACATCCACAGCACGAGTTTATAAATTTTATTGTCGCGATCAACAAATTAATTGAAACTGAAACAATAAGAATGGTTATATAGAAACACATACCTTTAAAACATATTTGCAATAAACAAGAAACTTTGTTCCTGCACCTCTTGAAGCAGTCCTGATGCCTTTATACGCGTTTCTGGTTCATGTGCCCTTGAAGTACTCATTTGTTGGAGAAGCGATGTTATACATGTATGTTGAAAACAACTGAGAACTGTTACTGTAGCCAGATGACCAGTCCACCTCTGCTTAAGCAGGGGTTTCAACTTTTCACCATTATAGTGAAGTGCAACTGTGGGGTTGCGAAAAAAATTGTAAAGACTACCAGGAACGTGCAAAAAAATATTGATCGCTTATTCAACCGAAATTGCGTGCACCACTACAAGGTGTCATTAATAGTGCAAGCAGTGCATACAAGAAATCTTTCTATTTTCTTGTTCCTGCAATAGACGTTGAACTCCTCCACAGTGTCCTGCCATTACAGATGCCTCATCATAGACTTGATTAGTATCTTAAAGTAATACAAGAG